>CM075776.1:35368356-36770133 GCA_037974665.1 Ehretia macrophylla
GAGATGGCATGCGTGTTTCGGTCGCATGGATGCCCGCGGCTTAGCGAAAACGTGCCATGAGCAGTGCCGATGGTCCAGGTGCAAGAATTGTCCTAAGGCAAACCATGACCCTTCCCAGCATGTGTGGAAGCTTCTGGAGCAGTGAAGAAGGCTCATGAAGCAATTTGGGGCGGTTTGGAGGGAAACAGGCAGCTTTGAGTCTGGAAGGTTCCAGAAAAATGTCTAAGGCATGGAAACTGTCCAGTCTACCCAGGGTAGCTGCCCAGTCCTCCCACCAAGTACAGGAATGTTCCAGAATAGTACAGAATGGCGCCCAGCTATGGAGAAGTCTAGAAATTCCGCCCAAACTGAATTCAAATGTATAGATAGCTCTAGAAATTTTATTTGTACATAGACAAATGAACGGCTAGGATTGCAGCCACTTGGCACTAATCATAGGCATTGGTTTAAGCCATGAACATGTATAAATATGAGTTGTAGTGCAATGAAATGCAAGCCATTTTACCTTGCCATTTTCGTGTGCCATTTTCCAACCATCTTACTTAGCATTTTCCAAACTCCTACCAGTGTTGCCTACTGGTCCTCGTCTTGCACAAGGGTTTGCCCTCGTACCCAAGCGCCCTTTACAAGCTGTTGTTGGGGTCTTCAACCTCTAACACTTGTGTTCGTGCTGTGCTACTCTGATAACGCAGGCGTACTTAGTCGATACCCACGTTGGCTAAGGCCACACGTAGTCGGGATTTCAACCTCAATCTTTGACTACGTGACAGGTAGTAACAGAGTCAAGGTCGGCTTGGCTCAAACGTGCGTTGTTGCGTGCTCTTTGTTGGTCAGTCCGTAGGAGGACTTTGTGTTGGTAAAACTCGTTGGCTGCTTCATTGGTGAATTTTTGTGGGAAACATGGCTGGAAACTAGAGAGGTGATGTTGTCACTGCCGCTTAGGCCACAGCCGTCAAGAAGGCAGATAGACAGTCCAAGAGGGATAAGGTTAGAACCTCTTGTTCTCGGGCTAGCTCGGTGGATCATCTCAGCTCGATTGAGGCGCAGTTGGAGCATGTTTCTCAAGCCACACTTGAGAACAGTTTGGTGTTAGACGATGTGGTTAGTCGTCTTCGTGAGCTTGAGGCCAAGGATGGGGAAAACTTGGCCGAACGTGTTTTTGATTTGGAAGAACGTAGGGAGAGTTTGGAGGGTCAGCTGCTTGGCACCCTCAACTCATTTGATGAAGACATCAGGCAAACAATTAACAGGTTTCGTGAGTCATTCACAATGAGGTTGGGAGAGATCAAGGCTGAAGTTGACAAGGTCAAGGCCGATGTTGCTTCCATCAGCCAAGGGGTAGGCATGGAAATCGTTCAGGACAAGGGAACTTCTTCTCGCCACAGAGAAGGCAACAAGGATAGGGTATAAGGCCCGACCCCGAATAACGTGTCTTATCTCAATTTACGTGCCTTAGACCCAAAATTATATGATCGACCTTGGATTACGTGCCCTGTCTTGGTTTTCATGCATGCCTTGTCATACGTGCCTTAACCTAAAATTGTGTGCCCTAATCCTCAACTTACATGTGATACCTAGATATACATGCCCTGACCTCAATTTACGTGTGTTACCTCGTTTTGTGTACCCTAACCTTGAATTGCGTACCTTAACCTAGATATAGAGTCGTGCCTTGATTTACGTGCATTGCATTGAATTACGTGTCTTACCTCGTAGTTCGTGTCTACCTCGTGATTCGTGCCCCGTATTGATTTTTGTACGTGTCTTGTAGTGCGTACCCTAAACCTCGAACTGCGTGCCTACACGCTAACCAAGAAAGATTCATGCACAAAGCACAAGACAATAAAATAATCCTACCCAATCCACTAACTATTAAAATAATATTATACTAATCCTACATATTCCACTAACAATATTCTAATCCTAATTCAAATTCTCTACAAAATCCATTAACAATAAACAATTCTACCTATACAAACACCTAAATCATTCTTTATTCCCTTTCCCAAACACAATGCACATAAAATACAAAGCCTAAGCCACCTAAGCTAGCCTTGGCCGACCATACAAGGCCAAATAATCAGATTTTAATTCAAATTTTGTGCTACACACATGCTAGACAAAGTCTTCCAAGTTGTCATAACTTTTCCTAAGTTCTATGCCCTTTTTGCTAACTCCTAAGCCTCCAACATGCTCATGCACTTATTCCTTACACACTACATTTCCTAGGCACAATATTCAGCAACTTTAGAAGGCATTTGACACACAAACATTCAGCAAGGCCGACACACACACACACAAACATTCAAAGAGCATCTTCAACTACATTTTTTCCTCTCAAGCTCTCATTCTCTCTCCATTTTGGGTAAGGCTTCTCTTGAGCTTCCAAGACCTCAAGCTCACTCTCTAGGACACTCCAAGCATCGGCCATAGCAAGGTAATCAAGCAAGGATAGCTCAAAGTCACACACAAATCTCAAAAACAAGGATTTTGTGCACATTTGCTAAGTCTTCAAAGAGGTGAGGGTTAAAACTTTTCAAATTCTTTCAAAACTCACATGCATGCTCTCATATGGCTGTATTTACTCTTGTAGTTCATGTTTATGTGTTCATATGAGCCTATCTACTCATGCATGGCTTGCAAATAGCTAGAATCTTTGAGATATACAAACACGTTTTCTAGCAGATTTCTGACCTTGTAGAATGAAATGGTTTTGGCCTCGTAAACATTGTTGAAAATGCATGAAAATTGGTAGGACACTATATTTTTCAGTTATGAACATATCTTGTAGAAATATTCTAAGTCTAATTTTGAGTTTAAGACCCCCAAAAATGGAAAATATCGTAATGTATCCAAATATGGATAACTTGGAAATATGAAGTATGTTTCTGGCAGCTTTCTGACCTTGTAAAACGAAATAGTTTTATCCTAGTAAACGATATTTAAAATGCATGAAATTTGGTAGGTCGCTAGATTTGTCAGTTCTAAACATATTTTGCAGAAATATACTAAGGCTAATTTTGTGTTTAAGACCCCGAAAAGTGGCAAATATCGAAATGTGTATGAAACTAGACAGTTTTGCATAGTCTCACGGTTTTGGTCATAACTCCTAAATCCGAACTCCAAATGCAGCGAGGTTTGTTCCTAGATTTTAAGCACTCATTAAGATTCAATTTCACATTTGGTTCACTGAAATTGGGGGTTATTTTCTTTGCTAATTGAATGTGGAAAAACAGACCATTGCAGTAGGGTTTTGCTTAGTAATGTGCTTTGAATCATGTTGTAACTTTACTTGTGGTATTGAATGCTTGGAATTGTGGAAATTAGAAGTTGTGTGGGCTGTTTTGGTTGGTTGAGGTTGCTTGATTTGGTTGATGCATGGATTGAGTTTAATTACATGACGAA
Organism: Ehretia macrophylla; assembly: GCA_037974665.1. Taxonomy (NCBI): domain Eukaryota; kingdom Viridiplantae; phylum Streptophyta; class Magnoliopsida; order Boraginales; family Ehretiaceae; genus Ehretia; species Ehretia macrophylla. The sequence goes on from CM075776.1 coordinate 35,371,762, forward strand.
TTGCTGCTTAATCGCATGTGTAGCACGAAATTGAGGCCTTATTGCTTATGAAAATTTACTAAGCGATGAACCTATGGATAAATGTGTTTAATTGATTGGTTAGTAGGCTGCCCATTAACTACTAAGTATGCTTGAAATAGTTTAACTATCACTTGTGGTGCTTAGCGAACAAAACCAATGCCTAAGCACGGCCTTGTAAGCCCAAATGGCCCCGTAGACTCCCAAGTCATAAACCACTCTTATGTGACTTATAATTGATGTTGAGGAATGTTAATAAGCTGCCCATAATTGTCTTTATAGCTCTAAATATGATTCTCGGTGATTGCATGTTGATATGTGAACTATTCTTGCACCTGATTTCATGTAAGTGTCGTAGTATGCTTGTATGATCTCAACACTTGATATGTGAACTAAAATGAGCTATATGACTTGTTCTATAATGCGTTACTTGGCTGCCCGTTAAATGTTCACATGTTCCTAAGTGTTTTACAAAGTGAATTCACATGTCAAAGCATGCCTCGTATGTTTACTTGTCAATATGTGATCTTATAATTGATCGGGGGCAACCTACTTTGTTGACCTCCTAATGTGAATTGTTAAAAGACATTCAATGGCTTATTTTGAACATGATTACTTGGCTGCCCGTGAAAGTTTAATTGCTTTCAAATTGATATATGAAATGATTATATATTATTACAATGCCTTATGTGCCAATATGTCAAAATATGATCATATACTTGCTCGGAGGCAACCTACTTTGTTGACCTCCAAATGTGAAATGTTAAATGGCATAAATGTGCATTGTATACAAAGGTGCAACCTTTCATTTTGGCATGGTAGCATTTCACACATGACGGGCACCATCGGGCTTGCTGGTGCTACCATGACTACCATGGTCCAATTCCCTCGCTCGCTTGGCATTCCACCCTCGGAGAGTTGGGTCGTAGGATTTCGGGTTACATCCGGAGTACACCTATTTGGAGTGATAAGTGGATGATTGAAGCCGGCCACAACAATTGTTATCGAAAATGATCTTGAGAGCAAATGCTCACCGATTGAACTTGAGAGCAAAAAGCTCACCGTATCCTTTTCACTATGTGTTTAAGTACTCTCGCTTGGTTCCTAGAGGACCTCGGGGAAGAAAGACGGGTAAATGTGTTCATTTATAATTATGTTATGTTATAAACTTACTTATTTCATATGACATGTTTTCAAAAGGGTTTTCATAAGATTAACCAGAAAAGAGTTTCCAAACGTTATCTCTCGTTCTCCCTCGCTGAGTTCATAAGGACTCACCCGCTTTTATCATCACAGGTGAAAAAGATTTGGAATAGGTACCCGAGGAGAATATGTTTGTCGATGATTCCTTGGAGTGATTATGTGCTTTATGTGTCTTGCTTGATTGTGGCTGTTTTGCGGACGTTAGGTTTGCTTTGAAGACTACTTATGTTGTTCTTGTTGTTGTTGTTGTAAATGACCTATGTTGTAATTTGGGGTCTAATTTTGGCTTGTACTGATTATAACTAGAAAAAATTTCTATTTGCTTGTTTGCTATCACTATCTTAATTTAGTGACTATCATAGGCATTTGAACCACTAAGTGAAGAATCAAAATAAGATGACTCTATCTAATATTAATCAGGTACTCATTCATAGGCTAAAGGATAACAAGTACTTGTGCAGCAGGAACTGATGAATAAACGAGACATAGTTATCGTGTTAGGCTTATTAATCAAACGAGACCTTCGAGACAAATTAATAGGCATATCGATTTATGACAAAATAGGAATCTTAGATAGAATCGGGTTAATGATTGGAAGTTTTGAGGCGTTTAGAAAATAGGTCAAACTAAAGAGCCCAATTATAGCCATTATGCTGTTGGTTTTTCGGAAAATCTTTTGTAGTTCTAGGCCGACGTTAAGCATTAAATCATAATAAACGACTAAGTATGTGAAATGGCATAAAAGCATTAGGTCACACCCTAGTCTATCCTCCATAGGTCGGGTTATGACATGACATAGGGGTACACCTTTGTCCCGTAATGATGAAGGCGTACCTTCACCCAAAACGAGGAAGGACACGTTGCATCCCTCGCACGACAGTTGCAGGCCGCAAAGACGTTGGAATGGTAAGGCCGGTGTGCAACGGCCCAATGACGGGAACTGTTTCTTGTGCGGGAGCAAGGAACATTGGATAGCAAGATGCCCACAGCGAGGCAAGCTAGCATATCTTTTCCAACAGGTGGACAACCAGCAATCCAATGAGGTGGTGCACATGGGTTCCCTTCGGTTCCTCGAGCCAGTCGAAACCGAAGTGCTGAAGGCGAAGGGGTCGCCGAATGGTTCACTGTACATCCCCATCATAATCAGGGGCCATGACTTGGAGGCATTGGTAGACACAGGCGCTACCAACAATTTTATTGGCGAGGATGTTGCCAAACGACTCGGCATGCGAGTCAAACCAATGGGAGGCATGATCAAAGCAGCCAACACCAAGGCAATTCCAATCGTCGATGTTGCTCAACGGGTGAGGACAGCGATTGGACCATGGTAGGGTATTGTGGACTTCACAATCGTTCTGCTTGATGACTATGATGTTGTGCTTGGTATGGAATGGCTTGATGATGTTCAGGCAATCATCGTCCCATTCAAAGATGCTATTGTCGTGACAGGATCCAACCCCTGGTGTGCCATCCTTATGACCCGTGAGGTGAAGGCAGGCACCAAGTCCCTCAGTGCCGTGTAGTTGGTCAAAGGGCACCCGCAGGGAAAAGGGCCGACTCAGGGAGACAGTCACCCATTGTGCAGGCAAGGTCGTGCAGCACAGTTAGTGTGCTCTTGTGTAGTACCTCAGGCACCAAGGAGACAGAGCCTTGGCAACCCAAGCGGGCATTTGCGGTCCGAGCAGCCAGCCCGACAAAAGGGCCAGTTCTTGGGGAACCATCCTGAGGACGAAAGGAGACAAAGAACTGGCGCAGCCAATGCCACCAGTTCGAGTGGGGATCAGCGAGCAGGTGCAGCCCAGGCCACTTGTTCGTATGTGCAGCGGCATCGAGGGCGATACCAAGTTTGGTGGGAAAGGGTGAGACGGCATGCGTGTTTCGGCCGCACGGATGCCCACGACTTAGCGAAAATGTGCCATGAACAGTGCCAACGGTCCAGGTGCGAGAATTGGCCCAAGGCAAACCATGACCCTTCCCAGTGTGTGTGGAAGCTTCTGGAGCAGTGGAGAAGGCTCAGGAAACAGTTTGGGGTAGTTTGGAGGGAAACAAGTAGCTTTGAGTTTGGAAGGTTCCCAAAAAATGGCTAAGGCATAGAAACTGCCCAGTCTGCCTAGGGTAGTTGCCTAGTCCGCCCACCAGGTGCAGGAATATTCCAAAATGGTGCACAATGGCGCCCAGTTGTGGAGAAGTCTAGAAATTCTGCCCAAACTTGAATTCAAATGTGTAGATAGCTCTAGAAATTTTATTTGTACATAGACAAATGAACGACTAGGATTGCAGCCACTTGGCATTAATCATAGCCATTGGTTTAGGCCATGAACATGTATAAATATGAGTTGTAATGCAATGAAATGCAAACCATTTTACCTTGCCATTTTTGTGTGCCATTTTCCAGTCATCTTACTTAGCATTTTCCAAACTCCTACCAGGGTTGCCTACTGGTGCTCGTCTTGCACAAGGGTTTGTCCTCGTACCCAAGCGCCTTTTGCAAGCCAGTGTTGGGGTCCTCAACCTCTAACACTTGTGTTCGTACTGTGCTATGTTGATAACGCAGGCGTACTTAGTCGATACCCACGTTGGCTAAGGCCGCACGTAGTTGGGATTTCAACCTCAATCTCTAACCACAAGACACTATGCGTGCTTCGTAAGGGATGGCAAAAAATTTGAATCCGACCTTGTGTGCTGCTGGCCTGTTGAGGTGCCTAACGTTCTTCCCTTAGCATTAATGGTGACTGAGGTTATGTTGCCCCTATCTTCGGCACGGCTGGGCACGTTGGTGAACGGTTGCGACATAACCGCCCACGGTGTTGCACGATGGCGCACGATTGGGCCTCGCATAGGTTACGTACTTTGGGCCTCAGATGAGCCATAGCTTGGCATATAGTTGGGGCATGGCTTGGCAAGGTTGTTATGCAGTGGGGTCGCGCATTGGGCACGATAGGGCAAGAAGTTAGGCAACGATACCGCACAAAGGTGCGCGCATGGATGCCCGTGCCGCACGATGGTGCGCGCGCATGAGGCGAGTTGGTATGAACATGGGGCACAAATGTCTGAGCATGGGCCACAGATGTGTGCGCGTTGGCCACGGATGTGTGCGCATGGGCAAGGCTATAGCGCGCATGGGGCGCCCATACTGCGAGATGGTGTGCGCATGGGGATCGCATGCCGCGCGATAGTGCACTCATAGGGCGCCAATGCCGAGCGATAGTGCGTACATGGGGCGCCCATACCGCGCGATGGTGCGCGCATGGGCACCCATGCTACTCCAGGGTACTCGCATGGGGCACCCATGCTGCGCCATGGTTCGCGCATGGAGCACCCATGCGGTGCCATGGTACGAGCATGGGGCGCCCATGCGGCGTGATTGTGCACGCATGGGGTGCCCATGCAGCGCGATGTTGCACGTATGGGGCACCCATGCGGTGCGTTGTTGAAAGCATAGGGCGCCCATGCCAAGCGATGGTGCGCGCGCATGGGGCACCCATGCGGCGCGATGCCATACGTTGGTGCACGCATAGGGAGCCCATGTCGCACGATGGTGCGTGTACATGAGGCGACCATGCGGTGCGATGTCGCACATTAGAGCGCCTATGCCACGCGATGGTGCGCGCATGTGGCGCCCATGCCGCGTGCAATGGGCGCCCGTGCGCCGCGCTGGTGCACACATGCGACGCCCATGCCTCGTACTGGCGCACGCATGGGGCGCTGATGGGGCACGAAAGGGGTACTAGTTTGGTGCACTATAGGGGCACTATAGGGGTACGCTTGGGAGACGATAGGGGACGATGGGGGACGGGTTGGGCACTACTTGGGGACGTTGGCCATGACGGTCGATGCTAGACGTTCGGGGGTATTGAGGGCCAAGCGTAATGTTTTATAACACAAATGTGGACATTGATGTGCTTTTAGAATTGGTTTCCGAATCTACGAAGTAGTCTTAACAATGACCCGTCTCGACGAATACTTCGTCACATTTGGGAGGTGAATTAGATTAATCGGCTTCCCAATTCATCCAAACAAAATTTTCACACCAAATATCATCTAAATGAATTAATTTATTAATTAATATGAATTTTCCACAATTTTATAGAATTTTTTATGATTTTTCCCTATTTTTCGTAATTATGTAAGGATAATAAAAATTATTTTTGATCCCCAATGGATCCAAAAAAAAAAATTTCACAAAAAATATTATCAAAACAAATTAATGTATGAATTAATATAAATTTTCCAGAATTTTTTCTGATTTTTCCCTATTTTTCGCAATTATTAAATATTTAAAATTATTTTTTCAGAAAAAATAATCTTGAAGCATTTGGGTATCATATCCTAACAATGAGCAGCAGGTTGGGTACGAAGATCATGCCCAATGGGGGCTCTAATAGTGTAAAATACCCATTATGAATCTATGGAAAAATGTACGCTACTGTTGTCACTTGGGTTTTTGCATCTAAATGTACTATAGGGGGGTATGTGGTGTCAAGCCCCCTGGTCGAGGTCCATGCAGGGGGACGTTGTGGGTACTTCGTGGCCCAATATGGGCTATATCGTGGGTTATATTGTGGGCGGGAATGTCTACCGAGTGAATGACATCGGGGTATTGCATTGCATACCGTGTGTCGGGGCCATGCCACCCCCACCCTGTCTTCCTCGACATGTCCCTCAGCGCGACACCAAGATGGCTAATGAGGAACGTGGTGGCTTCCCTAGCCCCTTATTATCCATCTTGGTGATGCAGCATCGTCGACGTCATTTGGATGGCTAATGAGGGAGCGAGTGGTTGCCAAAGCACAAAACTAGCTATCCTTGTGTTGCCGGCTAGGCACACGTTGGGGGACATTCTCGTCCCCTTGCGTGTCGTTGGGCCTTTGTGATGCGCGAATCACCTAGCACATGAAGCTATGGTCGTTGCCGAGTAGATACGTGCGGCCATGGTACAATGTCGTGGCCATCCAAGTACCACATGGGCTTGGGTGACTCTTGAGGGACGGTGGGGGCATGCATGATACGTGAATCGCCTGGCACAGGTGGCATTGGCTTTCGTTAAGCAACGACGCGGGCGTTGCAATGAGACGATTGTTGATGCATCAATGTCGTGGCAATCCAGGCACCATGCGGCCTTGAAACCGTCCACCGGTTGGTTCTGACGGGCCTGTGCATTGTGCGAATCGCCTATCACACGACGCCATGGTCCTCGCTAAGTCGTATTGTGGTGGATGTGGTCTAATGTCCTGGCGATCCAAGCACCGTGTGGGCAGGAAGTTTACTTGTCTCATTTTGTGCATGTGGGTGCATATAGGGGGACGGTGGGGGATTGCGCAATGCGCGAATCGCCTAGCACACGACATTGGCTTTCGTTAAGTGATGACATGAGAGTTGCGATGAGACGATGGCTAGAGCTTCACTGTCGTGGCGATCCAAACACCGTACTGCCTTGAAGCCATCCCACGGTGTGTTCCAATGGGCCTGCGCGATGCGCAAATCATCTAGCACACGACGCCATAGACCTCGCTGAGTCATAATGCGATGGACATGGTCTAGTGTCGTGGCAATCCAAGCACCGCGTGGGCAAAAAATTTGCTTGTCCCGTTCCGTGCGTGCGGAACATATAGGGGGACGGTGGGGGACTGCGCGATGCGCATATCGCCTAGCACACGGCCTTGGCTTTTGTTAAGTGATAACGCGAGCGTTGCGATGAGACGATGGCTAGAGCTTCAATGTTGTGGCGATCCAAGCACTGTGCTGCCTCGAAGCCGTCCTACTGTGTGTTCCCATAGGCCTGCACGAATCGTTTAGCACACGACTCCATGGTCCTCGCTGAGTCGTAATGCGACGGATGTGGTCTATTGTCGTGGCGATCCAAGCACCGCGTGAGCAGGAAGTTTGTTTTTCCCATTCCGTATGTGCTAGAGCATATAGAGGGACGGTGGAGGATTGCGCGATGGGCGAATCACCTAGCACATGACCTTGGCCTTCGTTAAGTAATGACGTGAGCGTTACGATGAGACGATGGCTAGAGCTTTAATGTCGTGGCGATCCAAGCACCGTGCTGCCTTGAAGCCATCCCACTGTGTGCTCCCACTGGCCTGCGCGATGCGCGAATCGCTTAGCACACGACACTATGGTCCTCGCTGAGTCGTAATACGATGGACGTGGTCTAGTTTAGTGGCGATCCAAGCACCACGTGGGCAGGAAGTTCGCTTTTGGTTGGTACCTCAATTGCGTGCACCTGGTGCATGGTCGGGCACCACGAAGTTGGCTCTTAAGTTTGCGACATGTAGCCTGGCCATGCACCTCGTGCCATGTCCCCCAGAAAATCTTCGTGCCTAGCGGTGCGTGCTTGGGCCATCTCGCTGGTTCCGTTTGCCTGAAGGGCTTCGTTTGCCTAGACGGTGGGGGGTTACCGAAAATAGCGAACGTTATAATGCGTGAGTGGTGATCGGCTTGTATGGGTCGGTTGGATCCCTGGTAGAGCAGCGACGTCCGCCCCTATTTGCTTCTTCATTCACGGGCCGAGTGCTTACGTTGCCTCGGTCGGCCGGCCGGTTTCCTATGTTGCGTAGCTACAAAGACGGTAGTCTAAAGTCCCATCGTCCATCTTTCCCCTTGCGTCTGCCTCCGTGGACGACATGGGGCAAACCCCTAAGCATATCCCGAGTTCCACGCAGCTCGCTCCTACGAGTGCGGCAGACGTGCCCCATGGTGCGTCGCTCGATCTCTCGGATGCGGCACACAACAACGGTATATGGAGTCATTGGCCTCTCTTTACCATAAACCAGCGTTCGTCGCTAACCGCGTATGACGGTCGTGTGCTCGTCTCGAGCCGTCGACCCATAGGGGACGACGTGCCTCGTGTAACGCTGGCGTCGATGAGGAATGCTACCTGGTTGATCCTGCCAGTAGTCATATGCTTGTCTCAAAGATTAAGCCATGCATGTGTAAGTATGAACTAATTCAGACTGTGAAACTGCGAATGGCTAATTAAATCAGTTATAGTTTGTTTGATGGTATCTACTACTCGGATAACTGTAGTAATTCTAGAGCTAATACGTGCAACAAACCCCGACATCTGGAAGGGATGCATTTATTAGATAAAAGGTCGACGCGGGCTCTGTCCGTTACTGCGAAGATTCATGATAACTCGACGGATCGCACCACCCTCATGCCGGCGACGCATTATTCAAATTTCTGCTCTATAAACTTTTGATGGTAGAATAGTGGCCTACCATGGTGGTGACAGGTGACGGAGAATTAGGGTTCGATTCTGGAGAGAGAGTCTGAGAAATGGCTACCACATCCAAGGAAGGCAGCAGGCATGCAAATTACCCAATCCTGACACGGGGAGGTAGTGACAATAAATAACAATACCGGGCTCAAAGAGTCTGGTAATTGGAATGAGTACAATCTAAATCCCTTAACGAGGATCCATTGGAGGGAAAGTCTGGTGCCAGCAACTGCGGTAATTCCATCTCCAATAGCGTATATTTAAGTTGTTGCAGTTAAAAAGCTCGTAGTTGGACTTTGGGATGGGTTGGCCAGTCTGCCTCAAGTGTGCATTGGTCGTTTCGTCCCTTCTGCCAGCAATGCACTCCTGGCCTTAACTGGCTGGGTCGTGCCTCCGGCGTTGTTACTTTGAAGAAATTATAGTGCTCAAATCTCAACCTCTCTCAAGTAGTAATGGCAAATCCATCTGACCCACAGAGAATCCTTTTTGGCATGGATATTCCAAAGGGTGCGTGAGAGTAAGGCATTGTTCCATGCTCCCAGATCGATAATGCCCAAGCCCCCCTTATCTTTGGGCAAACAAATGTCCTTCCACGTGACCAACGGCTTCTTCTTCAAAAGAGAATTACCACTCCACAAGAAATTCCTACTAAGCTTAATAAGTCTGTCCAGAACATTTGCAGGGATAGGAAAGATGGAAAGCAAAAAATAGTCCACTCCTTGCAGAACCGATTTGATAAGTTCCAAGCGACCCGCATACGAAAGTGAGGACCCACTCCAAGAATTGATATGGGCAGCAATCCTAGAAATGAAGGGCAGGTAATGAACCACTCTTTCTTCATTCTATGGGTGGTGGTGCATGGCCGTTCTTAGTTGGTGGAGCGATTTGTCTGGTTAATTCCGTTAACAAACGAGACCTCAGCCTGCTAACTAGCTATGTGAAGGTATCCCTCCGTAGCTAGCTTCTTAGAGGGACTACGGCCTTTTAGGCTGCGGAAGTTTGAGGCAATAACTGCTCTGTGATGCCCTTAGATATTTTGTGCCGCACACGCACTACACTGATGTATTCAACGAGTCATTAGCCTTGGCCGACAGGCCCGGGTAATCTTTGAAATTTCATCGTGATGGGGATAGATAATTGCAATTGTTGGTCTTGAACGAGGAATTCCTAGTAAGCACGAGTCATCAGCTTGCGTTTACTACATCCCTGCCCTTTGTACACACCGCCCGTCGCTCCTACTGATTGATTGATCCGGTGAAGTGTTCAGATCGCGGCAACGTGGACGGTTCACTACCCGCAATGTCACGAGAAGTCCACTGAACCTTATCATTTAAATGAAGGAAAAGTCGTAACAAGGTTTCTGTAGCTGAACCTGCGGAAGGATCATTGTCGAACCCTGCGAAGGCAGAACTACCTGCAAACCCGTTTAAACAACGCGGGGTCGACGCGGGGGAGGCGGCTCATCCCCAGCCTGCATGTTGGTCACGATTCGGGGCGAACGCCTTGCAAACAACGAACCCCGGTGCGGAATGCGCCAAGAAAAATGAAAAATGGGGCCAACCTATCCCTGCCCCATCTGCGGTGTACCGGGTTAGGCCTCGGTCCCTTACGAAATCAAAACGACTCTCGGCAACGGATATCTCAACTCTCACACCGATGAAGAACGTAGCGAAATACGATACTTTGTGGGAATTGTAGAATCCCGTGAACCATCAAGTCTTTGAACGCAAGTTGCGGCCGAAGCCATCAGGCCGAGGGCATGTCTGCCTAGGTGTCATACATCGCGTCGCCCCTTACCCCGCGCCCTAACACTGGGTTCCCGGGTTCGCTCGTGGGGACGGATTGTGGCCTCCCGTGTCTCAAGGTGCGGTTGGCCGAAATGCGAGTCCGGTGCGACGAACGTCACGACAAGTGGTGGTTGGTCCATTCAACATGCAAGTTGTCATGCATCGTCTCGTCACGAGTGCGAGACTGAAGATAGACCCTCTAGCGCTATGCGCTACGACCGTGACCCCAGGTTTGGCGGGATTACCCGCTAAGTTTAAGCGTATCAATAAGCGGAGGAAAAGAAACTTACAAGGATTCCCTTAGTAACGGCGAACGAACTGGGAACAACCCAGCTTGAGAATCGGGCGGCTTCTTCCTCTGAATTGTAGTCTGGAGAAACGTCCTCAGGGGCAGACTGGGCCCAAGTCCCCTAGAAATGGGCGCGAGAGAGGGTGAAAGCCCTGTCGTGCCCGGACCCTATCACACCATGAAGCGCTGTCGGTGAGTCGGGTTGTTTGGGAATGAAGCCCTAATCGGCGGTAAATTCAGTCCTAGGCTAAATACGGGCGAGAGACCGATAGCGAACAAGTACAGCGAGGGAAAGATGAAAAGGACTTTGAAAAGAGGGTCAAAGAGTGCTTGAAATTGTCAGGAAGGAAGCGGATGGGGGCCGGCGATGCACCCCGATCGTATGCAGAACGGTGAGAGCCGGTCCGCCAATCGACTCGGGTCGTAGACCAACACGGATTGGGCCGGCGGCCAAAGCCTGGGCAGTAGATATGCCTGCAAAACGCCGTCACCTCGATCTTGGTAGGGTAGCACGCGCCTTCAGCGTGCTTCGGCATCTACGCACTCCCGGTGCTGGCTTGCAGGCTCCCCATTTGACCCATCTTGAAACACGAACCAAGGAGTCTGACATGTGTGCGAGTCAACGGGTGCGTAAACCCGCAAGGCACAAAGAAGCTGATTGGCGGGATCCCCCCCGGGGGGTGCACCACTGACTAACCTTGTTCTTTTGAGAAAGGCTCGAGTACGAGCATACCTGTCGGGACCCGAAAGATGGTGAACTATGCCTGAGCGGGGCGAAGCTAGAGGAAACTCTGGTGGAGGCCCGCAACGATACTAACGTGCAAATCGTTCGTCAGACTTCGTTATAGGGGTGAAAGACTAATCGAACCATCTAGTAGTTGGTTCCCTCCGAAGTTTCCCTCAGGATAGCTGGAGCTTGCGTGCGAGTTCTATTGGGTAAAGCCAATGATTAGAGGCATCAGGGGCGCAACGCCCTCGGCCTATTCTAAAACTTTAAATAGGTAGGATGGCGCGGCTGCTTTGTTGAGCCGCGCCACATAATCAAGAGCTCCAAGTGGGCTATTTTTGGTAAGCAGAACTGGCGATGCGGGATGAACCGGAAGCCGGGTTACGGTGCCCAACTGCGCACTTGTCACGCCCCAACCCGACCTATAGAGGTTAGACTAGGGTGTGATCTAATCATTTACACCATTTCACATACTTAATCATTTGTTAAGATTTAACACTTAACGTAAACCTAGAACTCCAAAAGATTTTTCAAAAATCTGGCAACATAATGGCTGTATTTAGGACCTTTTAGTTTGACCTAATTTCTAAATGCCTCAATTATACCAATCATTAATCCAATTCCATTAAGGACTCCTATTTGGTCATCAACCGATATACCTGCTAGTTTATCTCCAAAGTCTTGTTTGATTAATAAGCCTAGCACGATGACCATATCCCATTTACTTATCAATTCCTATGGCGCAAGTACCTGTAGATCTTTAGCTTACCATTGAGTACCTAGTGATTGAGTTGCCTATGATAGTTACTAAATCAAAATAGTAATAACAACCCACAAGATAGCATGTCGTCTAGTCATAGTCAGTACAAGCCAAAATTAGACCCCAAATTACAACAGGGGTCATTTACAACAACAATAACAACATAGGATATAGTCTTCAAAACAAACATAACGTTCACAAAATAGCCACAGTCAAGCAAGGACGTAAGGCATGCAATGACTCCAAGGAGTCATCAACAGGCACGTTCTCCTCGGGTACCTATTCCTAATCTTCTTCACCTATGATGATAAAAAATGGTGAGTCCTTATGAACTCAGCGAGGGGGAACGAGAGATAATGTTTTGAAACTTTTTTCCGGTTAATCTCATGAAAATCCCATTTTGAAAACATATCACGTATTACAAATAATAAAGTATGCAAAGTATAAGAATCAAATTGAACAAAAAATACAATTACCAATCATTTCAAGGATACGGTGAGATTTTACTCTCAAGTTCAATCGGTGAGCATTTGTTCTCAATATCATTTTCGATAAAAATTGTTGCGGCTGGCTTCAATCATCCACTTATCGCTCCCAATTGGGTGCACTCCGGATGTATCCCGAAATCCTACAACCTAACTCTCCGATGGTGGAATGCTAAGCAAGAGAGAGAATTGGACCATGGTAGTCACGGGAGCACCGGCAAGCCCTACGCCGCCCGGCGTTCGTGAAACGCTACCATGCCACAATGAAAGGTTGCAACTTTGTATACAATGTACATTTATACCATTTAACAATTCACGTTAGGAGGACAACAAAGTAGGTAGCCTCCGAGCAATTTCAAGATCACATATTGCCAAGTAAACGAACGAGGCATGATTGACATGAAATTTCACTTTGTAAAACACATAGAGTTATATGAACATTAAACGGGCAGCCAAGTAGCACATATAAATCAAGTCATTCAACTCATTTCGGGTTCACGTATCAAGTATTTAGATTATACAAGCATGCAACGACGTTTATACGTGACCGGGTACAAGGATAGCTCACTTATCAACATGCAATCATCGGAAATCATATTTAGAGCTATAAGGACAATTATGGGCAGCCTATTAACCACACAATTAAACACATTTGAACATAGGGTTATTTCTTAGCAAATAGTCATGAGCGCTAGGGGCTCAATTCCATGCTTACACATGCGATTAAGAAAACCACTCATCAATTAATGATCCCAAGCCATGCATCAACCAAATTAAGCAACCTCAACCAACCACAACAGCCCACACAACATCTAAGTGCCACAATTCCTAGCATTCAATACCTCAAGCAAGGTCTCAACATGATTCAAAGCATATCACTAAGCAAAAACCTCACTGCAATGGTCTGTTTCCCACATTCAATTAGCCACGAAATTACTCTCCAATTTCAGTGAACCAAATTTCAATTTGAAGCTTAATTAGTGATTTAAATCTAGGAACAAACCTCACTGCATTTGGAGTTCGGACTTAGGAGTTATGGCCAAAACCGTGAGACTACGCAAAACTGTCCAGTTTCAGACACATTACGATATTTGCAATTTTTTAGGGCCTTAGATTCAGATTTAGCCTTAGCCTATTTCTGACAAAAATGCTGGAACTGCAAAATATAACAATCTATCAATTTTCATGCATTTTTATGAACATTTACTAGGTGAAAAACACTTCATTCCACAGAGTCAGTAATCTGCCAGAAAAACGAGTTTGCATATCTCTAAGTTTCTAGCCAAAATCAAGCCATGCATGAGAAGATAGGCTCATATACACACATATACATCAACTACAGAGGTAAATATAGCCATATGAGAGCATGCATGTAAGCTTTGAAAGCATTTAAAATAGTTTAACCCTCACCTTAGCCTATTGATGGTTAAAGATGCACAAATGCTCTTCAAAATGCACAAAGGAGGCTTCTTCCTTACTTTGGCCGAGAGATAACTTGTTTTCCCTTAACTTCTAACTTAGTTAGCATGTGAGGAAGGTGTGCATGTGTGTGAAACCAAAAGAAATGAAAGAAAACTATCAAGACTTACCTTAGGCCAAAAATGAAGAGTTTTGAAAGCTTGTGTGCGTTTTTCTTGCTTTGCTTGCTATGGTCGAGTCTCTTAGGATTCTTGAGAGCTTAAGTCAATCTTAGAAGGTGAGCTTGAGCTATGGAGATTCAAGATGCAGCCATGGCCGAGAGAGTGAGAGAATGAGAGAGAATGAGAGAGTTTGAGAAAGAAATGAAATGTTTGTGTGTGTGTGTCGGCCCTAGGACTTGCAAGGCTGAAATTGTTTTTTTTGTTTGAGCAATTTTGAATTGTGAGGAGACGTAAGGTGAGGAGGCCGAGATGTTGAGGTTTGGTGTTTAGCAAACGGTGCATTGGTGCAAGAAAAGTTATGACATTGTGTAAGATTGTGTCTAAGCATGCATGAATTAATTGTTTTGTTCAAATATTTGCTCAAGGACATAGGTATGGCCGGCCATCTTGTGCTCCCAAATCTAAATTTTTTGTTTTGTTTAAAGCTTATTTTATTGTAGGTTGATTGTGGTATTTGAGGTGTATGGATTTTGTAATTAGAATAAGGAATAAAGAATGTTTAGTGTTTAGTGAGCTTTCGTCCCTTTGTGAGTTGACTTAGGATTAAAATATTGCTAGTGAAGTTGTAGGATTATTTAATAGTCTAGTGCTTTGTGTAAGATGCTTTATTGATTAGCGTGCAGGCACGCTTTCCTAGGTCTAGGGCACACACTACGAGGTAAGACACAAACTACGAGACAAATGCACGTATTCCAAATAAATGCATGCAAACCTAAATGAATGCACGTAATTCAAGACACGACTCTTAAACCTAGGTTAAGGCACGCAGTTCAAGGTTAGGGCACACGAAATGAGGTAACGCAAGCAATTCAAGGTCGGGCCTCACATCCTCCCCTCCTTAAAAGAATTTTGTCCTGAAATTAGGTATTACCTTTGGAATAATGCCAGATACTGTTGCTCTATCTGGTCTCACCTTTCCCACGTTGCTTCTTCAATTCCTTGGTGATCCCACAAAACTTTTACCATCGGTATTGACTTGTTGCGCAACTCCCGATCTTGTTCGTCTAGGATCTGAATAGGCTTTTCTTTATAAGACAAGTTTTCTCGAAGCTGCAACGGCTCTGGTTCCAAGATGTGCGATGGATCAAGGTGATACTTCCGCAATATTGAGACATGTAAGACATCATGAATATTGGAGAGGTTTTGGGGAAGTTCTAGGCGATACGCCAATTTGCCAACCTTCTCAACTATCTCAAACGGTCCTACAAACCTTGGGCTCAAATTTTTGCCCTTACCATGTTTAATCAATCCCCTCCGAGGTGATAACTTCAAGAACACCTTGTCGCCGACCTCAAATTCCAAATTTCGTCTCCGTCGATCTGCAAAACTTTTCTGCCTGCTTTGGGCAGTAAGCATCCGTTTTCGGATGAGGTGGACATTTTCAATGGTCTTCACAAGTTCTGGTAGAAGGGTCGGGTCAAAAGTTTTCGTCTCACCTACTTCATCCTAGTATATTGGGGATCGACACTTACGTCCATACAATGCCTCAAATTGGGCCATCCCAATAGTGGCCTGATAGCTATTATTATAAGCGAACTTCGCTAGAGGCAGATACTTCTCCCAACCTTTTTCGAAGTCTAGAACACACGCCCTCAACATATTCTCCAAAATATGAATAGTTCTCTCAGATTGTCCGTCCGTCTGAGGGTGATAAGCCGTATTGCAACTCAACTTCGTCCCCAAAGCTTCTTGTAATCTCTTCCAAAATCAGGTGGTAAAACGAGGATCCCTGTCCGATACAATACTTACAGGCATCCCATGCAGCCTTACAATATCTGCCACTTACATATCTCCTAGTTTCTTAGGACTATCCTCCTTGTTCATCGGTAAGAAGTGTGCTGACTTAGTCAATCTATCCACTATGACCCAAACAGCATCATGACCCTTTTGTGACTTGGGTAGGTCCATGACAAAGTCCATAGTTTTATGTTCCCATTTCCATTGGGGAATTTCCAACGATTGTAGTAAACTTGTCGGTCGTTGATGTTCTGCATTGACCCTCTAACAAGTTAAACACCGTGCCACAAACTCTGCAATCTCTTTCTTCATGTTATTCCACCAATAGTGTTGCTTCAAGTCCCGGTACATCTTTGTTCCACTGGGGTGAATGGTGTATCTCGAGTTATGGGCTTATTCAAGAATCTTCTTTTTCAACTCTGGGTCATTTGGGACACAAATTCAACTCCTGAACCTCCAAATACCATCATCATGAAACTTGAAATCTGCGTTGCTTTCCTTAATCTTCTGAAACTATTGATCCTTCTGTTGAGCCTCTCGTATCTCAGACAACAAGGTCGACTGAACTCGTGTAGTGGAAAATAGTAATCCTTTTTGAGTCAATTGTGGTTTCCACATAAATGCTTCCTCTAACATCTCCCATACCTTAACCTCCAATTTTGCCATGCATGGCTTCCGGTTTAAGGCAGCTGCTACCACATTCACTTTACCGGGCATATAATTGATTGTGCAATTATAATCATCCATGAGCTCCATCTACCATCTTTGCCTCATGTTCAACTCTTTTTGTGAGAACAAGTACTTCAAGCTCTTGTGTTCCGTAAACACCTCAAACTTGTTACCCCACAAATAGTGCCTCCATTTCTTTAGTGCAAACACAATAGCCACTAGCTCCAAATCATGCGTCGGGAAATTCAATTCATACGACTTTGGCTTCCTAGAGGCATATGCAATCACCATCCCATTCTCCATCAACACACAACCCAAACCTTCCTTAGAAGCATCGCTATAGATTACGAAGCCTTGACTTCCTTCAAGTAATGCAAGAGCAGGTGCGGTCGTCAATCTCGTCTTCAACTCCTGAAAGCTATTCTCACACTTGTCATCCCACACGAACTTTGTTTTCTTCTAAGTGAGCTTTGTAAGTGGTCCGGCAATCTTTGAGAAATCTTTCACGAACCTTCGATAATAGTCGGCTAAACCAAGAAAACTCCGAACCTCTGTGATATTTTCTGGCTTCCTCCAAGACATCATTTCTTCTATCTTTGTTGGGTCCACCGCTATTCCTTCTTGGGATATGATGTGCCCCAAGAATGCAATCTGCTGCAACCAAAATTCACATATACTAAACTTTGCATATAATTGATGCTTCTGAAGTTTTTGCAATACTAATCGCAGATGTTGTTCATACTCAGCCTCGGATTTTGAGTATACCAAAATATCATCAATAAAGATCACCACAAATTGGTCCTAGTAGGGTTGAAACACCCTGTGCATTAAGTCCATAAAAGTTGCAGGGGCATTAGTCAACCCAAATGGCATAACTACAAACTCATAGTGCCCATATCTCGTCCTGAAAGTCGATTTAGAAACATCCTCCTTCTTGATCCGCAGCTGGTAATACCCTTGTCTCAAGTCGAGTTTCGAATACACTTTAGCTCCTTGAAGTTGGTCAAACAACTCATCGATCGATAGAAGTGGGTATTTATTCTTGACGGTCACTTGGTTCAATCCTCAGTAATCGATACATAGCCTCAATGTTCCGTCTTTCTTCTTTACAAATAGGACTGGTATACCCCACGGAGAAGAACTCGGTTCAATATACCCCTTCTTTAACAATCCTTGCAGTTGGTCCTTCAATTCTTGTAGCTTGGCTGGTGTCATACGATAGGGAGCTTTAGATATTGGTTGTGTGCCAGGCAGTAATTCTATTACAAACTCGATCTCTAAATCCGGAGGCAAACCCGACAATTCTTCTAGAAACACATCGGCATATTCTTTAATCACTGGCATCTCCTCCAACTTAGCTTTGTCTAATGGGTTATTGATAAGGTAATCTAACTATCTGCTACACCCTTTTTTCAAGGACTTCACTGCTTTTGTGGATGAAATGATGGAACTCCCAGTGAAGTCTCTTTGACCCATTACCTCTAATGTTGGTTGACTAGCTATCTGGAATGTTACAATCTTCGTCCGAAAATCTAGTTGGGCATGATGCTTTGCCAACCAGTCCATCCCTAAGATGACTTCATAGTCTCGAAAAGGTAACACTATAAGATTGGCTGAGAATTCCCTATCCTTAATTTGAATTATACATGCTTTACAAGATGAGCTAGTAACGAGTTTAGAACCCATCGGAGTATCGACTTCTACTTCGTAAGGCAAACATTCAACTCATAATTTAACACGTTACACACATAAGGGAGTAATAAATGAATGAGTAGTACCTGGGTCAATTAGCACCCTAATAGGTTGATTCAGTATCAAGAATGTACCCTCAACAACAGTAGTCTCCTCAGGAAGCTCCTCGCATTCAATAGCACAAGCTCGGGCCGGAACTGTAGTCTTGCCTCTACCAGCTGGTTTATTCTGATTTTGTCCCCTTTGCCATTTAGGGCAGTCCTTAACCTGGTGTTGATCACTGCCACACCCCACGTATCATCCTGATTTCCTCCAGCATTGGGTCTCAGTGTGACCCTTCCTGTTACAGTAAGAACATGTGACAGCTTGAGTAGTAGGTGAACTACCTGTGGATCCACGGGTAGAAAAGGCTGATGGTACTTTAGAAAGGCCACGGTTATTGACTGGTCTGTTCTGGCTCTGGCCCTAACTGCGACACTGAGTCTGGAAGTTCCTCTATTGTCCTTGAGGCTAGTAAGGTTTCTTATTCGGCTGACTCAAACCGGCTCTATCAAGTTTCCTTTTCTCAACTCGGGAAATAGCAGCAAAGAGAGCAGAATATGTAGTAAAGTCATGTGAAGCCAAGTGATCCTGAATTTTTGGCCTCAACCCATTCGTAAACTTCCACATCTTCGCCTCAGGGGTACTAACCATGTATTGTGCATAGCGGGACAGTCTGTCGAAGTGGGCCTCATACTTAGCCACTGCCATGTTTCCATGAGTCAAGGTTATAACCTCTTCAATCCGCCTCTGCCTCGAAACTGCAGGTATGTATTTCTCCTTGAAAGCCTTGATGAAGTTACTCTACAAGCGAGGTGTATGATCAGTTTCCCAAAGTGCCTCCACAGTATGCCACTAATGCTCAGCATCCCCGTGTAATAAGTACACAACAAACTCAATCTTTTCTTCGTTAGTATAGTCAAGTGGCCTATAAATCCTTTCAATCTCAGACAGCCAAGCCTTTGCCTTTTCATCATTAGCTTCCCCGAAGATTTTGGACGAGTGAAAATCAAGGAACTCTCGCATTCTACTGTTTCTCCCATTGTTACCACCATTCCTGTTGTTGTTACCACCAGCTTCGTAGTTGTTATTATGGGCTGCTTTGCGTACTTCTTGACGTTCTATTACTCGCGACATGCGATCTATAGCATTCACCATCATGTTAAAAATAGCCATGCCGGGATTAGTTTGGTGAGCATCTCCGGCTTCTTGAGGCTCATCGCCCCAATTGGTATTGCGGGTACTAGGGCCAGCCATCTATAGGCATAGATTATTAGGCACAATTTATTGGAATACAACAAGACAATAAATTAATGTATAGAGTATGCAACATACAATTTCACATAGACATACAATTCTCAAAACAGTTAAGACACGTTAATCACATAAGCATGTAGAAACATAGAAGGCATATTTAACATTGGCACATATTAACACACATAAACAAGTCATCATAACTACCTTAGGGCTTCTACCCATGGTCCGAGAGTTAAACCCGACTTAAGCAATCTAAGCTCTGATACCATTCTTATAAGATGTCATGCCCCAACCAGACCTATAGAGGTTAGACTAGGGTGTGATCTAATCATTTACACCATTTCCCATACTTAATCATTTGTTAAGATTTAACACTTAACGTTAACCTTGAACTCTAAAAGATTTTGCGAAAAACCGGCAGCATAACGGCTGTATTTAGGACCTTTTGGTTTGACCTAATTTCTAAACGCCTCAATTATACCAATCATTAATCCAATTCCATTAAGGACTCCTATTTGGTCATCAACCGATATACTTGCTAGTTTATCTCGAAAGTCTTGTTTGATTAATAAGCCTAGCACGATGACTTATAGCGCAAATACCTGTTGATCTTTAGCTTACTATTGAGCACCTAGTGATTGAGTTGCCTATGATAGTTACTAAATCAAAATATTAATAGCAACCCACAAGATAGCGTGTTGTCTAGTCATAGTCAGTACAAGCCAAAATTAGACCCCAAATTACAACGAGGGTCATTTACAACAACAATAACAACATAAGATATAGTCTTCAAAACAAACATAACGTTCACAAAATAGCCATAGTCAAACAAGGCATGTAAGGCATGCAATCACTCCAAGGAGTCATCAACAGGCACGTTCTCCTCGGGTACCTGTTCCTGTTCTTCTTCACCTGTGATGATAAAGAGGGTAAGTCCTTATGAACTTAGCGAGGGGGAACGAGAGATAATGTTTTGAAACTCTTTTCTGGTTAATCTCAAGAAAATCCCTTTTTGAAAACATGTCACGTATTACAAATAATAAATTACGCAAAGTATAAGAATCAAATTAAGCAACATATACAATTACCAATCATTTCAAGGATACGATGAGCTTTTACTCTCAAGTTCAATCAGTGAGCATTTGCTCTCAATATCATTTTCGATAGTAATTGTTGCGGCTGGCTTCAATCATCCACTTATCGCTCCCCATTGGGTGTACTTCGGATGTACCCCGAAATCCTACAACCCAACTCTCCGAGGGTGGAATGCCAAGCGAGAGAGGGAATTGGACCATCGTAGTCACGAGAGCACCGACAAGCCCTATGCCGCCCGGTGTTTGTGAAATGCTACCATGCCACAATGAAAGGTTGCAACCTTGTATACAATGTACATTTATACCATTTAACAATTCACGTTAGGAGGACAACAAAGTAGGTTGCCTCCGAGCAATTTCAAGATCACATATTGTCAAGTAAACGAACGAGGCATGCTTGACATGAAATTTCACTTTGTAAAACACATAGAGTTATATGAACATTAAATGGGCAGCAAAGTAGCACATATAAATCAAGTCATATAACTCATTTCAGGTTCACGTATCAAGTATTAATATTATACAAGCATGCAACGACGTTTACACGAGACCGGGTGCAAAGATAGCTCACTTATCAACATGCAATCATCGGAAATCATATTTAGAGCTATAAGGACAATTACGGGCAACCTATTAACCACACAATTAAACACATTTAAACATAGGGTCATCTCTTAGCAAATAGTCATGAGCGCTAGGGCCTCAATTCCATGCTTACACATGCAATTAAGCAAACCATTCATCAATTAATGATCCCAAGCCATGCATCAACCAAATTAAGCAACCTCAACCAATCACAACAGCCCACACAACATCGAAGTGCCACAATTCCAATCATTCAATACCTCAAGCAAGGTCTCAACATGATTCAAAGCATATCACTAAGCAAAAACCTTACTGCAATGGTCTGTTTTCCCACATTCAATTAGACAAGCAATTAGTCTCCAATTTCCGTGATCCAAATTTCAATTTGAATATTAATGAGTGATTTAAATCTAGGAACAAACCTCACTGCATTTGGAGTTTGGACTTAGGAGTTATGGCCAAAACCGTGAGACTATGCAAAATTGACCAGTTTTAGACACATTACGATGTTTTCCATTTGTGAGGGTTTTGTGTCAGATTTAGACTTAGCCTATTTCTGACAAAAATGTCTAGAACTGAAAAATATAGAAACCTACCAATTTTCATTCATTTTTATCAATGTTTACTAGATCAAAAACACTTCGTTCCATAAAGTTAGTAATCTGCCATAAAAACGAGTTTGCATATCTCTAAGTTTCTAGCCAAAATCAAGCCATGCAGAAGATAGGCTCATAAACACACATATACATCAACTACAGAGGTAAATATAGCCATATGAGAGCATGCATGTACTAAAAAGCTTAAAGGGAGTATACCTCGGGTCGCAACTAGGCTATGGGCATTCTTTTTTCCTGTCTTTGTCACGATCAGTAGAAAATAATGAGCTCTATCTATGCCAACCAAAAGCTCATAGAAATGAGTTCAAAATACTTACTATTAGAGGCGCATGGGAAGGAGAGTAATTCCAACTGTTTCCTATGGTGACAAATTCTATTGGTAGATTCTAACCAAAAGTAGAAAAGGGTTCTACCCATGGATCAGCTAACACAGTTCAGATACTAAAGTAATCTCACCAGATTATATCCCGAGACGATATGCAACCTAAATTTCCTTTGAGGAACAAACCACTGGTTGAACTTCTCTTCGTCAGAATAAGTAAGCTCACTTCCCAAACCCAAAGCATCAAACTCACCTCGGTTTAGTAATTACACGTACAGTCCAGGAGTTGCAGAGGGGATAGAAAGATATAGGCAATTAAAGAACTTGTTTTGCTAATATCACTCTGCATAGGATCACTCGCCTTAAGGCTCTCTCAGAGAAATTCCAAAAACATATTATGGAATGAAATTGATGAGAACTGTCTTGTCAGAAAAACAAATCTCAGTAGATCCAGAGATGGATCGCCTACGAAACAAAAGGGACTATCGCTCTGAAACCCTACCTGGCAAGTCCCTTGGACCCCAAGTCACCACAATACGTTGCTATGCCCGCCCCTACCAGCTCCAAGACTAACTTCGGATTTGGATACTTGGATCGAATATAGGAAAGTGGGGACCAAAGCCCGAGTTCAATCAATACCATCGCTATCATAAAGGAAAGACTGTCCGATTGTATGAAAGAAGCAATCAAGAGGCAACAACCGCTTTATAGCAGGAGAATATGATACAGAGACTTTCATTGCCCTTAACTCCTCACATAAAGCAACAAAGGAAGTATTAAGTGTAGTGAGAACATTCTCTATGAATATAATCCTGCAAAAGTCAAATAAAGACGTTCAGGCACTCTAGTGTCTAAAAAAAGGTTGGAGGAGTTTTCCTGCCAATTAACTGCTGATCTCATTGCCATGATTCATCATATAGATTTCATCATCGCCAGCACCTTTCAAGAAATCACTGGAAGCAAGGACACTCTTGGACAAGACAAGAGTCACAATGCTTTCACTCTTATAGGGCTCTACCGTGTTGTTCATGGGATAGATGTTTTTGATCCCAAGTGAAACATTTTTTTCACATGGTGCTGATACGAGTCTTGACTTCCCCTACACAGAGGAGAACAGGAGGTTGAACTTACTTCCATCCTGAGATTGAAGAGTGAAAGCCACTCGACTGTAAGGAGATGAGTGAATTTACAGCCATGTTGAGAACAAAGAACACTAATGTATGCTAAAGGACTGGAGCAAGCTGATCTTCTTCACAATGGCAAGGTTGCACCGTGTGAAAAACTTGATTGGACACGTTGAATGGTATGGCAAGAATGCTCGTCTCTGGGAGGTGGTTCACCTTGTTGTGGTTGGTGGTGATCGGAGGAAGGAGTAGAAAACTTGAAAGAGCAAGCAAAGATGAATAAGATGTAAGGCCTTATTGATAAAGATAACTTGAATGGTCAGTTCAGGTGGATTTCTTCTTGAAAATACTATTGAGTTCCCTTGCCCTTGGATGGTATGTGAGGCCTTACCTTGATTTACGTGTGTTATCTCGATTCGTGTGCACCAACCTTGAACTGCGTGTCTTAACCTAGATATAAGAGTCGTACCTTGATTTACGTGCATTGCATTGAATTACATATCTTGCATTACTTTACGTGCATTCACCTAGAATTGTGTGATTTATATTAGAATTCTTGCATTTACCTAGAAGTGCGTGCCTTATCTCGTAGTACGTGCCTTAAACCTAGGAATATGTGCTTGCACGCTAATCAATAAAGATTCCTGCACAAAGCACTAGACAATAAAATAATCCTACAACCATTATTAAATTCCTGATTCAATCCTACAAACACCGCTAACTATTATTCTAATCCTAAATCAACCCACTAAAGGACAAAACTTCACCAAACCCTAAACCCTATCATCAAACACTAGAATTCAAAAAATAAATAAACAACACACACACACACATGGCCTACACGGCCAACAAGAAATACTACACACCCACACACACAAAATTATAATTTATACACACACACAACACAAAAATATTCTCTTACACACACAATGCACAAGAAAGCATAAAAATATTCCTACATACTACCCAAACCCTCCCTTTTTCTTGGCCAACACACCCCATACACTACCAAGATTCAAATTGCATTCAAGACAACAAAAAATTCAGCTTTCTAAGCTCCCTAGGCTGACACACACATGCATACACATAAACAAACATTTCAAACCTTTATTTTCTCTCAACTCTCTCACTCTCTCTCTCCATTTCAGCCCTAGCTCCTCCTTGTGCTTCCAAGACTCATGCAAGCTCTCTAGGACACTCAAACACTCGGCCATAGCAAGGAAACCAAGCAAGGAACACTTAAATCCCTCAACAAGCTCTCTATTCTCGGCCAAAGCTAGGTTTATGCTTCATCTTCTTCTTCTTTTGGTTTTCAGCACATGCACACCTCCTACACTTGCTAACTAGACTAGGATTTAAGGAAAATAAAGCTATCATTCGGCCAAGCTAGGACAAGAAAGGATTTGAAAATATGAAGTTATGTTTCTGGCAACTCTCTGTCCGATTAGAACAAAATGTTTTTGACCTAGAAAATTATGTTAAAAATGCATGAAACTTGGTGAGTCACTCGAT
The DNA here is from genome assembly GCA_037974665.1 of Ehretia macrophylla. Lineage (NCBI taxonomy): Eukaryota > Viridiplantae > Streptophyta > Magnoliopsida > Boraginales > Ehretiaceae > Ehretia > Ehretia macrophylla. The sequence goes on from CM075776.1 coordinate 35,396,544, forward strand.
TTTTCAGTTTTGAACATATCTTGCTGAAATAGGCTAAGGATGATTTTTAGTTTAAGACTCCCAAAAATGGAAAATATCATAATGTGTCTAAATTTGGATAGTTTTACGTGGTCTCACGGTATTGGTCATAACTCCTAAGTCCGAACTCGACATACAATGAGGTTTATTCCTAGATTTAAAGAAATCATTAAGCTTAGATTTGAAGTTTGATTCACTGAATTTGGAGGTTGTTTGCTTGGTTAACATAATGAGGAAAGATAGGCTCTTGGAGTGGGGTTTTGTTTGGAAACTTGATTTAAATCACAATGTAATTGCATCTTGAGGTATTGAATGCTTGGACTTGTGGAAATTAGAAGCTGCATGGACTTTTTTTGTTGGTTGAGATTGCTTAAATTAGTTGATGCATGACTTATGTTCATTTTATGATAGATTCTTGCTTAATCGTATGGGTAAGCATGAAATTGAGGCCCTATTACTTATGCATGCTTGCTAAGTGACTACCCTATGGTTAAATGAATTCATTTGAGTTGTTAGTAGGCTGTCCAATAATCTTCAAGTATGTATGAAATGGTTTAAGTGCTTCTTGTGGTTCTTAGCAAACTAAACCTACACCCAAGCCCGATTCTTGTAAACCCTAATGGCTATGTAGGTTCCCAAGTCCTAAACCTTTCATGTGTGCCTTATGATTGATTTTTGAGGAATGTTAATGGACTGCCTGGAAATGTCCTTATAGCTCTAAGCATGGTTCTCGATGATTGCATGTTGATAAGTTAACTATTCGTGCATCCGGTCTTGTATAAAGTGTCGTAGCATGCTCGTATGTCCTCAACACTTGGTATGTGAACTAAAATGAGTTATATGACTTGTTTTGTATGGTGTTACTTGGCTGCCCGTTAAATGTTCATATGCCTCTAAGTGTTATACAAGTGGTTTTACATGTCAAAGCATGTCTCATATGTTTACTTGTCGATATGTGATCATACGTGTATCCGGAGGCAACCTACTTTGTTGACCTCTTAATGTGAATTGTTAAAAGATATCCTATGGATTATTTTGAACATGATTACTTGGGTGCCCATGAAAGTTTAACTGCTTTCAAATTGATATATGAAATGATTATATGTTCTTACAATGACTTATGTGCCAATATGTCAAAATGTGATCATATACTTGCTCGGAGGCAACCTACTTTTTTGACCTCCTAATGTGAAATGTTAAATGGCATAAATGTGCATTGCATACAAGGTTGCAACCTTTCATTGTGGCATGGTAGCGTTTCACGCACGTCAAGCGGCATCGGGCTAGCCGGTGCTACCGTGACTACCATGGTCCAATTCCCTCTCTTGCTTGGCATTCCACCCTCAGAGAGTTGGGTCGTAGGTTTGGTGTACAATCCGAAGTATACCCATCGGGAGTGATAAGTGGATGATTGAGGTCGGCTACAATAATGGTTATTGGAAATGATCTTGAGAGCAAATGCTCACCTATTGATCTTGAGAGCAAAAGCTTACCGTATCCTTGAAATGATTGGTAAATGTATCTATCATTCAATTTGATTCTTATATTATGCCTACATTCTTGATTGTATTAAATGACACGTTTTCCAAAGGAGTTTTCACAAATTAATCAAAAAATAATTTCAAATGTTTCGTCACTTGATCCCCCCCTCGCTAAGTTCATAAGGACTCACCCTCTTTTGTCATTACGGGTGAAGCAGATTTGGAACAAATGCCCGAAGAGAATGTGCTAGTTGATGAACCTTTGGAATGACTATGTGCAATACGTGTTTTTTGTGAACATGGATGTTGTTAGGGATGTTGTGTTATTTGAAGACTATTTATTTTGTTGTTGTAAATGAGCCCCGTTGTAATTTAGGGTCTAATTTTGGTTTGTACTAACTATAACTGGACGAACTCCTTTATTTTCGGTCGTTTTCTTTCATCGTTATGGACAATAGTTATTATTAAGTGTTAAACCAATTGGTGAAGAAATAACTAAACTAGCCCTACCTACGCTCACTTAGGTACTCATTTGTAAGCTAAAGATAACAGGTACTTGCATAAATAGGAGTTTGACAAATGAATCAGACTTTGTAAGCTAAAGATAATAGGTACTTGCATAAATAGGAGTTTGACAAATGAATCAGACGTAGTTGTCATGATAGGCTTGTTAATTTAGACAGAACCTTCAAGATAAATTAGTAGGCATATTAAACGATGGTAGAACGAAAATTTTAGTGGTAAGCAAATTAATGATTCAGAATGTTTGAGGTGTTCTAGAAAATAGGTCAAAATGAATATCCTAAATACAGTCGTTATGTTGCCGGTTTTCCGAAAAACTTTTAGAGTTCTAGGCCAACGAATAAGCATTAATCATAGCCAAACGGTTAAGGTCAAAAAATAACAATAATGATTTAAGTCATACCCTAGTCTAGCCTCTATAGGTCTGGTTGGGGCGTGACATGGTAGGCTAAGGAAGAAATTCCATCGATCAGTCCGAGTGGGAGTCTGTTCCGGTCAAACAGAAGAAAGGCGAGCAAGACAGCGTTAATGCATTGATGCCCAGAATTCGCTTCTTGAAGGTAAGGTTGTAGCCTCTTTCAGGTGAGAAGTCCACCTTTGTCTCCATCTCCAGTTCTAGTGCTAGGCAAAGGCCAACTGAACTATTCATCTTTTTTTCCATCCCCACGGCCCCGACCAGCAACCGCAAATGAACACCCACCTGCATAACCTTTCTTCGAGTCCTTTAGTTAGCTCATCACCAGTACCTAGTATAGCTGCATCTAACAGGTGAAAGCGAGTACGAGCAACCCTCAATCTTCTTCTTTTCAATCTCCTGATTCCCCCTCAGCCTTTAACTCTAACGCCTTCTCCCGGGAAGGATAACCTTAGGTCCCTCGTAATAGGCCGGAACCAGATGTACTGGGCTCAGAAGCTTCTATTTTACTTCTATTCCCATCTCTTGTCCCATCCATGGAACCAATGCTTGAGAGCAGGTGTACTAAAAGAAATAGGAAAGGGCTGATTCCATTCATCCAAGGCTTGGCCATCTCACTTCCATCTGACAAACTCTCGAGTCTTCCTCCTCCTAATAACCAGGCAAGAACCGCATTCATGATTGATTCACATTCTCCACCAGACACAACCGAATTCGCAGTTTCAGCAGCATAGCCTATTCTCTTATTTACACAAATTTAAGTCAGATTGGTCTTGTCAGAAGAAGATTGGGCCCTACAGTGGTTGTCTTGCCTGGTTAATCGATCGGTAGTAGCTAAGCGCTCAGAATTGGGATCAAAAAAAGCATCTCTGACAAAATTGCACTTTATTGAGTAACAAGATCAGTCTCTAGTCTGGGAAAACCTACTCTTCGATATTGTACTGTATATTTGATGATCTCTCTTTGTCCCAAGATCAAAGCAAGAAACAGAGCTAATGATAACTACCTTTTTCAGGCTGATAGGGTTGACGGCAAACAATGGTATACGGGGTGGAAAGCAAAGTCAACGGCATTTGAGGGAATCGTTTCAATGGAGAAATGAAAAAGGAAAAGATTCCAACCATAGGGATTGAAAACCACTTTTAGGGAAGCAACAATAAAGATAACAAGAAAATTCCGCATCAGCTTAGCTTAACGTCTGATCACTTTCTACCTGAAGCTACGATTGTGAAATTGGACCATCTGTCTTTGTCCCAGCCGGTAGAATGACATCAAAAATACAGACGGGACCAAAGTAGTTCAGAATCTTCCTTTTCAAGTGGAAGGCACACAAGAAGGAAAGACTTCCCCAAAAGCCCCACCTAGTGAAAAATGGGAAGGAGTGCCGGCTTGATTCTAAGTACGAGAGAGTATTGACAATGTACCAATAGTCATGATAGCAAATAAGATACCTCTCAGCCTCAGAGGAAGAGGGAGGGGCCCTTTCAGGGGCGGTTTATCAGACTCACCGCAAAGAAAACCATACCGGACTTAGCTGAAGAACGGATAATTGCCACACTCTATGCTTGTATCCGAAGGCAGTTTGGAATGTGTATCTCAAGCACCTGGGAACAAAGCTTTGGGGATAAGGCTCCGACTCCTGAAATCCACATCAATTACAACCAAGATTCATTATTCATTTGAAAGAAAGAAACCCCGGTTAGCAAAAAGTCAAAGGGGTCAGGAAGTTGGTCTTATCAAAAAAATAGGGAAATGGGGGTTATCATTGAGCATCTTCAAATGAAGCATAGACCATTTCACCCTTAACAACCAGCTGAGCCTTTCTTTATTGAACTTTTCAATCATACAGCTCAAAAAGCCAAAAGTAAGAAAGAATCAAACTGAGAATGAATGGGAAATTTCTAGTTATGATGCCTTTAAAGCGCGACGACAGTCAATTCCTCATTCATAGATCTTCGGGCCGGAGCGCCAACAATTTGGTGATTATAATGAGGAGTGCGATTAAGCAACAAGGCCATTGCTAATGATCAATAAGGAGAAAAAAGAAACTGCAGTACTAGAAAGAGAACTTATTTCTTCAACATCGTCCCTAGAGCAAGAAAAGAAGGACCTCTATCTGAGGAAGTCTTTCGATGAATTAAAAGGAATGAACTTATTGAAAGGGGACACCCCTTGGGAAACCATTGAGGGAAGAGAATTGTGGCAGCTAAAGCTAGGCCCTATGGGTGGCCGTTCTGATTAAGATGTGTTGGATGGACATTGGTCTAAGAACGACTAATGCCCTCAGCTCACTTGTGGTGCTTTCATTTTGGATTGCGTTGGGCATTCTTATTGGACTACTGGACTTGCGGGCGGTCCAACAATACAATCTATTCTATTAGCGCGCGTTAACTATTCAATACTTTGCTGACTTGGGATTTCATTTCACGACAGAAGGAATTGTCCATTAACGCCTTGACTCACGGCGGGGACTATTGAAACAGAAAAGCCTGGACCCATAAGGGACAGTATACAAAAGTATACATTGGTGTAAACATCAACATCAAAAATAGTTTATTCATGAGTTAGGATAGGATCTCAAATATCTTCTAGCTTATTGATCCAATTCTCTCATCGATTCAGTATCACCTTCTCAGTCATCAAGAAGCTCCGCAACTCGAGTTAGACTTCGAGGAACAATCCCTTCTGAATCAGATAAGGGAATGGAAAGAAGCCAGCTCAGATTCGCAATCTTAGTTGTCTATCGGCCGCTTTCCGACAATTCAAGAGGGGCAAGCGTTTCATTCACATTTGGATTCGTATGACACTTCAGATCTAGAGGGACATGAATGGATGTTAGAATAGGTCCTGAGTCAATTGCATGCGCTACTACTACCTCATTAGTAGTCACCTCTGCCTCCTCTATTCCATTTCTAGTGAAATAGGGGAAAGATCAAGTGATCCATGGAAAAAGCGTTTTGAAAATGCCTTTCTCCCGCTAGGTTCAATCAAATCAATGAATCTTCTGGCAGGCAGGGTTTTTTCCTGAACAACTTTAGAACTACAGCTTCGCCCTTACAAGCAGATAACGAGTTATATAAAGATAAAGATAAATTACTGATTATCTATCTCTGAATTTGATATTCTATATAGATTCAAGTTATTATATCTCTATTCAAGTAGTTCTTTTTTTATTGTTTGTTAGTTATTATTAACTATTAGAAATCTATTAACTTGTTTTGGAGCACGCTATTGTGCTATTGGTCTCTCTAGTTCACTACTTCCAGAAGATGGGTCCCTATAATAAAAGAATCATCTCATCCAAGACATGAGGAAATTGGCAAAGAAATCGAAAAAGCCGGAAAGACTTGTTAAGCAATCAATTTATCCCCCTTACATGCATGCTTCATTTACTTCTTTATACGCGTCAACAATAAAGGGTCTAAACACTCAAGGCCTAGCCAATCAACTGTTTGATGCTATCCTCACCTATTTTATCCACTTGATCTTGCTTGATATGCTTGCCATAGAGAAAGACTCTTTCTAAAGACTCAATAAATGGTAAAAGAATTCCATTTTCCAGTCGGGCGAAATGAAAAAGAGAATATTGATTGAGATCAATTGAAGGAAGACATGGTCATGAACTTTGCTAGTCGAATGGGTAGAACTTGACTCATCAAGCAAACAAAAAAGTAGCCTTAATTAGTCATAATAGGTTGGGCCCTTGTATCCGCATATGAAGTGTCACGTAACATCTTTAGTTCGTGACGTGAGCTCTTCAGTTCATGAGTTCTAGAGCAGCTATGCTTCAGCGTATCAATAGGGAAAAGCTAACTAATTGGCTCAATCTTTATCGTAATCGTATAAAGAGGAACTAGCCTCGCATCAGATATTGATTGCACTGATCGGCGCAACATCACATCTGGAGCAACCAATCTATGAATCTAGAGCTTTTCGCGTAGAAAGACGTCAAGAAAGCTTGAATAAGATTTTGAAAGGGTTTGCGCGTAAAGAAAGAATTGCAACTGAAAGTGTCACGCCCCTACCCGACCTATAGAGGCTAGACTAGGGTATGACCTAAATCATCATTGTTATTTTACGTCCTCAACTGTTTGACTATGATTAATGCTTATTTGTTAGCCTAGAACTCCAAAAGTTTTTCAGAAAATCGGCAGCATAACGACTGTATTTAGGATCTTTGGTTTGACCTAATTTCTAAACACCTCAAAATTCCAAATCTTTAATCTGATTCCAACTAAAATTCCTATTTTATCATCAACCGATATGCCTACTAATTTATCTTGAAAGTCCCATTTGGTTAATAAGCCTAGCATGATAATTATGTCCCATTTATTTGTCAATTTCCTATTATGCAAGTACCTATTATCCTTTAACTTACGAATGAGCACCTAAGTGAAATTAGATAGAGTTAACTTAGTTGATTCTTCACCTAGTGGTTTAAATGCCTATAATAACTACTATTCAAGATAATGAAAGCAAACAACCAAATAAAGAGTTCGTCCGGTTATAATTAGTACTAGCCAAAATTAGACCTCAAATTACAACGGGGGTCATTTACACCAACAAAATAAATAGTCTGCAATCAAACACAACATCCCTAATAGCATCCATGATCATGAAAATCAAGCAATGCACACAGTCATTCCAGAGGTTCATCAACTAGCACATTCTCTTCAAGCACCTGATCCAAATCTGCTTCACATGTAATGACAAAAGAGGGTGAGTCCTTATGAACTCAACGAGGAGGAACAAATGACAAGGTTTTTGAAATCCTTTTCCAGTTAACTTGTGAAAACTCCTTTGAAAACATGTCATGTAATACAAATAATAATGTAAGCATAGTATAAGAATCAAATTGAACAATAGATACATTTACCAATCATTTCAAGGATACAGTGAGCTTTCGCTCTCAAGATCAATCGGTGAGCATTTGCTCTCAAGTTCATTTCCAATAACCATTGTTGTACCTGGCATCAATCATCCACTTATCACTCCCGATGGGTGTACTCCGGATTGTACACCAAACCTACGACCCAACTCTCCGAGGGTGGAATGCCAAGCGAGATAGGGAATTGGACCATAGTAGTCATGGTATCATTGGCAAGCCCGATGCCGCCCGGCGTGCATGAAATGCTACCATGCCATAATGAAAGGTTGCAACCTTGTATGCAATGCACATTTATGCCATTTAACATTTCACATTAAGAGGTCAACAAAGTAGGTTGCCTCCGAGCAAGTATAAGATCACATTTTGTCATATTGGCACATAAGGCATTGTAAGAACATATAATCATTTCATATATCGATTTGAAAGCAATTAAAATTTCACGGCAGCCAAGTAATCATGTTCAAAATAAGCCATAGAATATCTTTTAACAATTCACATTAGAAGGTCAACAAAGTAGGTTGCCTCCGGATACACGTATGATCACATATCGACAAGTAAACGCACGAGGCATGCTTTGACATGTAAATCCACTTTGTATAACACCTAGAAGCATATGAACATTTAATGGGCAGCCAAGTAACACCATACAAAACAAGTCATATAACTCATTTTAGTTCACATACCAAGTGTTGAGGACATACGAGCATGCTACGACACTTTACACAAAACTGAGTACACAAATAGTTAACTTATCAACATGCAATCCTCAAGAATCATGCTTAGAGCTATAAATACATTTTAGGGCAGTCCATTAACATTCCCCAAACATCAATCATAAGGCACACATGAGTGGCTTAGGGCTTGGGAACCTACGTAGCCACTAGGGTTTACAAGAACCGTGCTTGGAGTAGATTTAGTTTGATAAGAACTACAAGAATCACTTTTTCCATTTCATACATACTTAGAGATTATTGGACAGCCTACTAACAACTCAAATGAATTCATTTAACCATAGGATAGTCACTTAGCAAGTATGCATAAGTAATAAGGCCTCAATTTCATGCTTATATATGTGATTAAGCAAGAATCCGTCATAAAATGAACTTAAGTCATGCATCAACTAATTTAAGCAATCTCAACCAATCAAAACAGTCCATACAACTTCTAATTTCCACAACTCCAAGCATTCAATACCTCAAGATGCAATTACATTGCGCTTTAAAGCAAGTTTCCAAACAAAACCCCACTACAATAGCCTATTTTTCCTCAATCAGGTAACTAAGGAAATAACCTCTAAATTCAGTGAATCAAATGTCAAATCGAATCTTAACGAGCGATATAGGAACAAATCTCGCTCCATTTTGAGTTCGGACATAAGAGTTATGACCAATACCGTGAGACCGCGCAAAACTGTCCAAATTTAGACACATTACGATATTTGCCATTTTTGGTGGTCTTAAACTCAAAATTAGCCTTAGCCTATCTCCGCAAGATATGTTCAAAACCAAAAATATAGTGACTCACCAAGTTTCATGCATTTTTAACATTCTTTTCTAGGCCAAAATCATTTCGTTCTAATCGGACAGAAAGCTGCCAGAAACATAACTTCCTATTTCAAGGTTTCTATCAAGTTTCAAGCCATGCAAAGGTAGATATGCTCATATAAATACATGCACATGAACTTCAAGAGTAGATACAGTCATATAAGTGCATGCATGTGAGTTTTTGAAGCATTTGAAAAGGTTAACCCTCACCTTAGTGAAACCAAGAGAGATAGTACACAAATGCTTTCGAAAATGGCTTGGTGTGCCCTAAGTGCTTGGTTCTTGCTTTGACCATGACTTTCCTCATTCATTTACCCTAGTAAATGATCTTGGAATTTAGTGAATCATATATCAAATCGAAGATCTATGAATTCTTTAACTCTGGCCACAAACCTTGTTTGATTTCAATTTAAGATCTAAAAGTTATTACTATTTCCGTAAGATTGCAGAAAACTGTCCAAATTTAGACACATTATGATTTTTTCCATTTTTGGGGGTCTTAAAATCAAAATTAGTCTTATCATATTTCTGAAATATTTGTTCAAAACTGAAAATTCTAGTTACCCTCCAAATTTCAGCATTTTTGGAGATCGTTTAATACCTTAAAAGTGCTCCGAACAGAAGGGTCAGTTGCTACCCGAGATTTTCCAAAAATGTTCAAACATGTGTTCTTGGCTTCTAAGCATGCAAGACTTAGCATGCACATATACACATATACTCATGAGCTTAAAAACATTTAGAAAATAGTTTAAACCCTCACCTTGATGAAGATTAAGCAAGAATTGAAGCAAGCAAATGCAAAGATTGAAACTAGCTAGCCAAAGCCTTTCTTTTCTTCTCCTTCTTTCTTTCTTTCTCCTTCTCTCCCTCTTCTTCTTTCTCTTCCTCTCTTGCAAGACCCTTACCCTCTCTCAATCTGATTTTGCTTGTTTTGAATGAGTGTATGGGTGATAAGAACTAAGCAATGGAATATAATAAGCTTTTGTTGAACTCTAGGCATGAAAATGTGCATAAAGCTCTTACAAAGTGTATATTCATGAGTCTTGTGTTTAGTGTTTGTGTAAGAAAATGTTGGCTTAGGTGTTTTTGTAGCATTAATGTTAGAATAGAATATAGGGTATATTTAGAGGTTCGTGAGATTTTGTCTTGTAGTAGGTTTAAAATATAATATTTAGGTGTTAGTGGATTTTGTAGGATTTGAATTGAGAATTTAATAATGGTTAGTGGATTGTGTAGGATTATTTTATTGTCTAGTGCTTTGTGCAAGAATCTTTCTAGATTAGCGTGCAGGCACGTATTCCTAGGTCTAGGGCATGAATTACGAGGTAGACAAGAACTACGAGGTAAGGCACGTACTTCAAGACTAAGGCTCGCATACCTATGTGAATGCACAAAACCCTAGGTAATGTACGTAAACCAATGTAAAACACATAATTCAATGCAATGCACGTAAATCAAGGTATGACACTTAAATCTAGGTTAAGACACGTAGTTCGAGGTTAGTGCACACAGATCAAAGTATTGTACGTAAATCGAGGTCAGGGCATGTATATCTAGGTATCATACATAAGACTAGGCTTAGGGCACACAATTCTAGGTAAAGGCACGTATGTCGAGGCATGCACAAAAACCAAAGAACGTATCTAAGGTATTGCACGTAACCCAATACTAACATACTTAATCCTAGGTTAAGGCTCATGCTTCGAGACGAAAGTGTACTCTCTAATATAGGTACACGTAAACCAAGATAGGGCACGTAATCCAAGGTCGATCATATAATTCTGTGTCTAAGGCACGTAAATCGAGGTAAGACACATTATTCGGGGTCGGGCCTCACAGAAAGAGTCTTTCGCTCATGCATTTCTTTCAGGTAAGAATAGGTGGTGAAGGCTACTTGTTCCTTGGCGGGCTATAAAAGAAAGAGGTGAAATTGAACTTTGTATTTATAGTAGTTTCACTATTAGTAGTTAGCTAGCGAAGGGCAGTCGTAGTTTCAAGCGTAGTGCATAGTAGAAAGCAAATAGTTCTTCTAGTTCCAAGTGTGGGACTGCGAGAGAATAGTTCAATGCCAGCGAATAGGGTAGAAAGTAAACAAGTGTTAATGGTGGAAAGCCCACAAGGGAAAAACCATTAGAAAAAAGCGAGAGAAGCGAAGGAGAAGGAATAGTTTTGATATTGGAAAACAACTCCCCCTTGGGGAACTTAACTACCTCGATCTTCATCGCGTTCACTCATAGAAGACTTTGCCAAGCTCTACTTTCTTTCTTATACCAGGAACCCTAGCTTAAATCCTGAGGCCGAGGTGCGTAGTGAGGTCTTTTGCTGGACAATAAGGAATGGTCAGTTTTTTAGTCTTAATCCAGCGACTGACCTTACTCTGAACGATATTTGAAGTATGGTTCGCTTAGCCAATTTAGCGGGATCTTATTTGAGAACTTCACCCATGGCTTCCAATAGGCTTGAAGAAAATGGTATGGCTTTTAGATGGCCACTATCTTAGACAGTTTGCCCCGACTTCTAAGTCAAGGTCCACAACTTACAGCTTTCGTTGGCTTGTAGGGAATCCTTTCTTAACTTCAATCCGATTAGATCCCAGACTGTCCCCATTCATTACCTTAAACGACAATGGGTAAAGATGAGGTAATAATGGGCGAAAGATATTCATTGTGGTTAGTCATGTATTCTTTATCAATGTCCTACCCTTTCTTTGAACCTTGTCAACGATCGAACCACCGCCGGAGCTCCATCGGGGGTCGGTGAAGCTTTTGCCCGGCGTATACCCCCCGATCCGCTCAACAAAAAATCAAAGGCGGCCTACCTGTTTTTCTTTCGGTCCACTGCCCCTCAACCGCCTTAGGGGTCTTTCTGGTAGTTTGAAAGAGATCTTAGTGCCTTAGACGACCTAGAAGCAGGATTGTTTCTCTCACCCGTAGCAAAGTAGGCCAAGATTATTTTGAGATGAATGAATGCCGAAGAAAAGAAGGCCTGAGAGCTTACTCCGCTGTTCATGGTAGAGTATGCCCTTAGGAGTAGTTAGTAGGGATATAGGAATACCTTAACGCAGCTCGTGACCTAAGGTGGGCGCATTAGACTAAAAGAATTAGTCTTAGTTTTGGCATTTCTCACAATAAAATAAGAAGAATTTTTATGATAAAGCGAGATTCTCTTATTAAATAAAAAAAGTGGACTACGAGCAGAAGGCGAAAAGGCATTTCTTTAGTAAGGAAGGAACGCAAGTTAGTGACATCTATCTTAAAGTCTGCTTCGGGTTTTGCTCTTGCTGTTCTCAAAGTAGCGAAGTTACCATAAAGGGAAGCTCTGATTCCCCTTGTTGAATCCACTCTTCATAACGTATCGTATTACTTAAAAGAAAACAAATACGTTAAGCAAGGGCACGAGAAAAGAGACACCAATTGTTTACTAGCAAGCATTGAAAGTAGATGCCAGAATGACTCTTTGAACTTAACGAGGTAATAAATAAATAAACTAGTTGCTATCAAGACTGAACAAGATGAGAATTAAAGAAAATCGGAATGTGATAACGTTTGTTTTTAATAAAAAAAGTAAAAAGAAGGAAAGAGAACAAATGAAAGTTCGCCCCAAAGACTCTTTCTAAGAAAGCATACAAAGCTGCAAGAAAGCCCAATCCCTGGAATGGTACCGATGTTGGAGTACAAATCACTGCCCCTACTTCTGCCCAGAAACCATCTTGTGGATTGAATAGTTCACGCCTTCTGGGTAAGAGCACCTTAGCTAGAGCCATTCAAAGCCATAGCCCCTGGATCTGTTGTAGGAAATTAGTTATGTAGCAGGATCTTCCCCTTAGGCTTGTCAATTGTAAATGAGAGAAGGCTGGCTTGTCGGCTAAGAAAGCTTACCTTAGAATGGAACTATCCTTTATTCCAATTGAAGGTCACTAGCGAGACTTATATTACTCTCATTAGTAGCCTACTAGCCTTACTGACTTATTCTATCCGCTACCTCTAGAAGGAGGTGAAAAGACTAGACTAGCGATCGTTAGCTTACTATACTATACTATCCTATCTTAAGAAGACTGACTTAGACAACTAGCCTAGACTAGCCTTATAGAATCGAAGGGGAACTATGTCTGGTCTATCCTTGCCTTCTTCAGAGAAATTCTTAGGCAAGTAAAGCAATAAGCTAGTATCTTGTTTTTCTGCTTCTGAAGCTGCATCCTTATCAGTTAGTGAGGTAGCTGCTACTAACCTTTTTAAGGCCTTTGTTATAGGCTTGTACTTGTTGAATCAGTGGAGCATGAACTCACACAAAGTGTATAGTGAGTCAAGTGATCAGAGGGTTCAAGCCGCTAAAGCCCGATTTGATCCTGGTCATCTTGTTGTTCTCACCCTATTGCATAGTGAATCTTTTCTTTAATAAGCATCGACTAACTCCGTGCCAACTACCGCGGTAATACAGAGAATACAAGCCTTATCCGGAATGATTGGGCCTAAAGCGTCTGTAGGCGGTAGAAACTACCAAGCTGGAGTATGGTAGGGGCAGAAGGACTTTTCGGTGGAGCGGTGAAATACGTAGAGATCGGAAAGAAGACTAACGGCAAAAGCACTCTGCTACGCCGACACTGAGACAAAGACGGGCTATCAAGAACGTAGATGAGGTAGGATGGGCAGTTGGTCAGATCTAGTATGGATCATAGATGGACGTTAGTTGGAGTCTCAGTTGCCAGTTATTCAGTGCTAGTAGGATAAGGAGTAGTTTCCTATTCTTCAAGATGAAAGAGTAGTTGCCCAGCCAATTTATTTTCACCTCCAAAGTCAGAACTCTTTCACTGATAATAGAGTTGCTTCGTTGCAATGGTGGACTAGGAACGATAGAAAAAGAAAGCCAGTAAGGTGTTTACAAGTTTGTTTGATAGAACAAGGTCAAGGGTAAACTTTAAGTTCCACCAATCCACTTACTAAGGAGCCTAAGGTGCCAAAGAAAAGGAGATAAGGAGTTGTTAGATAAAGTTTCGAGTTGACGAGATCAAAAACAAATCTGTCCTAAAGAAAAAAACCTAGTTGTAATAGACGAAGATGGTCACCTAGGATAGGCAGACAAACCTGAACCTTAGAAAGTAGCCGGCAGAGACGCTACGGGAGAACTGCCTAGGATGGTGTAAGAGACTCGATCATCTCTTTCTTCAATGTGGGTTTATGCATTTTTCTTTTGAATCAATCAAGGGTTCAAACAGGAGATGTTTAACCAGTACAAGCAGTGTTTGTGGCACCCATCCAGACTTGGAGTGGAGTAGCTAGGAAAAGGCACCGAGGAGGGACAGCAAGAATAGAAGCTGAGAGATTCACCTGCAGGGACGTGCTCCAGTCTAAGGCCTTGGCTGACTTACGATCAAAGGGGAGCTATATAGACAGATTTTTTGGTCTTTACTTTCGTGTTTGGAGTAGGTGATAATGAGGAACAGCAATGAGATGGCTTTTTAGCCAAAACAGTGTGGTGTGGGTATCCTGCCCCAATCAAGCGTAGCAATCACTGAACGATTTCTTGCAATTCTTATTATAAATATTATTGGATGATATAGATGGTAGGAACAATGAAGCGGATTCTTCATCTGCACCGGAGAACCGGCATCTCAGAAGGAAAAGAAAGTGAAAAGGGTCGCCATCTTGGCTGAAACTGAAGATGTTGGGTGGTCACTGATAATAATAGTATGCCTGCAAAGGTATGAAGTAAGTCGACTGATAAGGAGAGGTATGAAGTAAGTCGACTGATAAGGAGAGGTATGAAGTAAGTCGACCGATAGGGAGAAGTTTGAATTCGCATAAGTAATGGTCAATATCGCCGTTGTAGCACTAGTTCGAGGAGAAGTGCTATCGTCCCCACAAGGGAGGTTAAGAAGATGGTCAATTGGCCTCTTGGTAAATGTACGGTAAGAACACTGCCTTCACTTATGTTGGCGAGGTCGGGAACATCTATTTCAGGAAAAGAAGGGAAACAAAAAGGCGGCCATTTCTCGGGGTAAGACTCAGAAAGAAGTTACTGCCTCGGGAGCCCTGCATAAGCCGAATATACTATTACAGGGGGTGGGATCCTGAATCTATTTTAGACTAGCTTTATATTACGAAATACTACTTGGGGAGTTCGAGGGAAGAACCCAGAACCCGATCTACGGCCGAATAGCAACTCGTACGTAAGCATACACACTTCAACCAGAACTCAAAGCGAACATAGCGCTGATCCCTTTACCTATATAGCCATTCTTGTAGATCCGGGCGTTGCGTGGTTGTTTTGCAAGATCTCGCTTTCAGTTTCTTAGAGTGGATCAAACAAACATGTGTTCAACTTGATTCGTTGGTGCGGTCACTTCGTCTTCTTATGATTTGAAACTCAATTGCTCATACACAAACAACATAGTTGTTGCTTGGTGAGTCCTTTCGTTTACTTTATGTGCTCATTCGGTTTTCTAGTTGTAAGATATGGCCTTTGGTTTTAAGATTGAATCAGTGGTCAGCCTGTGTTTGAACGACGGCATTCCAAGAAGAAACATCTGATTCCGAAATGGTTTACTTTACTAGTGAACGAGCTAAGTAGTCCGGACCCTTCCTAATCTGATATTATACCGGGAGACTCTATAATCTTCCATTTTCTTCCTTTCAGGACACAAGGAAAAGAAATCATTTTTCCTCTTCCTTTCTGGATGACAGAGGGAGTTACTTTAATGGAATTTCTTTATTTAGGGGGTGCGGATGATCATTTCCCCACTCATTCCCTTATGTAATTGTTGTGCCTGATCTTGCTGCATTCGAGAGTTTAGAAGTTGAGATTGAATCCACTGACTTCAAGACCCGATCCAATACCCGATCATACGGATTTTCCTGTTGCCAAGTCGATACGACCAGACTTTGATCCCTCAACCAAAGCCAAAAGTGGAAAAGAAAAAGAAGCTCGAAGACCTTAAGTCAATCCACGATATAGGAGTACTCCGCCGGGGAGCTGCACCAAGGGAGTGACCGAGCAAGGGCTATGATCAGAGCCAAGCAACCGCGGGACTTGTTGCATGTACTCCTTTCTCTCTATACCCAAGGTTCTTAAATAAATATTAAGCTATGATTCATAAGAAACATCCGAACTTCCAATCTCAAGAGAGGGCGCAGCTTCATACCCTCAAACTGAACCCCGTGTGACTCTCCAGCTTGCATTCACTAACTAAAATGATATGTCATCCAAGCTAACTTTACTTCTTTCCTAATCAGATTCTAGGGTGTTAAGATATCCCCCGTGGGGTCATCTGTCCCATCCCCACTTTCTATCATAGCAGTGCACTATCCTCTCTAACCAAACTATGTTCTAAAGAGAGTCTGTTTTCTGGCAACATAGTATGTTTTGAGCGCCCATAGATGTTGAACCTCTTGAACAATTTCCAATTAATGATTTATAGGTCACCCGAGCTAGCCTGGATCTATCTCAGATGCTTACGAAGAAGGCAAAGTCCCTGCTCACTCAGCGGCTAAACCCGAAGCAATCCTGAAGCAGTGTAGCAAGACCTTCTATCCCTCCATTAAGGTCAAACTTCTCCATTTACCCGTTTGTCAGACCCGATTTCGTAGACAAGTGTCTGTCTGCCATTTCACAAAGGAACTAGCCATTGGATATCTTGAATATGAGATAGAAGGAAGTGACATCGTGCCTTAAGGCTTGATTGGCTAACCCGAACAAAGCACCCTAATAAAGGAAAAAGGCATTTAGGACATTAATCCCAAGGGGGAAGAAAACTGGCACGAGTAAGATGTCACTTATTAAAGCTAAAGCCAGAAGAAAAGATGCCAAGATCCACAAGCACTCCTAAGGCTTGGTGAGCTAGGTTTAGTGACTGGGCAGACTTCTCTTCTATATGATAGTACCAGTCCCCTTCCTCTTCCGATTGATTGATAGAGATGGGGTTAAGGAAGGATGAGAAGAGCGCACACCTTCGATAGTCAAATAGGGAAGTTGATGTAATAGGCTTGACTTTCTGGGATTTTCGAAAAATGTCGCACACGCTTTTGTTCAACGGCACCTTTCTCTCGCGAACCATACTGTGCTAGTAGGTATAACGTATGGTCCTAGAATAAAGGACCTTTCCTCACAGGATGAAAAGCTTGTTTTTCTACCCCCACTCACTACCTTGGCTATTCTAGCTTCAGTTCAAAATAGAACTCTTTCCCTTTGTCCATCCTTTTATCTAATAAAGGGGCAGCCAACATTCATTTTGTCGTCGTGATCGTTAGTGCATTCATAAAATGGCTCAAACAAAAGCTGGATCGGCTCACCAAACACCAACCATGTCATAACTATATTCCTTGCTGATCAATCTTCTCTGAAGCATGCCCATCTGGGTACACTGATAGGGATTACCTTATCGCAAGTGAATCACTACCTTTCTTATAGAATGCCCAAGTGGGTACGACCCTCTCCCTTAAAAAAGACTATCTCATAGAGTGCTAAGGGGCTTGAGAACGATTTCTACCGGACATTGCTTGAGCTCACTTAGCCTTGGTCGAGGGTACAAACCTATGGAAAAACACTTTTCTAGCTTAATGAGAGAAGACTGTTTTCAATGCTGGCGTGAGCCATTCAAGTTTGGACTTTCTCCCTTCCTCCCTACCATGGGAAGAAATAGCTAAGAAAGAGGTAAAGGGGGGATAAACAACTGAACATCTTCTTTCTTTGAGTCGAGTTTACACCTACTAACATAAGAGTGCTTTTAAGGGCTAGTGAAAATGTAAAGAGAGGTTCGGCAGAAAGTCATTCATACTAGAATAAAGTGATTCAGAAAGCACATCAAATAAGGAATCCACTCCTCCTTTGAGAGTGGGTTACACACCAGAAACGCTATCTCCATCAGAAAGCAATGGCGTAGATACTTCCAGTTGTGATTCTTTAGTCGACACTACCAATTTCTTCCAAATAGCGGCTGAAGCATTCTAAGTTTTCATATGATGCAAGCGAAGACTTACCCTTTTTGTTTGGGTCATATGGTTGTCTCCTGTATCAGACAAAGGATGAAATGAGATTCTGACTTCGTCAGCAGTTATTCAACTTGAACGTCGATTTCCTTCCAGATCAAGAAATTGCATAGGTAAAGAAAGAAACCTTCCCTAAGTTAAGCCTACCGATCTTCCTCTCCTTATCAGTCGACTTACTTCATACCTTATCCCTTTCCTTGTCGCTCTACTGACTCCTAAATTCCATTTAGGTAATACTTTCTTGCACCGATCTACTCTCTATCTCATTTACCTCTGCTTGAACCTTCGCCTCATCTTCGCTTTCGCCTCATCGTCACCAAGCCAAGTGATAGAGTGACCAAGCCAAGTATAAGGACTTCACCCGAGAGGAAGATCTAGTAAGGGAAAGAACCCGCGCTTATTGAAGCTTTGATTCAATGGGATGATTAGACTAGGGAAAATCATGTTTCTAGGGGACTGATAGGGCTCCTTCTCTCTTTCAATTGAAAGCATGAAAATCTCATCTTTTTTTCGGAGAGAATCTATCTATTCTAGATACCTTACCGCCTACTTTCCTCTCCTTATCAGTCGACTACTTCATACCTCTACTTTGGAGAGTGTTCTATCCAAGGTGCAGTCAACCCTGCTACTAGTCTCTGTGATCACTTATGTAATTAGAGTAATAATCATTCAATTGATTGAGCCACCCATCGTCGGATTCGAGTACCTCTTACCGGTTTGTTGATCCCATGCTGGTTATCAAAGTAGAAGCAGCATCACTAATCGCGGATGTTTGGACATCTTTAGGAGTTGAGTAACAACCCACTATCTCCTTCTTCCATGAGAGTATGTATACTAGAAGCACAAAAGCTTGTGAACACATTCAACCAACCAGAGAGGGGACAAGCTAGCTGATCCAATAGAATACGTAGACAGCTTGGATAAGCAATCGATCTAGACTGGACATAAGCTATCCACTAACAATCACTTAGAATAGACATGCACAACTGACTTCTATAGTAATGGCATCTCTCATATGATTGAATTGGCTCTATCCAATCTCACTACAGCATTGACAGATCCATTCTCCTACTAGCTCCATCCTTAGTAATCTCAGGCAATTCAGTCAGATCTGACGGCGAGCATCCTTGTCAGTAACTCTATTCCCGTTATCCGACGGTAAGGTAATGAAGGTTGGATGGTCGATTGAAGGCATCCCGTATCTAGGTTTGGTATTACTAATGGATGAGAAAAGGATGGCCCATTTGATGGTCTTGGAGGAAGAACTTCCGCCGCTGCTTGAGCTTGAGTTGGGAGGATTTTAGGAGCGGAAGAATGCCAGTAGAAGTCACCTCTAGCATAGCTATGAATCAACTAGACTGACGATACTCAATTGCTCTGTCTACCGGAAGGATCCACTATCTCAGAGATATAGGGTAGAGAATAGAAGATGGAAATGGTTTGGGAATGAGGAAGTCAACATTTCAAGGGATTCCTCTTTGGATAGGGCAGGTCATAGATGGAATGGTCTAGCAAATAGAATGTCAGAGCCAGCAAAAAGCCTTATGTCGGTCACTCAAACAGACTGACGATACGGAGGAGCCTATTCATTGATGAGAATAATATAAGCACAATAGGGTAGAGCAAGAATCGAACTCATCTTTTGCACCTATTTGTATCTATTTAGGTATCGGTCCACTAGTTTCTTTGATCTCGCTCGGTTTTCAGGAAATAATTCAAAATGGAATAAAAGTGAGCCACCTCATAGAGATAGTATATATGATAGCAAAGCCGCTTTACCGAGTTCCCTCTCAGCTGACACGCTGCTTGGGATCAGCGCGAACTGCGGTGAAGCTGCGATTTCACTACGATCTTGTACATGCAAGCCATGAGCCGTCTTCTCGCGGACAAGGGCTGATACGTGAACATCAAATAAGATCCCAATAGCAAATATTACCCTTCGATCGTCATTGGCTTATTCAATAGGAGAGATTCATATTGTCTTCTCTTATGAAATATCTAGTCCTTCTGTGCATTTGTCCCTGAGACTTAGACTAGTGAAATCAAATCAATTACTTATTTGCCTCCCCGCTTACCTTAGCTGGGGTATTCATTCTCCAGTGAGTGTGATTTTCAGTTATTAAAGGATTTGCTGCTTGCTACGCCCCTAAGTCCACTAATGTTGTCTCTTTCCTCTGCTCTCAGTTTAGTTCCTATTTAGGAAGATTCGTTTTCAAATTGAATTCATATAATCTCTCAATTCAAAACTCTTTGATAGAGTCAAATTCTGGATCTTATTATATGATTGCACTATCAAATGCAAAGCCCTTTTTCTTGCAAGAGACCATTCCCTCACAGCTGAGTCAAGGGATGCCTATTCTGTGTATTCGATGCCATCTTTGAGTTCTCGAAGACCGGTTGAAATCAATACACTTTCTCTTTTCCTCGAGATGGATGTCCTAAATGTAATTTTCTTTCCCAAAGAATTCCCATAATAAAATACCCTTAGCCTAGGCAAAAAAAAGTACCTGCTTACAGTGCTAAGACCAAAATCGGCTTTATTCGGAGTTCAGTGAGCTTGCTTGAAGCTCTGTCAAAGAACCCCTTTTGATTAACTTGTACAATCCTCCCTAACAACCTATTCGATGGCAGTTCCTTCTGTGCCCCTTCTTATACTATTAGAGAACCTCCTCGTGGGTATTTTACTCAAGGCATTCTAGCTACCTATTTGTCCACGAAGGCTGATCCCGTAACTGGCCTTTGGCTTTCTTCCTAGTATTAAGCCTTATATGTATGCCCCATCTTCTTCTGATTTAATTCTTCTGCAGAGGGCACTCGTGAATAACCTATAGATTCGGATTAGTGACAAGGGACCTAGGAGCCTAGGGCATTGGGACTTCTTCTTGACTCCTATTGTATTATTGCTAAAATGCCTTTTGTTGTTGTCGCGTCTTAGGGTCTTATCGGCATTGAGGCGGGTGACCTTCTCCGGTCTGTGATGGAAGCAATTCCTGGCTGGTCTGTGATAAAAGCAATCTCTTTTTTCTCTTCCAATAAGAGTATGCCTTCCTAGACGGAAGGCATACTAAGGGAAGGAAGTAAGTAGTATTTTGCGCAAACTTCCGGAAGAGTGTCCTTCATGTGTGATATGATATTGATCCAGTTTACGGCAGCTCTAAAGCAGGAAAGTCATTAGGTTTCGAAGGTCTTTTGCTGGCAAGTCAATAACAGCTTCTTATGTGGCATTTGGCATTTGTCCATCAATCCCATTCTATGTCTATGCCATCTTATTTACTATTTCATATGGGTTCAACCTCTCGATGCTCTCCTTGTCCTTCCGAGATGTCGAAAGCTTCAGTCAACATAGTCGAAATACCAAAGAATAAGGAAGATTGACCACCGTCAATTCCTAGATGATTTTCATACTGAGGTCGAGGTTGTAGGCTCCCTTGTGTGTAAACTTCTTCCACATGGGGAAGGAAAGGAAGAGTTCCGGCTATGAAGAATAGGCCCTATCCCAAGGGAAGAAAAGAAAGCATGATAGTAGTGATCGCCTTCGTTAGATAGTTATCACCTTCTCTCCTGTCTAAGCTTAGGTCAGCAATCCAAGAAGTCATCTCCGAAAAAGCAAAGAAAAGAAAAGAAGGGTCGGACAACTAAAGGTAAGGGTGAATGTCTGAGGCCGAGGAATGCGCTACATGACTGATTCTTATTGAATGGCATCGGCATAGAATGGAATGGGTTAAGCAAGGCATCTCTTTGTGGCTCTCCTCGGGAAAGGAGCTACCCGGCAAACGTGAGGTCCCAATCACTATTCATGGCAAGATAAAAAGGGACCACTAGCCTAGAGAATCAAATAGGGAATAGGCCATGAGTTCACCCGCTTCCCCGAAGGTGAAGGGACAGAAAGGGATGCCAGGGACAGAGTAATCTCAGGGTTCATTTCTTGCCCACGGAAGGAAAGATAGAAGAGCAGCTTTAAGGGTGAGGAAGTTCCGAATAGAGAAAGTAGCCATCCGGAGAGAAGAAAAGAGGAACCAACCATGATTTATAGGAAAATGCTTGGTTAATGCTGTCACGCCCCGACCCGACCCCGCAAAAGGCCAAACCCGGACCCGACACATGGACGGAGTCTCCTCTGTACCACGGATGATCCGAAATCCCTAAAATCAATCATAATACTTGCGAAAGCCATAAAACAATTAAAACAAGCCGACTTTCTTTAAAACATACATTTCTTATTAACAAACTTTGCAACCCAAAAATGATATGCATACTACACAAGTATTTATGCCACTAATCAACTCCATTAGCATGCACTTCCTTACTAGTCACAAGAGTATAAGTTTACAACTTTACATTCTTTCAACTTATACAACATAAGACCGTAAAGGCCTCAAACTAGAAAATACCTACAAGGCTACAAGCCTCAAAATTAAGCGACATTTAAGCAATATACATATCGAGCAAGGCTCGCACAAAAATCTGGCAACCAACCACTAGCAAAGCAAAGAAGTGCAATCACAGGAACACCTCCACCTGTTCCTCCTCCTCAATTACCTCAAGAGGGTCTGCTTCAACTACTCCTGTAAAAATATAGTATAGAGAGGAATGAGCAAAAACTATTGCTCAGCGAGGGCAATTGGTCTCAAGGACGGAGATGAGAGGAGTATGCAATGCAATTAGTCAAGCAATACATACAAGTATCATATAGAGAAACCAATAAGCCATCAATAAGCAAGGCAAGTATTTAAAGCGGTAAACACTCATTCAAAGGATACAATACTCTTTTCACTAGCAACTTTCAAACACGAATTCGATGACGACGCACCGGCCCAAACCACCTTATAACACCAGTTTAGAATACCCCGGAAGTATCCATCAACCTACGACCCAAATCTCCCTGGGAGGCAATCCAAGCGAGAAAGGGAATAGCAGTGGAGCTAGAGCAACCAACACTGGCAACCCGAGGCTACCCAGAGAGGCCCATCACTCACGCACGAGACACTATGCAATGCAAGATTCGATACAAGGCGATAAACAAGCAATAAAGCCACACGTGGGAGAATAACAAAGTAGGTTACTCTCGTACGCAACAGCAACAATTGATAAGCAATTCAATCCAAATCAATTCAAACAAGTATTTCAAGCAACCCTAAGCATTCTATAGGCATAAAACCAAGAAAACAAGCAAAAACACAAATCGGCCCCAACTATCAAAACGCTACCATTTCCAAATGAGCCACGAGTTCTGGAAACCGACTTCTCCAATCCTCCTAGGTCACTATAAGGCACGTCTAAAGACCCCGAAACCTTACTTTACCCTAGAACTTACGCAAAGCCCCGATTTCCCCTTTTCTCATTTGAACTACAACTATATCAACCAAACACCCAACCAATGCCATAATCGCACCAAAAGTGCTTTAATGGCTTCCCGAAACAATACCAACACGCAAAACGAGAAAATGCTAAAGTCGACCTAAACGACCCCGACTATCACCAAGGCTTAATTCCCATTTTTTCCACTACACAACCCAAACAAACCACACATTTAGGAATTCTAGCATACCTAGCACATTCCTACATCAACGGACAGCATAACGGAGCAACTTTATCATTTCAAGGGTTTACTATTCATAAAACACTATTCAACATCCAAATTAAATTGCAAACTCAACATTTAACCGCAGAAAATGTTAAAAAGCTATAAATACACGTTCTACAATTGCCAAGGAACAATCTAGAAGCATCAAAACGCTTTAAACAACAATCTACGGATAAAATCTAAAAATTGCAAAGTTGACATACATATCATTTAAATGCGCAAATAACATGCTTCCCTCACCTTAGGTACTCCTAGTCGCTAGGAAAACAACGCTAGTTGCCTCGGAAACCACCCCGCACGAGCTCACGCGAAGATTGATCGATTGGAAGGTTGAAAGGTTTTTTTTTTCCTTGGAAGCTCATGGCCTGCACATTGTATTTTCAGCTGCTATTTTTTTTTTTTTGCTTTGTTTTAGCTTATTAAAAGGTTGGCTTGGTCAAATGGTCAAAGTCCTAGGTCAACCAACTTAAATCTTGGTCAAATGGCCTTATTTCAATGCATTTTAAAGCCTTTCTAACTAGAGAAAAATTAATTAAAGCTAGCAACAATTAAAATATAAAATTTAAGTCATCTAAATACTAGTTTCACTATTTACTGAGGACTAGAAACCGTTCTCTAGCTATCGCTCCCTAAATGCAATGCACGTTACGACAGCAAGAAAATAACAATTAATTCACAAAGAATTTAAGGAAGTATAATTTTCAAAATAATAAACAAGGAATTTTCACATTCCAGGCTCGGGTATTACACCTTCTCCCCCTTAAAACAATTGTTCCGACGCAATTCTTACCTGGTCAACAAACAACTCCGGATACTGATCCCGAACTTGGTCCTCTCTTTCCCAAGTTGCTTCCTCAAACCCATGATGATTCCACAGAACCTTTACTAACGGAATACTCTTTCTGCGAAGCTCTTGAACTTTCCGATCCACAATTCGAATCGGTTTCTCTTCATAAGACAACTTCTCTTCAATCTGCAAAAGCTCTGGTTCAAGTACATGCGAAGGGTCTGGATGGTATTTCTTCAACATAGACACATGGAACACATCGTGCAGTCTCGACAAGCTAGGAGGCAAAGCTAACCGATAAGCCAAATGACCTACCTTTTCGGTGATCTCATACGGACCCACATACCTGGGGCTAATTTTCCCGCTCTTTCCGTGCCGAATCAATCCATTCCGTGGAGAAATCTTAAGAAACACCCAATCTCCCAAATCAAACTCAAGATCCCGACGGTGCTTATCCGCATAACTCTTCTGACGACTCTGAGCTGTAAGAATACGCTGGCGAATAAGGTGAACATTATCTACCATCTTAATCATCTCAAGTAACACAGTCGGATCAACTGTTCTCATCTCTCCAACCTCTTCCCAATATAACGGGGATCTGCATTTCCGACCATACAACGCCTCGTAGAGAGCCATACCTATAGTAGATTGATAACTATTGTTGTAGGCGAACTCCGCTAAAGGCAAAAACTTCTCCCAATTCTTCCCAAAGTCAAGCACACATGCCCGAACATGTCTTCCAAGATCCTGATAGTTCTCTCATACTGGCCATCAGTTTGTGGATGATATGTAGTGCTGAAGCTCAACTTAGTTCCCATGGCCTCTTGCAACTTCTACCAAAAACGAGATCTGAATCTGGGATCCCTATCTGACACTATACTTTGTGGCACACCATGCAATCTCACAATATTAGCAACATAAAGCTCAGCTAGCTTATCAGGGCTATCATGTTTGTTCACGGGAATAAAATGCGTAACTTTAGTCAAGCGGTCCACAACAACCCAAACAGAATCACATCCTCTCGGAGATCTAGGAAGATCGGTCACAAGGTCCATTGTTATATGCACCCACTTCCATTGCGGAATCGACAACGGCTGTAGAAGCCCGGCGGGCCTCTGATGCTCAACTTTAACCCTCTGACAAGTCAAACATCTGGATACATACCCAGCAATCTCCCTCTTCATATTGTTCTACCAAAAGTGTTGCTTCAAATCTCTATACATTTTTGTACTGTCCGGGTGAATCGTATACCTCGAATTATGTGCCTCGGACAGGATCTCATTCTTCAAAGTCGGATCATCAGGAACACATACTCTATCCCTGAATCTGAAGATGCCATTTGCATGTAATTTAAACTCTGACTCTCCCCCTTTAGCTTTTTCTTGGATCTTCAAGATGTGAGGATCAGTCTTCTGAGCCTCTCTGATCTGTGCTAACAACCCTAAATGTATCTGCAAACTAGCAAATCGAATTCCTACCTCAGTAGCTTCTGGCTTCCATAAACAAATTTCTTCCAAAGCCTCCCAATCCTTGATAATCAAGCTTGCAACAGTAGCCTTTCGGCTCAAAGCATCAGCAACAACATTTGCCTTACCTGGCACGTAGTTAATAGAACAGTTGTAACCACCCAATAGCTCTAGCCATCTCCGCTGCCTCATATTTAGATCCTTCTGTGAAAACAAATATTTGAGACTCTTGTGGTCAGTAAAAATTTCAAATCTGCAACCCCACAAGTAATGACGCCACTTCTTCAAAGCAAACACAACTGCAGCTAACTCAAGATCATGTGTAGGGTAATTGACTTCATAAGGTTTCAACTTCCTGGAAGCATAAGCAATCACCTTACCATTCTGCATTAAAACACAGCCCAAACCTTCTTTAGATGCATCACTGTAGACAACGAAGTTCTCTGTTCCCTCAGGTAAAGCTAGTATAGGAGCTGTAGTTAGTCTCTTCTTCAATTTTTGGAAACTGGATTCACATTTCGCATCCCAGTTGTAAGCAACTTTCTTCCGAGTCAACTGGCTTAAAGGCCCAGAAATTTTGGAAAAGTCTTTAAGAAATCTCCGGTAGTAACCTGCCAATCCAAGAAAACTCCAAATCTCTGACACCGACTCAGGTCTCTTCCAAGATGAAACAACCTCAATTTTAGCTGGGTCCACTGAAATCCCTCGATCTGAAATGATATGGCCTAGAAAAGATATCTGATTCAACCAGAATTCACACTTGCTGAATTTAGCAAAAATCTTGTTTTCCTGCAAAGTCTGAAGCACAATCCTCAAGTGTTGCTCATGCTCGGCCTCGTTCTTCGAATACACTAAAATGTCGTCAATAAAGATCACGACAAACTGATCAAGGTAAGGTCGAAAAACTCTCTGCATCAAGTCCATGAATGCGGCTGGTGCATTCGTCAAACCAAAAGGCAAAACAACAAATTCATAGTGGCCATATCTAGTCCTGAATGCCGTCTTTGGTATATTGTCACTCCGAATCCTAAGTTGATAGTAACCCTGCCTCAAATCAAATTTGGAGTAAACACTCGCACCCTGAAATTGGTCAAACAATTCTTCAATCAACGGTAAGGGGTATTTGTTCTTAACCGTGACTTGATTAAGTCCCTTGTAATCAATGCATAACCGTAGCGTGTCGTCTTTCTTTCTCACAAACAACACAGGCACACCCCACGGTGAAGAACTAGGTTGTATAAACCCTTTCTCAAGCAAGTTCTGAAGCTGAATTTTTAACTCCTGAAGTTCAGCCGATGTCATTCTATAAGGACTCCTAGAAATTGGTGCAGTGCCTGGCACAAGATCAATCACGAACTCAATCTCCCTATCCGGTGGTAAACCCGGTAATTCCTCGGGAAATACACCAGGGAAGTCTCTAACAATCGGAACCTCATTCAAACTCAACTTATCAGTAGGCTGATTGATCAAATAAGCTAAGTAAGCTTCACAACCCCTATTCAACAACTTAGAAGTCTTGATCACTGATAAAAGAGGAATTCGGGCAGCCCTGCAATTCCCAACAATCTCTAGTACTGGTAGGTCAGGAACCTGAAGATAAACGACCTTTGTTCTACAATCCAACTGAGCATAGTACTTCCCCAACCAGTCCATTCCCAAAATGATTTCAAAGTCACGGAATGGCAATATAATTAAATCAGCAGGAAATTTACGGTTCTCAATGCATATATCACAAGATTTGCAAATAGACTCAGTAACAAATTTTGCACCCAAAGGCGTACTAACTTCAACTTCATGCGGCAATTTATCAATGCAAACATTCACAGATCGTGCACATGCAGGAGTTATAAACGAATGCGTAGCTCCGGGATCAATCAAAACTTTAACTGGCTGAGTATTGAGAAGAAATGTACCTTCCACAATAGTTGTAGTATCAGGCAGCTCCTCTGCATCTAGTGCAAAGACCCTAGCCTGAACTCTCTGTGCTGGACGTGCACCTACAGCCCTATTCTGAACACCCTGGCCTCCAGTACGACCCTGAACATTGTTATACTTAGGGCAATCTCTCACCCTATGGTCATCACTCCTACAGCCCGTGCATTTACCACTCTTCCTCCAGCAGTTAGCCTCAATATGCCCCGATCGATTACAATAATTACACTGCTGATTTTGCCTAACTGCAGTGTTTCCTGTAGGTGCTGGGGCTCTGGCGGTAGTAGGAACTGTAGCTCCCTGCTGGGGTCTAGTCACAGCTGGCCTAGCTTGAATCTGCTGCTGTGGCTGATACGGACGTTGTTGAGGAACCTGCGTAGAAGTCTGATACTGCCTCGACTGACTCTGGCTGCTCTGGCCCAAATACTGCTTCTTACTCGGCTGACTGCTCTCAGCTATCATCTCAGCCTTCCGTTTCTCAAACTTCGAGGCTGCCTGAAATGCCTCGGGAAAAGTAGTGTAGGTCTGCCCAGTCAAATGCAACTGAATGTCCATTCTCAGCCCACAGCCAAACCTATGAATCATCCTCCTAGCCGACCGTACCAACTGGGGCATATACCTCGACAGGCTAACAAACCTAGCCTCGTACTGTGCAACAGTCATATTTCCCTGCTTCAGGGCCACAAACTCGTCTTCCCTCCTTTCCATAGCCATCTCGGGAATATACTTATCCCGAAACTCACTCACAAAATCATCCCATAAATGTGGAACATCCTCACAATCCCACCTCAATCTGACAGTATTCCACCACTGCTCTGCATCACCCTCAAATAAGAATGACGCATAATCTATTCTTGCCTCATCAGTGTACCTCAAAGCGGTGAAAATTTTCTCGACACGATTAATCCATCTCTCGGCCGCCTCATCATCTGGCTCTCCGAAGAACTTTCCCGGCTCGTGCCTCAGAAATTTCTCTAACTGATTATTCTCAACTCTATACCCCTGTCCACCAGGATTAGCTTGATTTCCCTGGGGATTATTCCTGTCCTGCCTCTGCTCATGCAGCACCTGTGTGATCCGGTCTACTGCAGTAGTCATAGTAGCCATAAACTGCTCAGGCAACGGCTGCTGACCCTGTTCTGCTGCCTCTTCATCTGATCCTATACCTTGAGTACCACGACGTGGCGGCATAGTAGCAATTCACAATAGCTGGCAACATTTAAAAGCAGTTTATAGACAGAAATATAGCACATAAGATTAGATAACAATCAAGTAAATAACAATCCAATATTCTATCACACAATTCACATAAGACAAGTTTAACTTGCCAAACTATTTCACTTAAACACATAAACATTCCAAGGTCACAAAGTCATGCTATAACATTTTCTTTTCACTTAGCAATCATACATAAACATTTTAGCATTTTAGACCTTTACCCCACAGACCGAGAATCATATCCCGGCTCATGCAAGACTATCATGCTCTGATACCACCTAAAGATGTCACGCCCCAACCCGACCCCGCAAAAGACCAAGCCCGGACCCGACACACGGACGGAGTCTCCTCTGTACTGCGGATGATCCGAAATCCCTAAAATCAATCATAATACTTGCGAAAGCCATAAAACAATTAAAACAAGCCGACTTTCTTTAAAACATACATTTCTTATTAACAAACTTTGCAACCCAAAAATGATATGCATACTACACAAGTATTTATGCCACTAATCAACTCCATTAGCATGCACTTCCTTACTAGTCACAAGAGTATAAGTTTACAACTTTACATTCTTTCAACTTATACAACATAAGACCGTAAAGGCCTCAAACTAGAAAATACCTACAAGGCTACAAGCCTCAAAATTAAGCGACATTTAAGCAATATACATATCGAGCAAGGCTCGCACAAAAATCTGGCAACCAACCACTAGCAAAGCAAAGAAGTGCAATCACAGGAACACCTCCACCTGTTCCTCCTCCTCAATTACCTCAAGAGGGTCTGCTTCAACTACTCCTGTAAAAATATAGTATAGAGAGGAATGAGCAAAAACTATTGCTCAGCGAGGGCAATTGGTCTCAAGGACGGAGATGAGAGGAGTATGCAATGCAATTAGTCAAGCAATACATACAAGTATCATATAGAGAAACCAATAAGCCATCAATAAGCAAGGCAAGTATTTAAAGCGGTAAACACTCATTCAAAGGATACAATACTCTTTTCACGAGCAACTTTCAAACACGAATTCGATGACGACGCACCGGCCCAAACCACCTTATAACACCAGTTTAGAATACCCCGGAAGTATCCATCAACCTACGACCCAAATCTCCCTGGGAGGCAATCCAAGCGAGAAAGGGAATAGCAGTGGAGCTAGAGCAACCAACACTGGCAACCCGAGGCTACCCAGAGAGGCCCATCACTCACGCACGAGACACTATGCAATGCAAGATTCGATACAAGGCGATAAACAAGCAATAAAGCCACACGTGGGAGAATAACAAAGTAGGTTACTCTCGTACGCAACAGCAACAATTGATAAGCAATTCAATCCAAATCAATTCAAACAAGTATTTCAAGCAACCCTAAGCATTCTATAGGCATAAAACCAAGAAAACAAGCAAAAACACAAATCGGCCCCAACTATCAAAACGCTACCATTTCCAAATGAGCCACGAGTTCTGGAAACCGACTTCTCCAATCCTCCTAGGTCACTATAAGGCACGTCTAAAGACCCCGAAACCTTACTTTACCCTAGAACTTACGCAAAGCCCCGATTTCCCCTTTTCTCATTTGAACTACAACTATATCAACCAAACACCCAACCAATGCCATAATCGCACCAAAAGTGCTTTAATGGCTTCCCGAAACAATGCCAACACGCAAAACGAGAAAATGCTAAAGTCGACCTAAACGACCCCGACTATCACCAAGGCTTAATTCCCATTTTTTCCACTACACAACCCAAACAAACCACACATTTAGGCATTCTAGCATACCTAGCACATTCCTACATCAACGGACAGCATAACGGAGCAACTTTATCGTTTCAAGGGTTTACTATTCATAAAACACTATTCAACATCCAAATTAAATTGCAAACTCAACATTTAACCGCAGAAAATGTTAAAAAGCTATAAATACACGTTCTACAATTGCCAAAGAACAATCTAGAAGCATCAAAACGCTTTAAACAACAATCTACGGATAAAATCTAAAAATTGCAAAGTTGACATACATATCATTTAAATGCGCAAATAACATGCTTCCCTCACCTTAGGTACTCCTAGTCGCTAGGAAAACAACGCTAGTTGCCTCGGAAACCACCCCGCACGAGCTCACGCGAAGATTGATCGATTGGAAGGTTGAAAGGTTTTTTTTTTCCTTGGAAGCTCATGGCCTGCACATTGTATTTTCAGCTGCTATTTTTTTTTATTTTGCTTTGTTTTAGCTTATTAAAAGGTTGGCTTGGTCAAATGGTCAAAGTCCTAGGTCAACCAACTTAAATCTTGGTCAAATGGCCTTATTTCAATGCATTTTAAAGCCATTCTAACTAGAGAAAAATTAATTAAAGCTAGCAACAATTAAAATATAAAATTTAAGTCATCTAAATACTAGTTTCACTATTTGCTGAGGACTAGAAACCGTTCTCTAGTTATCGCTCCCTAAATGCAATGCACGTTGCGACAGCAAAAAAGTAACAATTAATTCACAAAGAATTTAAGGAAGTATAATTTTCAAAATAATAAACAAGGAATTTTCACATTCCGGGCTCGGGTATTACAAATGCCCTAGGAAGGTAAGCCATAGAAATGGAGAGAAAGCGGGAAAAGAAAGAGGAAATGAGTTTTCCCATTCGATTGATCAATTCAGAGTCCCGAACCGAAGCCCATACTCTGACTAAGAGAAGTGGAAGTTCCTACCCTGGGAACATTGACATACGATCTTTCCAGATTAGGAAGCAGAGTATGAACCTGAAACCGATATGAAAGAAAGCCATCAAGCAAGACACCCATGCCAAGATCGATGAAAATAGAAGCCAACTTTTTATTTTATAGATATGACAAGTAAGAGAGAAGATCGGTTAGGCTGATAGTAGCACACCTTGATCTCTCATTCCTTGCGCGCGCACCGTCGATCAGGGCAGGGCATTGAGCAGGAGGAAGAAAGCAGACAGACGTTCACTTGAACCTAGAGCGTTGGGTGCGAGAATTTTTAGCGCTATTAACTAAAGCATTTCTAAAACCGTGCTTTTGTATCCTTGGGAATAAAACTAGTGCCCTAGAGTTGGGCGTTGGGCGAGGGACGTAATTCAATTCATCTATAAAGGTAAGAAAAATAGAAAAGCTATATCTATAGAAGACTCTCATAGAAGATATCCTTTTGAGAAATGCCTACAGTGATTACCAGGCTAAAATAAGAACCATAGAGTACCGCGCCTTGGTGTGCTTTCTACTCTAGATCTCTCCTTTTTCGCAATTCCATTTGGGACGAAGACTCAGTTTTTCTTAACTAGGTACTACACCTCTGAAGAAAGCTACATCCGATCTAAAAGGAACTGGCTTGGCCAGCTTGGGACAATCAATAGAACGAAACTAGTTACCCTACCTTTTGTTCCCTATTTTCTTATTTCTTTCGCCCATTAAAGTGGGACGTGAGCTGGGTTCAGAACTTCGTGAGACAGTTCGGTCCATATCCGGTGTGGGCGTTAGAGCATTGAGAGCACTTTTCCCCTAGCTAAGTCATCTCTTTCAAAATCTCCTGTGAATAAGTCCCTGCTCGAACAGTTAAATGGAAAATTTCAGTCTTTGACCCGGGAATCAGTCTCATTCCTCTCTTTCCGCTGTTAAATTCATTAAATAAATTGAACCTATTTTAGACAGATATCGTTACAAAATATGCACTATAAGCTACATAGGATTAGCTAGTGGTAAATCTCTTTCATACATTCCTAGCTTATTAAAAGATGAAGAGTAAGAAAGAAATTATGATGAATTCGTAGTGGGACGTTAGATCCCTTTAATTTCAAGTGGTCCCAACAGCTGAATTCTTTAATCATCTTTTGCTAGATAGCTTTGTCCATTACCCGCCTATAAGCTAAGAGCAAATTGTATTAGGACTTTACCATCAACAAGGTAAGCGTAAGCACTAGTTCCATGTTGGTACTAAGCAAAGACAAGACATTATTTTGCGTCTTTTCTGGGCCGAGGATATGTTTCAGTTACTTGATTGGTAACCAACTCTTTCCTAAGTTAAGATGTTCTATATTCGAATTCTATTATATCAGACGATTTCTTTATCATTCTAATTCCAATCTTCGCCAATCATCTTCTTAGTACCACAACGAATTAACTAAACAAAGTGGCATCCATTAAGGAAGTTCTTTTTATTTAATAGTTTCAATGAGAACATGATTCCCAAATTAAGGACAGGGCAATGAACTAGGATACTGATCCAGAGTACCCTAAAACAATACAACTCTAAACGAAAGTACTCGTACAATGGGATAAAAGATGTATCGGGCCTAAATCAACTACAAAAGCCAAGTGACCATGACAAGAAAAAAGCACCCATCAAAGAAGCTAAGCAACAGGAATGAAAGAATGCAACTCGCGGTAGTGATAAAGACTATTAACAGAATATCCCGCGGCGTAGTAAATGTAGTCATGAGCGCGTAGGTGAGCGGGAGATGGCTTTGATTGACTTCTTGGAGAGCTTTCTATGTGTCCCTCCCATGGGGAATCCCTTAATATTCACTTGGGTGCAAAAGTAGTTGACTTGATAGCAGGGACTCCTGCATCGTCCGGAAAAGTCCTATCTCCGTATGCCTGGTATTTTATTATTGAACAAATAAAAAGAATTTCCTTCGGGGCCATAAGGCCTAGGTCAGGTGCATGCTAACTCAATGTGATCTAACTTACTTTATATGTTTTTCGTAGGTTGCTTCTGACTCTGACTAAGAATTCTTTGTTTGAGGGAAGCGGCTTAGGTGCTTTCTAGCGATATATTAGAGGAACAAATCTGCATATAATAGTCTCGATTGCATGAACTGCTGCCAAATCAGGAAATCCAGTAGTAGTCGTCCCTTGGGGCGAAGCTTCATGAGAAAGCCCTTTACTTAAAGATTGGGTTTGGTCTTGCTTTTTCTTGCTCTAAACGGCCTATGTGCTATACCCTACCCCTAGCCCTAGGGAAAGAAAACTCGCAAGCAAGCCTTCGTTGCCTTTTGTCACTCAAGTTAGCTATCCATACTATAACTGAAGTTTTCTTCTCTTTCTTTATTGACTACGCACTCCTATCCATGGCAAGTCCCTGATTCACTTCTCACTCCCGAGGAAGATTGGTTTTTTTTTAAGCGGTTTCGGCAGGAGATTCACTTTCTTAGCTAAGGCTGACTGAATTGCTAACTGAACTAGTCGAATACGTTCTTCTCCTCATAGATAGATGGGTCATGTTATCTTATTTCTTTTCATTTATTGTCTATAGTTTTTGATACTATACCATCCGCCTTTATAGTAAGTACCCGGCCTATAGTATCCTATAGCTAACAAATCCTTATTCCTTACATAGTATATAGACATTTATTATATGGAATATGGAACCTCCCGTAGCCTTACCCTAGGATTATGAGAATCCTCTATTTCTTATGGTGCTGAGTCGGTGATAAACCTCATTTAAACTCATAAAAGAGTACTAATTTTCTGAGATAGACAGGCATGCTTGGGATTTTTTGGGAGGGCCAACTCGAGTATCACCTCTAAAGGAAAGATTTAGCTGATTGAATGACTGGTCTAGGGTGAGAATAGCATGTGTTCTCTTCAAACTAGGTTTTCATGGGCAGGCTATTGAGAATCATGAGTTGAAGAACATAATCTACAACGGAGATTATGTTCTTTAACTCATGATCCAAGTCTATATGGAAGGCAAAAAGATGGATATACCCGCCCTATCTTCTGAGGAGAGAGATAGCTCACTTAGATCGATCATTCAAGGCAAATTGAGTGAGATCGAGCCAATAACAGCAAGAGAGATCCGAAATCGTAAGCGTAGCTATCCAACCCATATCACAATACTCAAACCATCTCGCATTGAGCTGAACCATTCATAGTTTCCGATATTGAGATTATACCATTACAGAAAGATGGCGTTCACCATCCTTATGCCGCAGGTCTCTTGATGGTTCGTCCCGGTGAATAGATCAATGATCTTATGATTGATACCTACTTTAGTGAAGACTACTTTATAATCTTGAATTCCTTTGAAGAAAGGAGTACTAAGGTACTTTATGACTTGGTATTAAGGATCTCAACGATTGTTAGACAAGAACAAGAACCTTTAACTATTTATTTCCACAACTTATCTAGATTCGATGGAATTTTATTGCTTAAGCACCTATCATGTCATCACAAGAGCTACATGCTAAAACCACTTATGAGGAACCGTATGGTTTACGAATTAGTTGTCTATTCTAGTAAGAAGCTGTTATTCCGCTTCAGAGACTCCTTGAATCTACTCCCTGGAAAACTTAGCGCCCTAGCTAAGAATCTATGCCCGGGTCTAGGCCCGAAAGGCTCTATCCCATATGAAGATGTGACAGAGTCCACTGTGGGTAGTATGAAAAAGAGCTTGTTGGAATATATGAAGCAGGACATATTTCTCCTTGGAGGTGTAATGGAAAAAGCTCAAGAGATATATTGGAAGATGTACAAGGTGGACATAGAAAGCAAGATAACCCTTTCCTCACTGGTTCTAAGCAACTGTCGTATGAAATACTACGATGCTTCTAATTGGCCAATCCACATCCCAAACAAGAATGAAGACAGCTTTATAAGGCGTGCCTACTACGGTGGTCATACAGATACATACAAGCCATATGGCTATAGGAAGTCCATGAGACTATCTCTTCGAATTCCACCAGGATCAACTCGTTATACATAATAATTGGCAATTTTATATCAGAGAATTAGGATTACCTCTTCGAACGATTCGTGGTAGTGTTATGGGATTGCCCAACGGATGCGTCTAGCTCCTCCTACTTTGCACGCGAACAAGGATGAAAGAGGAGGAGGCTATAATTTTCAGAGAGGGTTTTTTTTTGTTTCTTGTTCCTACGTTTTCAGAAAACGATATATGTATGTCATTCCATTGAAAACCCTACATGGCCTTTCTTATAAAGACCATGTGGGCTAGGCTCTTCAAAAGGCCAACTCCCAAAATACTTTTAAAAAAAAACCCAATCTTTTAATGTGGGTTTCCATTAAGCCCACAACGATTCAAATTAAATCACTATTTAATTTAAATCAATCAGCCTAGGATTTAATTGATGAATCATAAATCTAGTGCTAGCTAGAAATTGTCAAATAATTAAATCCATGACCTAATAATAATAATTAGATAATATTTAATTCTTAATTAAATATTAATCATAAATAATATTTAATTCTCAATTAAATATTGATTATAATTAGGCCGTCTCTCCAATTAAATCACTTATTCTTTTGCATGACTCCATAGTTCAAACTTAAGCCGGTATCATAAAGACTATCCTTACACTAATCGAAGATACCATCTAGCAATGGTTCCCGACGACCGAATAAGCTGAATAGGTGCAAGGCACCATTCAATGAACCTCGGTACAATGTTGAATTCCCTATGACCCTCGGTGTTCCGAAATAACCCTAGGAACATGGTTAACTGTCAAATCCCTAATTAGTTACTTCATGTCAAATTTTAATGCTATCATGACACATCATGACTTACCCTCGTGACTCATCACGAGATGTGTTTTGGCCAAAGACTTTCTGAATTGAAATTAAGCTAAACACCATTCTCCAAATACCCAGAACGGTCAATCCAATCTTGACTCACACATTGACTTCTCCGGCACTTGCCCATACCCAGTAACCTTCCGTTACCAAATTAGAAATCTGGATAGTCCGGCACCTAAGCATGAGAAGTAATCCATAAGTTTCCATGGCAGTCTCAAGTCAAAGAGAACATGTCTACCACATGTACCACGAGCTATCCTTAGACAGTAGGGTACATACCATAGGATGCTCGTAAAGATAGTCATGTTCAATGAACATATCTCCACATGTCACCTATTTATCGCACCGGTGTCCCAACACCCATTGGTCATGAGGATAACCAACCAATGCAACAAACAATAACCTATACTCGATGAAATTGACGTCCCAATACCAATTTCATCATTTGGTTACAAACAAAGTTTAAGAATGACCAAAATCAACCATCATTCATATGATTCCATAAAGTCATCCTAAGGACTACATCATGATCAATCAAAGGTAAAAAAAGATGGACGATATGATGTAATGGCCAAATATTATTAATAGAACAATAATCCACATACAAATTAATTTACCAGCTACACTCGATGACTGACTTTAGGACACAATTCCTAACAATCTCCCACTTGACCTAAAGCCAGTCGGATCTATATCCTATACCCATCTTTTCTCGATGTGCATCAAACTCTTTGATCCCAAGAGCTTTGGTGAAGGGGTCAGTTAAATTCTCTTTACTATCAATCTTATGCAGAGTGACATCACCTCTAGCAATGATCTTTCTAATTAGGTGGTAACGTCTCAGTACATGTTTGGCTTTCTGATGAGATTGAGGTTCCTTAGCCTGTGCAATGGCTCCAGTACTATCACTGAAGATCGTGACTGGACCAGTCAGATCAGGAAGAACTCCGAGCTCCGTGATGAATTTTCTAAGCCAAACTGCCTCATTAGCCGCATCAGATGCTGCTATATATTCTGCCTCACAAATAGAATCGACTACAATCTACTATTTTGAACTTTTCCAACTGATGGCTCTACCATTCAGGGTGAACACAAAACCGGATACGCTCTTACTATCATCTCTATCTGATTGAAAACTTGAATCGGTATAACCAACCAGTTTCATATCAGAATCTCCATAAACAAGCCATTGGTCCTTTGTATTTCTCAAATACTTTAGGATGGTCTTAACCACTTGCCAATGTTTCTCGCCAAGATCAGATTGGTATCTGCTTACTATTTCAAGGGAATAAGCCACGTCAGGTCTCGTACAAGACACAGCATACATGATAGATCCTACTACCGAGGCATATGGGATTCTACTCATGCGCTCTCTTTCTTGAGGAGTTGTCGGACAATCCTTTTTAGAAAGAGTAATTCCATGACCTATCGGGAGATAGCCTTTCTTGGAATTTTCCATGCTGAACCTTTTCAGCACGGTGTCTATGTACGTAGACTGGGACAATCCCAGCAACCTTCTTGATCTATCCCTATAAATCCTGATCCCAAGGATATAGGAAGCCTCTCCTAAATCCTTCATGGAAAATTGGGATGACAACCACAACTTCACGCTCTGCAATGCAGATATGTCATTCCCTATAAAGAGAATATCATCCACATATAGCACCAAGAAAATGACCACATGACCTTTTGCCCATTTATAGATGAAAGGCTCTTCTTCATTCTTAATGAAGCCATACGTTTTGACAACCTTGTCAAAACGTATGTTCCAACTCTGAGAGGCTTGCTTGAGTCCATAAATGGATCTCTGTAGCTTGCATACTTTAGATTCATTTGTGGATGTGAACCCTTCAAGCTGTGTCATGTACACCTCATCTTCCAACTCACCATTAAGGAAAGTTTTCTTGACATCCATTTGCCAAATTTCATAATCTAGGTACGCAGCTATAGCAAGCATAATGCAAACCGATTTGAGCATTGCTACGGGAGAAAATGTCTCACATAGTCAATACCATAACGTTGACGAAATCCCTTAGTAACCAAATGGGCTTTGTAGGTCTCTACATTCCCATCTGCTCCTCTTTTCCTTTTAAAATGCATTTACACCCTATGGGTCTTACCCCTTCGGGTGGGTCAACTAATGTCCAAACATTGTTGACATGCATAGATTCTATCTCGGATCGCATGGCTTTAAGCCATTCTTCAGAATCAAGTCTCTGCATTGCATCCATATAACTGATCGGATCCTCATCATTCTTATCAAGTTCGATGGGATCACCACCATGGACTAGGAATCCATATATGTCCAGTTGACGTAGCACTCTACCAGATCTTCTTATTGCTGTGTCTACAGCGGGCTTAGGATTCAGTTCACTAACCTTATCATGTTCTGTATGTTCTTCTGCTAATGTTTGTTCTTGTTCTAGTTGAACTTCTCCAAGTCCAATATTAGAGGTATTGCTTTCCTTCTCGAGAAACTCTTTCTCTAGGAAAACCGCTCTAAGGGCAACGAACACCTTTTGTTCGCTGGTGTTGTAGAATTGGTATCCTCTAGACTCTCTAGGGTACCCTACGAACAAACATTTATCAGATTTTGGTTCTAACTTGTCAGCTTGAAGATGCTTGACATATGCTAGACACTCCCAAACCTTAAAGTGTATGAGTGTTGGTTTACGCCAAAACCACATCTCATATGGTGTCTTATCTACTGACTTGCTAGGAACCCTATTCAGCACGTGAGTAGTAGTTTCAAGGGCATATCCCCAAAAAGATATGGGTAGATCCGCACGTCCCATCATAGATCGTACTATGTCTAACAAGGTTCGATTTTTCCTCTCAGATATACCATTATGCTGCAGTGTAGAGGGGGGGGGGTCCATTGTGAAAGACAAGGTAACCCAGAAACTCATTGGAAAGATACTCACCTCCACAATCAAATTGTAGAATCTTGATATCTTTCCCAATTTGTTTCTCTACTTCATTACAATATCTTTTGAACATTTCAAAAGATTCTAACTTATTTCTCATCAAATAGATATACACATACCTAGATAGATCATCAGTAAAGGTAAAAAAGTAGGAGTATCCTCCTCTAGCACTTGTGCTCATAGGCCCACATACATTTGTATGCACGAGGCCCAAGAGCTCTGCAGCCCGATCACCTTTTCCAATAAAAGGAGATTTGGTCATTTTACCCAATAGACAAGACTCACAAGTAGGTAGTGATGCTGGATCACTAATATCAAGCAACCCTTCCTTGATTAACTTGTTAATCCTGTTTTCATTTATATGACCTATCATGCATTGCCAAGGGTACGCACCTGAGTTTATTCCTTGCTTTGAACGCTTGTTGCAAACATACATTATGTTTACAGGCTGTGTTATAACATAAATTCCATGTTTCAGTTGTCCTTTAATGACAGTAGTATTATTCAAAATAACATCAAAATCATTATTCATAATAGTAAAGGAATAACCATCCTAGGCTAAAAGCCCAACTGAGATAATGTTCAAAACAAAATCCGGACAAAAGAAAACATTATTAAGACTAAAGTGTCCTAAGTTTGTAGCTAAAGATAAACGCCCTAACGCTAGTACTGGAACTTGATTTCCATTTCTAATGCTGAGGTGTCGCTCACCAACTCTGAACTTCCTACTGACCTCCAACCCCTGCAACAAATTGCAAATATGATAAGGACTGCCTGTATCTAATACATAGGTAGTAGAGTCTATAACACTGAAGTTGCAAGGTGTTATCATATACATACCTTGCTGAGCAACTCCTTGCTATCTCTTTGGCCTGTTTGGATCTAACGACTCCAGATAATGAGGACAATTCCTCTTCCAGTGTCCCATCCACTTACAGAAGAAACATTCTGCTTGACTCTGGTCAGCTTTCTGCTTATGAACTTGTGGTTGCTGCTGAGCAGGTTTCTTAACCCTGCTTTGGGCTGCATATGCATTTTTGTTCTTTTCCTTGCCACGTCGTGAAGAATTCTTGCGTTTTGAGGAAGTAGCACCTCCAACCACATTAACCGTCTTTCTGAGGAGCTGATTATCTTTCTCAAAGGTTTGCAGCAACCCCAGAGGTGCATGGTAGTTAACAACTGGCTTATTCATCTTGAACTGGTTCAAGAAAGGGAGGTAGGATGGAGGAAGAGAGTTGAGGATGGCATCCTTGCCAAGCCGCTCATGGAGCGGATAGCCTAACTTAGCCAACTTCTTAATCTGCTCAGTCATGTACAATACATGATTAGTGACAGAAGTCCCTTCTCTCATTCTAGTGCTGAAGATGGCACAAGAGGTCCTATGTCTTTCTACATCATTAGATGTCCCGAAAGATTCATTCAACGCTTGAATGATGTCCTCAGGTTGTGTTTCCTCAAATTTGCGATCGAATTCATCATTCATTGCAGCCCTCATGATACAGCGAACTGTTATTCTATCATCAACCCATTTCTGATTTCGCCGACGATCGACAACAGTCGCTTGGGCAGTAGGTTCAGCAGGTGCTGGATCAGACAAAACATACAGGATACGTTTATGCTCGAGTACAATGCGCAATTTATGATACCAGCTATCGTAATTTGGCCCAGTCAACTTTTCACTATCCAATAGTGATCTCAAAGACAACATGTTAGCCATTAAATCTACAAATAATTGAAGTAAAGGAAATAAATTAACTAAAATATTTGAATTATCTAATCACATTAGACATAGGCCAGTGTCTAAAGGATTCTCCCACTATTTTGTTCAGATTGATAGCCTCCACCTTCAATCCGAAGGAATATCCAAATTCCCTCAGTGGGTACTAAGATCCAAATAATTGTACATAAGCCCGACGGAGGCCGACTCACCTATGCACATTTATCTGGTAGGTTCATAACCAGTTATTTCTCCAAATAACTCTCAGTGATCTCAATTCTGCCCCAAGCACCCCTTTAGCAGGACGGAGGTCCTCCACTGAAAGGCCCAGTTATGTCAAATCATTAACATGATATCTCATAGTCCCTCTCTAAGCTTGATGAGTAGGCCTGATGGAGGCCAGCCCACCTACTCACCATCTCAAAGAGATTCCATGGAATTCATACAATGAATAATAATCCCAACACCTTGATAAAAGCCAGGCCGGAGGGCCTCCAACGTTTATTAAGTTGTTGGGCCCATTATTATTCACTTTAATGGGAGGCAGTGAGTTGAACATCCAATGTTCAACCCACTTAAAGGACCTAATAATTTAGAGGATTTTAATTATAGTATAATGATTTGTTTTATTTTCCTTATTATTAATTAATCCAATTAATTGATCGCGAGATATATATATAAATAAGGCATGCATAATAATAAATTGAGCATAAATAATAGGTGGTTATGGGCTTTCCTAATGTGGTCCACTAGAGCCATCATGGACCACTCTAGTCATGCAAATAAAGATTATTACATTTAATTGGGTTAACCTGGACAGGCCCAAGCCTTCTAGAAATCTTTAACTCCTTGATCCATGCTCCAATGCCCTATCTCTATTAATTACATAAACATGATAGAGAACTCCTAAAACGAGGGGATACATTACTTGGGATAGGGATTTACAACCAGAAAAATAGAAGGCTGGACTCGCATGCCCAATTTAACCCAAATAAATAATTATAACAATTTATAATAATAAAATGAAATAATCATCATGATATGCAAGCCCATAACCTCCTTTAAATCTATGTCATACATCATTAACACAAATCGGTATACACATAGACATTCAATATAATTTCCAAGGCATTAAATCAATTTAATCAAATTAAATTGATATTTCCAATTAATTAAACTAATTTTAAATTAATTGGATGTCCTACAACAATATTCAAAATAAATAGTGTTAAAGAGGCACAAATTAATAAACAATTTATTAATATTAGCAAAATTAACAATTAAGTTTAATATTTTTCCAATTAATTAAACTAACTTTCAATTAATTGGATATTGTAAATTAATTCACCAAATTAATTTAGTTAAATAAATACAACTAATAAACTATTTATTAATTACTATCTAAATTAACAATTAATTTAAATTAAATTAAACTCAATTGCAATACTATTTTTTTTTTAATAATATGGTCCTAGAGCAATTCTATGAAATTATTTCATATACCAAAACAATTAATAAAAATAAAAATAAGCAAGATTATCAACAATTATTTTTATTAATTGTTGATCCAAAATAAAAATAAGCAAGATTGGGCTGAACTGATCCAAATTGGGTCAAGCCCAATCGGATTAGGCAGCCCATTAGGGTTCAGATCCTTTTTTTTTCCGCTACAGTACTCGCTACAATAATCGCTATAGTACTATCGCTACAGTAACGTCATACAGTACGCCTTTTTTATTTATTCTGCTATAGTAACAGTATGACAAAAAAACCAATATATCAACCATATCATATAGGCAACGTATAATCTTGTATCAAATACGTAAAATAAACACACTAAATGAGGTGGCTCTGATACCACAACAGGAAGTCCATGAGACTATCTCTTGGAATTCTACTAGGATCAACTTGTTATACATAATAATTGGCAATTTTAAATCAGAGAATTAGGATTACCTATTCGAACGATTCGTGGTAGTGTTATGGGATTGCCCAA
This sequence comes from Ehretia macrophylla, assembly GCA_037974665.1. Classification (NCBI taxonomy): domain Eukaryota; kingdom Viridiplantae; phylum Streptophyta; class Magnoliopsida; order Boraginales; family Ehretiaceae; genus Ehretia; species Ehretia macrophylla. Next base: position 35,439,570 of record CM075776.1, read on the forward strand.
TGGATGCGTCTAGCTCCTCCTACTTCGCACGCGAACAAGGATGAAAGAGAAGGAGGCTATAATTTTCAGAGAGGGTTTTTTTTGTTTCTTGTTCCTACATTTTCAAAAAACGATATATGTCTGTCATTCCATTGAAAACCCTACATGGCCCTTCTTATAAAGACCATGTGGGCTAGGCTCTTCAAAAGGCCAACTCCCAAAATAGTTTAAAAAAAACCCAATCTTTTAATGTGGGTTTCCATTAAGCCCACAATGATTCAAATTAAATCACTATTTAATTTAAATCAATCAGCCTAGGATTTAATTGATGAATCATAAATCTAGTGCTAGCTAGAAATTGCCAAATAATTAAATCCACGACCTAATAATAATAATTAGATAATATTTAATTCTTAATTAAATATTAATCACAAATGATATTTAATTCTCAATTAAATATTGATTATAATTAGGCCGTCTCTCCAATTAAATCACTTATTCTTTTGCGTGACTCCATAGGTTCAAACTTAAGCTGGTAGCATCAAGACTATCCTTACACTAATCGAAGATACCATCTAGCAATGGTTCCCGACTGAATAAGCTGAATAGGTGCAAGGCAACATTCAACGAACATCGGTACAATGTTGAATTCTATATGACCCCCGGTGTTCCGAAATAACCCTAGGAACATGGTTAACTATCAAATCCCTAATTAGTTACTTCATGTCAAATTTTAATCCTATCATGACACATCATGACTTACCCTCGTGACTCATCACGAGATGTGCTTTGGCCAAAGACTTTCTGAATTGAAATTAAGCGAAACACCATTCTCCAAATACCCAAAGCGATCGATCCCATCTTGACTCACACATTGACTTTTCCGGCACTTGTCCATACCCAGTAACCTTCCGTTACCAGATTAGAAATATGGATAGTCTGGCACTTAAGCATGAGGAGTAATCAGTAAGTCTCCATGGCAGTCTCAAGTCAGAGGGAACATGTCTACCACATGTACCACGAGTTATCCTTAGACAGTAGGGTACATACCATAGGATGCTCTTAAAGAGAGTCATGTTCAGTGAACATGTCTCCACATGTCACCTGTTTATCGCACCGGTGTCCCAACACCCATTGGTCATGAGGATAACCAACCAATGCAACAAACAATAACCTATACTCGATGAAATTGACGTCCCAATACCAATTTCATTATTTGGTTACGAACAAAGTTTAAGAATGACCAAAATCAACCCTCATTCATATGATTCCATAAAGTCATCCTAAGGACTACATCATGATCCATCAAAGGTAAAATAAGATAGACGATATGATGTAATGGCCAAATATTATTAATAGAACAATAGTCCACATACAAATTAATTTGCCAGCTATACTCGATGACTGACTTTAGGACATAATTCCTAACAATGGCGAGGACCTATACTACTATGATGTAAACTCTCTCTATCCCTTTGTAATGAAAGAATTTCCAATGCCTGGAGGTAAGCCTATTTGGCATGGTAATTTAGAAGATTGGGATTTAGACAAGATGTGTGGCTTTATTGAGGCATATGTAGTATATCCTAATACGATCTCTCGACCTTTCCTACCCTATCGGGATATATGGACTCTCATCTTTCCAACTGGTAAATTTGTGGGTGTATATTATAGAAAGGAGTTAAAGTATGCTCGCGATATAGGCTATCAAATAACTCCTCTACAAGGGTACTTGTTTGAAAAAAATGGATAGCAGCCCTTTCGTGGACTATGTTACCTACTTATATAAGGGAAGACTAGATGCTAAGAAAAAAGGTAATGAGGCTATGTCCTATGTATATAAAATTCTAATGAACTCACTCTACGGTAGATTTGGTATTAACCCACAAAGTACTGTAACAGAGGTATGCAATCTTGATCGATATAACTATTTGTTAAAGAATGAGGATTTAATGGATGCGGAGAAGCTTAGCGAGGATTATTATATTATCTCTTACTAAAGCAATACCGCACATATCTCCGACTTTAAGTGGAATCCACCTAAGATATCTGCCATTCAATTGGCAGCAGCGATCACTGCTTGTGCTTGGATTTATATGTATCCATACATCTCAAGAGATGACAGTTACTACACATATACGGACTCTGTTGTTCTTGGTAGTCCTCTTCCAAAAGAAGAGATCTCTTCTAGTGAATTAGGAAAGTTTAAGTTAGAATACATTGTAAAAATTGGTATATTCTTAGCACCAAAGAGTTATTCCATTTTGACTCAAGAAGACAGTTGAATCATTAAACACAAGGGTCTTGCCCATAAATTGGTCAATGAAGAATGGTTTGAGTTACAATACGCTGATCTATCTAGAATAGAGGAAAAAACATTGGAAACAAAGTTCAATATTGATTGGGATAAACTGCAAATTTTCAAAAAGAATAAGCTAGTGAGACTTGGAATTAATATTGGTAACAAGAAGAAACCTGTCTATGATGAAAATAATGTTTCGGTGGACACTCTTCCTTTAGAAGTAATAGACTACGCTGGTCAAGCTAATAGGATACTCTCATATAAAGAGAAGCAATATGAAGAAGTATATAAGCGTCTTCATGATCTAGAGCTATTAGCTAAGAAAAGTGAGATGACTTATTTAAAGCTAGAAGAAGCTAGTTTGAGAAAGAGTATAGAGAATTTAAAGTCAGAAGAAGCTAGATTGATAAATCATATAGATAATGAGAAGTCAAAAGATGATAGTCGAAATCAATCTTTTCAAGATAATGATAAGCTTGATAAGAGTCAATTGCACTCTGCACAGAAAGTAGATCATCCTAAGCAACCTACTTACAAAAAACAACCACCCTAAGGATGTGAGCAGAAGGAGCCGAAGGGAAATGAGACTAGCTAAGCTGCTTCTGCCTAGGAAATTCATTCATTAAAAAGTTGGGTCTACCTTCTTCCTTAGTTGACTAGACTAATGTGATAGATAGGTAGACATTTCTTGAACAAAGCTCAGTCCTTCGTCATCAATATATTGGTATAAAGGTCTTTGCCAGTTAGTTCCCTTCTCTTTCAAAAGCCAATCGTATTCCGCCAATCTAAAGATCATATCTATCAAAGAAGGACTAATCAAGTTTCATTCTATTGGACTTTTACTTGCTATAGATTTGATTTTACGATATCTCGATAGAATCTTAGAAAGACTAAGAAAAGCACTTTCTATGGTTGCAAGGTGGCCTTCTCGACAACATCCTTTCTTAGCCCCTTTGTCTTCTCATTTTTGATGCCATTTCTTATTTCCCCTTAGATGTCACTTCCTCTATCAAATCAAAGAGCAGCTATTCACCATCTAGAAAGACAGTTAAGCCAAGGAAAGGAAGAACTGCTCTTCTAGTTTTGAAGCTTTGAAAGAAAACCCTGGGAATTTCCACTTGGATTCCAGCATTGGTATGGTACGAAGTCCTTCATCCATGAGAGGATCGGGCTGTTGGCTCAGGCAGAAGGTAGGAAAGAATTTCTCACTCTTCTAAGCTAATTCATATCGTATAAGAAGAATTTAGTGTGGAATCTGGGGTAAATGAACCACTATTTGTTTGAGAATTAGACTACAACGACTTCATCACTTCAACAGAAGCAAGCCGTGAGTTCCCTTCAAGTGATTTCGATCATCACTTACGGTACGATATTTTGATTGAAAGGATCCCCTTTATAAAGGGGAGTAAGGTGTAGCTTAACCTAACCTCTATTTGCACGGGACATGTGTTAGAGATATGCCATAATGCTACATATTTGGATGACATATATTGGGGCATTTTGACATTAACTTGTATACTATGGCATTCGTGTCTACATGTGTGTTTTCATATTGACATATTTAGGACATTCATATTCTCCTTCTTTTATGTATATGAATGAGTCCCTAGTATTTTCATTATAGAAATGTATTCTAAAAGCGTTTAGAATATGTTGGCGTATTTCCTTAATATGATAAATACTTAAAGTATTCATAGTCCTTAGATTATTTGATCGGGACTTCAATAATCTATTACAGACTATCACATGTGTTGTTACCTTTGATTAACATATGGATGTTAATGATAAAGGATGGTGAGCCACATGCCATAACAGTATAGGGATGCGATTAACAAACATATGGGTGACTATTAGTTGAATAGATCACTGAATGTGACATGAATAACAAATTACATGACTTTAGATTAATAATTTCTTATTCGTTGTGATTGTGCATGTAATCCTTAGACTTGAGACCTTACAGCTGTCATATGTATTGGGGTTTGATTCTAGCGTTTGGACAATGATTGTTTTGACAAACGAGATGAGATGCGTCCTCTCGCAGTTTCATTCATTCGGTATAGTGATTGATAGGTAGTGGTCAAGATAGGATCCAGTAACCTCTGGTGTGAGGCGATGTCCTATGCGATCTAAGCTTGGTTGTTTAATGAGAAAATCCTTGGCCGAGGTGTGAATGATGGAGAAAGAGTTTTCCATGTGTCATCTCTCATTACACCAATTAGATCTATGCATAGTATCGAGTTTATGAACTTAATCGAATCATGGTTCTTGCTCGACGGGATAATTAATGGAAGGATTGGATTGTACGATAATCGGCAACCATAAATAGATTCACTTGAATAAGAATTCATTGCTTTATAAACTGTCTTAATACGTTAGTAGCCAGAACGTCACTCAAGAACTCTGAGGGTGTTTTGAGAATGACGGGAGACATTCTCTAAACAAATCGAATAGTTTGATTAATATTGAAAGTGTTCAACGTTTCTTCAGTGCTATATAGTGGTGAATCTAGAAAGTCACACACAATAGAGCACAGTGAATGGTTTTTCTATTGAGCTTGATTTAGTTTCTCTTGAGTTGTTAAAGTGTTAACAAATGCATTTAGTTTTATTTTGAATTGTTAAAGTGTTAACAATAATATTTTGTTTGTCTTGAATTGTTAAGGAGTTAACAATGGTGTAATTGACCTTTAAAAGTTATTGGGGCCAATATACAATTATTATTAAGTGTTAGGGCTAATGTCGAAATATGAAAAGGCTGTTTTCATAATTTCAACTAATGGTGATTAGGTTGAATATTTAAATGTCTTAGTAGAAGAATACTACACAATATATATATGATGTATATATGTATATTATTACATTAGTGAAATAATACTACACAAGATACATATGATGTATGTATGTATATTATTACATTAGTGGAAAAATACTACACAATATACATATGATGTATATTTTATCTTTCAACAAAAGCTAGACAACACAACCATAATTTGAGAAAGCTTGTCTTCCCTTTTCTTTCAAAGGGGAGACAAGACATCCTAGAAACATGGTTTGTCTTCTTTTCATGAGAAAAGGGTTGTCAACCTTTTCTCTCTCCAAGCTCCTACATGGATGAAACACAAAGGGAGAGAAGATGAGTAGTCTTCTTCTTCAACTCTTCAAAGAGAAAAACACCATAGCTGAAAAATGAAGGTGAACTAGATGAACTTGTCTTCTCTTCTTCTTCATGAAAACGCAGCCAAGAACAAGGAAGAAGAAGGAAATGGTTTTGCTATCTTCTTCACAATCAAGCTCATAAATCTTCCATGGTAGATCTAGCGCAAAATAGCCATGAAGATGGAGAAGCCATTCTTTGCTCGTGTGGACCGACTAGAGCTCTTGTGGTTTCAAGAGGAGGTGTCTTCCATCAAGTGTGCGAAAATTCAGATCTATGGCTTCCATGAGTTGTCTACAAGAGGTATACTTCTACTATCTCTTGTCAATATATATATTTGCTATATATATGTTTTGCATATATTAATCACATGATATCAAGATTAGAGTTTTATATGAACATTATGCTTTGAAATTCCAGAGATTTTTGAACTTCATGTTATGCTTCCGCTCGATTCTTAGCTAGATGATGTTCATAGCTCTAAATATAAATGATCCTTCAAGTGGTGTCAGAGCAAGGACTTGATGTTCATGTGATTACATATGTGTTTGCTTAAAGTTTCTAAAGTCTTGAGCACAAAAGAACAAGGAAAGAGTTTCAACATTTCTGAAAATATTTATGTCCACTTTTTTTGCGTGACTGTTTTGGCATAGTAAATGTTGTTAGATTTGGCTGATTTTTGGATATGTTATGCTATAGAGATAGTAGAACATTTCATCCTCTAATATTCATATCCTAATTTCGTGGCTAAGGGTTTCAAAAAAATCAAAATCAGTAAGTTTACTGATTCTCGCGTAAAGCTGGACAGTTTGTGCAGTTGTGTTCCGAAGGTAATAACTCAGTCAATTTAACTCTGAATTGAGTTCCGTTTGATCTAAAACTATCTACACTCAAAGAGCTACGTCTCTGCAAAATTTCAGAATTTTTGGAGAACTGTAGGTAGGCTAAACGAGTCAAAACAGTTGGTATATGTGCAGCAGATTTATGATGGGTCATAAATTAAAAGCCATGACTAATTGGTTTGACTTTGGTTAAGTCCAATGGGCTTAAAAATCAGTGGACTTTAGTCTAATAAGATTAGATGGGATTGTTTTTCTTAGTGAAGATTAATATGAGTCTTGGAACTCAAATTGGGCCATAAAATTAACAAAGGATTTGCATTGGGCCTTATTGAACAAATATGGACTTAAAATTGATTTTATCTATTTCTTTTGTGTTGTTTAACATGAGATGCTAAAATCTCAAGATATGAAACTTATTGCAAACATGCCTTTTATTTATTTAATGTACTGGATACATTAGTTTGTGTTAGCTTACTTGTTTAGCTTTATTGTTTATGTATATGATGCATATCCTATGCTTTATGAGTTTTATCTTACATAATGATGTTGGATGATAAATGGTGAATTTGATCATGGACTTGGTTAATGAATGATTAATTAGTTGTAATTTCTTTAGATGGCATTGTAACTAATTATATCATTCATTAGTATGTAATTGAGACATAAGTCTCATTTTATTTTCTTGCAATTGAAAGAAATTTGTAGTGAGACATAATGTATGTAATTTCTACAAGAAGTTTGCAAGAAGACCATTGGAGACTTTCAAGGAGTTGGAGGTATTTTGGATCTTTGAAGAAATCAAGAAGACAAGACCAAAGAAGACATGTTGATGTGTTTGTTTAGGTTTTATTTTTGTCTTGATTTAATTCATAGTCCAAGTCCATGATCCACAATAATGTATGATTTTGCATGTATGTTTATTTATTTGCTTATATGTGATGTATGCTTATAAATTAACTAATGTGCAAAGTGAGCCCTAATTAAATTCAAAATCTTCTTACGTGCAAACATATTAGATTGTAAAGCGGTAAAAGTGTTTATCGTTGCCCTCCACTATCCTAGGTTATATTTGCTCGATTGGGTATGTCTTGGCTAACCCAAAGGTAGGAAGACATATTCCATGAAAGTATTATGTTTACCTAGTAAGCATAGTGATGTTGTGTTGTTCCAATATCACGAGGCCAATAACGCACTAAAGCTGAGGTCTGGGATTCAAATTGTCGCAACGCTGTGACGGTGGGTGTAATCTAACTAGATCACGTTTCCAATAATGCACCAAAGCTGAGGTTACGGTGATTTAGGGGCAAAATGACCATATCCTATATAGTGATATAGATAGTAATCGTTGCTAACTTTTTGTATGTATATTCTAATAATGTACCAAAGTTGAGGGGTATTCATATTAAAGAGAACTATGGTCATCTACTAATGAATCTTTAATTAGATTCACGATCTCATTTAGGAAGTGTGAGAATCGATAAAATTAGCGGGATGTATCATTTAATTAAAGACCAAATTAAATGTTTTAACAAATTTATGTCAACTAGCGATCTTATTTTCTACATACGTTTATGGCTATAACAATGAACCTGTCGTTTTTAATTAACTGGACTTTATGTCGCGCAACTGGACCAAACTTTTTGATTAACGTTATCATCTAAGAATGGTTCTTAGAAACTTAATAAAATCTTAGAATTACATGCTCCGTTATTTTTCATCTTGATAATGTATCAAAACGAAAAGTTGTAGTACTTATGGATGATAAGTAAAACAAATTAAAAATGTTAAGATTTTGTATTCTTTCATAGTTTGGATAAGGGTATGCAAGATGTAAAGAATATAATTCTAAATTAGCAAATGGTTTTGTGGTAAGCATATCTAATGCAAGATATTAGATATAAATGAAATTCATTCTCATATTTGTATTTCCTCTTTGGTTAGTGATAATGCAAAGAAGAAAGGCAAAGAGAGATGATTTCTATTAGCCAGTGGGAGCATATCTAAGAAGAAAATTAAGGATTGTACAGGCATGTGTAAAATATGTTTTCATAGCCTTAAAACCGGACATTAAAAGAGATTTTAATCCAAAGTATCTTTATAGCTTGAATGTCAAAGTTGTAAAGAAACTATGAATTATAAATCTTCTTTGATTGTGATTGGTACTACTTTATGGATTCTAGTGAAACATTAGTGAATGTGTTCGAGGATAGAATCTTAATCTCAGTAGTGCGCTTTCGGAAGCGTGAAATGTTTTCAGTGTTAGCAAATAAAACAAAGGTTGTTGCGTTAGTTAAAGACAATTTATTTGGATGCCTTCTGGACATATTTTGTATTTTAAGGATTATACCTAAATGATATTAGGAATAAAATGTATATTCCTAAATATTGTAAAAGAGCATTATGGTGTAGTCTTTATTATCTTGATATGGACGAAAGAATGTATTGCAAATATATTGTCAACTGTTATAACCATCCACCAAATTTTAAGATTACTCAAATAATCCAAATTAATTGTAGTTTCTACATGATTAGGTTTTTCTAATAATAAGATGATGATTAGGTTGGTTTAATCAACTTATACATCTTATTTATTGGAATGGTAACCAAGTCATCCTTTGTTTGATAAAGGATTAAAACTACTAGGCTATTTGGATTAGTACGTGTTGATGTATTTAGAGCTATTTGTGAATAGGCTCATATAGAAAAATGTATTAGTGCCTTATGATTAGATCGTGAAGGTAAAATACTTAAATGCCCGGTGTACCACAATTAAATAGGGTTTTCTTAGTGAAAAAATCGTGCTTTGTTGGACATAGTACAGTTGTTGATTAGTTTGACTAATCATTATATTTATTTGTGGGTCATGCTTTCCTTAATTTAATTTTATGTTGAATAGTAAATTTCCACTATTGCTAGAACTTTATATTTGATATAAGTTGGACAGCAACCAAGGATTAAATGTGTTAATTTTGGTTTGTCATACTTTTATTGAAAAAAATTTAAAGGACTAGTGGGAGTTTTGGTTAAAGGTAATTTTATAGTATATCCTAGTTTTGTAGGATATAATTTATATTTAATGATCAATGTTCATTGATCTATTATATTGTAATCTTTCTTGAAGAAAATGTTTTGTTCAAGAAGATGTTACTTTCTAATAAAATAGAAATTGAGGACGTATCCTCTAAAGCTATAAAATCACCTAGACCAAAGTAATGAATATATTCAGTAAGGTCCGAGATGTGTCATCACACAAGATCTTTGCAAATCTAGTAGTGTATCTCATTCTTTAAAAGAATATAGGGATATCTTTATGGAAGCACAAAAGTTATTTGTGTATTTGAGATAATGATCAATTATTTGATCCTATAATTTACAAAGAAACGGTATATTTGATGTCGATTCCAAGAAACTATATAATGTAAAGCATATTGATCAGACTCCATATACTTTAGCTTAATCTGGATATTGATCTTTGAGATAAAGGTTGAAGCTAATGAAAAAGGTAATGACCTTTTATAGTTATATTGGTTTCTGAAAGATATCATCAAAGCCAAAGGGTTGACTACGATGAAGTCTTTTTACCAATAATTGTGCTTAAGTCTCTTTGTATTATGCTAGACATTATAGCACATTGTGTTACTATATTAATGATTTGGATCAATGGATATGAGTAATATGTGCGTACTTGATAAATCCACTTGTGGATTTTTAAGTAAATTTATTGGAATTGTTTTGTCCAATTCAAATGAGATTAAAGAGTTAGATTTCATTTAAAATGTGGATGAACCTTGTGATTGCAAAAGAATAGTGGGAGCGCATCCACTTTTCTATGATTGCAATAATGATGACTTGGATATCATGGATGATGATATGTGTGTTGTGATATTAATTATAGTCTAGTCATATTAAATGTTCTCCATTTAGAACTTGTCGTTCGTATCTTGTGAATTCATAGCTATGATAATAGTACGAAGAGATTACTCGGCATATTCCTTAAATTGTACAAAGAGTATTTTTGAAGGTGTTCAAGAAACTCTACTTGCATAGCAAATTTATGTTCAAGTTATAATAACTTCATATTTGTTATACTATGTACAAGACTTGATATTGCGTAAACTGTAAAGTGTTACAAGTAAATATCAGTCCAATCTAGGTTTGGGAATGGTTTATAGAATTGAAGTATAATCTTTAAGTACTTGGGAAGCACTAAAAATATATTTTAGTTCATGGAGGAGGTAAGTTCCGTACTGACGGATTTATTAGTTCATATTCTTAATATGAAACTTATAATAGAATGTCTATGTTAGGATTGATGTTTATTTGTAGTGGGAGCTCAGTAAGTTAGAAAGGTTCTGAAGAAACTGTAGATTCCATTACATAACTCATGTCTTTTGTGATATGTAATATTACGAAAGAAGTTGTTTGGATCGAGGAAATCATACGAGTTGGTTATGGTTCCTACCGTTAAGTTGTGACGCTTTTGCGCTATGACTATATGGAGCTACTGCACAAGCTTGTGGAACCCAGGTCTCACTGTATGTCCAAACATTTGGAAAAGTGTTTTCATCATCATGTGTTGTATCTGTAGCCAATAATCATATTGAGATATGTCTTTACAGAAAACGGACACATCTCTTGATGTAGCTGACCCACTAATTGTAGCTATGAACCTGTCACAGCTAGGTCCTCGTTTTGAGAAGATGGATATGAGATACCATTATATGTGCTACTAATACTCTATAACATAGCATTAGTGCAAGTGAGAGATTGTTAGAGATATGCCCTAATGCTACATATTTGGATGACATATATTGGGGCATTTTGACATTAACTTGTATATTATGGCATTCGTGTCTACATGTGTGTTTTCATATTGACATATTTAGGACATTCATATTCTCCTTCTTTTATGTATATGAATGAGTCCCTAGTATTTTCATTATAGAAATGTATTCTAAAAGCGTTTAGAATATGTTGGCGTATTTCCTTAATATGATAAATACTTAAAGTATTCATAGTCCTTAGATTATTTGATCGGGACTTCAATAATCTATTATAGACTATCACATGTGTTGTTACCTTTGATTAACATATAGATGTTAATGATAAAGGATGGTGAGCCACATACCATAACAGTATAGGGATGCAATTAACAAACATGTGGGTGACTATTAGTTGAATAGATCACTGAATGTGACGTGAATAACAAATTACATGACTTTAGATTAATAATTTGTTATTCGTTGTGATTGTGCATGTAATCCTTAGACTTGAGACATTACAGCTGTCATATGTATTGGGGTTTGATTCTAGCGTTTGGACAATAATTGTTTTGACAAACGAGATGAGATGCGTCCTCTCGCAATTTCATTCATTCGGTATAGTGATTGATAGGTAGTGGTCAAGATAGGATCCATTAACCTTCGGTGTGAGGCGATGTCCTATGCGATCGAAGCTTGGTTGTTTAATGAGGAAATCCTTGGCCGAGGTGTGAATGATGGAGAAAGAGTTTTCCATGTGTCATCTCTCATTACACCAATTAGATCTATGCATAGTATCGAGTTTATGAACTTTATCGAATCATGGTTCTTGCTCGACGGGATAATTAATGGAAGGATTGGATTGTACAATAATCGGCGACCATAAATAGATTCACTTAAATAAGAATTCATTGCTTTATAAACTGTCTTGATACGTTAGTAGCTAGAACGTCACTCAAGAACTCTGAGGGTGTTTTGAGAATGACGGGAGACATTCTCTAAACAAATCGAATAGTTTGATTAATATTGAAAGTGTTCAACGTTTCTTCAGTGCTATATAGTGGTGAATCTAGAAAGTCACACACAATAGAGCACGGTGAATGGTTTTTCTATTGAGCTTGATTTAGTTTCTCTTGAGTTGTTAAAGTGTTAACAATTGCATTTAGTTTTCTTTTGAATTGTTAAAGTGTTAACAATAATATTTTGTTTCTCTTGAATTGTTAAGGAGTTAACAATGGTGTAATTGACCTTTAAAAGTTATTGGGGCCAATATACAATTATTATTAAGTGTTGGGGCTAATGTCGAAATATGAAAAGGTTGTTTCCGTAATTTCAACTAATGGTGATTAGGTTGAATATTTAAATGTCTAAGTAGAAGAATACTACACAATATATATATGATGTATATATGTATATTATTACATTAGTGAAATAATACTACACAATATACATATGATGTATGTATGTATATTATTACATTAGTGGAAAAATACTACACAATATACATATGATGTATATTTTATCTTTCAACAAAAGCTAGACAACACAACCATAATTTGAGAAAGCTTGTCTTCTCTTTTCTTTCAAAGGGGAGACAAGACATCCTAGAAACATGGCTTGTCTTCTTTTCATGAGAAAAGGGTTGTCAACATTTTCTCTCTCCAAGCTCCTACACAGATGAAACACAAAAAGAGAGAAGATGAGTAGTCTTCTTCTTCAACTCTTCAAAGAGAAACACACCATAGCTGAAAAATGAAGGTGAACTAGATGAACTTGTCTTCTCTTCTTCTTCATGAAAACGCAGCCAAGAACAAGGAAGAATAAGGAAATGGTTTTGCTATCTTCTTCACAATCAAGCTCATAAATCTTCCATGGTAGATCTAGCACAAAATAGCCATGAAGATGGAGAAGCCATTCTTTGCTCGTGTGGACCGACTAGAGCTCTTGTGGTTTCAAGAGGAGGTGTCTTCCATCAAGTGTGCGAAAATTCAGATCTATGGCTTCCATGAGTTGTCTACAAGAGGTATACTTCTACTATCTCTTGTCAATATATATATTTTCTATATATATGTTTTGCATATATTAATCATATGATATCAAGATTAGAGTTTTATATGAACATTATGCTTTGAAATTCCAGAGATTTTTGAACTTCATGTTATGCTTCCGCTCGATTCTTAGCTAGATGATGTTTATAGCTCTAAATATAAATGATCCTTCAACAGGTACAGTAATAACAAGGTCTTCTGAGTCTTCCCTGAGCAGACTTAAGGGAAGGAATGGGGTAAGGGCAAGACGAATTTTTGAATAGACTTTGCCCCGTTTTTCTATCTATCCAGTACTATTTATATCAAAATAATGCCTAATCATGGAATATCGAAAGAATGTTGAAGCACCAATCTTGGTATCCACTGAATGATCCAAAGTCAACCCATTACTATTATAGGGATCCACGCCGGCTTCCAATAGCCCGTCTATGACCTGACTGCCGATTGCCAATTCCTAGTCCTAAGACGATTACCCCCGATTCGCCGACATTAGCCTCCGAGCAAACTCATGTCATCTCGTGAGTAAGAGGAAGATTCCTCCTTGTCGCAAGAATAGGTTTTGCAAGTGAAATAGAAAACACTGTTAGCTACGAAAGGCTTGGTTTGACAAAGGGAGCTGTTTGACTCTCATACCATGCCTTTTGCTAGTTGAGACCTCTACAACATCCGATTACTGATTCTTGAACTGACACAAAGGAGATAGAAGAACATCTTTGCACTGTATTCACGACAGAAGGGCTTTGTGCAAGTGAAGAAGAAGCAAAGAATGCCCTCTGTAGATGAAGTGAAATGGATGGCATCGAATATTACATCAAAGAGCCTACTCGTCGTAAACATCCCATCGAATCAACTCTTACTGTTCTCGAATGCCCTCTTGCTGCAAGAATGCCTTCTTAGGAAGAATATGTAGCTATTGAATCCACTACTAGAATGAAAGAATCCCCTACACATGAAAAAGGATGTGACAGTTGGTTTAAGATTTCTTTGGCCTGACTGATCGAAGGCGTGGTAGGCCTCTTTCGTGGGAGACCAAGCTGTGACGCCCGAGATTCTACCGTACACATTTTTAAATGTTGCATCCATTAATTGTGCATTAAATTATGTGCTTTACCTGTTGTCTTTCTTGGTCACTATTCATTCAATTTTTAAACTGCATTATATTAGTGAATTAGCATTTTTATTAAATCATATTAATTGTAAAAGTAGTGGGAAAAATGTGCATTTGGGCTAGAAGCGATAGGAGAGCTCGTTTAGAAAATGATTTTCGTGGTTTAATGAATAGCGTTACGTAACTAACTTAGTGATTTAATTAGTTAGCTTATACTTTACACTTTAGGCTCGTTTTTAAGCTACCAACGCTCATTTTTAGTGGACCACTAAACACCTAACTTGACCCTACCTATCATATATACTCACCATAAAGCAATTAACCTCATAACTTGCAAACAAAAAAAAAAATAGGAGCTGAAATTCACTGTTGAAGGCCGAGAGCCTCAAGCAGCCACAAGGAGGGATTTTTCATCTTCAACTCTTCAATCCAAGCCACGCCAAGCCTAGAACAAGTAGTTTAGGGTGTGTGCAAGCTACCTAGGTGCTCCTACGCGCATTGGTGAGGGATTTCACGACTTGTTTTTGCATTTTTAAATAGTTGCTCATTTCTTGATTTGTTGAAAATATGATTAAATGCCATTGTAATTGTTATCTATGCTAATATACCATCTATATGAATGCTAGAGAACACATTTGAGCCGTCGTTTCGCAATTTAAACGGTTAGAATCGTTAGTTTGATTTTTAGGGTGAATAGTGACGTTTTTCTAGGGTTTTGTGTAATTGCTCGAATTAGCTTGATTTAATGCTTCTAATAGATGCCTTAGGTGCTAGTAAAGATAACCTAATAGCTCCGTGCACTTGCATTGCCCTTAAATCGCTTAAAAATGGACAATAGCCGACTTTAACTTGGGGCTTTTGGGGTTAATGCGAATCCGGGTGGATTCGGGCTTCAATTCTAGTATCCTTAGGCTACCTAGGTGCTATAGATGCCTTGATATCCCTTGTTTGAAGCCCGGACATTGTATGTGTAGTTTAAGGCCATAAGAGGGAATTTGGGGCTTTCGGGGTAAACGCGGGCATTTGAATGAGTTAGAGGGTTGAGAGGGTACCTTGAGGGTTAGTTAGAAGGTTGGGAGAGTTTCCCTTGAAAATGGAATCATTAACTTTGGTTTGGAAGAGAAATGGTTTGTAAAATAAAGGGGTTTAAGTGCAATTTCGGTTGTCTCACATTTCTAAACCCACGGCATGTCTTCTTGAGTGCTTATATGTGATATTAAGTTGATTCGGAGCTTTTGGGTATAATTCAATGATTATTTTGTAATGTCTCTTTGCAAAACTGCATATTTGCTTATATAATTGTTCTATTCTCATTGCATCGAGGTCAACCTACTTTGTTGATCCTCATATGTGTTAATTCTTATATTATTGCTATTAACTTGTCATCGTTAAGTGCATTGCATAGTGGTTGCGCAACCATAGTGTCAGGGGCGGATGTGTTGAATATCGGCTAGGCGGCAGAGGGCTTGCCGGTGGATATTCAAACTCCGTACCCTAATCCCTCATTCGCCTGGTCCGGAGATTGCCAGGGGATGTTGGGTCGTAGGATTATCGGGGTACATCCGGAGTACACCCACTGGAGTGTTTGGGGTTATGCCGGCTTATCGTGATCGTGCTCGTGGTTCGTGGATCGTGATTGAAGACCAGTGAAGATTGGTGTATAGGGGATTGTTGAAACGTATCCTTTTAAATGTGTGATTATTTAAGTTATCGTTGTTTCTTTAATTGTCTAAGTGTTATTGTTGTATGATTGTATTATATGTTGCATTTCACGCCCCGGGACTATATCCTTCACTGGGCAACAGTGGTTGCTCATACCTCGCTAACATGTTTCAGGTGGCGCAGTTGGAGGAGTTGCCCTAGTTGCTGTGTGTTATTCTGAAGTGGCTGTGCCTTCTTGTTTCTATTTGGTATTTGTGTATCTATTTTGTGACCTAAGGGCTTTGTTTATATTGGTTGCTGTAAGAAGTTGAAGGATAGTTGGTTGTAGTGTAGATTTGGGAACCTATATCTTGTAATAACTTATGTTTCTGCTCTCAATTACCTTGCATGCTTGGTAGTGAATGTTCTAACTCTAGCCACTAGCATGCTTGTGTGTTTTTGGAACTATAGTATGCTTCAAGGCTCGGATGGCCTTAATCCTTTGATCTTTAGTTATGAAAAGTTTGTTTACCTTGTAGTTACCTTATTTGAGAATTTACAGGTTTTCAGAATGTCCATAGTACAGGGGAAACTCTGTCCGTTTTTCCCTAAAAATTTTGTGACCGGGTTTGGTATTGGGTTGAGAATAGCATGATAAATAGGAGTTCCGGTCTCGTGATGGATCGGGGCGTTACACAAGCCCCTTTCTCTTCTGTCTCTTCTCTGATTCTTCTTGCATTTCTTTCTTTGAGAGTGGTGTTGCGAGATCAACCACGGGTTTGATTGACCCGTCTCTTCTGAGGTGCGCTGCGTTGATAGGGCGTCACAAGGAATTTCCCCGTAGGTCCTGGAGTATATTATATAGGTATTCTCTGGCCAGTTTCCCTTGACGGGTCCTTCCCATTTTATTTTAGCGCAAGCTTTCGGGTTGATCAAAATCTTTCATACTTAAAAATTCCCCTACTTGGAAGGTGCGTTCAGAGACGTTGCTCCCGAAGTATTTTCTTTGTCGTCATTGGTAGGCCTGATATGGTGCGCGGAAGTGAGCCTTTTTCATTCAACAACTCTAGTCCAGTCGGGCTTGCCTTTTTTCTGCCATTGGGAGGTCATCTTCTGCCAAGACGCGTAGAGATCCCAGTTCGACTTCTACCGGGAGGCCCATCTCGTATACCAGTGAAAAGGGAGTTGCCCCCATGGTCATGCGTATATTGGTCCGGTAGGCTAAAAGTACTATAGTGGGCCTGTCATGCCAATCATCGCCATTCTTGGTTGTCTTTTTTATCATCTTTTGGAGCATCTTGTTAGTCGCCTAGACTTCTCCGTTGCCCATAGGGTAATATGGGGTCGAGAAGCGATGGTCGATTTTCTATTGTCTACAAAAACCACCTGTCAGCTCTGAAAATTTGTCCCGTTGTCAGTGAGGGTCACCTTGGCCGTACCTTGCTAGGATGTTTCTTGAAATCAGTTGCCTAGCTATCACGTTCGTTAGCGACTCGGCTTCAACCCACTTCGTGAAGTATTTTGTAGCTGCAAGTACGAAGTTATGCCTATTAGAGGCTTTATTAGGATGAATCTGATCGATAATGTTCAATTCCCACATAGCGAATGGCCGTGGTGGAGTATAAGGTGTTTACCCAGCTGCCGGTTTAGGGCCAATTCCATTTCTTACGCGGATTGGTCTTTCCAAGAGAATACTATAGTATGTGAGCACCGCCCGAGGAAGGAGTTGAGTGTGAAAGTGGCAGGATACCCCTCGACTTATGTTTATGATACAGAAAGAAAAGCCTCTCAGAGGCCAACTCTCAGTAGGCAAAAACTAGAGGCGGTAGGTAGCAGTGTGAAAATGTCTTTCTCTTTACGGGCATAGGCAGTTCTTTTCACTAGGGAGTGCTCTCTTTCGTCTTTCCTAACTCAAAAGTCAGTACTCAAGTGCAGCACGTGCAGGAAGAGCAGCAAAGATAAAGCAGAGCGAGAGTGATTTTTAGTACAGGGGAGATATCTGATCTTGGGAAAAGAAGTAGAGGCATGCTTCCTACAATAGGCGAAAGCGATCGATAGAAATAACTCTTCATTAGAGCAAAGTCTTAATGCTGAACTTGGTAAACGAACAATCACAACTAAAAGGTCTTTTCCCTTCCCTCCTTTGCTTGCTTGCATGGATCAGGATGTAAGGCCTAGCCTGATAGACTTCCGACGTGTGGTTTAGCTAATTATCATTCAAAAAGGGAAACTTGCACTTATTCATATAGAAAGAGGAAGTCCTTTTGACATATAAAAAGTACTACACTTTCATCCTCGCAACCTAAGGGCCGGGTCCTACTCCTCAACCGGTACACAACCCATTACGTTAGTTAAGTTAGGACTTTCTCGCCATCTGGTACCTAAACCGCTTTCATTCAATACGTAGCATGCATTCAAATCCTTCCTCAGTAGCCTCCTAGTTCATAAGCAATTAGCGGAAGGGAGAAAGAAATCCATAGAAAGAAAATGCAAAGCTCTGTATCCAAACTCGGAAGTGGGAATCTTGTTCAATTTAGGGAGGTAAAATCCCGTCCAGCAGAACCATTTGCGAGGTTTTATTCTTAAACCGGATCGAGCGGGTGCCTAAGCTTGAGTCATGATCATTAGGAAGTGTAACAACTTATTCACTTGCTACGAGTTAGCTTCCTTATGAGTCAGGCACAACTAATATCTTATTTGAGGAAGAAGGAATAGTCCGATCTATGATAAGAGATCTCATCCTCGGATGATGTAATAGCCAGACTAAGTCCCAAAGTCTTTCCAACCAACTTCAATTGTAAGGCATCCTTTTCGTAATAGACTGATCCGGGCAGGTGGCCTAGCTCACTTCCGTCATCCTCTATTTTATCATACAGCTCGGACTTTCCACATGAGCTAGGGGGCATGGCTAAAATCCTTGCACCGGTGAGTGGAGTTGATCTTCCACTTTCGCGTATGGACTAGGGCGATAGATCTTTCCTCCCCCGAAGACCTGACCGAGGGAGATTGAATGAGTTATCCTTATGTAGATAGATCAATTAAAGGACCCCTGCTTGTGATCGAGTCTGTCGATAGACTCATGCCTTGCATAAGTACTCTATTGGAGAAAGGGCAAATCCGTCCCCCCTATTCATTCGTTCTCCTGTCGTATGGATGTCTGTTTTTCCTCCTAAGTCCCTTCAATGCTGTCGCATTGTTGCCCCTTTCAGTATGGTACTTCATTCAGGCCTTTCCTTATGCACCGATGGTTTCATGATTCGGGTTTATCTTTGAGTTCAATGTTTGCGAGTGTCAAAGCACCTAACCAACCATACCTACACCATGCACTCTGCCAGTAAGGAGCCCGGGCATGAACCCGAACTGGTTGTTGAATAAAAGAAGACAGACCTACTTTTAGTTGGCCTGCTTTGAGAAAGTTGTAAATATAAGGAATATACCCTTTTATTATATATTCCAAAGGCTTATAGTTTGTAAGACAGGTGTCAATACCAAATACTTTATTAGTAGTTCATTACTAGTTAACGCACTACTAAAGCAGAGTATCCAGCATGCGCATATCATGATTTGCCAGAGGAGAAAGATCGAATGGAAGAAGCAGGCAAGAATAGATAGAATTTTTTAGGGAAAAGTGCTTTGAGATCAAAGATCTTTCAACGCGTTGATTTCCTACTAAAGAAACTGGACTTCTATCAGGTTCGAAGATGCTCAAACGATAAGGTGTTTACAAGCTTGTTTGATAGAACAGGGTATGAAGTAACTCAACTGATCAGGAGAGGAAGGTAGACGCTTGACCGATAGGGAGATGGTGGATAAGGAGTTCTTTTTTCGCTTCGACTACTCGAAGGGAAGGCCTGGCTTGCTAATCGATATTGCCGCTCGATCGTCTCCTATTCTCGTCAGCTTATGATGGTAAGCCCTTAGCTTAACAGAAAGAAGGTAGGTAGGGCAGTCGAATAGCTTCCTCATAACCTAACAACTTTAGTGGTGCATCAGTAGAAAGATCCAGGAAAGGGCTTAGGTGAATTCATGGGTCTTTACTCAACTCCTGAATTAGGGCTGCTGCTTTCATTCATGACCCAGTCGGCTAACGAAAGAAAGGAGAATAGGAATCCCAAAACGAGGCATCCTTTTGTGAACGAGCGGACTCGGCTATGTAGAACGAATGCTAGGATATTTGAGGTGTCGACATTTAGCCACCCGCCCTAGGTTTGGGTGAAAGAGAGTTTTGTCCATCTTAAGAAGCGAGGAAAGGCGATCATAACAAAAGAAGCTTCGCAAGGATTTCTTACAGTTCCTACTTCACTGTAACTATCCTTTCCTACAACTTTTTTCATTTCTTTTTATATACAAAAGAGTAGGTGATAAAGAAAAGAATGAAGATTGGCCGGATAAGCTACTAATATGAGCTTCTTAAGGTATAGAGTGAATGAAGCCCTCTACGAGAGCGATGACGATATCTGTGTAAGGCGTAAGAAATAGCATGACTTCCGGCATGTCATGGGATAGAGTTATAGAAAAGTGGACGAAAAGGGGGCTGGAAGTTATCTATCACAGGAAAGGGACCCATTAACCAGAGTTTATAGCCTAGGGTCGGGTATCCATTAACCAGTCTACTTTTTGAACCTACGATTCGCCTACATGTACAACTCCTGAGAAGTGGATTTTCCAAAGGGCGGACACCCGTAGGAATATTAAGGGCCTTGAGACCCGGAATGAAATGTACCCAAAGTGGATTTTTGGGTGCATTAACGCCCAGGAAGGAAGCCAGGCACTCATCTCAGTCTCAGGGACATGCCCAGAAGAAACTGCTGGTGTCAGGTTTTTGGGAATTGAATTAGGATTGTCTTGTGCCAGAACTGATTGCACTAGGAGAAGAAAGCCAATTTATTCCCATTTCCTTTAAGTCAGGGATTCCTTTAAAGCCTTTCGCTAGGATTACAATTGAATAAATGGCATTAGATTCATTAGCTGCGGATGCATAAGTCTTCGAGCCTGTAGCCACACGGAGAAAAAATACGATTAAGAATACAATAGACTAGTAATGAACGAGTGAAGGGCTTCCCTACGCCTAAAGATGTTTTTTTCCCTAGTCCCCCTTGGACAAGAAATGGTTATGAACTGACAAAGTCAATGCACCTCATTCCCCAGAGCACCTTATTAAAGAGTGATTGCCCTAGGGGCTATGCCCTCCTAAGCACGAAATGAGGCTGTTGTGATTTCGATTTTTAATAAGGAAAGTGCCTGGCCTAGAAGACCATCTTTAAGAGAGAAAGTTACTTGCCGAAAGCAATCCTAGGCTCTCTCAACCCAAGACAAGAGGTCAAGAGGCCGTGTCCATATGGTTACCACCTAAAGCGGATATTTTTTACAACCGTAAAATCGAGGTGGATTAGCAGGTTGGCAAAGTCAACTTCCTTATGGATTAGCTGGTGAAAGAGTGAATTAGAGGTTTGAGCGTGGAATGACTTAGAATGGAAGGAGCACCTATGACTAAGAGGAATGGAATGACGACTGCCAACATGCCTTGGGCCGCTGAGAAGTAGATTCAAACTTCGGATACGCATCCCTACTAATAGAAAGGACGGAGACCCGTACATCACCGAACCAGGAGCTACCCAAGAGTGAATTCCTGTCCCTAAAAGATGTAGCTATCCGCCTTTCAGGAGTAGCTCTATGAGGAGCTGGCAATGTAGTATATTAACTATTTCATTTTTGTTTCATCAGCTGTGATGGCTCTTCTGATCAGGCTAGGCAAGCTAATCACGCAATCCAGCTTGCTTGTAAGAGAAAGAAATTTGTCTGTCCTGTGGGAGAAGTTAAGACGAGTCCTGCACCTCCCCCAGTAGCGGTGGAGGAGCCATCAAATGTTATTGTCCAGTTCTCATCTTTCTCTACAATAGCAACTTATTCTTCATAGGGGTGTTCGATATAAAGAGTATTAGACCTAAGGCCGTCAAGAGCCAGGCATTCTATGACCTCATAATCAACTTTTTGATTTAGTGAAAATTGAACTAACAATCAACTAGGCAATCCAGCTGACATTGAAAGCAGATGCCATAAAGATGCAAAGCGATTTGGTTTAAGGGAATGAAGGAACCCTAGGTCTCGGGAAGGAAGAATTTCACTAAGTTAAGGAAGGCAATGCAATGAATCTTCTTCATCTCAAACGGGAGTTTGTTGTCACGCCCCAACTCGACCCCACCTACAATCAGTCAGGACGCAACGGAATTTCGGCAGTATAACGACAGTAATTAAGACACCGAGGCTCTAAACCAACCTCTAAGAACATCATACAATCAAACTCCTCAACCAAACAACAATCAATTCCTCAATATCATTAACAACATACAACATAACCATATTATACAACAATCATTCTTAGACGATCCATTCATAGTTATACACCTCCGTTCCAACATAATACCTTAACTTTAACATACATATCAAAATAGATTGTAAACCAACTTAGTAATCTAAACAAGGTCAAAAGAAGACTACTAAACCATTATACATAAGTCTTTATACTAAGGTAGGTTTTACAATACATCATATTACAATAACTATAAACAATCTCACGGCAAAGACTCTTGCACATAAGACTCATCCACGTAAGGCACATTTTTCCCTTCTTGAGGCACGTACCGGTAATCTTGATCAAGGACACCTGTATGCATGCAATAATAGAGAGTGAGCTTATATAAAACAAGCTCAGCGAGGATCCGACAAATAAACATCAATAACACTATAAACACATAACTATAATGACCAATCAATAAAGGATACTCAATTTGGTGTAGCTCCAAACGCCATCACGATCTCAACCATTCTTCTTGCAACTCCCCATTACTCACGCACCCGAGGTACCTCACTAGCCCCTCCCTCCATGACACCTCCGTCATGCGAGCTGGGGGTAGTCTCTGGTAGTCATGCCGTTATCAACCCGATAGCCCGATGCTGCCCGAGAGGTGGCACACACATACCAAGACTCAGCAATAATAATAAACATCATTCACAAGAGGACAATCTAGCAGAATTGCCTATCTCCCGGTTCATCAATCATCAATCAATAATCATCAATAATCATCAATTATCATCAATTCCCATCAATTATCATCAATTTAACAATAAGTAATCAATTAAACAACAAATAACTAAGTTAGATGACAAAGTAGGCCATTCAACTTAACATGCATTAAACATGTAATCTAACCCTAATCTAACCATCAACAACTCACAATTCAATCACTCAAACACCACCCAATCATCTAAAGGCTCAATTCAACAATTTAAAGAAAGACAACCTAAACTTCAAATAATCATATCTTACATTCTACTAATCCAAACAACTCCAAATCATTTTCAAACACTCACCCATTCAATCAACTACAATAGCCCTCTCGGAAACCAACAAAGACACATCAAAATCAATCCCAACAACCCTAAAACCTCAATGCCCCTAGGCTAAAATTTCTGAATTTTCACCCAAATATCGCAATCAAAAATTCGGTATTATAACGGCGTTACCAAGTAATTAACAAGCTTTTAGAAATCAACGGCAATCGATTCCAACAACAACAACTCAAGATAATCATCAAATGGCCAAACTATCAACTTTAAATACCCGAAAATAAATAATTTCACTACAATGGTTCAAATCTCGTAGTAATACACATAAATGATCCTTAGCATGCACTGAGCAATAATATAACTTCAAATTAACATTCTAACAGTTCAAAATGCAATTATGAGCAAAAACATAAAAAATGACTTTTGAGATCTAGAATTTTTCTCTCACCTTTGATGCGATATAAGCCTAGATATGCATGCAATGCGTGCCCAACAAGTGGAATCCAACTCGGCACAAAATTCTACAGACAAAAACTAGGTTTTTCTATGAAAATTTGCTTTGAAAACTTGAAGAAAAGCTTTGTTTTTTTTTCTCGCTATGGCTCTCGACCATGTGTGTGTCTTTTGAGTGTGTTTTGTGTGTGTTGATAATATATTATGCATATAAGGCTTGGTCAAATAAAAATATAAGAAAGTCAAAGTTAGTTTTTAGTCCTTCAATTGTTTTTCTAGTCTTTTAATTCATTTCTTGAGTATTTGTTGCTCAACTATTAATTTAACACTTAAACTAATTCTAGACATTATATTTTAGGTGACAAAGAATGTTACATTAAAATAGTTTCACCCGAATCGGCTTAAAACTCGTTTTCTTGCAAAAGAAAGTGTAAAAATCTTTAAAATTCCAAAACCGATTCCAAATCCGTTTTAATCAAACACGGGTCTATTAATACTCGAGGACTAGATTTTAAGATGTTTAAAACACCCCTGTAAAAATTTTAGCGGACAGGTGTTCAAAAATACTATTCACCAAAACCGATGATAAAATTTTTGATTTCGTTTTTTATGAAAATTTCATGAATGCACACTTAGAATATATTAGTAGTATTAATCACATATTTAACACATTCTAAGTCATATAGCATATAAACAGGTCAATTCACGCAAAACGAGGTAAAGCACGCAAATCAAGATAAAGCAAAATATGGGGTCTCACATTCTCCCCCCCCCCCCCTTAAAGAAATTTCATTCCTGAAATTCTTACTTGCTGAACGGAAAAGATCTGGGTACTGTTGCTGCATCTGATCTCGTCTCTCCCAAGTAGCTTCCTCGATACCGTGATGCTTCCACAACACCTTGACCATCGGAATCTTCTTCGACCTCAACTCCCGTTCCATCTGATCAAGATTACGAATCGGTCGCTCGTCATAAGTCAGATTCTCACGAAGCTATAACGGCTCTGGCTTGAGAATATGAGAAGGATCCGGATTATATTTCTGCAAATTAGACACGTGAAATACATCGTGGACATTAGAGAAATTCTCCGGTAAAGCCAACCGATATGCCAACTTACGCACTCTGCCAGTAATCTCAAATGGCCCGACAAACTTCGGACTCAGCTTACCACCTTTACCATAATGAGCAAACCCCTTACGAGGAGACAATCTCAAGAAAACCCAATCTTCGACTGCAAACTCCAAGTCCCGACGACGCTTATCAGCATAACTCTTGAATCTACTCTACGCCGTAAGCATTCTCTGCCTGAGCAACTGAACATTCTCGATCTTCTCTAGAAGCTCTGGCATAATAGTCGGATCAATCGTCTTCATCTCCCCTACTTCGTCCTAATACAAAGGTGAACGGCACTTACGACCGTAAAGAGCTGCAAAAGGTGCCATCCCAATAGTAGCTTGATAACTATTGTTATAGGCAAACATGGCAAGTGGTAGATGTTTTTCCTAGTTCTTCCCGAAGTCCATAACACAAGCCCTAAGCATATCTTCCAGAATCTGAATAGTCCTCTCAGACTGATCGTCGGTTTGTGGATGATACGATGTACTGAAGTTAAGCTGAGTAGCCAAAGTCTCCTGAAGTTTCTCCCACAAACGAGAAGTAAATCGAGGATCTCGATCCAAGACAATACTAGATGGAATCCCGTGAAGTCTAACAATCTGATCCAAATAAAGATCCGTCAACTTTGCAACCTCATCTCCCATCCGCATCGAAATAAAGTAAGCTGTCTTCGTCAAACGATCCACGACAATCCAAACTGCATCGTTACCTCTGGGAGTTCTAGGCAAACCAGTGACGAAGTCCATCGTAATATGCTCCCATTTCCACTGTGGTATAGCCAACGGCTGAAGCAAACCTGCAGGTCGTTGATGTTCGGCTTTCACTCGTTGACAAGTCAAACATCTAGACACGAACTGAGCAACTTCTCTCTTCATATTTTTCCACAAGTAATGTTGCTTCAAGTCCCGATACATCTTGTTTCCACCAGGATGAATGGTGTACTTAGAATTATGAGCCTCCTCCAGAATACCTCGCCTCAAGCCCGATTCATCGGGAACACAAACTGTGACGCCCGAGATTCTACCGTACACATTTTTAAATGTGGCATCCATTAATTGCGCATAAATTATGTGCTTTACCTGTTGTCTTTCTTGGTCACTATTCATTCCATTTTTAAACTGCATTATATTAGTGAATTAGCAATTTTATTAAATCATATTAATTGTTAAAGGAATGGGAAAAATGTGCAATTGAGCTAGGAGAGATAGGAGCACTCGTTTAGAAAATGTTTTAATGGTTCAATGAATAGTGTTACGTAACATAACTTAGTAATTTAATTAGCTAGCATATATTCTTCACCTTAGGCTCGTTTTAAGGTTATCAACATTCATTTTAGTGGACCACTAAGCACCTAACTTGATCCCATTTAATATATATGCTCATAAAACACCACCTAGCTCATAACTTAACAAAACACAAAAAAAAAAAAAGAGAAGATGCAGGAATTACTGTAGCAAATCCGAGAATAGTGTAGGAGGAGAATGAGAGGATTTTGCTCATCAAATCTTCAAGCCAAGCCAAGCCAAGCTAGGAGCAAGTAGTTTAGGGTGTTTGCTAGCCTCCCGAGAGTTCCTACGCGCAATTGGTGAGGGTTTTCATGACTTTTTATGCATATCTAAAATGTTACATTTTTCTTGATTTGTTGAAAATGTTATCAAATGCTATTGCAAAGCTTATCTATGCTATTATACCTTGTATATAAGTGCTAGAGAACACATTTGAGCTATTAGTTCGCATTTTAAACGGTTGGAATCGTCATTTGAATTTATGAGGTGAATAGTGACGTTTTTCTAGGGTTTTATGTAATTTCACGTATTAGCTTGATTCAACACTCCTAATAGATGCCTTAGGTGCTAATGAAGGTAGTCTAATAGCCCCGTGCACTTGAATTGCCCTCAAATCGCCTAAAAATGGAAAATAGCCGACTTTAACTTAGGGCTTTTGGGGTTAATGCGAATCCGGGTGGATTCGGGCTTCAATTCTAGTATCCTTAGGCTACCTAGGTGCTATAGATGCCTTGATATCCCTTGTTTGAAGCCCGGACAACGTATGTGTAGTTTAAAGCCATAAGAGGGAATTTGGGGCTTTCGGGGTAAACGCGGGCATTTGAATGAGTTAGAGAGTTGAGAGGGTACCTTGAGGGTTAGTTAGAAGGTTGGGAGAGTTTCCTTTGAAAATGAAATCATTAACTTTGGTTTAGAAGAGAAATAGTTCGAAAAACAAAGGGGTTTAGGTGCAATTTAAGTTGTCCCACACTTCTAAACCCATGTCAGGACTTCTTGAGTGTTTATATGTGATTTTAAATTGATTTGGAGCTTTTGGTATGATTCTATGCTTATTTGGTATATGTTCATTTGTAAACTGCTTATTTGCTTCTATCCTAATTGCAACGAGGTCAACCTACTTTGTTGATCCTCCTATGTGTTAATGCTTATATTATTGCTATTAACTTGCCATTGTTAAGTGCATTGCATAGTGGTTGCGCAACCATAGTGTCAGGGGCGGATGTGTTGAATATCGGCTGGGCGGCAGAGGGCTTGCCGGTGGATATTCAAACTCTGTACCCTAATCCCTCATTCGCCTAGTCCGGAGATTTCCAGGGGATGTTGGGTCGTAGGATTTGGGGTACATCCGGAGTACACCCACTGGAGTGATTGGGGTTATGCCGGCTTATCGTGATCGTGATCGTGGTTCGTGGATCGTGAATGAAGACCAGTGAAGATTGGTGTATAGGGGTTATGTGAAATGTATCCTTTTAAATGTGTGGTTATTGAAGCTATCATTGTTTCTTGAATTGTTTAATTGCTATTGTTGTTTAACTGTATTACCTGTTGCATTGCACGCCCCGGGACCTTATCCCTCACTGGGCAACAGTGGTTGCTCATACCTCGCTAACATGTTTCAGGTGGCGCAGTTGGAGGAGTTGCATTAGTTGCTGTGTCTAGTTGCCTGAGGTGGACTATGTTCTTGTTGATGAGAGTAGGACTTGTTTTCTTTACTTTATGTTCTATTTTGTAACCTAAGTGATATGTGTATATTATATAGTTTGCAAATTGAGGGATAGATGTTGTAGTGGTAGATTTAGAACCATGGCATGTAATAACTTATATTTCTGCTATTAGCTTCTTCGCATGCTTGGGAGTGAATGACTGGTTGTTTTCAATTTCTAATAATACTTAAAAGCTATCATAGAGTGGCATGATAAGCGGTTTTGTAAAGAAGTTAAGTTATGAATGCATGCTTGTCTGTATCTAAACTGTTTGTATGTCTTAAGGCTAGGATGGCCTTAAAGCTAAGATCTTTAGTTATAAATGAATGTCTTGTTATGTTGTGGCTTTATTGAGTGTTTACAGGTTTTCAGAATGTCCACGGTACAGGGGAGACTCTGTCCGTGTGTCGGGTCCGGACTTAACCATTAGGAAAAATTTTGTGACCGGGCTTGGTATTGGGTTGAGAATAGCATGGTCATTAGAGCCTCCGGTCTCGTGAGGGATCAGGGCGTTACACAAACCCTGTTCCGAAACCGAAGAATACCATCCTCATGCACTTTGAAGTCAGACTGATCATCCGTGATCTGGTCCTTGATCTTCTGTAGTTTAACGTCAAGTTGCTGAGCTTCTCTGATCTGAGACAACAATAAAGGCTGAATACGGAGATGTGAACACATCACCCCAACCAGAGTCAACTCCGGTCTCCAATAAGTGAATTCCTCAAGAACTTCCCACTTCTTGACAGCCAAACAAGAAACACTCGCCTTACGGCTAAGAGCGTCTACCACAACATTTGCCTTTCCAGGCAGATAGCTGATAGAGCAATTATAATCTCCAAGAAGTTTCATCCACCTCCGCTGACGCATATTCAACTCCTTCTATGAGAATAAATACTTAAGACTCTTATGATCAGTGAAAATCTCGAACTTACTACCCCATAGATAATGACACCACTTTTTCAGTGAGAAAACAACAACTGCCAACTCAAGATCATGAGTCGGATAGTTCACCTCATAAGGCTTCAACTTTCTAGAAGCATAGGCAATAACCCGCCCATTCTGCATAAGCACACATCCCAAGCCCTCCTTGGATGCATCGCTGTAAATGACCATATTATCGGTCCCCTCTGGTAGAGCAAGTACTGGAGCAGTAGTCAATCTCTTTTTCAACTCATGAAACCCACTCTCACATTTCTCATCCCAAACAAAGCTAGTCTGTTTTTGAGTTAACTTAGAAAGTGGCCCTGCAATCTTAGAAAAGTCCTTGACAAACCTACGATAATAACCTGCCAAGCCAAGAAAGCTACGAACCTCTGAAACATTCTCTGGACATTTCTAAGACATCACCGATTCAATCTTAGTGGGATCTACAGAAATACCGCTCTGTGTGATAACATGACCAAGAAAAGATATGCGTTGCAGCCAAAATTCACATTTGCTGAATTTCGCATACAACTGATGCTCATGCAGCTTCTGTAAGACAAGCCGTAGATGTTGCTTGTGCTCCGATTCAGACTTAGAATAAACCAAGATATCATCAATAAAGATAACCACGTACTGGTCCAAGTACGGCTGAAAAACCCGATGCATAAGGTCTATAAATGCTGCAGGTGCATTAGTTAATCCAAAGGGCATAACTACAAACTCATAATGCCCATACCGAGTCCTGAAGGCAGACTTCGGAACATCCTCCGTGCGAATCCGAAGCTGATAATACCCTTGCCTCAAGTCAAACTTAGAGTAGACTTTGGCTCCCTGAAGTTGATCAAACAACTCGTCAATCAGTGGCAAAGGATACTTATTCTTGATGGTTACCTGATTCAAACCACGATAATCAATACACAATCTCAAGGTACCATCCTTCTTCTTCACAAATGAAATAGGAGCTCCCCATGGTGAAGAACTTTGTTGAATGAAACCCTTATCTATTAACTCCTGCAACTGAGTTTTCAGCTCCTTCAACTCAGCTAGTGCCATCCGGTACGCTGATATAGAAATAGGTTGAGTACCGGGAACAAGATTAATCACAAACTCCACATCTCTCTCTGGCGGTAACCCTGGCAACTCCTCGGGAAATACATTAGGATATTCCCGAATAATAGGAACTTCTTCCAGCTATAGCTTATCAGATGGCTTGTTGATCAAATAAGCTAGATAACCCGAACACCCCTTACTCACCAACTTAACGGCTTTAGTTGCTGAGATAACAAAACTCGTCTTAGCACCCCGGTTCCCTACTACCTCAACTACTGGCTGATCTGGCAAACGAAATTGTACTACCTTTGTTCTACAGTTGAACTGGGCATCATACTTAGATAGCCACTCCATACCCAGGATAATATCGTACCCCTGGATAGGAAATAATATAAGGTCCGAAGGAAAATTATACCTCTTAACATGAATTATACAATCCTTACATACTAAGCCAGTAATATACTTATCAATCAAAGAGGTACTAATCTCAACCACATAAGGCAGTCTTTCAGGTTGCACATTAACACGTTGCACACAAACAGGAGTAATGAAAGAATGCGTAGCACCAGAATCAATCAACACTTTAACAAGTTGATCAAGTATAAGGAAGGTACCTTTCACAACTGCAGTCTCCTCAGGCATCTCCACCAAGTCAACTGCGTAGGCCCGAGCCTGAACCCACTGCTGCTGAGGTGCACTGCCCGCAGGTCGACCCTGATAACCGTGAGTCACTGCCCGACCCTCAGTCCTCTGATATCTAGGGCAATCCTTCGCCCTATGCTAATTGCTACTGCAACCCAAACAAGCCCCTGAATTCACCCTGCAGTCGGCCTCCACATGGCCCTGGCGCTTGCAGTAAGTACACTGCGGTGATGATGCACTGACACTACCCCTGGAAGAACCAGAAGCTGAAGAAGCAGTTATACCAGCCTGGTGCTGAGGTCTAACAAAACTAGGCCTGTATTGACCCTGAGTCTGGGCTGGCCTATACTAGGACTGAACCTGATAGGACCCCTGCTAAAACTACAGTCGATAATAACTCTGCTAACCCTGTGGCCTGAAAGTACCCTACTAAGCTAGCGGCCTATACGCACTCTGCTGTATGGAAGGCCTATACACTCCCTGCTGACCCTGCGGCTGAAATGGCCTCTTACTAGGCTGGCTAGATACAATCTTTTCCCCCTTTCTCTTCTCCAGTCTAGAAGCCGCATCAAAGGCCTCAATAAGTATATCATACCGATTCAGGGCCATCACATCCTGAATCTCGGGCCTCAACCCCAACATGAACCTACGAGTCATACGTTCCTTGTCAGCCACATACTTTGGTGCATACCGAGACAACCTAGTGAAAGTGGCTCACACTGAGCCACTGAAGCATCTCCCTGCACTAAGGCTAGAAACTCTGCCTCTCTTCGCTCCCTCGCAATCCTCGGGACATACTTTGCCCGGAAAGCTAACAGAAAGGTATCCCAAACATACGGAATACCCTAAGTCTCCCAGCTAGTTTTCACTGTGAGCCACCATTTTTCCGCCTCATCATCCAGCAAGTACACGGCAAAAGTGACCTTCCGCTCATCGGTATAATCAAGAGGGTCAAAAATCTTCTCCACCTTACTAATCCACGCCTCAGCTTTCCTATCATCTGGCTCCCCCTAAAACCGTGGTAGATAATACCCTAAAAACTCTTTCAATGTACCATGACCGTGGAACCTACCTTGTGCATTCAACAACTGATTCTGCAATGCCTGATTCTGGGTAGCCTTCCCTGCCAGTAACTGTGCCTGACTGGCCATGATCTTGTTCATCCTATCAAAAGCTGCACCTATACGATCATCATCCCTAACTTGGCCTGGTGCCACATTTCTCGGAACCTCATCAGTCATCTCAGGCCTACCTCTGGTCCTCGGTCTACACGTCATTCTACTAATCAAAGAGTTAGCATAGGTTATAACACGTAAACAGGCTATAGACAATTATTAGCAAATAAGCTACAATTCACATAAACACATAAATCACTTAAGTATCAATCACATAAACAAATTAATCACATAAGCACTAAATCACATAATCACTTAATCACTTAACCATATTAACACATAGTTCACTTTTCTTTCACTTCATACATACTTTCATGCTAAGACCATTACCGACATTCCGAGAATACCCCAGCTGACAGCTAACATGCGCTCTGATACCACTTAAATGTCACGCCCTAACTCGACCCCACCTACAATCAGTCAGGATGCAACAGAATTTCGGCAGTATAACGACAGTAATTAAGACACCGAGGCTCTAAACCAACCTCTCAGAACATCATACAATCAAACTCCTCAACCAAACAACAATCAATTCCTCAATACCATTAACAACATACAACATAACCATATTATACAATAATCATTCTTAGACGATCCATTCATAGTTATACGCCTCCGTTCCAACATAATACCTTAACTTTAACGTACATATCAAAATAGATTATAAACCAACTTAGTAATCTAAACAAGGTCAAAAGAAGACTACTAAACCATTATACATAAGTCTTATACTAAGGTAGGTTTTACAATACATCATATTACAATAACTATAAACAATCTCACATCAAAGACTCTTGCACATAAGACTCATCCACGTAAGGCACATTTTCCCCTTCTGGAGGCACGTACCTGTAATCTTGCTCAAGGACACCTGTATGCATGCAATAATAGAGAGTGAGCTTATATAAAACAAGCTCAACGAGGATCCGATAGATTTCTAACAGTATTTACTATACTCCTTGGAAATGATCCTTTGAGCAAGTAAACACACAAATAAACATCAATAACACTATAAACACATAACTATAGTGACCAATCAATAAAGGATACTCAATTTGGTGTAGCTCCAAACGTCATCACGATCTAAACCATTCTTCTTGTAACTCCCCATTACTCACGCACCCGAGGTACCTCACTAGCCCCTCCCTCCATGACACCTCCGTCATGCGAGCTGGGGGTAGTCTCTGGTAGTCATGTCGTTATCAACCCGATAGCCCGATGCTGCCCGAGAGGTGGCACACACATACCAAGACTCAGCAATAATAATAAACATCATTCACAAGAGGACAATCTAGCAGAATTGCCTATCTCCCGGTTCATCAATCATCAATCAATAATCATCAATTATCATCAATTGCCATCAATTATCATCAATATAACATTAAGTAATCAATTAAACAACAAATAACTAAGTTAAATGACAAAGTAGGCCATTCAACTTAACATGCATTAAACACGTAATCTAACCCTAATCTAACCATCAACAACTCACAATTCAATCACTCAAACACTACCCAATCATCTAAAGGCTCAATTCAACAATTTAAAGAAAGACAACCTAAACTTCAAATAATCATATCTTACATTCTACTAATCCAAACAACTCCAAATCAGTTTCAAACACTTACCCATTCAATCAACTACATTAGCCCTCTTGGAAACCAACCAAGACACATCAAAATCAAGCCAAACAACCCTAAAACCTCAATGCACCTAGGCTGAAATTTTTGGATTTTCACCCAAATATCACAATCGAAAATTCGGCATTATAACAGCGTTAGCACGTAATTAAAAAACTTTTAGAAATCAACGACAATCGATTCCAACAACAACAACTCAAGATAATCATCAAATGGCCAAACTATCAACTTTAAATACCCGCAAAATAAATAATTTCGCTACAATGGTTCAAATCTCGTAATAATACACATAAATGATCCTTAGCATGCACTGAGCAATAATATAACTTCAAATTAACATTCTAACGGTTCAAAATGCAATTATGAGCAAAACATAAAAAATGACTTTTGAGATCTAGAATTTTTCTCTCACCTTTGATGCGATATAAGCCTAGATATGTGTGCAATGCGTGCCCAACAAGCGGAATCCAACTTGGCACGAAATTCTACAGACAAAAACTAGGTTTTTCTATGAAAAATTGCTTTGAAAACTTGAAGAAAAGCTTTGTTTTTTTTCCTCTGTGGCTCTCGGCCATGTATGTGTCTTTTGAGTGTGTTTTGTGTGTGTTGATGATATATTATGCATATAAGGCTTGGTCAAATAAAAATAAAAGAAAGTCAAAGTTAGTTTTTAGTCCTTTAATTGTTTTTCTAGTCTTTTAATTCATTTCTTGAGTATTTCTTGCTCAACTATTAATTTAACACTTAAACTAATTCTAGACATTATATTTTAGGTGACAAAGAATGTTACATTAAAATAGTTTCACCCGAATTGGCTTAAAACTCGTTTTCTTGCAAAAGAAAGTGTAAAAATTTTTAAAATTGCAAAACTGATTCCAAATCCGTTTTAATCAAACACGGGTCTATTAATACTCGAGGATTAGGTTTTAAGACGTTTAAAATACCTCTGTAAAAATTTTAGCGAACAGGTGTTCAAAAATACTATTCACCAAAACCGATGAAAAAATTTTTGATTTTGTTTTTGATGAAAATTTCATGAATGCACACTTAGCATGTATTAGGAGTATTAATCACATATTTAACACATTCTAAGTCATATAGCACATAAATAGGTCAATTCACGCAAAACAAGGTAAAGCACGCAAATCGAGATAAAGCAAAATATGGGGTCTCACATTTGCTCTTTCACCCCCATGGTGAGAAAAAATAGGAAGATATTTTATATAGAGGAAGCTCTTGTCTCTCACTCTTGCCCAGGAGCAGGTCAAGTCTATGTTTCCAAGGCAGGCAAGCAAGGAATGCTAACTTAATTGGGATAGCGAAGTCACCTCCATTCTCGATTTCTATTGCGATAGAGAAAGCTTTCCTTATTGGGATTTCTTTCTGCTTGTCTTCCTGGTCAATCAAGCTTTCGACGAGTGACTCTTGGTTGCGGGGCCTCAAATAGTTGGTTCATTCTGGCTCATTCGATTAGTTCGTCTTTCTTCCCATTCCCCTATCTTCCTTATGTCGACTATCTTTAGCCCTAATGACATCCTTCGATTCCCCTACTTTAAAAAGATAGATCCTCATTTCCCATTCCTTTTTCTATTTAACTGGTGATCATGTGATAACCCGAACCCGGCATGCATTTAATGGCATTTAATTGCATTTAACTAAGTGTTATCTTAAATGTTATCATTGAATTTCGTGTTTATTTTTAAGTTAAACATGTATTTGTATCTTTATTTTCATATTTCTTTTAGAGGTAATTAAAATAATACTTGAGTTAATTATGTTAACGGAATATCAACTACTTTTCATATTTATGTCAATCGGTTTTATTTTTCTTGCACTTAAATGCTTAGATTTCAATTAAATGAAAAGTAGCTCTGAGCCGGAGTAAATTTTAAACTATGATGCTTTTCAAAAATTATATATTTTCTTAAATTCTTTGAGATTTAATTGTTATTCTTTTACTGTCGCAAAGTGCATAGCATTTCGAGAGCGATAGTTAGGAAATGAATTCTAGTCCTTAGCAAATAGTGAAAACTAGTGTTTAGTGTTTTAATTTTAGTATTTTAATTGTTATTAACTTGAATTTGATTTGTGATAGTTGTTTTAGCTTTAAAATGCATGAAAATAGGCTAATTTGACCAATTTTAAGTTAGTTGACCAATGGGTTTGACCTTTGACCAATGGGTTTGACCTTTGACCAAAGCTTGTCACCTTATAAGCTTATAACATAACAAAAAAAAAAACAAAGCAAAAACAGACCACAAGCTGGCCAAAAATAGAAGGAGAAAAAAAAAAGAAATTTCAACTTCAAATATTCGATTCTTCGCGTGAGCTTGCACGAGGTGGTCTCTGAGGCTTCCTACGAGGTTTTCCTAGCGTCTAAGGTGAGGGTTTCATGTTTATTTGCGCATTTGAATATTTTGTGTATTAACTTTGATTTTTGGGTTTTATCTGTATATTGTTATTTTAATTGTTTTGAGGCTTAAAGAATGTTCCCTAGCAATTGTAGAACATGTATTTATAGCTTTTTAACATTTTCTGCAGTTGAATATTGAAATTGAAATATAAATTGTTAATTGAATAATAAATTGTGAATAGTAAACCCCCGTTTCGATGAGGTTGCTCCGTTACGCGTTCTGTTGATGTAGGAAGGTGCTAGATATGCTAGAATGCCTAAATGTATGGTTTAATTAGATTGTGTAATGGAAAAAATGGAGAAAAAGGCTTAGTGAAAGTTGGGGTTGTTTCGGTCAAGTTTAGATTTTCTCGATTTACGTGAAAGCATTGTCGAGGTACGTCATGGAAGCACTTTTGGTGCAGTTGTGACATTGGTTGGGTAATCGGTTGAGGTAGTTGTAGTTTAAACGAGCAAAGAGAAAAATCGGGGCTTTGCGTGAATTCTAGGGTTAAGTAAGGTTTCGGGGTCTTTAGACGTGCCTTATAGTGACCTAGGAGGATTGGTGAAGTCGGTTTCCAAAACTCGTGGCTCGTTTGAAAGTAGTAGTGTTTTGAAAGTTGGGGTCATTTTTGTGATTTTGTGTGTTTTCATGGGATATTGCCTATAGAATGCTTATATTGCCTATAGAATGCTTATAATGCCTATAGAATACTTATTATAGCTTGATAATGTTTGTTGGTGTTTTTCTTGTTACTTATTTGATTATAAATGCTTGTTATCTTGTTTATCACCTCTAATATGTATTGTTGTGCTATCGCTCGTTTATCGCCTTGTATCGTGTCTTGCATTGCATAGTGTCAGGCTCGTGAGTGATGGCCTCTCTGGGTAGTCTCGGGCTACCAGCGTTGGTTGCTCTAGCTCCGCGTCCTATTCCCTTTTCTTGCTTGGGTTGCCTCCCAGGGAGATTTGGGCCGTAGAATTGATGGTTACTCCCGGGGTATTCCAAACTGAAGTTATAAGGTGGTTGAGCCGGCGCATCATCGTTAAAGTCATCGGAATCGTGATCGGTACATTACTCGCTCGAGTAAACCATAGCCTTTAGAGTGTGGTATAGCTTTGATTGGTTGTGTTAATGCTTTCATTAATTGCTTATTGTATTGATGGTTTGTCTTGATCGCTTACTTTTCAGTTATATTGCTTAACTGCCTATTTGCATTGCACGAACTTCTTTCTATCCACCTCGATATCTGTCTCGCCCTCACTGAGTATACGTGTTGTGTATACTCACTCCTCACCACCACATTTCAGGAAATGTCATGTTAGCTGGAAAGTTCATGATTTCGTGAAAGTTCGTGCTTGAAGATTTGTCTTGCGTGCCTATGTGGCTTGAGTTGTCGAAGTTGTAAAGATGTATGCTTTCATGTATTATATGTATTTAATGTCAAAAGGAATGTGATACCCCGAACCTAGCATGTATTCAATAGCATTTAAAGTTCATTTAAATTGCATTTTATTGACCTTTTACCTTCTTTGACCAAACTAGTTGACTTTTCATCTACATTGACCAACTAGGACAAGGTGGGAATTTTTGAAATGTTTAATAAAGGGCAAACTTGGGATTAGAAATAAAAAAATGCAATGTTAAGTTAGTCAAATTTTGGGTGAAATTTGGAATTAAATCTGAACCAATTGGGGAAGAGTTAGGTAGCAAATTATATATGGTTGGAAAGCTCTATGAGTCTAGTTTCTGAGGCTTCAAACCGTTCGTGAATTGGAGTTTTCTAGAAGAAGTTATGGCCGTTTTCGTAACGTCGCGCATAGCTATTTTGGTTTAGCGGGTTGACCGAAGCTTTGACCATTTGTCATTTTTTATTTAAGTATGAAATACGAAACAAAAGAGCAAAAACCAGAAAAATAAAGAGCCATGGCTGAAACCATGGAGGAAAAAGAAAAAAAAAAACATTTCAACTTCAAATCTTCATTTCGTCGCGTGAGCTTGTGCGAGGTGGTTTCCGAGGCATCCAGCGTGGTTTCCCTAGCGTCTAGGAGCGTCTAAGGTGAGGGTTTCATCGTTATTTGTGCATTTGAAATATTTGTATCTAAACTTTGATTATTAGATTTTATGCGTAGATCGTTAGTTTAATCATTTTAATGCTTAAAGAATGTTCCTTGTTAATTGTAGAACATGTATTTATAGCTTTTTAACATTTTTTGCGGTTGAATATCGAATTTGAAATATAAATTGTGTAATGAATAGTAAATTGTGAATAGTAAACCCCTGTTTCGATGAAGTTGCTCCGTTACGTGTTCTGTTGATGTAGGAAGATGCTAGATATGCTAGAATGCCTAAATGTGTGGTTTAATTGGAATGTGTATTGGAAAAACGGAGAAAAACGGCTTAGTGAAAGTCAGGGTCGTTTAGGTCGAGTTTGGAGTTATCTCGTTTTGCGTGTTGGCATTGTTTCAGGAGGCCATGGAAGCACTTTTGGTGCAATTATGGCGTTGGTTGGGTGTTTGGTTAGTATAGTTGTAGTTCAAACGAGCAAAGGGGAAAATCGGGACTTTGCGTGAATTCTAGGGTAAAGTAGGGTTTCGGGGTCTTTAGACGTGCCTTATGGTGACCTAGGAGGATTGGTGAAGTCGGTTTCCAAAGCTCATAGCTCGTTTGAAAGTAGTAGCATTTGAAAGTTGGGGTCATTTTTGGAATTTTGTGTGTTTTCATAGTATAATGCTTATACAATGTTTATAATGCTTATAGAATGTTTATAATACTTATAGAATGTTTATATTGCTTATAGAATGTTTATAATGCTTATAGAATGTTTATAATGATTATAGAATATTTATATTGCTTATAGAATGCTTATAATGCCTATAGGATACTTGTTATTGCTTGATAAGGTTAATTGGTGTTGTTCTTGTTACTTGTTGGATTGTAAATGCTTGTTAATGCTTATTACGCTTGTTAGAGTTGTTTATTGATTGAAATGTTTATCAATTGTTGATAATGCTTGATATATTGTTTATCGCTCGTTTATCACCTTGTATCGAGTCTTGCACTGCATAGTGTCCAGCGCGTGAGTGATGGGCCTCTCTAGGTAGCCTCGGGTTGCCAGTGTTGGTTGCTCTAGCTCCGTAGCTATTCCCTTTTCTCGCTTGGGTTGCCTCCCAGGGAGATTTGGGTCGTAGAATTGATGGATACTTCCGGGGTATTCCAAACTGGTGTTATAAGGTGGATGCGCGCTTATTGTCATCGTTGTCAACATCAAGCTCGAGATTGATGTATCGCTCGTGAAATGGTACATTGCTCGTATGAGTGAACCATAGCCTTCAGAGTGTGGTATAGCTTTGAATGGTTGTGTTAATGCTTTCAGTAATTGCTTATTGTATTGATTGTTTGTCTTGATTGCTTATTTATCAGTTATATTGCTTAATTGTCTTATTTGCATTGCACGACTTTCTTTCTCTCCAACTCGATATCTGTCTCGCCCTCACTGAGTATACGTGTTGTGTATACTCACTCCTCGCCACCACATTTCAGGAAATGTCATGTTAGCTGGAAAGTTCGTGATTTCGTGAAAGTTCGTGCTTGAAGAGTTGTCTTGCGTGCTATGTGGCTTGAGTTGTCAAAGATGCAAGATGTATGCTTTTATGTATTGTATGTATTTATTGTTAAAGGAAATGTAATCTAAATTAGCTAAATAGTTGAGGTAAATTGATAAGCTAGTTATGTAATCAGTTAACATAGCTTAACTTCAATGCATGTTTGTAATGTCCCAAGGAAAAGAATTAGAATGGCATGATAGTTTATTTTATGCAGTAGCTTGGTATGGTTTAATTGTCTAGTTTGAATGTACTTATGAAAAATGTAAAGAGATAGGTTAGCTTTTAAATTGGAAATGTATGTATATTTGCTTGTGGTTGCCTGTTGAGAAAGGCTCGGTTGGCCTTGAGGTGGTTGAATGTTTGGACATGGTATTGGTCCACTTATATGCTGTCGCAGGTTGCTTTTTGCCTAGAAACAGGAGAGACTCCGTCCGTTTTCCCTAAAAATTTTGCCCGGGTTTGGATTTGGGTTGTGATTAGATTGATAGATAGAACTACCAGTCTCGAGAGGGATCGGGGTGTTACAGGTGGTATCAGAGCTTGTCTAGCTCATAAGCCAGGATAGGGTCCTTGGTCTGGTGGGTATGACCCTTGAATGTGTGCTTGTTAAGTGTGTCTTGAAAGTGTATGCTTGTGTATGAGATTATGTGTCTTGATCTGAATGTGTGCTCTTATGTGATGTGT
This sequence comes from Ehretia macrophylla, assembly GCA_037974665.1. NCBI lineage: Eukaryota > Viridiplantae > Streptophyta > Magnoliopsida > Boraginales > Ehretiaceae > Ehretia > Ehretia macrophylla. The sequence goes on from CM075776.1 coordinate 35,479,430, forward strand.
TATGTGTTAATTGTGTGCTAAGTAAAGTGAAGTGTCTAGTTGTGCATTGAATTGGCCTATCAAATTGGCATCGTGAATCGAATTGATCTCGTGAATTGTTATTTGCTTGAAGTATTACTTGTAATGTGTGTATAGAATGTCTTGAATTAGGTATGCCGTGATTTGAATTGATTATGTTGTGCTTGACTTGATTGCCGTGCTTGAGTGACCTTGTTGAATAAACTGTTTCGTAAACTTGCTTGCATAATAGTTTAAGGCATGTGTATAACTGTGATATATTGGCATTCATACATGTCCTATGGAAATGGTAAGTAAGTCATCTTCCTCCCCTGAAGAAAGTGGTTCACCGCTGGCTTTTCAAGGTGTATGGATTGGCAAGAAATGAATGGCATTTGACTAGCCTTTATTTAGGAATTGGTGTTTGCTTTTGGAGCTCGGTTATTGGCAAATCTCTATGGTCCTCCTCTATGCTTAACAGTTGTGAAAGGGTAGCTTTCTCTTGGGGTTTTATTTGGTTATTCTTTGGAGCATTCTTTGGTTTTCTTAATGGGTATTCTTTGGAGACTTCTGTTGGCATTTCTCAGTGGATTTGGCTATTGGGATTTTAATCGGCCTTACTGCATAGTAATATCTATGGTATATGTGTCTCGGTCTTTATTGGTGTGATACTGGCATCCCTGATTGGAAATTCTTCAATGGTATTTTCTGGAATTCTCAGTGGCCAGTTATTTAATATTTACTTATTAGGCAAACTTGGCTACTTTCTTATTGGAGCATTGTTTCGGATATCTTCTTCAGTGTTCCTCAGTAGGTTTGGTATTTGGAGTTCCTATCAGACTTATTGTATAATACTATTTAGGGTATTCTTTGAAATTCTTATTGGGCGTTCTATTGGTATTTTCCTTATTGGCAAGGTTGCATGAAGTTTTCACTTGGCAAATAGTGAAGAGGCCTTAGAGTTTGGCTTTGGTGGAAAACTATGTTTGTTATTCAACTTGGTTGTTTTATTGGGCACATTATATTTTCTCTGCTATTTCCTTTGACATTCCTCTCAGCATTTGATAGCAAAACTCGGAATCTAATTGGGTGTCCCATGGGGTTATTATTTGGAAGGCTTCTTTAGAACTTTGAAATATATTTGATTGGGTTCTTAGTATTTTCTTCAGCACTCTTAACAGGGCATTCTTCTATGAAATTCATGACCAGTGGGGTACTTATTTGGACCTCTAGATAGAACCTTTGTTTGAGCCTTTATTTGGCTTCTTGTTTGGGAATTCTCGGGCAGTAATAGTTGAACTTCTACTCGAGATTCGTGTATGGGGTATTCATTCGGTATTCTTCTTATCATTAATATGTGATGTGATTTTATCTATAGTATCTTTGCTTAGGTCTTTATTGGTATTATCTCGGCGCTTTTGGTTGGAATTTTATTCTTCTTCGGTATTTGTGTCAACGGGATTCTTCAACCGATGAAGATTAGTCAGAATTGGATTTCAGATGATGCTGAGTTCTATTGGAAGAAGAATTGCGAGGACGCAATTGTTTTAAGGGGGGAAGGATGTGATACCCCGAACCTGGCATGTATTCAATAGCATTTAAAGTTCATTTAAATTGTATTTTATTGACCTTTTACCTTCTTTGACCAAACTAGTTGACTTTTCATCTACATTGACCAACTAGGACAAGGTGTGAATTTTTGAAATGTTTAATAAAGGGCAAACTTGGGATTAGAAATAAAAAAAATGCAATGTTAAGTTAGTCAAATTTTGGGTCAACTTTGGAATTAAATCTGAACCAATTGGGGAAGAGTTAGGTAGCAAATTATATATGGTTGGAAAGCTCTATGAGTCTAGTTTCTGAGGCTTCAAACCGTTCGTGAATTGGAGTTTTATAGAAGAAGTTATGGCCGTTTTCGTAAGGTCGCGCATAGCTGTTTTGGTTTAGCGGGTTGACCGAAGCTTTGACCATTTGTCATTTTTTATTTAAGTATGAAATACGAAACAAAAGAGCAAAAACCAGAAAAATAAAGAGCCATGGCTGAAACCATGGAGGAAAAAGAAAAAAAAGACATTTCAACTTCAAATCTTCATTTCGTCGCGTGAGCTTGTGCGGGGTGGTTTCTGAGGCATCCAGCGTGGTTTCCCTAGCGTCTAGGAGCGTCTAAGGTGAGGGTTTCATCGTTATTTGCGCATTTGAAATATTTGTATCTAAACTTTGATTTTTAGATTTTATGCGTAGATCGTTAGTTTAATCATTTTAATGCTTAAAGAATGTTCCTTGTTAATTGTAGATCATGTATTTATAGCTGTTTAACATTTTTTGCGGTTGAATATCGAATTTGAAATATAAATAGTGTAATGAATAAGAAATTGTGAATAGTAAACCCCCGTTTCGATGAAGTTGCTCCGTTACATGTTCTGTTGATGTAGGAAGATGCTAGATATGCTAGAATGCCTAAATGTGTGGTTTAATTGGAATGTGTAATGGAAAAACGGAGAAAAACGGCTTAGTGAAAGTCGGGGTCGTTTAGGTCGAGTTTGGAGTTATCTCGTTTTGCGTGTTGGCATTGTTTCGGGAGGCCATGAAAGCACTTTTGGTGCAATTATGGCGTTGGTTGGGTGTTTGGTTAGTATAGTTGTAGTTCAAACGAGCAAAGGGGGAAATCGGGACTTTGCGTGAAATCTAGGGTAAAGTAGGGTTTCGGGGTCTTTAGACGTGCCTTATGGTGACCTAGGAGGATTGGTGAAGTCAGTTTCCAAAGCTCGTGGCTCGTTTGAAAGTAGTAGCGTTTGAAAGTTGGGGTCATTTTTGGAATTTTGTGTGTTTTCATAGTATAATGCTTATAGAATGTTTATAATGCTTATAGAATGTTTATAATGCTTATAGAATGTTTATATTGCTTATAGAATGTTTATAATGCTTATAGAATGTTTATATTGCTTATAGAATGTTTATATTGCTTATAGAATGCTTATAATGCCTATAGGATACTTGTTATTGCTTGATAAGGTTGATTGGTGTTGTTCTTGTTACTTGTTGGATTGTAAATGCTTGTTAATGCTTATTATGCTTGTTAGAGTTGTTTATTGATTGAAATGTTTATCAATTGTTGATAATGCTTGATATCTTGTTTATCGCTCGTTTATCGCCTTGTATCGAGTCTTGCACTGCATAGTGTCCAACGCGTGAGTGATGGGCCTCTCTGGGTAGCCTCGGGTTGCCAGTGTTGGTTGCTCTAGCTCCGTAGCTATTCCCTCTTCTCGCTTGGGTTGCCTCCCAGGGAGATTTGGGTCGTAGAATTGATGGATACTTCCGGGGTATTCCAAACTGGTGTTATAAGGTGGATGTACGCTTATTGTCATCGTTGTCAACATCAAGCTCGAGATTGATGTATCGCTCGTGAAATGGTACATTGCTCGTATGAGTGAACCATAGCCTTCAGAGTGTGGTATAGCTTTGAATGGTTGTGTTAATGCTTTCAGTAATTGCTTATTGTATTGATTGTTTGTCTTGATTGCTTATTTATCAGTTATATTGCTTAACTGTCTTATTTGCATTGCACAACTTTCTTTCTCTCCAACTCGATATCTGTCTCGCCCTCACTGAGTATACGTGTTGTGTATACTCACTCCTCGCCACCACATTTCAGGAAATGTCATGTTAGCTGGAAAGTTCGTGATTTCGTGAAAGTTCGTGCTTGAAGAGTTGTCTTGAGTGCTATGTCGCTTGAGTTGTCAAAGATGCAAGATGTATGCTTTTATGTATTGTATTATTTATTGTTAAAGGAAATGTAATCTAAATTAGCTAAATAGTTGAGGTAAATTGATAAGCTAGTTATGTAATCAGTTAGCATAGCTTAACTTCAATGCATGTTTGTAATGTCCCAAGGAAAATAATTAGAATGGCATGATAGTTTATTTTATGCAGTAGCTTGGTATGGTTTAATTGTCTAGTTTGAATGTACTTGTCAAAAATGTAAAGAGATAGGTTAGCTTTTAAATTGGAAATGTATGTATATTTGCTTGTGGTTGCTTGTTGAGAACAAGGCTCGGTTGGCCTTGAGGCGGTTGAATGTTTGGACATGGTATTGGTCCACTTATATGCTGTCGCATGTTGCTTTTTGCCTAGAAACAGGGGAGACTCCGTCCATTTTCCCTAAAAATTTTGCCCGAGTTTGGATTTGGGTTGTGATTAGATTGATAGATAGAACTACCGGTCTCGAGAGGGATCGGGGTGTTACAAGGAATGTAATTTAAGTTTCATTTGATTGTTGAAGTAGTTTGATAAGTTAGATTATGTATCTAGTTAGTATAGCTTAACTTTGATGCATGTTTGTAATGTCCAAAGGAAAAGAGTTAGAATGGTTTGATAGTCTAACTTATGAAATAGGTTAGCACGGTTTAATTGTCAAGCATGAATGTACTTGTAAAAGATGTGAAGAGGTAGTTTAGTCTGTAAACTAGAAATTTATATTTGCTTGTGATTGCTTGTTGAGAACAAGGCTCGGATGGCCTTGAGGTGGTTGAATGTTTGGACATGGTATTGGTCCACTTATGTGGTGTCGCAGGTTTGCTTTTTGCCTAGAAACAGGGGAGACTCCGTCCATTTTCCCTAAAATTTTGCCCGGGTTTGGAATTGGGTTGTGATTAGATTGATAGATAGAACTCCCAGTCTCGAGAGGGATCGGGGTGTCACAGGTGGTATCAGAGCTTGTTTAGCTCATAAGCCGGGATAGGGTCCTCGGTTTGGTGGGTAGTGATCCTTGAATGTTTGCTTGTTAAGTGTGTTTTGAAAGTGTATGCTTGCATGTGAGATTGTGTGTCTTGACTTGAATGTGTGCTCCTATGTGATATAGTTATGTGTTATGTGTTAATTGTGTGCTAAGTAAAGTGAAGTGTCTAGTTGTGCATTGAATTGACCTATTGAATTGGCATCGTGAATCGAATCGACCTCGTGAATTGTTATTTGCTTGAAGTATTGCTTGTAATGTGTGTTTTTAAATGTCTTGAATTGGTTATGCCGTGATTTGAATTGATTATGTTGTGCTTGACTTGATTGTCGTGCTTGAGTGACTTTGTTGAATAAACTCTTTTATAAACTTGCTTGCATAGTAGTTTAAGGCATGTGTATAACTGTGATATATTGGCATTCATACATGTCCTATTGAAATGGTAAGAGAGACTTCTTCCTCCCCTGAAGAGAAGTGGTTAGTAGCAGGCCTCCAAGTTATGTGGATTGACAGGAATGAGCAGTGCTTGACTAGGCCTTTATTTGGGAGTTGACATTTATAGCTGGAGTTTGTTTATTGGGGTTCCTTGAAGGTTATCTTCTAGGCTTTCTGTAAATGACTTCCTTTGGAGTTCTACATGATTATTCTTTGGAGTATTTTCTGGATGTCTTCTTGATTGGGCATTCATCGGGTATTTCTATATTGGCATTTGTGGGAGACTTGGTTGGAATTTTAATCAAACTTTGGTGTTCTTTCTGCATTCTTATGGGGAACTTTGATTTGAGTCTGCTTACAATGATCAGTTTTGTATGAGGCGTATTACTTTGGTATTCCTTGTGGACATTTCTCAGTGGATTTGGCAATCGGAATTCTTATTGGACTTGCTGCATAATATTGTCTACAATATCCTTGCTCTAGTCTTTCTTGATATTTTATCGGCAATCGTGATTAGAATTCCTCAATAGTATATGATGCACCTGCACGACATTCCCTCTGGTATTTTACCCAATATTCGGTAGCAGTATTATTTTGGAGAAATCTACTTGGCTATTCAGCTTGGTGTTCATTCATGGACTTTTGATAATTATATATATGTTGACGTACATTATGGATTCCCTATTCAGATGCTTCTTGAGCTATATATTTTGAAAGACTTCCTTGAAACCTCTATAATATGATTGACTGGATTTCTTGTTTGGAGTCTTCCTGAGCAGTACTTTGGATTCTTGTTTAGACTCTGCTTCAGATTGTTTATTGGTATGTTCTCGGTACTTTTAGTTAGGATTCTATTATGGCATTCATGTCTAGTAAGATTTTTATTTGGGGATCTATTTGGTTGTTCTCTGGAGCATTCTTTGATTTTCTTAACGGGTGTTCTTTGGAGAATCAGTGGACTTGGTTATTGGAATCTCAATCGGACTTACTGTATGGTATTATCTATGGTATGTGTGTCTTGGACTTTATTGGTGTGCTACTGGCATTCCAAATTTGAAAATTCTTCAATGGCATTCTCGAGGATCCTTAGTGGCCATTTATTTAGCCTTTACTTATTGGGCAAACTTGGCTACATTCTTACCGGAGCATTGTTCGGGTATTTTTTTTCTTGGCATTCCTCAGTTGGTTTGGTAATTGGAATTCCTATCGGGCTTATTGTATAGCACTACTTACGGTATGCTGTGGAATACTTTAGGCTTCCTTGGTGGTAAGTTGTACGAAGTTTGCACTCGGCAAATGGCGATGAGGTCTTGAAGCTTGGTCTTATATGTGCTGCATCTACTTTGGCTATCCTTTGACTTCCTTATTTGATACTTGTTGGACTTTTATAGAGGATTCGTATATAGAATATTCCTTCGGTATTCTTCTTGTTAATAATATGTGGAATTGGTAATATCTACAGTATCTTTGCTTTAGTCTTTATTGGCATCTTCTCGGCACTTTTAGCAGGGAATTCTTTTATGATATTCTTGACCAGCGGAATTCTTATTAGGATTTCAAGATGGTATTTTCAATTAAGCCTTTATTTGGCCTTATTGCTTTGGAGTTTTCAGTCAGTACTATTGGGGGGTTCTTAGTAAGGTATTCTTCGAGCGTTCTTATTCTGTGTCTTGCTCAGCAACCAATGAAGAGTGGTCAGAGTTGAATTTTAGATGATTCAGAGTTCTATTGGAAGAAGAATTGCGAGGATGCAATTGTTTTAAGGGGGGAAGGATGTGATAACCCGAACCCGGCATGCATTTAATGGCATTTAATTGTATTTAACTAAGTGTTATCTTAAATGTTAGCATTGAATTTCGTGTTTATTTTTAAGTTAAACATGTATTTGTAGTTTTATTTTCATATTTCTTTTAGAGGTAATTAAAATAATACTTGAGTTAATTATGTTAACGGAATATCAACTACTTTTCATATTTATGTCAATCGGTTTTTATTTTTCTTGCACTTAAATGCTCGGATTTCAATTAAATGAAAAGTAGCTCCGAGCCGGAGTAAATTTTAAGCTATGATGCTTTTCAAAAATTATATATTTTCTTAAATTCTTTGAGATTTAATTATTAATCTTTTAATGTCGCAAAGTGCATAGCATTTCGAGAGCAATCGTTAGGAAATAAATTATAGTCCTTACCAAATAGTGAAAACTAGTGTTTAGTGTTTTAATTTTAGTATTTTAATTGTTATTAACTTGAATTTGATTTGTGATAGTTGTTTTAGCTTTAAAATGCATGAAAATAGGCTAATTTAACAATTTTAAGTTAGTTGACCAAGGGGTTTGACCTTTGACCGAAGCTTGTCACCTTATAAGCTTATAACATAACAAAATTAAAAAAACAAAGCAAAAACAGACCACAAGCTGGACGAAAATAGAAGGAGAAAAAAAAAAGAAATTTCAACTTCAAATCTTCGATTCTTCGCGTGAGCTTGCACGGGGTGGTTTCCGAGGCATCCTACGAGGTTTTCCTAGCGTCTAGGAGCGTCTAATGTGAGGGTTTCATGTTTATTTGCGCATTTGAATATTTTATGTGTTAACTTTGATTTTTGGGTTTTATCCGTATATTGTTATTTTAATTGTTTTGAGGCTTAAAGAATGTTCCCTAACAATTGTAGAACATGTATTTATAGCTTTTTAACATTTTCTGCGGTTGAATATTGAAATTGAAATATAAATTGTTAATTGAATAATAAATTGTGAATAGTAAACCCCCGTTTCGATGAAGTTGCTCCGTTACGCGTTCTGTTGATGTAGGAAGGTGCTAGATATGCTAGAATGCCTAAATGTATGGTTTAATTAGATTGTGTAATGGAAAAAATAGAGAAAAAGGCTTAGTGAAAGTTGGGGTCGTTTCGGTCAAGTTTGGAATTTTCTCAATTTCCGTGAAAGCATTGTCGAGGTACATCATGGAAGCACTTTTGGTGCAGTTGTGACATTGGTTGGGTAATCGGTTGAGATAGTTGTAGTTCAAACGAGCAAAGGGGGAAATCGGGGCTTTGCGTGAATTCTAGGGTTAAGTAGGGTTTCGGGGTCTTTAGACGTGCCTTATAGTGACCTAGGAGGATTGGTGAAGTCGGTTTCCAAAACTCGTGGCTCGTTTGAAAGTAGTAGTGTTTTGAAAGTTGGGGTCATTTTTGTGATTTTGTGTGTTTTCATGGGATATTGCCTATAGAATGCTTATATTGCCTATAGAATGCTTATAATGCCTATAGAATACTTATTATAGCTTGATAATGTTTGTTGGTGTTGTTCTTGTTACTTATTTGATTGTAAATACTTGTTATCTTGTTTATCACCTCTAATCTGTATTGTTGTGCTATCGCTCGTTTATCGCCTTGTATCGTGTCTTGCATTGCATAGTGTCAGGCGCGTGAGTGATGGGCCTCTCTGGGTAGTCTCGGGCTGCCAGCGTTGGTTGCTCTAGCTCCGTGCCCTATTCCCTTTTCTCGCTTGGGTTGCCTCCCAGGGAGATTTGGGTCGTAGAATTGATGGTTACTCCCGGGATATTCCAAACTGAAGTTATAAAGTGGTTGAGCCGGCGCGTCATCGTTAAAGTCATCGGAATCGTGATCGGTACATTACTCGCTCGAGTGAACCATAGCCTTTAGAGTGTGGTATAGCTTTGATTGGTTGTGTTAATGCTTTCATTAATTGTTTATTGTATTGATGGTTTGTCTTGATCGCTTACTTTTCAGTTATATTGCTTAACTGCCTATTTGCATTGCACGAACTTCTTTCTCTCCACCTCGATATCTGTCTCGCCCTCACTGAGTATAGGTGTTGTGTATACTCACTCCTCACCACCACATTTCAGGAAATGTCATGTTAGCTGGAAAGTTCGTGATTTCGTGAAAGTTCGTGCTTGAAGAGTTGTCTTGCGTGCCTATGTGGCTTGAGTTGTCGAAGTTTTAAAGATGTATGCTTTCATGTATTATATGTATTTAATGTCAAAAGGAATGTAATTTAAGTTTCATTAGATTGTTGAAGTAGTTTGATAAGTTAGATTATGTATCTAGTTAGTATAGCTTAACTTTGATGCATGTTTGTAATGTCCAAAGGAAAAGAGTTAGAATGGTTTGATAGTCTAACTTATGAAATAGGTTAGCACGGTTTAATTGTCAAGCATGAATGTACTTGTAAAAGATGTGAAGAGGTAGGTTAGTCTGTAAACTGGAAATGTATATTTGCTTGTGATTGCTTGTTGAGAACAAGGCTCGGATGGCCTTGAGGTGGTTGAATGTTTGGACATGGTATTGGTCCACTTATGTGCTGTCGCAGGTCTGCTTTTTGCCTAGAAACAGGAGAGACTCCGTCCGTTTTCCCTAAAATTTTGCCCGGGTTTGGAATTGGGTTGTGATTAGATTGATAGATATAACTCCCGGTCTCAAGAGGGATCAGGGTGTCACAAGTGGTATCAGAGCTTGTTTAGCTCATAAGCCGGGATAGGGTCCTCGGTCTGGTGGGTAGTGATCCTTGAATGTTTGCTTGTTAAGTGTGTTTTGAAAGTGTATGCTTGCATGTGAGATTGTGTGTCTTGACTTGAATGTGTGCTCCTATATGATATAGTTATGTGTTATGTGTTAATTGTGTGCTAAGTAAAGTGAAGTGTCTAGTTGTGCATTGAATTGACCAATTGAATTGGCATCGTGAATCGAATCGACCTCGTGAATTGTTATTTGCTTGAAGTATTGCTTGTAATGTGTGTTTTTAAATGTCTTGAATTTGTTATGCCGTGATTTGAATTGATTATGTTGTGCTTGACTTGATTGTCGTGCTTGAGTGACTTTGTTGAATAAACTCTTTTATAAACTTGCTTGCATAGTAGTTTAAGGCATGTGTATAACTGTGATATATTGGCATTCATACATGTCCTATTGAAATGGTAAGAGAGACTTCTTCTTCCCCTGAAGAGAAGTGGTTAGTAGCAGGCCTCCAAGTTATGTGGATTGACGGGAATGAGCAGTGCTTGACTAGGCCTTTATTTGGGAGTTGACATTTATAGCTGGAGTTTGTTTATTGGGGTTCCTTGAAGGTTATCTTCTAGGCTTTCTGTAAATGACTTCCTTTGGAGTTCTACATGATTATTCTTTGGAGTATTTTCTGGATGTCTTCTTGATTGGGCATTCATCGGGTATTTCTATATTGGCATTCGTGGGAGACTTGGTTGGAATTTTAATCAACCTTTAGTGTTCTTTCTGCATTCTTATGGGGAACTTTGATTTGAGTCTGCTTACAATGATCAGTTTTGTGTGAGGCGTATTACTTTGGTATTCCTTGTGGACATTTCTCAGTGGATTTGGCAATCGGAATTCTTATTGGACTTGCTGCATAATATTGTCTACAATATCCTTGCTCTAGTCTTTCTTGATATTTTATCGGCAATCGTGATTGGAATTCCTCAATAGTATATGATGCACCTGCACGACATTCCCTCTGGTATTTTACCCAATATTCGGTAGCAGTATTATTTTGGAGAAATCTACTTGGCTATTCAGCTTGGTGTTCATTCATGGACTTTTGATAATTATATATATGTTGACGTACATTATGGATTCCCTATTCAGATACTTCTTGAGCTATATATTTTGAAAGACTTCCTTGAAACCTCTGTAATATGATTGACTGGATTTCTTGTTTGGAGTCTTCCTGAGCAGTACTTTGGATTCTTGTTTAGACTCTGCTTCAGATTGTTTATTAGTATGTTCTCGGTACTTTTAGTTGGGATTCTATTATGGCATTCATGTCTAGTAAGATTTTTATTTGGGGATGTATTTGGTTGTTCTCTGGAGCATTCTTTGGTTTTCTTAACGGGTGTTCTTTGGAGAATCGGTGGACTTGGTTATTGGAATCTCAATCGGACTTACTGTATGGTATTATCTATGGTATGTGTGTCTTGGACTTTATTGGTGTGCTACTGGCATTCCTAATTTGAAAATTCTTCAATGGCATTCTCGAGGATCCTTAGTGGCTATTTATTTAGCATTTACTTATTGGGCAAACTTGGCTACATTCTTACCGGAGCATTGTTCGGGTATTTTTTTTCTTGGCATTCCTCTGTTGGTTTGGTAATTGGAATTCCTATCGGGCTTATTGTATAGCACTACTTACGGTATGCTGTGGAATACTTTAGGCTTCCTTGGTGGTAAGTTGTATGAAGTTTGCACTCGAAAAATGGCGATGAGGTCTTGAAGCTTGGTCTTATATGTGCTGCATCTACTTTGGCTATCCTTTGACTTCCTTATTTGATACTTGTTGGACTTTTATAGAGGATTCGTATATAGAATATTCCTTCGGTATTCTTCTTGTTAATAATATGTGGAATTGGTAATATCTACAGTATCTTTGCTTTAGTCTTTATTGGCATCTTCTCGGCACTTTTAGCAAGGAATTCTTTTATGATATTCTTGACCAGCGGAATTCTTATTTGGATTTCAAGATGGCATTTTCAATTAAGCCTTTATTTGGCCTTATTGCTTTGGAGTTTTCAGTCAGTACTATTGGGGGGTTCTTAGTAAGGTATTCTTCGAGCGTTCTTATTCAGTGTCTTGCTCAGCAACCAATGAAGAGTGGTCAGAGTTGGATTTCAGATGATGCAGAGTTCTATTGGAAGAAGAATTGCGAGGACGCAATTGTTTTAAGGGGGGAAGGATGTGATAACCCGAACCCGGCATGCATTTAATGGCAATTAATTACATTTAACTAAGTTTTATCTTAAATGTTAGCATTGAATTTCGTGTTTATTTTTAAGTTAAACATGTATTTGTAGTTTTATTTTCATATTTCTTTTAGAGGTAATTAAAATAATACTTGAGTTAATTATGTTAACGGAATATCAACTACTTTTCATATTTATGTCAATCGGTTTTTATTTTTCTTGCACTTAAATGCTCGGATTTCAATTAAATGAAAAGTAGCTCCGAGCCGGAGTAAATTTTAAGCTATGATGCTTTTCAAAAATTATATATTTTCTTAAATTCTTTGAGATTTAATTGTTAATCTTTTACTGTCGCAAATTGCATAGCATTTCGAGAGCAATCGTTAGGAAATAAATTCTAGTCCTTACCAAATAGTGAAAACTAGTGTTTAGTGTTTTAATTCTAGTATTTTAATTGTTATTAACTTGAATTTGATTTGTGATAGTTGTTTTAGCTTTAAAATGCATGAAAATAAGCTAATTTGACCAATTTTAAGTTAGTTGACCAAGGGGTTTGACCTTTGACCAAAGCTTGTCACCTTATAAGCTTATAACATAACAAAATTTAAAAAAAAAACAAAGCAGAAACAGACCACAAGCTGGCCGAAAATAGAAGGAGAAAAAAAAATTTCAACTTCAAATCTTCGATTCTTCGCGTGAGCTTGCACGAGGTGGTTTCCGAGGCATCCTACGAGGTTTTCCTAGCGTCTAGGAGCGTCTAAGGTGAGGGTTTCATGTTTATTTGCGCATTTGAATATTTTGTATATTAACTTTGATTTTTGGGTTTTATCCATATATTGTTATTTTAATTGTTTTGAGGCTTAAAGAATGTTCCCTAGCAATTGTAGAACATGTATTTATAGCTTTTTAACATTTTCTGCGGTTGAATATTGAAATTGAAATATAAATTGTTAATTGAATAGTAAATTATGAATAGTAAACCCCCGTTTCGATGAAGTTGCTCCGTTACGCGTTCTGTTGATGTAGGAAGGTGATAGATATGCTAGAATGCCTAAATGTACGGTTTAATTAGATTGTGTAATGGAAAAAATGGAGAAAAAGGCTTAGTGAAAGTTGGGGTCATTTCGGTCAAGTTTGGAATTTTCTCGATTTGCGTGAAAGCATTGTCGAGGTACGTCATGGAAGCACTTTTGGTGCAGTTGTGACATTGGTTGGGTAATCGGTTGAGATAGTTGTAGTTCAAACGAGCAAAGGGAGAAATCGGGGCTTTGCGTGAATTCTAGGGTTAAGTAGGGTTTCGGGGTCTTTAGAAGTGCCTTATAGTGACCTAGGAGGATTGGTGAAGTCGGTTTCCAAAACTCGTGGCTTGTTTGAAAGTAGTAGTGTTTTGAAAGTTGGGGTCATTTTTGTGATTTTGTGTGTTTTCGTGGGATATTGCCTATAGAATGCTTATATTGCCTATAGAATGCTTATAATGCCTATAGAATACTTATTACAGCTTGATAATGTTTGTTGGTGTTGTTCTTGTTACTTATTTGATTGTAAATACTTGTTATCTTGTTTATCACCTCTAATCTGTATTGTTGTGCTATCGCTCGTTTATCGCCTTGTATCGTGTCTTGCATTGCATAGTGTTAGGCTCGTGAGTGATGGGCCTCTCTGGGTAGTCTCGGGCTGCCAGTGTTGGTTGCTCTAGCTCCGTGTCCTATTCCCTTTTCTCGCTTGGGTTGCCTCCCAGGGAGATTTGGGTTGTAGAATTGATGGTTACTCCCGGTGTATTCCAAACTGAAGTTATAAGGTGGTTAAGCCGGCACGTCATCGTTAAAGTCATCGGAATCGTGATCGGTACATTACTCGCTCGAGTGAACCATAGCCTTCACGGTGTGGTATAGCTTTGATTGGTTGTGTTAATGCTTTCATTAATTGCTTATTGTATTGATGGTTTGTCTTGATCGCTTACTTTTCAGTTATATTGCTTAACTGCCTATTTGCATTGCACGAACTTCTTTCTCTCCACCTCGATATCCGTCTCGCCCTCACTGAGTATACGTGTTGTGTATACTCACTCCTCACCACCACATTTCAGAAAATGTCATATTAGCTGGAAAGTTCGTGATTTCGTGAAAGTTCGTGCTTGAAGAGTTGTCTTGCGTGCCTATGTGGCTTGAGTTGTCGAAGTTGTAAAGATGTATGCTTTCATGTATTATATGTATTTAATGTCAAAAGGAATGTAATTTAAGTTTCATTAGATTGTTGAAGTAGTTTGATAAGTTAGATTATGTATCTAGTTAGTATAGCTTAACTTTGATGCATGTTTGTAATGTCCAAAGGAAAAGAGTTAGAATGGTTTGATAGTCTAACTTATGAAATAGGTTAGCACGGTTTAATTGTCAAGCATGAATGTACTTGTAAAAGATGTGAAGATGTAGGTTAGTCTGTAAACTGGAAATGTATATTTGCTTGTGATTTCTTGTTAAGAACAAGGCTCGGATGGCCTTGAGGTGGTTGAATGTTTGGACATGGTATTGGTCCACTTATGTGATGTCGCAGGTTTGCTTTTTGCCTAGAAACAGGGGAGACTTCGTCCGTTTTCCCTAAAATTTTGCCCGGGTTTGGAATTGGGTAGTGATTAGATTGATAGATAGAACTCCCGGTCTCGAGAGGGATCGGGGTGTCATAGATCAAGTATCGACAAAAGATCTTATTAGCTTAGGGGCGTAGCGATAACTCGAGACCTTCCTCTCTTAGGCTTACCAGTATTGACTAATTACATAATCTATATATTCTCAAAAGCCCGGCAAAATGTGATAAAGACCTGAAAGGCGAAAGAAGCCCTTCAAACGAAAGTCCCATAGCTGATTCTTAAGCAGCTTCTATTAGTATGCTAAGAAGAATGGTGATGCTTCCCTTCAATCAAGTGAGTCACTATTTGCTTTCGTTCAAAGCCCTACTACTGCTGCTGATTTTCACATTTGTCACTTTGCGTATTCTCTACCATCAATCTGATTCTGGTCATGTCCTTCTCCTAGTGCAAGAAGTTACTTAACAAACCCTTCTGTAACAGCTTATTCTAACGAAACAACCTATTTTTTGTCAAAAGAGATAACAACTAATTCAATAGCAACGGAGTGAAGGGATGCAGATTCAATGGATCTTCTTTGCTCTGATTCAATTCTTGATAACTTGAAACCAGGAAAGAGCCAAGTACGGACGGGGATGGAACTCTCAAGTGGACATCTGAGATGAGAAGTTGAAAGGGCTATCAGGGGATAAGCATTCACTAACAAATACCCACAGCTCTGACTTTGATAGCGCTTACGCATTCAGTTAACTTTGTAAGAGCTACTTTCATTTCTCTTCTTTGCTTCTGATTCAATAGCACCGAATACTTGAACACGGATGCCATTAACAGTGGATAGGCAAACAAAGTCTAATCAAGGTACGAAATAGACTTCTAGACTGCTTTCGGAGTTTCCAATGTTATGATAAAAATGGGTATCCCTACTGTGCTTCGACTGCCTTTCCACTCCTCAAGCTAGAGCTGGATTGACACCTTATGGGTACCGGCTTCGCGGGATCATTTCAATCCATACTCTTGTTAAGCTCTATTGGGCGGAGGACTACCTCTCTTGACTAAAAGAGGAGTAAAGAAGATTCTTCACTAATATAATTATCGAGGTTTACCAGCTTAGACCACTTTAGGGACTAGAGGAAGAGACGAGTCTTAGGACGTAATGGCTTTCTGGCTAGTCTATCCCTTTTACCCCTTGTCTATCTGCTTTGTACTATGTACTGTATCTTCCGCTTCAAGTTTCATTTCTAAAATCCTTCTTATGCTATGAGTTAAAACCAATCCAAAAAAAGGTATAAAGTAACTCGATTGATAAGGAGAGGAAGATAAACGCTCGACCGATAGGGAGAGGAATGGTAAATGGCCTATTTTGATGAAGGAGAAACTAGCTATATTCTTTTCTTTTACGCCATGAAAATGGGATAGATAGAAGGGATCTCAAACTGCTGCTTCATCTTCTTATACTGAATCGACTGCTGCTCCTAGAATTGCTCGTCGTGCTACTGGAACTGCTGGATCAACGACAACTCACTGTTGGGGGGCTATGACTAGAAATAAGGATTTGTTCGATCTGTCACTCGCTCTAATGTGGATCAACTGTATCTGTTATGAAAGGCAGTTAGTCGTTATAGGTATAACCACTTGGGTAGTACGTACGGGCATAAGTAGCGACCTAAGTAGTATGGGCATTATGTTGCAGATTTGAGTTCTTACCCAGTTTTTCTTTTTAGTAAAAAAGGGCTAGCTTGTAGATGTTATAAAGTGAACTGCTGCATTCCTAAAGCAGTACTTAGCTTCAGTCTGTAAAGTCCTAGGCGCACTAGACTAGAATGGATAGCACAAGTCGGAGGTAAAGCTTCTACTTATACCTATCATTCCTAACTCCGTGAAGGTTAATAATCAATCGAATCGTCTTTTCAATATCCAGTTATCTGGTAAAGAAGGTAGGAAAGGGCTTCATGGTATATAAGTAGAGTTTTTTTGGGTCTGTCTTTTATCCTTATTTCTTTCACGGGATTTGGTATTAAGAGTCTTCTTCATACCAAGGAAAGTCCGATCTTAGAATAACGGGTGATTGGATTTGAGAGCGTAAGTTACCGAGGAGCCGAAGGAACGAGCCGTGAAGGTGGGTTCGCGAGCAATTATCATACGAAACAAACCATATACAACTTTGTTCGGCGGAACCAATTCCGCTTATTGTGGGAGTTCCGGGAAGCTACCTAAATAGAGAGCCCACGCGTGCATGGGTGGTTGATAAACACGTATTATTGGGATGGGACAACAGGCAATGGATATCGTTCCCCTACCTAAGCCTGCAGTTGGTAGGCAAATCCCTCTGTCCAAGTGATTGAGTTAAAGCTTTGGGCATAGAGCGGAGCGAGCCCATGGAGAGAAGTAGAGTCCAGCAACATTAAGCCCTAAAATAGAGTTTTTATTCCAATCCCTACTCAACACGGTGCCTTAGGGAGAATTAGAGGCTTGTTGCTAGCGGAAGTAACGCACCAAAGAGCAAAGCAAAGCATTCACAAAGAAATAGTGTAAGCAGAAGGGAATACGCAACAGTTAGCGACTGCCCGAGGTAAGCCCGTCAACCTCTCTGATTTTCCCTCTTTAGAAATAAGATAATAAGCTCGTCAACATTGAAGCTTACACTTTTGGCAGCTGTTAGGCAAGTGATATTATACGCAAGTCCGGACCTATATAATGAGGGTGCGTTAAGACGAGTTGATGAGCTAATACGGTTGGCTTACTTTTCATATGTGGAGGTAAGCTGACGTTAAGCACTGGGGCTAGCCACAAAGAAATAGGCTTGAATTAACATAGATCGTCTTCCAGTTGACCTTTCCAAACTATGCTTCACAATCAAGATAGAAAAAGACTAAACAAGTGTTGTCCTAATGAAATGGCTGATAGTCTAGTAGAACATTCATTCCTTACCGCCGCTACCTACTTAAGACTAAAAGCTAGTAGTGAGACTTCTATTCTGCCACCCTATCTAGTAAGAGCCTCTAAAGCTATGTTTGGTGTAATCAATAGTTGGGCTCGATTTTACTGAATAAGAAGGGGCGGAGTCTCAACTACCACACAACTACTATACCACTAACACTCCACGAGTGGATTAGTTGAGACTCTAAATGATATCAATCACTAAACTCAACAAAGTAACAAAAATCATAAGAAAAACAAAGTTCACAGAAGGTTGGGAAATAGTACACCCGGTTCACCAGGTTCTACCACTGCAGGGCCCAATCATACTCAAAATCAGAGTTTGATCCTGGCTCAGAAGGAACGCTAGCTATATGCTTAACACATTTAAGTCGAACGTTGTTTTTGGGGAGCTGGGCAGAAGGAATAAAGGCTCCTAGCTAAAGGTAGCTTGTCTCGCCCAGGAGGTGAGAAGAGTTGAGAACAAAGTGGCGAACGGGTGCGTAACGCGTGGGAATCTGCCCAACAGTTCGGGGCAAATCCTAAAGAAAGCTAAAAAGCGCTGTTTGATGAGCCTGCGTAGTATTAGGTAGTTGGTCAGGTAAAGGCTAACCAAGCCAATGATGCTTAGCTAGTCTTTTCGGATGATCAGCCACACTAGGACTGAGACACGGCCCAGACTCTAACGGGGGATAGCAGTGGGGAATCATGGACAATGGGTGAAAGCCTGATCCAGCAATATTGCGTGAGTGAAAAAGGGCAATACCGCTTGTAAAGCTCTTTTGTCGAGTGCGCGATAATGACAGGACTCGAGGAAGAAGCCCGAGCTAACTCTGTGCCAGCAACCGCGGTAAGACCGGGGGGGAGGGGGGCAAGTGTTCTTCGGAATGACTAGGCGTAAAGGGCACGTAGGCGGTGAATCGGGTTGAAAATGAAAGTCGCCAAAAACTAGCGGAATGATCTCGAAACCAATTCACTTGAGTGAGACAGAGAATAGTGGAATTTCATGTGTAGGGGTGAAATCCACAGATCTACGAAGGAACGCCAAAAGCAAAGGCAGCTCTCTAGGTCCCTACCGATGCTAGGGTACGAAAGCATGGGGAACGAACAGGATTAGATACCCTAGTAGTCCATGCCGTAAACGATAAGTGTTCGCCCTTGGTCTATGTGGATCAGGGGCCTAGCTAATGTGTGAAACACTCTGCCTAGGGAGTACGGTCGTAAGACCAAAACTCAAAGGAATTGATGGGGGCCTACACAAGCAGTAGAACATGTGGTTTAATTCGATACAACGCACAAAACTTTACCAGCCCTTGACATATGAACAAAAAAAATGTCTTTAACAAGATGGTACTGACTTTCATACAGGTGCTGCATGGCTGTCGTCAGCTCATGTCGTGAGATGTTTGGTTAAGTCCTATAACGAGCAAAACCCTCATTTTGTATTGCTGAGACATACGCCTATGGAGAAAGTCTTTGCAACCGAAGTGAGCCGAGGAGCCAAGTGACGTGCCAGCGCTACTGATTGATTGCCATCACGTAGCTATGCTGTCAGTAAGAAGGTAGCCAGCGGCTTTCAATTTCTAGTTAGTGCTCTTTTTTTATTACAGCTAGCGCGCTTTACTAATAAGAAGACTCGGCATTCAGGCGAGCCATCGATGGTGTAGTACGTAGCGGGTTCAGTACGCCTCACCAAAACAGCTTCGAAACAAACAGAAAGGTGCGTGCCGCACTCACAAAGGACTACTAGTGATATACTAGAGGAAGGTGGGGATAACGTCAAGTTTGCATGGCCCTTATGGGTTGTGTAATACCCGAGCCCGGAATGTGAATTTTCTTGTTTATTATTTTGAAAATTATATTTCCTTAAATTCTTTGTGAATTAATTGTTACTTTCTCGATGTCGCAACGTGCATTGCATTTAAGGAGCGATAGTTAGAGAACGTTTTCCAGTCCTCAGCAAATAGTGAAATTAGTGTTTAGATGACTTAAATTTTATATTTTAAATGTTGCTAGCTTTAATTGATCTTTCCTTAGCTCAAATGGCTTTAAAATGCACAAAATAAAGGCCTTTGACCAAGTTTTAAGTGGTTTGACTTAGGACTTTGACTATTTGACTTAGCCAACCTTTTAATAAGCTAAAACAAAGGAAAATAAAAAAAACAACAGCTGAACAGAGAGAGAGCAGGCCGTGAGTTCCAAGAAGAAAAAAAAAAACCTTTCACATTTCAATCGTCCAATCTTCGAGTGAGCTCGTGCGGAGTGGTTTCCGAGGTGACTAGCGTTGTTTTCCTAGCGACTAGGAGTGCCTAAGGTGAGGGAATCATGTTATTTGCGCATTTAAATGTTTAGTGTATCAACTTTGCAATTTTTAGATTTTATCCATAGATTGTTGTTTAAAGCGATTTGATGCTTCTAGAATGTTCCTTGGCAATTGTAGAACGTGTATTTATAGCTTTTTAACATTTTCTGCGGTTAAATGTTGTGATTGCAAATTAAATTGTCAATTGAATAGTGTTTTATGAATAGTAAAACCTTGAAACGTTGAAGTTGCGCTGTTATGCTTTCCGTTGATGTAGAAATGTGCTAGGTATGCTAGAATGCCTAAATGCATGGTTTGTTTGGGTTGCGTAGTGGAAACAACGAGAATTATGCCTTTGGGAAAGTCGGGGTCGATTAGGTCGACTTTAGCATTTTCTCGTTTTGCGTGTTGGCATTGTATCGGGAGGCCATGGAAGCACTCTTGGTGCGATTATGGCATTGGTTGGGTGTTTGGTTGG
This sequence comes from Ehretia macrophylla, assembly GCA_037974665.1. Taxonomy (NCBI): domain Eukaryota; kingdom Viridiplantae; phylum Streptophyta; class Magnoliopsida; order Boraginales; family Ehretiaceae; genus Ehretia; species Ehretia macrophylla. The sequence goes on from CM075776.1 coordinate 35,499,578, forward strand.
TATAGTTGTAGTTCAAACGAGGAAGGGGGAAATCGGGGCTTTGCGCGAGTTCTAGGGTAAAGTAAGGTTTCGGGGTCTTTAGACGTGCCTTATGGTGACCTAAGAGGTTTGGTGAAGTCGGTTTTCAGAACTCGTGGCTCGTTTGGAAATGGTAGGGTTTTGATAGTTGGGGCCGATTTGTGTTTTTGCTTGTTTTCTTGACTTTATGCCTATAGAATGCTTAGGGTTGCTTGAAATACTTGTTTGAATTGATTTGGATTGAAATGCTTATCAATTGCTGCTATTGCGTGCAAGAGTAACCTACTTTGTTATTCTCCCACGTGTGGCTTTATCGTCTTGTATCAAGTCTTGCATTGCATAGCGTCTCGCGCGTGAGTGATGGGCCTCTCTGGGTTGCCTTGGGTTGCCAGTGTTGGTTGCTCTAGCTCCGCTACTATTCCCTTTCTCGCTTGGGTTGCCTCCCAGGGAGATTTGGGTCGTAGGTTGATGGATACTTCCGGGGTATTCCAAACTGGTGTTATAAGGTGGTTTGGGCCGGCGCGTCGTCATCGAATTCTGGAATGAAAGTTGCTCGTGAAAAGACTACCGTATCCTTTGAGTGAATGTTTATAGTCTTTAATGCTTGCCTTGTTATGATATTGACTTGTTTGTATCTTTAAATGTTAATTGTATGCATTGCTTGGCTAATTGCATTGCATACTCCTCTCATCTCCGTCCTTGAGACCAATTGCCCTCGCTGAGCAATAGTTTTTGCTCATTCCTCTCTATACTATATTTTTACAAGAGTAGTTGAAGCAGAACCTATCGAGGTAATAGAGGAGGAGGAGCAGGTGGAGGTGTTTCCGTGATAGCACTTCTCTGCTTTGCTGGTGGTTGGTTACCAGATTTTTGTGCGAGCCTTGCTTGTTATGTATATTGCTTGGATATCGCTTAATTTTGAGGCTTGTAGCCTTGTATGTACTTCTAGTTTGAGGCCTCTACGGTCTTATGTTGTATAAGTTGAAAGGATGTAAAGTTGTAACTTGTACTCTTGTGATTAGTAAGAAAATGCATGCTAATGGAATTGATTAGTGGCATAAATACTTGTGTAGTATGCATATCATTTTTGGTTTGGAAAGTTGGATAATAAGAAATGTATGTTTTTAAAGAAAGTTGGCTTGTTTTGATTATTTTATGGCTTTCGCAAGTATTATATTGATTTTAGGGTTTTCGGATCGTCCGCGGTACAGAGGAGAATCCGTCCGTGTGTCGGGTCCGGGCTTGGCCTTTTGCGGGGTCGGGTCGGGGCGTGACAGGCTGGGCCACACACGTGCTACAATGGCAATTACAATAGGAAGCAAGGCTGTAAGGAGGAGCGAATCCGGAAAGATTGCCTCAGTTCGGATTGTTCTCTGCAACCCGGGAACATAAAGTTGGAATCGCTAGTAATCGCGAATCAGCATGTTGCGGTGAATATGTACCCGAGCCCTATACACACCGCCCGTCATACCTTGGGAATTGGTTTCACCCGAAGCATCGAACTAATGATCACCCATGACATATGTGCCACACTAGTGCCACAAAGGCTTTTAGTAGTCTTATTGGCGCATACCATGTTGGGGTCTTCGACTGGGGTGAAGTTGTAACAAGGTAGTCGTAGGGGAACCTATGGCTGGATTGAATCCTTCGCGATAGAAATTCCCTCTTCCCCCAACCAATAAAGGGGCGAGCTTGCTTCAGTTGCCTAGAACAAAGGACAGAATATCCTTGTGTGGTTCGAATCCACTTCTAAGTGGGCTTTTGGTCCAAAGGACACATAGTCGGGGGCGAGTCAAAAAATTCAATAGTTCCATTTTCCTTCTTGTTTATCAACTTGTTCATCAATCGGAAATCCAGACAAACTGGGCACAACGGTGAGATGTGAAAACACTCGATCCCATTCCGACCTCGAGATGTGGAATCGTCTTGCGCCATATGTACAGAGATTGTTCGGGAGACATGGTCCAAGCCCGGTGAAGAAATTCAAATTGAAAGACATTCACCGAGTCCTTCTATTAGGGGAAGAACTCGGCTTACTTATCAGGAATACAGCCTTTATGCTAGTTCCTGATTTAGTCAATTGAAACAAGCGTCGAGCACAGCTGATAGCGCAAACAAGCAGACATGCAGATGAACGAGACTAGTGCTTCTATCAAGGGTTAAACAAATCGTTCACTCCACAGAAAGAAGTCCGGGTAGGCAGGCAGGCGGGGATTGGAAGCACCTCCTCGTGGGCACGATCCATTACAAGATCCATCACTTTGTACGCACCATGAGACAAAGGGAGAACTCGGCTGGAACAAGAAGCCTGGCAATCAAAGAAATATGGGCAAAAGCGATCCCTTGCATTGAACACAAGCACTTGCAGCGACCCTAGCTTGAAGACAAGAAATGAGGCCAGCTAAGCCACCAATTCTACGAACATAGAGTGATGGCCAGACTAGAATCTATTTGATTTATTTTGCGCCATGTTTGAAAACCTTCCTCATTCTCGGCAAGCGTATCAATCAAAACAAGATCACCTTGAAAGCAAAAGGAGTAGCGCAAGAAGGTCGGTGATTCAGATCGAGAGAAGAGAAAGGGAGCAGATCATACGCATTGTCTCAGGTATGCCTTGGGTCGATCTCACCCAACATCACACCTTGGGGTTGGGGATCATACGCATTGTCTCAGGTGTGCCTTGGGTCGATCTCACCCAACATCACACCTTGGGGTTGGGGATCTAACCCGCTGGAACTATCGTCTCAGGTGTGCCTTTGTTCGAATCCTTATACATGCTAGGGTTTTTGTTCGATATCGTCCTCTCCTTATCAGTCGAGTTACTTTAGACCTCAACTAGGTTTTCAAAAGCATATCAGCAGGACCCATCAACACTTGATATCCTAAAGGCTCCATTCATAGGACCAAGCCCTGCAGCCAACTATATTCCTCTCCCTATCGGTCGAGCTGAATTCCATCCAGCCTCTCCCTCTTGTCGGGCTACTCCGCTCTTTGACATAAAGATTTATTAGAGCTCTATCTCTTCCCTACATGGGGCCGGTTGCCTCAAGTGGAGTGACGACCCCTCTAATCAATGAAGAGTAAGCATTAGATTACGCATGAAATGAAGAAATACTATATATTAGAATTATATTGTACCGGCGCTTACGAGCTTATTGGATTGGATCAAATTCATTAAGTTACACAGAATAAGGCAGTTGTAGATAAGCAAGCTGGGGTTGACCACATCTGTCGAAGAAAAGAAGACAGTCTATCCTAATCGATGAGAACGAAGTATTTGATTCGTCGACAAGACGGGGGATCTAGTAGCTGCTTAATCTATGTCAATAGGTCTCGATACCTTATTTTCATTTTAAGGTAAAGCCCATCGGCTTATGAGGACTATAATGGAAAGGGGGCCACCGGTGCACGTCAGAGATCGAACTAGCAACAAACACAAATCTGAAGTTCTAAATCTTCAAGTAATTATGGTTCCTAGTAAATGAGCAATCAAGCAGTTATATTAACCAAAAGGAACTTCTAACTGTCATCTACTCAAGTTATATGAAGGCAATCATAGAAGCCAGTTCGATACCATTGGTAATTTCATCTGTCCCTTATCCTCCATTCGAAGAACTTAATTAAGGTACTACCGAGTCTGTTAATTTAGTAAACATAAGTACCCGACTCTTTCAAAATCCAGCTCGTCATATGAACCCGTATCTTGACTCTTAGCTCTGCGTCTTCTTGGAAGTGAGATTACTAGGTTTGTGGTGATAGACAGACCAGACAGAGTGAAAAAGGAGCCTCTATATCTACATCTACACAGGAGGACAAAGCGACTTGTTATGAGTAACAGAGTATGCAGACTTAATGGTGAATAAGCTCGCCTAAAGAAAGAGGTAAGATGCCTATAGCTTCGATCAGAATAATACTGGTCTCGGGGACGTAGAAAGAGAAAAGGCGCAGCTATCGGCGAGCAAAAGCAGAAAGTTGCTTTAATCTTGATAATTGAGTGAAGAAGTTTCGGTAAGAGCCATCCTAGAAACCATGTTGCATCGGTGTTTTCAGGGCGTGGAAGGCCTATTAGATTAGGCCAGGTTCATAGACTGGGTACGTAGAAAGGGGGAAGGGACGCTAACAAGTACTGAAAAAGGCTTTCCACAAGGATTGGCTCGATCTTATTATTCAAGGATTCTTCTACCTCACAAGTGTCGAGCGATCCTGACTGCACTAATGCGGCTTAACCATCGTTTATCCACATATGCTACTTTGAAACAACTTGGAGGGGAACGCATCCCTTAGAAGCTGCATGAGCACTTTAACCAAAAAATGTGGACCACAACTAAATAATAGGAACATTACTTCAGACCAACAAGAAATAAATCTAATTTTGAGTACTAACCAAAGAAGTGGCACTTGAAACATAGAAAGACCAAAAACCCAGCCTCTTGCTGAACGAGATTCTCATTCTCTTTTCCAAGCCCGGTTATTGAACCTATGCTCTACTTAATCCCAAGTACTCATATACGCTACGTTCCTTGATCGACCCAAAATGTACTATCTCTAGCCGTGAATTCGCTACACGAATATTTAACATATGAAAGATAAACGAGATCCATTGTAAAAGTATGCTATTTAAATCAGTCCACGCTATCCGCTACACAAGGTTATTCAATTCCATTCGATTCAAGACAAGAAAGGGCAGGAACACTTCAAATAGACTATAGTGGACATATTATTAAGAGAGTTGCATAGACCCTCGATTTAGTTTAGAAACAAGAAGATTACAACCTAGTAGGTAGTGGAGGCACTAAGTACCATTTTGGTATGAGGAAAGGCTACAGCTATGCATAGGAAGTCTCAGTTAAGTGGATGTCGGGTTCTCTTTAAGTGTAAAAAAGATGCTGCTCGACTTGAATTGAGGTTGTGCCACTTCCAATCGCTATAGTAAAACTTCATATTAGCCCTACTATACTTGATTACCCATAGCTAATTCGATAAAGGAGGGGTGAAAGACTAAAATTTCGATATACGTAAAAAGGACACAACCTTTTTAGAAACAAAGACTACGAGACTTTAGATTATCCATCCACTGTTACAAGAAGGGTATACGCCTCCATTAAGATGAGAGGGAGAATGTGACTCAATTTCGGTTGAAGTTGGCTTGTTGGATCTTTGAGTTGAACTGAATAATTGTGAGAAATTAGCCTCCTGTTTATCCTTTTGTTCCTAGGGGAAGGGGCTTACTTATAAAAAATATATAAAAAAAAGTTTGCACTTAATCCTTAATCTATTAAGGTATTTAATTCCAATCTTCTGATCTGATACTATTATCATTATCACTATCATTCCTCGAAGTCTAAAAAGATGTGTATCTTGCTATTGGTATCAATCGGTCTTCTCTTTCCTTTTGGTGGTATAGCTGCATGTGTCGATTACCCTTATTATTCATCTTCTCTACCCTTCGGTTGCTTAGGGCGCCCTGAGGGATCTGCCTGACGGAGAAGAGTTCTTGATCACATAGCTTGGGTACTTGAAGTTGCTGATCGTATCATTCGGGCAGAGCCTGGGTCCCTTAGTATTATGTATAGCAATGTTCCCTAAAAGTTTCTTTTGATAGTTTTATTCCGATCGATGAAGTTTTGAAGATGCTCAACCCGAGGTGGAAAATCAACTTTGAATACAATGACGAAGATCTGGTCGAATGGTAAAAGAATCTATGGGTTCGTTAGGAATCGATAGTCGTTGTCTGGACATACGAGTCACAGCTGGCCGGGAAGAGGAGAGATCAACGACGAAGCTACTAGCTGCTAGTTGGAAAAGAAATGACAAGACCACCTTTTGTACATTTCTACTGGTCCAGAATTTGAATAGCGAATGAAAGACTAAGAGATTGGATGACGATAGCACATCTAGCAGGGTTGATGGTTGTGCGACTCTCATTCAAAGTAGGAAATCAATCCCAGCACGACCGATGACTTAGTCTTCTTGTCCGCTTTGACTCAACCACCTACCTAACTTCTTAGAAAAGATCTGATAAATAGCAACTACCTAAGGCCCTTTTAAGCCCTTCACCAACCATGGTCTTTTGTCTAGTAAGTCCAAGTACTATATTCTCCAAGCTTGACTAATAGAATAGGTAGGCCATTTAGAGAACAGTTGAATTAAGGGTTAGCTCTACCTTTAAGTGATAGGGGGCTAAGGGGTGACCGATCCGGTCAGTCAAAAAATAGGTTAAGAAAAAAAGGTGTCTCTGGTCTGGTGTAGCTAATGTGACTTTCTCGATCTATAGTTCCTCTTCTTTTTCTCTCTTGACCAAAGCTCCGTCTTCCCTCACTCAAAAGACCAGCCGTTGTGACACAGGTGTATCGAGGTAGGCCGTGGATTGAATGAAAAAAGAAGACAAACACGAATACTAAAAAGCAGTTCATGGGGATAGAGAGCATGGAACGGGCTTTCCAAGCATAAAACAATCCCTACCTATATATTCCATGGCAATAGACAGAAGGCAGTTTTGATGTTGTTCTTAACCCCAGGTCCATTTCTGCTCCCAATCATCTCCATGAAATGACTACCATGATTTCCGAACAAACCTTCCAACAAGCAGAATAGAAGTTGACCACAAAGTCATCTCTGTGGGAAGCTACTACCCATAAGGCCATCTCGGGTATGGGAAAGAAAGGCGGCAGACAACCGACTGAACTGAGGAGCCTAAACGGCACTGAGGATAAGTCCACCAATTGACAAACAGCTTCTATCTATAAGTGTTTTCATTATGGATCAGTCGACTTGTCATGATTGATTGTTCACACACAATTAGGTTAGGCAGGCTTGGGGAGGTGATCTGAATCGCTATCGATACGATGCAAGGATGATTTGCTGACCGTAACGAACTTGACTCTGCCCCTGAAAAATCAAAAAAGAGCGAGAAGACCTTTGACCTGGACTAGGGAGGGATTGGGGTCGCTTTTCTTTAGGACTTTAGTTCGTAACAAGGCTCGAAAACCTCCGGTTGGATTTGAAATGGATCAGGTAGGGCATCCATTTACGGCATGGGTAGGATTAGCAGTTTTCTCTTTTTCCTTCAATGGTTGGAAATCCGCATCAGCGGGGGTATATGGGAGGAAACCAGTCTGCAGTAATTCAAATTGCTCATTCGGATCAGTAAGGAAAATATTGACTCACACATACCGCAGTGTATTGTTGTCAACTCACATAGTTGCACTTACCAGCACAAGACGACTACTCCTTGCACACCATTAAACGACGCTATTTAACGCTTTGGTTCGCCCAATACAAGAACTATAGCCCAACCTAGCTTAAGGCTAAAGCCGTGGACTACGCCCCCGTGAGAGCCCTCTATTTAACTAACATACTCCCTTTTAATCTCCCCCCATACCTTCATATCCAAGCTGGGAATGATTGACCTTTGGATTCAAATAATAGTGCATAATGGTAGTACTCCTTCCCATTTTTTCTTTTATTTTATCTACTTGAAATGCTTACAGGTAAGTGCGGAGAAGGTACCCAGGGGACCAAATGAAAGGGCACTGAAAGGTCGTCAATTAAAGTTTCGCTAGTACTGAAAGACGAGTAAAGATTGCTAAAACAGACTTAAGGATAATAAATACCCCATTTTACTAGACCAGATTTGTGACAAAAGGAAAGGCTCGAAAGACCTACTTGACGAGTTTCCTTAAGAGTGAGTTCGCCATTCCTCTCCTTATCATTCGAGCATCTTCAAACCTTTAAGTTGAGTGTAGCGAAGGGATTCTCTTAAGAGAAGCTTTAGCCCTTGAACCTGAAATGACTTTTATGAGCTGTCTCAATAGTGACCGACTTGATTTTATTAGTTGTGTGATTAGTGGCTTAGCTGTTAGCTGTCTAAAAGCTACAGTCAAAATAAATCCCTTTTGAAAATAAATCATTAATACGCCTTAGGTACTCTTTTAAGTCCGTGTAAGGCGGAGGGAATAAAGGGACCTGCAGGAGGCTGAAAAGCCGTAGTGCGCTTGCGCTAGTGAGTTAGCACAACAACTTAGTGTCTTATTTTCTTTGCTGCTTATTTTTTGATTTTAACATTTAAATGAAAGCGATTGCTAATGCTTGTGGCTTGCTTCTGTCCTTAGTCAATTTTGGACTGATGCTATTCTGACTGCCATATTTCTTTTAAACCGAATACCTTCCTCTGTCATCTCTGGTCTATCTCTTTTTGAGAGAAGATTTTCTATCTCGACTGACTATGAAGAGCTTCGAGTCTATCGTGAAAGGATGTGGTGGTAACCCCCGCAATTTTGTCTAGAACTGGGCATCCAGCCGTGTAGGAAGACTCACCCTAGCCATTATAGCACCCATCCCAACTCTAGCTGAGAAGTACCCTCCATCCACTTCCCATTTTCCGTGTGTCCAAAAGCCCACCCGCCCAGTTTATGAGCCCCTTTCCGATTCCTTTACCCAATCTCATGAGAAGCAAGCCCAGTAAGCTTGGCCTTAACCTGTCCTCAGACAGGCAACCCTCACCAGGCTGCTGGCATTGCTAAATGCTCCACCACACAGCAAGCCTTCCTGAATACGACAGATGCGGAAGTGGCTAAAGAAGTCAGAGGAAGAAAGTAGTTGGACAACTGTATACACGAAGGCGTTAAGCTTAGTATTCGAGGAATTGGCAACATTGACCGAAAGGGGAAGAGGTAGGAAAAAACTTTTTTAGGTGTAGCTCTACTAAAGTAGTCGGCCTAACCTTCGGTTCTCGTAACCAAGTTTTTCTTTCTCACTCCTTATGTACTTTTTCTTACTTCATCCATACTTTTTGACTTTTTTTGAAGTGTGGGGAAAACTCCATTCCTCTCCCTATCGGTTGAGCATCTTCAAACATCTCCCATTGGTCGGGCATCTTCAATCCTCTACTTCTACTTTTAACTAAAGGCGAACAGCCGGCATTGCAAGCAAATAGAGAGTTCCCGCCCGTTTGAGCCCTTGCGAGCTGGAAAGCGTACCGGCAGTTTGAGTGGCGAAAGGGCTGCTTGCAACAATTATATTAGTTATAATAAATAATAGGTATATAATATTATATATTATAAACAATAATAAGAAAAATAGAAATAAAGAAAATCATTTTTTTTATCAAATTGTTCATTCCTGGGAAGAAGAAGAAGCAGATAGAGTAAAGCTATGAAGTAACTCGACTAATAAGGAGATGGCTGTTCTTTTCATCCGCTCTTCCCGAAGTGAGCGAATTACATGTAGAGATTCATAGGGGCTTATAGTTTAATTGGTTGAAACATACCGTTCATAACGGTGATATTGTAGGTTTTAGCCCTACTAAGCCTACCACCCCATTCTTTTTACCTGATACAAGGCAGTCGAAGTACCCGCCACCCTGCAGATCTCAATCTAGCAACAGTATCAGGAATCATACTATTGTCACTGCCTTTCGGGCACGCCTCCTACGCTCTTGCAGCATGCCCCATTTGGGCAATACGGTGTAATACGCGAAGTAGCTGAGCCTCAGCTCTTCGATCGCTATATTCTTGCAATAGCAAGGATCGAAGAGAGAAGTTACGTCTTTAGGCGAAGAGCGAGAGCGAAACCCTGAAGTCTTATTGTTTTGTTCCCGAACAACGATCATTCATTACGGCCGACCCTACCAAAGACTGAAATCCCGGTTCGGGCAAGCTATATTATGGAACTGATCTGACCGAACTGGGTCTAATAGAACAAGATCTCGATCTTAATAAGGAATTGGAATCTGGAAGGGCCGGCAAGAATCAATGCAATAACGAGATTGAGCAGTAGCGAAGGCCTAGTTCATACTCTAGGAGAGAGTAGATGCGAAGGTTCGAATCAAAGATCTTCACGAGACGGCCCCGGAGCACTATAACATGTCAACAATAAGGGGGGACATACTGGACGTAATCACTCCCTTGGTTAGGGGCTGTGCCGCCCCTATCCTTTAAATTGATGGATTCCTAGGTCTTTTTAATTATCACTGTTGGAAGATTTTTGAAGACGACCTGATCAAGGCGATTCACAATTTCTTTGCTGAAGGCGCACTTAAGCCCTAAGTTTGAATTCAAATTCAATTGTCCTTATTCCAATTCCGAAAGTCTAAAGTCCTTCACACTTTCACCAATTCCAACTTACCTTTTTTTATGGGATATTTAAATGAGAGCTTTCTCAATTTTTCTAAAAAATGCTCTAACACTCGAAGAATGAGTTTGATTCTCCTAGAATCAATTTGAAGGTGTTTACAAGCCTATTTGATAGAAGAAGGTATGAAGTAACTCGATCGATAGGGAGAGGAATGGAGTTGGCAACAACAACCTTTTCTCCTTTCTTTCTTTCCCTTTTTGTCTTCCACATGCCTACTCGATTGGATCCTCTTCCCTTCCCTTTTCTAAAATGCCTGATTGGTCTAAAATCAGTTACTGATGCTTTGTTGAATGAAGAAAAAGCTTCTTTCAAGATCATCTGTTCCTTCCGCCTCACTCCTCACCGACACCAGAAGGCACACTACCAGGAAAGTAAGATAGCTTCTCCTCTAATTATAAAGAAAAGAAACCTCCCAAAATTCGTGTTGTACTGTATTAGTGGAGGCGGTGAAAGCCCTATATTTATATATAACAAAAATAAAAAGAGAGACGGTCATGGTTTATTATATATTGCGCCGGGTGAAGTTGGATTGGATGTCTTGGGTAACTCTCCAATCAAGGTCCCAATTAGGTTTTCTCTCTTCCAATCAAAAGTCAATTTTTTTAGTGTTTAAAACGAAATTCAATTTGCTACTCGGAGCAAAAAATGAATGGTTTGTAGTGGTTTGTCAATAGGGAAAGTGGTTTCTCTCTTAACCTAGAACTAGATGATGAATCAAAGTTCTTGCTTTTTTGAGTCAAAATCATCTTTTTAGATGTTGGAATTTAGGAAAATACCTTCATCATCAGAGCACGGAGTATTTCAAGTAAGCTAATTTGGATCGAATTAGGACCGCCTAGGGGCAGAGTTCTATGTTCTAGAAAGAGCGCTGTTAGTTACAATGGATCGGGTCTAAGGATCTGTGACTAACAGCGTCTTTGACTATTTGAATTATCATTGGCAAATATTGGATTAAAAAAATGCACATCCCAACAAGTGGGATGGATGGATAATTAATAAGAAAAAAGTGTTGGCCCATCTCTAAGACTTGCGAATCAAAATAAGGCTTTTCTAAAAGGGTTGACAGAAAGGGGTCCAGTACTCGCTTAGTGGCAAAGGGATTCACTCTTAAATATGGGCAGGATTATGAGGAAATGTTCAGCTCTGTTGCTAAGATTACCACGACTCATCTCCTTATTGACATTGCTGTAGCAAGGCATGGGCCTTGTAGTTGATCGGTACGAGCACACCGTAAGCTTACTACCACGAGAGAAACTATGAGCTCCTAACTACCGTGCAATAAAAATATCAACACTCCAATGCATAAATACCTACGAGCTACCGTAAACGCTGTTGCACGAGCACACTACCGAGTACCACGAGTACACTAACAAGAGAGGAACTACGAGCAAAAATCAGTAGTCAGTCTTCGACTTAAATAAAGATATTGCGTATAAAAAGAGAAAGAGAGAGATAGTCAGTCTATTGATCCGACGAAAAAAGGACCAAGGACGATGAAGGATGAGAAAGAGGAGGAGTAGGAGCTAGCTTTAATTGAAGCGGAATCGAAGTGAAGAAATTCTGAGTTCATGCCACGACGATCTATATGCAAGGGCAGTTTTGTTGATGCATTCCTCTTGAGAATGAAGAAGAAGAAAGATCTTCTTTTGAATAGGAAAATTTGGTCACGTAGATCTTCTATTTTTCCAGAATTCGTTGATTGCTCCATACGAATTTACAATGGAAAAACTCCTGTTCGTTATAAGATTACTGAAGGAAAGGTTGGTCATAAATTTGGAGAGTTTGCTTCTACACAAAAACAAAGACCTTCGAGAACAAATATTGGACCGGGAAGAAAAAGGGGGAAAAAGTGAAGTCTAAGCGCATATGGCACGAAAAGGAAATCCGATTTCATATTCGCTCTTTTTGATTCTATAATCAAATTTTTCTAGTGAAAGTGAAATAAATAAAATAAGATATCTAATTCTATCTGAATCAAATGAGCCGCCTCTAGCATTTCTTTTTCGCGATTCAGAGCGTGAATCTGTACATTCCTAAGAATCTGAAGAAGAGATCTCTCTCGATCTCGAATTGAGATAGGGAAGGCTCGGGGGAACCTGTCCCCTTATCTCTTGCGGAAAATGAGGCAGCTCATCCCACTCAACCACTGACCACTCGAGAGTGAGAGAGCGCTTCTTGCTCTAATTCTCAAGCGGCAGCCCCGTTTGCAGCAGTATTTTACCAACTACCACTTCTGGCTCCGGACCCAAACCTAGAAATTCTTGCAAACTAGATTTAGCTCTACAAAGAGCATGCGTAAAAAGATGAAAATGAAATTCTTCAAATAGGAGAGAAACCTATTTCTCTAAAAAAAGAATTTCTCAAATTTCAGAACTTGTCCAATCTGACGCAAGGCTCGGAGAGCCTTTTAATTCCCATCCAAAATTAGCGAATTTCTATTTTTCGTTAGTTAAGAGAGGCGGAGATGAATACTCTATCTCATCTCTAACTCATTTCTTATCTGACCTTGAAAAATAGAAATAAATAAAGATAGAAAGTTCTATGTACAAGTTTTCTCAGTGCTTTCTAATTCACAAGAATAGAAGCCTTTCTTTTCTTGAGTTGCATATTTCTGCAACAGGATAAAGGAAATCGTTTGAGAAACTTGCATGGGGCTGCCTATTCACTGACTTTTTTCTACTAATGTGCAGCGGTGAGGAGCCAACTGGTTGTTGGACCAACCTATGGTATGGTGTCCTCTGGCGAAGTGCCGGGTTGTTGGTAAGGACCGTGAGCGGGCAGGGAGCTCACACAAGTAAGTGAAGGACCCCTTTTGCCTTTCTGAAGTGTGGCCCACACACGGCCAGGGGGAAAAGAAAAAGGAGGGAGGGATAAGGTTAGCCCTTAGAATCGAATTTTAAACCCAACTGGTGTGGCACTCCTGGATGCTTCTAATCAATAGAACAAGAAGAGGAGTCAACCAAAAAAAAAGACCACCAAAAGTAACGACCACCAAGATAAGCATAGTAATTAGATCTTTTGATCACCCATTTTTGGACAACCATTTTGGGGGGCTTCTGCCTTACACACGGAAGATTGGATTGCCTGAATCACGAGTCTTATATACTGTGTTACGATCACCCCATATTGATCAAAAGTCCAGAGAACAATTTGAAATAGAAATCAAGAAACAATTTGTGGTCATAAAAACAGAAAGGCATGAATTGCGCAAGAAGTTCTTTCGGTTAAAACGCCATGCGACTCGGAGGACATAAGACTTCTTGGTCAAGACAAAAATATTTTCGACTGGATGCTCCTACCCCACTATGCCTGGCCCTTTCTTTATCTTACTAAGAAAGAGAAGATATGAAGCGTGGGAAAGAATAGAAGAAGTGTATGATACAATAGGTAACCTTAAGGAGTGGCGGCAAACCTCTTGATTGATCAACGTGAGTGAACTGTGCTTAGACGCTTCGTAAAACCACATCAATCTACGAGAGGAGCTGATAGATGAGTAGGCTTCCCCTTTCGATTCACAGAATGTGATCTGGGACATGATAGGAGTTTGCGTGCCTCGGTAGGAAAGAGATCACCAAAGTATAGCACAAGATCGCCTTTTCTTGCTGCCATGGGGTCGACCTGTGAACAAGGTAAACCCAATGGGAACCAAAAAATAGGAAGTACTGCATTGGGCAGAAGACGATCCAAAAAGTGAAGGCTCACCCAACTGAAAGCTATCTGCAGTGAGGTCTTTGAGCCTTCTTATTAAAAGGGGAAAGGGGCAACCTATCAACCTAATAATAAGAAAGGAAAGGGGGTGAGATAGGCAAGAGGTAGCTTGCTTCCAAGCCGGCCCGGCCGTGAGGAATCAAGAGATCTTTGCCGGTGCTAACTTGGATCTCGAGTGATGGAATAAGTTAGCCAGAAGCGACGAGCAGTCACAGTCGAAGCTCGAGCTCTAGCTGATAGGCTAGCAGTAAGCTTGGCTAATGTGAAGCGCTTACCAAGCACGAAAGATTTGTTCCTCTCCCGTTGGTCGAGCGTCTTCAAACCTTTGCCACTTGAGTCGTATGCGGGAGAACTCACACGTGCAGTTCTTAGGGGGGAGAGCTAGTAGGAGCCATCCCTTCCCAATAGCCTATATTTGGAGCTCAATATGAAATCCTATTTTCTTTCAAGACCCGTTCGGATAAGGGAAAACTCCAGAGATTGCTTCGAAGTAAGATCTTTGCCTTGACCTTTTCATGAACCAGAACCGGGGGAGGGTGAGAGGAAAAGGGGGTCAAAAATTTTCATCAATCAAGTGAGGGCTTTCCAGACTTTATCCACCCTCCCTCGCTCCCTTTTTTTCAATAAATAAGCCCTTTCTCCCTAAGGGGCCCCTCTCTGATAAGGATGGAAATGAAATAATCTCAATTTTACGACAAATCCGATCTGATGGCTATTCTCCACTAACCACGAGGATATAGGGACTCTATATTTCATCTTTGGTGCTATTGCTGGAGTGATGGGCACATGTTTCTCAGTACTGATTCGTATGGAATTAGCACGACCCGGTGATCAAATTCTTGGTGGGAACCATCAACTTTATAATGTTTTAATACCGGCTCACGCTTTTTCAATGATCTTTTTTATGGTTATGCCTGTGATGATAGGTGCATCTGGTAATTGGGCTGTTCCGATTCTGATAGGTGTGCCTGACATGGCATTTTCACGATTAAATAATATTTCATTCTGGTTGTTGCCACCAAGTCTTTTGCTCCTATTAAGCCCAGCTTTAGTAGAAGTGGGTAGCGGAACTGGGTGGACGATTTATCTGCCCTTAAGTGGTATTACCAGCCATTCTGGGGGAATAGTTGATTTAACAATTTCTAGTCTTCATCTATCTGGTGTTCCATCCATTTTAGGTTCTATCAATTTTATAACAACCATCTCTAACATGCGTGGACCTAGAATGACTATGCATAGATCACCCTTATATGTGTGGTCCGTTCTAGTGACAGCATTCCCACTTTTATTATCACTTCCGGTACTGGCAGGGGTAATTAACATGTTATTAACCGATCAAAACTTTAATACAACCTTTTCTGATCCCGCTGGAGGGGGAAACCCCATATTATACCAACATCTCTTTCGGTTCTTCGGTTTTAAATGGACCTTTTTCAGATTCAAATCTGAATACGCATTGCGCTATATGCTAGGACTGTCTACTTAATGGTACTCCTACTATGTTCATAAGTGGTTTTCTAGTAAAACCCCGATCTAGTAAAAAATGAGTATCTAAGACACAATCAGCAGGTAACCAACGGCATAAAAGCAGTCTAGTAGGAACCTGAGAGACTACATGCACAAAAACTTATCCTAAATCCTTCTGTGAGTGGCTAGCTGGAATTATTGATGGTGATGGAAGTATTCAAGTTAGTAAACAATGATATACTTCTCTTGAAATTACTATAGGACTTTAAGATCTACGACTACTACGAGATATCCAACAAATGCTTGGTGGAAGTATTAAAATGTGATCAAGTGCTAAAGCTTATCGTTATCGACTACATAATAAACTTGGTATGATTAAACTAACGAATAGTATTAATGGTCATATTCGACATTCAGCACGACTACTTCAACTACATCGTGTCTGTCAAGTACTGGATATCATTGTAATTCTACCTATTACACTAGATGTTCAATCCAATTGGTTTGCAGGATTCTTCGATGTTGATGGTACCATTAGTATCACTATGAAGCATCGACTACCTCAACTAAGTATTCGAGTAAATAATAAACTTCTACAAGATGTAGAGTCTTATAAGGTAGTATTTGGAGGAAATATCTACATTGATAGTAGTCAAAATGGTTACTATCAATGGTCTGTACAAAGTCAAAAAAATGTTATCATGACGCTATATTACTTTAAATCAAGTACTTTCCAAAGTCATAAATCATGACGATTCTTCCTTATTGAGGAATATTACAGTCTTTACGATCTCAAAGCATTTAAACCTGACAGTATTCACCATAAAGCATGGCTTGCTTACCTAGACAAATGGAATAAGTTGATGAATAGTCCACATTTCTTCTATTCATCATCTTATATTAGTAGAAGAGAGAAGCACCCTGAAGTTTACATCCTCATTCTGCCTGGATCCGGTATCATAAGTTTTATCGTTTTGACTTTTTTGAGAAAATCGGTCTTCGGGTATCTAGGCATGGTTTATGCCATGATCAGTATAAGTGTTCTTGGATTTCTTGTTTGGGCTCATCATATGTTTACTGTGGGCTTAGACGTTGATACCCGTGCCTACTTCACCGTAGCTTCCATGATCATGGTTGTCCCCACTGGAATCAAAATCTTTAGTTGGATCGCTACCATGTGGGGGGGTTCGATACAATACAAAACACCCATGTTATTTGCTGTAGGGTTCATCTTTTTGTTCACCATAAGAGGACTCACTGGAATAGTTCTGGCAAATTATGGGCTAGACATTGCTCTACATGATACTTATTATGTGGTTGCACATTTCCATTATGTACTTTCTATGGGAGCCGTTTTTGCTTTATTTGCAAGATTTCACTATTGGGTAGGTAAAATCTTTGGTCGGACATACCCTGAAACTTTAGGTCAAATCCATTTTTGGATCACTTTTTTCAGGGTTAATCTGACCTTCTTTCCCATGCATTTCTTAGGGCTTTCGGGTATGCCACGTCGCATTCCAGAATATCCAGATGCTTACGCTGGATGGAATGCCCTTAGCAGTTTTTGCTCTTATATATCTATAGTTAGGATTTGTTGTTTCTTCGTGGTCGTAACAATTACTTCAAGTAGTGGAAAGAACAAAATATGGGCTCCAACCACATCGGAATGGATGGTACAAAGTCCTCCAGCTTTTCATACTTTTGGAGAACTTCCAGCTATCAAGGAGACAAAAAGCTATGTGAAGTAAAAGAAGAAAAGGTCGCCGATTACTACTAAGAACCTAACAGAACTTTTCAAAATGTGGATTCTAAAACCACTTGTATAGGTCGGGCTTGAAAGCTTGAACGTATAAGCTGTACTTTGGATCACAATAGGTGGAGTCTCTAAAAGCCTTATAGGAGCATGAGACTGAAGAAATCTGGCATCAGTTAGTGTGAATAACTTTGGCCAAAAGGTTAGCGAATCCGACTTCCATTTTTTTGAAGGAAAGAACTGACCCCAACCAAGGGGGCTAACTGTTATTTTATTCACTGCTGTCTCTGACAGAGAAGATGTGATCGACTACATTAGCACTTGTTGAATTGGTCTTCTTTAAGTGCAAGAAATTCGAAGTAGTTCAAATAGCCCTGATTGACGATGCGCGCGGAAGTCCCTTCCCTCTCTCTTGGCCGGCCTATTCTTGTCCAGTAACCATTCTTTTGTTAAGAGTTCCTCGTTTTCCCTGTGGCATCGTATAGTAGAAAACAGAACTTCTTCGAGGCCTCGTCGGCTAGAACAGAGAGGCTGTACGTATAGAGAAGGAAAGTCTATTTTTCCCAGAGTCTAGCTAACTCTAACCCAAGATTAATCTTGAAGAGGTTCTTCTTGTTTAGTAGCAGATTCGGATTCTGTATAAGAAGGACAGTCTCAACCCTTGAGTACGAAAGTAGGCTCTTCCTTTATTTTATTACACCATTATTCCCATCTCAGGAGAAAAATAAAGAAGTACGTCGACGACAACAGATTCAATAGTTGGGGATCTTGCTAAAAATGAAACTCCTAACCTTCAATCATCTAACTGTGTAGTCTTTAAACTCCCTTTTGGCCATTGAAAGTAGTCCAATTGCAGCTTCTTCTGCGAACTCTTCTGTTGCAACAGATTCATTCCGATCCTTTAGATCTGATACAACAAGATCAGCTCTTTCTCTGGCTCCCTTACTTGAAACCTTTTAGTCAAACTAGTTAGTCAAATAGTTTTCAACTCCGATCCTTTCAGCCCTAGTTTCACTATAAGTCAACGCCTTTAGTCGATCTGGTTATTAGTCTCGTTCCGTTTTAGTCTAGCTGACTGCTTTTCCTTTGACTTGCTTCTATGCGCCTGCTTTCCGAAGTCAATATTTTCTCTTTCCTCTAAGTCAAGTTTCGTTCCCTCGTTTACTGCTTTCTGAGAAAAATATGCCATGCCCCGGTATTAAATTAAATAAAGTAGGTCTTTCGAGCCTTCCATGGCACGTTTAGGCTTAGGAAGATTTGATCTTTGTTCCATTTAGTGACGTAGATTCCAATTCCAGTGAAGAGAAGAGTGAAACTCCGATTGCGATAGGCCTTAGCCCCAAACTTATAAGATATCCCAAACCCCTACCGCTACCGGTCAAGCTTCTTTTGATATGGAGCTTTCCCCGGATTCTCTTGAGGTTGGGGTTGAAGAATCTGGGTACTCAACAATGGGTTAAGCCTTTAGCTATGGCTGTTGAGGCAACTCAATCTTTAGCAGCCTAAACTAAAAGTAAACAAACCTTAATGCCTCCAGGCAGGAGTCTTCCCTACCGAAAGAGTTATTCTCGGAAGGAGGGAAATGACATAAGAGGGGATTCCTACTCCCTTCTCTGGTATTGATGCCACCTCAAAACCTATATTCTCATAAGCTTTTCTCTCTGTCTCCGTCTCCATCTTTGTCGAGCTTCTTTCCTGGCTTGATGAAGTTCAGTTACTCGCAGCAACTCTTCGAACCTATACTAGCTCCTTAAACTCCTCTTCTTGAAAGACAGGATGAATCAGAAGACCTACTTTTAGTCATAGCCCTAGCGTGGGTGAGTGGTTTATTTTATGGAGCACAGGCCCTTCCACTCTGTCGATACTATTCCTTGTCACTTCGATAATGTATTCAAAAAGTAGCTATATCTCCCTACCCTAAAGGTAGCTGTGTCCCCCCTCTAACCAATTAGTCTAGTCGAGCAGCCTTCGCTCCAACACTACTTAGACGAGCTCTCCTATCTAAGGGAAAGTCTCTCTTCTACTCCTCCCCTAACCCTTTAGCCTCGCTTGTCCCCTCCAAACCTTTCTTGTGATGAAAGAAAATAGGCTCGAAGACCTCAGGTGTAGAAACTTTACTAGCTTCGGTCGAATACCCAAAGTCCTACCCAGGAAAAACCTTCCTATTCGGTCAAGTGGCATTCCTTTTCTTTCAGTTCTAGTCACATCTTCGGACCTATTCCTTAAGGTCGGAGCTAGTAATTCCTACTAAAGGAATTCAACAACAAGGGGCATCCCCATTGTTAGCTTCGATTTATGCCCTTCGATCTTCATACCATACTGAGCTGCCTAGCTCCAAGACTTGTAGTTGAGCCTATTACTAACCTTTCCTAGCCTATGGGGAATACAAGGGGGAATCCTCACAGTCAGATAGCTATGAGTGAAAGAAGAAAGATAGTTTAGAGTTTACCATTGCTACTTCTTCCCTTGGCATGAGTTTCTTAGTTATGGAAGAGAAAGAAGTTCCCCTCCAATCCAACACTTATTAGTCGAGTAGTAACCCCCTCTCCTGCACTTGCACTTCAGAGATTGATTTGTTGAACCAGTAGTCTTTTATAGGGGGATGAGACTAGTTCATTGACCCAGACCATGGACTGGATTAAATCGACTCTGATGGGGAATCTAAAAGCCCTTCTCATGTAGCTGGTGTGGGGGGACTCTTTAGATGAGAGATTCAGTTGAGGCATGGGAAGGGAAAAGATGCCAATTAATCCACTAAACCACAAAAAAAAAAGTGTTGCTTCTTTTTCCACATATCTCCTATGGAATCTCAACTATTCATTTACCAATAATCAACTTCTTTGGTTAAACCTGTTGTCACTCCACTGGCTGTTAAGAAAGCTCCCATGAAGCCTTTTTCGCTTGCTAAGGCTGGATCAATTTACTTCATCAGGATCGACCTCTAAAGTCGGTTCGTCCAAAGCCGCAGTGGCTACTGCAAAACAACTCAAATCAAAAAGATTGGAAATCAAATCATTGATAACTCATTGCTAACAAGTTCAAACCTGTTATGAAGAAGCTTGTGGCAGATAACCAATGCAACTTTATCCCCAGTCGATAAACAAGTGAGAAAATCATCATTGTGCCAACTTAGAATTAATAAGAAGAAAGGTAAAACTAGTATAATGAATGGCTGTTAAAGTGGATTTTGAGAAAGCATACGATCGAAAAAATGGGTCTTTCCTAAAGCATATTCTTGACAAGGTGGGGTTCTCTGAACATATGGTATCTTTAATTATGTCATGTCTGACTTCTGCATCTATGGAAATACTATGGAATGGTGGGCTACACTACCTCATCCCGTGAGTAGGCTGAACCCTCCTACTCACCCCATGCATAAATCCTTTTTACGTTCGTCCCAGTGGGTGGCATATTTTGGAGGGTGGATTAAAATCCGTGCATCCATACTGGCCTTGGCCGTTCTTGCGTCTTGGAATCCTTGCCTTCGATCTGATGATCGCAGTAAATAAGAGCTCTTGTTTTCTTCTACTATCTTTAAGGGAACTTGAATCTTATTTGTAGTGTGAGCTTTCCTTACTCCAACAGAATAGAAAACCTTTTGTTTTTTTTTGTTGTTGTTAAGATTTCCCATCTCGATTATGTCTTATGTAAACATTTCAGGTTTAATGAGTAAGGGCTCCGGAGTTTAGCTAACTTCATCTGAAATCTTCCTTGCTCGGAGGTGCTCTCATCCGCCTCTTCCGTTCTTCAGGAAACCGATGGGAGTTCTTCCTACCACCGGGAAATGTGAGGCAGATTGATGGTCTTTAGATCGGATCCTAAGTACATCATGGATGAATGCAGGAAAACGACCCCACCGGAGGAATCACAGTTGGGGGGAATCTCCGTAACGATTCCAAGAGACTAGCTAACCGTTGATTAAATGTCCTCTTGATCGGGGCAAGGGATTCATTCTTTTTTTCAAAAAGGTCTTTTCAAAAATTGGTTACCCGACCCACCTACAGTCCCTAACAGGTCTTCCCCCCACTGTTTCAGGAGCGGCCTGTGCATAACACACGGCTTTCTTCATGACAGGGTTTGATTCAGTCTAGGGTTGATCAAACAAACGGTGTCCCTTACCTCAGTGGTGTTGAAGGTGTTGGTTACGACGCGGGACTCACTCTTAAGGCTGATCCTTCTACTTCTGCTACAGCTGGTGTAATTTTTTAGAATGCCCTTTTTGAGTTTATCACATCTTCGGGTAATCCCCTACAAGTCTAAAGACTCTTCCGTCATCGATGAGGAACCCTAAGTTAGTCTTTTGGGTCGATTAACCGACGGAATTTCTTGTCAGTGAAGTGCGCATAGAAATCTTTGTATATGGAAGTGTTAGCCCCATTATCTTTGATATCTCGAATGAATTGGCTAAGCTTTTCTTATAAAATCTTTCGTTGGAAACTATGTTGCATAGAACTTACGGGTTTGACCTTATCTTCAATAAAGTATAATGTTTCCCGTTGAATATTGCCGTAAGGCGAAACATTTCAAATCTTTTCATCCTGTTGAAAAGTTTTTCTTTGAAATCCTTTTTTAGCTCTATGACTCTGAGTTCAAAAAGTTCGTGATGTAGAGTTTGACGGTAGTGGTCAACACTTACAACACTTTTCAAATTCTCACGTACCAGGGTTGAGTTGTGGTGGTAGTCATGAGCTAGTTGAGTTGGGCTTCAAGACCCCGTGCTCTGCTTCTATGGCTGCGTATTGCGAGCGAAAGTTTGATAAGGCTACTTCAACCGTGGATCAAGGTTCCGGTTCTAGGAGAAGGTTGATGCCAAAAGAGTCTTCGATCCAGCTTGAGCTTGATTCCAAGGACTCGAACACTAAACGGAAACCATCATAAAGGGTCTCGAAATCACAACTGCCAAACCAGTTTAGTAATATTGTAGAATACTTACCATAAAGAATAGGTTGTCGGGCTTTGCACTTCGGCCCGTCAGAATACCACTGATTAGGCGAGGACAGGATTCGAACCTGCAGTCTTCAAGTCATGAGCCTGATGAGTTGACCAATTCCTCTACCTCGTTTCATTCTCCTTGGTCCTTTTGGGCTTGGAATGCAATGCATTCTTTTCGATCTTGTATCCAGCGGATGCGCGTTTGCGCAACGGCCTTCGCGCCCCTTGCTTGTTCGATACGGTGCACTTCACACCAAGCCAATCTCGATGAAAGTACAAGCCTCCTTCACCCTGACGTGAACGGACGCTTTCTCATTGATGAGCTCCAGTCAGTGAGGAAGGCAAGGAAAAAAAGCCTTAAATCAAATTCTTTTCTACGGCTACGCTTTCTTCTCTTATGAAATTTCTAGTTATAGGGATCAAATGTTGAAGTGAAGAATCTATTTGAACCTCTCCTTGAAGCAAGAATAGTTTTACATATAAGGGCATAGGTCCATAAGAAGGCACGTAACTCGAAAACCATCAGGTCAGCAGTCCCTTAGTCTCAGTCCAACCGAGCTTGATTACTACGATAAGTGGATAGCTGGGGAGCTTCTTTCTTAGCTACGATCTTGATGGATTAGCGCTCAGGGGTTAAACTATATAGGCCAGCTAGGAAGACTCTCGAATCAAAGATCAACGAGCCAATAAATTTCTATTTTCTTTGTTGGCTCCATCAATGGTTTGGTCTAAAACAAGGGCAGTGGCGGTAACTATTGCTTCAACTCCGTACTCTAATCCAACAGCTAGCCTTTCTTCCCTACCAACCAGCTAATCCGCTGAAACCGGCCTAGGAACTGCTGGCCTAGTTAAAACTGTTGTTCCTTTGTCTGAAGTGTTTATTTCATACCCGGAAAAAGGCGAACTAGCCTACTTCGAATCAATTAAGGTATCCGGTCAGTAAGCACCCACCAAAATGGATGAAATTGATCCCTACTCCAAGCTATCCTCTTGTTTCTACTCCTAAACCGACTCATTTTCGTGCTAAGGAATCTAGCTCACACAAGCATCAATCGGCCTAAAATCAATAGGAACTGCCTCTCCAGAGGGTGTCAACCAAGCCCCAGCCAACAAAAGGAAAAATGTTACATTCGGAATCTATTCTCTAGCGAAAAACTGCTTATTCATTCACCGGCACAGCTCAACACTATACTTGAGGAATGAGGGATGGCTAAGATAGGTCTACTGCTGGTATAAATTCCCTCCCTGATGACTTTCCTTACTCAGACTTTCCAATTCAGTGAAGGAAATTGGCCTGCATACAACTAGAAAAGTCAATATGGCCCTAGATGGCCTAAGCGGCCCAAGAGGAAAAGAAAAGAAGTCAGCTGGGTGGAATACGCTTTTTTTGCCCTTACATACAGAAGAGAAGGAGAGGCACTTTTTGATACTGACTCTCCTTATCCTACATTAGAAAGAGTACTACTGCACCTAAGAGAAGGTTTTTTTCCTGGAAGGAAACTCCAAATAAATGTCTTGCTTTCAAACTGCCTTTATCATAGACTCAACAAGCTTGCTCACTCAATTTGACTTTTTATCTGGATTGAAAACTCCCTTGCTCAATGGCTTTCACAGACTCCTACCTTTTAAGGCAATCTAACTCTAATCCCAGGGAAGGCAATCTCTCGAAGAGAAAGCATGGACTAAAGAGAGAAAAAAATCACTGGACCCATATCTAAGAACTTCTCCTTATACCCTCGGTCTTTGGTTCTTTTTAGTATTCTTATTTCCTCGCCCTAAGGCAAGATAAGCGCTTAGGCACAAGGGTCGTTCACCTCTCTCCTCTGCAGATACCTAGTTTTCTCAACAAAAGATGTTAGAGATATTGGCTCAACAAGAGAAGAATTGCTCTTAACCTTTCCTCTACCTAGAGGGAAGAGGGGGTCAGGGTGCAAATCTGGTCTTGTTTGTTGCTTGTATTGGTAGTTTCAATTGGACACTGTAGCTACCCTTGGAGAGCACTAATATATAATCCAAATCTAGTCGCATATCCACTGCTACTTTACACTAACTCAATCCTGTGTTTTACCGCGACACAAAACCATTATCTCAACATCTATTCGCCAACCATCCAAGTATCCATATGTATCTGGCGTGGCGTCATGTCGAGTATGAATATGGCTTTTAGTTACCTTTCTAAAGGGTACCTTCCGGGGAAAAAGGCTCTTACTAGCCCGTCCTTTTATTCCACAATTGCAGTCGTCTTGTCTCCTTCGAAAGCTAACTCTACCTTCTCCTCCCGATTTAGCCTGTATCATTCTATGATGAGGGACTTAATCCACCCTTTTGGTATGGAATGGGTTGTTACGTAGTTAGTCCTTTAGTTGTACTTTCTTTGCGTCCCCGATCTAGGGCGCTAGACCTTGTGTTTTAGTTTGTCTCCGAAAATTACCACGGAAAGCTGGCTTCAGTAACTTATCTAGACTCACTACATCAAAACTAGTCGTTAGAAATTTCTACAATTACTATATGCAACATGAGATCTGCAAGGGGGTTGCTTTTAGTTTGTTCTCAACTCAAGGATTTTAATAAGAGCCATTAGGCGAAAGGCACCGTGGAAGGTCTTTCAATTCAAAGCAGTCGATTGAAGCGGTAATGGTAGGCCATGAAGGATTAGAATTGCTTGATGGCATATCGCTGCTAAGAGCGAGGAAGTATGAGCCTATAACAGAGCACAGGATCTTTAAACAAAATAAACCCCAGAGGTTTGGGAGACGTCGAGGCGAATAAAAGGGGAATGAGGATGGTCTAGAATTAATTCTTTTCGTAGCCCCTGAGCCAAGTAGTTGATACGCTAAGGTAGCTAGAGAACTAGGAGCAGGCGCTGCTATCGGCTTAGGCAAGAGTCTTTTTGCGGTTGTAGTGAGCAACGAGAAAGGTTAAATAAAACGCCCTAAGGGATGGATGCGGTGTACCGGTACTTTAACTATATATGGGCTACATTGCGTATTGATAAAGCATTGAGTATTGAGGGATCCTCGGGGGAAAGCAAGGTTTAAGCATTCTATTCCCCCGATCCCCCGATATTAGAGGAAGGGTAGAAGAATTCCAATATGTGACGCCTCAGATACGCCAAGACCAGCCCCAAGTGTGACCCAAGACTTTGTCAATGAAGAAGGAGCCGTTAATGAATTGCCTGAAGTGAAGCAAGGGGTTACTCCTTCAAGCCAAAAAAGGGCGCATTCGATCACGAAAGACCATATTTTTCGCTTGTTTTTGTTGGATAATCCTTTGTTTCCAGATTATGATATAATAAGTAATTTCTCCATCAGTGACGCTACGCACCTTCCATTGTAAGGCAAATGTGTTCTCTTCTAGGTGGCTTCCCTGCCAACTATTGGAGTTCTCTTGAGAGTTTTCTTGCAGACAGTTGAGTTGTCTTCTATCCCGTTGCCCTCTATGCATTTAGTCCTAAGACAGATAGAATCCAGGGCTTGATTCTGGTTTTCCTATGGGGAGTCAGAATCTTTCTTTCTTTTCGAGTGCGTGGCTATATTTCCCTGAGAGTTCTGTTCCATTGTTGTCGGTTTTAGATCAAGTGCCATCAATCTCTTTTGGGCAACCAGGGAAAGGTCCGTAGACGCTCGACTGTTTTATATTTCTTAGTATTACTGAGTATTACTTAACTAGTTAGTATTCTATTAATAGGGTATTAATATCATCTTAATATTCTAATAAGATATATACATATTTTGTATTTTAAGTTCAGAGAATATCAAAGTAAAATGGTCCTAAAGTAGCTCGACTAAAAGGAGAAGGAAAACTAGTAGAATGGAAGTACCTCACCTCTTCCGCGGGTATCTTTATCTTCCAGTTAAGGTTATGTTACAAGTTCATATGGAAGGGCTAAAGGGTATTCCCTTGTTAGTGATGTAAAGAAAAGAAAGGTTATTCTCATGTGAGGAATGCTATGTCTGTCCGCTGAGATGGCTGTTATTACTTATGTCCGGGGATTTTCCCTTCATTTTTGCTCTGGGCTTTGTCACCGCAGGATAAGTATGTGGTTTATGTCTAGTATCCTTCCGATATATATGGGTTTATGGTAGTTATCCCCTTTCTCGTCAATGTTATCCCTTTTCTCGTCAATGTTTAGAGCCGAGCTCGTTGGAAGTCACGGATTTCTTCTTGTTGTCTGTTGTAGGATTCTCCCAAGCCAAGTTGGAGTCATAAGATACTCCCTTGCATTTCGAGTAATAAAGGCATCAAGAATTTATGC
This sequence comes from Ehretia macrophylla, assembly GCA_037974665.1. Lineage (NCBI taxonomy): Eukaryota > Viridiplantae > Streptophyta > Magnoliopsida > Boraginales > Ehretiaceae > Ehretia > Ehretia macrophylla. The sequence goes on from CM075776.1 coordinate 35,525,845, forward strand.
CTTCAATTATGTTGGAGTACGAGCTCCCTTGAATACATTTGCAATTCCTTTCGATAGGGATTGAGTTGGAGTCCCTGTCTTCGTATTCCACGTAATAGTATTCTTGATATTAATAGGTGAAGTCCCCGTATCGCTATTCTGTTTTCCACCAGTCTTCATACCAGTCCCCGGTTAATACTTATAGTAGTAGTCTCTAGGATAGCAGATTCTCTTCTCAGGTAAGCGAGTAGGCAAGACAATGTAAGATAGATTGAGAATACAGAGCATATGTGCAGCTGAGTTCTGTTCCTGCCATTGGGATAGATGCAGTAGGAGTGGTCCTTTTATATGGGGTTCTTTCTCTAGTAGCAGTCCCCAATCTAGCTGTCTATTTCTCCTGTGAGTGTGAGTTCCCTTTGGAGTTCCCGGCCAGGAGGTGTAGGAGTAGTTTCATTGGCCTTTTTTGCTATTTCCATTGTCCCAGGAAGGGAATAGCTCATAACTCAAATATACAGTTACAAGAAAGTTGAGCTTTTATATACAATAAGGGGTTGTTACACTAGGGAATTGAATGGTTTTCCCTTGGCTTTTCAAGATTTCTTTTGATTAGGACTATTAGGCTTCCCCTTTTGTTAGCCAGTGACATTCTTGCTCCTTCTTTGTGAGCTAGTTCCATTGTGAGTTTCGATCGATCTACTTGAAGTTTTTTCCTCGTTTTCCCCGAAAGGTGTATGAGTGTAAGGCCAAGCGCACTCACCGGGCAATGCATGTCCCAACGACTGCCTGGTTTGTCCAGCGTCTCATCCTTCAGCATCACGTCACTCTGGATGTACCACCAAGGTGTTTGACGTTAGCTTGCCAGGCCTAGTCCATCATGTTCATTTCTGTTTCTCATATGGCTAGGGGCGGGTATCCAGATCCCCTTCAGTCTCAGTTCCCCCACTGCGGTCGAACCTCTCTTCTAGCCAGGTTATCTTGTTCTCTTGTGCTCTGGTCTTAGTATCTGGCGTAGGTCCGTTGGGTGACCAATCGGGAGGTTCCCATAGCTTCCTAAAGAGGAGTCCGTCATCCTTGTGTCATCAACTAGCTACAACTAACCATATCTCCTTGGGCCCAAGGAGGGGCCTCAGCGAACATACGACACCACTACTAGTTTGTACCCGATCTATACATCTTAGGATCTATAGATCTTATCCCCTTTCCTTATTGATGTCGCAGATGCACTGTTAATACTGTAATATAGAAGGTCAAGGCCTACTATATTCCTTAGCAAGAATAGCGACCTTGGTAAGAGCTATTACAGGACTGTACCTGTAAAGGATCTGTATTGGAATGCTAATTTTACTCCTAGAGGAGTAGTAGCAGGTAACACAGGACAGTTACTGATAGAGAGAGGTAAGAGAGGTACTAGAAAGGGCTCTAAGTAGAAGCTTTGGCAGTTTACCATGGCAAAAGTACACCACTATATTTGTCCCTGCTCTGCTCTTAGAAAAAGAGTCAACCGATGCAAGAAAGGGAACTGAATCCATAGCAGCTCTGACTCTTGCCGCTCTTTCATTACTGACCAGTGGTGGAGGAAGTGAATTAGAATACGCTTTTGGGATCTTATCCGTTTATCATAGAGAGTAGGTAAGTGTTCAATTAACCGGTCTTCTTCTTTGGCGAACCCCGATGACTTTCCTTCTAAGACATGGTAATTGCTTTCAAAGCTTAGAAGGGATAATAGGGCTTTAAGGGCTAGAGCTTTCAAGCAAAAAGGGCAGTTTGACATTAGAAAGAAAAAAAAGGCAAGGTTTAGAATCCTCCATTCCCGATGGGGGGACCAAAGGAGACTAGTTAATTGAATGCCCTGTTAGAATTGAATCATAAGCATCAGAAGAATAATTCTCTTAGCAGACAATAATGAAATTCAATTAGTCCCCTCACGAAATAGCAATATAGATCCACTTCTCATTTGTAAGATTAGGTGTTCATGGAATCGAGTTCAGATATACTTGCATCTTCTTTTTTACTAAATTCTCTCTTTTACCAAATCAAAGACAGATCCAACAAGGCAAGATAAGATTAAGCATTCACTTCAGGAAGCCAAGAAGTCAATCAGCATGAAGCTGAGGAATTGAACTTCAACTTTAAGTTGAAGGCAGGAAAAAAAGAAGGAACTGTTTTTGAGAGAGTATTTTAGGGCCTACGTCTAGTTGTAGTCCTTTCTTGGTCAGTGCGTGCCAAGCTTCCTCATACCATGGGCACGGTGCTTTAGAGAAAAAGATTCAATTCACCATTCCCCTATTTTAGAAAGTAATCCAAGGCTTGGGGAAGTTCCTTTTCCAAGTCTTGTTGCAGCGGATGAAGTAAGGCTAACAGCTATTTGACATATGAAGTACAGTAAAGCATTTCAAAAAAGTCTATATAGAATAAAAAGCAGACCATTGGGGCGGAGAAAGAAGGAAGCGATTGAGTCTGCTCCTCATTCTAGCGAAAGTTCCTCGAGGATAGGAGAACTTCCCCTGTATGAAGGAAGATGGGAAGCTTAGCCTACGAAAGGGAAAGGAAGACTAGGCATTGAATGAACTGCGCTAACTTCCTCGGCCAGGCAAGTGGTGTGGAACCAGTGCTTTGATTCTAATCCATGAAAGAAGGAAGTCTGCGATCGCTTAATCCTTTTGATTGATTCTAGTAAAAGTACCACTCTCAATCGAGCCAGTAAACTCCCTTCTTCTTCTAACAAGCAAGTGACTACCTTTTTTGATTAAGCGAAATATGAAGTTAGTGGCATGTGTTTTTTTTCATTTAAAGTACCTTTAGTCCGAGGTTTCTTGACAAATGAATGGTGATTGAAACTGTCCGCCCGTTCCACTTCTTCCAGCTAAACAAGGAGTAAGGAAAGGTCAGTAAAGAAGAGCTAATCTTTCAAGGAAAGACAAGACAGAGTGTAGTTGCATCAATTAACCTCTTTGGGTTAGGGAAGGGTAAGATCTTCCTAGTCTGATAGAGTCTATAGCGCGCGTGAGAGCTTTTTATGCTTAGCGCTAGGAGTGCAACTTGCCTTCATTAGGAGAGGGGTGAACAGAGTAAATAAGAGTTGTACCAAAGACTTTCAATTTTATTAGCATACAATACAGTGCAGTCATGTGCTTTGGTATAAGGCATAGAACTGGGAAGCTTGGTTCGGGGGATCCCTCTTTTCCGGGCCTTTACACCTTCCCACGGTTAACCCCATTAGTGTTGTTGTTTTGCTTCCCTCAGGGTAGAAGATAAGGATCTGCTCTTGCGTCTTCCTTTAAAGATATATTAAAATGCTAAAGCCCTTGGTAGGAGGTTCCAAGTTGCTAAAGTCATTCCTCCTTTCCTAATCATTAAGTAAGGGAAACTCTCTAACAAACACTCTTACTCCCTGCTATCCTCTCAACTGGTCAGTTAGTAGTAGAATAGATTGCCTAGCGGAGGAAGCGCAATTATCGACAGAGACATCGCACATTGCAGCAGTCTAACCGCACTTTGACCTTTACAGCGATAAGCTGCTCAGTCAGCTTGTTATAGTATAGCAGCCCTCTCGTACGTCAGTATAAAGCAGCACACGTAACGGGCCGAGCGAAGAGCTCAACGGACTAAGGCCTACCCCTTGAGGATACCAACTCCCTTTATCTTTCTTATTGATTGAAGTAAAGAAGAACAGCCCTATAGCCTAACGAAATAGCCCCTTTAGGCCTTAAAGTAAGGAATACCAAGGCAGCTATTCAATTCAGTAGTGGAATAAGGAGTCCCACCTATAACGCCCTTACCCATCATGAGATCAGGAATTATATTAAACATGTTATACTCAACCCAAATCCAAACCCGGACACCAAAATTTAGGAAAAATGGACGCAGTCTCCCCTATTTATAGGACAAACCAAAACCTGCAAACATAATATAAATGGACCAGTACCGTGTCCAACACAATCAACAACTCCTCAAGGTCATCCGAGAATTGGTTCTCAACAAACAAACAGAAGCAGTTATACATTTTCAAATTCAAAGGCTATCCTAACTCTTTTCCTTTAGACAAGTATACTCATGCCTGAATTGAAATAATACTAACCTATTACATAAACTAGGTTATCATACCACTCTAATGATCTAATTAAACTTAAATTACATTGCTTTATTCATAGAATACATACAACTCAAAAGTAACATCCTTTACAACCCACACCACATAACACATCGACTCCCAAGCAAATATCAAGCACCACAAGCATGAACATTTCTTCTAACATAGCAATACCTGAAAGGTAGTTGATGAGGAGTGAGTATACAATCATGTATACCCAGTGAAGGAGAGGAAACAATATACAAGAATCATTTAATATGGGATTCGTACAATGTAACAGCTATGTACAAGTAAAACCAATAAACAATTAACATAACAAATAAGCAATAAGATACCACACATGGAAAAGGATACGATTCACTTTAACCCCAAATACTCGACAATTCACTTGATCTTCAATCACGAACCTCGATCAATGTGTGAGGCATAAACCCCAAACACTCCAATGGGTGTACTCCAGATGTACCCTGAAAATCTTACGACCCAACACCCCCTGACAATCTCCGGACCAGGCGAGTGAGGGACTCGAGCATGGAGATCGAATATCCACTGGGAAACACGCTGCCGCCCAGTCGATATCCAATACATCCGCCCATGACACTATGGTTGCGCAACCACTATGCAATGCATTTAAATCCAATGTCAATATAATAATAATATAAAGCAATAACACATAGGAGAGACAACAAAGTAGGTTGCCCTCGAAAACAATTAAGATATAAGCGTTAGCATTAATTTAACTATATGAGCATAAAGGGGTCAATGACATATTTCTCACAAAACTTTACTAAAAGCTCACAAAAGATTGTTCTCTAATCATATTAGAATGTATTAGAAGCATTTATAGGCAATTATAAAGAAATACATAACATTTACAAAATTTAAAGTAGAACCCTTGACCTTAAAATGCATAAATCATGCAACTCCCTCACCTTGGAAAGCCAAACCTGTAAGAATTTAGTTAAGAACCCCTTCCATATTCTCCGAATGCACCAACACCTTCTATTCTACTACATAATACAATCAACTATCTATATAAGAAGTTTTACATTCATTCTCAACTAAAGATAATTTATAATTTCATTAACTTATTCATTTCCATTCGATCCCATTGAACTATCATAACTATCAAATACATTTCTTATTTAGCACGCACTACATCCACTACTTTAAGCAATACATTAAACATTCTCTGATTAAACCCACAATTCGATAGGCATATAAACATTAGCAATTGGAACAATTATAAAGTATATTCAATTCACACAACACATAAGAATACACAAGTGTACTTAAACTAATCAAATAGACCAAAAATAACCACTAAGATCTTAATTAAGCAATTAAGTGGTTCACGTTAAATTACACAATTATGCATAAAGCTTACTAAAGGTCAAAAACCATTAAAAGACTTCCAAATACTAACTTTATGACAACTTAACTTTGATTTAATTAAACTATGTCAGTCATTAACCATCCAACTATCTCATGCACAAAGCAGTAGGATACTCTTTAACTACCACATTTCTTAACTAAGTAACTAAAATTTCACTAACTTTACATTTCATGTAATCGTGACATTAATTCTTTTAGAACTCTGCTTAACTAAGATATCATATAGTTTAACTATTAGATCATACTAAACGATACAAAACTCAAGCAAACATGAAGTACCAAAAGAAGGCCACTTTGCCGAAAATGTACTTACACATACAACACTTGTAATTTCTCTTGCATTCTTGCTCATAAGTTACATAAATCATATTAAAAGAATAATTGCACATTCTATACTTCATACAAGCTTTTCACAAACACTTGATATACTAAACCATACAAAACTCAAGCAAACATGAAGTAAAAGACTAGTACCAAAAAAAGGCCACTTTGCCGAAAATGCACTTACACATACAACACTTGAAATTTCTCTTCCATTCTTGCTCATAAGTTACATAAAGCATATTGAAAGCATAATTGCACATTCTATACTTCATACAAGCTTTTCACAAACACTTGATATACAACTTGAACTTAAAGTTAGCTTAACATCATATCTTCTTTAAATATACCATTAAACTTACAAATCAATATAAAAGAAAGCTATTCTATCATTAATAACTCTAAAACATTAGCTAGCAACATTGCAACATATACCAAGTAGAACTTCATGAAAGCATACCCACTTATAAATCTTCAAATAGAACCCCAAATTTATCAAATTTATTACCTATTCTATTGACCTCTAAAATTTCTTCTTTTTACGAATAAACGTATCCCTTCGAGTGTAGATGATTTTAGAATCAAACGGTGCTCAATTCTGAGTTAAATTCCAAAAGTTATAAACCTTATCGCGCAACTACGCATAGCTGGGCAGAACCAGTGATTTTTTAGCTACATTTCGGAAATGATGTTATCAGAGGCCTAAACCTTTAAAATTAGCCTTAGTCCTAGAAATCAACATTTTCTCTAAACTGCCTAATCTATTTTCTGTACAATTTTTGTTAATTTATGAGCTCGTTTACTATGTCAAAAAGCCTCCGAAAAATAGGGGCAGTGCATTGTCCGAAATTCATATTTTGCATACGTGAATTCTCTTGATGTTTTCTTGCATTTGAGCTATCCATGGGAATTAATCTAGCATGAAACGCATCCCTCTACTTCACTTAGAACATTAAACAAACACCTTGTCTACATTTATATTCATATCTAGCAAAGCATCAACTACAACTAAAATCGACTCTACACAAGCTATAAAACAAGAAATATGTTCTCTAGCATCCAAATAACAAGTATTAAGCATAGATTTAGCAATATCTAACATAAATAATTACTTTTGAAAAGTGGGTTAGAAAATATCCTCACATTTTTCTGCGAAAATAAAGCTAAAATCTCCAATAGAAAGATGCTAGAAGTCGCCACGAACTCAAAAACATTGGAATTGCGCCTTGGTTCCACTCCAAACTTAAGATATTAGCTAAAATGTGAAAGGGTTTACTATTCATGTGAGGAAATGGCTCTTGGCTGGTGGTGAAGAAGAGAAAAACGTTTTTGGATTTGGTTGGATGAAAATAACTTAAATAGAAGGTCAAAAGGTCAAAGGTTCTGTCAAACCCGCATAGGTAAAATAGCTCTGTGACACCTTACGAAAATGGCTATAACTTCTTCTAGAAAACTCCAATTCACGAACGGTTTGAAGCCCTAGAAACTAGACTCATAGAGTTTTCCAACCATATATAATTTTCCAACTAAATATTTCCCAATTGGTTCAGATTTAATCCCAAAGTTGACCTAAAATTTGATTAACTTAACCTTGCATTTTTGTTTCTAATCTCATGTTTGCCCTTCATTTAACATTTCAAAAATTCTCACCTTGTCCTAGTTGGTCAATGAAGGTGAAAAGTCAACAAGATGCAATTTAAGTGAACTTTAAATGCAATTTTAAATTTTAAAACACTAACTAAGTCATGTAAATGCACATATTATTTTTCAAATAATGATTAAAATAAATGAATACACACGTAATGAACGCTTGGGTCCTCTCAGCTAGCATTTAAGATAACACGTATTTAAATACAATTAAATACTATTAAATACGTGTCGGGTTCGGGGTATCACATCTTTCCCCCCTTAAAACAATTGTGTCCTCGCAATTCTTCTTCCAATAGAACTCGACATCAACTGAAGTCCAACTCTGGTTACTCTTCATCGATTGCAATAGTAAGAACACTGAATAAGAATGCCGATGGGAAGACCCAAGAAGAAATCCCAATAGTACTGCCTAAGAGCTCCCAAGCAATAAGGACAAATAAAGGCTCCAATGAACAGCCAATCAGAAATCTTAATGAGAATCCCAACATGTACATCGATTTATTTACATATCAATATAGTCCCTAAGCGAAATACCCAATAGAATAACCAAATAAATCTCGAATACCATTATCGAATGCTAAGATCAATGCCAAAGGGAATATCAAAGAAAATACGGAAGAAAATACCGTGCATCCAATAAGATAGTCAAGTTGAATATTGAATATAGATCCCCGACTGGATGAGAAAACTGAGTAAGAATATTGTACGAATTTACCATTAAGGGAACCTAATGAGAAATCCACAGAATACCACAAGCAATATAGAGTAATCATTCTACATAGAACCCCAAATACGAAACTTGATAAGGAGTGCCAATAAGAAAGTACCAAAAGAATGCCTAACAAGAAAATACTAATGAAATGCTCCAAAGAACTGTCATATAGAAATCCCCAAGAAGCTACTCATTCCTGACTGCTGAGCATAGAGAAATGCTTGAGAAGAATCCCAATAACTGAGCTCTAACTATAAACGCCAACTCCCAATTAAATGGTAGATCAACTGTTTCTCATTCTGCTAATCCTCACAACTTGGAGGGCCTGCTACTAATCTCCTCTCTTCAGGGGAAGGAAGAAGTCTTTCTTACCATTTCGATGGGTTATGTATGAATGCCAAGATATTACATATGTATAAACATTCTTTAAGCTATTATGCAAGCATGATTATAAAAGAGTTTATAAAAATAGTTTAATCAACAAGGTCATTCAAGTGCGAATCACTACATAACAAATTCAAATCACAACCCAACCAATTCAAGACATTCAAATACACACATTACAAGCAATAATTCAAGCAAATAATAATTCACGAGGTCACTTCAATTTACGAGGTCAATTTGATTCACATTTAGTCATTTCACTTTAATTAACACGCATTTAAAATATAATGCACAACTATATCACATAGGTGCACACATTCAAATCAAGACACGTAATCTCACATACAGGCACACATTTTCAAGACGCACTTAACAAGCACACATGCAAGGGTTACTACCTGATAGACCGAGGACCTTGTCCCAGCTGAGAGCTAACTAAGCTCTGATACCACTTGTAACACCCTGACCCCTCATGAGATCGGGAATTCTATTAAACATGTTATACTCAACCCAAATCCAAACCCGGACACCAAAATTTAGGGAAAACGAACGGAGTCTCCCCTATTTATAGGACAAACCAAAACTTGCAAACATAATATAAATGGACCAGTACCGTGTCCTCAAGGTCATCCGAGCCGTGGTTCTCAACAAACAAACACAAGCAGTTATACATTTTCAAATTCAAAGGCTATCCTAACTCTTTTCCTTTAGACAAGTATACTCATGCCTGAATTGAAATAATACTAACCTATTACATAAACTAGGTTATCATACCACTCTAATGATCTAATTAAACTTAAATTGCATTGCTTTATTCATAGAATTTATACAACTCAAAAGTAACATCCTTTACAACCCACGCCACATAACACATCGACTCCCAAGCAAAGATCAAGCACCACAAGCACAAATATTTCTTCTAACACAGCAACACTTGAAAGGTGGTTGATGAGGAGTAAGTACACAATCATGTATACCTAATGAGGGAGAGGAAACAATATACGGGAATCATTTAATATGGAATTTGTGCAATGCAACAGCTATGTACAAGTAAAACCATTAAACAATTAACATAACAAATAAGCAATAAGATACCACATATTGAAAAGGATACGATTCAATTTAACCTCAAACACTCCACAATTAACTTGATCTTCAATCACGAACCACAAACCTCGATCAATGCGTCGGCATAAACCCCAAACACTCTAATGGGTGTACTCCGGATGTACCCCGAAAATCCTACGACCCAATACCCCCTGTCAATCTCCGGATCAGGCGAGTGAGGGACACGAACACGGAGATCGAATATCAACTGGTAAACCCGCTGTTGCCCAGTCGATATCCAATACATCCGCCCATGACACTATGGTTACGCAACCACTATGCGATGCATTTAAATTCAATGTCAATATAACAATAATAAAAAGCAATAACACATAGGAGGAACAACAAAGTAGGTTGCCCTAAAAAACAATTAAGATATAAACGTTAGCATGAATTTAACTATATGAGAATAAAGGGGTCAATGACATATTTCTCACAAAACTTTAATAAAAGCTCACAAAAGATAGTTCTCTAATCATATTAGAATGTATTAGAAACATTTACAGGCAATTATAAAGCAATACATAACATTTACAAAATTTAAAGTAGAACCCTAGACCTTAAAATGCATAAAACACGAAACACCCTCACCTTGGAAAGCCAAACCTGTAAGAATTTAGTTAAAAACCCCTTCTATATTCTCCGAATGCACCAACTCCTTCTATTCCACTACATAATACAATAAACTATTTATATAAGAAGTTATACATTCATTCTCCACTAAAGCTAGTTTATAATTCCATTAACTTATCCATTTCCATTAGATCCCATTGAACTATCATAACTAACAAATACATTTCTTATTTAGCACGCATTACATCCACTACTTTAAACAACACATTAACCATTCTCTGATTAAACCCACAATTTGATAGGCATATAAACATTAGCAATTAGAACAATTATAAAGCATATTCAATTCACACAACACATAAGAGTACACAAGTGTACTTAAACTAATCAAATAGACCCAAAATAACTACTAAGATCTTAATTAAGCAATTAAGTAGTTCACGTTAAATTACACAATTATGCACAAAGCTTACTAAAGGTCAAAAACCATTAAAAGACTTCCAAATACTAACTTTATGACAACTTAACTTTGATTTAATTAAACTATGTCAGTCATTAACCATCCAACTATCTCATGCACAAAGCATTAGGATGCTCTTTAACTACCACATTTCTCAACTAAGTAACTAAAATTTCACTAACTTTACATTTCATGTAATCGTGGCATTAGTTCTTTTAGAACTCTGCTTAACTAAGATATCATATAGTTTAACTATTAGATCATAATAAACCATACAAAACTCAAGCAAACATGAAGTAAAAGACTAGTACCAAAAGAAGGCCACTTTGCCGACGATGTACTTACACATACAACACTTGAAATTTCTCTTGCATTCTTGCTCATAAGTTACATAAAGCATATTAAAAGCATAATTGCACATTCTATACTTCATACAAGCTTTTCACAAGCACTTGATATACTAAACCATACAAAACGCAAGCAAACATGAAGTAAAAGACTAGTACCAAAAGAAGGCCACTTTGGCGAAAATGCACTTACACATACAACACTTGAAATTTCTATTGCATTCTTGCTCATAAGTTACATAAAGCATAATAAAAGCATACTTGCACATTGTATACTTTATACAAGCTTTTCACAAACACTTGATATATAACTTGAACTTAAAGTTAGTTTAACATCATATCTTCTTTAAATATACTATTAAACTTGCAAATCAATATAAAAGAAAGCTATTCTATCATTAATAACTCTAAAACGTTAGCTAGCAACATTACAACATATACCAAGTAGAACTTCACGAAAACATACCCACTTATAAATCTTCAAACAGAACCCTAAATTTATCAAATTTATTACCTATTCTATTGACCTATAAAATTTCTTCTTTTTATGTATAAATGTAACCCTTCGATTTTAGATGATTTTAGAATCAAACGGTGCTCAATTCTGAGTTAAATTCCAAAAGTTATAAACCTTATCGCGCAACTACACGTAGCTGGGCAGAACCAGCGATTTTTTAGCTACATTTCGTAAATGATGTTATCAGAGGCCTAAACCGTTAAAATTAGCCTTTGTCCTAGAAATCAACATTTTCTCTAAACTGCCTAATCTAGCTGTTGTACAATTTTCGTTAATTTATGAGCTCGTTTACTATGTCAAAAAGCCTCCGAAAAACAGGGGCAGTGCATTGTCCGAAATTCATATTTTGCATACTTGAATTCTATTGATTTTTTCTTGCATTTGAGCTATCTATGGGCATTAATCTAGCATGTAACTCATCCCTATACTTCACTTAGAACATTAAACAAACACCTTGTCTATATTTATATTCATATCTAGTAAAGCATCAACTACAACTAAAATCGACTCTACACAAGCTATAAAACAAGAAATATGTTCTTTAGCATCTAGATAACAAGTATTAAGCATAGATTTAGCAATATCTAACAAAAATAATGACTTTTGAAAAATGGGTTAGAAAATGCGCTCACATTTTTCTGCAAAAACAAAGAGAAAATCTCCGATAGAAAGATGCTAGAAGTCGCCACGAAATCAAAAACATTAGAATTGCGCCTTGGTTTCACTCCAAACATAAGATATTAGCTAAAATGTGAAAGGGTTTACTATTCATGTGAGGAAATGGCTCTTGGCTGGTGGAGAAGAAGATAAAAACATTTTTGGCTTTGGTTGGATGAAAATAACTTAAATTGAAGGCCAAAAGGTCAAAGGTTCGGTCAAACCCGCGTAGGTAAAATAGCTCTGCGACACCTTACAAAAATGGCTATAACTTCTTCTAGAAAACTCTAATTCACGAACGGTTTGAAGCCCTAGAAACTACACTTATAGAGATTTCCAACCATATATAATTTGCCAGCTAAATATTTCCCAATTGGTTCAGTTTTAATCCCAAAATTGACCTAATATTTGACTAACTTAACCTTGCATTTTTGTTTCTAATCTCATGTTTGCCCTTCATTTAACATTTCAAAAATTCTCACATTGTCCTAGTTGGTCAATGAAGGTGAAAAGTCAACAATATGAAATTTAAGTGAACTTTAAATGTAATTTTAAATTTTAAAACACTAACTAAGTCATGTAAATGCACATATTATTTTTCAAATAATGATTAAAATAAATGAATGCACATGTAATGAACGCTTGGGTCCTCACAGCTAGCATTTAAGATAACACGTAATTAAATACTATTAAATACGTGTCGGGTTCGGGGTATCACATCCTTCCCCCCTTAAAACAACTGCGTCCTCACAATTCTTCTTCCAATAGAACTCGACATCAACTGAAGTCCAACTCTGGTTACTCTTCATCGATTGCTACAGTAAGAACACTGAATAAGAATGCCCATGGGAAGACCCAAGAAGAAATCCCAATAGTACTGCCTAAGAGCTCCCAAGTAATAAGGCAAAATAAAGGCTCTAATGAACAGCCAATCAAAAATCTTAATGAGAATCCCAGCATGTACATCGATATATTTACATATCAATATAGTCCCTAAGCGAAATACCCAATAGAAGAACCAAAAAAATCCCGAATACCGTTATCGAATGCTAAGAACAATGCCAAAGGAAATATCAAAGAAAAATACCGAAGAAAATATCGTGCATCCAATAAGATAGTCAAGTTGAATACTGAATATAGATCCCCGACTAGACGAGAAAACTGAGTGAGAATATTGTACAAATTTACCATTAAGGGAACCTAATGAGAAATCCACATAATACCACAGGCAATATAGGGTAATCATTCTGCATAGAACCCCAAATACGAACTTGCTGAGGAGTGCCAATAAGAAAGTACCAGAAGAATGCCCAACAAGAAAATACTAATGAAATGCTCCAGAGAACTGCCATATAGAAATCCCCAAGAAGCTACTCATTCCTGACTGCTAAGCATAGAGTAATGCTTGAGAAAAATCCCAATAACTGAGCTCTAACTATAAACGCCAACTCCCAAATAAAGGGTTGATCAACTGCTTCTCATTCCGTTAATCCTCACAACTTGGAGGGCCTGCTACTAATCTCCATCCTTCAAGGGAAGGAAGAAGTCTTTCTTACCATTTCGATAGGTTATGTATGAATGCCAAGTATTACATATGTATAAACATTCTTTAAGCTATTATGCAAGCATGATTATAAAAGAGTTTATAAAAATAGTTTAATCAACAAGGTCATTCAAGTGCAAATCACAACATAACCAATTGGAATCACAACACAACCAATTCAGGACATTCAAATACACACATTACAAGCAATAATTCAAGCAAATAATAATTCACGAGGTGACTTCAATTTACAAGGTCAATTTGATTCACATTTAGTCATTTCACTTCAATTAACACGCATTTAAAACATAACGCACAACTATATCACATAGGTGCATACATTCAAATCAAGACACGTAATATCACATACAGGCACACACTTTCAAGATGCACTTAACAAGCACACAAGCAAGGGTTACTACCCGACAAACCGAGGACATTGTCCCAGCTGAGAGCTAACTAAGCTCTGATACCACTTGTAATGCCCTGACCTGCCATGAGATCGAGAATTCTATTAAACATGCTATACTCAACCCAAATCCAAACCTGGGCACCAAAATTTAGGGAAAACGGATGGAGTCTCCCCTATTTATTGGACAAACCAAAACCTTCAAACATAATATAAATGGACCAGTATCGTGTCCAACACAATCAACAACTCCTCAAGGTCATCCGAGCCTTGGTTCTCAACAAACAAACACAAGCAGTTATACATTTTTAAATTCAAAGGCTATCCTAACTCTTTTCCTTTAGACAAGTATACTCATGCATGAATTGAAATAATACTATCCTATTACATAAACCACGTTATCATACCACTCTAATGATCTAATTAAACTTAAATTACATTGCTTTATTCATAGAATATACACAACTCAAAAGTAACATCCTTTATAACCCACGCCACATAACACACCGACTCCCAAGCAAAGATCAAGCACCATAAGCACAAACATTTCTTCTAACACAGCAATACCTGAAAGGTGGTTGATGAGGAGTGAGTATACAATCATGTATACCCAGTGAGGGAGAGGAAACAATATACGAGAATCATTTAATATGGGATTCGTGCAATGCAACAGCTATGTACAAGTAAAACCATTAAACAATTAACATGACAAATAAGCAATAAGATACAACACATTGAAACGGATACGATTCACTTTAACCCCAAACACTCCACAATTAACTTGATCTTCAATCACGAACCACGAACCTCGATCCTCGATCAATGCGTTGACATAAACCCCAAACACTCCAAATGGTGTACTCCGGATGTACCCCGAAAATCCTACGACCTAATACCCCCTGACAATCTCCAGACCAGGCGAGTGTGGGACTCAAGCACGGAGATCGAATATCCATTGGTAAACCCGCTATCGCCCAGTCGATATCCAATACATCCGCCCATGATACTATGGTTGCGCAACTACTATGTGAGGAGTCACATCCCACATCGGAGGGCTTGAAGCTGGGCCAACTGAATATAAGGGCGAAGCCTTCGTATTCGTGCAGACGCGTTCCAGTGCCGTGTGCCTCTACCCCATTGGGGTATTCGCCTAGCGGGCTGGGAACAAAACCGTGAGTGAGTGTGTGGGCCCAATGTGGATTCCCTGTACAGAGCGGACAATATCGACTTGGGTATATGAGCCAATGTGCCTTTGCCCTGGAAGACGCGTTCCAGTGCCGTGTGCCTCTACCCCATTGGGGTATTCGCCTAGCGGGCTGGGAACAAAACCGTGAGTGAGTGTGTGGGCCCAATGTGGATTCCCTGTGCAGAGCGGACAATATCGACTTGGGTATATGAGCCAATGTGCCTTTGCCCTGGAAGACGCGTTTTCACGTGCAGTGCGTGCGTGGGAGACAAAACCGTGAGGGGTATGGGCCCCAGAGCGGACAAAATCTGCATAGTGCGCTGTCCATACCCGTACGCCATGGCCTCGGTGCGCGCTCGTCCCCTATGGGCGGGGCGTATCCCTGCAGGTGTGGGTGCGTTGGTGTGGGGTGTTACATACTATGCAATGCATTTAAATCCAATGTCAATATAACAATAATATAAAGCAATAACACATAGGAGGGACAACAAAGTAGGTTGCCCTCGAAAACAATTAAGATATAAGTGTTAGCATGAATTTAACTATATGAGCATAAAGGGGTCAATGACATATTTCTCGTAAAACTTTACTAAAAGCTCACAAAAGATTGTTCTCTAATCATATTAGAATGTATTAGAAACATTTATAGGCAATTATAAAGCAATACATAACATTTACAAAATTTAAAGTAGAACCCTAGACCTTAAAATGCATAAAACAAGAAATACCATCACCTTGGAATGCCAAACCTGTAAGAATTTAGTTAAGAACCCCTTCTATATTCTCCGAATACACCAACTCCTTCTATTCCACTACATAATACAATCAATTATCTATATAAGAAGTTATACGTTCATTCTCGACTAAAGCTAGTTTATAAATCCATTAACTTATTCATTTCCATTTGATCCATTGAACTATCTTAACTATCAAACACATTTCTTATTTAGCACGCATTACATCCACTACTTTAAGCAACACGTTAAACAATATCTAATTAAACCCACAATTCGATAGGCATATAAACATTAGCAATTAGAACAACTATAAAGCATATTCAATTCACACAACACATAAGAGTACACAAGTGTACTTAAACTAATCAAATAGACCCAAAAATAACCACTAAGATCTTAATTAAGCAATTAAGTAGTTGATGTTAAATTACACAATTATGCACAAAGCTGACTAAATGTCAAAAACCATTAAAAGACTTCCAAATACTAACTTTATAACAACTTAACTTCGATTTAATTAAACTATGTCAATCATTAACCATCCAACTATCTCATGCACAAAGCATTAGGATACTCTTTAACTACCACATTTCTTAACTAAGTAACTAAAATTTCACTAACTTTATATTTCATGTAATCATGGAATTAATTCTTTGAACTCTGCTTAACTAAGATATCATATAGTTGAACTATTAGATCATACTAAACCATACAAAACTCAAGCAAACACGAAGTAAAAGACTAGTACCAAAAGAAGGCCACTTTGCCGAAAATGCACTTACACATACAACACGTGAAATTTCTCTTGCATGTTTTCTCATAAGTTACATAAAGCATATTAAAAGCATACTTGCACATTCTATACTTCATACAAGCTTTTCACAAACACTAGATATACAACTTGAACTTAAAGTTAGCTTAGCACCATATCTTATTTAAATCTACTAATAAACTTGTAAATCATTATAAAAGAAATTTATTCTATCATTAATAACTCTAAAACGTTAGCTAGCAACATTACAACATATACCAAGTAGAACTTCACAAAAACATACCCACTTATAAATCTTCAAAGTGAACCCTAAATTTATCAAATTTATTACCTATTCTATTGACCTCTAAAATATCTAGTTTTTACGTATAAATGTATCCCTTCGATTTTAGATAATTTTAGAATCAAACGGTGCTCAATTCTGAGTTAAATTCCAAAAGTTATAAACCTTATCGCGCAACTACACATAGCTGGGCAGAACCAGCGATGTTTTAGCTACATTTCGGAAATGATGTTATCAGAGGCCTAAACCGTTGAAATTAGCCTTAGTCCTAGAAATCAACATTTTCTCTAAACTGCCTAATCTAGCTTCTGTACACTTTTCGTTAATTTATGAGCTCGTTTACTATGTCAAAAAGCCTCCGAAAAACAGGGGCAGTGCACTATCCTCATATTTTGCATACTTGAATTCTCTTGATGTTTTCTTGCATTTGAACTATCTATGGGCATTAAGCTAGCATGTAACGCATCCCTAGACTTCATTTAGAACATTAAACAAACACCTTGTCTACATTTATATTCATATCTAGCAAAGCATCAACTACAACTAAAATCGACTCTACACAATCTATAAAACAAGAAATAGGTTCTCTAGCATCTAAAAAACAAGTATTAAGCATAGATTTAGCAATATCTAACATAAATAATGACTTTTGAAAAATCGGTTAGAAAATGCCCTCACATTTTTCTGCAAAAATAAAGCTAAAATCTCCGATAGAAAGATGCTAGAAGTCGCCACGAACTCAAAAACGTTGGAATTGTGCCTTGGTTCCACTCCAAACTTAAGATATTAGCTAAAATGTGAAAGGGTTTACTATTCATGTGAGGAAATGGCTCTTGGCTGGTGGAGAAGAAGAGAAAAACGTTTTTGACTTTGGTTGGATGAAAATAACTTAAATAGAAGGTCTAAAGGACAATGGTTCGGTCAAACCTGCATAGGTAAAATAGCTCTGCGACACCTTATGAAAATGGCTATAACTTCTTCTAGAAAACTCCAATTCACAAACGGTTTGAAGCCCTAAAAACTAGACTCGTAGAGCTTTCCAACTATATATAATTTGCCACCTAAATCTTTCCCAATTAGTTCAGATTTAATCCCAAATATGACCTAAAATTTGACTAACTTAACCTTGCATTTTTGTTTCCAATCTCATGTTTGCCCTTCATTTAACATTTCAAAAATTCTCACCTTGTCCTACTTGGTCAATGAAGGTGAAAATTCAACAAGATGCAATTTAAGTGAACTTTAAATGCAATTTTAAATTTTAAAACACTAACTAAGTCATGTAAATGCACATATTATTTTTCAAATAATGATTAAAATAAATGAATGCACATGTAATGAACGCTTGGGTCCTTACAGCTAGCATTTAAGATAACACGTAATTAAATGCAATTAAATACTATTAAATACATGCCGGGTTCGGGGTATCACATCCTTCCCCCCTTAAAATAATTGTGTCCTCGCAATTCTTCTTCCAATAAAACTCGACATCAACGGAAGTCTAACTCTGGTTACTCTTCATCGATTGCTACAGTAAGAACACTGAATAAGAATGCCCATGGGAAGACCCAAGAAGAAATCCCAATAGTACTGCCTAAGAGCACCCAAGTAATAAGGCCAAATAAAGGCTCCAATGAACATCCAATCAGAAATCTTAATGAGAATCCCAGCATGTACATCGATATATTTACATATCAATATAGTCCCTAAGTGAAATACCCAATAGAAGAACCAAATAAATCCCGAATACCGTTATCGGATGCTAAGAGAAATGCCAAAGGGAATATCAAAGAAAAATACTGAAGAAAATACCGTGCATCCAATAAGATAGTCAAGTTGAATACTGAATATAGATCCCCGACTGGACAAAAAAACTGAGTGAGAATATAGTACGAATTTACCAATAAGGGAACCTAATGAGAAATCCACATAATACCACAGGCGATATAGAGTAATCATTCTGCATAGAACCCCAAATACGAAACTTGCAGAGGAGTGCCAATAAGAAAGTACCAGAAGAATGCCCAACAAGAAAATACTAATGAAATGCCCCAGAGAACTGTCATATAGAAATCCCCAAGAAGCTACTCATTCCTAACTGCTAAGCATAGAGGAATGCTTGAGAAGAATCCCAATAACTGAGCTCTAACTATAAACGCCAACTCAATTAAAGGGTTGATCAACTGCTTCTCATTCCGCTAATCCTCACAACTTGGAGGGCCTGCCACTAATCTCCTCTCTTCTGGGGAAGGAAGAAGTCTTTCTTACCATTTCGATGCACAACTATATCACATAGGTGCACACATTCAAATCAAGACACGTAATCTCACATACAGGCACACACTTTCAAGACGCACTTAACAAGCATACATGCAAGGCTTACTACCCGACAGACCGAGGACCTTGTCCCGGCTGAGAGCTAACCAAGCTCTGATACCACTTGTAACGCCCTAACCCCTCATGAGATCGGAAATTCTATTAAACATGCTATACTCAACCCAAATCCAAACTCGGGCACCAAAATTTTGGGAAAACGGATGGAGTCTCCCCTATTTATATGACAAACCAAAACCTGCAAACATAATATAAATGGACCAGTACCATGTCCAACACAATCAACAACTCCTCAAGGTCATCCCAACCTTGGTTCTCAACAAACAAACACAAGCAGTTATATATTTTCAAATTCAAAGGCTATCCTAACTCTTTTCCTTTAGACAAGTATACTCATGCCTGAATTGAAATAATATTAACCTATTACATAAACTAGGTTATCATACCACTCTAATGATCTAATTAAACTTAAATTACATTGCTTTATTCATAGAATATATACAACTCAAAAGTAACATCTTTTACAACCCACGCCACATAACACATCGACTCCTAAGCAAAGATCAAGCACCACAAGTGCAAACATTTCTTCTAACACATCAATACCTGAAATGTGGTTGATGAGGAGTGACTATACAATCATGTATACCCAGTGAGGGAGAGGAAACAATATACGGGAATCATTTAATATGGGATTCGTGTAATTCAACAGCTATGTACAAGTAATACCATTAAACAATTAACATGACAAATAAGCAATAAGATACCACACGTTGAAAAGGATACGATTCACTTTAACCCCAAACACTCCACAATTAAATTGATCTTCAATCACGAACCACGAACATCGATCAATGCGTCGGCATAAACCCCAAACACTACAATTGGTGTACTCCAGATGTACCCTGAAAATCGTACGACCCAATACCCCCTGACAATCTCCAGACCAGGCCAGTGAGGGACTCGAGCACGGAGATCGAATATCCACTGGTAAACCCACTGTCGCCCAGTCGATATCCAATACATCCACCCATGACACTATGGTTGTGCAACCACTATGCAATGCATTTAGATCCAATGTCAATATAACAATAATATAAAGAAATAACACATAGAAGGGACAACAAAGTAGGTTGTCCTAAAAAAAAATAAAGATATAAATGTTAGCATGAATTTAACTATATGAGCATAAAGGGGTCAATGACATATTTCTCACAAAACTTTACTAAAAGTCCACAAAAGATAGTTCTCTAATCATATTAGAATGTATTAGAAACATTTATAGGCAATTATAAAGCAATACATAACATTTACAAAATTTAAAGTAGAACCCTAGACCTTAAAATGCATAAAACATGAAACACCCTCACCTTGGAAAGCCAAACCTGTAAGAATTTAGTTAAGAACCCCTTCCATATTCTCCAAATGCACCAACTCCTTCTATTCTACTACATAATACAATCAACTATCTGTATAAGAAGTTATACATTCATTCTCAACTAAGGCTAGTTTATAATTCCATTAACTTATTCATTTCCATTTGATCCCATTGAACTATCTTAACTATCAAATACATTTCTTATTTAGCATGCATTACATCCATTACTTTAAGCAACACGTTAAACATTATCTGATTAAACCCACAATTCGATAGGCATATAAACATTAGCAATTAGAACAACTACAAAGCATATTCAATTCACACAACAAATAAGAGTACACAAGTGCACTTAAACTAATCAAATAAACCCAAAAATAACCACTAAGATCTTAATTAAGCAATTAAGTAGTTGATGTTAAATTACACAATTATGCACAAAGCTTACTAAAGGTCAAAAACCATTAAAAGACTTCCAAATACTAACTTTATTACAACTTAACTTCGATTTAATTAAATTATGTCAATCATTAACCATCCAACTATCTCATCCACAAAGCATTAGGATACTCTTTAACTACCACATTTCTTAACTAAGTAACTAAAATTTCACTAACTTTACATTTCATGTAATCATGGCATTAATTCTTTTAGAACTCTACTTAACTAAGATATCATATAGTTGAACTATTAGATCATACTAAACCATACAAAACTCAAGCAAACATGAAGTAAAAGACTAGTACCAAAAGAAGACCACTTTGCCGAAAATGCACTTACACATACAATACTTGAAATTTCTCTTGCATGCTTGCTCATAAGTTACATAAAGCATATTAAAAGCATACTTGCACATTCTATACTTCATACAAGCTTTTCACAAACACTTGATATACAACTTGAACTTAAAGTTAGCTTAACATCATATCTTCTTTAAATCTACCATTAAACTTGCAAATCATTATAAATGAAATCTATTCTACCATTAATAACTCTAAAACGTTAGCTAGCAACATTACAACATATACCAAGTAGAACTTCACAAAAACATACCCACTTATAAATCTTCAAAGAGAACCCTAAATTTATCAAATTTATTACCTATTCTATTGACCTCTAAAATTTATCAGAGGCCTAAACTGTTAAAATTCGCCTTAGTCCTAGAAATCAATCTTTTCTCTAAACTGCCTAATCTAGCTGTTGTACAATTTTTGTTAATTTATGAGCTCGTTTACTATGTCAAAAAGCCTCCGAAAAACAGGGGCAGTGCATTGTCCGAAATTCACATTTTGCATACTTGAATTCTCTTGATGTTTTCTTGCATTTGAGCTATCCATGGGCATTAATCTAACATGTAGCACATCCCTATACTTCACTTAGAACATTAAACAAACACCTTGTCTACATTTATATTCATATCTAGCAAAGCATCAACTACAACTAAAATCGACTCTACACAAGCTATAAAACAAGAAATATGTTCTCTAGCATCTAAATAACAAGTATTAAGCATAGATTTAGCAATAACTAACATAAATAATGACTTTTGAAAAATTGGTTAGAAAATGCCCTCACATTTTTTTGCAAAAATAAAGCTAAGATCTCCAATATAAAGATGCTAGAAGTCACCACGAACTCAAAAACGTTGGAATTGCACCTTCGTTCCACTCCAAACTTAAGATATTAGCTAAAATGTGAAAGGATTTACTATTCATGTGAGGAAATGGCTCTTGGTTGGTGGAGAAGAAAAGAAAAACGTTTTAGGCTTTGGTTGGATGAAAAAAACTTAAATAGAAGGTCAAAAGGTCAAAGGTTCGATCAAACCCACGTAGGTAAAATAGCTCTGCGACACCTTACGAAAATGTCTGTAACTTCTTCTAGAAAACTCCAATTCACGAACGGTTTGAAGCCCTAAAAACTAGACTCATAGAGCTTTCCAACCATATATAATTTGCCACCTAAATCTTCCCCAATTGGTTTAGATTTAATCCCAAAATTGACCTAAAATTTGACTAACTTAACCTTGCATTTTTGTTTCTAATCTCATGTTTGCCCTTCATTTAACATTTCAAAAATTCCCACCTTGTCCTAGTTAGTCAATGAAGGTGAAAAGTCAACAAGATGATATTTAAATGAACTTTTAATGCAATTTTAAATTTTAAAACACTAAATAAGTCATGTAAATGCACATATTATTTTTCAAATAATGATTAAAATAAATGAATACACATGTAATGAACGCTCAAGTCCTCACAGCTAGCATTTAAGATAACATGTAATTAAATGCAATTAAATACTATTACATACGTGTCAGGTTCGGGGTATCACACCACCAGTAGTACAATAATAGCTCAATCTTTGTTGGGCACCGGGCGGAATGAGGCTCAGCCAGCGCAGCCTTAGGGCACGCAACTCAAGCAACGGGGGAAGATAAGAATTCTTTAACTTCCATATCCCACTACCACAACTTTTGGTGCTGCTTGAAAGCATTCAACCGGCCAGATCTACTGAATCAATAGAGTCGACTATATCGAGATCATAATTTGAATCATCGAGATCTTCATCCCTCAATAATACATCATAGCGCCTAGAGATAGAGGTACGGTTCATCGCCTTACTTCTCCAAGCGTGTTGCCGAATAGTCAGATATGCCGGACTCTAATTTTGTTGAGGTTAGGAACCATTTGCTGTTATCAGCATTGCTCATTATCTCATTATTAGGTAACGCATTCCCGTTTATCAATTTGTTGGTTAGGATGACACGTTGTCGCTTTCGCTTTAATAATGAATGATATGGAGTTGTTAGGATTGCAGCGGGGTTGATCAAGGGGGCAGGGGAATAGTATAATAAATTTCAATTCTTTTTAATAAAAAATCTTATCTTTATGGAATTAGATTCTATTACTAGAATGGAGCCTTTAGTGAGTCATAGATCAGCTATAGGTCACTCGTGGTAGTCTTTGTTTTTCCTGTTGCCGAATTGACTACGAACTCAGGGTTAGCTTAGTCAATCACTCTTTTTTTCCAGAAGCTGGGATTAGACCCTTCTTAACCAAGCTCAAGGGAAGTTAGGAGTGAAATGAAATAAGCCTTGGTGCCTAGCGAGTTCTTCCTTTTCCTTTAATAAGATAAGGCAATTGCTCATGTAAATGGAAACAAACTCTCTTTAGATTGATGCCCGAGATCGTTCCTTTTAAAGGTAACTGCAACTGCAGGGGATGCTTATTCTGGAATGGAGGAATTCTCGTATAGTCAACAATTCCTTCTACCTCTTATTTCATAATAGCAATAATTAGAAGTTCTTTCTCTAACTCTAAGGTGACTCGCGGCACACTTCGTATATATGTGATTGAATGCCGACAACATTCATTTATAGTCGCGAAGAGGAAAAAGATCAAAGCCTGG
Organism: Ehretia macrophylla; assembly: GCA_037974665.1. Classification (NCBI taxonomy): domain Eukaryota; kingdom Viridiplantae; phylum Streptophyta; class Magnoliopsida; order Boraginales; family Ehretiaceae; genus Ehretia; species Ehretia macrophylla. Next base: position 35,550,084 of record CM075776.1, read on the forward strand.
CCACTCCACTTAAAGTAAAGCTTTCCAGGCAATGGCTATTGAATAAAAGCTATTTTTTTCTCACATCTCAATTTCTCTCTCAATGATCAATGGAAGCTATCTTGCTCCGTTTTTTCTTTTTAGGGCGTAGGGGGAGAGACTTTGCTGCTCTCCTACCTTCAACTTCAACTAAGTCAAGCAGAATCTGAATCAGCCTTTCGGCTAGCACGTGGAATCGCTCCTAAATCCATTTTATTTAAGCGGTGAGGAAAAAAACAACTTATCGAGAGCGTGTGCTCGATTTGCGATAAATAAGGCTAGGTGTTTTGCTTTTGCTTAACGCACTATAGTAACTGACTCCATCATCCTTAGTAGCCAATCAGCCAAGGACCCTCATTAGATCTGGCATAGTTCTTCCCGACCCAGAGCATACTGCCTAACACAATAACAGGAGAGGATTGCTAGGCAGCCCCATCAGCCCATCCAATATGATCTTCTGCACCAGTTCAATAGGACCCCAGCTTCCCAAGCCTTTGGTTATTCACCACTACCAGGTCTCGAAATACTTTTACCACTTAGGTTTACCAGGCAGTCCTCGACTACCTATGTTCCTATTGCAGGTAGATCCTAACCAATCATTTCCATCACTACTTCATAATAATGTTACTCATTGTTAAAGGGTCGATTGTAGGAAAATTACCCAGGTTTACGCGTTCCTCCCAGTGTAGCCCACCCCTAAAAGGCTCCCGGTAGGAGTTAGGGATTTGATATGATGAGGTGAATGATGGAAGAATCAATCCCCGCCAATAAGGCCTTATTTTGAATGTCCTACCTCTATCTCTTCTTGGCCCTGGCGCTCCTAATCAATAGAAGCAGGGCAAGAAAGAAGGGAAGAAAGGAATGATTGAACCTGGGGACTTTTGAGAAAAGTGATTTAAGGCGAATGTAACGAAGAGCAAGCATAGTCTTTAATTGTTTCAAAAAATGAAATAAATAAGTAGCTAGTAGCGTTTTTAAGCAGCTTTGCAGCAGCTATAGCTTGAAGTGAAGGTACCCTATTTATAGATGAATGAGGAGGGCCCTTAGCTTAGAATAACAAGAACTTAAAGGGAATTAAGGAAGCTAATGATGGATGGTTTGAAGCTCGACTGAAAGGTACGAGTGTAAAGGTCTCAGTCCTAGATGATAAAGGCAATGTTCGCTAACCACCTAACCATCAATAGATCCGCTGTTTTAGAGATTGCCTAAAGACTCAAACTACAACTGCAAGCTCGTTGGCACGTTAACTCATTAGCCCTAACCCCTTTTACCTAGCTACCCTCTTTTTCTCTCAAATCGGGATTTGGGGAGACTTTTGAACCAGTTTCTCTTTGAGGAAAGCTATTTATGGATGGTTGAGAATTCTCACTCGAACTAGAAGGCCTGGAACTGTATGCCCGAGACTGACACACTTTCAAGTCGAGTCACTCTATTTGCCTTTCGCTTGCTTTCACTTTATTGATGACTTTCCCTTACCAGAAACTCCCTCTCTTTCCTTTACAGTTGACTATTCTTTCATCGTGCTCTACTTTCTTAGTTATCAAATTTTCGATTGTATGTAAATATCCTTGTGCGCTTATAAAGTGCAAGAGCGGATCTTAGCCAGATGTGGACCTCCTTTCCTTTTCCTTGCCACTCCTTGCAGAGAGTTCGCTCGATAACCCCATTACTTCGGAAGTCTTAAAAGTGACTCAAGACCTCCTGAAAATAATGGCTCCGACGCCCTTCTGTTTCAAGACTATGGAGGATCTCAGTCATTTTGTCGCCTCCATGTCTGTCCTCAAATATTTTCGTGAGAGGCTCCGCTTGGAATCTGCCTGGAACCCTAGTGTGTAGCTCTCTGCACAGATCCTGGATTCGATTCGCGATCCTTCGATGAGCAGTGAGAAGCTATGAAAAAGAGTTCAAGGACTCCTGGTCAATAGGAGGCAGTTCCCAATTAGCATGGGACGGAGGTGGTTAAGACTCCGAAGCCACCTTTCTTTGTACTGAAGAAGGGCCTTCTCCATCCCCTGGATTCGCTTTTCTTTTTCTCAAAGCGTATGGGCTCTCGCTATCGATAGTTGACAGACCACCGTCTCCTTGAGGGCGAGCCCCAGTGGATGAGGTTTATTGGTTGGGGGACCTGTTGGTGGGGGCCCGCTCTGTTGATGGTTGGGAGGCGGCATTTCCCTCAATACTTGAGGAGTAGTTGAGGTACTTTCGCCAACTCTCTGAGTCCGATTCCGAATTTTGTATTGAAGAGAGGCCGGCATCACCCCTGTGAGGCCCTTGGTTAACTTTATCGTTTCCTCCCATCATATTCAGTATCGTTGCGTCACAGATCCCGAAAACGGCTAGAATCAAAAACAAAAAGAGCTATCCTTCACAGCCTAAGCCCTTACTCAACAGGACTCGACTCCTAAGAGAGAACCCCATTTTCTAAAAAAGGGAGTTAAAGAATTCCATTGAGTCGAGTTTCAGAAAAAGAAGTGCGAAAAGACTAGACACTGTTGTTACAAAGAGGAAAGACATCGATTTCTTAAAAAAAAGAGTACCATGTTTGCCCAATAAGAATTTCCTCAATATTCGTAGTACCTGGTAATACATCCGAGAGTGTTCAAAAACTCTCTACCATTTGAATTTTAGAGACACTAATCGTAGTAGAGCCCAGAATAGGGTGGAACTATTTTTCACAATAAGAATTAAGTATACCAGCTGTACCGATTATATGTCGGATAGGCGCCCACCCCCAAGCCAATGTCCATCTTCATGAAATGACATTGGTAGATGAGTTGAGACCAGTCTTCTATCCCAGTTAACAATGTTCCACTGATTAAGCGGGGGCATGATTTGATTCAAGGCTTGACCACGACCGGACCTAGACCAATTGATACTCATGATTGCCATTCATTCATGAACTGGCTTGACACGACACAAAACAGCTATCAACCATATGGAAGGGGAAGAATTCAATCTCCTTCTTCCTGATCTTATTGGCCTTATAGTGGGCCTAAGAGCAAGGAAATCTCAACTCCCAAATCCCCCCTTTGAAGGGTGAGGGGTGAACCTTCTGTTTGATTCAATCTCATCTATTGCTGCTTTCGAATTGGCTGAAATAGGATTTTGATGTCACTTAGGAAAAGTATAGGGAAGTGTGTCTGAGTCTTCTATAATATAATAAGTAGTTGTGACTCGGTCTAGCTAGGATAGAGCCATCCTAAAGAGACTTTCTTCTGTTCCAGGTTTCCACAAAGCGGTATCAGGGTATGAGAACACCTTTCTCCTATAATAAAGTCTTTGGTTTAGGTCAATCAATCCTCAATCCGAGCTCAATGACCGGAATGAATGGCTTTCTCCTATCTCCTCATGGATCCAACTATTAGGTTCGTGGGTTTGTGGTCCGTGCCTAAAGCAACTCTTTTCCATTCGCGAACGTTTAAGAAGTCATCTCCTGATTCGTTGATCTATTAAGCTAAGGCAGCTCTGCATATAGTGTTTTTGACTCATACTTCATCGCTGCCTGGTCCTTTCGAACCTTAATCTTAAGAAATTCCTAAACAAGAAAGCGGTATGTATGGTTGGCGTATGCCTGGAAACTAGTCCAGAATGATATCATCAACTGCACGATAGACCATGAGTAAGCACTTTTGACAGCAAGAGAAGACTCCTCCTCACAAGGACAAACTCCTTTAGGTGCGAGGTTCGATCAACAGCGAAAAGTCAGTAAGAAAGAATCTTCTCTCTGGTAAGCGAAGGAAAGCATGTCAAAGCCTGCCAAAGTGTTAAGGCAGTTTGACAAAGGCAGAAAGAGTCTCCGTCCTGAACACAGAAGGAATGCGGGTTTGTCAATGCTTGAATTGATTGATCTAAGTGAGCTACGAGGTTAGTTTTCTAGGATCAACTTGTTTTAAAATGCCCATTAATTGATTTGTGAATTTCGGGAATGATCCTATCAGTGATTATGTACTAGGCTTATCTAATGAATTGAGTCTTCCAAGAAAGGTTTCTAATGAATCTGCTAATTGAGGTTCTAGATTCGTTCAAAAGGCAAAAAGGAATAGGCTAAGGGTCGTACCATTTTGATCCCTAACCATATTGATGTTCCTGAGTTCTAGTCTTTCTGGTAACCAATGATCTAAGGGAGCTAGGAGTGCAAAGATAGCGAAAGTGATACGCGCACATATATAAGTGGTTGGACAGTGTCTTTCTCGAGGTTATCTTTCTTCCCTCCGGGGTTCCCCTATCTTAATGTTCCTAGCCCAAGGGAATCTCAATGGCAAGAGTTTGCTCTATTGCTGCGTATTCTCGAGCATTCATAGAGTCCTTGGCATAGAGATCCTGTTGCGTGCTCATATAAAGGGGGTTGTGTTATTGTAAAGTGCTTAATCCCAATCAGTGTAGCTGTTCAGTGTCTATCTATGTTTTGTTCCTTCCTCGGCAAGCTTGGGAGTTTCTTGATATAAGCTCCCTGGGTACGGCTTTGGAGTTTATGTAAATGCCCTATCTTCAAAGGAAGCTATTAACTTAAGGTATCCCCTGATCTGAGGGTGAGCTAGAATTTCGTATGGTGAAGAGGAAAAGAAGACGGCATTTCCCATTTCCGTTGCCTAAAGGCTTATTGGTAGTTCTTAGGTTCTTTGTCAGTAGAGTGATTGCCAAAACCTAGGTATGTTTTCAGAGAATAATAAGAAGAGACGGTTCTAGCTTTTAGAGACTATCCTCTGCAGCTATAGCTATGTGGAAGCCAGCTGCTTAAAGACAAGCCCCCTAGCTATTCTGTTATTCCTGCCCTAAAGCAAGGGAATCTGCTCTGACCCACTACCCTGGTAGAAATTTCCAGATTTACAGTTAATGAATCCTCGTAATACAGGTTCTTTACTCGAACAAATTCTTTATCCAAAAAGTGTATGGAATGGCGTTCCTTATCTTCTTTTTGTAGCGTAAATACTAGGGATTTTCCAGCATCTTTATGGAAAGGCGTTCCTACTCATATGGCAAGGCACTCCTTAAAACCGAAAAAATCAAGAGCATTTTCAATACAATAGTTAAGAAAATGTTCAAATGCTCTGCCATATTGGTATGAGTGTTAAACCAATCAATACTTCCATGAGCATGACTATAGATCCTTGGAATTCTTCATCTTGGCATGGGACACAATACAGACGAAAGACGAATTGACTTCCGTCTTTAGCCTATATCACTCCTAGCCTTTCTTTTTCTTTCCTTTCTAGCCTACCTTTAAAGTTCTCCGCTGTCACCTAGGCTCGAGACATACCTCCTATCGTGCTTTCTTCCCTGCCTCCCTACAACACTTAAGAATCCAAAGGTGACTTCCCTCCTAACTAGCTTGCTACCCAGGAAGCTCCTCTGCTCTGACCTCCTTGCACTTAACTGCTTTAGCATAGGGGCTGGGGAGTTATAGGGCTTATAAAGGGGTCCTGGGGCCTTCCGAGCTTTTAGAGAAAAACCACTCGGAATTTTGCAAAATTTTTAAACTTATTATTTCAAAGCAGCGAAAACTCTAGCGAAATTCCCAAGGAGAAACCTCGAGAGAGTTTTCACTTGTCTTCTGCGAGTCTGAGACCTTACTTCTGTGACTATTCGACTTTTGCAAGTCCTTATCTCAAAAAAATATCCTTATAGTCTCCTCTATCTTAGAGTTTTTTCTAAAATCAAAAAAATCCACCAATAGCCAACTAATGGATTGAGTTATATGGTGCCACCCAGGTTTGAAACCCACTCTTTAGAAGTTCATGTGCATGTGTCATTATCTCATTGGTCGGAGGTCCAAAAAGAAGACAAATTTTCTTATTTTACTTTTTCTATTTCTATTTTTAGTTGTTTTTAGAAGAAAGAAATAGTATAAACAAAGGGTACGCTCAGAAGATTTGCTCGGAGCTGTTCACTTTCACTTGGTCGCCTGGTATCTTAAAACCTCTTTGCTTGTGAGGACAGGAATGGAAACGTCTGAGAGAGCGCTTGGTGAAAGAATCGTGTGGTGCGGTGAAAGGTTTCTTGTTAGGGTTTTTGACCCTCCTGGTCTCTACCTACTTGTGGAAGAGGGGGGGTTCCTTAATATTAAGGTGTGAAGGCGGTCGAAGAAGGCCACAAGTGGAAGCAACCGAGACTTTGATCATTCAGTTGACTCATTGCTGCTAGTCCGTGCTTGCTGTCATGCTGGCAAAAGCATGGGGCTTCAGTCGGTTTTACCTACTATTGGATTTGAACCAATGACTCTCGCCATATGAAAGCAATACTTTAACCGCTGAGTCAAGTAGGTCAAGCTGAGTCAAGTCAGAGAAAATAGACCCCTATAAGAGAAAGCCGCGCAATCAAAGTTCTCCTTACTATACAAGGAGGGGCGGAGCACTAAGAAAAGAGAAAGTGTTGTCATTATACGAAATGAAGCAGCAGCTAGCACGCTAAGCTAAGATCAACCACTTGGAGAACGCAGAGCCTTTCTGACTCGGTCATCTGTCTTAATAAGTGGATTCCGATTTATGCTGTCGTTCTCTACTGCATTGGTCTTTTCACTTCCCACTCTCCACCATAACAAAATGTTTCCACTATATCTCAGGAGTAGTCAAAGGTATGAAGTAAGTCGACTGATAAGGTGTTTACAAGCTTGTTTGATAGAACAAGGTATGAAGTAAGTCGACCAATAGGGAGAGGAATGAAGGAAGAACTGCTTTAAGCCTATTGCTTCCATTCAGTACAGACAGAGCTCAACCAGAAATCTTTCACTTAGCAGGTGCCAATGCACTGACCTAAGCACAGTCAGACTTAGTACATAAGGTACTAAAGACTGCTAACCTTCGCTTCAGTCAGTAGCAAAAGGGAATTTCTCTCACAAAGGTCGCTAGTAGCTCAAATGACGGCAGTAAATACTAGACTTCTTGCCGGGTCAAAAGTAGATGGAGCAGGGAAATCTGTACCAAAGACTCCTCCAAGAAGGACTACTGGGTGAAAAAGACTAACAGACTCCAATACTGGAGGCCTATAGTCAACTCTACGCCTAGCAACCTCATCGTAGAGTTTCCACGTGATACCGAAATGGATCAAATGTGGATCCTCATGACGTACTGGAAAGTGCATTGTTACAACGGGAGCTTTAAAAAAGTCCTCGAAAGAGACACCTGGATGCAAGGCTACGATAAATAGAGTACCATAGGAACTAACGAAGCCACTGGGACATCCACGCCTTAACCAAGGTAATCTCCTATAGTACCTCAAAGACCTCTCCCTATCAGTCGAGCATCTTCAATCCTCAGATTCATATAAGTGAAAAGGCGCTACCTTCAATTCCTTAGGCTTAAAAACCTCTCTAAGCATCTCTAACAAGATACCTCGAAGGTAAGGCAATAGAGGCGCGCAAGCGACCAAGCCATAAGTCAAAGGGAACCCTACTCTTTAACTAGACCGCTACAAGCTGCAAAACTCAATGCGATCGGGAGTGGTTGAGACGCGAGAGAACTCTAAATCCAAGTCCATGTATTCAACAAAGTGTGCATGAACCTTTTCACATTATAGATGTGAATGATAGAAAAGACACCTGGTAGATGATGGGAGTTGGATAGGTTTTGCACTAACACAGGAGAGAAATCCTTATTCAAGTGTTTACACCTGAATCTCTTAGCAAACTCAGCCCCACCAGTCTCGGAGACCAGGGACTTAGGTAAAGATATAGATAGACCTAGTTCCAAACAAGAGCAAACCGTCGGAAAGATATCAAGCTGAGTCAACCAACGACGGTCTCGGTCTGTCTATCTCACTTTAGGAAACAAAGGCAAGCAGACTAGGCGGCAGAGGGTGTCTTCGCAGAAGGGGAAGAGTAGGAAGCTTTGAGTCGGGCATCAAAACTCGGCGTAGATAGAAAGTATGCTACTAATTCAAGTAGCTTGTAAGGCTACAGTACTGCTTCATATAAGATGTATCATCGACAAGCTTGACTTATAGCTAATTCCACAGAATTGGGTCGGCCGCTTGGAATAAAAAGAGTTTCGAACTCGTTGAAGATCCTTGCGGCTCCGGATCCTTCCAATCCAGCCGATTCCGAATCGACCAATTCTGGGATCTTGTGCAGCGAAGGCCTGTCATTGAATTCTTTAAACCTGGGGCATGTCGATCTTGAATAAAACTAAACATGATTGATCCTACTATCAATCAATTCGTTATACAAAGGCCTAACTCTGCCTCTCTCTACGGGTGGAAGGTGGGGCTACAGCCTTGTCAAGGCGCGGGCCAAGCCAAGTCAAAGTGAAGCGATTTATATCGAACAAGAACCTGCACTAGAAAAGGAAAAGCTAGACATTCCTTGTTTTCGGAATTCCAATCCTGCGGGCCTGCCCGAACTGTCAATGATTCAAACAAAGAGGCGGGGATGAGTGTTGTGCTTGCCCCAACCGATACCACCATTCATTACTGTGAACCGGCATTGGCCTTCACTTAAAAGTCAGATGAGTCCTCTGATGAACTTGGGTCCATACTCTAGTGAAAAAAGGAAATTAGGCTTCTCTTTCCGCTTCATAACTTCTATCATTTTTCGTGCTTAGCCTTTCTTTGGCATCCTTCCCTATGAATCTCTCAATCTCGGGAGTTCCTGTCGATTGGTTAGTCCCTCGCGTTTTCTTCTTTCCTTTTCTTGGAGACTAGTTCTAGTATGGCTGACAGTCATACGCTCCTTTCTCCGGTTAGTGGCGGTTGATTTCTAGTATGATATGGATCTTCCTTCTATCTCAGAGGTTGCATATCTAGAAGATGGAGCCTAAACCCTAGGTTTGGTGTGCATGATGGAGTAATCTCTTCGTCTAATCACGAGGCCACATGGACATTATCTGGGATTGATTTCTTTCTGTTAGATGCATTGGTTGTTGCGCAGCTAACTACCGACCCCGAAATTTCATATAGAAAGAGAAAGAGATTGGTATTGCTTGATCATTGAATTGAGTGCGGTGGGCGGTAAGACTAAACCTCTCATTGCTCTATCTCCGATAACATGCAGCCAATAATGAAGACATATATATATAAAGTGTACAGTGAGGGAACAAGCAAGGGGCGCAAAAGCCATTGCGCTAACGCGCATCCATTTTCTTGCTAGGTAGCTAGTCTTTACTTAACTCGGCCCAAGCAATGCCCAAAGACTCCCATGCCTTTCTTGGTCGGACTAACCCAATCAACGATTTTCGTTTTCCTGAATTGGGAGAGCAAGAACAAGTCTCTCTTTTTATGGGGGAGGCAGAGCAGTCAAAGAATAAACCAAACCAAATGATTGTTCTAGAATGGCTATTCCTCACAATTGCTCCTTGTGATACAGCGGAACCATGGCAATTAGGATCTCAAGACGTAGCAACACCTATGATGCAAGGAATAATAGACTTACATCACGATATATTTTTCTTCCTCATTCTGATTTTGGTTTTCGTATCTTGGATCTTGGTTCGCGCTTTATGGCATTTCCACTATAAAAAAAATCCAATCCCACAAAGGATTGTTCATGGAACTACTATCGAGATTCTTCGGACCATATTTCCTAGTATCATCCCGATGTTCATTATTATACCATCATTTGCTCTGTTATACTCAATGGACGAGGTAGTAGTAGATCCAGCCATTACTATCAAAGCTATTGGCCATCAATGGTATCAGAGTGCGCCTTTTCACGAGGATGATTTAAGTGCAATGAAATGCCTTAAAGTTGAATATAGTTCGCGAAGCATCTGGCTTACCAGTAATCTCCCATTCCTGCCGTCGAGAGACTTTAATAACTATAGCATGCCAGAAATGGGAAGTTGATGTGGTTAGACATATACCCCGAAATGCTCCCAGCATAGGAGCCTATGGTTCTATTCTTGTTGTTGTTGGAGGTACACACCTCTCTTCTCGGTGTGGAACTATATACGAGAAATAGATGCTCAGCTTGCAATGTCTGATAACAGCTCTAAAGTAGTGAATCTATCGGCACCATAGCAGTGGCATACAACTTTAGACCTAAGGGTCGGCCTAGTAACCTTTTGGAATGGGGGATCCCTATTGGCAACAACCATGGTAGTATTTTCTAAACTACTGGGCTGGGAAAGGATAACCTGTTGTTCCTACTCCTCTTTCTTCACTTCGGGGACAGAGGTCCTACGGTAGGTAACAGCAGGCACAAGCAACTTGACCGAAGAGGACCAGCGCTTCTACTTCTCCACCGAGGAGCCGTTCGCAGCGAGAAGCAAGGAATGTCATGAATGGTAGGAGGTCACAGAGAATTTACCTATTCATAGTATGATCCTATGATCGATACAGGATATGACTATCTCTTTCTTTATTCTATTCTTTTTGTGAAAAAAAAAAAGAAAGATGAGCCTTTACTAGGTTAGAGCTATGAAGCTTACCTTCTTACTAGAGAAAGGGGAATGGAAACTGGGATCAAGCGAAGACATAAAAAAGAAAAATCACAGGCTGGTGAGTTGATTTTCACATGCATTCTGGTGAGAAAAATGAAAAAAAAAGTACGTGAAACTCAAAAGCTAGGGAAAGCGTCTCGTCCGCTAGAATGAGCAGTAGTAGGATCTTATTATTGGAAGCTCAACTCACATCCAAACAGGTCCAGGTTTGGAACGCCTCGCAACTGACTTGCTGCAACGAAAAAAAAAAGAAGGGTGACTCAACTTCTCAGCTAGAGCTGGGGGTAGGTCCTCTTGGCATAACGCACGCTGGAACATGGGAATTCGAGGTCTCATGAACTACTACTAAAAACCTACTTTGTTTTTGTTTGTGGACAAAGGATATTCGGTTAGGCCTATCGATGGATCATTTTAGATCTACAAGCCCCGGTCGTTCACATGAGCATAGGGAATCTATATTCGAGCGTTCAACTAGGCCCCTAACAGGATAGGTGAGGAATCACTCTGGATCTGATTTATTGGGGCCTACAACTTCGCCAAGCCGACTAGCATCCCTTTCCACTGCGCATTTTTTGAACAAAGAAGACGACTATAGGATTGAATTCATTTTTCATGGTGAACTAGTCATCCCATATCTTCTGCCTGTCTCATATGTGTGGAACCAGGTCTTTTTCGATTCCAGCTTCCCCCTCGAATACATAGGGTAGGTAGGGCTGGGTGAGAAATGGTTCCCTGTTGCCAATCTACTTTTCCCAGCTTTCGATTACCCTTACTCATAAAGGGTCTTACGGTCCGGAGAACTACCTAATTAAAGAAAAATAGTGTTCTTTCTAAGAGTAGGCGTGGAGAGCTTTTTGTGGGGAAACTTGCAAGTACAGTTTGGGGGGAGACAGGTGTCGACCCAACCTTATGAGTATTCGGACTATAACAGTTCTGATGAACAATCACTCACTTTTGACAGTTATACGATTCCAGAAGATGATCCAGAATTGGGTCAATCACATTTATTATAAGTGGACAATAGAGTGGTTGTACCAGCCAAAACACATTTATGTATTATTGTAACATCTGCTGATGTACTTCATAAATGGGTTGTACCTTCCTTAGGTGTCAAATGTGATGTTGTACCTGGTCGGTTAAATCAAACCTCTATTTCGGTACAACGAGAAGGAGTTTACTATGGTCAATGCAGTGACATTTGTGGAACTAATCATGCCTTTATGCGTGCGCCTGGAAACATAGGCTGACTGCTGAGCCCACTCTGGCTCAGCCGCACCACCCAGGGTGCGAGCCACCCGAGAAGCAAGCTATTACAGCGAGTGGCTTGAGAAGTATGGAGCCGAGGAGCAAGGCAGTAGATAGGATAGAAGAAGAGGCCAGGCTCCCAGTGGAGTAGAGGAGACGGTTAGGATAACGAACTTGAAACGCGGAGCCCGAGCAGCCGGCGAGTGAGTGGTTAGTGGCCAATAACGCCCTAGTTGATGGCATTCCTCTTTGCGGTAGGCACTCGAGGAACCACGGGGCACTCCATACAGAGCAAGCAAGTCTTAGGGAAGAGACGCCCGCGCAAGGACCTCAATTCTCATTAGGAGGTCGAACCAAGGACCTATGGAAATCGGGGCTACCCCGTCCCCATGGGCAACACAAGAGTGTCCTGAGGAAGGAGTTTAGAGGCCTTATAGTAGCACAGACTTCTTTTTCTTTCTAGCTCATGCGAAAAGGGCAAGTCCAAGATCGTACTATTCCTTTACAAAGACAAGAGACGCTCTCAACGGCTAGGTGCCACTCTCTTTCTGAGTTATTCCAGCTTCTTTATGATTTCGTGCCGCGGTGAAAAAACAAAAACCAAAAAAAGGGTTGTCTCAGCAGAAGGAGAAGGACCTGTAATGGCAGAGACTACTGACCCTCTTCTCGGTCACGATAGACAGGAAGGAGCTCTATCAAGTAAAGGCCATAACCAGTCTCTTTTTTTTATGTACGTATACTTTTGTTTCAGGGTGGGACCGCCCTTCCTCCTACTAATTCGGCCATTTCCGAACCTGTCTTTTTTACCCTATTCAATTCAATGGAGGACTTCTCAATTCTTACGATTCCCAGCCCTCTTAGCTTATTCTTATATTCAAAAAAATACTAGAATTGAAGAATAATAAGAAAAAGCTCTCCCTTTAGTAAGGAAAAAGGTAAAGCTATGAAGTACTTCCTTCAGCTAGTTTTGTTTTTCCCCTTGGATAGGTTGGAGCTATGAAGCTTACCTTATTATTATTAAAAAGGGATTTGGCTTTCTCAACTTGCTGCTCGCTTTCTCACTGCCAAGAGGCAAATAGGGCCTGACTTACAGTTTCCAAGCCTGGCACGAAGCGAAGGGACTAGATTTCACCTATGATCAGATCAGTGGGCAACCATAGTTTACTTTTTTTCATGGTGTTGTTGACATTTGTTGAAAGTGAATTTTGAAGTAGGCCTCGCTTTTTGGAGTAGCTCCCAGCTTACACTACGGTGGAGAAGGCGTCATGAAGATCCAAGAGTATGAGCAGTACTATTTGGAGGGCAAGGGGCATAGATGCCAAACAAACCTGACCCCTATCTATCGTCGTAGAAGCTGTTCCTAGGAAAGATTATGGTTCTCGGGTATCCAATCAATTAATCCCCCAAACAGGGAAGCTTAAGCGGAAATGAAAGAGTAAGGTGAGGGAAAAGGGGGGAAGCCACTAAATTGAAGGCTTCGCTCGCTCTAACGCTCGTTGAGTAAACAGCGAGTGGAGTGCATAAGCCCCTTTAGAGATATGGGCGAGTACTACACGAGCTCGTAAGTAAAGTATGGAACGAGCCTTGTCTACGAAGCAGAGCGACCTCATCTTGCTTGCTTCTGGCACTAGATAATAGGCATTCTGGTATGGCAGGAATACTACTTTTTAGGTCAACCACTACATAGGAGCGATAGTGAAGCCAAGCCGTAGAAAGGCGAGTAGCCCTTATAGCAATAGCAAACGGCCTACTTATAGCCCTATTTTCCCTTTTATTCGGGCCTTACAAGCTCATAAAATGGCAATTCTTCACGTTTTCCTCAGACAGTGGGAATGAATTCTATTACTTGATTGACATTAACAGATATGTGTACCAGACCGAACAAAGAATATGCCTATATGCTTGATGTACCAACCAAGCCAGCTTGACCGTATACAGTATGAGGGATTCGCCTTTTCCTCAGACAGAATACCTCAAAAGCGCACTCGGATTCGGTAGCAAGAAGCGGCAAAGTTGAAGACGCCGGAGCAGAGGCAGATGGAAGAAGGAGGAATGGACAGCCCGACTGATGAGAGAAGCGCAGGTTATCATATAAATAAGAAGGTGACCAAAGGAGTCTTTTTGCGCAGTACGCATCAAAACTAGTGGAATAAGAGATGAATTGCCCTATGTTGATAGGGAGAAGAAGAAGCTAAGAGTCATCAATACGAATGATCGCCCGCTGCACCTTTCTTCGGGCGGGCAAGTTTTCTCTGCCCCGAAGTTCAAGCAAACCGTCATTGATATGTGTGGGAAGGATCCGTTGAGCTTAGTAGCTCAGGATCTGCATCTTCTCCAACAATGTGCTCATGCAGTAACTGACTATGTTATGTATTCTGGTCTGAGTCATGGTCAAAAATTCGAATTCTGATTTCGATTTTGCTTCTCTGCCAATAGGAGACAGGGCTTTCGCAATCTCTTTTCAGGAAGATTTAGAAGAGTAGGAATCATTAACAAATCTTGTGGAATTTTATAGTAGGGTTGGACGACTCGATTTGACTGATTCACCAGAGCCTGTATTGACTTCTTCTCACGATCAAGACCCAGATTCATTTTCGTCACTACCAAAGAGAGAGTCAGCGACTGGAGGAACTTCTCGCAATAGATAAAAACTTATTTAGAAAGGGAAGCCTGACATAGATATTGATTTGAACAAAGGAACTTAAACTGGTACCAGAAAGTAAACAAGAGATGGAATTCCAGATTGAACATATGACCGACCTACAATAAGACGAAAATAGAATTTCGTCCTCCATTCTCTAAGACGAACTAAAGGGATGTCTCTAAGCAGCCAAGGCCAAGAGCAAGCAGAAGTAGTCCTATCTGCCTAGAAGGATTCATAAAGAGAATGTGAGTGGGAAGGAGATCAATAGACATAGAAAGAGAAGACCAAAAGTAGCAGAAGGCACTCAGTTGTTTATGTGAAATCAAGGAGCAACAGGTTACACTTTGACACTTTTTCGAAAAGAGCTCGAAGCAATAAGATGAAAGATGGGATGAGATACTAGCCTTAGCGCAGAAGATCAATCATTACATTGAGCCTTAGGCCACTACCGTGGAGCAATGGAAGATCATAACACTTGAGAGATGATCCCTACTTGAAAAGGCGGAGACAATACCTCTTGTTGCGACAAATCGAGTATCAAAAGCCCATTTATCAATCACATTCTCAAACACACCAGTCAAAGAGCAATCAAACCTGTGAAAGTCACATCTTTGACTAATATACACGAGAGGATTCTTTAATCAACCAAAACCTGCAACAGAGTCCAACATTTTGAATTTCTACCACTTAAAAGTTGAGAGATGTTCCATTCTTAATCGCAAAAGAAGGATGCAAGCTGAAAGGACTTGGACAAGATATTCTTTACTTGGACAGGAGATGCAGCGCGCTTAGCGTCGCTCTACATGGGTATGCTATAAAACTAGGAGAAGAACATAACTAAATGGATCAATTCCTCTGACCGGTCGTTTCGAGCTTCCATTTCTTCTAGATTGCTAACGTGGTTCGATGACGCCGATGGAAGGAACCACTAGAAATTCATCCAACTTCGATCCCCTAAAGGCAAGTGCGTAGGCTATAGAATCCCAAATAGAGCTCATTCGTGTAACACCCTGATCCCTCTCGAGACCGGGAATTCTATCAATCAATCTAATCACAACCCAATTCCAAACCCGGGCAAAATTTTTAGGGAAAGACGGACGGAGTCTCCCTTGTTTCTAGGCAAAATGTAAAACCTGTAATAGCATATAAGTGGACCAGCACCGTGTCCAACCATATAAACACCTCAAGGCCATCCGAGCATTGGTTCTCAACAAGCGAACACAAGTAAATATACATTTCCAGTTTAAATGCTAACCTATCTCTTCTTATCTTTGACAAGTATATTCATGCTTGGCAACTAAACTAAACTAACTTATTGCATAAAATAGACTATCATACCATTCTAACTCTTTTCCTTTGGACATTACAAACATGCATTGAAGTTAAACTATACTAACTGTATACATAAACTAGCTTATCAAACCACTTCAATAATCTAGTAAAACTTAAATTACATTCATTTTAACATTAAACACATACATTACAAGAAAATAAACATCTTTGCATCTTTGACAACTCAAGCCACATAGCATGCAAGACAACTCTTCAAGCATGATCTTTCACGTAACCACGAACTTTCCAGCTAACAAGGCATTTCCTGAAATGTGGTGGTGAGGAGTGAGTATACACAACACGTATACTTAGTGAGGGCGAGACAGATATCGAGGTGGAGAGAAAGAAAGTCGTGCAATGCAAATAAGGCAGTTAAGCAATATAACTGACAAGTAAGCATTCAATATAGACAATCAATACAATAAACACTTAATAAAAGCATTAACACAACCATTCAAAGCTATACCACACTCTGAAGGCTACGGTTCACTCGAACGAGTAATGTACCAATCATGATTTCGATAACTTTAACGATGACGTGCCGGCTCACCCACCTTATAACTTCCATTAGAGTACTCCGGACATACTCTGTCAATTCTACGACCCAAAACTCCCTGGGCGGCAACCCAAGCGAGAAAGTGAATAGGACACGGAGCTAGAGCAACCAACACTGGCAACCCGAGGCTACCCAGAGAGGCCCATCACTCACGCGCCTGACACTTATGCAATGCAATACGAGATATATAACGATAATCGAGCAAGGCACTTAAGTGCAGGTTAGTAACAACATGCGATACAATAAACAATTACAATCAATAAAGTAACAAGAACAATACTAACAAGCATTATCAACAATTGATATACAATTCAACCATAACCAACTTTAACAAGCATAACAAGCAATAATAAGCATTCTACAAGCATAACACTATGAAAACCAACAAAAGCACAAAACGACCCCAACTTTCAAAACGCTACTACTTTCAAACGAGCCACGAGTTTTGGAAACCGACTTCACCACTCCTCCTAGGACACCATAAGGCATGTCTAAAGACCACGAAACCCTGCTTTACCCTAGAATTCCCGCAAAGCCCCGATTTTCTCCTTTGCTCGTTTGAACTACAGCTACCTCAACCGATCACCCAACCAATGTCACAACTGCACCAAAAGTGCTTCCATGACATACCTCGGCAATGCCTTCACGTAAATCGAGAAATTTTCAAACTCGACCGAAATGACCCCAACATGTACCAAGCCATTTTTTTCGTTTTTCCATTACACAATCCAATCAAACCATACATTTAGGCATTCTAGCATATCTAGCACCTTCTTACATCAACAGAACACAAAACAAAGCAACTTTAACGTAACGAGGATTTACTATTCATATTTTACTATTCCATTTGCATTTAAAATTTCAATTGCTATTTTCAACCGTAGAAAATGCTAAAAGTCTACAAATATGTGTTCTACAATTGTCAAGGAACATTCTTTAAGCATCAAAACAGTTAAAATAACAATCTACGGCTAAATCCCAAAAATTAAAGTTTATATACAACATTTTCAAATGCACAAATAACGATGAAACCCTCACCTTAGACCCTCCTAGACGCTAGGAAAACCTCGTTGGATGCCTCGGAAACAACCCCGTGCAAGCTCTCGTGAAGATTTGAAGTTTTGAAATTGAAATCTTTTTTTTTCTTTTTCTCCTATGGTTTTGGCCCTTTCTTTTTTTCCCAGATTTTTGCTTGTTTTTGTAATGTATTATGCATATATAAGATGACAAGTTGAAGTCAAATGGTCAAAGCTTCGGTCAACCCGCTAAACCAAAACAACTATGCGCGACCTTACGAAAACGGTCATAACTTCTTCTAGAAAACTCCAATTCACGAACGATTTGAAGCCTCAGAAACTAAACTCATAGAGCTTTCCAACCATATATAATTTGCTACCTAACTCTTCCCCAATTGGTTCAGATTTAATTCCAAAGTTGACCCAAATTTTGACTAACTTAACATTGCATTTTTTTATTTCTAATCCCAAGTTTGCCCTTTATTAAACATTTCAAAAAATTTCACCTTGTCCTAGTTGGTCAATGTAGATGAAAAGTCAACTAGTTTGGTCAAAGAAGGTGAAAGGTCAATAAAATGCAATTTAAATGAACTTTAAATGCTATTGAATACATGCCAGGTTCGGGGTATCACAATTCGGCTCTAAACAGCTACTGTGCTTATTTGGTCTCTCAACTACTCGGCCTGCTACTGACCTAATTAGGAGCTTTTCAGTCAAGGACGTCGAATTTAGAGGTCCTTTCTTTCGCAAGAGTCCAGATCATTCCATTGGGGAAAAAGCAGGAGTGTTCTATATATAGATGAATAATACCAGTGGAGTCGGACGGTGCTAGTGCTCTCACTTACGAAAAAAGGGGCTTCCGCATTAGAAAGAATAGTGGCACCTCAACTAGCCATAGTCGCATTAGCAGTTCGCGTAAAATGAGACTAAACCAAGGTCAGAGAGGCCTTAGGCAATGAAATTGCTGAGATGCCTTCAATTTAGACAAGGAGGCTAGGAAATGGCGTACTTATTGCACCTAGCACTAAGAACTCGAGTGTCGCTGCTGCTACGGGGGAGATTTTAAAAAAGACAGGAAGTGTTATTGGACTTGGTGTGACGCCCAAGATTCTACCGTACACATTTTTAAATGTTGCATCCATTAATTGTGCATTAAATTATGTGCTTTACCTGTTGTCTTTCTTGGTCACTATTCATTCAATTTTTAAACTGCATTATATTAGTGAATTAGCATTTTTATTAAATCATATTAATTGTTAAAGGAATGTGAAAATTGTGCAATTGAGCTAGGAGCGATAGGAGCACTCGTTTAGAAAATGATTTTCGTGGTTCAATGAATAGTGTTACGTAACTAACTTAGTGTTTTAATTAGTTAGCTTATACTTTACACTTTAGGCTCGTTTTTAAGCTACCAACGCTCATTTTTAGTGGACCACTAAACACCTAACTTGACCCTACCTATCATATATACTCACCATAAAGCAATTAGCTCATAACTTAGCAAAAAAAAAAAAGGAAGATGCAGATTTTACTGTAGCAAATCCGAGAATAGCATAGGAGGAGAATGAGAGGATTTTGCTCATCAAATCTTCAAGCCAAGCCAAGCCAAGCAAGGAGCAAGTAGTTTAGGGTGTGTGCAAGCCTTCTAGGAGCTCCTACGCGCATTAGGTGAGGGTTTTGCATATTATTTTTGCATTTGAAATATATGTCAACTTTCTTGAATTTATTGATTTGCTATATTATGATCATGCAATGCTTAAATATGCTTATGTATGTTGTGTATAAGTAGTAGAGACCTAATTTATGCTATTGTTTCATAGTTTAAACGGTTGAAATCGCTTGTTGATCGTAGGGCATGAATAGTGACGGGAAAATTAGGGATTTGCGAAATCAGACCTTGTAGCTTGAATTAATGATTCTAATAGGTGCTTTAGATGTTAATGAAAGTAGTGTGAAGGCCTTGTAGGGTTTAATTGCCCGTAACCTAGTGAAAGAATGAAATAGCCGACTTTTAGAAAGGGGTTTCGGGGTTATCGCGAATCCGGGTTGAATTGGCCTCCACATTTAGTAATCCTAGGCTATTTAGGACCTAATTAAGCTTTGCTAGCCTCCATTTGAGTCCCGGATGAGGTACGTGTAGTACAAAGTCAAAAGAATGAAAATGGGGCTTTTGTGCTAAACGCGTGTAATTGGGTAGTTTCTAGGGTCCTAGGGGTGCCATAAGGGATAATTAAAAGTATGGAATAGCCCGCTCGCTTATCTAGAACATTAACTTGTGTTTGGAAGAAAAATGACTTTTGTTACAAAGGGGTTTTGGGTCAAACATAAATCCGGGTGAATTTGGTTGATATATTTGGTGTTCTTAGGGTAAGTAGGGACTAAATGTGCTTTTCTAACTCTTAGTTGAGCTTTGATTAAGATACTTGTAGTACAAACGCACAAAGGGGTAATCGGGGCTTTTGTGGTTAATTCGGGTTAATGAATGATTTCAAGGGTTCTAAGTGTGCCATAATGTGTAACTAGAAGATTAGAATAATTATTTGGTGAATCTTGAGCCTTAGCCTCGGTTTGGAGTTAAATGACTTAGGAAAACAAAAGGGAAACTCGGGGTTTCAAGCTTAGCCTTTGAATTAGCTTTGGTGCTTGTATATCTTGCCTTTACATGTTGTTATATGGCATTTGTGAGCATTTCGTGAAGTTTCGTGATCATCGGTCATTGATCCCTTTGTGTTGGTATAGTTATTTTCATATTTAATGCTTATATCTTGTTATAATGTTTATACTTCTTGTACTTTGTTAAGATCAAACTCTAATAAACATTGCATGCTAAGTGAGTAGGACTATAAGGATAACTCATCTAGTTATATGATTATTGATTATTGTAATTAAAAGTAATTGGAATTTATAACTTATGATCTTAACTTAATGGTATTTGATGCTTCTAATATATCTTATGTTCTCTAATGATATGATAAGGTGAACATTGTATCTTAATTGTGTGTGGGTTATGAACTTGTGTGAATAAGTGATTATAAATCTAGCTTCTAATGTTGTAAGGTTGAGTTAAGTAAGAGTTGAGTTGGAATTGATATAGTTAATTGCTAAACTTATATGAACACCCTAGGGTTGCATACTTGAGCTAATTTGGGGAGTTGAAGTAAATCTGAGCTATTCTTTTAGCATGCTTGGCTTAATTCCAGGTGAGGGAGACTTCATCCTTATGTGCATAATAGTTTATTTACTTGTACTTAGATTATGTGCACTTATTGTCTATATATTGTGTGTGAGGGCAACTTACTTTGTTGTCCCTTAATCATGTGTTTGTTGATGTATTCTATTGTTATCATTTTGAGTGCATTGCATCGTGGTTGCGCAACCATTTGGGCATGGTAGTGTCGTGGAAACCGGGCGGCATCGGGCTTGCCGGTATACCTCGGCTACCATGGTTACCCAGTCCCTCTCTCGCTTGGGATGCCGCCCAGGGAGAGTTGGGTCGTAGGATTTCGGGGTACATCCGGAGTACACCCATTTTGGAGTTATAAGGGGATGCCGTCTTATCGATAACAGTGTCATTATTACATCGTGATTTCAGTTCGTGGCGTCGCTGGTGTGCCTCTGCCCTTCGGGGTATTCGCTTAGCCGGGACGTTATAGAAGTCAAAGTGTATCGTATCCTTTTTAATGTGTGGTAACTTATTGTTTCAATTGTTCTTTGGTTGTAAAATGCTTTATTTGTACTAACCGCTGCATTGCACATCCCCGGTAGACCTTATCCCTCACTGGGCAATTGTGATTGCTCATACCTCGCTAAACATGTTTCAGGTGGTGCAGTTGGAGGAGTTGACCTGATTGCTGTGTGCTATTACTTGAGGTTTGAGTGATTGCCTGTTAAACTGTGGAAGACCTTACTTGTTCTACTTTATGTTTTATTTGGGAGCCTAAGGGCTTATGTATATATATTTGAGTAGTTGCAAGTTTGAAAGCTAAGTGGATGTAGTAAGTGTTATGGAATTGTGGCATGTAATAACTTTTGCTTCTGCTTCTAGCTACGTTGCATGCTTGGGTGTATGGTTGGCTTTAATTTCTAAGAATGTTCAATGCTATCATGGAGTGACATGATAAGCAGTTTTGTAAAGAAGTTAAGTTATGAATGCATGCTTGTGTGTATCTAAACCGTTTGTATGTCTTAAGGCTCGGATGACCTTAAAGCTAAGATCTTTAGTTATAAATGAATGTCTTGTTATGTTGTGGCTTTATTGAGTGTTTACAGGTTTTCAGAAAGTCCACAATACAGGGGAAACTCTGTCCGTTTTCCCTAAAATTTTGTGACCGGGTTTGGCATTGGGTTGAGAATAGTATGGTTATTAGAGCCTCCGGTCTCGTGAGGGATCGGGGCGTTACAGGTGGTATCAGAGCTTAGTTAGCTCTAAGCCGGGACAGGGTCCTCGGCCTGTCGGGTAGTAACCCTTGCGTGTGTGCTTGTTAAGAGTGTGTCTTGAAAGTGTATGACTGCATGTGTGATTGTGTGTCTTGTATTGAATGTGTGCACCTATGTGATATAATTATGTGTTACGTGCTAAGTGTGTGCTAAGTGAAGTAAAGTGGCTGGTTATGCATCAATTTGACCTCGTGAATTGTTAATTGCTTGAACTGTTACTTGTAATGTGTGCATTTGAAAGTCTTTGATTGAGTTGTATTATGATGGACTTGATTGTCATGCTTGAATGACTTTGATGATTACACTGTTTCATAAACTCTTATATAAACATGTTTGCATAATAGTTTAAAACATATATGTGTAAATGTGATATCTTGGCATTCATACATGTCCCGTTGAAATGGTAAGAAAGACTTCTTCCTCCCCCTGAAGAGAAGTGATTAGCAACAAGCCCTCCAAGTTGTGTGGATTAGCGCGAATGAGAATGTTGTAAGCGGAGCTCAGTTATTGGGATTTCTTCCAAGGCATTCTTCTACGCTTAGTAGCCAGAAATGAATGGCTTCCTTTGGGATTTCTATATGACCATTCTCTCGGTTTTCTTATTGAGTATTCTTCTAGTATTTTCTTGCTGGCATTACTCGGAAGACTTAGTTTGGGATTCTAATCAACCTTATTATATGGAATTATCTTCGGTATTTGTACTCTAAATTCTTATTGGTATTTTCTCGCCACTATTAGTTGGGATTCTATTCTTCTATGGTATTCGTGCCAGCGGGATTCCTATTTGGATTTCGAAGTAGCATCTCTATTGGAGCCTTTATTTGGCCTTATTACGTGAGGTTCGCAGGCAATACTACTGGGATTTCTTAATGAGCTCCCACGAGAGTTCGTATATGGTATTCTTGCTTAGCAATTGATGACGAGTAATCGGAGTTGGTTTTCAGTTGTTGTGGAGTTCCCTTGTGAAGAAGAATTGCGTGGACGCAATTTGTTTAAGGGGGAGAGGATGTGACGCCCAAGATTCTACCGTACACATTTTTAAATGTTGCATCCATTAATTGTGCATTAAATTATGTGCTTTACCTGTTGTCTTTCTTGGTCACTATTCATTCAATTTTTAAACTGCATTATATTAGTGAATTAGCATTTTTATTAAATCATATTAATTGTTAAAGGAATGTGAAAATTGTGCAATTGAGCTAGGAGCGATAGGAGCACTCGTTTAGAAAATGATTTTCGTGGTTCAATGAATAGTGTTACGTAACTAACTTAGTGTTTTAATTAGTTAGCTTATACTTTACACTTTAGGCTCGTTTTTAAGCTACCAACGCTCATTTTTAGTGGACCACTAAACACCTAACTTGACCCTACCTATCATATATACTCACCATAAAGCAATTAGCTCATAACTTAGCAAAAAAAAAAAAGGAAGATGCAGATTTTACTGTAGCAAATCCGAGAATAGCATAGGAGGAGAATGAGAGGATTTTGCTCATCAAATCTTCAAGCCAAGCCAAGCCAAGCAAGGAGCAAGTAGTTTAGGGTGTGTGCAAGCCTTCTAGGAGCTCCTACGCGCGTTAGGTGAGGGTTTTGCATATTATTTTTGCATTTGAAATATATGTCAACTTTCTTGAATTTATTGATTTGCTATATTATGATCATGCAATGCTTAAATATGCTTATGTATGTTGTGTATAAGTAGTAGAGACCTAATTTATGCTATTGTTTCATAGTTTAAACGGTTGAAATCGCTTGTTGATCGTAGGGCATGAATAGTGACGGGAAAATTAGGGATTTGCGAAATCAGACCTTGTAGCTTGAATTAATGGTTCTAATAGGTGCTTTAGATGTTAATGAAAGTAGTGTGAAGGCCTTGTAGGGTTTAATTGCCCGTAACCTAGTGAAAGAATGAAATAGCCGACTTTTAGAAAGGGGTTTCGGGGTTATCGCGAATCCGGGTTGAATTGGCCTCCACATTTAGTAATCCTAGGCTATTTAGGACCTAATTAAGCTTTGCTAGCCTCCATTTGAGTCCCGGATGAGGTACGTGTAGTACAAAGTCAAAAGAATGAAAATGGGGCTTTTGTGCTAAACGCGGGTAATTGGGTAGTTTCTAGGGTCCTAGGGGTGCCATAAGGGATAATTAAAAGTATGGAATAGCCCGCTCGCTTATCTAGAACATTAACTTGTGTTTGGAAGAAAAATGACTTTTGTTACAAAGGGGTTTTGGGTCAAACATAAATCCGGGTGAATTTGGTTGATATATTTGGTGTTCTTAGGGTAAGTAGGGACTAAATGTGCTTTTCTAACTCTTAGTTGAGCTTTGATTAAGATACTTGTAGTACAAACGCACAAAGGGGTAATCGGGGCTTTTGTGGTTAATTCGGGTTAATGAATGATTTCAAGGGTTCTAAGTGTGCCATAATGTGTAACTAGAAGATTAGAATAATTATTTGGTGAATCTTGAGCCTTAGCCTCGGTTTGGAGTTAAATGACTTAGGAAAACAAAAGGGAAACTCGGGGTTTCAAGCTTAGCCTTTGAATTAGCTTTGGTGCTTGTATATCTTGCCTTTACATGTTGTTATATGGCATTTGTGAGCATTTCGTGAAGTTTCGTGATCATCGGTCATTGATCCCTTTGTGTTGGTATAGTTATTTTCATATTTAATGCTTATATCTTGTTATAATGTTTATACTTCTTGTACTTTGTTAAGATCAAACTCTAATAAACATTGCATGCTAAGTGAGTAGGACTATAAGGATAACTCATCTAGTTATATGATTATTGATTATTGTAATTAAAAGTAATTGGAATTTATAACTTATGATCTTAACTTAATGGTATTTGATGCTTCTAATATATCTTATGTTCTCTAATGATATGATAAGGTGAACATTGTATCTTAATTGTGTGTGGGTTATGAACTTGTGTGAATAAGTGATTATAAATCTAGCTTCTAATGTTGTAAGGTTGAGTTAAGTAAGAGTTGAGTTGGAATTGATATAGTTAATTGCTAAACTTATATGAACACCCTAGGGTTGCATACTTGAGCTAATTTGGGGAGTTGAAGTAAATCTGAGCTATTCTTTTAGCATGCTTGGCTTAATTCCAGGTGAGGGAGACTTCATCCTTATGTGCATAATAGTTTATTTACTTGTACTTAGATTATGTGCACTTATTGTCTATATATTGTGTGTGAGGGCAACTTACTTTGTTGTCCCTTAATCATGTGTTTGTTGATGTATTCTATTGTTATCATTTTGAGTGCATTGCATCGTGGTTGCGCAACCATTTGGGCATGGTAGTGTCGTGGAAACCGGGCGGCATCGGGCTTGCCGGTATACCTCGGCTACCATGGTTACCCAGTCCCTCTCTCGCTTGGGATGCCGCCCAGGGAGAGTTGGGTCGTAGGATTTCGGGGTACATCCGGAGTACACCCATTTTGGAGTTATAAGGGGATGCCGTCTTATCGATAACAGTGTCATTATTACATCGTGATTTCAGTTCGTGGCGTCGCTGGTGTGCCTCTGCCCTTCGGGGTATTCGCTTAGCCGGGACGTTATAGAAGTCAAAGTGTATCGTATCCTTTTTAATGTGTGGTAACTTATTGTTTCAATTGTTCTTTGGTTGTAAAATGCTTTATTTGTACTAACCGCTGCATTGCACATCCCCGGTAGACCTTATCCCTCACTGGGCAATTGTGATTGCTCATACCTCGCTAAACATGTTTCAGGTGGTGCAGTTGGAGGAGTTGACCTGATTGCTGTGTGCTATTACTTGAGGTTTGAGTGATTGCCTGTTAAACTGTGGAAGACCTTACTTGTTCTACTTTATGTTTTATTTGGGAGCCTAAGGGCTTATGTATATATATTTGAGTAGTTGCAAGTTTGAAAGCTAAGTGGATGTAGTAAGTGTTATGGAATTGTGGCATGTAATAACTTTTGCTTCTGCTTCTAGCTACGTTGCATGCTTGGGTGTATGGTTGGCTTTAATTTCTAAGAATGTTCAATGCTATCATGGAGTGACATGATAAGCAGTTTTGTAAAGAAGTTAAGTTATGAATGCATGCTTGTGTGTATCTAAACCGTTTGTATGTCTTAAGGCTCGGATGACCTTAAAGCTAAGATCTTTAGTTATAAATGAATGTCTTGTTATGTTGTGGCTTTATTGAGTGTTTACAGGTTTTCAGAAAGTCCACAATACAGGGGAAACTCTGTCCGTTTTCCCTAAAATTTTGTGACCGGGTTTGGCATTGGGTTGAGAATAGTATGGTTATTAGAGCCTCCGGTCTCGTGAGGGATCGGGGCGTTACACTTGGGCCTTGCCAGTTAAGAGTGGAGCCTTACCAAATTCCAAAAGGGATTGATTCCTGGGAAGGCAAATACTACCTTGACACAAGACTTGACTAAACTTCCATAACCTTGAATGAAAAAATAGATATTTCAATATATCATTAAGAAAAGAACTATTCCTTTACTGATTGGAATGATATTCTTTTTATTGCTTGCACCTACCATAAAGTCAGATATGTTCTTTACTCACTTCACTATCCAAGCGGGATGAAACTTTGCGAGAGTTTCCAGATGAGCAGGAAGGGCTGGAGGACGTATTACTGGGGGGAAAAAACATATTGAATAGAAAGAACGAAGGCAACGTACGTACTGGATTGACTAGCGTGTGCCAACTATTTTACTTTCTTATTTCTTGCTTTTTCACCTCCCCTTATTGGTGCACTCTTTCCCCCAATTCACCGATAGAGAAGAAAGAGATAAGCAATGACCGGACTAGACCAATGAAAGCGGACCAAGGTTTTTATTCGTTAGCCAAGCGCGCCTATTACAAAAGCAAAAACAATGTGCCTTATTGCCCAGCCGAATAGTATCCTTATAAAAGAATGAATGGGAAGCAAGCCCGGTCTATATTGCGTTAGTTATGTTTACTTTACCCCCCACGTACTCCTTTATTCTTATATTCGAATTCCGTCTCGAAGCTTCCCCCTTAGTGCCTACTGAGACTTATTTCCTCTCGAAGTTGAATAGAAGTTTCATTTCCTAAGTCTCAAATAATGTCTTTTATTGAGTCCCCATAGTTCATTCATTCCCCTACATAGTATTTAGAGTCATTTTTCACTAAGAAGGATTGTTATATAAAAAAGAGAATTTCAAATTGAAGATCTCTTGACCCATATACGATTCAGTTCTACATCTTAGCACTGAATTAATGAATAGAGATTGAGCTTCACTTCGCAAGTCAGGAATGGCATCATTTATTAAATATTCCAAAGTTCTAGCATTGACAAGAGATAAGCTAAAGAGGTGGCCGGGCAGTTGACCAGGCCCTACCACATATAGACAGCAAGCAAGAGCTGCGTCGGCTTATTCAAAAAATGAAATTCTTGCCACCCTAAATGCTACTACCTCTTTGTTAAGCACAGGAATGCTTGATCGAGAAAAGCAAGCAAAGAAGCAGCAAGATACGGATTATGAAGGGGCAAGAGGTAGAGTCGAAGAGTTAGAGACTACAGTATAAAGCCCTCAATCATGCTCTTGCCAATGGAATAGATTGTATATACTCTCACCGATTAAGGAAGATTATGCGCTCCACGAAAAAACATAGGGGTCATCCCTAGACTTAATAAGGAAGGAAAAAAAAGTGCCCCTATGACTGACGTTCTAGTGAAAGTGATAAAAGTATAGATGTGCTCCAGTTGAACGGGCAAAAGTTCTACGGTGAAGAGACCGGTCAAGGCGACCCTATTAAAGAGAACATTCAGTGTCATCAAAGCCGATACTCAGGTAATCTCGTCCTTAGTTGCCAAATCTAATAGCTCTTTCAATCTGACGAATCAACCATAATTGGCAGGTAAAACGAGGCCTCGATGGAGATGATGGATGGGAACTCCTACTCTTACTAAAATTGCAATCTCTAAGCGAGATTTTCAGTCATTTATCCTTTTTCTTTCCCTAGCGAGTGAAGAACGAGATGATGTTTGAAACGAGTATTGAGCGAGTGAAGTACCCCATAAGCTATAAGGACGATCCATATGTATAAATTCCGTGAGCAGCGATTGAACTGAACGTTCCAAGTACATCCAGTAGGAATCGAACCTACAAATTTGCCCATTTACTAGGTTGAGCGCTTTAACCATTCAGTCATGGATGTAAAGAGACTCAGCGAGTGAACTAGGTTTTGGTAATCCTTCTCGAGCTTCTATTTCTTCCGTTAAGGGAGATTTGAGAAAAGATGGAATAGGAAGACGTGTTTCCAGAACGAACAAGATCCGGGTTGAGAAGGGGGAGTTAGCAAAGTTAGACAAGATTGGAATGGGCATAGGAACATGTATTGATGTACCAGATCAGCTAATGCTCCCAGGTTGATGCTATGTATTCCACCAGTTGACTGAAGACTTGATTATTGGTATGTTGATCAGTCCAGCACGGATTGAAATAGGAGCCGATTTGACAAGAAGCTTTTGAAAACGTAGTGCACCCAGGTAAATAAGGAATGAGATGAATACAGAGGTTAAACGAACATCCTACACCCAAAAAGTGCCCTACATAGGTCTTCCCTGAAACCCCCCAGTAACTAAGGTAAACAACGTAGAAAAAGTACCTATTTCTGTACCGGTTCCGGAAGAGAGAAAAAAAAGGGGATGTTTTGTTAATAGCAACAAGAAAGTGTTTATAGCCTTAGCGATATAAACAAGAATACTCATCCGAGCTGCAGGAACATGTACATACAGAATACGAGAATTTCTACCGTGTTGAAGATCTAGTGGTGCTACCCGAAAACTTAAATGAATAGCCATCGTTGTTAAGAACAACCGAGATACAATGAGAATTTGTGTGTCACGACCCCGTTTTATTAGTCGCTAGAATAGTCCCTAATACCCTAATAACACTACAACATTTCTAGGATCGTGATGCCACGGGCTTAAGAAAATCGCTCCGCCTAAGTCCACTAAGGCACAATTAATAGCCCGAGCACTAACAATCGCAATTTAAAATTTCAAGACTATTAAATAATTACTTTTCAATTACTAAATTCCAAATTACAAAATTCCAACATAGTTCATTCATTCACCAACATGATATAATAAATTACAAATTCAATATGAAAATACACATTCAATTTTTCAAGTCATATAAGTGAACAATACACCTAGAAAAGGTGCATATCATGCTTCGGGAACTTCTAGTTGACCACAATAAAGGTAAGTCTCATGGCATTGAACATTATTATCTTCATCACCTGAAAGGGGGGGAAACAAAAGAGGGTGAGCTTACAACAACACTAAGCTCAGCGAGGGGAAAAATCTGGGAAGGGTTTTTGAATACATTTTCCTTTTTCGTAAACCATTTCATAAATTTGTGGATGTAATGCACATATCATCTGCAATCAAGAAACAATTCGAATATACATATACGCATCATATATCACATACTAAGTAAGAAACAACTTACTCTTTCGCATCATATCATTTTCAATATTTTACCAAAGATAGCAATGTGCCCAAGCAAGAGAAACTCTCCGAGTGTAGCATTATTTTTGCATCGTATCATTTTCACTAACTCTCCAAAGGTAGCAATGTGCCCAACGAAGAGGAAGCTCTCTAAGAGTAGCATTGTGCCTAAGCAAGATGACCAACTCTCCAAGGGTAGCATTGTGCCCAAGCACAAGGGCCAACTCTCCAAGGGTAGCAATGTTCCCAAGCAAGAGGATTAAGACTAGGTGGTTGTAACCCCTTTTGACACCAATTCAATTTCAAGTTCAACTACTACGATTATTTATAGCATATCGGGTAATTCAACAAGTATCAAATAATATAATTCAAATTAATGTCTCCAAAAATATTCTAACACATATAGAGATCATATAATAACACTACACATTAATAACCCAAGTACTTAGTCATTCAATCAATAGCAATTTACATTAGAGCTAAACTTATTGACTTAAAACAATGTTTACATCACTGCAATAGTCTAACTTTAGCTAATCAGTAACCCATCTTCCTGAACTCCAAATTATTCAAATTAGGTATAGAATTAAATCTCTTCGAGTGTAGATAATTCTGAAATCAAGAAAAGCTCAATTCCGATCTAAATTGAAAGAGTTATAACCAATTTAATGCATCCATTTCATGACTGTCCAGATTGAAGACTATTCTGGGGTTATCTTGAAAATGGAAAATTCAGCTATTTAAAACGATGGAATCCGATGTTATGTAAAATACAAAAGTTGTTCGTAACTGCCTAATATAGCTACTGTGAAAGTTTTGTTCGATTCCGAGTTCGTTTACTATTTTTAATACGCAAAATAAATTTAAGGCAGTGAGCAGTCAGATCTAACAAAAAAAAAATCTCGTAAACTACTTTCTCATGTGTTTTTTAGCATGAAAATGCTTTTTCCTCATTACATGGCCAATTGGATAAATGTTCCTCTATGAGTTTTCTACCTTTTCTGAATTTTCCAGATTTTTAAAAAATTATCTAGATATAAAAATGGGCTAAATTTTCAGGTTTGTACAAATCTATCCAGTGGCAGCAAAATTCCTAATACCTGCTGTCTTGTGTGTTTTTGGGCATGAAAATGATTTTTTCTCAGACATGGCCAACAGAAGAAATGTTCCACTATGAGCTTTCTACATTTTCTGATTTTTTCAGATTTTTATAAAATCAACCAACCATAAAAACGGGATAAAATCTCTGATTGCACAAATCTGTCCAGAAATATTATTCCGAAAATTCTTGTATGTTTTGCTACCATATCATCAAGAACAACACCTATTCATTCAAGCAACCTCTAGCAACCTATATAAGCAACAATTAACTATATTTTTATAGCTAGATACAAGCTTCATCATCAAGAACATTCAAAAATTTCAGAAACATAACATTGGTTTAAATCATCAACAAGCATGCTTTCAACAATTCTAATCCATGGAATTGCAAATATAACTCCATACAAGCCTCATGAATCCATCAGTATGCATTTATATCTCATAAATAATCATTTTGAAAGAACCCTCACCTTATGAAGATTGAAGTTAAAGATGGTTGAAAAATGGCAAGAAAAACAAGAACCAAGCGATTTTGAATTGAAAGTCAAGTTCTTCTTCTCCTAGCTAGCCTAGTAGTCTTCCTCTTCTCCTCTAGTTCCTTCCTAGCTTAGTTGTCTCGTGTGTGTGTATGTGTGTGTTGCAGAGATTATGAGGGAGGAAGAAGAATACTCTGAATTTGATCTAAAGCTAAACAATAGCAGACAAGTTGGGGACAAGAAGACAACTTTCTCCCAAATTCCTCCATGTTTTCTTTCTACTTTTGGCTAAAGCAAGACTTCTTTTTCATTCTTTTTCCCCACCTATGTCCACCTATGGCCTCCCTTTTGTCCCCCAATCATCATTTGTTTTTATCCAAGTTAGGTAGAAGAATAACTAAGCTAATTGGGTGAAAGGTTAAGTCAAATGGTTAAGCTTCGTCAAACCCGTGTAACAAAACAGTTCTGCGACACTTTACGAAAACGACCATAACTTCTTCTAGAAAACTCCAATTCATGGACAGTTTGAAGCATTAGAAACTAGACTCGTAGAGCTTTCCATCCATATATAATTTGCCACCTAACTCTTTCCTAATTGATACAGTTTAATTCTAAAGTTGACCAAAATTTATAAGTTTTGCTATTTGACTCCAAGTGTTTTTCTAGCTTTGTAATTCTTCCTTTTTCTATTCTTCTTATAGCCTTGTGACTCAAGTTTAGTTTATAAGTCAATCCTATTCCTAGTTAGTTTAATTAGTCTCCAAGACAAAGTTTAGATAATTGCACTTTGGCCCCAAAGTTTCTAATATTTGTAAAGTTATCCCAAAAGTTTTCTACTTAGTTCGTGTTCTTCTAGCTTATTTCCTAGCCTAATACTATTGTATCTAGCAAGCATTTAGGGTTTACAGGTATTTAATATACATATATATATATATATATATATATATATATATATATATATATATATATGTATAGCATTAACTCACACTTAATTACACATAGTAAAATAGTAATGCATATGCAGTCGGGTCAGGGCCTCACATCCTTCCACTCTTAAAAGAATTTCGTCCTCGAAATTTTGGTTACCTTTAACGATGGTTGTCTCCTCTGGGAGTTCCTGCCCAGCCATGGCATATGCCCGAGCTTGCACTTTTGGAGTTGGAGCTTTTACCCTGGGCTTGTTCTGTGCTACACCTCTTGTGGCCTGAATCTGTCCTCCCTTCCATCTTATGAAGATAGATGCCCACTCACCATTATATGTTATGCAAAGGTTAGGGGAGTAATATTTAATATACTATAAGTAATATATACAAGATACATATACCATATAACTTACTCACATAACCATATATCAATTCAAGACACGTTGTTCACATAGCACGTAATTCATATATATGCACATAACTGCTTAAATTACCTATTCAAATCAAGACATCTACCACTTGCCAGGGGTTCTAAAACCCAACTACGCCTAACGAACTGCTAAGCTCTGATACCACCTGTCACGACCCCAATATTTTAGTCGCTAGAATAGTCCCTAATACCCTAATAACACTAACATTTCTGGGATCGTGATGCCACGGACTTAAGAAGATCGCTCCGCCTAAGTCCGCTAAGGCACAATTAATAGCCCGACCACTAACAACCGTAATTTAAAATTTCAAGACTATTAAATAATTACTTTCCAATTACTAAATTTCATATTACAAAATTCCAACACAGTTCATTCATTCACCAACATGATATAATCAATTACAAATTCAATATGAAAATACACATTCAATTGTTCAAGTCATATAAGTGAACAATACTCCTACAAAAGGTGCATATCATGCTTCGGGAACTTCTGGTTGACCACAATAAAGGTAAGTCTCATGGCACTGAACATTATTATCTTCATCACCTGAAAGGGGGGAAACAAAAGAGGGTGAGCTTACAACAACACTAAGCTCAACGAGAGGGAAAATATGAAAAGTGTTTTCGAATACGTTTTCCTTTTTCATAAACCATTTCATAAATCCATGGATGTAATGCACGTGTCATCTGCAATCAAGAAACAATTTGAATATACATATACGCATCATATACCACATACTAAGTAAGAAACAACTTACTCTTTCGCATCATATCATTTTCAATATTTTACCAAAGATAGAAATATGCCCAAGTAAGAGAAACTCCCCGAGGGTAGCATTATTTTTGCATCGCATCATTTTCACTAACTCTCCGAAGGTAGTAATGTGCCCAAGCAAGAGGAAGCTCTCCGAGAGTAGCATTGTGCCTAAGCAAGAGGACCAACTCTCCAAGGGTAGCATTGTGCCCAAGCACGAGGGCCAACTCTCCAAGGGTAGCAATGTTCCCAAGCAAGAGGATTAAGACTAGGTGGTTGTAACCCCTTTTGACACAAATTCAATTTCAAGTTCAACTACTACGATTATTTATAGCATATCGGGTAACTGAACAAGTATCAAATAATATAATTCAAATTAATGTCTCCACAAATATTCTAACACATATAGAGATCATATAATAACACTACACATTAATAACCCAAGTACTTAGTCATTCAATCAATAGCAGTTTACATTAGAGCTAATCTTATTGACTTAAAACATTGTTTACATTACTGTATTTGTCTAACTTTAGCTAATTAGTAACCCAACTTCCCAAACTCCAAATTATTCAAATTAGGTATATAATTAAAGCTCTTCGAGTGTAGATAATTCTGGAATCAAGAAAAACTCAATTCTGATCTAAATTGACAGAGTTATAACCAATTTAATGCATCCATGTCATGACTGTCCAAATTGAAGACTATTCTGGGGTTATCTTGAAAATGGAAAATTCAGCTATTTAAAACAATGGAATCCGACGTTATGTAAAATACGAAAGTTGTTCCTAACTACCTAATATAGCTACTGTGAAAGTTTTGTTCGATTACAAGGTCGTTTACTATTTTTAATACGCAAAAGAAAATTAAGGCAGTGAGCTGTCAGATTTAACAAAAAAAATCCCATAACCTATTTTCTCATGTATTTTTTAGAATGAAAATTCTTTTTCCTCATGACATGGCCAACTGGAGAAATGTTCCTCTATGAGTTTTCTACCATTTCTGAATTTTTCACATTTTTATAAAATTATCTAAGTATAAAAAGGGGCTAAATTTTCAGGTTTGTACAAATCTGTCCAGTGGCAGCAAAATTCCTAATACCTACTGTCTTGTGTGTTTTCGGGCATGAAAAAGATTTTTCCTCATGACATGGACAACAGAAGAAATGTTCCTCTATGATTTTTATATGTTTTCTGAATTTTTCAGATTTTTATAAAATCATCCAACCATAAAAACGGGATAAAATTTATGATTGCACAAATCTGTCCAGAAAGGTTATTCCAAAAATTCTTGTATGTTTTGCTACCATATCATCAAGAACATCACCTATTCATTCAAGAAACCTCTGGCAACCTAAATAAGCAACAATTAACTATATTTTTATAGCTAGATACAAGGTTCATCATCAAGAACATTCAAAAATTTCAGAAACATAACCTTGGTTTAAATCATCAACAAGCATACTTTCAACAATTCTAATCCATGGAATTGCAAATATAACTCCATACAAGCCTCATGAATCCATCAATATGCATTTATATCTCATAAATAACCATTTTGAAAGAACCCTCACCTTATGAAGATTGAAGTTAAAGATGGTTGAGAAATGGCAAGAAAAACAAGAACCAAGCGATTTTGAATTGAAAGTCAAGTTCTTCTTCTCCTAGCTAGCCTAGTAGTCTTCCTCTTCTCCTCTAGTTTCTTGCTAGCTTAGTTGTCTCGTGTGTGTGTGTGTTGCAGAAATTATGAGGGAGGAAGGAGAATAATCTGAATTTGATCTAAAGCTAAACAATAGTAGACAAGTTGGGGATAAGAAGTAACTTTCCCCCAAATTTCTCCATGTTTTCTTTCTACTTTTGGCTAAAGCAAGACTTCTTTTTCATTCTTTTTCCCCTCCTATGGCCAGCTATGGCCTCAACTTTTGTCCCCCAATCATCATTTGTTTTTATCCAAGTTAGGTAGAAGAATAACTAAGGTAATTTGGTGAAAGGTTAAGTCAAATGGTAAGCTTCGTCAAACCCACGTAACAAAAAAGTTCTGCAACAATTTACGAAATAACTTCTTCTAGAAAACTCTGATTCATGAACGGTTTGAAGCATTAGAAACTAGACTCGTAGAAATTTCCATCCATATATAATTTGCCACCTAACTCTTTCCTAATTGGTACGGTTTAATTCTAAAGTTGACCCCAAAAATTTATAAGTTTTGCTATTTGACTCCAAGTGTTTTTCTAGCTTTGTAATTCTTCCTTTTTCTTTTCTTCTTATAGCGGTATGACTCAAGTTTAGTTTATAAGTCAATTCTAGTCCTAGTTAGTTTAATTAGTCTCCAAGACAAAGTTTAGATAATTGCACTTTGGCCCTCACACTTAATTACACATAGTAAAATAGTAATGCATATGCAGTCGGGTCAAGGCCTCACATCATTCCCCTCTTAAAAGAATTTCGTCCTCGAAATTTTGGTTACTTTTAACAACGGTTTTCTCCTCTGGGAGTTCCTGCCCAGCCATGGCATATGCCCGAGCTTGCACTTTTGGTGTTGGAGCATTTACCCCGGGCCTGTTCTGTGCTACACCTCTTGTGGCCTGAATCTGTCCTCCCTTCCATCTTATGAAGATAGATGCCCACTCACCATTTTATGTTATGCAAGGGTTAGGGGAGTAATATTTAATATACTATAAGTAATATATACAACATACATATACCATATAACTAACTCATATAACCATATATCAATTCAAGACACGTTGTTCACATAGCACGTAATTCACATATATGCACATAACTGCTTAAATTACCTATTCAAATCAAGACATCTACCCACTTGCCAGGGGTTCTAAAACCCAACTACGCCTAACCAACTAGCTAAGCTCTGATACCACCTGTCACAACCCCAATATTTTAGTCGCTAGAATAGTACCTAATACCCTAATAACACTAACATTTCTGGGATCGAGATGCCAAGGGCTTAAGAAGATCGTTCCGCCTAAGTCCGCTTAGTCACAATTAATAGCCCGACCACTAACAACCGCAATTTAAAATTTCAAGACTATTAAATAATTACTTTCCAATTACTATTACAAACTTCCAACACAGTTCATTCATTCACCAACATGATATAATCAATTACAAATTCAATATGAAAATACACATTCAATTGTTCAAGTCAAATAAGTCAACAATACACCTAGAAAATGTGCATATCATGCTTCGGGAACTTCTGGTTGACCACAATAAAGGTAAGTCTCATGGCACTGAACATTATTATCTTCATCACCTAAAAGGGGGGAAACAAAAGAGGGTGAGCTTACAACAACACTAAGCTCAGCGTGGGGAAAAATATGGAAAGGGTTTCCGAATACATTTTCCTTTTTCGTAAACCATTTCCTAAATCCGTGGATGTAATGCATGTGTCATCTGCAATCAAGAAACAATTTGAATATACATATACGCATCATATATCACATACTAAGTAAGAAACAACTTACTCTTTCGCATCATATCATTTTCAATATTTTACCAAAGATATCAATATGCCCAAGTAAGAGAAACTCTCCGAGGGTAGCATTATTTTTGCATCACATCATTTTCACTAACTCTCCTAAGGTAGCAATGTGCCCAAGCAAGAGGAAGCTCTCCGAGAGTATCATTGTGCCTAAGCAAGAGGACCAACTCTCCGAGGGTAGCATTGTGCCCAAGCACGAGGGCCAACTCTCCAAGGGTAGCAATGTTCCCAAGCAAGAGGATTAAGACTAGGTAGTTGTAACCCCTTTTGACACCAATTCAATTTCAAGTTCAACTACTACGATTATTTATAGCATATCGGGTAATTCAACAAGTATCAAATAATATAATTCAAATTAATGTCCCCACAAATATTCTAACACATATAGAGATCATATAATAACACTACATATTAATAACCCAAGTACTTAGTCATTCAATCAATAGCAATTTACATTAGAGCTAAACTTATTGACTTAAAACAATGTTTACATCACTGCATTAGTCTAACTTTAGCTAATCAGTAACCTGTCTTCCCGAACTCCAAATTATTCAAATTGGGTATAGAATTAAATCTCTTCGAGTGTAGATAATTCTGGAATCAAGAAAAGCTCAATTCTGATCTAAATGGATAGAGTTATAACCAATTTAATGCATACATGTCATGATTGTCCAGATTGAAGACTATTCTGGGGTTATCTTGAAAATGGAAAATTTAGCTATTCTAAACGATAGAATCCGACGTTATGTAAAATTTGAAAGTTGTTCCTAACTGCCTAATATAGCTACTGTGAAAGTTTTATTCTATTCCGAGGTTGTTTACTATTTTTAATACGCAAAAGAAACTTAAGACAGTGAGCTGTCAGATTTAACAAAAAAAATCCTGTAACCTACTTTCTCATGTGTTTTTTAGCATGACAATGCTTTTTCCTCACGACATGGACAACTGGAGAAATGTTCCTCTATGATTTTTCTACCAATTCTGAATTTTTCACATTTTTATAAAATTATCTAAGTATAAAAAGGGGCTAAATTTTCAGGTTTGTACAAATCTGTCCAGTGGCAGCAAAATTCCTAATACCTACTGTCTTGTGTGTTTTCGGGTATGAAAAATATTTTTCCTCATGACATGGACAACAGAAGAAATGTTTCTCTATGAGTTTTATATGTTTTCTGAATTTTTCAGATTTTTATAAAATCATCCAACCATAAAAACGGGATAAAATTTATGATTGCACAAATCTGTCCAGAAAGGTTATTCCAAAAATTCTTGTATGTTTTGCTACCATATCATCAAGAACATCACCTATTCATTCAAGAAACCTCTAGCAACCTAAATAAGAAACAATTAATTATATTTGTATAGCTAGATACAAGCGTCATCATCAAGAACATTCAAAAATTTCAAAAATATAACATTGGTTTAAATCGTCAACAAGCATGCTTGCAACAATTCTAATCCATGGAATTGCAAATATAACTCCATACAATCCTCATGAATCCATCAATATGCATTTATATCTCATAAATAACCATTTTGAAAGAACTCTCACCTTATGAAGATTGAAGTTAAAGATGGTTGAGAAATGGCAAGAAAAACAAGAACCAAGCGATTTTGAATTGAAAGTCAAGTTCTTCTTCTCCTAGCTAGCCTAGTAGTCTTCCTCTTCTCCTCTAGTTTCTTGCTAGCTTAGTTGTCTCGTGTGTGTAAGTGTGTTGCAGAGATTATGAGGGAGGAAGGAGAATAATCTGAATTTGATCTAAAGCTAAACAATAGTAGACAAGTTGGGGACAAGAAGACAACTTTCTCCCAAATTCCTCAATCTTTTCTTTCTACTTTTGGCTAAAGCAAGACTTTTTTTCTTTCTTTTTCCCATCCTATGGCCAGTTATGGCCTCCCTTTTG
This sequence comes from Ehretia macrophylla, assembly GCA_037974665.1. Taxonomy (NCBI): domain Eukaryota; kingdom Viridiplantae; phylum Streptophyta; class Magnoliopsida; order Boraginales; family Ehretiaceae; genus Ehretia; species Ehretia macrophylla. Next base: position 35,588,260 of record CM075776.1, read on the forward strand.
TCCCCCAATCATCATTTGTTTTTATCCAAGTTAGGTAGAAGAATAACTAAGCTAATTGGGTGAAAGGTTAAGTCAAATGGTCAAGATTCGTCAAACCCGCGTAACAAAACAGTTCTGCGACACTTTACGAAAACGACCATAACTTCTTCTAGAAAACTCCAATTCATGAACGGTTTAAAACATTAGAAACTAAACTCGTAGAGCTTTTCATCCATATGTAATTCCTAACTCTTTCCTAATTAGTACAGTTTAATTCTAAAGTTGACCCCAAAAATTTATAAGTTTTGCTATTTGACTCCAAGTGTTTTTCTAGCTTTGTAATTCTTCCTTTTTCTTTTCTTCTTGTAGCCGTGTGACTCAAGTTTAGTTTATAAGTCAATCCTAGTCCAAGTTAGTTTAATTAGTCTCCAAGACAAAGTTTAGATAATTGCACTTTGGCCCCAAAGTTTCTAATATTTGCAAAGTCATCCCAAAAGTTTTCTACTTAGTTCGTGTTCTTCTAGCTTATTTCCTAGCCTAATACTATTGTATCTAGCAAGCATTTAGGGTTTACAGGTATTTAATATACATATATATATGTATATCATTAACTCACACTTAATTACACATAGTAAAATAGTAATGCATATGCAGTCGGGTCCGGGCCTGACATTGCGTGTAGCTTCTAGTCTTTGACATCAAAAAAGAAGGTTGTAATAGCGAAAGGGACATCTGAAAATTTGGTCCTAGCTAGTGGAACAAGAAAGACGTGGATCTATATTCAATACGCAATCAAAGGATTTCTCCCGCAAAAATCGAAGAATTCCCTTTGCTTTTTTTTTCGCTCCGCTCGTGCATGGCACTCCTTGCTTGCGGAGCGGCATACTGAAAAAAAGAAAGGAGTCAATGAAACTAGCAGACTGATCACTAAATAGATAAGCTACATTGCTGGAAAGGCTTAGCTTCAAAACCATTTGTGGGGCTTTCACCTCATATGGCTCCGTCCCGGAATCAGGACTCAGATGAAGATACTTTTTTTATTTTTTTGGCACCTCCGCCAAGATTCACACCATTTGCGGAAAACCCTCCTCATTTCCCAACTAGCATGTTCCTTGCAAAGTTCTATCCGCATAAGGTCCTCCCAATAATTGAGAAGCCCCTAAGCAACATGGAGACGTTTTACGTTGTTCCGCAATTCAGCTCTGATAGCCTACCTTGATAACCCGAGAGAAGGGTCAGGTTGCTGCTCCTACTCCTGAGCCGAAGGTTCATTGAGATCTAGTTGCGGTTCAAGGAGGAGGTTAAGATCGAGAACCGGGCATCTCGAAGGGCTGGCATTGCTTCCACCGCCTCCAACGGAAAGAGGCATGTTCTCCATTTGAGAGAGCAGAAAATTGAGAAAGTCAATATAGAAAGGGCCACACCAAGACAAGCCCCAGTCCCAAAGTGCGCTAGTTAAGAAGATGAAGGAGATACTGACAAAGAATTTAATCAAAGAAATCCGTAGTATGCCCGAAAAGAGCTTTTTCATGATAGAGATTCCAATTGTTGCAGCTGGTTCTGAACGCTGGATGTTATAACAATACGTCGTTAGTTAACATTCGAGCTTTCCAAGCCAGATCATGCTATTTTGCCACAAAAAGGCTATGGGAGTTGAACCCAATTCTTTGCCACAAACCCACACTCAAGAACAAGACGACTTAGCGGCTATAAGAAAGGAATGAGATTGAAATTGCATAAATCAAATTTCTCCCTTTACTCGAGGGAAAGCTCCTTTTGGTCTAAGTTCTTCGACTTGCATGTTGTTAAGCATATATCTTATTCTCTCTATCTGTATACGCCATTTTCTCTCTATATGAAATTTTTTCTCTTATCTTTGATGACTGAACTTCTTTTCTCGACCAGCGGGATAGGAAGGGAAGAGATTGCTTGCTTGCGACAAGTAAGTGAAAACTGAACTTGCTCTACCACCTTACGAGGATATTAAAATTGAACAAGCTCTCCCACATGGGCTAGTAAGATCAAACTTTTCTATCCCTCTTTCATATAGCACACCCGGATGCCTAACATCTTCCTTCTAGTTGACAACCCCAGGAGGGAACTCCTTCTTTAGCCCATCAGTCGGATCCTAGCTACCCCCTTCTATAACCAAGAAGCCTTCTCTCGTTGACAACCCTGATGGTACACATGTGTCATATATACGCGTGTAAGATGTTCATATGTTCATTCACATGTTCACATCAGTGGTAGCTTGAAAATTTTATCCCTTCTCTACTCTAATAGCACGTCTCATTCATGTTCAAAGCAGACTGTCTTGATGCTCAGTCAATTAGTAGCAAGTTGACTTCATCTTCGGGGACCGGTCCAGTAGAGGACCCTTTGGGCGTAAACTACTATGTTATCTTGCATTCCTCATTCACATTAGAGATAGACAAGCTTTCTTATTCAAAAAAGAGCTGACGAAGTTCAGTCGTTGTTCTCTCATCTCTTAATTAAGATATTTCGAAATTGAGAATCGTAAGACTGGCCCAACCTAGTAAAGGGGCTTGAATCGGTATTTTGTTTAAGGATAATCCCTACTAAGGAAAGGATGAGATATAGCATTAACTCCACTTGTTGGTATTCGTTGGTACACATACTTGTATCAGAGTTCTAACTTCTCTAGTTGAGACTGCTGCTAGCTTTCCATCTACTGGATCACTAAAAGCTAATAATAGGGATCAAAACCTCACTGTCCTTATGAGTGGTATTTTTACGATTTGCATGTGCTAAGCATATAACTATCCTGAGTTTTTATCCTGGATCCAACTCCTCCCTTCGGTCTCTTTCTCCTTCTCTTTTTCGATATGGCAAGAAGACCTAACGGAACAAAGCCTTTATAGGAGACCAGGATAGTTGTTAGCCCTCTTGCTCTTATATTCCTCCTTCGTGTAGTAAGGATTCAAATAAAATGAATTACAACTAAGAGCTACAAGCAGATAAGCATAGGATAAGTAGTAACTACCTATAGCATACTGTTTTCACTGGCCTTATAAAACTACGAGCACAGGAAGGAATAGTTTTCGTTCCCGCTAACTGAGTAGAAGAAGGTTAGATTTCCTTAGCACGAATAGTTGAAAGACATCGTTTCAGGTCCATAATTGTATTCAGTAAGTTGGGTAGCGCAATTCCAATCTTTCAGCCTAGCACTTATTCTTACTGGAAAAGCGATGCCAGGAGTCGTACTAGTTGGAGACTTAGACTTAGCTTGAGACTAAACTTGAGCTAGAAGCCGAACCGCTTACCAACAGTTCTTTTTTACCGCTTTCTACCCGCAAGAGGAAATGAAGAGGTTTAAGGTAGAGGGAAGGAGACCAAGAAGCAGGATCGAACATTTAGTTCAAGGTGGAGACCCTATAGTTACATTCAACACAGCAAACTACTAATCTTTGAGGTTACCTTTCTATCATTAAAAGAGATTCAGATTCGATTGGAGTCACTTGACAAGGGCATCTCTATTGGATCCCCCAGTTGGCACTAAAGATGGAGGGTTCCCCTTAAGTTTCATTCCGTTCCGTCAGGTGGAGAATACACGTTGCAAGAGTTTGATGATTATTTGAAGTAGCATGGGATCCGTCATCAGTTTATCTGCTCCTACACTCCACAACAATTCCCTCAGCAAGGCTATACAGCACCTCCAGCACAAGGTTATCTGTTTCCCAGGGTCCATACGGCACCACGCTCATCAAAGCAGTGGCATCCCCCTTACCGGCCTATAGTATATCAACCTTTCTTATTCCTAACCTAATTACAGAAATCAAACTATTCTCCAAATCGGCGAAGGGTCTGATATTGGTGTTTATAATATCCCCATCCCCTGAAGATAGAACTCAATCTCTGGTTTTTCCTTCTAACTCCCGCTTCTATGGCGAGGGCTCGTTTCCAGCTCTTGTTTACCACCGAGGGTTCTTAGGGGGGGCTAGAGACAGCTTTAACGACCTTTTGGCCTTTTAGGCTTCGTTTAGCCGATTGTAAGACTGAGTTCAAGCAATCAAGTAGTATTTGTATAGAAAGAGAGAAAGTCGGGGGATGGGTTTATTAGAGTTATTAGAATTCCTCTTCGCACTTCTTACAGTTGATTGAAGAAGTAGTTCTCTCTCATCGCTCTATTCCTTCCCTGAGTAAGATAGTAAGGTAGGTTCATTTTCTCTTCTCTTCTTTCGTTGTTTTTTACTTCTTGCTTGTTATTTTCAGTCTGACTACGAAAAGCTGGGAAAGTGCGTTTTTACAGTCATTTCTAAGATGCTGCTCACACCTTAGGAACCCCACCGTTCTTGGTTACGAATTTGTTATCGCCCCAACTTATAACGCTACGATGGAATAGTGAGCACACCAGATAAAGAATCATCGTCACTTGAGAAAGCTATTTCCATGGCCTGTAACACACTTTGATCCAAAAGAGCTACTAGTAACTGTCGAGATCCAAAGGAATGAAGGGAAGAAAATCGGACATCTCATATGTTTGGCAATCGAAGAATGATATAACAAAGAAATAAGCTTTTCATTTCTCCAGAATACTAAGCCCATCTCGAATACGATGCGGTAGGGTTCTCACGACCTTGTTGGTGGCTGCCACTACCTCGTACTTAAATTCTGCCAGCTCTGTCTTTTTACTTAAGGAATCCACGACCTGGTTGGTCCGTCCAAGCTTATACTCTAGCACCATATCAATCAAACTTGGCAAGTTTGTCTTGCTGCCATCGTCCCTGTTTTGGCATGAATTTCTTCTGGGCCAGGAAGTCACTCGTCGCCACATTATCTGTCACAAATCGTGACCTGCCTCCACATTTTCAAGTAGTGCACTATTGCTGTCATCTCCTTCTCTTGGACCGTGCCTCTCGGTCTTTTTGAGCTTTCGGCTCTCATATGCGATAGGGTCACCTTATTATACTATCACACTGCCTATGGCATAGTCTGATGCATCCGTGTGTACTTCAAATGGCTTAGTGTAATTTGGCAACTACAATACGAGGTCATCATCACTGCCTGCTTTAGGTCCTCAAAAGCACTTTGACACTCTTCCAAAAAGTGCAGTGCCATGATCGGTCCGTACGTCCTTCTTTAGGAGGTTTTTGAGCTGAGCAGCCCTCTTCGAGTTACTTACGATTAATGTTCGGTAATATAGTTCACGAGCCCTAAAAACGATTTTAGCTCACTCACCTTGGTAGGAGGTGTTTGCCACTCCTCGATGGCTCTAATGCCCGTCCAATGCCCTAGGAAAAGGATCTCTGTTTGTCCAAATGAGCATTTCTCTTTCTTTACATAGAGGTGATTCTTCCTTAATGGTCCGGAGGTGGCTAACGTGGTCATTTAACGAATGGCTATAGCCCACAATCAGAGTATACCACAAGTCGTCTAAGTACGGGTGGAATAGCTCATTGTGGAGGGTGCAGAACATGGCCGGGGCATTTGTGAGTCCAAAAGGCATAACAAAAAAATTATCAAATGCCTCTTTATTAGTAAGGTTACTTGCTTGTCACACAGGTCGTCTTTGGCTCGTCTCCTTCCGTGATACGCACCTGATAGTAGCCCGACCCTAGATCCAACTTCGAGAAGTATCTCGCGCTTATTGATTAGGGCGAAGAAGTCTGCAATCAAAGTGGATACTTGTTCTTGATGGTTAGGTTACCTTGTTGAGCGTCCGATAATCAATGCAAAGGCTCCCACTTTTTCTGGAATAAAACAAGGGCTCCCCAACCTTTTCCCCAGCAAGATAGGGAAAAACTGCATATTCAACTAGAATAGAAATAGGTTTCAATAAGTTCCTTAAATTCTTTCCTGAGCTCAACCGAGCCCCAAGACTAATAGATGCTAGTTGGGGAAGCCATCCGCTAAACCCAACCCCAATCTAAGTAAGTTAAGGGGCACTCCAGGCCCCAACTCGATCTTGTGGTAGACTGCCCTCCTAGGGGGCACTTGGCAACTAACTCGTGAGGCATAATATCCCAAAAATCCTCAAGTACTTTCTGCACTTCCTGAGAAAGAAGTCGTCTTGGTATTGGATCCGCGCCTCAGTTAGCATGAACATGAATTAGATTTTATTCGTCTTCTTTATTCTTAAGAGAACCCCCCACCCAAACCATTCTTAAGACCGCCAAGCCCTCTCGAATGAGTTCTACTATAGAAGCTTTCAACGTAGACCCGGGGACAAATCTTTCACTCACTGAGAAGTGAAAACCTGTGACTAGATCGTCCTGAAGACGGATGCGACGAGAAGAAGTGGCATTTGGAAGTGTTGCTGACTTAACGTTTAGGTTTCGGCATAACAAAGCTTGCACTGTCTTTTCGCACTTAGGTGCACAGCGTGCCATTGGTAATGATTCTACTACGGTGCCACAAATTCGCAAGCTGATCCTAAGTAATCGTTGTTGTTCATTGGATTCCGGAGGAACTACTTCGTTAGGATTGAGAAATTGTTGCGATTCTTTCTGAATAGCCTGGATTCTCCCATCGAGAGTCACTTTGAAAGTATTACCTAAACTCTTCCGACTGAATATGATAAAGCCTATAAAACAACGAGCTACTATCATTTCTTTATTATAGATTGAGATCTTCTTCGAACTTGATGCACAAATAGATAGAATAGCAGCAAATAGCATCTTTCTAGCCTGCATATTCATGGAACTCAATCTCATTTAGAAAGCCTTATCTCTATCTTTCAGCAACTGAACGAGAAGTGATTTAGGAAAGGACTTTAGAATCGGATGCGCTCGCCTAGTGAGAAAGGCCCTGACCCTGCCAACCAAGTCAAAATCATGAGACTACTTGAGAATGCATATGGTTGAGATTTGTCATACAATACCTTCGAGAATCATATAGTTTACCTTTCAAAGACTAGTCTCATCAAAGGTGGCTACGCGAAAGGTGGCATGATGAAGCATATTTGGTCAAAATATTTCTACACACATGAGTTTCAAATAAATGATATTGTTGATATTCAACAAGTACATTCAAGTGAAAATCCAATAGATTTGTTCACTGTAGCTTTACCAACAAAGATTACAAGGTACATACGTTGAAGTCTAAAATGTATCGCTTCAAAGATCTATCACCATGACTCATATTGCAATGACGGGGATGAGGTATTTGTATATTGTACTTTTTTTCCTTCACCAAGATTTTTTCCCACAAGGTTTTTCCTGGTAAGATTTTAATGAGGCAAGACAAATACACTCTATATGATAGAGGCATATCAGGACAAAGTTCATTTTCATGGATGAACTCCAAATGGAAGTAAAATAGATTCATCAAAGATTGATATTTGTAAACTCAAAGAATACTTTTGATATACTCAGATGAGGGGAAGTCAAATACACACTGTACTCTTTTTTCCTTTGCCTAAGTTTTATCCCATTGGATTTTTCTAGTAAAGTTTTTAATGAGGCAGTGGTGGAGCTTATAATAAGAATAGTGTACTCTTTTTCCTTAGTCAAGTTTTTATCCCAATGGGTTTTCTTGGCAAGGTTTTAATGAGGCATATTCTTATGATAAATATCCAATGAGGAGTGTTATGAAATATCGATTAGTGAATGTTCACTATCAATGTAAGTAGCAGCGTAAGTAGGTTGCAACCAGCCTGCATCAATAGCTTCTAATTTGCAACAACTTATATTACATCAGCGCTTGTGCAAGAAGCTTTTGAAACTCTATAAATAGAGAAATTCTATTGAAATGTAAATAATTTAGAGAAATTAATAAGAGTTTCAGTTTTCTCTCAATAATATATATTGTCTATTTATAACTATTTTGCAGTTATTTTATAACAAAAACAACTATTTGGGTGGTTAATGCTTCAACTTGAAAATGTCAGCTGTTTAGCTTTTTTAATAAATTTCAATTAAAAAATAAAAGATGTTTTGGCACGTGAATTTTATTTGGTATCATGTTAATCATTATCAGACAATCTCCAATTGGAAGAGAGCAACTGTTAAGCATGTAAATAATCTTTTAGTATCATACAATTAAAAAAAAAAGCTTTTTGGTATTATATTTATGAATAGGAGAAATGCTTCATCTAATTCATAGTGTCTTGAGATGACTTGTCGTGAAAACTTTGCGTCCTGAGAGACGCGTGGCAATCTGACTTCTTGAGATGATTTGCTTAAGAATTTGGAGAAAATATAAGGGCTTTAGGAAAGTCCTCGAAGCCACTCTATAATCAATGCATCAAGACAAAAATATCTTTGGATTCGCAAACAAAAAGATGAGGGTAGATTTAATTTTTTTAGTGGGATTAAAATATATAATTTTGTATTTATTTATAATATTAGAAAATGTTAATTTTAGGATTTGAATTTTTTATATATAGAATTAAGAGGATGAATGTAAAAATCTTTAGTAAAGGGGTTCAAATTTTTTAAAAAGTGGTATTTTACAAATTATTAACCACAAAATATTAAAGTTAACATCATTTTACTCCTATGATGTATGTATGGAATAATATATTCTTGCAAAACTATTAGATTGTATATCACTTAACCTCCCCCATGATTTAGTTAACAAAATTATCCCTAGTAGTCATTAAAAAATAAATGAATATCTAAAAATACCTATTTTTTTACTAATAATTAAAATGTATTAAGTGATACAAAATAAATATCTATATACTAAAGTTAACAAAAATGTCTATTTTTACCATTATAAAATGTACAAATGTACAACAATCCCCCTTATATTTAGTTACTAACATAAAACGGTTGTATCTACATTAAGGAATTAAAATGATATTAACTTAAAAACGATGTAAATATTTAAGGGAAAACATGTTATACTGTGTATACAATGTAACATTTTTTTAAAGTTCTATTTTTTTTGTATAAAGGTCTAAAATATACAAAAGATGAAAAAAGTAGAAAATAAATGTTTAATATAAAGACGTGATATTTTTTTTACGTTCTTTATATAATTAATGACTATGAGTGATATTCTAGTTAAATAAATCAAGTAATAGGGTTAAGTAATACAAAATAAAGAATAGGGAATAAATTTTATAGTTTCTATACATTTTATGGAGGTGAAATGATATTAATCTAATATTTTATAATTAATGGCTTTGTACAATATCATTTTTTCAAATATTTGAGTCATTTCATTAAAAGGTTTTAAAATTCAGACCCTTAATTTAATATTAGGTCAGGTTTCAACCCAAAATTACCCTTTTCTCTATAATTTTTTAATTTTCTTAGTGGAGACTATTGTTTCAAACTAAAAGCACCTTTATATTATAAGAAAATGCAGAATTAGTAGGTATTTCCCCACTACTCTTCATATATATCCATCCTTAGAAAAAGAAAGGAAGGAATGTTAAAGAAAGAATTATAAAGAAAGGAAAATGAATGAGGTTCGTCTTGCATGCCTGTATGTTATGCTATCATTGAGCAACTCTCAATTCTTTTGAGAGTCTATAGAGATACTACGGAAGATGTGAACTTACCAACATGAGTCAATCTCCAAGAGATAAGCTCACATCTATTTTTTGCAAACGAGAGCCTTCTGCACGATATTTATTGTGATCTTATTTATCAGGGAACGCAAAGTGAATACTTTCTCCAAGTTATACAATTTCTTGGCGGGTAGTCTTTCTTTTTCTGATGGTTCCTGACGTACTGGAGTTATAATATTTGATACGTTCCCGAAACGGATCCTATCAAATATTTCACATTTTCTATGATCATCTCTATTTCAGGTATTTAGGGAATCTTCCTTAATAGATGAAATATTCCTATTATGTCAATGCCAATTGAATTAATGTTATTAGCTGTGAATTCGAACTTTTTGGTATTTTCCGTTTCTTCGGATGATATGATGAGTCAATTATTTGCTTCATTGGTTCTAACGGTGGCAGTTGCGGAATCTGCTATTGGATTAGCTATTTTCGTTATTACTTTCCGAGTTCGAGAGACTATTGCTGTAGAAGCTATTAATAGCATTCAAGGTTAAACATGACTCCGTCCGGGTTACCAAAATACGAAGTTCTCTTCTCCTTTCGTTCTCTTCTTTGACATAATCTCATCATGATTTGAAAAGGAAACACTTATGTTCTATTTCATGGATCTCCATATTATACTTGCCATTACAAGTAAATACATGAGTTGTCTGTGATCTTTCTTTGTGGGGGTTAGATAAATGGTTAGCATCTGTAGGGCTAGCGTGTGATAAATTCAACATTCTTGGATAATCTAAGTCTATATTGGATGTTCCACATAGATAGCACGACATGTGCTCAATTTCATTCCAATACCTTCAGGTTGGAACTATACTATATCTTGATACATTAGTGGACCAATAGGATTAAATATGATACTTTAGGACCAATAATTATCTCATTATCTTTCCAAGTGTCCTTTTTAAGATTAGGATAGTAATCATATGTTCTTTATGACTCCAATACTTTCCGTAAAATGAAATATTATTCTGTTAGTGAGTACTCAATCTTCAGGTCGATAAACTCTTATCTTCTATAAGCTCTTAAGGAGCCTTTATGACATTCAAGAATCATCAGCATATATTTTAGCAATAATTAACAAACTTAAATTGTAAGGCAGTAATGCAACGAAGAACAAATAGAGATAAATACAGGGAGATTACACTTCTTAGTATGACATATGAGTCAACAAGATATCAACATATACTAAGAAGGTTATATCACATTCTTCTAGAATGTTTTCATCTTTGTAATCGATTACATTTTCTGGGAGTTTGGGTCATATCATTTAGGCATAATAAGTCCTTCAGTGACTTTAATATCAATATCACATGATTTATATTGGCAAGTTGTTGTCATTTTCATAAGAAGCATAGGAACTCATTCAAACATTAACAATGGTATTACAGTTACCATATGAGGATATAAGCCAAGACGTAACCACATAGCATATTAACCTATTCCCTGCTAAGCTTTAAGCAATTTAAGGGGTAGATAACTATATGGTGCATTTCTTGCAAGTATCCAAGCGTTGTGGGATTGGAAATAACATAGAGTTTGTTTCACAATGCTCCCCTTCAATCCCACATACGAGAATTTCACATTTGTGATGTGAATTTAGTTCCGACTATATTGTTTATGTCTCTTTGACCGATTAGGTCTTTGTCGACATTCATCCACACTTTGTGGTTCAGGATCCTCATCGCTTTATTCCAAGCGCTTGGTTTCTCCAGGGACCAACTATTCTTCAATCTCTTCAGGGATTGAGCATTCACCAACATCAGTTGATTTTTCTAGTTCTGTCGTGCTACTTAAAGATATGGAATCTTCAGGATTCACAATTCCAATATTAGATATAATATCTTTTACAGCAAGAGATACACCGCGCTTCTAGCGTGTCTCAGATACATAAACTATGGCATTTACTCTGTCCTTCAGGGACAACAATTTGTGTCGACACATTCATAGCAAATATTTGTGATTTCACAATATTCTTTGCATCTGTTAAATTATTTGCAATACCCTTCAAATAAATAGTCATTTGAAATTCAAGTTCACATTGGTAATTCCTTAAATTCAAATGAGATAATAATGTTGTCCTCCAACATATATTACATTGAGATATCACAGATGTATCATAGTGAACTTCAGGTTCTTCTAAGATATCTCACGCTAACTTCAGGTAGCAATTTTCTTTCCCTTTAATGAAGGGAAGAATTGATCATTAAACAAGTAGCACCAAAGCGTGCTGTAAAGTGATCATCAACTAGGGGTTATGATATTTTTGCTTTTGCACAAGAGGTGATTCAAGTTGATTATGCAAAGCATGAGAACAAGTGGATTATGATAGCTTTGCTTTTGCACAAGAGGTGATTCAATTGCTCGTATGGTTAGTATGATACAATTCATAAGAAAGAGCAAGAAATTTGAATACATGCTTCTGGCATGGATTCAAGAAAAATGCAAAGATATTCTTTATTACCTTCAATTGTGGTCTCAATAAGATATTCATTTGAGCAAATATCTTGAATCTTAGCAAATTTCTTCTGAAATTTCAGAATAATGAAGCCACGATTCTAAATTATGTGCCACAAGGCTATATTATATTAGCTCTTCTAGAGCAAATTAGATTAGTAAAATCAAAGAGTTAGTACATGTTCCTTGGGCCAAGTGTATAGCACGTACACACTTAATGTGCATTCAGTCCACAAATATTATCAAGTTCATAGTGGTTCTGACTTCTCATGCTTTTCCTCATTATTCCACTTTTAGTGGTGAGGTTTATCAACCTTAGCATTGTTTGTGGGACATATTATCTCTACCACGGTTATGACAATAACCAATTTAATATGTAGATATTGCAGTTACTTCAAGAAGTGCAATATCATTGACTTGGGTTCACCTTAACTTGCTTTTACCTATTTTCAGATGATCTAAATTCACCAGTGGTAAGTTATTCCAATAGAAAAACAAATATGTGGCTAGAATAGCGATTAAGCAGATGGAGGTCTGAGCCAAGATAGTATTCAGGAGTTTACCCAAATTACCACTTATATTACGCAATAACAACGAATAGTAGTTGTTCATATATGTCATATATAATAGTAATCGTTATATGTTCACCAAACCAATAAATCTTAAGTAGTATCCCATTATCTTTTCTAACTCAAGGTTATATCAACATATATTACTTGTTTCATTATCACACATGATTCATGATGCATATTTTAACACCATTGGACTAGCATGAAACATCATAATAGCCCCGCAATCTAGACAATAAAATATGACTAGGGAAGAAACTTACAGACTTTCGTCTCCATTTAAATCCGACATTCAATAAATTGACGGAGCAATATCCCGAGTCTACTTATTTCCGTATATGAATTACTACCCTAATCCATACACTATATTTTAAATTTCTCTCACTAATTCAAAATACTCACTAGGTCTGCCACACCTAATTGATCTCTATTTCTGAGATGATATTCTTCTTCCCCAACCTCTCTATTTATAATGAAGATGAGGGGTTGGAGTTGACTGCACAAGCACCGAAAGCATTTGCTTTCGGTGCCCCCTTTTTTTTTCTCTTTTCAACAAAAGAGGCAACACAAAAAGGGGATGAACCCCATCAATAACATAATTTTAGAAGAATAAAGCAAAGGAACAATTAGAAACTCATTATATGAATTTTTTTATAACAATAGAGCGAACGTAAGTATCCAATCAAACAATGGGGCATATATCTAAAATTTGCCCTTTTTTTCCTCTTTTGCTATCATACACCACCGGCACGAATGAAACTAGTTGGCTACTACAAAAAAATTGCATATTGGTGGCGGTTTTTTTGGTCAACGGCTGTGGTTTATAACCGCCGCTAATGCAACAGCGGCGGTTCGAACAACCGCTGCCTAGGTAGGCATCGCTAATGGTTTTGTGGCGGTTCAATGAACCACCACTAATGAAGCTTTTAGGCGGCGGTTGTAGAACCGCCACGTTTGACGTAAAGGTTATTACAAGTAAATTTTTTAAAAAAATATATTCACTTATAGGATAAGCCCGATTTGAAGAAAAAAAATTATAATACAATTCAAAATGTGTAGCTTCTTTATGGAATTTCTCTTGGTTTTTCAAGTATAGCTGTCCACACAAAATCTCAACCAACATGTAAGAGCAAAAGGAAACAGATTTTGGCCATTATTTTCTCTCTTTTTCTGTTTTAAGCCTTGTTTTGCTTCGTTTTCTAGTAAGATCGCTTGTACTCACCTTCATTCAGTGTCTGATTCGCATCTCTTTGTCCTTTTTCTCCTCCTCAAAATAAATAGCATTTTGGCTGCAATCACAAATGAAGAGAATGTCAGATTACATATCTATAAACCTATACGTATATTCATACACAAATTCATACCAGAAGAGATCTGTGGTAGAGATAAATCACATGATTTACATCTATGTAAGTTATGTACAACAAAACCTGACCAAACAAAAAATTGTAAAACCCTAATAAACTAATTCTGGAATATTATAACATTAAAAACCCTAAATTAACAAACCTTTAATCGAAAACAGAAAAAATATTAGCATTAAAACCCTTAGAACGAAATTGTTAGCATTAAAAATCCGATTTTGGTCCTAAATAAAACACAAATATTAAGAACAAATAAACTTACCATATGTTAGCTCAGGTTTTGCATCCTCATGGCCTACCTTCCTCATTACCAAGCACATCTTCATTGATTCCAAGCAACGTTGTGATATAGGTATATAGGGGGTTAGGGAGATTGAAGAAATTGAAGGCATTAAGTAATAGATCTAAAGGGACTGAAGAAATTGAAGCTTAATTTACATGAAGAAATCGAACCCCTAAGGTTTGTTTTGGTCGAAGAAGCCCTAAATTGATCAAGGGGTGTTTTTGTTGCAGGTTGGGGTATATGGGTGTTAGGGTTGAAGTGTTGAAATATATAGGTGTTTTTTAGCAGCAGTTGCTACGAACCGCCACTATAGTTTTATATTTCACGGCGGTTTTACGAAACGACGTGAAAAAATGCGTCACATTGCATAATTAGTGGTGGTTAATTGAACCGCCGTAAAACATGTGCCACAGATATGGCTAGTTTTTGTAGTATAAAGACAAGGAAAGATGAACATCTTACAAGCAACTTACATATAATTTTTTATTATGGATTAATTGAGTTTATTCAAGTCATATATTATAACTGGGTATGTGCATGGTCCACATTTAATACATATCTCTTTGTTGATAAAAAATAGGTATCCGTATGAAGTCCACAATATTTTAAGGTAGTTTAGAACGTGAGGCAGAGGTGAAGTCAGCTATTCATTCTCAACCTCAAGCTCAGAGGCATTCAACGATTTCAAAAGGCAAGATTCTTTTTTTAAGTTTTGTTTAATCTAGCATGACATATAAGACATGCAAGTTTTTACAATGTAGAAATAGTCCATTTCGTTAGATGGACGTTAAAAATATGAATGCTAGTGTTAATGTTAAATGATCATTATAGTGTTAACTAATTAAGAAAAATATTAAGTGTACCCTTTTAATCATTCACTTACTAATTTAACACCATCAAGTAGTAATTTATATTTCTTTCTTTTCTCTTCTTTTCTTCTCCTTCACACAGAGTCAACATCAACGCACACACAAACAGTCAATCCACATACAAAAACATAGTTACAAGCGCAAACACACACATAAGTTCACAAACATCATGCACACACCCACTCTAGACACCAAACACATACACACACATGCGACTGGGGTGGGGGGCACAACGGCTAGGTTGTGGTTAGGGAAGAAGAAAAGAAAATTGGAAAGAATTAAGAAAAAGCAAAATAAAGAAGATCAAAAGAAGTAAAGAAACAAAAAATTCATGTTCAAATAACCATGCCATTTGGTAACATGAAGGACTAAATATTGTGGAATTTTTGTAACATTAGACTAATTATTTAAATAAAAAAAACAAATTACATATTGTGAACTAATAGTAAAATTTTCCCATTTCACAAAACTTCATATTTTTCTTTTATTCAAAAAGATTAACTAAAAACTTCATCTTTGGCTTCATACTGTCTTCATGAATTTGACCTAGTTCCCGTATCTTGAAGACTATTTCTCAATTCTTTCTAATTTTTTCTGCAGTGTTCCAAGAATTACAAAAAGTACCTTCAAAAGTCCTCCAAATGTTCGGTAAGCACTAACTTAAAAGGAACTTATTTGAAGTTGCATATTTTTTATACTATATATAGAAGAGCTCCTGAGCCAAAGTAATTTTCCCTCTTCTTTGATGGTAAAAGTGCCCTTCTTGGTAGTTGTATATTGTTAAATCAAATATATCCAAATTATTAGAGCCAAAACAAATATCGAATATCCTATATATAGTTGATAAAACATAAACATAATTGTCTAAAGGCATGTAAACTAAAAATTTTTGCAATAGTATCATGCAATATTGTAGAGGTTAAAATTTTGTTATATCATATTTTATTAATAATTACTCATGAGATTATTTGCAACAATTTTGCATAGTATATATAGTTTAATTGCAACAGTTTGCATAATATTTGAAAAAAAAAATCGTTACAATAGAGAATTTGTAACGGAATCATATACAACAGTTAAAGTCATTTGTAAAGGGATTAAGCCTTTTTGCAATAGTTTTAAGAGTTGTAACAGGTTGAAAATGCGGTAGTCCTGATGTAAATAGATAATTGAATTTGCCATTGGTACAGTCGGCCCAATCAAGAATATTGGTGACTTGAAGCTAAAGCATTGTCAAGCATTTGAACTCGTGAGAAACTTGTGCATGGAAATCAACATGTCGGGCGGCGAAGAAATCCATACTCTTGTATACGATCAGTTCGTTTCAGCAACACAAAATGGAATAATTGAGGTCGCGGAACTCATGCTACAGGTATTTCCTCGTTTAAGTTACAAGTCTCGCGACATTGATTATGTTAAAAATTCTAAGATTTCATCCTAAAATCAATTAGTGTCAAGTGAAGTAGTTCAAGATTTTATAAGGTGGTCTTAGAGTTTCTGATTTTCCTATATGAGAGGAATATATATTCCAACACCCTTATTCACATGTAACCCATGATTAACAAATTGACGTGATCGAAAAAACAGCGAATTTCGAAGAGTTACACAAAGTCAATGGCTGAATGTAGAAGTAATGAATGATGTGGTACAAGAGTAGTAAATTTGAAAACTACGTACCATAGTTGACGCGTAAAGCCTGAAATACGAATGTGTTACATGTTGATAGATAACATAGGAACAAGGTCCAACTCTAATATCATGTTAAGAAGCATGAGGTTTCATCTTAGCACCAATTGATTTTAGGATACAACCCTAGTTATCTTAACATGATATCAGAGCTGGGCTCTTGGTTCAGTTTTAATCATGTGCGTACGACCCATCTCAAATCAGGTCTATTTATATTCAATTTTTTTTGTTTTAGCAGCACAAAATAGAATAACTGAAGGTTGCATAACACATGCTACGGTATTTTTCTCGTTTAAGAAGTTACAAGTATGACGACATGAATTCGGACCAAAAAAAAAAACCCAGACCATGAACTTTGTCTAAATTCCCTCGGCACATGTTAGCCTTCTAACATGCGCCAAACCCACCAGATTTGATCTTTATCGCCGACAACCATACAATTACCTAGCCTAAATACAACCAAACACATACATTTACCTTGTCCAGCACCTTGCCAACCATACCCCACTGGTATGGCAAAAAAGAAGAAACACACCTGTTCCCTTTTAGCATCTAGCTCTAGTAACAAGGAGTTCTTCGCTGACCTTAAGTCCCCAGTGGCTCCTTCTGATAGACCAATTTCGGTCTCAAATGACAAACTCGCTGGTGCCATTGGCAACTTCGAGGTCGTTGAATCTTCTTTACCACAACCAGAAGTGGCGTCTCATAAAACCCGCTTCTTGCGTTACGGAATCTCCGAGGAATGCTTCTAAGCCTCCTTCGTTTGTTAACTCAAATGATTTTCCTCAGCTGGGTCCTAAAGCTAGAGTAGAGAAGGCACCGATGAAAGCTATTAAATCAGTTGAGGTACCATCTTCCCTTAACTCTAGTCCTTCATCCCCTATAGTACCTGAACAGGAATGGAAATCTCTATTTGAATGCAAAACCAGTAATATGGTAGAGCTGCAATTCCACAACCCACTTGAATGTAATGGAAAAATTAGGGTGGTTCCGCCCCCCTCTGTTCGTGAAACAAGTAGTACATTTTGGAAGAATGCTCTTGTGGGTCAATTCCTTGTTAAAGCTCCACATTTTACCCTTGTTAAATTGATGGTGTCTAATCTTTGGAAAAAGTTTGGTAAAGTTGATATTAAATCAATTGATGAGGGGTTGTATTTCTTTCGGTTTGAGACTGCTCAAGACTGTGAGAAGGCACTTCAACAATAGTGACATGTTAACCAACGCCCATTATTGCTTCGAAGATGGCAATTGGGTATTGAGCTTCTCAACTACCGTTTTAACAAGATCCCGATGTGGGTGAAATTCCGGAATGTTCCTACTGAATATTGGTCCTCAGAGGGGATTAGTTATGTGGCTAGCGGAGTTGAAGTCTCTCTTCAGATGGAGGCCTCGTTGGAGTCCATTACTAAACTTTCGTTTGTTAAAATTTGTGCGAAAATTGATACCAAGAAGACTCTGCCGGATAAATTTGAGCTTGAAGTCTCTAAGAATAAGGTTGTTGAAATCCATGTTGAGTATCCATGGAAACCTAAACCATGCTTTCATTGTAAGGCTTTTGGTCATCCATCTAGCAGGTGTCTAGCAAAGAAGCCTGAAGAGCCAGTGATTGTACAGAATTCGACGGGGCATCATCATAAAGGTAACCAAGTTAGAACCACTTTTTTGAAAGACAAGGTCTTGAAACCGATTAAAACTAAGGTGCCTAGTGGTCCTAAAAGTCTTGCAACACTTAAAAGTCCTACTCCTCGTAAGCAAGTTGTTACTCCTTTGAAAGTTCCAACTCCTAAAGGAACTTCTAATAAATTTGATGCTTTGGGTAATTTAGAGTCTGAGGACTCAATGATTCCTGCTCAAGCTCCTATGGGTGATCCTGGTCACTCCAAGGTAGGGTCTGATGCCCATGAGATTCCCAACAATAAAATCCTCCCTGATTTATGAAGATGCTTATTTGGAATGTTAGGGGTCTCAATAAGCCGTATAAACAGGCAGATTTACTTAAAGTTTTTAGGCAGAATAATGCTTCTATTGCATGCCTCATTGGAACTAAAATCAAGAGTGCCAAGGCGCGTAACCTTTTGGAGACTAAATTCAGGAACTGGGATCATCTGAACAATTATAAGTTTGATGATAGCAGTCGGATTTAGATCTTATGGGATTCGTCTAGAGTGAAGATTTTGAAAGTTGAAGCTTCCAACCAATATATCCTTTGCTCTATTGAATGTTTTAATTCTAATTTGACATTCTATTTTTGCTTTGTGTATGGACTGAATGAAGGGGTGCAGCGGAGAGCTCTTTGGGATTCTGTGTTACAATGTAGTCTGTCTTATCAGAATTCTCCTTTGGGTTTTGGAGGCGATTTCAATGAGATTACTAGAATTAAAGATCGTACTAGTTGTGACTCACTCACGTCTAGTGCGTGGGAGTTTATTGAGTGTATTGATAAAGTTGGTATCTCTGAGATACGTAGCTCAGGGCCTCTATTCACGTGGACTAACAAGTCATATGGGCTGAATTTTAAAGGGAGTAGGTTGGACAGGGTTTTTGTAAATGGAAAATGGAATGTGAATTTTCCTGATACCTCACTTGTGCATCATGCTATGGATCTCTCGGATCACTGTCAACAAGTCCTCAACCCTTTCACTCGTGTGAAAAGTAAATGTGTTCCCTTCAAGTACTTTAATACTTGGTCGTCCCATGAAAAATTTGGTGAGGTGGTGAAAGAGGCATGGGTTACGCATATGGTTGGTTGTCCTATGTATAGAGTTGTTGATAAACTCAGGCTGGTGAAAAAAGGATTGAAAACTCTTAACAACAACTATTACAGGAACACTTCTCGTGATATTGAGTTTTGTCATGATAAATTGGGTCAGGTTCAAAACAAGATCCTTTGTGGTATTGGTGAGAGTGCTGATTTTGAGGCTGAACAATCCCTCTCTTCTAATCTCAAGCACCTGTTGGAAGTTGAGGAAAGCATTTGGAGGCAAAAATCGAGGGTGCAGTGGCTTAAGGAAGGAGATGTCAATTCATCTTTCTTCTTCAAATTTGCTAAGGGGAGAGCTGGTAAGAATGCTCTATCCTCTATTATTGATGGTGATGGCAATGTTCTTATTATAGATGATGATATCAACAAGGAAGCTGTTGCTTTCTTTAAGAACCTTATTGGTTCTAATTCTGATTCGACTTGCAAGATTTCTATGGATGATTTGAGATCCCTCCTTAAATGTACTTTGGACCCGTTGCAAGCTTATGAGCTCATTAAGCAGGTTTCAAGATAAGAGGTTAAGATTGCAATATTCTCTATTGACAATAACAAGAGCCCTAGTCTCGATGGTTTTAATGCTCACTTCTTCAAAGCAGCGTGGGATATTGTTGGGGATGACGTAACTAAGGTTGTCCATAACTTCTTTCAGTCGAGGAAAATTCTTGCCGAAATCAATTCTACCACATTGGTTCTCATTCCAAAGGTGCCTTCTCCTTCTACTATGGGAGATTTTAGGCCTATTGCATGTTGTAACACAATTTACACATGCATTTCCAAAATTATTGCATCCAGAATGAGCTTTCATTTATACCATCTTATCTCAGATGTCCAAAGTGCTTTTGTGAAGGGCAGGAACATATCAGTCAACATCTTACTTAGTCAAGAGCTTATTAAGGGGTATGGCAACAAGCGGTCGAGTCCTAGATGTATGATCAAGGCTGATTTAAGGAAGGCCTACGACTCTGTTGAATGGCCTTTTATCCTCCAAACCTTGGAAGCTTTTAACTTTCCTGGTATTTTCATTAATTGGATTCGGAACTGCATCACCTTAACTCGGTTCTCTATCTCTATTAATGGGGGCTTATCAGGATACTTCAAAGGGGGCTGTGGTCTTAGACAAGGTGATCATATATCTCCACTTCTTTTCGTACTTGTTATGGAAGTTCTTACAGGTATCTTTCATAAAATTTATGAATGGAGAGAGTTCAAGCACCACCCGAAATGTAAAAAGAGTAAACTTAATCACTTCCTCTTTGCGGATGATCTGCTCGTGTTTTGCAAAGGTGATTCTACATCAGTTTCACTTATTAAACATGGTCTTGATTTTTTTTCATTCTTTATCGGGGCTGCAAGTGAATCCAAATAAAAGTGATGTCTTTGTGAGTGGATGCAATGACCATTTGAAATCTGTTTTTGTCAACATCTTGGGGTACAATCTAGGATCTCTTCCTATGGAGTATCTTGGGGTTCCTCTTGTTCCTTGAAAATTCCTTAAATCACATTGTAAATCTCTTGTGGATCGTATCACGAAAAGAATTGTGGATTGGAGGAATATTTGTTTGTCGCATGCTGGGAGATTGCAACTCATCAAAGCTATTTTGAGTAACATTCATTCTTATTGGACTAGGATGTTTGTTATTCCAAAAGGAGTTATTGTTGATATTGAAAAGAAGTTGGTTGCTTTCTTATGGGGCTCTTGTACCGGCAATAAGGTTAAAGTGGCTGGGACCTTGTTGCTAAACCTTTCGAGAAGGGTGGTCTCGGGGTTAGGCGTTTGACTGATACAAATAGAGCTTCTATTATGAAATACCTCTGGATTATTAATACTAGACATAAGTCTATTTGGGTGAGATGGATTCGAGACAACTACTTGAAGAGCTATGATTTTTGGAGTCTTCCTATGCCGTCTAACCCTTCATGGGTGTGGCGAAAAAGCCTTCAACTTAGATTTGTTGCTAAGAACTTTATGTTGCATGCTATTAGCAATGGACAGTTGACTCTTTTTTGGAAGGATAACTGGCACCCTTTGGGCATTCTTGTTGATGTCTTTGGTGTTGAGGTGATTACAAATGTTGGTGCTAATTTTAATGATAAGGTGGCAGCTTATGTTCAGAGTGGTAATTGGGTTTGGCCGAGCAGTCATTGGATCTTCCTTACTATTAATGATCATTTGAATGCCCTTCGACCAAATGATCATCGGCAAGATAAAATTATTTGGGTCAACAACCCAAATGGGAGCTACAACGTTGTTTCAGCTTGGGATCTCATCCGCATTCACCATCCGTTCACCAATTGGTCAAAGGTTATCTGGTTCAGTAAGGCTACTCCGAAATATTCCTTTTGCACTTGGCTTTATTGGCTCGATAGATTACCTACTAAGAGAAGGCTTCTCTCATGGGGTATTGATCTTGACCCGTTATGTTGCTTCTATCACGCTGTTACTAAGGACAAAGACCATTTGTTTCATCTCTGTTCCTTCACCAATCGTATCTGGGATAGAGGTTGGCACAACTCTAAAGGACCTAGAGGTCTTAACTGGGAACAAAGTGAGAGATGAATTGTTCATTTAGCCGCCAAATCAACTTTCCAGTCTTTTTGCATCCGATTATTCCTTGGCGCGTTCATCTTTCACATTTGGAAAGAAAGGAATAATAGGATTTTCAATTGTTCTTATCTTAGTAAGGAACAAATTTTTGAGAATATTGCTTTGATGTTACAGCAAAATTATATATGTTTAGGAAGTACAAACATAGTTTGGTGAACCAAGCAATTTCTATTGCTTGGAAGTTAGATAGTATACTTTTGTAAACCCTTCGGGGTATTTTCTTTATATCTTTTTGGGGAATAGAATCACGCTTGCTTTTAGCAAAAAAAAGTATGACGACATTGATTATACACTCCATCTTGTGTTGCTGTATCGTAATGAAAAGATATTCAATATCATACACCAACAAATCCCACCATTTGAAAGGCCTCTACACTATGTACAAGACGGCGGCGGTACCGAAAACATCCTGCACCTGGCACATATAAGCCACGCCAAAACCAGCTTGATGTTGGTTCTAAAGTAGTACTACAGATGCAATGCGAACTCCAATGGTTTAAGGTGTTCGTTCTACTGATCTCTCCTTTCAAATTTGAAGATGAGTGAATTATGAATTATTTAAATTTGACTGATCTTTTAAAATTTCAATCATTTATTTTAGTATAAAAAAAGTAGGTTTATTTTCAGGAAGAAGAAATAATATATAAAGTAGGTTCGAAGGAAGTACGGGAGAATTAATTACGATTTAACTATAATATTATAAGAGAATAATAGTGTGCACTTTCTCTTAAAGATAGGAAGTGTGTTGCATTTCTCTTTAAGTAGTTTATTTGGTTTAGTGGTTTGATGCTCGTTTTAGATGTGAGAAGTTTGAAAATTAATTTTTATGTATAACATTTTAATTGATGTACAATAACCCCCTTAAATCAAAAAAAAAAGTTATATAACCACAAAATAAAAATTCCATGTATAATTAGTCAGTACATTTGGAATAGGAACAAGCACTACAAAAAAACAGTTGTTTTGCGACGACAATTTGTTACAAAATTAAATTCGTAGCAAAATTGAGACGAAAATACCACGAAATAGTTATGCGCTCAAAATATGTGGAACTTGTAACAAATCTGTGACGACTATCAAGAATCGTCACAAACAGCGACAATTTTGCCACGACATGCAATAGTCTAGCGTGGAAAACACACATCGACTCTAATTCATCACAATATGCGACAATTTTGCCACGATAGGAAATTGTTCTAGAGGGTTGTCGCAATTTCGTGGCTATTTGTTACAATTTTGTGACGAAACTAGATAAATAGAAGTTTGTCACAAATTTGACGCAATATTTGTGATTAATTTAAGATTTTTATTCATTTAATAACTATTAATTAAATAGTTCTCTAATTTTATATATTAGTAGTAATAATTTTTTCTTAATAAATATTTTAATAATAAGTCATACTCAAGATTAATTAATTATTTAACTAATTTTAAATTGTATTTATTTATTAATAACTAGGCTATCGGCTGGAGATTTCTGAGCGACGCCCTAGTATTTTTTTTTCTTGGGAGATGACATACATAACTAAAATATAATTACACATATAAAAAAATATTTTTAAAAAAAATTAGTAAAAAAAAACTAATCAACTTATTTTGTTAAAACAAAAAAATATATATTATTAAAAAATATATAATTATAGATTAAAAAATATATTATTTTTTTAAAAAAAATGAAATAATAGAATTAAGTATAACCACAATTATTTACCTAAACAACTAAATATCACATTCACTCAAATACTCACCACACACGGTTGTAGCTTTACTCTACACACACACTCAAGTGAAAAAAAAAAAAAACAATCTCATCTCACATTTCCACCATCACCATCGTGCGCCACCTAGCACCACACTACCTTGCACTACCGCCACCATCGCGCGTCGCATAGACATTAAAGAACATGTTAGTTTTCTGATTATGGTTATATGGTTTAATCTATGAAAAAGGGTTGTCTATGTGGCTTCGGGCGTGGCTTCTTTTATCGGGCCCGTCGACTCCTCCGCCTTCGGCAGTGGATCTGAAGGATCCTCTCCACCCAACCCTTTTGTGTTGGTCTCATGGCTGCCTTGGTGTTGGCATTGCTTTCATCTTTGTGATGGAGGGCTTTGTTCATAGCTACGACCAACTTGATCAAATTTGTTGAAATTTTGTTGTGTTGGTTGGTTTAGTTGCTGACATTGGCAACATTTTATAGGCAAAACTAAAGAATCCTGGAGTTGCAAGTTTCTGCAAAAGTCCTCGTTGCCTTAGAAGGATTCAGAGGTGCATAATATATGTCAAAGTCGTACCAGTAGTTCACGATTTCGGCTTCCAGTGGTATTCAGTGATATTTGATTAAATAGAGCTTTTTGAATATCAAGGTATAAAAGAATAAAAAAAAGCTTTGGCTTTTGGTATTTTTTTTAATCATGTATATGAATTTTCAGTTCTACAAACTTGAAGTTCATTCACTATGGTCCTTTTTCTCCTTCTTTTGTTTAGAAAATAGTCTTTAGATGGGGCAGATCCTTCTGTTTTTGTTAACTTTTACCTAAAGATTATGTTGCAGATGTAGTAATTGGAACTGTGAATTTGTTGATTTCGTTAGTAACGTTTTGATAGATATTTTGTTGATTTTCTTGAGTATTGATGATTGTTTAATGTCTGCAGAGCTTGATCAATTACTAGATGCTACACCATTGCCTTTTATCATGCAGCACGCTGCCAGGATTTCTAATGTTAGGAAAAGGGTTACATCATTGAATTCAGTATTGAAGTCTATACAATGGCGTGTTGATAATATTGATCAAATGGTGTCTGCTGGTGTGATATAAGGTTTGTTTCTCTGCTATTAGATTGCATTTTTGTGGTCTAGGAGCCATTTAGATTCTTATATTTCCCTGGAGCTATTCAGATTATTACATAGTTGTAGCAATATGCCATATGTAACTAACTTATTTGATGGAACTCGAGCAGTCTTACATTATTATCTTTCGTCCTTTTGTTCTGTCACTTTGTGGTAGGAAGCTAGCTCATAAATTTTCCGAGTGTATTTGATCTACTTTATGTTTTTTGTTTGGCAGAAATAGTGGCAAGAAAAAGTGGTGGAAGAGACTAACAGGCTTTATAGAAGAGGTTCTACTCACTCTTTGTTTGCCACATTTATTTGTTCACGGTATTAATCTCGAATTTACCAGGATTAGAAATGATTCATTTATGATAAAATATCAATTACTGTATGCAAATGCTTACTAGCGTTTCTACAAAAGGTGTCAAAATTTGTTCTTTTTGTTTGCTTCATTGGAAGATTACTACAACACATGATAATGGTGTGGTCCATGTGTATCTACATCACTTCTCTAATTGACCTTGGTACAGAATACAATAGTTAAAGCTTCATTTAAACTTTCCTAGTTTCTCAAATTCTACATATGATAATCTCTTTTCATGTATGAAGAATTCATCAACTTATTTCATAAGTTCGTAAGACAATCTATAATCACATTGTCATTGATCTAGAGTAGTTTTTAATCTCCTAATCTTGTGCAGTGATACTCTCCTTAAAAGTTGAAAAGTTATGTATATGCATATGTGAGCAATTTTTGACCATTTGTTGTATATCTTTTAAATAGAAATATTTGTACAGATAATGAGAGATGCTTAGAGCCAGTGAAACCCTTAAGAAAGTTCATAGATTAATCACCTACAATATCTGACTTTGAAGCATAATGTTGAAGAGCATCATTTGTATTCATTATGTTACTCGCATATGGGTGCTCCTAGAATATGGTATTGCATCCCAGGAAAGTATCGCGCTAAATTTGAGGAAGTTGTGAAAAAATACTATCCGTAATTGTCAAAACACCCTGAGCTGCTCCATAAGCTTGTAAGTATACTCTTCATGTACATATATTAAAAGAATTTCTCAAATCTTTTCTCTGTGGTAGTTATTAATTATAAGAATTGTATTAGAAGCATTTGTTAGTTATCCCTAAAATATCAAATTATGTCTCTATATAGTTTGAGAGCTGAGCAGTATTTTTACTATGGAAAAAAGACGCTCTTTAATAGAAGGAGTTTTCTTCTTTTTCATATTTATTGAGCTGGGTTGCATTACTCAGTGCACTACTGCTGTACTCAATTGCTTGAACTAGCTTTGTAAGTTCTCTTTACTTGTATCTGAAAAAGAAAAAGAAAAAAGAGACTGAACCTAGTGGGATAAAGCTTGGTTTAGTTTATTTTGATTTGATTTGACTTGGTATTAGCCGACCACACCTAGTAGATATAAAGCTTGGTTCATTTTTTATCTTTTTTTTGGTTTGGTTCAATTTGGTATCTTTTATCGATTGTTATGTAGACTCGAGACAAAGTGAAAATAAAATTGATTGAAATAGTTAATATGATTTACATCCCTTGCTTCTGAGTTATTAGTTTACTTCTCTTTATAAGCTCTACTGTTTTGTTTCTTAATCACTTTGATATCACAAATAGGAAAAGAAGATAATAGCAAAAATAAAGAGCAATACATGATATCTATAAAGCGCAGTCCGACGTATGACACTCCCGGGTCTTGGAAAGAGTTCTATAATTTCAATGTCATACATCTTTGTTTGGCATGACTCATAACTTGAAGTTTCTGTTTGCATTATAATTCAGAAATACTGCATTGCAGCCCTGGAATTTGGGAATACATCTAATTCTTTTGGTCTTTATTTGGTCTTCTTTGCAATGCAACCATAGAAATTTGGTGATACTGTGCATTACTGATAGCACTCTTCAAATTGTTAAATTCATTCAATGTTGAATTTTGTTAACATCTTTGTTTAGTTAATGTAACACCGTTAGTATAGTTTCTTACTTTCCTCCATATTTTCATTGTTGTTCTTATTGCTCCAATCTTCACTAAATATCTTTGTAGTCATCAAGTTGTCGCGTAAATTGTAAATCTATTATCAGCTGAATTAATGTTTTCCTTGTTCTACTTGATGGTCATGTTGATCAGAAATGGAGCCTCCTATGGAAAAATGTACCAGAGTCACTGTCTCTACCCCCTCCTATTGTGCCAGTTGATGTTGTGCCTACAAAGATCTCGGTTACAAAGCGCATGCCAATTGCTAGGCGTGGCCTTGGTATAAAGGGGCAAAAGCTTTAGCTTCTAACAAATCATTTTGAAGTTAGTGTAGCCAGCAGTGATGGACAGTTTTTCCACTACAGTGTAATTACTCTACTGATCCATTCTCTCTATGTTTGTATTCAAGAATGTAAAGAGTAGAAAGTTTGAAGAATGTTCAGCTGATTAAGAGCTACTTTTTCTTGTTTGATTCCTTCGTATTGCTTGTTTAGGTTGCGATATCTTACGAAGATGGAAATCCAGTTGAGACAAAAGGCATTGGGAGGAAAATTCTGGATAAAGTCCAAGAAACTTACAGATCTGAACTTGATGGAAAAGAATTCGCTTATGATGGTGAGAAGAGCTAAGCTTGAGTTCACTTTTGTGCTCGAAGATCTCCCTTCAAATGAGCTAGATGATATTATGATACATGTAAATTAGGTATTTCATTTTGAATCTATGTTTGAAGAAGGTAACTTTGTTGAATGATGGCTATTATGTATACTTATCTACTTTGATGTAATATTGTGTTTCTTTTGAATGGATGTGTAGGTTATGTAACTACTTGAGAGTCAATTATGGGGTTGTCTTTAGAAATTGCTTGAGATTCAATTGTGGATGTTGTTTTGTAATTTAGCAGGACAAACAAGATGTTACAAATAGCATTAGAATAATGGATTTGAAAATTGCCACAAATTTGTGAAAAAAATGAAATAGGGCCATCATTTACAATTTGGGACGAATTTGTGACGAAAAAATTAGCCACGAATTTGTGACCAAAAAATTAGCCACGAATTTGTAACAAAAAATTTGCCACAAAATGACTTCAACTACATGTGGTGGCATATTAGTCGCATTTGCCATGAATTTGTCATGAACACTTCCAACTCTGCATGTC
Source organism: Ehretia macrophylla (assembly GCA_037974665.1). NCBI lineage: Eukaryota > Viridiplantae > Streptophyta > Magnoliopsida > Boraginales > Ehretiaceae > Ehretia > Ehretia macrophylla. The sequence continues at coordinate 35,616,305 of CM075776.1, forward strand.
GTCACAAATTAGTCACAAAGTCACAAAAATGTGACAAAAAATGATTTTGCGATTCCATGTTTGGCGACAACTGACATGTCATCACAATTTTGTCGCATTTGCTTATTTGTGACGAAAATGTGACGATTACTGGTCGTCACAAAATAGCTTGCTTTTTGTAGTGAAGGACACCACTGGTCATTTGGTCTAGTGGTATAATTCTTGATTTAGGTGCAAGAATTGATTATGTATAACATCTTAATTAAATGATGTAAAATACTTTAGGCTTCTCTCGAATAGAAAAAAAGAAATAGGGACATGGATGGATATATTAAGCCCTTTCATTCCTATTTTTTGTTGAAAATATATTTATTTTAAGGTATTTTTAATCATGCACTAAAAAACATTTACATATTAATGTTAAATTGTATGCTTGTTTTAGCCTAAGTGAAAGGAAAAAAAATAATGGACTCGTCTTTAAACAGGGAGTGGAGAAATTATTGTCGCCTCATTTAAGAAATAAAAGAAATTTGAAGAAGAAAACACCGTTTGAAATATTTGAGGAAGAGAATCGAGACATGGCCTCATCCGAAGGCGAGTGGATAATAAATATGGCAAATTCATGCATAGTTGGAGGATCGCTCATTGCCGCGGTTGTCTTTGTTGCTGCTATTACAGTACCTGGAGGAAACAAAGACGATGGTCTTCCAATTTTTTCTAAACAAGTAGCTTTCAAAGTCTTTGCCTTGTCGAACATGTTTGCTCTTTTTTCGTCCTTAATTGTCGTGGTGATTTTCTTGTCTATTTTCACTACTCGATAAATGATTTTCTGTACGACCTGCCCCACAAATTAATAATTGGCCATATATCGTGCACTTCTCCTCTCCGTGACATTCATGATGATTGCTTTTAGGGGGCGTTTGGTTCGCGGAATCATATAGGATTCCCAAGAATGTGAAGTCTGGAATATATTATTCTCATGTTTGGTTCACGGAATAAAAAAAATATTCACGGGAATATCACATTCTTGATAATGTAATATTCCCATGATTTACTCAATTTCTATTCCCATGGGAGGGGGTGGGAATCTTACATTCCTAAGTAATGGGACTGTTTTGGAGAAAACAAAAGATAGAAATACTCATCTGAAAAAAAGCAAAATTAAAACAAATAACATAACATATTTCAAAAAATAAATTAAAAAGTAAAACATAAAAATTTAAAAAAATTTAAAAATTTAAAAAATAAAATAAATAATAAAATAAAAATAAGATAAAATAAAATACAAATATAAAAAATAAAATGAAATAAAATAATATAAAATAAAATAAAAATAAGATAAAAAATAAAAATATAAAAAATCAAATAGATATATACAAATCAAATAAAATAAAAATAAAAATAGGATAAAAATAAATAATAAAATGAGAAAAAATAAAATAAATTATAAAATTAAAAATTTAAAAAATAACTAATAAAATTAAATATAGTAATTAAAATAAGATATAATAAAAAATTAATAAGAATAAAATAAAATAAAAGTAAAAAATTAAAATATTTAGAAAAAATAAAATATTAAGCTAAACTAACATTTTATAATTTAAATAAAAAATTAAATAACATAAAATAAAATAAAATATTTAGAAAATAATAAAATCAAAATAATAATAAAATAAATTAAATTAAAATTATTAGTTTATTTTGAAATTAGGGGCATTGTTGGAAAATTACTCAACATTCTTAAGAATATTAAGTCTAACCAAACATAGCAAAAAAATATTCATAGGAATTTGACAAAATATTTCTAGAAATATTTTTGACGTACCAAACAGTTTTAATCTCATTTCCAAGAATGTTATTCCCAAAAATAAAAAATCAATCTATGAACCAAACGCCCCCTTAATGCTATAGTATATCTTGTGTGTGCTGAGGACAACAATTGGATTATCTTTCCAATTGCTATAGTGGCCTTCGTACTAGTTTACTTTTTTCTCAAATTGCAGCTGCGTTCACGGCTAGATATGATGAGATCCACATATCGCCGCAACATCTTCAAGCCGGTGGAAAATACGCATCTGTCACTACCTAAATCTGAATTTATATGATTTTTTTAACTATTCATCTATCATTGAATCCCCTTGGTGAAAATAAGATAATAGTTTTCATAATCGATCAAGCAAAAAATAATTCTAATTAATTAGTGAATTGTTAATTAAGGTGAATCGGTAAGCGAATCAGAATGAATCAGAGTAAATCGTGGTAAATCGTGCGATTCGCGATTCAGGTCAAACTAAAAAAAACCCAAAAAGTCCAAAAAAAAAAAAAAGAGAACCCATTTCAATTTTTTTTCAAGCAATATAGAATTAGCCCATTATTAAAAAACATGAACAAACAAAATAAAAAGAAAAGCCCATTTAGATTTAACATCAATTTTTAACTATAATTACAAAATCAAAATATTCAAAACTCAAAATTTAAAATCCCTATAAAAAAAAAGAGAGAATGCTACTTATCTTCATCGTGATTGTAAGTGAGCTACTGTTAAACTCGATCAAAAGTTAAAATCAAAACATTCAAAACTACACATTTAGATTTAACATCAATTTGGTTCAATTTTTTTTCTAATGTTCATGTTCAAAATAAATTTGTTTGTGATGGTTGTCACAGATCCAAGCATACTAGGTCACCTTTTCCAGCCAAGATTAATAAAAATGTTGTAGTTTTCCATCTTATGCATTGTGATATCTCGGGTCCCTATGGGACACTTCAAATTTTGGAACCCACTATTTTTAGGCATTATCGTTGATCATAGAAGGTCGATATGGATATATATCTCATGACATACAAATCAAAAAACTATGACATAATTAATACATAATTGTTTTGGCTACTAGGGACAAGTAAAGTAGTAAACTACCTAGAAATGTAACAAAAAACATATATTAATATTCATTTAAAAGAAGAATTTCAACTAAAAACTGTTAATGAAAACATAATATATCAAATATCATCTAGTTTTAAATTTGTGACCGAATCAGTACGATTCACGATTCGATACGATTCATGATTCAAAAAAATAACATTTTGATTCACGATACAGTTCACAATTCGACAACTACGCACTACGTAAATCTGAATTGATATGATATTTTAACTATTCATCTATGTTGAATCCCCTTGGTGAGGACAATCTCTGGTTGGAAGTGGGTTCCTATTAAGTATTCTTAGCAGCATCAACGAATACACTTGAAGGAAACAATAAAATTGATCAAACCATGGAAGAAATGTGTGGTTTCTTGGCATAAAAAGCCCTCTTCATCCTTTCCCTCATCAAGAGAACGGATAATCGGAGGTTGCGGATTGAGTAACTAAGATGATTAGGTACAATTAATTACCTAGCAATTGAGAAAGCAATATTCCTATACCATCTCAAATCTATCTAGTATCCGGACCACCGGAGAGATGGGACTAATTGATGTTATCTTTATTGCATATTATGTAATGATATCTATTTCTTTTGGCAAAAAAAAAAAAAGAAAAAAATCTATCATCTTGTTTTCTATTGTAATTAGTTATCCTTTTTCCTTTAGTTTGGGTCCTCAATCGGTCTCTTGTTGGTCCTCTACCTTATTATATTTATGTTCTATTATTTTATTTATGTTTCTTGGAATAAAAGGGCTCACTACAAGAAAAACTGTCAAATGTGACGGTCCATCTCCTTTTCGTCGCCAAAAAAGCGACGAAAAAGAGACGAAACTTTTACTACATGAATAGTGACCATTTTGAGACGGTTTGGAGACGACTTAGGTATGTCGTCTCCAAAGACGACTATTAGGAGACAGTTTTACAAGTCGTCTCCAAACCGTCACCAACCGGAGACGGTTTTGAGACGCTTTATAAATATTGTCTCCAAACCGTCTCCTAATGGCAACGATTTGAAGATAATTTTATAATTCGTCTCCAAATAGTGGCCAACCGGAGACGGTTTGGAGACGATTATCTATGTCATCTCCAAATAGTTGCTAATAGGAGACTATTTGGAAACGATTTATCTATGTCATCCCCAACCCCAGTCCTATTGACTAAAACATATTATTCATAGCTTTTTCATTACCTAAAAACACTATATATTACATTAAAATTTTAAGAAATTAAATCATCCAAAACGTCTAACGTATAGTATCTAATTACGTAATGACAATATAAACAATTGGTCCTTCAAAAAAAATCACAAAAATAAATGATGCCCTATTAAAGAAGGATTATAAATGAGCTTGGAAAAGAAAACATTAACTTTCAATCCATATATTGATAATTAGGGATTACATCTGAGTCGTAAAAAAATACGCCATACCAAGTTCATAACACCTAACAACGTACATAATCACACATGAAGAATATCCAACAATCGGTATTCTCATATTAATGAACAAACCGCATCATCTAGTTAACGAAAACTAAATTCATATTCCTAACCTTAATATGCTAAACTTAACAGAAATATTAGGGGAAGAACTTGGGGAAATAAATCTTTAGCATATCATCAAAAACAAGTTGACGAACTTGAGCTTCTGAAATATAGTCGTCTTCCTTTGGTGGAGCATTAAGATCAATATTCCATTTCATACCTTTCTTCAAAGTCTGTTCAGTTTTTTCTTTCTTGTTGTCCTTTTTTTCTGTAAGACAAAGATACTGTGACTGTTGTTGTTTCTCCTTACTCATGATTGATAAAAAAAAGGTTGATAGCTACAAGATGGAATCCGAGTCCTTCAACCCAAATAAAATCTCTTTATATAGACAGCAACACATTGGCAACCTTTCATTTTCCGTCTCCTTTTCGTCTCCCATCAAAGACGAATCGGAGACAGAAAAAAGGATGTCGTCTCCAACTCATCTCCAAATAGTATATCGAATTTTCTAATTAGTTGAAGATGGCGTGCACGCCTGTTCTTGTCAGTGTAAGATGTTGACAAAGTTTCATTTTCCATCTCCTTTTCGTCTCTGATCGGCGACGATTTGGTGACGGAACATGATTGTGGTCTCCAATTCGTCTCCAAATGGTCATGGATTTCTCTAATCAGTTGGAGATGGCATGCACGCCAGTTCTTGTCAGTGTGAGGGGCTGAGAACCTTTCATTTTTGGTCTCCGTTTCATCTCTAATCGGAGATGAATCGGTGACAAAACATGATTGTCGTCTTCAATTCGTCTCCAAATGGTCTATCGATTTGTCCAATCAGTTGGAGATGGCGTGCACGCAAGTTTTTATCAGTGTGAAGGCTGAACCTTTCGTTTTTCATCTCCTTTTTGTCTCCAATCGGAGACAAATTAGTGACAGAACATGATTGTCGTCTCCAATTTGTCTCCGATAAGAGACTAAAAGGAGACTACATGCTTCAAGGTATATTTATTTGCTAAATAATTTATTTGTACCTAGAATTTAAGTTAATATTAATAATTAAATTATTATTACCATTTTGTTGATGAACTTGTAGTTAAAGTACTAATTAAATAGTAAATACGAGATTAAAAAAATTAAATAACTAGTTATCTTAATTACTTTAATTCTTCTATAAATTTTAAAAAAATTATCTTACTACTTCCTTTTTAAAAAAAGGAACATAAATTTTTTTTTTAAAAATAACAAGCATGGCAAAAAGAGACGGACACAATTGGTCCATCTCCACTCCTTTGGGAGACGGACACAATTGGTCCATCTCCACTCCTTTAGGAGACGGACCGATAGGTCTTTCTCCGTTTGGAGACAGATCCATTGGGTCCGTTTCTACTCCTTTAGGTGACGGACCCAATAGGTCCATCTCCCAAAAGGACACGGACCCAATGGGTCCGTCTCCACACCTTTGGGAGACGAACCCACTTCTTTGGGAGACTGAGCCATTGGTTCTCCCAATTTTTTTTTAAAAACCCAAGAGTCCGTCTCCCAAAAGGGCCAGTACAGCACTTTAAGTGTTGTGCTTTTTTTTTTTTAAGCCCAAAGGAGACGGACCCATTCGTCTCCCAAAAGGGCCAGCACAACACTTGTTGTGCTGTGCTTTTTTTTTTTTTAAAGCCTTAGGTCCGTTTCCCCAGAAGATTTAAGTGTTGAGGGCAGAACGCCCTCAACACTTAAATCTGTCTTTTTTTTTTTAAACCCAACCTTTCACTCGTTGCCCCCTCCCCCAACACCCTACTCCCACCCCTCAAAACCACCTCCTACCTATAAAATTTCCTTCTCCACCCCTAATCCCTCCATTTCTCAAACCACATTAAGGTTATATATATATGTATATGAAATGTATAAGTATATGTAGATGTATATGTATAAGTAGATGTATATGTAGATGTAGATGTAGATGTAGATGTAAATATAGATATATATGTATATGCATATGTGTATGTGTATGTATATGAGTTTAGATATATATATATATATATATATATATATATTTTTATATATATATTTATATTTATATATATATATATATATATACTTCTATACTTTGTTGGTAGACATGATTTTTTTTTCATTTTTTTTTTGGGGTTTTGTATATTTTTTTCTTTATTTTTTGTTGCCACTTTTAAAACAATGGGGACCTACTGCGTTATTTTTTTCAAATATTAGGGACTATTGCACAATAATGAGGACTAAAGTCACACTTCATGCAAACAATGGGGATGTTGTTTTGAATTCTTTGAAAAAAAAGGTTCTTTAAACATTCTCAACAAAAAGAAAAGCAAAAGTAATGTTTTAAATGTCGAAAAGTTAGTGAAACAAGTTGGTTACAAATAAGGTTAATTTTAACTGCTTCCCTGTTTTTTTTTCCTTATATGTAGAGAATTTGGGTCATTTCTCTACATTTAAGGATTTTCTATGTCAATTCCACCCCAACAGTTTCCTTATATTTAATCAATCTTATTTCAGAAAATCCCTATTTGAGTTTCACTCCAACAGCTTCCCTACATTTAATCAATCTTATTTCAGGAAATCCCTATTTCAGTTTCACTCCAACAGTTTCTTTATTGTAAAATGCAGATGGATTTTGGGGAGAGATTTAAGGAATTGCTCCAGCATCTCCACATATGGGGATACTAGAATTGGCTCGAGGGATTCCATGTTTTGTAAGAATTATCCCTTAGGAAAACTAGTTGTTGGAGATCATTTTCCCCAACAGCTTTCATACATGTGGGGAAAGGGGGTGGATAGGGTACTTATTAGAGAAGGCCTAAGAGGATGTTTGACTTAGCTTAAGAAATAAGTTTGTTTTTGCTAAATTTAAGAAATAATTTGATTATGGGGTTTATAAGCCAAGAATACTTATTGGAAAACTATTAAAAACGTCCAGACTGTCCCAACAGTCTACGTTTTTGCCCCCATGAAGGGTAATTCAGTAAACTTTGCAACTCAAACATCAAGGTCATTAGGTCATTGGGTCCCATGTAAATCGCCACGTGACGCCTTGTTATTGGCCATGCCTAGACTGTTGTCCAATCGGACGTTTTTAATAGTTTCCCATACTTATTTGATGAGGGAAACAATGTAGATACTTCGGTTTATAAGCAAAATCAGATCTAAGAGTGTAGTTCTCTAATAATATTCTACAACAAAAGTTCTAGATGGAATCCAGTTATACATTTTAAATGCAAAAAGTAACAAAATGATCTCTCAATTTTATGCTCAATGTGTCTTTTAATATTAAAATTAAATTTGTTACGTAAATCGGGTTAAACTAAGACATTATTTCGAAAAATGAGTAATATCAATCCATATATTTTTTCTTTTCGTTACCAAAGATAGGACACCTAAATTGCACCAGCTTCTTAATATTGGGAAGATCAGAACACTACTTAAGAAGTTATATAACCAAAAATTTAAGTATAAGTCAAATGTATTTGGCACAGGGACTGGAGAAATTAGTCCTGCATCAACTGAGAATTCAAAAGAATGACCAAGGTAAAATACCGTTGGAAGTATTTTATGAAGAGCATCAAGATATGGTTGCATCTGAAGCCCAGTGGATGACAAGTATGGCCAATTCATGCATAGTAGGAGGATCGCTCATTGCTGCAGTGGCCTTTGCTGCTGCGATTACAGTACCTGGGGGAAATAAGGACGATGGTGTTCCAATTTTTCTAAAGAAATAGCTTTCAATGTCTTCGGCTTGTCAGACATGTTTGCTCTTGTTTCTTCCGTAACTGCCGTGGTGATTTTCTTGTCCATTTTCACAACTCGTCATTCGGTAAATGATTTTCTTTACGCCCTACCCAACAGATTGATAATTGGTCTAATATCTCTGCTCCTCTCCGTGACCTTCATGATGATTGCCTTTAGTGCCACAGCATATCTTGTGTTCGCAGAGGAAAACGATGGGAATATCATTCCAATTGCCAGTTTGTGCTGTATACCAGTGGTCTTCTTTTCAAAATTGCAGCTGTCTTCGCTGGTAAATATGATCAAATCCACATATGGCCGCAACATCTTCAAGGAGGAAAATATGGTGGTCTCACGTAATGAGTGAAGATTTGTTCAGAAAAAAACATAACCGAACATATTTGTTTGATTTTTAAGGATTCATCTGGCGTTTACCTCTATCAGCTTGTTCTCTGCATCGGTATTAGGAATTTCCAAATAGAAGTGCATGATGATAGATTTTGTTGTGAAAACTCGGATTATTCTATTATTTACAATACAAAATTTATCATACAATACTGTCACGTGTTATCAAATATCATCTGTGGAGCTAGTATTCCAACCATGATTAGAAAACATTAAATACTAAAATCTCGACTACATCAAATCTTCTAATTATATCAATCTTACTATAATTTAGCAAAACAAATGGAAGCCTTATGATTTCTTAAAAAATAAAAATAATGATAAAAAAAGCCATACGATTTTTGCTCAAAAAAAAAAAATACCAAGTGAGCAAGCAATTTATTAGCTCTAAAAGTTAAAAACTATACTTGTTCCAAGCAAGTAGCAAAACCGTTAATCAGTTACTTTATATACCGCAATCACGCTATTTTAGAAACTTTACATTTAAATTTTTTTTTTTTTTTTTTTGTTCTTTTTCAATCCAAAGAAATCATAAAATTCTTTCGTATCCTTTTCCTTCTTCATTTTTTTCTATCTCAAAAAGAGAACCTCATTCCTTTTTCTTCCTTTATAATTCTTTGTTCCACATCCCTTCTTTTCTTCCTTTTCCTTTGCAAATTCAAACATAGTGTAATCTTGATACGTCAATTTCCCAAACTAGTCCCTAAGGTTTGGGAATTATCCAAACAAGTCCTCGTTAGCTCTAACAGCTGGAAGGGCAAAAATGTCACTTTGCTTTTCCCAAAAAACAAAGTCAATCAACTGGGCCAACTCCCCCCCCCCCCCCCCCCTCCCCCCCCGCGCAACTCACAAAAGGGAGACTGAGTTAGGCACACACACAGTGACACAGATGCCTTTTAAACATAATTTGAATATAACAATTAATTTCAATTTCACATGTATTCTAAATGCAATTTAAATTTACAAACATTATGTTGTTCATTGAGTTTCACGATCAGTATTAGTGTAAAAATCATTGTCAAGATCAAATTAATTGAATAGAGGCCCTGATTAGAAAATGTTTGATAAATTGGATCTCATATCACTATAAATTTTAGGTTACAAGAGGATTTCCATATTGTTTAGTAATTTCTTGTTTAAACTAAGACCAAATATCGGGGCTTGATCTTAATTAATTATTTTTTACTCCGTCATCTCAATACCAGAGATTTCATTTTTTATTATCCAAAAACTGATTCAGTTACTATGATTAGTTATAATAATAATAAAAAATGCACACCAACTAACCCATATAATTAATTCTAACCAATAGAGAAGGGAAGAAGAGTTGCATCAAACTTGGCAACTTGCTGGTTCAATTCCTTTTCCTTTCAGCTCCAAAGAACTACTGAGTTTTGAGATTTTTGGGTTTAGAAGAAATCAAAGCTGATTGGTGAAGCCAGGGGATCGATTAAGGAAACTACTCAACATAGGTTAAGTGACGACTTTCAACAATGGCTTCCTTCTATGAACATGTCAAGGCAATTAAATGTTGAAATAATGATTCACGAGCAAGATAAATGTTGGTGTTATAATATAAGAGAGACAAAGTTGCCTTTTTGAGTGAACACTGATCTCAAGTTTTTTTGAAGAGACTCACTACAAAAAAAACGCATTTTTGCGACAGGTTGTCGCTATTTTGTCACCAACTTGGCGACGGTTTAGAGACGGTGTAAGATGTCGCAACTTTAGTGACAATTTAGTGACCATTTTGTTACGTTTTGGAGACGACCTACATATGCCGTCCCCATGTCGTCGCCAATTGGCGACAATTTGGTGACGACATCGTATGCGGTCTCCAAAAGTGACTATATGGTGACTAATTGGTGACAGCTAATAACATGTTGTCTCCATACCGTCCCCATGCCGTCGCCAATTGGCGAGAAGGTGACAACATCATATGCGGTCTCCAAAAGTGACCATATGGTGACAACTTGGTGACAGATAATAACATGTTGTCTCCATGCCGTCCCCAAGTGGCTCATTGTTCGAGATGATCCACAAAACAAGTCAGGATTTAGTCACCCTGTCGTTGCCAAAAATTTATAATTTTATATTGATGAATTATTTTAATGTAATAATTACACATATAAGTAGTGACTACTAATTTTCCGTCTTATAATATCATGAATTGGCGTCTACATAAGTAAGTCATCCACATTTGAGGCTTTGATTGTAACGATAAGTTATTCATCATTACTTACAAAACAAAATATGTCTTTTATTATTATAAATAAAACATATTTATAATCTTCGAAAAGTTAATGGGACGCATTATTGTCTCCGTGAAGAACAATTTATATATATGGTTAATATTTAACGTAATGCACCACTATTTCTATTATTTCTTCTAAATCAACAAAACGATTAAATAGGAAACAACTTAAGATTTTTTATTATAAGACTTAAATCATTACAAACATAAACTTAATTTTACATTCATAATTAATAAAGGATTACATATAATCATTTATTAATACAGCAACAAAACGACAAAATAGGAAACATAATTAACATGTTACAAATTATATGCTCGAAATACATAAACACACCAACTTAATACCTAACATAGTACATCGTGATCACTAAAACATAACAACCATACACTACACATCATGCAGAACAACGCAATAACATTGTTACGGATTGTAACAAATAGTACTAATGCCGATGTTTCCAATATGATAAAAAAATATAAATATTATTTAAATACGTTTGGGCAATAGATCCGTAGCATGTCGTCTTGAACTTTTTGGACTACTTGGGCATTAGATATGTATCCGTCGTATTTTGGCGGAGCATTTAGATCAAGTTGGGGTTTAACGTATTTGCTGTAATTTGGATACGGTTTCATCGTATCCACCTCTTCATCTTTTGTTGGTCTTGGAAGAGAAACTGAGTGGTGTTGTTGATCCTTGCTCATCCTTGAAACAATTTAACTACAATCTATTTTTTTAAAATTCTAGACGGTGTGAGAAAGCACAATTTCGACTGCTATATATAGCAAACAAGTAATTGATTTATGTAGAGACAACTTGATGACAGTAGCGAGACACCCCAGCATTTTATAATATGGTGATGAATGCACGAATGTTTCGCAGTCACGTGGCTGCGTACAATTCGTCTTCCATGGGTCAAATTATTTGGGACCTTGCGTGCACGCTAATTTCGACAATGAAAAGTTGTCGACTCCATCTACCTTGTAAACCGGGGCCATGCCAATTCAATTTCCTGATGCCCCTTGGTATAGTACACCATGTTCTTATCCTACGCATGATTCGCGGTCACGTGGCTGCGTACCATTCGTATGCAATTGGTCAAATAATAAGGGACATGGCGTGCACGATATTTTCGATGTTGAAAAGTTACTGAATCCATCTACCTTACGAACGGGGGCCCTGCCAATTCAATTTCCGTATGCCGCGTGGCAGAGTTCACCATGTCCCTATCGTATGAATGATTCGCAACCACGTGGCTGCGTACCATTCGTCTTCCATAGGTCAAATAATTGGGGACATGACGTTCCCAATTACTACATAATGACGTAAAAGCATTTGAATTATTAATGAATTACCTTCATCTACTTTATATTTTACAATTTTTTTATAAATATTTGTTTTAAAAAAAATTTAATTACTAATTCAACAACATATTTGTTTGATAAATTGAGATACACAATTGAAATTAAATATGAATATTAACATTTATTTTATAATTTATACCAATATATTATAAACTATCAAATATTAAATCATTATAACTAAAATTGAAAGACAAGGAAAATTAAACAATTGGCGATGGCTTAATCCATCTCTAGAAATTGTCGACGGCCTAGGCCGTCTATATTTTGGAAACGGTCGGGCCGTCTCCATAATGGAGAGCCCGGTCTCCATTTAGGAGAAGGCCCACGACGTCTCCTCAATGGAGATCGGAATTGGACCAGGCCAGTCTCCATTTTGGAGACGGCCTAAGCCGTCTCCAAAATGGAGAGCCCGGTCTCCATTGAGGAGACGGCCCACGCCGTCTCCTCAATGGAGACTGGACTGGACCAGGCCAGTCTCCATTTTGGAGACGGCCTGGTCCGTCTCCATTTTGGAGACGGCCTAAGCCGTCTCCAAAATGGAGAGCCTGGTCTCCATTGAGGAGACGGCCCACGCCGTCTCCTCAATGGAGACTGGACTGGACCAGGCTAGTCTCCATTTTGGAGACGGCCTGGTCCGTCTCCATTTTGGAGATAGCCTAAGCCGTCTCCAAAATGGAGAGCCCGGTCTCCATTGAGGAGACGGCCCACGCCGTCTCCTCAATGGAGACTGGACTGGACCAGGCCAGTCTCCATTTTGGAGACGGCCTGGTCCGTCTCCATTGAGGAGACGGCCCACGCCGTCTCCTCAATGGAGACTGGAACTGGACCAGGCCAGTCTCCATTTTAGAGACGGCCTGGTCCGTCTCCATTATGGAGACGGCCTCAGCCGTCTCCAAAATGGAGAGCCCGGTCTCCATTGAGGAGACGGCCCACGCCGTCTCCTCAATGGAGACTGGAATTGGACCAGGCCAGTCTCCATTTTGGAGACGGCCTGGTCCGTCTCCATTTTGGAGACGGCCAAGGCCGTCTCCTATTGGAGACCCTTGGGAGACGGCCTGGTCCGTCTCCACGGACCAGGCCGTCTCTATGGGGACCCATCAAATCGGGTCCCCAAACTTTGGTGACGGCCCAGTTAGTCACTGGGCCGTCACCATGGGGAACAGCTGGTTCCCATATGAATCCATCTTACAGAGGGCAGCAGCGCTGCCCTCTTTTAATTCAAAAAAAAAAAAAACAAAAGCCCCCCACCCCCAGCGAAAAAAAAAACTTAGCAACACCCCCCTCCCCCCCTCCCTCACCCCCCCACCCCCCTCGTGTCCCCTACCTCATACTACCCCTACCCCCATCCCCACCCCTCAACACTCTCTCTTACCTTGACGATTAGGTAAAATCCGAAAATATACTCCCTATTTTTTTCTTTTGCAATGTATGTATATATGCATATATATATATGTACTATATGTATATGTATGTATATATATGTGTATATAAACATTTATATAATGTGTTTTATTATTTTGTTATATATATAATTTTATTTATGTATTTTTTTTGTATAATTTTCTGTTTTTTTCCTAGTTTTATAATTTTTTTTTTATTTTTCAGTTTTTTTCTTTGTTTTATATAATAAAATTGTTTTTTAATTAACCAAAATTTTGGTTGAGCAATATTTGCTTAATATATTTCTGATTTTTTTTTTCGGATTTATTTTATTTAATTTTTTTTTTCCAAAAATACATAGTGTTAATGTGATAAATATTTTTTGATTATACATTTATTTTTTTGATTAATACAATGTGTTTGACTTTATTTTGCAAGGTGTGGGGCTTTAGATATTTGGATGTGACTTATCTAGTTTCAATCGGCTCAGGTGAGTTTGATGATTGTACGAGTTGAAAGTTTTAAAATAAATTTATTAGTAAATGTAAATCCGTTTAATTAAATTGAAGTTATTGTGATTATTTGTTATGTATTTGATTTTGTATATTATGATAATTTAGTTGAAAGTGTATGGTGAATATGATGTTTGTGTAAATAGATGAATTGGTATTTTGATGTTGGTTGAGAATTAAATTTTTGTAGTTGTATTAAGATGTTTAAGTAAAGTTAAGTTAATTCGAGTGAGAAATTTAAGGTGATTAACAAGTAAGAATACCGATTTCATCTTCTGTGTGTGTCTTGACAATTAAGTCAGTTAAATTAGGTTAGACGGTTTCCATGATAGTATGATATGTTGACTAATTAAATAAGTACTTAAATTTAAGATAATAAACTAAGTAATTAAATAAGTTAGCTTAATAAACTTAGATAATTAATAAGTAATAAATATATATAATTTAATTTCATAAGTTTAGCAAGACAAATTAATATGTTATGTTAACACACTCAGATAAGTAAGATAAGTAGTTTAGTATGTAAGAAGTATAGGTTAAGTAATTCATTTTGATGTTGTTTCACTTAAGAAGTATAAGCCTTGCATGTATATGTGTTGCTTTAAGAATTGTATTTTGAATTTATATATTGTATGGCTTGTTAGGTCGTAGTACGTGTTGTAATTACTCTAATTATATACTATGTGTTTTAATTTTCTTCAATGCTTGGTTTTGTTAATGAATGTTTGATGGTGGACTTTAAATACAAGAAAGTAACATAGATTAGATTAGAGTGGTAAGATAAGTATGAAAAATCTCAAATTTAGTCCATATTGTTTGCAAAAAAATTTAGTGTTTTCCATATTGTTGAAAATGTCTAAATATAGTACCTATTGTTGGCTGAAAAGTTTCAATTTATTCTATAATGTTTAAAGTTATCAATTGCGTCCCTATTGTTTTGATTATTCCTAACAAAATGTCAGTTTTCTCCTTATATAATATAGACGAATTTAAAATTTTAAGAAAACCATTTGGACAACATTGACACTACTTAAAAATAATAGGGGCGACATATTTACTTTTTGAATTATATGTTGTGACTAAAATGAGACATTTTAAACAATAGAAGAAAATTAAAATTTTGGTTAAACCATAGGTACTTAAGCTAAGTTAGGAAGTTAGCTTAAGAAGTAAGTAGTTAATTTGTTGCAATTAAGATCTTTATCTACATAGATCTTGGTGAAATAAACTAATTTACATATATTAAGCATAAATGCATTTATTACACATAATGTTACATAAAAAAAGGTCCGTGTAACTATTATGGTCCCAATATTATGCTCTAAATGTAACGAAACATCAATAAGTCATTTATTTAATATGTTATATATTACATAGGAAATTTTGTTCGATATGGATACAAGTCGTGAATGGATGTATCATCGTCACGATCCTGACGGGCATCTTAACGAGGCATTTGTTATTGGTGTACACGAATTCGTAGATTTCGCACGTGGCCAAAGATATTACATGGATGGTGAAAAAATAAGATGCCCGTGTGCCAAATGCAAAAATCGCAGTTTTGAAAAATCCGATGAGGTCATACTTCATCTTTACAGGAAAGGTTTCATGGTAAACTACTATAAATGGACTGAACACGGGGAAGACATGTCAAATAATTGTAATATACGTACGTCCAATTTTCAAAATAATGATTACAACGAGATGGTAGAAGAAAGAAATAACTATAGGACAATGGTATTTGACGCTGTTGGTCCAGAATGGTATGGTGATGAAAACTTTTATACAGAAGATCCTAACATTGAAGCACAACAGTTTTTTCAGTTGTTGAAGGCTGCTGATTTACCACTATATGAAGGTTGTGAAAACTTAACGCAGTTATCTGCTGTGTCTCGTTACATGAATGTCAAGGCCGAGCATAACATGAGCGAACTATGCTTTAACACAATGATTGAAACAGTTAGGGATTCGTTGCCGAATACGCATACGATGCCTGAAAACTTATACAGGTGTAAGCAATTAATTAGACCCTTGGGACTAGGATATGTGAAGATTGATGTTTGTGTAAACGGTTGTACCTTATTCTACAATGACAGAAAACACCTAGATTGTTGTCCGCGTTGTCATCACCGACGTTTCAAACCAACAACACGTGGTTCAAAACGGAGTAAGTTGAAACCATATAAACAATTACGGTTTTTCCCATTGACTCCAAGGTTGAAGAGGCTATACATGTCAAAGGTGACAGCTGAGCACATGCAGTGGCACAAGAATCACCAGGTTGAGGAAGGAAAAATTTGTCATCCCTCAGACGCTGAGGGATGGAAATATTTCGATAGTGTATATCCTGAATTTGCATGTGAACCCAGAAATGTTCGGCTTGGTTTGTGTGCAGATGGTTTTAATCCGTTCAGTTCAAATGCGAAACCTTATTCTTGTTGGCCGGTCATTTTAACACCATACAATTTGCCACCGTGGATGTGCATGAAAGATCCTTTCATGTTTTTAACCCTGCTTATCCCAGGTCCCAAGAATCCTGGGAAGAATATTGATGTGTACCTAGAGCCTTTAATCGATGAATTGCACAATTTATGGTTCGAAGGTGCACCTTGTTATGATGTTGCCACAAAAAAAAATTTTATGTTAAGGGCTATTTTGATGTGGACAATAAATGATTTCCCAGCATATGGTATGTTGTCTGGATGGAGCACACATGGAAAGCTGTCATGCCCGTATTGTATGGATAAGTCTAAAACATTTCGATTACCAGCAGGTAGAAAAAATTCTTTCTTTGATTGTCATCGTCAGTTCTTACCATTGAATAGTGCATTAAGGCGTGACAAAAAGAATTTTATCAAAGGTAGAGTTGAAACTGATCCACCACCGCCAAGATTAGATGGTATGCAGTTGTGGGAACTAGTGAAAGATTACCCGAACATAAACGACATGAGAGAAAGCAAACTATCCGGTTTTGGGGATTGGCACAATTGGACGAAGAGAAGTATTTTCTGGGACTTGCCTTATTGGAAGACACATCTTGTCAGACACAATTTGGATGTGATGCATATTGAAAAAAATGTGTTTGATAATGTTTTCAACACGGTGATGGCGGTCAAGGGTAAGACAAAAGACAACCTCAAAGCTAGAGTTGATGTATCAACCTTTTGTGATCGTCCGGAATTATGCGGTGAGCATGAACTGAAGATGGGTGTTTACACACTTCCTATTGATAAAATGAAATCATTGCTTGAATGGGTTAGAGACCTACAACTCCCTGATGGATATGCTTCCAATTTATCTCGATGTGTGGACATGAAAGAATTGAAGATGTCACACATGAAGAGTCACGATTGTCATGTATTTATGGAGAGATTGCTTCCGATTTCTTTACGTGAGCTACTACCGAAACATGTTTGGCAAGTTTTTGCCCAACTAAGTTTATTCTTTACCAATCTATGTTGCACAACTCTTCAAATGACCGATTTGGAAAGGATGCAAGAAAATATTGTCGTCACACTTTGCAATTTGGAGAAGATGTTACCCCCTAGTTTCTTCGATTCGATGGAGCATTTGACAATTCACTTGGTATATGAAGCCATTTGTGGTGGTCCGGTACAATATCGCTGGATGTATCCGTTCGAGAGGTTTTTGCAAAGATTGAAACGGAAAGTTAAGAATAAAGCACACGTTGAAGGATCAATTTGTGAAGCTTATCACATTCTGGAGACATCAACATTTTGTTCTTATTATTTTGAACCACACGTGGGTACTAGAACAAGAAGTATTCCGCGGAATAACCAATACAACGAGGTGACATACCCTGATGGTTGTTTATCTATATTTACTTACCCTGGATGTCCAATTGGGAAGGAAACAGAACGAAACTTAAATGATCAAGAACTGCATGCGGCACACATTTATGTTTGACCAATTGCCGAGAAGTTTCCCCCTATATCTGGTACGAATAAGTATATTATTTGAAAATTGGAACTCATTGTTCCTCATACACTTAACTACATGATTTAGCCGACAAATTTTTTTTTTTTCCACAGCATGTTTGAGGAATATCTTCGCCAAAACTATCCCGAATTGTGTTCGACGGAAATTCAATATGAAGTGTACAATAATTTTCCGATGTGGTTATATCACCATGTAAGTATATGTTAAGAAGTGTAATTTTTGGTAAATTAACGAGTTCATTTAACTTTGCATAATCACCTTATTATGCGATTTGCAGTTGATAGGCACTAATGGCATTGATGATCGTGTAAAATGTCTTTCAATGTGGCCTAGTAGACGGGTTCGCAGTTGGTCAAGATACTTGGTCAACGGTTATCGGTTTCATACATTAAATTTTGGGAAGATAAAATCAACATACAATAGTGGAGTGTTTGTTAAAGGGATAAATGATAGTAATACTGAGGATGTTGGATACTATGGAGTTTTGAACGACATTATTGAACTTGAATATCATAATCCAACATTGCAATATACAAGGGTCGTTCTTTTCAAGTGTGACTGGTATGATTCCACAAAGGACAGAGGGGTGAAGCATCATCTGAAGACCGGACAGATTGAAGTGAACATTAAGAGAAAGTATCAAAAATATGAACCGTTTGTTTTGGCTGAACAAGCACAACAAGTGTACTACTGTAAATACCCAGGAGCGAAAAGGGATCGAATGGATTGGTGGGCTGTGGTTAAAATCCGTCCAAGAAATTTGTATGACCTATCAAGACAACAGAGTGTAGGAGAAGAAGAAATAGCTTTTCAGTCAGATGACATGAATGTGGCCGAAGTAGAGCCGACTGATGCTAGTTTACCTCCACTTTGTCATGCATCGGGTGACAACATAGAAATATCATACGAAGATATTAATGATTTACATGCTCAACATGATGCTCAAGAAGAGGACGAGGAGATTGACGAAGAAGAAGAAGATTATGATGATGATGATGATGATAATTCAGAAGACGAAGATGAAGAAGATGATGATGATGATGATGATGATGATGACGGTGATGATAATGACATTCATGATGACGACGAAGATGATACTTAGTTTGGAAAAAAATGTAACAATCATGTTGATATATTCAACTTTTTTACGGATGACATTTAAAAATTATAATTCAATTAACGGAACATGTGTATGTGTGTATTAATATGTGTAGCACTGACAGTTAATTCCTTAAGTGTATTTGTAGGGGAACAGAGATGGCTGCAAGCAAAGATAACTCTTCAGGAGGAATTAGACAATTCCTCAAGACGGGGATAGGTCGTGGAAGTACAGGTCGTGGGCGTACATCCAATACGTCCACTGGTGGATATCAATCGATTGGTCGTGGGTCGACAAGAGCACCGAACTCAGTAGGTCGGGGGTCGACAGGAGCACCGCATTCAGTTGGTCATGGGTCCATAGGAGCACCGCAATCGGTTGGTCATGGGTCTTCTGTCGGTCAGCCGTCGACCGGTCGTGGCTCATCGTCATCATCAGTAGGATTGGAGCATGGGATTCCACACAGTTCGTATCCCTCACAACAAAGGGTACATACTCATACTAGCACGTTTGGAGGGCCCATTGACGCTGCATCAGGCCAGGTGCCTTTGCACGTTCCATTACCACCACATGAGAGGTCTACACCTTCAACTTCATCGTCCGGTTTAAGACAAGGTTTAGAGGATTTACACGTAAACGTTGATGGCGCGAATGCGCCCGACCCTATGGCTCAATCCATACCGTTTCCTGAACAACCTGAGTCATCTACAGCAGCTCAAGAACGACCTGCTGGGATAGAGCCATGGCAATATTATGGGTTCTCGTCGCACGATGCCTACGTCGCGTGGCAGGTTGACAGACGGACACATTTGACAATCGACGGTGGTGGGTAAGTATTTGATTTTGTAATTTTTTCCATGGTTAACCCTATCCCAATACTCCTCCTATGTTATGGCTATTTAATATCCTATTTATTTGTTTTCTTCATGTGTAGTTGGACACCATACGCAGCAACAAGAGAAGTCACTAGAGCAATGAACGCCGGGTATTCTCAGCCTTGGGGGAGTTGGACTGAGGTCCCCGATGATGTTAGGGATAGGTGGTTCGCTAATTTTCAGGTATGATAAATAAGTGTTTATATATTTTATGTAATGATATTTGTTATAATCAATGGGTTGAATACTGTTAAAATAATATGTTATATGCTTTAATTTATGGCTGCAGAGGGTCTATAAGTGGTACCCAAGTGAGGAAGCAGCGCTTCGCCGAATGTTTGATTCGAAAGCTGGATCTCGTATACGTGACCTCCTTAATAAAGGACGGACACGTAATAAGAAGCCGAGGTGGGTGGGCGATGGCGCGTGGGATCAGTTAAAAGAAAAGTGGGAAACCCCTGAATGGCAGGCAATTTCACAGCGAAATTCGAATAACCGACTGCATCGGCCATCTCCACATCATTTAGGACCTATCCCCTATGAAGAGGCTGCAAGGAGATTGGTATGTAATGAACAAAATGTCGTAATTATATTGAATTATATAACATATCACAAATGCTTTTGAAGTTATGTTTTCCTTTTTAAAAAATTTGTAGGCAGAAGAACGGGGGGCACCAGTGACTAGGGCTGATGTATTTGCAAAGGCTCATCGCAAGGGACCAGACAGTCCATTCACAGACCCTAGGGCAGAACAGACCATGGTATGTGCAAGTTAATGCTAATAGGAAAAAAATTAGGGATATATATATATATATATATATATATATATATATATATATATATTTACCAACGAAATGTCTAAAATGATTAAGTCAGATGCTCTGTCGTACAGGCTGATTATGAGGAATTGGTGCAGCAGGCAACTGTTTCTTCGGAGTCCGATTCAGCAGCGACACCGATAGACTATGATGCACTCTTCCTGCAGGTTGTGGGCAAACCAAACCGAGGGCGCATATATGGGGTCGGGTCAACTGGTTCAGTGTCTTATGCACATCACAACCCACTAGGCAGACGCCAGATCACAGAGATAGAGATACATCAGGCTGTTGCTCGGGCGACGACAACATTGAATGATAAGCTCGATCTACACATCTCAGAGAATGAGGAATTGCGTAAAGTGCAACAAGAACACACTGAGCGGATTGAACGACTTCAAGAAGAACACAATGCTGAACTTCGAGAACTGCGTGCACAGATCGCACTGCTGACAAAGATGATGATGAAGCCACCTGCTCATCAGGATCCGCCTCAACCCGATGATGGAAATGAAGAATAGTTTCATGTTTTTTTGTTATGTTAATATGTGCAACGAGTGTGTTAAATTATGTTTATGATTTGTTTACTTTATTAATGGTGTGGTACAATATAGTTTTCAATATAAATTAAATATAATTTATATTATATGAATGTGTATTATATCTTCATTTAATAATCAAATAATTAATAAAAACTGGAGATTTAAAGGTTTTAGTTGAAAAACAAAAAATTAAATTAAATTTCGAGAGTTGCTATTTTGGCGACGGCTTCGAGACGGAATGTAGAGTTTATGTTATGGAGTGTGGAGAAACTATATTTTGGCAACTATTTGGAGACGGATTAGAGACACTATTTTTTGGAGACGACGTGGCGACGGATTGGAGATACTATTTTTTGGAGACGACGTGGAGACGGAATGGAGACACTATTTTTTGGAGACGACGTGGAGACGGAATGACGACACAATTTTTGGAGACGACGTCTAGACGGATGAGAGACGACACTAGTTTTGGGAGACGACGTGAAGACGGAATGGCGACACAATTTTTTGGAGACGACGTCGAGACGGATGGGAGACGACACTAGTTTTTGGAGACGACATGGAGACGGAATGGAGACACTATTTTTTGGAGACGGGATGGAGATGGAGTGGAGACAAGGAGCTTTTGGCAACGGTGTGGAGATGATATTTTTGGGACACGATTCGGAGACGAATATGGAGACGACTAAAATGCCGTCGCCAAATTCGACGATATGGCGACGGGGAGACAACTTGGCGATGCTACTTTTGGCGACAACCAATATTTATCTCTACGCCGTTGCCAGCCATCGCCAATATCAATTTGGCGACGGCATGGAGACGACTTTGGTGGTCGCCTAAAGCCGTTTTTTTTGTAGTGACTGTCAACTTCTCTTTAGGACTTTCTTATTGTATCATGTAAAACTTTTTTTTTATTTTTTATTTTTCAAAACATAAAAACTTGGACAAATTCATTAGTGAAGATTTTGAAGTGTTGCTGCTAATATTTTGCAAAAACCATGGGTAAATTCTTTCATGAAGGTTGTATATTCTTATTAGGGCGAATTCTTATAACATACATACTGCACTCGTTCTTTCTCTTTGTAGATGATGATGATGAGAAGAGTCAGCCACCAAGGTGGAGGGGGGTGACATGGAGGTTCTCTCTTTCTCTACTTTTAAACGCAAGTGATGATGCTTCCACTTGTCATTTGGTATGGATTTCCCCTTAGATGTAAGAAGTCTTGAGATTGATTACAATATGTCTTGGGACTTATTTGAATTTAGGAAGAAAAAAAAAAAGCCTGATCCAGCAAACAGCACAATTTTATATAGTAGGCCAATTAGGGATTGGTTGGGCTTGGCCCTTGTAGGTTGGGCTAGGATGTTAAGACTTCATATAGCCCTTCTGGGCTCGACCCAGTTTCTGTTGTTCCTGCCTTTTTTGGGGTCTTAGTGTGTGGTGTTGTCGTCCATCCATTAATTATGATTTTGACTTCTGTTGGGTCCCGCACCTGTATTTTGCTGGGCTTTTATCTTCTTCTATTTATGTTTTGTTACTTTCTTGAGAAAAAGAAAAGAGGTTGTGGATCCAGATGAAGTCAAGTCAACACGTTGCACTATTTTTGGATTGGATAGAATGGATGGAAAGGAAAAGAAATATGAGGATAAGAAAATTCCTTTGTTTTAATTGTTCTTTTGGTGAGTGAAAAGAAAAAAATGAAGGAACTACTTTTTTTTTCCCAAAGAAATGAAGAGATTGAGATTGAAAAATCTTTTAATGAAATCACTTTTCTTTTCTTTTTTTTAACTAAGCAATCAATATATTAAGCCCAAAAGTATTAGAAGTTACAAATTAGAGATAGTACAATAGCAGTATCCTCTAATTTCAATTTCTTTTTCTCTTGTGGTCACTAGTTTCAACTTTCAAACAAGTAGCAAAAGCATTAACCATATTCATCACTTATTTTTATAAACCAATCAAGCTATATAACATGGTCATTGATGTCATTTTTGTTTCCCTCGAATTTAGGTAAAATGGAAGAAAATGAAGCGATAGTCTGTTAAAAGATAAATGTTGTTATTGTGACAAAAAACACTACTAAATCTCGCATTATTTTGTTTATATATATATAAGATATTTCCTAAAGATTTCAAGACTAAAACACATACATATTACATATAGAGAGAAGTAACTTTACATTTAAACTATTCTTTCATTTTGTTCTCTTCTCCAATCCAAACAAGAAATTTATAAAATTTCTTTTTTTCTTCCTTTTTATTTTTTGTTGTTCCAATAAAAACACCATCATTTTATTTTCCTCCTCATTCACTATTTTTTCTCTGATCTCGAGTCCACCCATTATCTCTTTCTCATATCTCGATTTCACACATCCCAACACGTGTCACAAAATAGTTAGAACATTCCTACACTAGATTACTGTCATGACTGCTATGCATTCATATTTAGTTAAGAGAGATCCAAGAATGATCATTATTCATATCATTTTATACTTATTAAATAAACAGTTCTACTGCTAAATTCCTTTTCTCTCACTTTGTCTTTATTATAGCGATTGAAAGAGATTTTTTTTTGGATCAATAATTGAAGGAGACAGCTGATGAGCTTCACAGCTTTGCTTTTCAAAGGGCGATCATAATTGCAGTGGTAATATTGCTAAACCGTACTAAATTTGTAACGTTAACTTGAGCGTTACATAACATGACTTTGGTCCTTTTTTTTCTTTTTTTGGGTGAATGACTTCGGTCATACGGTCAATTTTTTCATGCAGAAGATTTTTCAACACAATTTAAAATTAGTCAATATAAACAAGTCAAACTACCTTCTTTTTTAGTTAAAAATTGATGGTTAAATACTAATATAGTAGCTTTATTGCATATCATTCTTGTTGAGGGTGGAAACTTCTGATTGTCTGAGCTCAGCGTCCGATCGCAGCACCTGGACCTGCATAAGGAAGAGAAGAAAAAACGGGAGTAATGACCCGTGTTTTTTTCTTAGGTGTGAGAATAATTAATTTGTTCAAACTGAGTAATGGTAATTGAGAGTATTAATTGTATGAGTTTATGTTACCTCATAAATGCTGGAATGAGTTCTATATATACTAATCTTGGATCCGAGCAGCAATTAATGCCTAATGCTTCCCGACACGCCATCCGCGCCACATATCCGTTGGACAAAGCTATTACCCAGTGGACAGAGTCGTTACCCCCTGGTCCGAGCTCGGCATTTACTTTATGTCTCATTTGGACGGCTGGCATGATCGTTGAGGTTCACATGAGTCAAGTATAGGTCGGGTCGTGCACTTGAGGTAGGTAGGTGACCCGGGTGCGCTATTCTCGGCTCGGGTACCCCCTCGTCAATTCTATTTTTATCACTTATTTATTGCCTTAAATATAAATACTTAGTGGGCATATTAAAATAATCCACATAATTTGTCTTAAGTAAATGATAAAAATGGGATAGCATATAACATTTCTTCTAATATAAATTGATGGGCCAAATATGATTTTTTTTTATGGCTGTCGAGGTCAGATTCTCGCAGTTGAATTGGTCGGCTACGCTTGCCAAGCTAAACTTTTAGGTTGGCCTCCGAGTTGAACTTTTCAGGTCAGCTACGTCACCTGCACAAGGAAATGAAGGAAAAGGCGGGGTGATGACTCGAATTTTCCCCTCGGGCGTGCGAATGATTAGTATGTCCGAGCTGGCAAGGTAGCTGAGAGCATTTAATGACGAGTTACCTCCTAAATGAAGGGGGTGGAGCTCTATTTATACTAAATTCAGGTCTGACAGCATTTAATGCGGTGCAACTTTATGTCGCATCAGTGCTTTATGTCCCATCGAAACAGCTGACACTGAGGTCGGGGTTCTCTGAGGTCGAGTCAGCATTCTGGTTGGGCATTTAGCTGAATGCGCTGGGATCGGCTCTGATTAGCCTGCCTCAGGTCGGTGTGGGTAACTCACCCCAGCTCGGGGACCCCTCGTCAATCCCCCCCCCCCCTCCCCCCAAGTCGAGATCGAGGGGGTAAGATCTAGAATTGGGTGTTTTTCTCGAGCTAGAGGTGCCTAACCCCGACAGAGTAGGGATGGCCACGTCAGCGGTGCATGCCCTTCAGATGGCTAACACGTCACTTGGCGGTTCTGACAAGACGCGATGTTTGGGCTCCCCGAGGCGATTTTCTGAAGCGCCTATAAATAGGGCTTTGACATCCGAGATTCATTTCACACTTCGCTTTCAACCTTCAAGAGTTTTAGGTCGGACACCAGAGTGGTCGGACGCATTTAGCTCGGAAAGAATCTTCTCGGGATTTTCAGCTCGGAGCCAGCTAGGTTGGGTCACATTCCGCAGTCAAGAGCAGTAGGTACGTCCCGACTCCCTTTAGTCATTCCTGTACGTTTATATTTAGCCTGTAGATAGGATGGGGAGGTCGACGTCGGAAGATTCCCAGGCGATGGAGGTGAGGTCCTATGGTGGGGATGAGTCGAGCTCGAAATCTACCTCAAATAGAGACCAAGGTGGAGAGAGCACCAGTGCGTCTTCAGGATCAGCTAGGAAATCTGGGCCCGGGGAGAACGATGATGATTGCCAAGTTATTGGGGTTAGACTGGCACAAGAAGAGGCTGAGGCGAATCCTTTGGTCGACCTGGGAGACTTGGAAGATAGGGAGGATGAGGAGCCGCTATGTGATACCCCGAACATGGCATGTATTCAATAGCATTTTAAGTTCATTTAAATTGCATTTTATTGACCTTTCACCTTCTTTGACCAAACTAGTTGACTTTTCATCTACATTGACCAACTAGGACAAGGTGGGAATTTTTGTAATGTTTAATAAAATGCAAACTTGGGATTAGAAATAAAAAAAATGCAATGTTAAGTTAGTCAAATTTTGGGTCAACTTTGGAATTAAATCTGAACCAATTGGGGAAGAGTTAGGTAGCAAATTATATATGGTTGGAAAGCTCTATGAGTCTAGTTTATGAGGGTTCAAACCGTTCGTGAATTGGAGTTTTCTAGAAGAAGTTATGGCCGTTTTCGTGAGATCGCGCATAGCTGTTTTGGTTTAGCGGGTTGACCGAATTTTGACCTTTGACTTCTTGACATTTTTTTTTTTAAATAAGCAGAATGTGCACGAAAAAAACAGAGAGAAAAAGGCTTGAAACCATGAGGAAAAGAAGGAGCAAAAAAAAAAGAAAATCTCAACTTCAAATCTTCGATTCTTCGCGTGGGCTTGTGCGGGGTGGTTTCTGAGGCACTCTACGAGGTTTTCCTAGCGTCTAGGAGCATCTAAGGTGAGGGAAGCATGTTATTTGCGCATTTATACGTTGTATATGTTAACTTTGTCAATTTTTAGATTTATCCGTAGATCGATATTTAAAGCGATTTGATGCTTCTAGAATGTTCCTTAGCATTTGTAGAACATGTATTTATAGCTTTGTAACATTTTCTGCGGTTAAATGTTGTGATTGCAAATTAAATTGTGAAATGAATAGTGTTTTATGAATAGTAAAACCTTGAAACGTTGAAATTGCGCTGTTATGCTTTCCGTTGATGTAAAAACATGCTAGGTATGCTAGAATGCTAAAATGTGTGGTTTGTTTTGGTTGCGTAGTGGAAAAAATGAGAATTAAGCCTTTGGGAAAGTTGGGGTCGTTTTGGTCGACTTTTGCATTTTCTCATTTTGCGTGTTGGCATTGCTTCGGGAGGCCATGGAAGCACTTTTGGTGCGATTATGGCGTTGGTTGGGTGTTTGGTTGATATAGTTGTAGTTCAAACGAGAAAGGGGGAAATTGGGGCTTTGCGCGAGTTCTAGGGTAAAGTAAGGTTTCGGGGTCTTTAGACGTGCCTTATGGTGACCTAGGAGGGTTGGCGAAGTCGGTTTCCAGAACTCTTGGCTCGTTTGGAAATGGTAGCATTTTGATAGTTGGGGCCGATTTGTGTTTTTGTGTGTTTTCTTGTCTTTATGCTTATAGAATGTTTAGAATTACTTGGAATACTTGTTTGAGTTGTTTTGGATTGAATTACTTATCAAATTGCTGCTATTGCGTGCGAGAGTAACCTACTTTATTATTCTTTCACGTGTGGCTTTATCGCTTGTTTATCGCCTTGTATCGAGTCTTGCATTGCATAGTATCTCGCGCGTGAGTGATGGGCCTCTCTGGGTAGCATTGGGTTGCCAGTGTTGGTTGCTCTAGCTTTGCTGCTATTCCCTTTCTCGCTTGGGTTGCCTCCCAGGGAGATTTGGGTCGTAGGATTGATGGATACTTCCGGGGTATTCCAAACTGGTGTTATAAGGTTGTTTGGGCCGGCGCGTCATCGTTAAAGTCATCGGAATCGTGATCGGTACATTACTCGCTCGAGTGAACCATAGCCTTCAAAGTGTGGTATAGCTTTGATTGGTTGTGTTAATGCTTTCTTTAGTTGTTTAATTGTATTGTTGTTTATATTGAATGCCTTTTATTGATTGTATTGCTTAACTGTACCTATTTTCATTGCACGATCTTCTTTCTCTCCAATTCGATATCTGTCTCGCCCTCACTGAGTATACGTGTTGTGTATACTCACTCCTCACCACCACATTTCAGGAAATGCCCTGTTAGCTGGAAAGTTCGTGATTTCGTGAAAGTCCGTGCTTGAAGAGTTGTCTTGAGTGCCTATGTAACTTGAGTTGTCAAAGTTGTCAAGTTGTATGCTTTTATGTTGTATGTAATTATTGTTAAAAGAAATGTAATATAAATCTAGCTATGTAGTCGGAATGGTTTGATAAATTAGATTATGTATATAGTTAATGTAGCTTAACTTCAATGCATGGCTGTAATGTCCAAAGGAAAAGAATTAGAATGGCATGATAGTTTATTTTATGCAGTAGCTTTGTATGGTTTAATTGCCTAAATTGAATGTACTTGTCAAAATGAAAAGATAGGTTAATTTTTAAATTGGAAATGTATGTATACTTGCTGAGTTTAAATTGTTGAGAACCGAGGCTCGGATGGCCTTGAGGAAGTTTTGTATGGTTGGACACGGTGGTGGTCCATTTATATGCTATTACAGGTTTTGCATTTCGCCTATAAACAGGGGAGACTCCGTCCGTTTTCCCTGAAAATTTTGCCTGGGTTTGGTTTGGGTTGTGATTAGTTTGATTGATAGAACTCCCGGTCTCGAGAGGGATCGGGGTGTCACACGCTAAATCAACTGGAGGGCGTCGAGATGCCACAAGAGTTCCTAGCTGGGGTTTCTGCAACCGAGCCGATCGAAGCAGTCCCGGTTAATTCTGTTCGGCCTCGGAGCTCGGCCACAGCCAGCGCTTCTTCAACTCGGGGAAAGAGGATTGAGCAGCTGTTCGCCTGTTGCAAGCATGAGTGCCATTCCACAGTGCAAATGGCCAACGCCAGGCTGAGGAACTGGTCAGTGGATCGTCATCACAAGCTGAAGGTTCCAGGTCGGCACGAATCGGCTTGCTATCCTCTAGCCGACCACTTCACCATATACGATCTTGCATTCGACGTCATCCAGCTCCCTCTCCCCCGTTTTGTTGTCGACATCTAGAACTATTTCGAGTTCAGCCCAGGTCAGATGTTGCCGAATGGTTGGGCCGTGATAGTGGCCTTCTATGTGTTCTGTCTGGAGAAGAAAGTGGAGCCGACCTTGCGCAGGTTCAGGCATTTCTTTGTGTGCAAACCCAACCCGAAGCAGCCAGGGTGGTTCCACTTCGCGGCTCAGGTCGGCAACTCCATATTCACCACGTGGCACTCTTCTAACAAAGGCTGGCATAATGACTATTATTGGGTGGAGCCGATTGTGAACTCTGGGTGTAGGTTGGACTGGATTCTAAGTTTGAGGAAGACCGTCAATGATGACCCCAAGCTCTCAGAGGAGGAACTTGAGGAAGTCGCGGTGCTCAGGCCCACGCCCGGGATGTAGATAGATATTGACAGCGTGCTTAAATAGGAGCGGATCTGAGATTCCAAGCTGTTTGGTAGGGAACCCGACCTCTCGAGGGATCATCCTAACCTGCTTCCCGAGCTCAAAGGGGACGCGGGGTCTAGCTCAGAAGAGGGTCAGTTTGTAGGATCGGCGCCCGACCTCCCAATTGTCCTGTCTGCTAGTCTTTTTAGGTTGGCCTTCGGCTCTTTTTCACTTCTTCCCTCTACCTTTTGCAGATATGGCAGACATGAGAAAAGTCGCGTATGCCCAGGTGCGAAAGAAGAGCGAGGTCAGCGGCGAGGCTTCAGCTCGGTCCGGCTTGGAAGGTGCCACTCAGGGTCAGAGGCAGCGGCCCAGCGGCCAAGTACGGGAGGTCGGCTCTAAAGTCTCCTCCAAGGGGGCTTTGGGGTCCCCCATGACCAAAAGATCGAGTTCGGGAGTGGCTATCCCAGAGTGCTCAACATCCCGACTTGAAAGCAGGAAGCGACCTCGGGCCGAGTACTCCGGGAAGGGTAAGGCCGCGGAGGTGAGCCCTCCCAGCAAGGACTTCATGGAGGCGTCCAAGGTGGCTCACGACCCCAAGCTGGCGACGGTCCCGGCAGAGCAGCTCTCGCTCGACCTGAGGACGGCCATAGTCACAGTGAGTCTTATCCAACTTTTGGTAAGGTTATTTTTTAGCTAGGCTGATCGTTTTGCTTTCTTCTAAACAGGCCGAGTCCCACATCCTTTCGGCTCCCGGCTTTCTTTTTAGGGCCCAGACTCATTGTGTTGAGCTCGAGTAGCGATACGTGGATGCCCGGGCCAAGCTTGAGACTGTGAGGGAGGATGCCGCTCAGAAGCGCAAGGCAGACACGACGAAGATCGACCGCCTAAAGAAGGAGCTTGACTCTGAAAAGTCCCGGCGCGAAGCCGCGGCCAAGGACGTCGAGTGGTGTAAGCTGGAGAAACATGAGGCCTAGATGAAGCTCCGGAATCTGGTGGACCGGGTCGGCGCCGAAGGAGAGAAGGCAGTGGAAGCCTTCAAGTCCAGTGATGCAGCCGTGGACTGGTTGGCCACGGAAGGCGGGGCCATGGCAAAATATGCCGAGATGGAATTCTACTTCCGGGGTCAAGTCGCAGCTCGGGAGAGAGCGAAGACCTTCTTCCCAGCCACCAAGAATGATTACATCGAGATCTTGGAGGCTCCGCCACCGGAGTTCTGGGAGATTCCTGAGCTTTCATCCGACCTGACGTCCCAGGCTAAGGAGGTGATTGAGTTTGTCCAAAAGGGTATGGACCAGGTCGGAAATGAAGCCGAAGCCACCACCTCTGCCGCTGCGCCCAAGTAAATTTTGTAAAATTGCCCGAGTCGGGCTTTTGTAATTTCGCCCAGGTTGGGCTCTTTGTAATTGTATTTCGATTTAATGAAATGAATATTTTGTGTTTTACCAGAGTTTGTACTTGTGTACTTTTCTCTCTTTTTTTTCTGCAAATTTTTTCTTAAGTAAGAGGGGTCGGACCAATAAGATGGGACTTTCAAACTTAAGTTGAATATAAGGAACCAAGCTGGACGCGATTAATGAATTATCATTCGAATTCGAGCTGGTTAATTGGACAACTGTATAATCGTCGCCGACCTGGACTTATCAGTCCGATTTAAAATTGGTCAAACTAATGTTGACGAGTATTGAGTTCGAGTTTAGACCCAAACTAATATGCCGACCGAAGCCGGATTACACCGAGTTGGACCTTAATCCGAACTAGCAAAGCTAATCAAATTGTCATTTGATTATTCCCGAGCTAGAACATAGTCCGAGCTGGTTTACTTGGTCATTAGCTCGTGATTAAGCATGACCACCGTGTTAATCCGAGTTGGTAGTAGCTTTGTGGCTGAGGCGCTTGGGGCCGGGTCGGGGATTGCACTGATTTACAACATATATTGTATTGAATTTGTATACGAAGTACTTAGGCTCGGGTGCCGATTACAAGAGATTTCGGCTTGGGGCCGTTACAAAATATTTTAGCTCGGGGATGTTTACAAGAAATTTCAGCTCGGGGCTGTTTAGACAAAATACCGCTTCAGGTGTTCTAAGTGTCATGCGTTTTTCAATAGTTTCCCGTTCTTGTCGCGGAGGTAGAAGGTCCCAGGTCGGACTTCTTTCACGACTTCGTAATGTCCTTCCCAGGTCGGGGATAGCTTGTTACCCGAGTGTGGCAAAAAGATGGCCTTTCTGAGCACGAGGTCGCCAACCTTAATAGGTTTAGGCTTGACCTGTTTGGCAAAGGCTCTTTTCATGGCAGCTTTGCTGGCCAGCATTCTGATCTGAGCTTTAGCTTGGAGCTCTTCGGCGAGGTCGAGCTCTTCACGGATCCGTGCTCCGTTTATTTCTGGATCATGGTGGAGGGTTCTACTGGTCGGGGACCCAATCTCCACTGGCAGCACTGCTTGAGTACCGAAGGTCAGCTTGAAGGGCGATTCTCCCATTGCCGAGCTAGTGGTGGTCCGCTGAGTCCACAACACCTCGGGAAGAATCGATGCCCACTGACCTTCTGCTTCCTCCAGCTTGGTTTTTAGGCCCTGTAAAATGATTTGGTTAGTCCTTTCAACTTGGCCATTACTTTGAGGGTGAGCAATAGACGAGAATTTAAGGTCGATCCCAATCTCAGCACATTTGCCTCGAAAGTACGCACTGTCGAATTGTTTGCCGTGGTCAATAATGATAACCTTTGGCACCCCGAATCGGCAAATGATATTTTTCCATACAAAATCCTAAGCTGCCTTTTCTGTTATTCTAGCAACACCTTCAGCCTCAGGCCATTTGGTGAAGTAGTCTACTTCTACGAAGGCGTACTTCTTTTGGCCAACACTGGTTGACAACGGGCCGATGATATCAATACCCCACTGATAGAATGGCCAAGGGCTTATCATCACCGAGAGGTCTATCGCTAGCTTCCTCTGTACATTAGCGAACCTTTGGCAGGTGTCGCACCTTTTTACATACTCTTTGGCATCTTGTTCTAAGGTTGGCCAGAAATAGCCTTGCCTCAATGCCTTTCGAGCCAGAGCTTTGCCTCCCAAGTGGTTTCCACATACCCCTTCATGGATCTCACAGAGTACATAGTTTCCCTCCTCGGGTCCAACACATTTTAAGAGAGGCCAAGTGTAGGCCCTCTTATAGAGTTTCCCGGCAATTATGACAAACCTTGAGGCCTGTTTCGTGAGTTTTCGAGCAGCTTTTTCATCCTCCGGGGTCATACCCCCTTCCAAGTAGTCCACGATTGGTTTTGTCCAATCTGGGCTTAAATTGAGCTCGGCTACGGCTTGCAACCCCAACTGAATACTTGGTTTGGACACTTCTTCCACATGGACCAGAGGAGGTCAGCTCTCTCCCAGGGCCAACCTGGACAAGGCGTCGGCCTTCATATTCTCCTCCCTCGGAATTTGTTGTATCGTGAACCTTTTGAGCCCTGAGGTCAAATTCTTGACTCTGTTGAGGTAGGCTAGCATGGTACTGTCCTTGGCTTCGAACTCTCCCGATATCTGACTAGAAACCAATTGAGAGTCGGTGCTCAGGTCGACTGTCTGTGCCCCGAGCTAAGCTGCAATTTTTAATCCCGCAATCACCACTTCATACTCTGCTTCATTGTTGGACGTCGGAAAGGTGAACTTGAGGGAGTATTGGTGCTTATGCTGGTTCGGGTCGAGGATGACCACCCTAGCTCCGTTACCAGACTTCCCTGAGGCCCCATCCATATGGACCTTCTACACGTCCTCCGGGTCATGCTCGGCTCGGCTAGTGCATTCTACCACAAAGTCCGCGATGACTTGGGCTTTGATGGCTGTTCTGGGCTAGTAAGTGATGTCAAATTGACTCAGCTCAACTGCCCATTTTAGCAGCCTGCCCAACGCCTCCGGCTTATGCATGATGGACTTGAGTGGGGCATCCGTCATGACCTTAATCGGATGAGTGTCAAAGTATGGCTTCAACTTTCTTGTCGCTGTGATGAACGCGAGGGCGAGTTTCTCCAAGCAAGAGTACCTCACCTCGGCCCCTGGCAAGGTTTTGCTGACATAATAGACTAGCTTCTGTTCCTTCCCTTCTTCTTGAACTAGTGCCGCTGCCACTGCTGTCCCCCGAGCATGCTAGGTATAATACCAGTTCCTCCCCCACCTCGGGTCGGGATAGCAGGGGTAGCGAAGCTAGATACCTTTTCAGCTCTTGGAAAACGTTCTGGCATTCCGTAGTCCAATCAAAGTTCTTAAGGTTCCTCAATATTTTAAACAGGGGAGCACACTTGTCGGCCGACCTGGACATGAATCTGCTGAGTGCCGCGACCTTGTCTGCCAACACTTGGACGTCTTTTACGCAGGTCGGCGGCGCCAGGTCAAGTATCGCCTAAACCTTCTCCGGGTTGGCTTCTATTCCACGGGCTGTGACCATGAAGCCTAGAAACTTTTCTACCTTGACGCCGAATGCGCACTTTTTCGGGTTCAGTTTTATCCCAAAGTGCCCCATTACGGCGAATGCTTCAGCCAAGTCGGCTACATGATCTTCCGCCCTTCTGCTCTTGACCAACATGTCATCTACATAGATCTCCATATTTTAGCCAATCTGATTTTTGAAAACCTTGTTCACCATCCGAGTATAGGTGGCTCCAGCATTCTTGAGGCCAAAAAGTATGACCTCATAGTAGTAAAGACCTTTATCGGTGGTGAAGGCAATCTTCTCTTTGTCTCCGAGAGCCATCTTGATTTGGTTGTAGCCTTTGAAGGCATCCATGAAGGAGAGTAGCTCGAACCCGGAGGTGGCATCTACCATTTGATTAATCCAAGGTAGAGGAAAGCAGTCCTTAGGGCAGACTTTATTGAGGTCGGTAAAATCAATGCACAATCTCCACCCTCCTGAGGACTTAGTTACCAGCACCACGTTGGATAACCAGGTTGGGTACTGGATTTCCTTTATATGGCCGGCGTCTACCAATTTGTCTACCTCTTCTGCTATGATTTGTTGCTTATCATAATGGAAGTACCTGCGCTTCTGCTTCACCAGATAGTTATTCGAGTCGGCATTTAGGTGATGCTCAATCACTCCCGGGTCAATACCTATCATGTCAGAGGCGGACCATGCAAATATGTGTTCATTTTTTAGGAAAAATTGGCTTATACCTTTCTTGAGGTCGGCAGAGAGTTCACTTCCGATTTTTGCTCTCTTTGTTTCATCGGAGAGTTCCACCTCCTGAAGGTCTTCAGCCGGGCTGCCTCTCTTAGCATCCCTCTTCTCTTCGGGCAAATCTGGTCCCTAGCCAACCTGATAGTTGGGTCGGAGGGAGTTTTCATAACACTCCCGGGCTGAGAGCTGGGCTCTGCGGATTGTGGCCGTGCCGACCGAGGTCGGGAATTTTAGGGCCTGGTGGTAGGTGGAAGAGACGACCCTGAAATGGTTGAGTGACACCCGACCTAAAATTCCGTTGTAGGTGGAGTTGCAATACATCACAATGAAGTTGGCTTGCATTGAAACCCGCTTATCTCCGTCTTTCAGCTTCAGCGGAAGGTTAATGACTCATTCAGCTCGGTGTGCTTGCCCGGTGAAACCAGCTAAAGTGCCCCTCAAGGGCCTGAGTCGGCTCTTGTCCAACCCCATTTGCTCAAAAGCGCTGAGGAATAAGACTTCCTCCGAACTCCCGGTGTCCACCATCAACCTCTTTACGGTGAAGTTGGCTATTTCAGCGCTGATCACCAGTGGGTCATCGTGGGGCAATATTACCCCCTCCAACTCTTCTGCGGAAAAGGTGAGCTCTTCAACCCCCGGGGTCGGGCCCCGCACCGGTCCATACTCTCTCCCAGCCTGAACGTAACCCTTCTTGCCTGCCGAGGTCTCGCCTCCCGATGCCAGTCCTCCTGCAATGGTTTCAATCACAGCCAGACGTCTGCCCCCAGCCTAGCGCCTGGGAGGGCTCCTCTCTCTATCTCTTTGATCATAATTCTGGGTTGGCTACGGGTCTACGTACCTTCGGAGGTGACCTCGGGCTATCAGTGCCTCAATCTCTTGTTTCAAGTCTTTGCACTCTTCAGTGGTATGGTCGTAGTCCATATGGTAGCGGCAATACTTGGTTCTATTGCGCTTCTCGGGTCGACCTTTCATCCTTGGAGCTGGAGGCAGGTGGTTCTAGTGCTGGATCTCCATCAGGATCTGCTCCCTTGTGGTGTTGAAGGTAGTGAACATAATGGGGGGTTATGCTTTGACTGTTGGGGCTGCTTGCCTCGGTCGTTTTGGACTTTACCCCCAGGTTTGGCTTGGGAGGTCTCTCCCTTCCTGCTAGCTTCCTTTTCCTTGTCATCATCCCTCTTTGCCTGATGGATTTCTTCCGAGTGTATGTACCCTTCTGCTCGTACCATCAGCTCGGATATAGTATCCACGGGGTCGATTGCCAATGAGGATGTAAGGGGGCCCGACCTGAGCCCACTCTGGTAAGCCATCAACGCCATGGAGTCCTCCAGGTTGGGGATTCAGAGTGACTTTTCATTGAATCTAGCTATGTAAGCCCTCAAACTTTCCCCTCTATGTTGCTTTACTAGTAACAATGTAGAAGTGTGGCGAGTGGCGCGCCGGCTCCCCGCGAAGCGGGAGAGGAAAGCCTCAGCCAGCTGATGGAAACTTGCAATTGAATCGGGACGAAGTTTCTGGAACCAATCCAAGGCATTGCCAACCAGGGTGGTCGGGAATGTCTTCGTCTTCATGAGGTCGGACATGTCATGCAGGGTCATGTGGTGATTCAAGTTGAGTAGGTGGCTGGTTGGGTCTCCATCTCCATTATAGACGGCCAGGTTGGGCATCCAGTTGCTGGTCGGTAGTGGCGTGGCTAGTACCTCAGGTGAGAGTGGGCTTACGCCGAGCTGGTTGATGACCTTGGCTATGGCGGCCGCGGTCTTGGCTTGCTCGGGGTCGGCTTGAGCTGCCCTTTGACCTCTCGCCTCACCGGCTCTAGGAAGCCTTCTTGGTCCTACGTCCGCTTAGGCCTTGGGTCTGGGATGCGAAACTGTGGACGCGAGGGCCACGGCGTAGCTTCTTGCAGAGCCAGGGAGCTCTCAACTAGCCGGGCTACCTGCTCTTTAAGTTCCTCAAACATCCTCAGCATCATCTTTATCTCCGATGACAGATTGGAGTTGAGGTCTCCATCTACCGCAGGGTTGGTTTAAGTGGCTAAGTGTATATGTTGGCTCGTCCCAACGTCGGTGGGGATTGGGTTTTGGCTAGGCACCTGCGTGGTTTCGAGGTCCCCATCCGGATTAGGCGAATCCTCTACCGGTGCGCTGTGGCTTCTTGTTTGTACCATAATGGTTTCTCAGTGAGTGGTGAAGGAGAGTGATAGAAAAAACTCATTTCCCACAGACGGCGCCAAACTATCGAGGTTGGATTCTCGCAGTTGAATTGGTCGGCTACGCTTACCAAGCTTAACTTTCAGGTTGGCCTCCGAGTTGAACTTTTCAGGTCGGCTATGTCACCTGCACAAGGAAATGAAGGAAAAGGCGGGGTGATGACCCGGATATTCCCCTCGGGCGCGTGAATGATTAGTATGTCTGAGCTGGTAAGGTAGTTGAGAGCATTTAATGACGAGTTACCTCCTAAATGAAGGGGGTGGAGATCTATTTATACTAAATTCAGGTCTGACAGCATTTAATGCGGTGCAGCTTTATGTCCTATCAGTGCTTATGTCCCATTGGAACAGCTAGCACTGAGGTCGGGGTTCTCCGAGGTCGGGTCAGTATTCTGGTTGGGCATTTAGCTGAATGAGCTGGAATCGGCTCTAATTAGCCCACCTCAGGTCGGTGTGGGTAACTCACCCCAACTCGGGAACCCCTCATCAATGGCCAAAATATTTTTTGACAAGTTTTTGAGTTTATATCAAGAGTGTCAAATTTTAATCTATATGATTTCAGCGACATAATCTAAATAGTCTAATACAAGTCTGCCAAAAATAATCTCAACGAAAAATAACTTTCTAACAGTTTCAAACTCAAACCCGTGATATAAGTAAAGTATCGAAAATTCTTTACTATTAGACAAACTTAAAACGCTGATTTGTTTTTCTATTTTCTTTTTTTTGTCGAAGATTTGTTTTTCTATTGACTTGCCGAAAAGCTGGTCTCTTTTTAATTGGATAATGCCTGATAAAAACCAGTATGCTTCCAAATAAGATTCAAATGCATGCCTAATAGCTGGTGTTTTTTAATTGGAAAATACTTACGAGCCAAACAGCTGGCCCGAAATTGACGAGCCAATTATCTATCTGGTTTGTCTTATTTTCTTTTTTTAATTCCAAAGAAATCTAAAAGCATTACAACACATGTATATAATCAGTGAGAATTGGGCTCATAACATATATAGTGTTTGTCCTTTTGTAAGTAAAAAGAGTGTCGGCGATGACATACAAGTCATATAATACAATTGACGAGCCAAAGAGCTGGTTTATTTAAGACACTGAGATGATGAACAATAGTTCTCAGCAATACTGAATCTATAAGCAGTGATAGTTGCAGTTTCTTCTCCACCACTATTATCATAGTCCACAGATGGCTGCCAGTGAAATAGCCGTAGATGTTGAACCAAAGAGCAATACCGCACCATCGTCTCAGCCGCAATCACGGACGATGGATGAGACCGTTTCTAAGGATGGTAAGTACTATCATGAATATGTTCGCATATAGGTACACTTTCAAGATATATATATGTTTTTAGAATTTTCTTGTTAATAGTTGCTCATTAAATTACTTTTTTGCTAATAGTTTTAAAGTTATAATTTAATTATAATAATTTCTATTACCGTTGCTTATTATTTATAAAAATCACATGCAACAGTGGTACAAAATTATTTAAACAGTGTTTACGTTTATTTTTGTAAACAGATAAAAAAAATGTAATAGTTTTTATTGTTTTTTGATTCTTTCTTGAAATACAACACAACCCCCGCTTATTTCAAATTTTATTTTAAAATGTGTGTATTTTTATGTTAAAAAATTAATTCAGTCCCCATTGAAAAAATTATTTATATATAAGTATTAAATTATGTAATTTTAACGTCAACTGAAAATAAATCCTGGATCCGTCCTACAGCAAATGAACCAATTAGCTGGAGACAGCGTCTCCTCAAAGCCTTGCGGCAGCGCAAATGGGATGCTATCAAACAAATACTGGACACCGAACCAGAGGCAATCAACAATCCAGTTGGAGAAGATGAAGATACGGCACTGGTTGTAGCTATCAGAGAGGGGGTGGGGATGCCTATTATAAAGAAGTTGGTGGATAGAATGTCGTCGGAGGATCTGGCTAAATGCGGTCGATATAGCTTGCCTGCCCTAGTTGTTGCTGCTTTTTGTGGCGATCTTTCAATAGTCAAGCTGTTAATAGCCAAGAATCCTGAATTGCCTAATACGGCCGGTGGCCAATCTTTTTATCCAATCCTGGCGGCTGCTGGCCGAGGACTAAGGGAGATGGCTTTTTATCTGCATAGTTTGACCCGTGAATCTCTTATTGAGGATGAACAACTCCTTATTGAACATGCAGTTAATTCTGGGTTGTATGGTGAGAGCGCTCACTTTTAACAATTTGTAAACATGCTAAGTTTGTTTTGGGTACGACTCACTTCTGGTTTGTTGTTCCGGCTCACACATGGGGTAGAGGTCCCACATGCACCCCTCAGCCGGACTGTACATCAAATCAGACAAAAGTATTTTTCGTTCAATTACAATACTGATGATATGGGAGAGACTTCCTTTTGGAAAACAACTGTCCAACTGTATTATAATACATTTTTTACCTTACAGTCGGACAGCCGTTTAACCGGAGGAAATAATCTTTCTACTGATATAAGAATCTTTTTTCTTTCCTTTTTGGCACTCTAGATTTCACTATGCATTTACTCCAACGACATCCGAAGTTTGCAAAGCACAGTGCTCATCTATTAACAGGAGTGGTTGGAAATCCTCATGCTTTTCGAAGTGGAACCCGATTAAATATGTTTCAGTCAATAATATATTCTTGTAAGTTTCTTCTTCTTCTTCTTCTAATTAAAACCTTTAATCTCTTATTTAACAATTCCATTTCAATTGAGAAACAAGTCTTACCTATATACTTGCTGTGTTGGATTCCAGGGAACACTAATTAAATGAGGGAATTGGGGTATATAATTAAAACTTATAGGTTTGTTTTTCTAATTAATTAACACCTATATAAGTTAATTTGGTAAGTCTTATGTTTATGGTTTTTTAATATAAAAAATAAGAATTATTCCTTCTTCACATTGATTTACTTAATTTGACTTGTTCCTTTGAATTTGAGTAGTTTAGTATAGTTTTTTGAATTTGAAATGAGTAAGTGAGGATAAAAACACAAACTATAACGTTTCCTACTAGTTATTGGCCTCATAAATTTTGTGAAATCGACATTTTGTATTTTGTGCCTTGGGGATTTGGATCCTCTCATATTAAATTTCCTCTCATAATATTATAAGAGGAAAATTTTAACTATTTATTTCATTATAAGACATCTCAACCATCCATTTAAGTCATTTATTTAAATTAAACTATTCTCTTTTTTAGGTTTAATTACAAAATATTTTTTCAACCTTTTTTCTCTCTCCCATTACCCACTACTAAGATTTATCGACAATCTCTCGCTTCAAGCTTCCTATTTTTCATTAAAAAAAAAAAATCACTTTCATCTCTATCTTCTCATTCTACCCACTCTCTTAATCATTTTCATCCACTATTATTTTTGTTGAAGAAAAAAATGTTTCAACTAAGAACTTTGGTACTTCACATTTTCTTTTTTTTTTCTTTTTTCAGCTCTAAAATAGTTTTTTTTTTCCTTCAATTTTTTGAGCTTACTGGTTCTAAATTTTGTTTTATTTTTTCATTGTCGTCCTCGTATGTTAGTCTTCTCCAATATACTGTCCATTTAAAATTCTAAAATGTAAGATATTAGAATATTAACTATCACAATCGTGCAACTTTTTTTTATTATTTTTGTTGGTAACAATTGCTTTGTAGAAGCTAGAAAAATCAAGAGGACCTGTTGACCCAATAGATCAATGATAAAAAAAACATGAAAATTAAAGCAAAGTATAGAAGAGACCAAAAAACAAATGAAGTCCTGATGCAACCTGGCCAAAGAGAATTTCGATCCGTCAACTTCACTGATGAAAATAAACTAGAAAAATCAATGATATAAAAGACCTATCAGCAAATTTCAAACATCTTACTTAGTGAATAATTTAGTGTTTTAATTATTATTATTGATTTAAAAGTCGACAACAACAAATTGACATTACATATTTTTAACCATTAGACTAAATATGAAAACAAATAGAAAAGCAAATATAGAGCTGAAAAAATGAAAAAGAAAAAAAGAACGTGAAGTATCAAAGTTGTTATTCATTTAGAGTTTTTGTTCTTAGCAAAAATAGTGGATTAAAATGATTGAGAGTGTTGGGTAGAGTGAGAAAGATAGAGATGAGAGTTCATTTTTTGGTGAAAAATTGAAAGAGGAAAAGTGAGGGAGAGAGGAGAAAACGTAAGAGTGATATTGGGAAAGAGAAAAGGTTGGAAAAGTATTTTTG
Organism: Ehretia macrophylla; assembly: GCA_037974665.1. Taxonomy (NCBI): domain Eukaryota; kingdom Viridiplantae; phylum Streptophyta; class Magnoliopsida; order Boraginales; family Ehretiaceae; genus Ehretia; species Ehretia macrophylla. Next base: position 35,657,158 of record CM075776.1, read on the forward strand.
GAATTAAATCTAAAAAAAGATAGGATTAATTTAAATTAATTGCTGAGATGAATTATAATAATATGAATGATTAAAATTCTCATCTCATAATATTATGAGATAAAAGTCAATACTATGAAATAAGTGGGGGATAATTTTGGTACATTCTAGAGTTTATGCTTGTCATATGTTAAAAATAGATTCATCGTGTTTGTTCATGTGAATTTCAATGGTAATACTCATTGTTTAATTAGATTTTCATATTAGTTCCTTATTTTTATAAGAGTCATATTATCAATATTTAATAACTCTAAAAATTCTCAAGCTCATCTTTTAGTTACTTATTTGTTAAAATATGGATAAAAACTTAAAAAGTTCATTATGTGACTGTCACGCGATATTAAATATCTTTCCTCATTTGACATTTTTCTCTAACCATTAGACATAATGGGAGGGACCACTTTAAAACTTCAAAGAAATATTGGAGACTTATAACTGTTGGGAATTTTGAAATAAATTCCCAAACTTGAATCGTGCACATAAATACGTGACACACAAGATTTAATGTGGTTCACTCAACTTTGACTACGTCCACATATTAATTTCACTAGTATTCAATATTTCTGACTTTTTGAATGAATAAAATCTAAACTCTCTTTACATGGCTTTATGTACAGAAAAGTCCCAAAACCTTCATTACATGAATATTCACTCACTCTCTCTTTGGAGTACGTAGAATATTCTCTCACCCTCTATATAGAATAACCTCACAATTTTCACCTGACTGTGGCTGGACTGAACTTATTCGTTCAATCCCAAATAAATTAATCAGTTATACTAATTACCGGGTCTACCTATTCTCATGTATGAATTACTACCCTAATTCATACACTATATTTTGAATATTTCTCACTAATTTAAATACCCATTAGACCCAGCACACCTAATTGATCTCTCTTTCGAATATGATATTCTTCTTTCCCCAACCCCTCTATTTATAATGCTGAGGAGGGGTTGGAGTTGGCTGCACAATGCTTTCGGTGCCCCCTTTTTTTTTTTCAACAAAAGAGGGGATGTCTCTTTTTGACCAAAAGGGGATGAACTCCATCAATAACATGATTTGAGAACAATAAAGCAAGAGAACAATTAGAAACTCATGATATGATTTTTTTATAACAATAGAGCGCGAACTATATATCCAATCAAACAATGGGGCATATCTGTAAAATTTGCCATTCTTTTTCCTCTTTTGCTATCATGCACGTCCACCGGCGAATGAAACTAATTGGCTAGAGACAAGGAAATAGATGAACATCTTACAAGCAACTTACATATCATTTTTTTATTATGGATTAATTGAGCTTATTCAGGTCATATATTATAATTGAGTGTGTGCAAGGTGCACATTTAATACATATCTTTTTGTTGAAAAAAAATAGGTATCCCTATGAATTCCACAATAGTTTACGAAAGTTTAGAATATGGAGCAGTGGTGATGCCAGCTATTCATTCTCAACCTCAAGCTCAGAGGCATTCAACGATTTCGAAAGGCAAGATTCTTTTTTGAAGTTTTGTTTAATCTAGCATGACATATAAGGCATGCAAGTTTTTACAATGTAGAAATAGTCCCTTTCGTTAGATGGACGTTAAAAATATGAATGCTAGTGTCAATGCGAAATGATCATCATAGTCTTAACTAATTAAGAAAAATATTATGTGTACCCTTTTAATCATTCATTTACTAATTTAACCTTCAAGTATAGGGATGGTAATGGGGACAGTGATTACCGGTATTTGCCCCACCCCCGCCTTAAATGGGGTGGGAATTAAGGCAAGAAATGGGAAATAGGACGGGGGATGGGGATCAACTTTTAATCCCCGCTAGGGGACGGGGCGGAGTGTGGAGATAAGCATTTCCCGCCCCGCATATATAGATAGTTATTTTTATTATTTTAGTATTATATATGTATTAAAATTATACATATAAAAGTATAAAAAATAACATTAAACAAAGTATTATAAAATGGAGAAGAAAAATTAGATTATTTGAAATGATTTTATAATTATTCTTAAAACCACTGTATGCCGTAACTTGATATTTGCTACCATTTGACATAAATACCTCAATTTTACTATTGTTCATAGGGAATTAAGAGATTTGTTAGTTATTTCAGTTGCACTTTAAAAAGCTTTAAATAACATAACTAAAGATGAATTTTAAAGAATTGCAACTAATATTATATGTGACATGCGATAAGAAAAAAATTATAATAATCAATGCAATCTCACTAGCACAAAGAAATGTTCTTTTTCAATTAGAGTACTCATACACAATAGTTAAGTCAAAATTTATTTTAAATATTTGAGACTCAATTACTATAATATTATTTTTACTATTTAATTGCAAGAATAATTAATATTAGACTTTATTTAAGATCTATATTTATATTTATCATTAGTATAACTTTAATTTATATTTTGAAATTGTATGATTCAAATTAATTATAAGTCTTAAGATTTAAAAAGAATAATAAAAACCCCGCGAGTAATCCCCATTTCCCACAGGGATTCGGGGGCAAGGACGGGGCGGGGGACGGGGGTATAGAATGCTGGGACGGGGCGGGAGATAGGGGAGCTTTTTGAGTGGCTGGACGAGACGTGAGGATAGCTCCCCCCGCCTCTACCCTGTCCCATTGCCATTCCTATTTAAGTAGTAATTTCTAGATTTCTTTCTTTTCTTCTCTTCTCCTTCACACACCGTCAACCCACACATAGTCAACATAAACGCACACACAAATAGTCAATCCACACACAGAGGCATAGTTACACGCGTAAACACACACATAAGTTCACACACCCATTGGGGAAGAAGAAAAGACGATTGGAAAGAAAAGAAAAAGAAAAATAAAGAAGAAACAAAAAAATTCATGGTCAAATAACCATGCCAGTTTTGGTAACATGAAGGACTAAATATTGTGGAATTTTTGTACCATTAGACTAATTATTTAAAAAAAAAAAAAAAAAACAAATTACATATTGTGGACTAATAATAAAATTTTCCCATTTCACAAAACTTTATCTTTTTCTTTTATTCAAAAAGATTAACCAAAAACTTTATCTTTGGCTTGTCAAGTGCCTGGTCAATGATATTAATTAATTAGCATGACTAGAGAAAACTTTACGGGCATTTGAAGACTATTTCTCAATTCTTTCTAATTTTTTTCTGCAGTGTTCCAAGAATTACAAAAAGTACCTTCGAAAGTCCTCCAAATATTCGATAAGCACCAACTTAAAAGGAACTTATTTGAAGTTGTATATTTTTATATTGTATAGAAAAGAACTCCTGAGCCAAAGTAATTTTCCCTCCTTTGATGATAAAAGCGCCCTTCTTGGTACTTTTATATTGTAAAATTAAAATAGCTGTTATGTTAGTATTACGTCGTGTTTTTTTTGGCAGTCTTCTACGTACTTTTCATGAGGCGAATGATGAAATGGTTTCTTTTTGCTGATCGAGCCAAAAAAATATAAGTAAAATGCACAATATTTCTCTATATTTTGTAAAAATTACATATAAAATTATGTATTTATAAAAGTGGGGCGAAACACCCTGCGTTATCAATAATATTGTACACTCGCTCTAATTTAAACTTATGTTAAAATTTGTTAATCAAATGTTGTAAAAGACAACATTACCCCCATTTAAAAAAAAGGTTTTGTATTTTTATTTAACTTTATGAATTTCTTTCATTATTATGCATCACATTAACGAAAATTTTACAAATAAATTTGATATAATTTTTATTTCTTCTTATTCTACTTGAAATTACAAATCTAATACTTTAAATTTCATGCGATTTGGACAAGAAGTGAATGTGCGTGTAAATAGATAATTGAAAGCAATCACATCTTCTTCTTCTTTTTTTTTTTTTTTTATCGTTCTATAGTAGAAAAGGTAAATGTACGTGTAAATAGATAATTGAATTTACTATATATTGGTACAGTTGGGCCAATCAAGAATATTGGTGACTTGAAGCTAAAGCATTGTCAAGCATTTGAACTCGTGAGAAGCTTGTGCATGGAAATCAACAAGTGCGGCGGCGAAGAAAGCCATACTCTTGTATACGATTAGTTCGTTTTAGCAGCACAGAATGGAATAACTGAGGTCGTGGAACTCATGCTACAGGTATTTCCTCATTTAAGAAGTTACAAGTCTAGCGCTACTGATTATGTTAAGAAACATGATATTTCATTCTAAAATCAATTGGTGTCAAGTAAATTAGTCTAAGATCTTATAAAGTGATTTTAGAGTTTTTGATTTTCTGATATGGGAGGAATGTATATTCCAACACCCTCCTTCATGTGTAACCCATGATTAAGTAATTGACGTGGTCAAAAAAATAACAAATTTGAAAAAGCTGCACAAATTCAATAGTTGAAGGCGCAATTAATTAATGATGTAGTACAAGAGCAGTGAATTTAAAAACTGTTTACTAAAGTCGACGTTCAAAGCCTGAAATACGAATAGGTTGCACGTGGATAGATAACATCGGACCAAGACTCAGCTCTGATACCATGTTAAAAAGCATGAGGTTTAATCGTAGCACCAATTGATTTTAGTATAGAACCCTAGTTATCTTAACATGGTATTAGAGTTAAACCCTTAGTTCAATTTTAATCATTTACATGTGATTCATTTCAAATTAAGTTCATTTATATTCAATTTTTTCGATTCAACAACACAAAATGGAATAACTGAGGTTGTAGAACACATGCTACAGGTATTTCCTCGTTTAAGAACTTACAAGTCTGACGACATTGATTATACACTGCATCTTGTGCTGCCGTATCGTGATGAAAAGATATTCAATATCATACACCAACAAATCCCACCGTTTGAAAGGCCTCTACACTATGTTCAAGACGGCGGCAGCACCTAAAACATCCTGCATCTAGTCGCATACAAGCCATGCCAAAACCGGCTTGATGTTGGTTCTAAAGTAGTGCTGCAGATGCAACGCGAACTCCAATGGTTTAAGGTGTTCTACTTACTCTTTCAGGCCCTCCTTTCAAGTTTCATAAATAAATATAGTTTTTTAGTCCAAATTTGATTGCTCGTATCTAAAAAAATTAAATTTGACAACTCATAATTCACCTCATTTTAAAAATTAAAAAATTAAAAAAGGAGAGCGTCCCAACTTAAAGTTGAGATGTCATGTATTATAGATAAAAAAACAAAAACAAAAAGTAGAGTTTATTATCAGAAAGAAGAAATAATATATAAATTAGGTTGGATTGGAAGGAAGTGCATCACTTTTCAAAATATAGGAGAATGACGATGTAACTATAATACCATAAGAGAATAACAATATGCATTTTCACTTTAACATAGGGAGTATGTTGCATTTTACCTGAGAGTAGTATGTTGTTCTTGGCAGTGGTCATTGGGAATTTCACAACTAAACTAAATAAGTATTATATTTACCAGTCACTAGCTATTTGGTACAGTGATACGTATGATGTTTGCTTTTGGTGTGAGAGGTCTCTAGATTATTCTATTGTGTAGCATGCATGCATTTGGAATAGGGTGAAGACGGGTATATTAAAAGCTTTCCTTCTCATTTTTTCTTAAAAATATGTTTAATTTATGGTATTTTTAATCGTGCATTGAAATAAATTTTACATATTAATGTTAAATTGTATGCTTGTTTTAGCCTAAGTGAAAAAATAATACTAATAATAATGGACCCGTCTTTAAACAGGGAGTGGAGAAATTATTGTCGCCTCATTTAAGAAATAAAAGAAAATGGGAGAAGAAAACACCGTTTGAAATATTTGAGGAAGAGCATCGAGAGATGGCCGCATCTGACGGCGAGTGGATAATAAGTATGGCAAATTCATGCATAGTTGGAGGATCGCTGATTGCCACAGTTGTCTTTGCTACTGCTATTACAGTACCTAGAGGAAACAAAGACGATGGTCTTCCAATTTTTTCTAAACAAGTAGCTTTCAAAGTCTTTGCCTTGTCGGACACATTCGCTCTTGTTTCGTCCCTAACTGTCGTGGTGATTTTCTTGTCTATCTTCACAACTCGTTATTCGATAAATGATTTTCTGTACGACCTGCCCCACAAATTAATAATTGGCCTTATATCGCTTCTCCTCTCCGTGACATTCATGATGGTTGCTTTTAGTGCTATAATATATCTTGTGTTCGCTGAGGACAACAATTGGATTATCTTTCAATTGCTGTAGTGGCCTTCGTACCAGCTTACTTTTTTCTCAAATTGCAGCTGCGTTCACGATATGATCAGATCCACGTATTGCCGCAACATCTTCAAGCCGGTGGAAAATACGCATCTATCACTACCTAAATCTGAATTTATATGATTTTTAACTATTCGTCTATCATTGAATCCCCTTGATGAGGACAATCTCTGTTTGGAATTAAGTGGATTCCTGTGAAGAATTCTTAATTAGCAGTATCAATGAATACACATGAAGGAAACGGGAAAATTGATCAAACCATGGAGGAAAGGCGTGGTTTCTTGGCATCAAAGCCCTCTTCAGCCTCTCCCTCATCAAGAGAACGGATAATCGGGTTGCAGATTTAGTAGCTAAGATGGTTAGGTGTAATTAATTATTTAGTGATTGAGTTAGCAATATTCCTATACCATCTCAAATTTATATATCTTGTATAGAGGACCACCAGAGAGATGGGACTAGTTGATGTTATCTTTATCGCATTATTATGTAGTGATATCTATTTCTTTTGACCAAAAATAAAAATAAAAATCTATCATTTTATTTTTTTCTTTCTTTCTCGAGGAGGCAGAGCTCCGATTATGTCAATATCTTTTTCAAGAAGAACGTGCACCATTGCGGCAATTACATCAGTGTCAGGGATTTTCAAATAGTAGGACAAGATGACAGTTTGTTGTGAGCTCTTGTAATGACACGTTTGTTTCCTTACATGAGTATTTAATGAATTTTAATTCTCAATATATAAGATTATTTGATATCTCTATGTATAATTAAATTATCATCGCTTTTTTGGTAAAATTCTCAACGCTTTTACCCGCAGAAAAATTAAAGGTAAAGAACGTCCGAGAATCTCTTATTTTGTTTTAAAGCACAATTATCTCGTTGAATGAGTGTTTGCCACCATATTACACATAAAGAACTACAAGTAGCCACCCTGTTTCCTCCCCTAGTTTTTCTATTGTTAGTTATCATTTTTCCTTTAGTTGGGTCCTCAATTGGTATCTTATTGGTCCTTTACCTTCTTATATTTATGTTCTATTAATTTACTTATGTTTCTTGGAATAAAAGGGTTAATTATCCAAATTAAGCCAAGTTAGTGCTTTAGGGTTTGTTTGGCTCAACTTTTAAACAATTATAAAAGATTTTTGTGAGTTTAGAAACTAAAATTAACCCTGAAGTACAATTAAATTCTGAAACACAAGAAATGGAAAGATTTTGTTTCTCTATGATACACTTTGTTCATAGTGGCCTTCATTTTGGTGTCAATTGATGCTACTGTAGAACAATTGCAAGCAACATACTAATCAACTTTTTCTATTCTCGACTTGTAAACCCCGTTTAAGAATATTAGGTGCCTACGTACACTTAGGTTCATCATTTGAATGTTTCATCATTTATTTGTTGTTCTTGACCATTATTCTGATGTACATTGCATGATAATTTATTTGTTATGTTTGATCTCTATAATAGAGTGTTTGATCATTTATTTGTTGTGTATTTATCATTGTACCACATACATCACAGGCTCACTAATTTAGAAGTTAAGCATCCACTCGTGGCAAATGCCAAACAAAAAGAATAGGCAAATTGAACAAATAACACAGAGAGTAATACTAGATATTACTTTTTTTTTTTATCATTCTTATATCATTTCTTACGTGTATATTTAGTTAGCATGTTAACTTTTTTAATTTTCTCTCTTTTTTTAACATGTCAACTAGGCATACAAGTAGAAGGTGAAATTTGGGTAATAAAAATAATTTGATATCTAATATTACTTTAACACATATATCAAATAGACTTCGAACATCCAACTCGCCGGCAGATCAAGCATGAGTTAACTCACAAATTGATAAAACCAAAAATCAGAAAGAATATGCATCAAACAATAAATTGATTTCAGGGAAGCGACTTACCGTACGATCCTTGAGTTATACCTCAAGAATTGCCCTGGCCTTTTACTTTTTTCCCTGGCACAGCTGGGCCATCATAGACTACAATTACGACTAATTTTGATGTTAATTCCAACAAACAGCAATCCAGTAGGCTAATTTTGGTGCTGTTTGAGAGTTAAATCTAGCTTCGTAGGTGAGAGAGGAATGAAAATCCTAGGACAAAATAAGCCCCAAATGGAAAACCGCTAATTTACCCTAAGAGAGCGTTTAGTTCACGGATTGATCTTTTATTTTTGGGAATGACATTCCCAAGAATGTCATTCCCAGGAATGTTATTTTCGAAAATGTGGTTAAAAGTGTTTGGTTTGTTAAAAATATTCCTGAGAATATTTCGTCAAGTTCTTAGAAATATTATTTTATTATGTTTGATTTTGACTCAATATTTCTAAGAATGTTGAGCAAATTTTTCAATAATACCCCTAACTCAAAAAAACAAGAATATCAAACAAACTAGAGTAAAAAAATGTTTAACCTATTAATAAAACAAAAGTAAATTTTTTTTTTATAATTTATAGATTTTACTTGACACTTCAAAATTAGAAAATTTAATATTTAAAAAAATTAAAAAATTAAATATTAAAATTTATTTATTTTATTTTTAAAATTTTATATTATTTAATTTAAATATTAAAATCTACAATTTAGCATTAAAAATAATTTTTACAATATAAAATTATAGTGTAATATATAAAATTTATAATTTTTATTTATTTCATTTTTTTTACTTTTATTGTTATTATTTTATTTATTCAAAATATTTTTATTTTTATATTTTTATTTTATTTTATTCTTACAAATTTTATTTTATTTTATTTTAATTTCATTTTATCTTATTTTATTTTATCATTTACTTTTTTATTTTATTTTCTTTTTCTTTTTTATTTTTATTTTTTTGTTATTTTTTATTTTTTATTTTTTTATTTTATTTTAAAATTTAATTATTTTTATCTTATTTCATTTATTTTATTTTATTTAATATTATTATTTAATTTTTTTTATTTTTTTTTACATTATTTTATTTTAATTCTTTTTAGTTTTTTATTTTATGTTTTCATTATTTTATTATTTTTTATTTTATTTTTTGAATTATATTATTGTATTTAGTTTAATTTTGTACCTTCTAAAATGGGTATTTGAGTCTTTTATTTTCTCAAAGTTATTCCCATGATTTGGGAATTTGAGATTCCTACCCCCTCACATGGGAATAGAAATTAGTCAAATCATGAGAATATTGTATTATTAGGAATGTGATATTCTCATGAATATTTTTTTATTCCGCGAACCAAATATGAGAATGTCATATTCTAGACTTCATATTCCTAGAAATTTTGTAACATTCCGCAAACCAAACACCCTCTAAGGCTTTTGATGATGTGATCATTTTAATCCCGCAAAATTCGTTTATATTCACCATGTGCAAAAAAACGTGATTTTGTCTTTTTTTTTTTGGACGGATATAACAATTAGGACTAGGGTTCTCATAAGATAAAAAGACGAGGGACTTTAATGTAGCGTTTAAAATATAAGTGATCACTTTGTAAAAAGTGGTAAAAATAACAGACTATTTGAACAAATGAATTTCACAAAATTTTATGAAATTCATTTGCAAATCCAAGTTTTTTTGTTTGGTTGCACCTTTTTAAAGAATTACAAATCTAAGATTTACAATTCTTGGATTTGTACAAACCTTACTCAAATTCGAGTTCAGGAGATGAAATTTGTAAATCTACGTTTTCTAATTCCACGTTCTCCAAACATAACTGAAAACTCATCGCACTCTTATGTCAATAAATTAATCAATTACCAGCAAACTAAGGTATTCCATTAAACTTCAGCTATTATGTTAACCATTTATCTACTGAAAGGAAAAATATTCAAGTTCACTCTAATCTACTTCAAAAAATAACTATTCAACTTCTATAAGGGCATTCTCAATGGAGTCCCTAAAGGATCTCTAAATAGCAATAATTGTTATTTTAGAGACTTTATTGATCAAAATTCATCACCAATGGGAGTCTCTAAAACACTATTTGATAGTTTTTGACAAAATTATGACATCACTCAAACTTTGAGTCTCTAAAATAGCACCTAGTCTCCATTTTCTTCAACAAATTTGTTGAAGAAAATGGAGACTACACAAGAAAACAAAAATGAGTCTCTAAATTTGACATGTGACGATCTGACGTTCTGAAATCTAAAAAAAAAATACAAATTTTTTTTTGATCAGACAAGAAAACAAAAAAAAAAAAAAAATCAACTTCTGACAATGTAGCCGTTTGAACATCCTGCAAAAGCTGAAAAAAAAAAAAAAAAGAACCGTTGAATTCAACCTATATATGCAACCAGATCTGGAAAAAAAAAAACCAACAACAAATTCACAAATCTTCATCCATAAACAAAATTTTAAACATACCACAGATTTGTTAAAAATTGAAAGCCTGTTTTCCTCAACAAACAACAAAAAAAAGGTAAATAAACAGAGAAAAAAAATGGTTGATGGTGCAGCAAGGCAGAAAGTGGGGCGGGATGGTGGGGGGGGGAGGGGTGCGTTATGGTGAGGGGGGGGCAGTGGGGTGGGGCGCGAGATAGGGGGTGCGCGATGGTGAGGGGGGAGGGGCAGTGAGGTGTGGCGCTTGATGGTGGGGAGGGGGGGCAGTGGGGTGGGGCGCGTGATGGTGGGGAGGGGCAGTGGGGTGGGGCGCGTGATGGTGGGGATGGGGGGTGCGCGATGGTGAGGGGAGGGGCAGTGGAGTGGGGCACGCAATGGTGGGGGGAGGCAGAGGGGAGGAGAGGGGAGGGGACGGGGCCGTTGGGGGTAGGGTGGCGTGGGGTGATGGATGGTACGCTGTGGGTGGGGTGGCGTAGGGTGGGGGGTGGGGCGCTGTAGGTGGTGCGGCGTGGGGAAAGGGAAAGGTAGAAGGGGAGGGGGAGGGGGAGGGGGGTGTTTTATAGTTAGGGTTATTATTATTTTTTAATTAAGTTTTTTAATATATTTTTTAATTAATGTTTTGTTTTTTACTTTTTTAATTTAGTTTTTTGGTTTGTATAACTTTTTTTGTTTTTATAGTTTTTTTTTTTTAATGTTTTTTGTTTTAGTTTTTTTAGTTTGGTTATTTTAACTTTTTTAATTTAGTTTTTTGGTTTGTATAACTTTTTTAGTTTTTATAGTTTTTTTTTTAATGTTCTTTGTTTTAGTTTTTTTAGTTTGGTTATTTTTCAATTGCAATTAAACTTTTTTAGCTTTTATATTTTATATGTTTTAATTTAAGTTTTATATTATTTTAATTGTAATTATATGATTTTTTTATAGTTGTAATTATGATTTTTTTTTTTTAATTAGGAACTTCTATTTTTTAAAAATTTAGCTTTATTTATTGAATTAGTATTTGTATATTTTTAAATAAATCAACCTAACTATCATTATTTTCCTCTTTATAGATTAGCAGATATGGAATGTACAGACGGACTTTCGAGGGGACGTAATTTCACGCATGAAGATGATAAGGCTTTGCGCCAAGCCTATATCGCGATTAGCGAAGATCCTTTGATCGGGATAAACCAAACATCAGGAACAATGTGAAATCGAGTTCTACAAAAATATGAAGAGTTTCACCCTCCCAACAATCCAAGTGAAAAAAGAACAACGAAGAGCCTTAAATCCCGATGAACGCAAATAAATAAAAAATGCACAAAATTTGCAGAATGTCTTGCTTAAGTTAATATGAGACCAAGGAACGGAGCAAATATCGTTGACAATGTGAGTTTTTAATACTATACATTGTATTTTTATAGAGTATATTGTATTTAATACTTAACAAATTTTAAAATTAAATTTTGAGAGATATTTAATTGTTTTGTAGATGGATGACGCAAGACGCTTATACATAGCTATGGGTTAGAATTTCAACCTCAAACACTGTTGGTCAATTTTACAACACGGGAAAAAATGGTGATCAATAATCGATATTACGAGTCCAATGATGAATATGAGTCCACCTGAGACGGATTTTTCTCTTGATAATGATGATCCCATGGAATCAGTGCCGGAAACCCTGAGATCGTCAAGGCCGAATGGAAACAAAAAGGCTAGAAAACAAGTAAAGGGTAAAAGATTGAGTATAGAAAATCCAATCTAATTGATAATATTTAGATAAAAGATTTGTGATTAAATTAATAAAATTAATTAATTTACAAATTGAATAAAATGAAGAACAAAAACAAATATAAACGCAACACACAAGGATTTTTAATTAAGATTTTTTTTACGTATGGTAAATTATTATTAGAGATTTTTAATTAGTTTTTTTCAAAATGCAATTATGTAATGAAAAGTAATCCTAATTTTTTAAACGTTATGTTCGTCGCAAATTATATATTTTTTGCTTGAAATATTCGTTAAAAGAAATTGAGATAATCTAAATAACAATTAATTAAAAAAAAAGTAACACAGGAGAAAAAATTATACATAATCAAATTATTATGTAAAATTAAAATTAATACGATATAGGGACTCAATTTTATAGAGATCGTCACTGGAGATTTTTTTTTATCTAGGTCTCTAAATAGGTCTCTATAATAATTTTTTTGTCTTAGTCTCTAAGTGAATTTCTAAAATACTATTTGGTCTTTATATGAGTATCTAAAATGATAAATAGAGATTCATTATAAAAACTCTATTGATGATAGCCTTAATTAGACATTCCTATCCCTTCAATTTTATGGATCCTGAGCAAAATAATTAGATTGACCAAAAAAATACACGTGCTAACATTTCATGATTCATGGACGACGTACTAAATAATTGGATTCATTAACGTACTAAAACCTTATTATACGGTCAATTATCACAGCCCTGGTCTGAAATTCGCTTCTGCAAATTACAATTGTTACACTCAATTCTGAACTAAACAAAAGTAAATTATATATAATGTATTAGCTTCAACTATATCTTCTCAGAATCATAAAGTGAGAATCATATGAAGAACCTAAAATCAAACGACTTGATAATTTTTCGCAATTGCACGCGAATAAATGAAAAATTGGATGCATTATCACAATACATTAATTTTCCCCCAATTTTTCACGCCAATCAAATTTAAACATAAACTAGGTTTAGAAATTGAGTTAAAAAATATACAAAAAATAAAAAAATATACCGCAATACCAGTGGCCGCAAGGGCCTCGGCACGGAACACTGAAGTTCCCGAAGCAAATGGGACAGCAATCATCTGAGGGGGGCGCCTCCATTCTCTTTTTCTCCTCACCGCAAGTCAACGCCGAAGTTTTCTCGCCTGTTTTCCTCTCACTGGAGGACGCCGCTTCCTTTTCCACTTCCTCATCTAACGCTTTAACCTCTGTCTTCCTCCCGACGTCATCATCATCGTCATCATTTGTCCTTCTCTCGCTTGACGACGCCGTATGGAGCTCTACGTCCCCGCTGACGTCCTCATCATCCGTCCTTTTCTCGCTTGATGACGCCGTTTGGAGCTCTCCGTATCCGCTTACGACGTCGTCATCATCATCAACATTCGTCCATATCTCGCTGGACGACGCCGTTTGGAGATATCTCTCCCAGCTGACCTCCTCATCATCATCATTATCTTTCCTCCTCTCGCTTGACGATGCCGTTTGAGCTCTATTTCCGCTGACGTCATCGTCGTCGGCAGCGTTGTTTTCTTCGTCGTTTTGTTGCTGTTGTGAATCATCGAGATTTAGATTAGGGTTAGGGTTTTGAAGATTGTGATCTCGATTATTCCAGAGATGAAAATGAGTCAACAATTTCAGCATTGTTCTGAGTCCATAAAAAATAAAAATAAAAATAAATAAAAAGATGGAAATGGCTACGAGGATGAAGATAGACGGTCTCAAATTCTAGAAGTGACCCGCGTTGTTCGGCCCGAAAGCCCACACTCTTTTGGTTTCTGACTTTTCGATCCACGTAAGTGCCTTGTCATTTTTGCCAAGTATTGCCCTATTTTACTGCATTGACACTTGTCTAGTCACGTGCACCCCGTCGTTGTGTGCGAGTGAATTTACCACACTAGGAACTTGTTTTAAAATTTAGGCAGTCTTTCTTGATTATTGCATTTTTTGTAGTAGAATAAAACTAGAGTTGATCACAAATTTAAGGTAATGTGTAATAAAACTAAAGTGAGTCCTATATTTTTTAAGAGACAAGTTTTATATACCAAACTATCATTAAGTTTTTAGTATTTGTTGTAATTTTGTTGGTTGGGATTTAGTAAATAGTAATATAATTGGGTTGAATTTTAATTTATAAATTTTAACAAGTACCAAACATTGTCATTCTTAATTGTCAATGTACGACCCAACCCATTGTCATTCATATTAGTCATTGCAGGAGACTTGAGCCAATAGTGATGTATAATTCAAAAAAAGATTTATCTGGATAGTAAAGGTAAGGGAAAAACTGATTAACTTTATAGAATGACAGGTATATGATTATAACATTTAAAACTTAATTGTTTGTAATATTTACTCCCATAAAAAAAAAACGCAAAGAAAATAGTACTCTATGCAGGTCTTGGATCTACCTTTTTTTATTTTATTATTATAACATAATGTTATATGGGAATGGTACAAGTTACAAATTAGTCAATGTTTTCTGCAAAACCAGAACAAAGCAAAGAAAAAAGTCCTGACGGAATGTCTGAACACTAGTCCAGAGAAGGTTACCAGCCAAGAGGATTTAGCTACTTGATCAATAGTTTTATTACCATCTCATCAGGTCAAAGAGAAGGTGACTTGGGGATAGCATGGCGCGAAATATGAATATCATTAATAATATGAGTGATCTCCCTAGGGGGCAAAAGAGCCATTAGACACCAGCTTGTAGAGGATTTTAAAGTCGGGGTCTAGGGTTTTCATGCTTGAAAAAAACCCTGAGGTGTATCGTCCAAATTATCAGTTCGGTCTCAAGAATGACATTCTCCAGGTACAGATGATGGCAAAGAAAACAAGCATTCAAAAGAACGAAAATCTCAACGTGAAGAGGAGAACTGCAAAAAGTCTTTTTCGCTTGCCCAGAAGTGAGCTCTCCATAATGGTTCATGCAGACAATAACAATACTACCTCTGGAGATGGAGGAGTAGGAAGCATTGAGTATTGACTTTGATCCAATGCTTGACGAGAAGAGTATATGCATATGACTAATTGTAGGCGCGGAGCAAGAAATCTAATGTTGGAGGATCAAAATTTTTTTTTTTTTGGGTGTGACTTGAATTTATGCCCTCAACATGATGATATTTGTGTTTAACTACTAAACTAACTCCATGCTTTGGAAAACTTTTGTAACATTTTTTTGACTTTTAGTTTGGGGGGGGGTTGGGCCCCCCTCAGTCCCCCTCTCTCCGCTCTTGATTAACTGCTATTGATTTTTTTGTAAAAAATCTGATAACACAAGTAACAATTACTAATTAAGAAGCCTGAATATATGAATATGATTAATCGCTATTCATTTCTTGTAAAAAATTCTAGCAACACAAGTAACAATCACTAATTAAGAAGCTTTAACATATCTGAAGCAAGGGTACATGAGGTATAGGGAGAAGTTTGATCGTGTAGCTAATTCATTTACTACATGTACTAGGACCAAGAAGGCATGATTAACCCAAAGGCATTAATGGAACCGGATCGATAGATAGAAATACAGAAATGACACAAATAATATAGTCGTATGATGAATAATTAGATTACTTAGATTAAGGTTAATTTATCACTTTAATGGAGAAATTCTTTGGCCTGTTTGTCGCATCAAACGTCTCAGAGATACATAGTGTGAGTCTCATATGTATGGGACCCACCTTATGTGAGTGAGATTTTAGTCTAATAGACTAACCAAATAGTGGCTTAATATTTTGTTGTTAATAATGTGTAAAATACCATTTTATTAAAAGTTTGAAGAGCCCCGTTACTAAATCTTTTTAATGTTCATTCTCTTAATTCTATATAGGAAAAGTCCAAACCCAAAAATTAATCTTTTCTAATATTAAAATCATGTGTTTTAATTCAAAAAAAAAAAATTAAATTCACCCTTATCGTTTTGTTTGTGAATCCAAAGATATTTTTGTCTTGATGCATTGATAATAGAGTAGGTTCGAGCACTTTTCTAAACCCTTTATTTATATTTTCTCCAAATACCTATGCAAATAGCAGCTATAATGACCCAAACACAATTACTCCTATGTCAATATATTAAATCTAATGCTTATTAACTCCAAATAATAATAGTGTACCTAAGTCATTATAAAATGAACATCAACTTTAGCGGATGCCAATTTATGCAGGCATCCGAGACGGGCTGGGGATGCCTATTATACAGAAGCTGGTGGCTGATATGTCACCGGAGGCACTGGCTATCTGTCCTCAATATAGCTTTCCTCCTCTGCATTTGGGTGCGGTAATCGGTGATCTTCCCATAACCAAGCTGCTAATTGCCTAATATTCTTTCCCATAATTTGTTGCCGGTCATGTTCGCTGCATCTCGTGGAAAAAGGGATATGACTTTTTATTTATACAATTTCACCCATGTAGACGAGGAATCTTTCATAGATGAATATTACAGAATTCTTATCCACGAGGCAGTTGCTACTGGGCTACATGGTAAAAGGCCATCTCTAACCGGTCAATCTATATATATTATATATTTTCTTTTACTCGATCAGTAAGTGTGATTTTTATTTCACTATAAAAAACAAATGGCAAGACCAATACAAAGAAGAGACATTTACAAAAAGTTCACAACTAGAGATTACTCTGTAATCTCTATAATGTTCATTCGGCTACTAATTCCTCTACTTAGTTGGCTATTCCTATACTTTTCAGACAAAAATTTACATCAAACATCTTCAGTGATCCTATGAGTGATTTTCATTCTATATTTTTAGTATAATACAAATGAAACAAGTGATTTCTTATTTTTTAGACTTGTTATTTTAGTTGAACTCTTAACAACATTTCACTCTCTAAAATGCCTGACATAATTTATAAGATTCTTTTCTCTTTTGGCGCTAGCTCCAGATTTTGTTCCCCTTTTACTTCATAATCCAAATCTGAGCTTGCCATGGTGTTGCTGGAGTGGTGATCTATTGAGTGAAGTGGTTGCACAACCTTATTCTTTTCGAACTGGAGCTCGGTTAAATATATATGTTTCAGTCAATAATATATTATTGTAAGTTTCCTCTTCTTTTTTAGACAAAATTTTCCTCTTCTTCTTGAAACCTTTTTCTTATTTAACAATTCCAGTATCATGTTCTCACTTTATATTACATTAATGTTAATAAACGTTTAATTTAAGAATTGAAATACTCTCACATTGTGTCTAAACTTCATAAACAAGAAAAATATGAAGATATTAACACGTTTTAATATGTTGTTCCTACCTATTAACAAATTAGAATACATATTATTAGTTGTCCGTAGCCCATCCGTAGTCCCTAACTACGAATGAGCTACAAAATTTCACTCGGAATTGGCTACTGTTAGGCTACGGAAAAAAATGAAGTATGTCTAAAAGGTATATATAATAAATTATATAGAAACTTAAATTAAACTAAACTAAACCTATCATATATATAATAAAGTAAATATAAACTTAAAAATATATATATAACTAGATTAAATAAGCCTATAAATATTTCAAAAACATAAATTTGAGATGTTTTAGTAATGAGAAAAAATTTTAATTTTTTTTTTAAAAAATCAATTTTTTCTTGGCTTGCCGGAGGGCCCGCCGGCTGGCCGGCGCTACTGAAGGCCTGCTTGAGGGCCAACAGGCCGACCGATACGGCCAGACAGCCACAGGTGGCCAGCCGGCGTGGACCGAGGCCGCACATTGTCCTCGGTCCGTTGTCGGAGGGCCCGCCGACCGGCCGGTGGGCCCTCCGGCTAAACAAATTTATTTCATTTTATTTTTAATTTTTTTATGGCTACGGAAACCCATAGCCATTCTGTCTCCTATGTTTATTTTTTCACCTACAACCACGAGATATTTTTCAACTTTTTTCATTTTCCTCTATCTTTTTCCCTCTATTCTCTCTCTCTACGAAATTTTCTTTCTTTTCTCTTTCTCTCTAAGGCACTACTACCAACGACCACCACCACCACCACCATGGCCACCATCACCACTTCCAAAGCCACCATCACCACCAAGGAAACTACCATTACTTCCAAAGGCACCACCATCACCCCCAACCACTACCAAGGGCACCATCAACACCACCAAGGGTACCATCATCATTACCGCTATCTTCTTATCTCTTTTCTATAGGTAAATAGTTTAGGGTTTATATTTCTCCTCTTTTTTGTCTACTATACACATATGTATATATTTGTGTGTGTATATATATATATGTATGTGTGTGTGAATTTTATTTTATTTCTAATTTTATTTAGTGATATTTGACATAAATATTTTGTATTATATTTGGCATAAATATTGTATGAATTAAAAATATTGTATTGTAGTCATATTTGGTTGTGTAATATGAAATGTTATTTGGTAGTGCAATATACTACTTAAATATTTTGGGCCTTTAGTGTTAAATTGGGCTATGAATTCATATGCTAGGTTGTTTATTATGATGTAAATGTGAAGTACATGTGTTGAATATTGTTGAAAGTTAGAGATTTTATGTGGGCGTTGTTGTTTGTTGTAGTTGTATAGTATGTTGAATATATATTTGATAAAATGCTTGAATGAGTGTTTTTAGTCTACATACATTGCATACAACATATATACATGATACATGCTTGCAAAATAAGGCCTAAAGTTGGAATCTTGTAAATTTTCTTGGATTTCAAGTGGAAATATGACTTGTTTATATTGTTAGTTAGTTAGATTGCTAAAAATGATTACCAAGTGAACTTAATGGAGCTCTCGTACAAGTTAATTGCTAAAGGAAAATAGGTAAAATGTGTGTGAATGCTATAAGTAGTAGCCTACTTTGCTATCACTAGATATGTGAAACGATTGAATTATTGGTTGTGAATGCTTTATGAGTTATATTGAATCAAACGATTAGATTATGATGTCTTGCAAGTTGTATAGTTCATTTTGCTACAAAGTTTCATTATGCACGTGTTAGATCATAGCTTTTGACTTATAAAAATCAAAGAGTTTAGTTGCAAGTTTATGAATCACTTTGGAAATGTAACTAAAACATACTTAGTTTCTTTTTGAACTTAGAAAGTCTATGTTTTATGGATTGTAATTCATCTTGAGAACTTGTGACTAAAGACAGGTCTAACTAATACTGTGAGACTTAGAAGCTTTCTATTATATGAACTTTCAATTACATGGACTTGTAAATGTTGCTAGAATTACATAGTTCTATTATGAAGAAATGTTGTGCTTAACATGTTATGCATAAACAAAGCTTTAAGAATGTGCTCTTGTGTATATATATATATATAATATATTTTATTTGTAATTTATTCATTTATTTAATTTTTATTCGTCATCACTACCAAGGGCACCACCAAAGATATCACTAAGAGTACCACCCATATCACCCTGCACCATCACCACTACTAAAGCTGGCAAATGGGCCAGCCCGGCACTGCCTAGCCGAGTCGTGGGTTAAAAAATATAAGCTCGACTCGGCACATATGTTTAGTAGGCTGAGCTGGGCTGGGTTCAATTCTTGAAATAAAGAACCCAATTCGGCCCATGAGCCCGCTATTACGAGTCATGAGTTGGGCTGAGCTGGGCTGGGCCAGCCCATTTTTTATTTATTGTTTTGTAATTATTGTTTTCTGAATTTTGATAGTTAGATTAATAACGAAAAAAAATTTAAGCTTAACTTTTTTTACGAAAAATTTAATTTAACGATTAACAAGACATAAGTTGATTGAAAATATTAATATAAATGATAAAACATTAAAATATTACTTAACAAACTACAAGTTTACGAGACACGGATACGTTACTAATAAACATAAAAAAAATATTACATAAATGCTTGAAGAAAGTTGGTGGAGAAGTTCTCCATTTTATTATGCTCCTTGTGCGGGTGCTGAGCCTGCCGGTGGTGGTGGTAGCGGTGGTGGTTGAGGATTGAAATAGTTTGGAATATTTGAGTGTTGAGATACAATATGTCTTACAAGCGTTTCAGTTCCAAATTAATGACGAAATATAAATTTACGTTCACAATAGTGGCAAATTACATACCCATGTTCTTCAAAGTAAACAAAATTATTCCAAATATTGATAGCCATAAATACTGTGTATTCTCTTGTGGTAAAATAAAAAGACAATAAAATGAAGTGAAATACAATACCTATTTATAAGAAAAACTACATGTACAAATTATAATTATAAAAAATAAAATAATATAAAAATAAATTTTACGATATATAACGTAAAGGACACGTTAATGTGTCTCGTTAACGTGTCCCTTTAATTCTGTAAAACAGAGGCAAAGTACATGTGTCATACTATTATCATGTCATGGATGTCAAGTCCTAAAAGGACTTGACATCCATTTTTTAAAAACAATTGCACGTCCTGTGTTGTAACAGGACTTGACATCCACTTTTTAAAAACAATATCATGTCCCTCTGTTGTAAGACGTGCATTGACATCACGTCCCACTTTGAGTGGGACATGATGTTTTTTTTTTATGTTATTATTATTTTTTTAAGTTATTTAATATTTTTGATAAGTTGTATTTTTTTGTATATATATTTTTATTAATTTTTAAAAATTTAAAAAGATAAAAAAAAATGAATTAATAAAAATTGGATTAATGAAAATTTATTTGAGTATAAATTAATTAATATATAAATTATCTTATTTAAAATAAATGTATATTATTAAATAAAAAGATAAAATAAAAAAAATTCTAAATAATACTCTAAATTTTATTCACTTAATTAAATAATTACAATATAAATTATATAGAGTCGAAAAAAATTTAAATAATACATCAAATTTTTATTCATTAACTTGATAATCGCAACTTACAATTAAGTTAAAGACATAAAATACACATAAAAAAATATTATTCTTCTAAAAAAAATTAAATATTCAATAACTTCGATCTTCCATCTTTATCTTTCAACATCGATCATTCGACTGGAGCATTAGTTGAATTTTCTATTAAAACTTGTCTTTTTTGTTGAATGTCAATATCAAGTTCAATAAGATGTTGCGTCATGTTTTCTGCAGAAACCCAATCTTTGCCGCATACCAGTGTTTGTACTGAGTCCGGTGCCAAGCTACTTCTCAACTCACTCAATATCCTGTGACCAAGACTAAAAGTACTTTCGGATGCTACAGTAGACACTGGAATTGTTAGTAGATCACGGGCCATGATAGAAAGTATAGGATACTGACTAGACTGTGCTTTCCACCAGGCCAATACATCGAAATCAAGATCAAAGTCATCAGATGGAGACATCGTTGCCAAATAAAAATCTAATTCATTAATTTGTGACGATGAAGAACCAATTTTTGGTTTTTTGAAAAGTTGAAGAAATTTTGTATCAGACTTTTTACTACTAGTACTACTTAAAGACCGAGATGAAGAGGAAGTCTCATTCGAATATTGCGCTACATACATATCGAATAATAATGTCAAAGTTGAACAAATTTCATTCCAAGTTTGAGTGTCATCAATTTCATTATTTCGCATATTTGAATGATATTGTTGTAAAATACTTTGAACAACAGGTTTTTTTAATCTAGGATCCATAATTGCAGCAAGACAATAAACTATAGGTACATTTTTAAAATATTTTAAAAGTTTTTCTTTCATGTCATAAATTATATGTTGAAGTAGAAAATTATCTTCATGTTCTGATAAAACATTAGATATTTTCCACAATGCATAAAGTACCATATTTGAAGTAGGATAATATGATCCAGAAAGTAATTTGCTCATGTCATGAAAAACACTTAAAAAATCACAAAATAATTTAGCTTTTTCCCAATCTATATCTTCTATCCATTTATCAGACTGATCATGTCCAAGTGAATTGTTATAAATTTGTGAAAAAATATCTTTATAAGGAATAAGGCCATTTAACATTTTATATGTAGAATTCCATCTAACTTCCATGTCACCTTAGATATTCTTTGATTTTAGTTTGTATTGTTGACATAAATCACGAAATTCTTGATTTTTTGATGGATTAGATCTAAAAAATCGTACCCCATTTCTAATTTTTTGAATTTGAGGGCGAAGATTATCTAGACCAGCTTGAACACATAAATTCAAAATATGACAACAACAACGAATATGAAAAATTTTTCCACTTAAAGTCGGTTTACATAAATTTTGAAGTAAACGTATAGAAGAAGTATTGTTGGTAGCATTGTCAAAAGAGATAGAAAGTATTTTATCAGAAATATTGTATTCATCTAAAATTGTTAACATAGAAGTATAAATGTTGGTATAATTATGTGGATATGGGAAGACACGAAAAGAAAGTATTCTTTTTTGTAAATTCCAATCAGAGTCAATCCAATGAGCAGTTATACACATAAAAGGAAGATCAGTTCTACTACTCCAACAATCACATGTCAAACAAATTTTAGTTGAAAGAGAGGAAAATGTTGCTTGCAAAAATTCTTTTCCTTCATTAACAATTGAAAAAAATTTCTTTTTTCAAAGTATTTCTTGGAATTTTTACAAAAGCAGGTTGTAAAGCTTTTTTTTACATAAGCTTCAAAAGCAGGATCTTCACCAAAATTAAATGATTTTTCAGATATAAAAACAAATTTTGCTAATTCTCTCCTATTTACTTCATGTGAAAAACGAAAAGTAGTCACACAACTGGATGAAGATATATCTAATTGAGTTTGAATTCCATTATTAAATAAATCGGGATGGATACACTCCAAATGCCTTTTTAAAGTACCTGTTCCAAATTTTTTTTAAAAAGAAAATACTCTTTTTGTAAATATTACAAGTAGCAATTTGTTTTTCCTTATCTTGAGTACAATATTTCCAAACATCTGAACTTGTACCTCTACCACCTTTAGGATTAGTGTTGGGGATAGTAGGCGAATTAGAGTTAATAAATGATTGTGATACTGATTGTGATTGTGCAATATTTATATTTTCCAATTCAAGACGTGGAGTGCTACTTTGAGAATAAGGATCCATAATCAAAATAAATATAACAATAAAGCTACTATTATAATTAAAAGAATACCTCAATAAAATTCAATTGAAGAAAAGTGAAACTCCTCTTCTTGAAAATAAATTGACCACTTGAATGTTGAATCAGGCTTGAAGCTTTGAACAATTGAGAGAAAAAAGATTGATTTGGTGTGAGAAGAATGAAAAATAATTAGGGTATTTATAGAAATTATTAAAGGACTAAAATGTAAATAAAAAAATTTAAAGGATTAATTTTTTTTTAAAAAAAAGCCAAGTAGCCGTTGGCAACATATCCGTTGCCAACGGCTACTTTGTTTATTAAATAACTAAAGATTCCGTTGGCTGCT
This sequence comes from Ehretia macrophylla, assembly GCA_037974665.1. Classification (NCBI taxonomy): domain Eukaryota; kingdom Viridiplantae; phylum Streptophyta; class Magnoliopsida; order Boraginales; family Ehretiaceae; genus Ehretia; species Ehretia macrophylla. The sequence continues at coordinate 35,680,827 of CM075776.1, forward strand.
GGCATTGGCAACAAAACATGTTTGTTGCTTTTTTTTTTTGTTAGTCAACACTCAGGCTCAGCAATCAGCATTCAACATAGTGAGCTTACTGTTATAAATAGTGTTAGTATGTATATGTATGCATACATACATATGTATATGTATGCATACTATATATATATGTGTGTGTATGTCACTACAAAAAATAAGTTGTTTTGTGACGAAATTTTGCCACGAAAATAAAGTCATCGCAAATTTGGGACAAAGTAGCTACGAAAAATTTTGGCGCTCATATTGTGTCGACATAGTGACAAAGTTGTGACGAATATAATATTCGACACAATGTCGTCACAAATTGTGACATTTTTGCCAAGAAAATCAATACAATACCGCAGGTAATAGAATTCATGGCTAGATCGTCCCAAAGTGCGACAATTTTGCCACGAAAGCCAATAATGTAGAGCGGGAAATAATTTCATCGCAATAATGTGGTAAATTTGGTACGAAACTCTGACGAAATTCTTTACCCTTTTTTGCTTTCCTTATCTTGTCGCAAGTTCGTGGTAAGTTTGTTACGAGAACATAAATTTTGTGACGACCTTATGACAATTGTTTCAAATTAGACACTGTCGTCTCAATATTGTGATAAAAATATTTTGAAGTGGTTGTCACATATTAGCCATGACTTTTACGTTTTGTTAAAAAAAATTACATCATTAAATTATAAGCCTAGCCTCTTTTTTCATACAAACATTTTAACCATACAAACACACACACCCCACAACCCCCACCGCCTAGACGACCACCACCACCACCACCTTGCACCACCGCCACCTGCACCATCGCTACCGCGCACCACATCCGAGAAGTCTCTTTCTCTGTGTATTATATGTTTATGTGTATGTATTGTGTATGTGTGTGTTGCGTTGTGTGGTAGACTCTCATACCCGATTTTTAGCACCCCCCCCCCCCCCACCTCGTACCACCCCTCAATACCCCCCATGCGATTTTTTCATCCCCCTCAAAGTTCCACTGCAAAAGCGAAGCATAGTATTTTTTTTTTCTTTCTATTCTTTTTAATTTGCAAATTTTTAGAATTTTTTTTGTGTGTGTGTAGATTGCCCTCCGATGGATCTATTCAGAGCCGATGCAGCTCGTCCAACTCATCATCCCCATCAAGTCCGCTCACCTCACCGTCTCTTCCCTCGGTGACCTCTGGCTCATCCAGTTCAAAGAGGTTCGTACACACACACGCTCACACACTAATCTCTCTTCATATTCATATGTATATGTATACATGCGTATATGTGTATATTGATATGCTAGGGTTTTGTTAATATGACTACTTCAGTAAAATTGCATATCATGGACTTGAGATTGTTTGCTGATTTCAATTCACCAAATAGTGTTTACTAGCAAGTAATTAAAACCCTTGCTGTTGAGAATTTGCGTTTTGACTTCGAGGTTTTTGCAATTTCTGGGTTTATTATTCTTAAAACATGAATTTTTATTACATGTTTATGGATCGGCATTAATTACTTTATAAAATTGGTATACTTCTTACTGGGATGCTAGTTGGAAATGACAAGGGGACAAAGTGAAGAGTAAAAATAAGTGTTGGTTCATGTGTATGTTGCAATTAACTTTCAAAATTTATTAAAGTAAAGGTTTTTAGTTGTTTGGTGCTCAATTAGGTGAAAGATTACTATCTTGATGAAGGAAACCTTTTTCATGCACTAATCTCTTATGTCTCAGATCTAGTTTGAGTCATCGCTGTAATTTTAATAAGCATATAGTTGAGTTGGGTATTTTTTTCTCTATCCAAATAAAATAAATTTTTTCTTCTTTTTTCTTGTTTCTTTTATTTGAGAGCTGATGGAATTTTCTCTTATCTGAATTTTAGAAAAACCAGTAACCGCTGGAATGTTTGCTCTCCTTTCTCCTATATTTTTTGTGATCTTTTCTTTTTCTCTTTTACTAGTTTGTCATGTAATTCTTCTTTTTCCCTTTTCTTTGTGATTTTATTATGTCATGGAAATTAAATGAAGAAACAGTGTAAAAGGAGCTGTCTTCAGCTGCTCTAGAAAAGCCACAAGCATTTCAACTGATGGTGCTATGAAGTTGCGTAGTTTAGGGCTTTCGCTCACAGGAAATTGGCCGAGTTGACAGCAAGTGTAGTTACTCCATTTTCAAGTACCTCAGCTTATCTAGAAGCTGTGACTTTTCAATATGCTTTGTTGACTATATTATTTGCATCCTGTCGTTTATATGTAGTTCTTTTAGCTTTTAAATCTAATTCCTTTTAGATTCTTTTCTTGTTGGTATAATTTTAATTATGTTTCTTCTTCTTCTTTCACGGATATTGGAACCAAATAAAGTTTAGATGCATAAAATCATGTAGGATAGATTTTTTCCAAATTAGTGATAAAGTGAATATATTAACCTCTTAGTTGTATCAAAATATGTACTCGGAGCTGACTGGCGTTATAGATTCAATTCTTTTTGGTTAATCTTATGTTTCTTCTTTTCGTATGGATATTGGAGCCAAATATATGTAGGATAGATTTTCCATAATAGTAGTAAAGCAAATGTATTAACCTCCATCGATATAGGAGGTTGAAACTACTCATTAGTTGTGTCAAAACCATACTCGGAGCTGACCAGTACTATAACTGGAAGACAATTACCTCCAAATGTATGTTGAGGACATTTATATGACAATAATATGCATTCTGATATTAATAAAAAGGTTGAATAGTCATATGCCAATTATGTCCTGGTGAATGAAAAGAGGATTTGTACTTCATTAGAAATCCTTTTTTATCTTGCTCCAATCTGAAACAAATGTCACATAATATTTGGATGACACATTTATGTGATATATCAATCTTTTGCTAGAACCTTGTACATGGCAACTTAAGATGTTGTTGACTGGAAAGCTCAACCAAAAGACACATAACTAGTAATGTTTTTTTTGAGAAATTATTGAGAATAATGAATTATAGGTTAAAAGCTGGTGAAATCATTTTTATAGCATATAATGTCAGGGTGCATATTACCTAATCTACTTTATGGATCTTATCCAAGAAAATTCTTTAAATAGATAAAGTGACCAACCAAACATGGTGTCTAAACTAGACTAAGAGAGTAATGAGGAGAGAAAACAACAAAAACAAAACCATGACCGAGTGTATAAATAGCACAGACATTCGATTCATGGACTGATCTTGATCTTTATTGTTAGCTGATGAAAGTGAAGTCTAAATTTTGCAAGTCCAGAGGGAGCATTATGACGTATGCCAGTTTTCTCAATGACATAATGTCTTCAACCATGAGGGCCCTATATGATCTAACCACATACAATATGAAGTGATGCTCCATGTATTTGATTTTCTTCCTTAGTTCCTTCAGAAACTTAGGTCATATTTAGACCACAAAAAATTAAAACTCTACTTGATTTGTATCTACTGATTATGATTAAAATTAGTAGTCAACTGGTGATGATATAATAGGCGACATCCTATTGCTAGAATCTGAAATTTTATCCTATGGCCGCCTTGTGTTTCATTTGTTGTATTGTGAACATGTCTAAAATGCAATATTCTGGAGGCAGACTTTTTATGGATGCTTGCCACTATGAGACCACTTTATTGTTGATCTTGAAGTACAACTTCATTAACATGGAAGATTCAAAAAGTTGTTATAAGTTGGGCATAAGTCATGTTAATTTCTAAAACTTTCCTTTGACCAGTTATTTATCCACAAGCTACTGAATGCTATTATGTGCTAAATTTATTCATAATCCCCTGAGACCTCTCTTTATAAGAGCAAAAAAGGGGTAAAGAAAGTTGGGATTTCCAAATACAACAATTAAAGTATAAATAGTATAAAAATATGAATTTTACCCATTCTACTACATACAAGAATTCTGATTTACCCACTATGTTATGCTTGTGGTCACTTCCTTTTATGCTTCTCTTTCTTTTTGAAAGAAAACTTTTGGATGAAAATTGTGGTGGTGTTGAAAATTAGTCATGGTTCACCCATTTCTAGTACCCCTGATGCTTGGGGTCCTTTTATTTTTTCTTAGGTTAGAGGATAGATAGTGGGTTGATATCATTGTCAAGATGAAGTCTTCTTCAAGAGTAAATATTCTTGGTGGGCATCTCTATTGGGCGTCCTTAATTATGTAACTATTTAAGTCTTTTATTTCTCTTTTAAAATAGAGCTTTTATCTAAACAAAACTTATGCATTTTTTGCTTTTCTCTTTTCACATTTGTGTAGAACAAATAACCTGTAGAACAAGGTACCAAGAAACTTTGCTGGTTTGCTTTTGAGAAAGGTTATCTCAAGAAACTCTGTTGTGACGAGAACTCCTACACAAGGTACAAAAATCTAACAAGTCTCTAATGTTAATTCTATGACAATGTTTTGTTTGAGAAATTTTAGTACACTTGCCTATTAATTTGGTATCTGAAAAGTGTTCAGATAAGATCACTTGTCCAAAACAATGGTACAAAGTGTAAAGCATGAAGAGTAAATAGGGTTTGTTGAATATTATTAGTATGACAACATTCTTGCCACTAAGATGCGATTTGAATTATATGGAATTTGAGAGCTTCCCATTTATGCCAAGTCCTGAAGATACGATTCTTTTTCTTGTAGACTTAGTATTCTAGAAATGAGACTAGCATATTCGAATTACTATTAGCCACACATAGAAGAATAAGTGTTTGATTCCATTGATCTTCATCATTTATGTGTGTGAACTCTTTTCCTATTTTCTTGTAATCGATGACGAAAAAGTTACATTAGGTAAGATTCTTTAAATTTACCTCAGTGTTATAATTTTTTTGGTACAACAACTTTATATCGGTGAAAGATGATAAGGAGATAGAAATTTTTAATCCCAATTCTTAATCACGATAAATTATTGTCTTACTACTTTACTCAATCTTTAGGAGTCGTGTGAACTCCATTTTGTGTCTAGCTAGTTGAAGTTATTGCAACGTGATTAATGAGTGGTTTATACTTTTGTTACGTCCAACAATTTTTAGCATGTGCCTTGGAATCTCTTCTAGTGCTTGAATTACAAACATTAAGGGACAAAGTCTGGCCAACGTTATCTTTTGGTTTCTATTCCTTTTGTTAACTAGCTTTACAACCATTTCAAAAAGTTGATGGTCCATAACTCTATGGCTTATAATCATTTGCTATCCACTTTCACAACAATTTTCACTTTTGCATATTCAAGATCAATTGGTATAATTAAGACATGCTATACTCGAAGTATTGATGTTTTTAGATATTTTAAAATGTTATGCCTATCTATAACACTTAAAAACCTACATAGTCATTATAAATATTAATATCTATTTCTTGATTTCTTTAGAGTATATGTTAATTAAGGCTATCTTCTGCACCACAAAATTATATAACCTTAAGATCGATCCAATGTGATATTTTTTAAGTGGAATTTCTTATCATCAATGTGATCTTTTGGCTATTAAGTTTTGAATATTATTAACTGTGTAATAATAGATGATGTGGGTCACTTTTCTTAGTGCTGACTGCTGTCTCATTATAAATATACATAATGAATATGTGAGTAGCTCAAGAAATTGCAGGCTTCCTCAAGTTAAAAATATATTCAGTTGTAATTTTGATTGTAATGGTGATGCTATTAGCTCCAAACGGGGTAGACAATGTTTGACTTGAAAAGGGCAAATTTGATTAGGGATCGAGATAGTTTTAGAGTTGAGAGTGACTAGTTTTTGATTTGATTATGCCTCTTCTTGCTTTATCAGTTGTTTGTACTTTTTGGTATAGAAAATGTGATAGAGCTGTTAATTTTTTTATGGGAATAACTTCATTTTCATATTCTTGAACAGCTTATGATCTTTCATATTCAAGGCTGCATGATCCTTACTCTGCGTTAAAGGTATTATGACCGAAACTTTGTCCAATTATGTTTTGTTCGATTTAGTTTCTAAATGATGATTATGTAGGAACACGCTGCTATGATATGTGATGCATTCTTATTGTGTTAATTAGAGGTACAATAATAATGAAGACTTGATTCTTTTCCAAACTGTACTAATTTAAATTGTCTACATTGGATTAGATCCCATAATGCATATAACCATATAATACGATAATTGTTTGTACTTTTTTAGTTAAGTTAGTCTCTATCAATAATCGAATGATATGACTAGTTCTTTGAACTGTGCAGCATTTGGCAATTGGGCTACTAAACATCATAGTTTATTTGGTAAATTCTTAGTTCATTGTTCATCTACCTTATAGGAAAAAGATTATGATAAAAAAAAAAAACAATATGGGAAAAAGATGGGTAACTAGAACTATGTGAGAATCATTTGAAAGAAATGAGATTACATTACTCCAACTTTAGACAATCTTGTACTACGATAAACATTAAACTCCATAATCCAATAGTTAGCATTGCCGTGGTGAAATTGCTGCCCATTGCCCTTTTTTTAGTAAGCTCAGATATTTTTAGACCCAAAATCAATTGAATTCTACCAAAAAATAATATATACATATACAAATATTATTATAAAATTCATTGACAAAATTATTTAATATCACCCTGCCAATTAGCTCTTATACATAAAAATAATATCATTACAAGAAACATATTTCTACTTTTAGGGTCCAATATCTTTAATTCACTCAATGATTACTAGGCTGAATAACTTTAATTAGGCCCAATTAATTGAATTTGGCCCAACAATTATTTAATAGAAATGTTAGTGCTCGGTTACGGGACCTTTTCTGTAAGGGTCACTACATGCAAAAGAAGAAAAATATTAAGCCCTCTTGATTGAGTGATAGCGTATGGGATGCACTATGTCAACAGTGGAACACAGATGCATGGAAGAAGAGGTCAGAGCAAAACAAGAAGAACAGAATGAGTAAGCCATCTCCACATTATGGTGGTTGTGTGGGGTTTCACGAGATCAAGAGAAGAATGGTAAATGTTAATCTAATTATTTTAATTGTAATACTATATGATAGTTAAATATTTAATATAATAATTGTTGTTTGATTAATGTTATTATAGGAATTAAAAAAGAACGGACCAGTGATGAAGACAGATGTGTTTGAGAAAGTACATAGGAAAGGCCCTAATGGTCCATACTCCGACCCCAAGGCTGAACAAACCATGGTATATCAATTATTTATGTTTATTTAAGTCATATAATCAATAATGAACATTAAAGTAAAATAACAATAAATATGTATTAATTGCAGCCCACATACAAGGAATTGGTCGATCAGTCCACAATGGCATCGCAAGGAGATCCAACTGCACCACCTATCAACCATGATGCATTATTTTGCCAGGTAGTAGGTGGATCGGCTAGAGGACAGTTGTACGGTGTAGGATCGCAGGCTATAGGAGGATTTGCGCACAACATTCCATCTTCTTCTCGTCGAATCACAGAGGAGAACATGCAGGAAGTCGTCAATAGGGCAATATCAGAATTAAGGGGTCAGTTAATGAGCCAATTTGAACAGCAGAACGAGCGGTATAGAAGGCTTGAGCAACAAATCGCTCAGTTGACCCAATTATTGCCCCATCCACCGCAGGCGCATCAGGATCAATCTCAGCCTCCCTCAGAACAACAAGGCGATGATGCCCAATAGGATCCATAGGGTCATGGTATGACTTTATCTTCTATTGGAAACCTTAACAAGTAAGCGGGTTCAAGTATATTATGTAATTCTGATATTTTATACAAATATATTGATCATTTTAACTTTTTGTTGTACCTGTTTATAATTTGGATTATGTTAGTCTTTCCTGCATATTATGTTATATGCATATGTTGAGTTTATGAATATATGTCATGTATACTACTGATAGAGTCTTAAGAAGGGCTAATAAAATATAATATTTTGTTGTAAAGAGTTTTAAGGTACATATGATGTTTTGTTTGCAATTGTGTTAATTAAACACAATCATTAGAAGAAATTGTATATCGGACTCATAAAATTTGTTTTTGCCTTCATTCTCATTTTTATGTATCGCAATGTTTTGGTTGAGTTGGTTGATTTGTTTTATTGTTTGCAGATATGACATGGATTGTCTGAAGATGGTGAAAATAGTAGGCTTAGATATGGATTGTCTCTATGCAAGGATGTCGTGTCGTAATGGAAGATGCTGTAAACTTTTTGTATACAGTTCTCTTTTGGAGCTTATCATACCAGGACAAACAAGCTAGATGACGTTCTGATAGATGTATATTTAGTATTTCTTTTTGAATGTATATTGGAAGTGTACTTTGTTAAATGGTGGCACTTTTGATATATTATGGCATGACTTAGCTACTTTGGTGTAGATTTGTGTTCTTTTGAATGAATGTGTAGATTGTGTAATTTATGAGATTCAATTATGGGGTTTAAATTTATATTCTTTTGTAATTTAGCAAGATACACAAGATGACGTCACAAACCACCTCCTTTTTTCTATTGGGTGGATTTGAGAATTGCCACGAATTGGTGACAAAAGAATTTAACTTGTAGCTAAATAACTTTTGCCACGATTTTGCATCAAAATAAATTGCCATGATTTTGCCACGCACCAGACTTTTGCCACATAATTGCGTCAAACAAGTTGCCACGATTTTGCGACAAAATTTTCGCCACATGGAAACAGAACTTTTGCCACGCAATTGTGTCAAATAAATTGCCACGATTTGGCCACGACATAATTTTTTGCCACGCAACTGTGGCAAACGTTTCGCCACATGGCAACAGAACTTTTGCCACGTAATTGCGTCAAATAAGTTGCCACGATTGTGTATCAAAATAAATTGCCACGATTTGGCCATGACATAATTTTTGCCACGCAACTGCGACAAACAATTCGCCACAGTTTGGAAACAAAATTTTTGTCACGTAATTGCGTCAAACAAGTTGCCACTATTTTCGTCAAAACTCTGGCATTAATTGGCGACGAAATCATGCCACGCTTTGGCCACAAAATGAATTTGTAGCAAATTAGTCACCATTTGCGTCGATCTTGCGATAAAATATTCCCGGGTTTCTGTTCGTCGCAAATCTGTCACAAAGTGATGTAGTTGCGACGAAAAACGATTTAGCCACGCAAGGTTTAGCGACGATTACTACTTCGTCGTAATTTCGTCGCAAATATTTATTTGCGACGAAATTGTGACGTTTTCTGGCGTCACCAACTCCACTGTTTCTTGTAGTGTGTATATATATATATATATTTTTAGTCTAGCTAAGCTCTTAAAAAGTGAAAAAAGTGTAAACTTTGTCATTTTTTTTAATACTGACTTTATATACATATATTTTTTGAATTAAAGTTGTAAGTTGTAATTTATAATATCATAAAAAAAAGATTTGATAACAAGTTATTTTGTATCATCTTAAAAAATAAAATTTTTATTTGTTATTATATATTTTTTAAACTTATCTAAAAAAAAGTTATTAGTCATAATGCATAATATTCAATTTGTGTAATAAATAGGCTCCAATTGTGCTTATATTGTGCTGGGCCTAAGTTGGACTCATGATGGGCTTTATTTGGGCTCGAATTGTGCCTGAGTTGGGCTCAATCTGGGTCTGTGCTGGGCTAGGCTGGACTGAGCTTATGGGCTGAGCTGGGCTGGGCTTGGGCACAAATGAGCTTAGGCACAAATGTGTTGAGTCAAAAAATATATGACCCAGTTCGGCCCACTTATATATGGTGGGCTGGGCCGAGTCAAACCCATTTTCAAACAAGTTGAGCTGGGCTCGAATTTTAGTGTGTTGGGCTGAATTGGGCCTGTGTCAGCTCGGCCCAAGTGCCACCTCTAACCACTACCAAGAGCACCACCACCATATTCCTATCTCTATCTATAGGTAAATAGTTTAGTGTTGTGGTATTGTAAGTACTATATCCCTGTGTTTTCAAACTTTTCTTTAGTTGCACATTTTCTTTAACTTTTCCTAATCATGATTTATCTTTTTTAGGCATATGTGTTGAAAAAGAATCTAGTCTTGTTTTTTGGATTTGTAAGTGATTCATATTATTCTTGTGATTTAGTCACTAGTCATATGTACATATCATGTGTGGATCATGAGATATATTAGCACTGATTTGTGGGAGGTCGTTTGTGAGTCAATCTTCACTTTGCATAAGATAACACCAACATTGACTAAATTAATTCTTAGGCTTTTTGTTTAGTAATCAACAGATCTTTGGATGAATTCATTGGCGTTGAATACAGTTTTGTTATAATGTGCAGATATATTTAAATGCATACTTGGTGGAGGGAACGTGACTGAACATTAGAACCATGTGAGCGAGATTATTAGAAGACAATAGTAGATCATTTTAGTTTTTTTGTAAATTAATATTATTTTTGTATTAGTTTTTTTTTAAAATTTTATAAATTTATTGTAAATATTAAAAATTTGTAAATATTAATTTGTATTTTTAATTTTTTTTTGTTAATATAATTTTTTAAAAATTAAATAATTAATTAATGACAGAATAGTTACGGCAATGTGACGACAAAAGATTACAGATTGGCTACGGTCGACAATTGGCTACAGATTGGCTACCATACCAATCCGTAGCCGTGGACGACGACCGATTTACGATTGAAACGGCTAGCATTTTTTTCTTGTAGTGATTAAAAATTAATTGTGATGCTTCTTTCTCATCCAAAGGCAACATCGCAGGTATTGCAGCCATTTGTAGGAACCATTTTGGGCACCTGGTCAAGGGTATAGCCTTCTCAACTTTGTGTGAATTTCTGGAGCAAGCAGAAGCTATTGCACTTTTGAATGCCGTAAAATTAGCAAGCCAATGCAGCACAACCGCGCCAATTTCTATCAAATCTGATTGTGAGAAGGTTCTTAATGCATTAGCTAACACCAGTGATTCCTCAAATTGGAAGATCGACTTCATCATAGCAGACATCCAGAAGGAGCTTAATGCTAGATCTGGCATCTGAATACATCAAATTCAAAGAACAACTAATGTAGTTTCTGATTGAATTGCTAACTAAGTTCGTTGTAACACCCTTTCAGTGAATTGTTTATCAAATATTTATGTTTCCCTCTTCCAGATTTTAGAAACTAATGTTCCTTTTATGAAAGTTGGATGATGTAATCTTTTATGAATATAATCTTCTTTTGACCAAAAAAAAAAAAAAAACTCTTATATGGTATCAGCTTCCTAAACGACAAACATCCTTCCTGGGTTTTACAACGACCAGTTCACTGTCTTCCGCTTAATTTTCTTCCTTTTCGTTCACTACCAAATCCTTTTCTCACTCTTCCCATTTTGTCTTATCTTTCTGTACTTTACGTCACTATCAGCACTCATGGCTACTTCACCTACTGCACATAATAATTAGTTTGAGCTTAGCATGAAGAATAGAGGTAACTATAATCGTTAGAAAGAAAAATAAAGAAAAAAAGGGGAGAGATTAGCATTCATTTGCAAATTTAAGGTAATTTGGATGAGTTTATAACATTATTCCTAATTTGTTTACAACTAATATCATGAGATTAGCAATCACTTTATGAACTTTTTGGAGACATACAATTAATCAGTTCAAACAAAATCCTGGTAAATGTTAATGATAATGAAGGAATTCACTCAAGAGGCTAATATTATAAATGTTGAGGATCATGGTCACAAACCATTGGATAAAATAATATTAGTATGTTACTCTAATACTGTACTAAGAAACATTAATCAACATCGAATAGATTGAATTTGGACATTTAATAGTTTATGTTTTTACAATTGAAATTGAAATAATAATTCGAACTAATTGTTATCATTGGGATGATTCCATCCAACTTGAAGGTATCTAATATTAATAGTTAAAGTTTGAGTACAAACTCAAAGAAAAACTTTTAGTCCAGTAGTGCGACTATAAAAAAAGACGTAAAATTCACATACATATTGACTCTTTATCTGAAATTCAAACCATTTAACTATCTGGAATAGAGAATTTATCAGAACTCAAAAGTTCTCAAATTATATATTACCAAGATATATTCCTAAATTAAAAAAAAAATTGAATTACTTTAATATTGTAAGGAGTTTTTTTTTTTTTTTTTTGGTCGGAATATTGTAAGGAGTCATTGATGTGTGGGGCTTCATCTTAATAAAACAGGAAGGGGACGTAGTGCAGACAAGGTTTGACCACGTGCCCATACCTAACGACGGTGAGATTTCAACCATATAAAGTGTAATATCTTCAGCCCAAAAAAAAAAAATGTAGTGTGGTCTTCTAGATGTGAGAGCAGTCCGCGAAGTGTACACAGCCGCCTATGCTGATTATGTACATGTGACATGTCGGATGATAAGAGCGTTTACATGATCTTAAGGCAAGTTTAATGAAGTTTTTAAATTTAGAGATTTTTTAAATTTAAGTATTTTAAACTTATTTTTAAAACTTTTAAATTTAAAAAGTAATACTATTTATGATAAAAGTACGTAAGGTTCATCACTTTTAACTTAAAAGATGTCATAATAGAGCCCCAATCTAAATTTGGAGCTCTAAATTTATTGAACAAAATAGAGCTCATGCTCTATTTTAACATCTTTTAAGTGAAAAATGGTATACCTTACGTACTTTTGTCATGAATAGTATTGTTTTTTAAGTTTGAGGACTATAAAAACAGACTTGAAATACTCAAAATTGGAAAATCTTTAAAATTAAAGCCTCCATTGAGGATGGCCTTATACCAAAAGACAAAAAAAAAAAAATGAAAAAAACTATAAAGCTCAAGCATATTATTATATGTGGTGGTATACGTATGTAAGTCTCATTTTCAATCTGGTATTTGGTGTCATTATGTTCATGGTCCTGGCTTTAATTCTCAAACTAATGGCATAAATCGTGGGCCCTTTGAGTACAAAGTCTATCATGCATCCATTATCCACATTTCAATAGATTAGTTTATGTAACAATTTATATTTTCTTATGGGGCAACGTTTATTTTTGTTCGTACAGTTGGATATTAAATGATTAACTTATTTAGAAATTTAAGTTATTAAAGATGTTTATTATATCGTTATTTATTATCTTCAAAATAAGTAGCATAATAGCTAGCATGTGATCTGTTTGGAAAAGTCTTTATACTCATAGAGCAAAATAAGTAGTTTTTCTTGTTATCATTTCCTTTTTGGTCAACGGTAGAAGTAAGATCAAAATGTTTTAGGGTACTAATTAACATTGATTTTGATCATTTTTTATAAGATCTTCAAAATGAAAAACTTTTGTTTCTTATTTTTTAATTTTGTGACACTGTTAACATTTAAATAATTTTTGTCTAAAAATAAACGGATTATAAAAGTTAAACATAAGGCTCATGTACATCGCAAATTTGGTAATGGTGAGATCAAAAGGTTTCAACATGCTCCATTTACTCTCATTCTTGAGCAATTCAAAGTTCCAATCTGTCTTAAGTTAGCTAAGTTAAAAATGGCATAAGCATTTGCTTTTTGATGTAGTTTATTGGTAATCCATGATAAGGTTTATCTCGTCAACATTGAGGTTAGCAGTTTAAGGTTGAAGAAAGAAATGAAAGCCTTAGATAACCTAAGAGCTTAATTAACTCCTAAGCCTTTTTCTTTTGAGCTTCATTATCAAAAGAGAGAAGAAAGATAATATGTTTAAGGGTAAGCTTAATTCGAACATAGTCATAGAGGCATATCTGATATGTGTATATAAATATAGATCAAGTGTGCTTTCTTTCATACCATATTTCAACAAAAAAATTTCAAACTTGTGCAAATACACACACAAAGCTGTGAAAAAAAAAAAACAACAAATCAAAAATCAAACCCACAAGTAACAATTTTTTTGAAAAATTTCAGTTTGTTTTTTGAAAAAAAAAATTGATTGCCGCTTTATTAGTTACCATTATTGCCGTGAGTGAGGGAGTGGGGTAGGGGGTCCTGCCGTGAGTGAGAGGGATTGGGGTGGGAGGTCTTGTGGTGAGTGAATGGGTGGGGGCTTGTTGTCGTGAGATTTTTTTTTTTGGTCAAGGTTGCCGTCGGTCGGATTGGGTGGGGGGCTGTTTAGATGAGGGATTGGGGTGGGTTTTTTTTTTTTTGGTCAAACTTATATGGTCTCTTTTTTTCTTTTTTAACAGAGACATGGTTTTAAAAAAAAAAAAAAATTAAGAGTATTTAATTGTTTTATTTGCAAGGAATTATTGGAATTTATATCATGTTGTTTAGGGTTTACAAAGTTTATGTAATATAAAAATCATCATAAACAATTAACAAATATAAATAAAAAATTTAATAATAAAGTTTGAATTAAAATAATATATTTAATTAAAACAAGAAAAGATTTTGGAATAAAAAAAATAGAGAATTTGTAAAATAGGGAAGTTGTTGGAGTGAAGCTGAAATAAAGATTTCCTAAAAACAGAGATTGAGTAAATATAGAGAAACTGTTGGAGTGAAACTAAAAAAAAGAATTTCTAGATGTAGAGAAATTATTCAAAATTTCTACATGTAAGAAAAAAAATAGAGAAACTATTAAAGTTGACCTAAAAAGGCTAAACTCGAAAGCTTTTTTAGTAGCAACTAGGTAGTTGAGGGTTGAAGATGTAAAGAAATAATCTTGGACGCATTTAACACATCACCATCTTAATTGTTTAAATTTCAATACATTGACAGAATTTGCACAACACATGTATGATGGATATAATGTTTATAGCCTAATATATATGTGTATGGGGAAAATTTTATATTTAGTCCCTATTGTTTGTAAAATATTTCAATTTAGTATTTATTATTTAAAATGTCTCAATTTAGTCTTTATTATTTTTCAAAAAAATTAATTTCTTCCCTATTATTTTTAAAAAGTTTTAATTTCGTTCCTATTATTTTTTTTTAAAGTTTTAAATTTATTCCTATTATTCAAGGACTAAAATAAAATTTTTTGAGAAACAATAGGGACAAGTGTGAAACTTTTTGACAATAATAGGGTTGAACTTAAAATTTTTGGAAAATAATAAGGACTAAATTGAGAAACTTTAAATAATAGGGACGAAATTGAAATTTTTAGAGAAATAATAAAGACTAAATTGAGATATTTTAAACAATAAGGACTAAACTGAATTTTTTTTGTAAATAATAGGGACTAAATGTGAAATTTTCCCCATGTGTATGATATGTATGTATATGCTAAGATATAGAAAATATCAAAAAGTCATATTGAGTTTGCAATTATATATACATAATATACAAAAGCAAGAAAATGTCTCTCTCTTATCTCCTTGAGCTCACGGCATAGCGAAGAAAAAGGAAGAAGAAATATTTCTTCCATTTTTCTTGCATTCAAGCTCAATCATCTTCAAAAGTTAGATAGCATACACAACCTAGAAGATCAAGGAGGCCTTTTCATGCTTGTTTGGGAATACTAGATCTCTTACAATTATGAGAGGTGTAATCTTGCTTCTAGTGGACAAACCTTGGTCTTCTTTGATTGTCTTCAAAAGGTAACCCTTTAATCTAACTCTTGATAACATGATGTCAAGATAGCTAGTCTCGTTTAAATAAAAGCCCTGTCGTCGGCTTATGCGTGATGATTTTATAAGGGCAAGTCTAAGAAATTTTTTATCTTTTCTTCATAACAGATAACGAAATTAATAATTTTTTT
This sequence comes from Ehretia macrophylla, assembly GCA_037974665.1. Classification (NCBI taxonomy): domain Eukaryota; kingdom Viridiplantae; phylum Streptophyta; class Magnoliopsida; order Boraginales; family Ehretiaceae; genus Ehretia; species Ehretia macrophylla. The sequence goes on from CM075776.1 coordinate 35,696,484, forward strand.
TTTATAAATTTTTTATTTTAATTTTACTTTAATAACACTTTTTATTTAACTCTCTATCTTTTTCTTTTTACTTTTCTTTTCCCACTTTCTCATTCATTTTCAACCACTATCGTTGACTTTAGTAATCCTTTCTCACTTTTCCTTACCTTTTCAATCACTATTTTGTAGATAGGGAACATGAAATCCTTGCTGAATGCAGCGAGTAAATGGCACTAACTGGCGAACTATCTAATCTGGCGAGATCATTTGACTAGTTTGTTAGAGTATATTTTTTTAAGTTGACTTGGTGGACTTGCTCTAACTAACCAAACAAAGCTAACCAGCCAAAAGCTGGTTTCTTAATTTAGGACAGAGAAGTAGTGCTGCAGTATCGTCTCCACGACGTTCCCAGATGGAAACCAGTAGTAGTGATTCAGAACCGTCGTCTCTACCACGTTCACAGGTGGAACTCAGTATTCATCCAACATCGCCTCTACCACGTTCCACGATGGAAATTCTTAGTGAGACCGAATCGTCTCCACCACGTTCACAGGTGGAACTCAGTATTCCTGCAGCATCGTCTCTACCACGTTCAACGATGGAAATTCGCAGTGCTGCAGTATCGTCTCCACCACGTCCACAGGTGGAACCTAGTATTGCAGCATCGTCTCTACGACGTTCAACGGTGGAAATTCGCAGTGATACAGTATCGTCTCCACCACGTCCACAGATGGAAATCGGGTCAACGAGCTATATCGCGATATTATCTCCTTTGCCATTGCAGACGAAAGTGGAGCGAGTTCATAATGATGGTAAGTAGTAACACTTTTTTCCTTCTTTTGAATACGTGCGTGCGTATATACATATTCACCATACGTGTTTGTGATATTTAACAACGGGTTAAAGACATATAAGACCCTGAGTTTTTTGTTTTGGACCAATTAGGTCCTGAGTTTTTTTTTTCTTCTTTTAAGTTTTTTTATTCGTCAAAAGTTAGTTAAATTTAACTGATAAGAGATATTTTAGTCATTTTACTTATCAGAAAGAGAAAAAATAAGGGTTTGTTTGGAAATATTTTCGAAAACTGTTGTTATGTTTTCGAAAACGGAAAAAAAAAAAAAACTTGTTAGACATGAGTTGTTTTCAATTATTATTTTTAAAAACTGTTTCGAAAAAATATGTTCTTAGCAACAAAAAAATAAGTCTACATTTTATATATTTTCATGTGTTTTCATTTGCTCTCCCCATCATATCTTCATTAAGGGGATAAAAGTTATTTTGCACAATCAATGACATATATGTTAAATTTAACTAACTTTTAACCAATAGAGGGACCTAAGAGGAGGACAAAAAAAAACTCACGAACCTATTTGGTTCTAAGGCAAAAAAGTCAAGGACTTATATGTCTTTAACCCTATTTACAACTATGCACATGCGTATCTATATGTAACCGTTAATTGTTTTGTTAATGAAGGCAATTAGCACAAACGATATGTATTCTTCTAATTAAACTGTAATTGAAGGATTCTTTAAACTGAATAAATAACACAAAACTCTCACTTCAAATAAAAGACAAGATTTTCTACCACTCTCTGTTCACTTATTTAATTATTTTATTCAAGAAAGATCCAAGTTGTACTAGATATATTAAACAATGTCTCCGCCAAGAATTGATCTAGCAACTTCTTGAAATTACACTGAGCAACATATCACCAGACCAAAGACCTATCACTGTTCACTTATATTTAGTACTAAAATGGCATATATGCGTGGGGAAAATGTCACAAATAGTTCCTATTATTTATAAATTTTTGATAAATAATCTCTATTGTTTTAAAAGTCACGTAGTTAGTACCCATTGTTTATAAAAATTTCACCAATAGTCCTCATTGTTTCACAAGTTATTCAGTTAGTCTCTATTAGTCCTCGTTGTTTACAAAAGTATCTCCATTAGTCCCTAATGTTTGAAAATACATTTGTAAATATTAGAGACTAATGGAGAGACTTTTGTAAACAATAAGGACTAATTGAGTGACTTTTGAAACAATGAGGACTATTGGTAGGACTTTTACAAACAATTAGAACTAACCGCATGACTTCTATAACAATAAGGATTATTTATCCAAAACTTGTAAACAATAAGGACTATTTGTCCAATTTGCCCTAAATGTGTGTGTGTGTGTGTGTGTATATATATATATATATATATTATAGAAAGTTAATTTAAAAAGAAGATTTATATTAAAGAAGTTTAAAAGTTGTGATCACTTTTGGTGATATCTAACCTTTTATAAAATATGAGGTCAAGATTGAAACTCATCGTAACTGAATTCTAATTTTATTACGATATATTCTTTTCAAATCATATGGTTTTCTTCCTCAACTGAAACATTTATTAGATTTGTATGGCAACTAATATTGCCTTTAATTTGAAGTTTCAAAATCCATTATTCTGCATCTAGAAGTCTTCTTTGATGCAACGAAGACCCTTCTCTTTTCATTGGGGAAGCGGGAGAGACGGTGAGGAATAGAATGGACTCCACTTTTTGTTTTAGTTGCACTTTTTCTTTCTTCTTTTCCTCTTAATATGCTTTTGGAAGCTGGCCATAAAATTTCAGAGATTAGATAAGACCAACTGTATATGTCGTTTGGGTATATATATATAAAGTTTATATGCCGGGGATTATATCTTCAGGGCATACATCATGTTTTTTAAATCAGTTTTCAATGGAGAACTATAAAATTATCTCTAGCAATTTAAATTATATAATAAACGGAAGGCTTGAAAATGTAATGTATGAAGGGTTGAAAACGTAATTGGAAGAGAAAGACTAAACTGAAGAAATGAAAATGAGATAGAGAGTTTATAAAACTTATTGAGTTAGAGGCGGAGTCAGAAATCGAACGTTGGGGCTGAAATTTTTTTTGTATGTATTTTTTGGAAGTTAGTAGAAAAACGAACAAAAAATGCTCAAAATTGGAAAAAACCGTTAATTTCATTTAAGTGTTACACCAAAATAATGTTTGAGGAAGTATAAACGTCTATAAACCTTAATGGAAAAACTTGTCTATGGTCCCTAAAATTTTTAATGACGAGAACATCTTTGAGAAGCCTTTTAAAACATATCAGAGTTTAAATTTTAGGACACATAATGCTGTTTAGAAAAGACATAATTAATTTTTGTTAAATACAAGAGACAGGTCCCAAAAATATAGCCCTTAATTAATTCAAACCAAAAAGTTAATAACAATTTCTAAATCAAGCAACTCCTATACTATCATTATTAAGCGAAAGTGATTTATACAATCACTTCGTTACTAAACCCAAATATATTTTCAAGGATGATCAATAATGATTACTAGAAATAGAACTACAATTGCAATTCTTTTTAGTAAAGAGATTAATTTAAGCATTAATCAAAGCGTGGAGACTCGCTCACCTAACATGAAATCTAGTTAATTAAAAAAAATAAAATCAAGTGGTTGGAGTCCTGTTGTTAATGAAATACAAAATAAAATTGTTGAAGATGACAATGAAAAAAAGGTACCTTGTTAATGAAAAGAAAAAGAAAAAGAAAAAGAAAATGTATTTATTGTTTTGCGGCAAAAGACAGACAAGATTAGATGAAGGCAAAAGACAGACAAGATTAGATGAAGATGATAGTTATTAGTTAAAATTTAAAAGGGAAGATAGATGATAGATGACAAATAGATAAAAAAAACAAAAAAAGGCCGAAATTGGCAAAGGGATTCCTTTTTTTCTTTTTGGTTATATCTCAACTTAAAACTAGAAACTAGAGAAAAAAATAATATTGTAGCAACAATGACTTGAACCCACAATCAACAACACAACTCCATACTCTTGACAGTTCTTACAACTCTTCCTTCTGAAATTTCTATTATCTGATTTAACGGAAAGTTAGGGTTGGAGCAAATGTGCTTGCTTTTCAAAACCATAAAAGAAATATTTGATGATTTTTGAACTATATTAGGATATTGTATACTTTCTAAAAATCACAGGTGGTCCGGTGCTATTTACCTTGGAGAATTGGACAAAGTATGAGATGGAGAGTTTATAAAGCTTGTAGAGTAGTTGCTTTGCTTCTGGAGCACACCTCCTAAATGCATACAATCATATATATTTGGGTGAAGTGCATCAGACCCCCTTATATTTTAGCGAAAGTGCACAATACCTCCCTATAGTTTAAAAACCCCCTGAGTTAGTTCTTGTAGTTTTTCAAAAGTGCACAACACCCCCCACCGTTAAAAAATCCGTTAAATTTAACAGAGAGTGTACTTCACACGCGTTAAGTGAGATTTTTTATTTTATTTTTAACGAATTTATTCATTAAATAATTATATGAATTGACCAAATTTTCATTTTTTTGGCCTAAACAAAAGAGGAAATGAAAAAAGAGATAAATGAAAAAAAAATGAGGGTATTTACGTCTTTTTTACAAAATCCATTAAATATGACTGATTTTATAAATGTTAGGGGGTGTTGTGCACTTTTAAAAAACATAGGGACTAGTTCAAGGAGTTTTTGAACTATAGGGGGGTGTTGTGCACTTTCACTAAAATATACGGGGGTTTGGTGCACTTCACCCTATATATTTATAGTGGTCTTAAGGCGGTGCATTACCGACTGCGGTGAAGCTTTGGCAGCTTCATGAATTTCTCTACAACTTTAAAGCTAATACATTCTAGAGCTAGCATTCGTATTGTTTATTAGTTTTGTCAAGAATATTTTTTTAAACTCATTCATTCTAGATTAATACTCTAGAAATGTGCATTAATTTTAATACTATATATCTCGTTTTCGCATTAACTTCTGTGTACAAGTGTTGAATAACGGGAGAAGTATCTTCTAATGAGCATTAATGTTGAGAGGATCCACAACCGATCCTTCTAAAGCTGTTGGAAGCTTGTCAATTCCCACAAGTGTCGGATGAGAGATTTGGAGCGCACTTTGTTCTTATGCTCATTTTGTTTGTATTGTCATCTTCTGATTTATTCTTTCTTGAAACACAACACACAGCAAATGACTGGAGGCAGCCTCTCTATGAATCCCTGCTGCGTGGTGATTGGGGTGCTATTGAACAAATTCTGAACAGTAAACCAGAAGCAATAAATGGTCCAGTTGGAGAAGACGGAGATACGCCACTTGTTGTAGCTATCAGAGACGGGCTGGGGATGCCTATTATAGAGGGGTTGGTTAAACGGATGCCACCTGAGACGCTAGCTGCTTGCAGTGAATTTGGCTATTCTGCCCTAGAATGGGCTATCTTAAACAACAATCTTCGAGTAGCCAAGTTGTTAATAGATAGAGACCCTCAGTTGCCTAACTCCCGAAACGGAAGGACCGCGACGTTACCAATCCAATTGGCTGCATCTCGCGGACATAGGAAGATGACTTTTTATCTGCACAAGGTCACTAATGCACATGAGTTAACTGGAAGAAATCGGGATGGCGACGATGTTCTTCAATGTGCAGTTGCTTCTGGGATGTATGGTGAGAGCTAACACATTCGAAAATCTGTAAACATGGAAATTTGGTATACAATTCTGACATGCATACGAATCTTTTGTTTCTTTTGTCACTCTAGATTTCGCTCTGCATTTACTTGAGCAACTAATTCAGCAAAACCGGCTCTTGGAGAACCCGTCTTCTCCATTGGCATCATTGATTGAAGACTCTTATGCTTTTCCAAGTGGATGCCGATTACCCATGTTCCAGTCAATAATATATTTTCGTGAGTTTCTTATTCTCTCTCTCTCTCTCTCTCTCTCTCTGTATATATATATTTATATATATATATATATATATTTATATATATATACACGAATGAGATAACAAAAAAAAACTCATATGATATTTGTTAAAAACTAATTAATAAATTGAAATTTAATATATTTTTTCCCCTACTTACACTGTTGGATTCCTGGAAACACTAACAATATTAGGGATGGTAGCAAATAAAGTTTAAATTTAAAATTGATGGGTATTTGTTCAATAAAAACTCTATAATAACCCACAAATAAGTTGATGAGTTTTAATAGTAGAGGGGCACAACAAACTTTTAGGGCAAATTGGATAAATAGTCCCTATTGTTTATAAGTTTTGGACAAATAATCTTTATTGTTTTAAAATTCACTCGGTTAGTTTCTATTATTTGTAAAAGTCTCATCAATAGTCCCCATTATTTTAAAAGTCACTTAGTTAATCTCTATTATTTGCAAAAATCTTTCAATTAGTCCCCAATATTTATAAATGTATTTGCAAATATTAAGGACTAATGGAGAGATTTTTGCAAATAATGAGGACTAATTGAGTAACTTGTGAAATAATAGAAATTATTAGTGAAATTTTTATAAATAATGAGAATTAATTGTGTGACTTTTAAAACAATAAAAATTATTTATCAAAAATTTATAAATAATAGAAACTGATTGTGAGATTTGTCCCAAACTTTTACATATCTAAATGAAATAGGGAAAGATCGAACCAATCACAGCAAGTCACGTGTAATGACTTGTCTGGAAATATTTACACAAGTTAAACGACAATTTAGTCTTTTAAAAAACAAAACTTGGATACCCCATATTTGTCTTCCCTCGTCATACCTGCTCTGTCTTTCCCTTCTGCTTTCCCTTTCAACCCACTTTTCTCTTTCTTCTCACACGTACACTAGAACACTATTTTCACACACATCCCATTCTCAGATAACTCAATCGCAATACATACGGTGAACACACTTATTTTTCACTACTTTGTTGGTTGGCACCATTTTTCACACACATCTCATTCTTCTTGGCACGCTTAGAAGAAAAGCAGCTTGGTTCCAAGTTGTTGCTGTTGCAGTTATACGATATATATCCACCATCCCACCGCCTATGGAGATGTGTATGTGTATGCATCCGTTTGTATGTATGTATGTGTATATATGTGTCTGTAAGAAATTGCAAAATAGCTAATGATGCATTTTATTGTCTAGAAAAATGAATAAAAGAAAAGAAAAAATATCAAGTTCAGTCACCCCATGAATGGTTATGTGATTCAGTTTTAATTATTGTCTTATGGTGTATGGATTTTATTTATTTTGTTTTTAGGCTTTTTTAACATTTTTTTTTTATACATATTTTTGGAGTGGTTTTCAATTTAAATTATTTTTTCTTAAATAATCGGTTTTGGATTTGGATAGTCACGGTTTATCATTATTTATCGATTTCACTTTTGGATATTGATTTTTAAACCTATCAATTTTCAGCTTTGGATAGATATTTTTAAACTTATCTGTTTTTTATTTTAGATTATGCTAAACGATTTTAATTTTGAATAATCTATTTTTTGCAGTTATCCACCCTGTTGCCATCTGTAAATAAAATGAAGTAATTGGGGAATAATCAAACCCTTTCAGCTTTTTTCTATAATAAACTTTAACTTAGAAGCTAATTTGGTAGTTTTTATTTTTAGAATATTGATTCCTCCCATGTAAAAATTTATAAACTTCAAGATCACCATATGAGATAATGGGCTATTCCTCATATCACAAATTGGTTTTATTACAAAACTCTATGATTTTTATCATGGTATTCATCCACATGTGACCTATTGTTTTCTTGTCTTGCTCTCATGCACCCCCATAACAACTCTTGGTTCTCGCTCTTTCTGACTCGTGCGTTTCCATGTTAGTCATCGGTTCTCAATTCTCACCGAATCACACGTAAATAAGTGTTAGAATATACATCATTCTTATATAGAAAAATTATAAATTTCAAGACATTTATGACCATCATATAAGGTTTTGGGTTACTCCTCTTAAAATCAATTAATTTTAAGCAGAAACTATAATTTTCAACAGTTATATTTTATGGTTTTTAATATAGAAAATGAGAAGTATTTCTTCCATTTTGCTTTATTTTTCTTAATTTGACTTGGTACTTAGTGCTGCGGTATAGGTAAGTGATTTGAATGAGAATATTTAAATAGGGGAAACCCCAAAATGAATAGTTTAATATAGTTTTTTGAATTTAAAATGAACAAGTGAGGACAACAAAATAAATGGAACATTTACATGTAGGTCTCTAAAACTATTTGAGAACTAGTAGGACTCGCATTGTCTGCAGATGTTATGTTATTTATTATTTTTTTTTTCTGGTCTTGGGTTGTAATAATTTGTTTTTTCTATCGTGTTAAAGTTGAAAACATGCCAATATATTATGTTAAACCACATTATAATAACATAACATGCATGTTCAAGGAAATATGAGCTGATTTGCTCCGGCTGGCCCAAGAAATTATTTTAAATCGTGTAATCACTTTTAGTCCGAAAATTGAAGAGTCTCTACTGCCCAGGTTGCATTGGTCCCACAAGTTATTCAAAATATTTAAGTTTGAAAAACTAAATAACTTCCACTACCTCATTAATGATTTTCAAAATCTCTTAATTTGAACAGGTGTATAAAATTCTTAAGTTAAAAAACATCCAAGTTTCGCCAATTTTTTTTTTTTTTTTTTAAATAGCATCCAACTCTTTTCTGAACCTTTATCTTCAGGCCATTCTTATTTCTTTTATTTCCTCTTCTTCTTGTTCTACTACATATGTTTATCAATTTTGGAGAGCAAATAACACAGAAGTAATTTATCAAAATCATCACTTTCATATCTAACCCTATTTAAAGAAAGGGATAATTATGCAAATGATCCCCATGTTTTCAATTTTTTTAAATTAGTCCCATTTGTTTCAAACGGTTCAAATCAGTATCCATTATTTTTAAAAAATGGTCAATTTGGTCTCTATCATTAAAAATAATATTAAATTTAACGGAAATGAACAACCATACAATGGTAAAATGGGAAAAGTGGTATTATAACATTCTCACTAAAGTTTACAAATAAATTTAATTTAGTCACCAAACTTATAGAATATTTCAATTTTGTCACTAATTAATTTTCATCTTCTTCTTCCTCCTTCCCCTCCATCAATATACACCTACCACAGCACCACCCCTACCCCTCATACCCCCTTCACACATGTACATATATATACAACACACGTAATATATACACACACACAAAACACCTTAATAAATTAATCTACTGATTAATTTATCCCTAACCTAATCCTTTACCTATCCCACATGCATCCTATATCCACACCCCCTCCATAGAACAACCCAACCCTTACATATCCCTCGCCTGCACCCTTTACCCCGTTATCACTACTCTCACGGTGTGTACGTGTGTGTGTGCATGCTTGTTGTATATGTGTGGTGTTTTTTTGTTAAGGTGTTATGTGTATATATGTGTACATGTGTAATCGTATTTGTGTTGTATATATATGTATATGTGTGTACGAGCTATGAGGGGTGGGAGTGGTAGGTGTATATTGATGGAAGTGAAGAAGGATGAAAATGTATTAAGGATGAAATTGAAATGTTCTGTAAGTTTGGGGACTAAGTTGATTTTTTTCTTTTAGTAAGTTTAAAGACTAAATTGAATTTATTTGTAAACTTTTAGGACTAAAATGAATTTTTATCAAAGTGTTATAATACTTTTTCTATTTTACCCCAATATTACTATTTATTGTCATTAAATTTAATATCATTTTTAACGTCAGTGACTAAATTGATCACTGCTTTCAAAATAATAGGGATGGATTTGAACTATTTGAAACAATGATGACTAACTTGAAAAGATAGTAAACAATATAGACCATTTGAATAACTCTCCCTTAAAGAAACTAAAAAGCTGGAATATGTTCTCTTTTTCTTTTCTAAGTGATGGATTATATTTATTTCCTTCAAATTTCATCTTCAAAATAAATTTTTTAGCAACTTTTGACATAATGGATTTTATATAATGCTATCTTTGAGCCGACTCTTTCAGTAGAAATAATTAAGTTTCAAAAAGTTGCATGATCCTTAACTTTCTTTCACTTGTTGGTTTTCGGCTCCAACCATGTCCAAGTCCAAGTCCATTACGAAGATAAAATAGAAGTTGTGAGAGTAGAAGAGAGGAATTCAAATCCTGGTGAAATAGTACTTATTGCCTATAAATAGGATTTTTTAACTTATAGTTATTTGTTGCAAGGGCCACACTCGATAGGGGGTATGGATGTGAGAGTGGGATTTTTGTTTTTAACAGTATTTCGTCTGATAAAAAACATGTTATTGTGTGAGGATATTTTTTCATGCTTTTGCTAGAAAAATCTGATTAGAGAGGGTTTAGGATTTTTCTCATATAAAGTCATGTTATTGTGTGAAGATATTTTTTTGTGCTTTTGCTATAAAAAGTCGATTGGAGAGGGTTTAGGCTTTTCCGTATATAAATTCATGTGAACGATGATTTAGAATATTCCGTTCATAAAGTCATATGAGGGAGGGTTTAAATTTTTTCCATAAAAAAAAAAACGTTGCATTTCTAATTATAATTGTGTAATAGTGGATTACCCAAAGATGTGATCGTGTACTTAAGCAGAGGATCTATGGAGTTTGTTTTTTCTTTTTCAAGATCTATAGCTAGTAAGAAACCAACTTTTATATTCTAGATTGAGAGAAGTCATTGATAGTATAACAGTTTTTTTAATGTATTTATGTGTCTGCGTAATCTATCCATATTGTTCTTTTTTTTCTTTTCATTTAAATTGATCTTCTCAATTTTATATCTGGTCGGTTTTGGGTACCCGTTGGGGGTATCTTTATATAAACGGTTTCGATTTTTGTTGAAGATTTTAAATTCGTCGGTTTTTGAGTTCGGTAAATGTAAAGCTTAATCAGGTTCGATTTCAGATATCTGTATTTTTGCGAACATGGTTGACATGATCTTGCCATGTCTTCATAAGCTTCATTTTCAATGTCTTAATTATCAAATTTATCAGTCTAAAATAATAAATTTCAGGTATTAATTAAACCTCAAAATTCACTTATAAATGACATTTATTATAGGTCTCCCACCAATATTCATTACAATAAAAAGTAATTGTGTTGAGCTTGAAATTCACTAGTCCAATTTGATTAACTCAAATATTATTTAAACTCAAGAAACTAATTTTTAAATCACACTAACTACTGGTACGAGACATGATATATGTGGTTTCGAAATTAGTCTTATGTGCAAGTAATAACTTGTGTTAACAATTTTTTGTTAGTGATTTTAGCCCAAGATAGCTATTCTAAAAGCTTTACGACATTAATTGATCTTGCTTGTAGGCAAACAAAATTGTGGGAACTAGATATTCTAGGGGACAAAGGGCTACAATCTAGAAAGGTGCCCCCTCTAAATTCCTGCACCCTTTAGTTGGTTCTGTTTAGTGAATTGTGTATATAACTAACAACAACGTTGCATCCTCAACAGGGGTAACCGTGATATTATATGTTGTTATGAAATTATATGATGTAGTTTATAAATATTTTGGATTTAAATGATAACTCTAATTAATTATTGTAGATTAGTGGATTTGAAGTCCAGAGACAAACTTTATTAGACTTAACAAGAAAATAGCTCTTGAAGAATAAACCTTGCTTTACGATTTTCTTTGCTTCGTTGATTACATGACCCACATTGATTTCAAGCAGTTAACTATTCGTTTCGCAATAGTTACCTTTCTTGACATTTGCTAATAAAATCGGAGAAACAAATTAGAATGTTTGTCTTATTGTTAATTTAATCATTCACCTTTCAGGTTACCCTATAAGGCTCGAAACTATAGAAACCTTGGAAGGTGAAGGTATGAGATTGAGGCCACCTAGATTCACTTCAGATGACTATTTGATGCTTTCACGGGATGAACGTCCACTGCGTAAGACATTTTTAAATTTTATTCCAATTTAACATGACATGCAAGAAGTGCAAGTTTTTACTATAACGTGTTGTATGTCTTTACCACTATTCTTCTGCATCTACATGACCAGACTCATTAATCTCCCCCAAATAGTTTCAGAAAAAGAAAAAATATATCGGATGACTTGCAAAAACTTATGGGGTAGATGGCACAAAACCCCTCTATGGTTTTATTTATGTGCACGTTTGCTTCTTATACTTCATTTAGTGCACATTTCCCTCTTGCAGTTTGATAAAATAGTATGTATCCTCTTTCCATTAAAAAATTTGTCCAACTTAACGATATTTGTATTCCATGCACGCTATTTGTGAAATTGCTAGTGATTTACTTTTAAAAAATTATTTTACTAGACCAAAATGCCCTTATTTGGGTATAATAGTCATTTTTGTTCTTTTATTCTGTCATCACCAGCTTTACAAAAAATAATAATAAATAAATTAAAATTGGTGCCATTGTCCCCAACCCCCTCACTCACCCCGTGCTTTACCAAAAAAATAAAAATGAAAAGGGTAAATGACCAAAATGGTCTCTTATCTTTGAGTTTTATGATATTATTATCCCTTATTTACCAATTGTGACAAATTAGTTCTTTATCTTTAAATTTGTGACGCTGTTAGTCCTTTTAACAAAATTCGTTAATTTTTTTTAACGCGGATTGCATGCGCCCAACACTTGACCAACTTAAGTCAGATTTTGGAGGGGTAATGTACTAATTGGTCACGTGCCAGGTGAATGTAATCTACGTTAAAAAATTAACAAAATTTGTTAAAAGGACTAACAACGTCACATATTTAAAGATAAGGGACTAATTTTTCACGTTTGGTAGATAAATGACAAAAATATTAAAAAAACCCAAAGATAAAGGACTATTTTGTCATTTACTCAAATAAAATATTTAAGTGATGCCATCGTCCCCAATATCCCACCACTCCCCGGTACCCTATACCTAGCCCCGCCCAACCCTACCCTCCCCTCCCCTCCCATTCACCCCCTACAACCCACCCCGTCATCCCCGTACCCTACCCCAACCTCATCAGTTCGCTACTCCCTGACCCCACCTCGTTAGCTCCAATTTCTTTCTTTTATTTTTTAATTTTGGTATGTGTGTATGTATATATGTGTGTGTGTTCGTCATTGCCGCATGGTAAAGATGTTCATGGGGGTGGGGGGTGGGGGGTGTGGTTGGTGGGGTGTTTAGTGGTAGTGGTGGTGGGGGGGGGGGGGATGGGGTGGGGGAAGGGGATTAGGGCAGACCATTTTTTTTGGGCTGAAAATAAGATTTTATTTTATTTTATGCTGAAAAACCTTTCTTATTTTTTTAAAGGGCATAATTTTATCTAATTTTGATTTTTTTTCACCTTTATAAAAGGCTATGATTGTCAAATACACACTGCTGTTAAAAAAATTAATGGCGGGTAGATGGATAGGAATGTGTGCATGGTTTTAATAAGCACAGGGGGTACTAACAACTTTATAAAACACATGGGGTAAATGTGCACATAAATAAAACTGTAGAGGGGTTTCATGCCATTTACCCAAACTTATATCCAATTAGTTGGCAATTATGTCGAGCAATTAAGTTTGTATCATAATGTTACTATTTTTCTGACAGCAGTGAAGAAAATAGTAGCCAATATTTCAATAATTTAAATATCTTTAGTTTATCAAAGCATCTGTTTTACAATGATATTAGCATGACTAGAGAAAGAATTACTGCCATTGAAAATAGAAGAATCAAACCAACTACTGCAAAAACTGCATACTGTCTTGATGAATTTTGACCAATTTCCTCGCTGTTCAAGACTGACCAATAGCAAGGGGATAGTGAACAATTCCAACCATTAGTTTTTGAAGGAGGATGTTTGTACTTGTTGATGAAAATTATTTGAAAAATTAGAGAATTTTTAAGAGAGTGGAGAGAACTTGGCTTATTAAATTTGTATGTTATTAGTTTTTGGTTTCGTGGTTGGAAGAGCTCACATCTAGCTCTCCAAACAGCTCTAATAGTGGCGGAGCTAGGAATCCAACGTCAAAAGTGCACTCGTACAAAAAGAGATGTTAGAGAATATGCTCGTATACTAAAAGTGTCTAATATAAAAAAAACAAATTTCTAGAAAAAAACCCAAAAGAGAAAAAAGATTTTTTTTTTCCACCCTCTCATGAAAGAGTGACTCCACCACTGCCTCCAAAGATGCTTCTACACTAAGATACTTTAATAAAATATTCAAGATATTTTCTAAAATTAAGAAAAGTCAGCTATATGTTTTAGTAAAAATATCCTAAATTTTTCTTCCCAAAATTTTTTCTAGGACTTCTTAGATACTTCTTAGATTATATATCTCTAGATTTTTTTTTTTTTTACATTCTATTCCGTATAATATGAGCCATTAGTTTGGGTCATATAACAGATCAATTAGTAATACTTTGAGCAATAATTGCAATTGAGCCAAATGAGCGGTAATATATGAATTCTAACACCAGCATTCTGTTTCTCAATTCTTGACAGGCTTCCGTCGATATATTTATCTTCTTATGGAACGCGCGTTAGAAAAAGCAGCTTGGAAAGTACTCAAATTAGGTAAGCACAAGTTTAAAGGGGACTTATCTATAGTTGAATATTTATCTATAGGAAAAATGACAGTAAATAATTCTTATTATTTTTCTAAAATTTTAAATTTATTGTTATTATTTAAGATTAGCTAATTTAGTTCTTATTCTTTTCTAAAAAAATTTAAATTCATCATTATTATTCATAATTAGCCAATTTAATCTCTATTATTTAAAAAAAAATTAATTTAGTACCTATTATTTTTATGCCCTGCAAGGCAAAATAAATTTCGCTCTTCTTTGATGGGAAAGCACCCTTCCCAGTAGCCATTTATTGTTTAATTAATCACATATCTCCAAATTGCAAGAACCAACCATAGCTGAAAAACCTATAGTTCACAAAAGATATAATCGTCAAATCTAAATCTAAATTATGATATAAATGTTGCATAAATTGTTAAGAATCGTATATAGTATTTAAAATTTTTAATTAAATAAAACGTTGCGGAAATATGAATACTCATGTATCACGTTCATGACTAATTACGTAAATTAATAACAAGCATAAATAATCAATATTAAATAAGTATAGAAGATTTTAGGATTACCTTTATTATGCTAAATTCGATGTAGAATTTGATCGTTTCAGAGCTCTCCACACGCGAGTATCAGTCAACAAAACCCCCCACTCAGAGTTTTAGAGAAAAATATATTTCTATGAAAAACAAAATTTGTGCTAGATTTTCTGTCTATCATAGTTTCCTATTTATAGGAAACACTTAACAAGCTAGGGCTAGCTTTTGGGCCAGTCTTAAATGATGGACTTGGACTGATAAATTGACTTGACTAAAATTCCAATCTAATCAGTCTTAAGTCCAATTAAACAATTGAACACTCCAATATTTAATTCAATTTTCTTGCTGACTAATTTCCGGATCTCTTTTGTGTGTGACCTCTCGGGTTCATAATTAATTGATAGTGAAATTGAAGGAAAACGTTATAGGTTACATGATTCATATTCAAAAAATTTCATGAACATGGCGGACACAATCATATAGAATTTTACTATAATTAAACATGCATAGTATTTAAAAACTCAATTTAATGTTTGAAAGAACAGTATGAAGGTTCACATACCTCTTGGAGCCAAAACGAAAAAATGAAAAACAAAATCTTCACAAGCAACCAATAGGATTTGCAACCAATAGGATCTGCAAGCTTCTACTGACAACTCTTGATCTTCCCTTCTATGACCAAAATCCACCAAAGCAATTCTAGTTGTGGGACTAGAATTTATATTAAGAAATAACTAGAAGAGTTTCTTCAAAAAATTGAAGCCTACTCAAAAGAGAGAAGAGAGAACTCTTGAAAAGTTTGTGCAATTTTCCAGAGCTGTAGGAGAGACCTATTTATAGGAGAGGAGTTTGAGAAAAATCTCCAAGAAAATCAATGTGGGATTTCTTTTCTGTTAAACTTTCCACAACAGAAAAATCATAAATAATTTTTCTATTTTTTCTCCTCTTTTTTTCCCTCCTTAGTCGAAAATCGTAGGCTAACTTAGCCCTGGACCCACACGTTTGCCTGGGGACGAGGGCCAGGGTTCTGGCTTAGCCCAGATGCTCTAATTAATTTTTTTGTGCAATTATTTAATTTAATTCCAGCCAATAATTAAAAATAGAAACCTCTTCCCAATAAAATAGAAAGTCTATTTTTAATACCTAATGGACAATTAAATTAAATACTCCCTCTCATAGTTATTTACTATAATATAAATATTACTCAAATGATTAATTGACTAGAAAAGGGACCAAAAGACATATTTACCTTTTCACTAAAAATGAATAAAATATTCTCGCTAGTCTCTTAGCAATATTTTATCACTTTAACTTAGTCCACTCTACTATTGGACTACATTTGTACTCAAAGATAAATATTGTATTTACATAAACAGTCTTTCGCCCAACTAAGTGATGAAATGACCATAATGCCCCTCTATACTTACTCGTAGTCAAGTCAGGTTCCATAGTGTACTATCACCTCTTGAGCTACATCTTAAAATCCTTAGATCCTCTGAATTCACCATTCAACCATTCTCCAAGAGTTATCCACTTATCTAAGGGAACTACCTTCAAGTGTAACGCCAAGTACATCAACATGTACTACTATGCATAGATTAAAGATGATATAGTCTCAGATCAATCAAAGGGAGGGATTAATGTATAGACTTTTTATTACAAATGCACATTCCTTCTAATCAGGTCCTATACACCCATTAGATGACCTAGCAATTAGGCCATACCCATAATGGCCCAAAGTGCAAGCACCCGACTTCGTTGGTTCATCCACACTTATTCAAGATTAAGAGCTATGTGTCACGTGCTCAGAGTTTTGGGGTCCCCCCCCCCCTCCTGGGTACTGTGCCGAGAGCCAAGCCCCACGAGTCGTACAGAATGGGTTTTAATAGGTATATCCTTTGGTTTCAGGTATTTCAGTTGCTCTGGACCTTGTGTTTTGATGCTTATACTTGCTGACTCTGTGGAAAGGCGTATCTCAGCCCTAACCTCCGGGGTTGGGAGCCGGACAGGGCGTCTGCTGCGCGCTTTCCGTCTCAGTTGGTATCAGAGCCAGCCGGTCATTCTTCCATGAACAGACGACGATTTTGTGGTGTGTTGGGGACTCTTAGTGCTTGCGGGGTTACATTGGTCCCCCTGGATGGATTCGAGCGCGGGGGTCTCTCCATCCAGTTTTGAGGGCGGTCAGTGGGTGCGGGACCGTCCCTCCTTCAAGCAGCAGCCAGGTGGGCCTGCCTTTTTGTGGAGCGCCAGGCTCCTTGTTTTGGGGTGTGTCGTGCATTGGTGGGCGGCATGACCCAATGTAGCGTTCCCTCGTTTTGTGGGCGACAGGTTTCAGTGGGCACAACCTTCGTCCATGGTGCGTCGTCCGTCTGTTCGTGACCGTCTGGTTTCCTGGTAGGCATACGCCTAGCGCTTCCGAAGATGTTATCTCTGGTTCGTTGGCAAGTGGTTTGTGTGGAGGAAGTCCTGCAGTTGGATGCCGCGGTTTGTGGTGTTGGGGTGTTGGCTAGTGCCTTGCTCGTTGGCCCATGTGCGCGTCGTGGCAACGGGTGAAGTCCGCAACGAGGGCGTTTGCGGATTGGGTAGGGGAGTGTGTCACGTGCTCAGAGTTTTGGGGTCCCCCCCCTGGGTACTGTGCCGAGAGCCAAGCCCCACGAGTCGCACAGAACAGGTTCTAATGGGTATATCCTTTGGTTTCAGGTATTTCAGCTGCTCTGGACCTTGTGTTTTGATGCTTATACTTGCTGACCCTGTGGAAAGGCGTATCTCAGCCCTAACCTCCGGGGTTGGGAGCCGGACAAGACGTCTGCTGCTCGCGCTCCGTCTCATATGGCCCACTTAGAAGTTCGTAGGTATAGGTGTACGTTTTTTTATAGTACGTATTTAGAGTACACACCTATGGTGGTCCATCCAATGCATACACATGCATAAACGTAATAAGTTTAGAACAAATTTATGGTCAAGGTAAATCATTTATTCCAACTAATTATATCAATTTATTTTATGATAAAAATTCAGGTTTATTATCATCATATATAATCATGTAATTGATTGAAACTAATCGAATAATTGTAATGTTAACCTAAACTTTAATGAAAAAAAGTAGAAGAACGCACAAGGTTATCATGTGTTTTTAAAATTTTTGATTTTAACATAGTATTGTTAGATTTCCTAGAGTTGTAATCAAGAATAAAATTTAACTCTAAAAAATAAAAATAAAAGACTATCAAGATTTTGGAGCATCTAGTTAATCAACATATAAGAGGAAACATTAATTAGGGGAAAGAAAAAGGAAAAAAAAAAATAAAGAAAGAGAATTAATATTCATTTATCTAGTTGGCATGCCAACTAGGGATGCCTATTAAGAGGTAATAATTAGGTGATGAAAGAAAATGTGATCTCTAGTATTACTCTTAAAGATGTAGTATATTTTAGTAAATCACTTTGTCCCCAAAACATTTAAAAGATTTTACTTCCTCGTGAAAGAATATTTGTATCAAATTAGTCCTCAAATCTGGCTTCGTCTGAGGCACCCACACTCTTGCCGTCTATTTTCCTGAAGAAAACAGAGATTTGGAGTAAATTAATTATAGACATTTATGGGGACCAATTGAAACAACAAATACAGTATCGAGATCCAAAACGAGACAAAAGTTGTTTTAGGCGGCAAAATGAATTTTATACGATCTATATCACTCGCGCGAACTGGAAACAAAAGGAAAACATAAATTGAGAACCAGATAATCAGTACTCCCAAGTTATTCATCTATTTCACATATTATACACAAACAGAAAGCAACTGCATTAATTTATTTCTGCTGTATAAAGAAATTAGGAAAAATGTTTTTTGCAATAGATAATTGAATTTGCCATTGGTACAGTTCCGCCATTGGAGAAAATAATTGCCTTAAAGCTAAAGCACCATCAAGCTCTTGAACTCGTGGAAAGCTTGTGCAAGGAAATCAAAAACAGGGAAGTAGGGGACGTTTCTGGTATAGTAGGCCATCTGTTTATTTCAGCAGTACAAAATGGAATACCTGAGATTGTTGAAGAGATCATAGTGGCATTTCCTGATGCAATAAATTACGCTGATGAAGAAGGGAGTAACGCGCTACATCTTGCAGTTGCGTTTCGTCATGAAAAGGTATTCCATATCCTTTGCCAACAACGAATAAAGAGACTTCGTAAAAGACAACCAACCAAGATTCTAAACACTGATGCAATTAACATCCTACAAGTGGTGGCAAAGAGGCCTCGAAGAATGCGACTTGATGGTGATTCCAGAGTAGTTCTACAGATGCAACGTGAACTCCAATGGTATAAGGTACTCCCCTTCTTTCGTATTAGATGTTTTAGTTGGGATGTCATATATTTTAGGGTAAATTGTGCAAATAGTCCCTTTTGTTTATACATTTTTTTAAGTTGGTCTTTAATATTTCAAAAAATTCATATTAGTCTCTAATGTTTATAAAAGTGATTTAAAATAGTTCATATTGTTTAAAACTAGCCAATTTAGTCCCTATTATTTTTTGCAAAATTTTTTAATTAGTCCCTAAACATGGATCATATGTAGAGACTAAATTGAGTTTTTTTAAAAAATAATAGGGACTAAATTGAATTTTTTAAAAACTAATAAGGATTAACTTGGCTAGTATTGAACAATAGAGACCATTTTGAATCACTTTTGCTAACATTTGGGACTTTTATGAATCTTTTAAAATATTAGGGATGTCATTAAAAAAATATGTAAACAATAGAGATTAAATATGAAATTTACCCTATATTTTACATAGAAAGTAACAAATAAAACATATTTTCAGAAAACAAAAAAAAAATGATATAAAAGGTGAGGCCGAATCACGAAATATTTTTAAACATATTTCGACCAAAAAATAAAAATTAAACACAAAATTTTAGCTATAAAATGTGACATGTTGCTGATAAGTTAATTTGAGTATGAGTAATATTAGATGTCACCCTATTTTTATCACCCAAATATCACTTCTTATGTGTATGTATAGTTAACATATTGTCTTAAGTTAGCATGACACTATACGTACACATATGAAGTGATATTTGATAAGGGTAGCAACGTACATATTGTGGTCAAATCTTCTTTTAATTTGTTACTAAACATGTCAAATCTGCTTAGAAGCACGTTAGCTGCTTATAAGCACATTTTACACTTTTATAAGCTCAACCATAAATCCTCTAATTATGTTATAATATATTTTGTTATCTAATAACAGATATTCAAAACCATATAAAAAGAAAATTAATAACATCATTTTGACACCATCTAAAACCGTACACTTGATCTATTACTGTTGTATTTCTGAAATGATATCCTTAAAAATACAGTTCTCTATAAATATTTTGCAACGCAAAAGTTTAGAGGGAACCCAGTTATCCCTTTTAAGTGCACAGAAGTAGTGATTTTCTCAGTATATGCTCCATTTGTCTTTTAATATTAAATTTACATTTCTTACGTATTCATCAAATTAAGACATTATTTTTTGAAAAGGTATTGTATCTTGCACTTAGCAGTAAAAAGGTTTAGAAAAGTTCGAAAATGGTCATATATGTCCTCACAATTTATTATATTACCACCTTATTAAATAGCTTAATTAGATCAAGTGTTAATGTAATATGGTATCAGACCGTAGATTAGACGGTCTTAGGTTCAACTCCTATGCAACCCTTTTAAAAATAGAACAAAACAAAAAAATTGTTTACATGGATAGCTCAAAAACAAATTTTACACCATATAAAAGTTTATAATATTAGAGAGTAGTTTATTATATTTATTTACTGAATTCAACATGCCCCTCACGTGCAATGGGATTTGTTTTGAGCATGTGGACAATTTCTTTTTGTTTTTAAATAAGTGGCGGCGAGATTTGAACTTAAGATGTTTTGTTAACCTGAGTTCATATTCTATATTAATTTATATTAAATTACATCCTCATCTAAATACTTATAACTATTAGAGAAGAATTGGTTGGAATGTGTTCATATCTGTTAATATGGTTTTGGTTCTATATTTAATTATTGTCTTAAAAAACCCTCCTCACATGCAAGCAGAAATCATTTTGAACTTTAAACATGGATCATTTTTATTTATGTAAAAGTGTCTTTTTGATATTCTCAGTTTTGAAACCATATTAAATTATCACCCATTTAAAATTTCTCGAATTACCAAAAGTAAAGGCCCAAGTATAACTCACTGCATTTCAAACAGGGAGTGGAGAAATTAGTGCAGCCTAAACAAAGAAATCGTAAGAATGAGCATGGAAAATTACCATTAGAAGTATTTGATGAAGAGCATCGGGAAATGCTTGCATCTGAAAGCGAGTGGATGAGAAGTATGGCAAATTCATGCATAGTTGGAGGATCACTCATTGCCACAGTGGTTTTTGCTGCTGCGATTACAGTGCCTGGGGGAAACAAGAGCGATGGTGTTCCCAATTTTTCTAAAGAAAAAGCTTTCAGAGTCTTTGCCGTCTCAGACGCGTTTGCTCTTGTTACTTCCCTAACTACTGTGGTGACGTTCTTGTCCATTTTCACGACTCGTCATTCGGTAGATGATTTCCTTTATGGCCTGCCCAACAGATTAATAGTTGGTTTAATATCTCTATTCCTCTCTTTGATATGCTTGATGGTTGCCTTTAGTGCCACAGTATATCTTGTGATCGCAGAAGAGCATCATTGGGTTATCTATCCAACTGCTGCACTGTCCTGCATACCAGTGATCTTCTTTGCAAAATTCCAGTTGCGTTCGCTGCTACGTATGATCAAATCCACGTATGGTCGCAACATCTACAAATATATTTTAAGTAACTCTAAGAAGTTATATGATTATTAACTATTTATCTTTCTTCTACCTCTATCATCTTGTTTTCTAGAACAATGGCATATATTTCCAAATAGCAAGGCAAGAAGATTGTTTGTTGTGAACTCCTGCAATGACATATATGTTTGGAAGAAAACCTTGAACACATTTGTCAATTTGTGCCAATTTCTATGTTGTATCCCTTTGGGAAAATTTCACATTTAGTCCTTATTGTTTACAAAGTATCTCAGTTTAGTCTCTATTATTTAAAATGTCTCAATTTAGTCCTTATTGTTTCACTAAAAGTTTCAATTTCATCCCTATTATTTAATATGTTTCAATTTAGTCCTTATTATTTTTCAAACAGTTTCAACTTCGTCCCTATTGTTTTTAAAAAGTTTCAATTTCGTCCATATTATTTTCTTAAAGTTTCAATTTCGTCCCTATTATCTAAGGACTAAATTGATTTTTTTTGAAAAATAATAGGGATGAATTTGAAACTTTTTAAAAATAATAGGGACGAAATTGAATTTTTTTGGAAAACAATAAGGACGAAATTAAAAATTTTAAACAATAGGGATGAAATTGAAACTTTTAAAAAAACAATAGGGACTAAATTGAGACATTTTAAACAATAAAAATTAAATTAAAGCACTTTATAAACAATAAGGACTAAATGTAAAATTTTTCCTATCCCTTTTAAGTAATTGTTCTCACACGAGTATTCTATGAATTTTAGTTTTTCAATGAAATTGTTTTATAATGTTAGGTTAAAGAAGGTTAAGGTGACTAATGTTAGGTTCATCATTGAACTTTATAATGGAGTTTTTTTTATCATTATTTATTGTTCTTGATTATTTTTATGACGTATAACGATTTCAGGATCAACAATTTTAGAGGTGTGGATGAAGGTACTTAATATTACTTCTTCAATGCCTACATTACGCAATTATCTATTTCTCTTACGGCCTTACACCATCTGTAGTGAAGCAAGCATTTTCGGTTTGCATTATTCTTGAACAATGATTAGCACACTAATCCCTATACCCCTTGGACTTTTCTAAATATAAAGTGAAAAAACCACTGCTTATTATAAAATCCAATATCTTTTCATTAGGGTTATAAATTCTTACTTCTGTTGAGTAACTCCTAACACCTAAATGCCTTAACCAAGGGTTCCTTCTCGTTCACAGTTCAAAGATAGTCTTTGATATCAGTTTATTACAAACTGTATTCAACAGATACATATCGATTTCTAATGTATTCATAAACAATAACATAGGTAAAGATCCTAGCCATATCCAATAAGGCACTATTACACCTTGCTATAACACTATTTTCTAGTGGTGTTTTTGCCGTAGTGCATTGAGCACGTTGATCATGTTTTATGAGGAATTTAGGAAATGGAAATGGAACTTAACTCAATCTTCATACATTTCATAGCATTCACAGCTTCTATTCAGCCTAACAATTTTTACCTTAATTTTCATCTCGTTTTCAGTGATTCGTTTTGGACTACGTACATAATGACATTTGTAACAATTAACTCAAAAAAAAAGAAAAAAAAAAGAAGAAGAAGAATGAAAGACTTTTACATCTGATTCAAACATTTCATCTCCTTAAGACGTACGTTGATTCTTTAATATGTTGCGGATATTGGTATAAGATCCGACCTAACCAAAATCAGGTGTGAACCGACCCAAGTCCGACCTGCGAATCATCGCCCGACCTCGCATTAATAGGGGCTGGGACATAAAGGTATTGTCCGTTGGATAATAGTTTTATTTCAAGGATAATAGTTCAGGTCAAGCCTAAACAGTGTAGAGCAGTATTAGACATTTAATGTCTGCCTATCTTAATTGTTAGTATAAATATCCTTTTCAATGCTCTTATTCAAGGTAGCCAACTCTCACTAATTGTTTTCTTCTTCCAGTGATTATTTGAGCTCAAACATACTAATTTATCTTCATGCCTAACGGGAGACGCAGAACATAACACCCATGGTTACTTGCCTTTTTTTGCAGGGCAAACACTAAGCTCGGGCTGGAACACTAGTTCAACCCTTATCAGTTGCCTACTTGCAACTGCCTTCACTGATAATAGTCACACATATGTTACTTGTGTTCGTTAGCTAAATTTTTTTAGCATCGTCTTGGAGGCATTGGTTAGAGTTGTTAGGACAACGTTCGTAGGAGAGCAAGATCGTTAAGTTAAGAAAACAGTGATAAATACAAACAAGAGTCGAGTGATCAACAACGATATGAAGAGCATGAAAATAAATGATAGTGACTAATATAATTTTTAGAGCCACAATAAACAAAAAATAGAGACAAAAGACACAAATAGAAAATTGATATTATTGTACGTACCACATATTAAAGAATACAAGCAACATACTAAAACAACTTTCCTGTACCAAACTTGTAAACTCCGTTTTGAAATCTTAGGTTCAGTAACATTGGACTTCATAATGGAGTTTTGGATAATTTATTTGTTGAAATCTTATGTCTTAACTTCTTGAATGCTCACGTTATACCATTATCCATTCCACCTTGTACCATATTCAGTGTACATAGCATTTTTCCTTTTTCAATTCTTGAACTATGATTACCATAGTGAACCTATAACCCTTGGGCTTTTCTACATATATATAGTGAAAAATTCACTGGTTGTTACAAAATTTAATTTCTTTTCATAATTTTTAATTGATTACCTAATTTAAAAGTTTAAACTATTAGAAAGAGGTTTGTTGTATTTATTTATTGTGTTCAACACCCCCCTCACATGTAAACTAGATAATTTTGGTTATGTCTTACACATGGATGTAAATTTACAAATGGGTCGCGATAGATTTTGGAACACATGACCTTTTGGTATGTACCTAACTTTTGAAACCATATTAAATGACCACTTCATTTAAGAAATTAAACAGTTAAAAGATGAGTTTTCCGTATTTGTTTATTGTATTCAACAATAATGATTATATAAATTCTTACTCCCTGTTGGAAAACCTCAAACACTCAGTGTCTTAAATTACGTTTTATTTTGATTCATATATGGTTCAAATTTAGTCTTTGATATAACTTTATTAGGAACTCTATTCAATAGATACATATTGATTTTTATAGATAAGTACAAACATGAACATATACGTGAGAATATATGCTCACATTAACGATACATGTTTGCATATAATTACACCCGTGCACACGAGCTTCTATATGTTACCCTTAATTTGTTTGAGGTAAATCACTGATGATTAATGAAGCTAATTATAACAAAGGATATTTTAAAGCATTTGGTGTTGGATTATGGCTCGAATCCCAAGCACTGTAAGATTCCATAATCTGTAGGAGTCATCATTGTAGTTATTTTTATGAGTAATAGAGAATGATGCTTTGAGCTGAAGCACGTTAAAACTGCGTATTTTTCAGGTATTGATGTGCACGATCGTTCCAATAGTTTGAAGGTAGTCAATTCCCACAAAAAAAGAGTATGAGATGAGATTTTGTTTTGGGGCGCTATGTATTTTGTATGCTCATTTTGTTTGTATTGTCGTCTTGATCTGATTCTTTATCTTGAAAAATCAGCACAGATTATGAATGGAGACTGCCTCTCTATGAAGCCTTGCTGCGACGTGACTGGGATGCTACCAAACAAATTCTGGACCAAGTACCTAAGGCAATCGTTTATCCGGTTGGAGAAGACGGAGATACAGCTCTTGTTGTAGCTATCAGAGAGGGGCTAGGGATGCCTATTATACACAAGTTGATAAATCTGACGCCAATGGAGGGACTAGCTCTTATTTACGATCAAGCTGGCATGACTGCTTTACATTGGGCTGCAATGAAAGGCGATCTTCCAGTAGCCAAGCTTTTAATAGAGAAAAATCCTGCTTTGCCTAATATCAGCCACCCAGTTTTAACGACGATACCAGTAGACGTTGCTGCAGCTTCGGGACGAAGGGAGATGACTTTTTATCTCTACAATCTCACCAGTTCAGAAGATCGTTTCAAACGATCATATGCCTTGTGTCTGTCTGGCATGTGTGTCTATATCCAGACACAACTTGGATCGTTTGGAAGACAACCCCTTATAAGAATCAGTGAATATGCAAGTTTGTTATATAATCCTGACATAACAATCTTTTTCCTTTTGGCAAACTAGATTTCGCTTTGTATTTACTTCAACAAAACCCAAACTCCACACAAGTGGGCATTTCTGCATTGGGAATATTGGCTCAACGACCTTATGATTTTCGAAGTGGAACCCGATCAAATATGTTTCAGTCAATAATATATTCTTGTAAGTTTCTTCTTCTTCTTCAAAACTTTTTCTTTTTTAACAATTCCAATATTTCGATTCGAAAAACTAAGTCTTACCTACTTGCTGTGTTGGATTCCAGGAAAAAACAATAGTAAAATTAGGGGGATAATTAAAACTAATGTTTTTTTTTTTGTTTTCTGTAATCAATTAAAGCTCATAAGTTAATTTGGTACCTATTGGATCTTAATATAAAAAAATAAGAAGTATTCCATATATCCATTTCACATTGAATTTCTTAATTTGACTTGGTAATTAGTGCAATGATATGGACCAACCTAAAACTTCGATTCTTCTAATTTGGAGACAATAAAATACATCTTAATTAGTTCTTCGAAGTATACATATGCACATGTTTTGCAAATTTCATGTCTTCATTGAATACATATCTCATATTAATTTCATAGGCTTTTTTTTCTTTTTCTTTTTTAATTCAAGGGAGACTTAAGTCATTTCATGTCATTTAAGATATTACATACCATAATTCATCTCAACATCTCTCATATCTAAAATGAGCATACCACTAGAGCAGATTTTACGTTCCCAAATTGTTATCTTGACATTTACTAAGAAAATCAGAGGTAGTGAACTCATTTTAAATTTTTTAAAATGTATGTCTTAATTGTTAACTTAGTCCTTCGCTTTTAGGTATTCCTATCAAGTCCACAAACCTTCTTGAAAATTTGGAACGTGAAGGAGTGCTGAAGCCAGTTATTCATTCTCAAGTTCAATCTCAAAAGCGTTCAACAAGTCAATTTTGAAGAGGCAAGATCTATTTTAAGTTTTATTTTCATCTAGTATATCACATGCAAATTTTTACTTAACGTTTTGTTTGTCTGTCTTCTAGCCATTCTTGTGAATTTAAATGTTTAGGCCAATTTGTCTTCCCCAAATAGACTTATAGGCAATTAATTGGAAATTAAGCCGTCAAGCATTTAAATTGGATCATGCATGTAACTGGTTGCAAATAGTAGCGACATTTTCAATATCTTAAAATATTTTGCTTGTCAAGCATATGCAATATGTTGAATATCTACCGTGTTTTCGTTCATCAATACCATTTTGTTGTGGAATGTCGGGACAAGCAGTAGATCAAAATTAACAACTAGAGTCCGATGCATGAAAAAACTTCCATGTCTTTTTAAAAGTATATATGAATCATGGGAGAAAATTCACCATATAATTCATAGACATTAGATTTGTTTGAATCACATAAAGTCGTGTATATCGAGAAAAAAACGTCAAGAGAAAAACTAATTGATCGGTTTAAGACAAGTTTGTCAGCGGGATTCATTTCCGAGTTTGTTTAGCAAGCAATTCGAGCTTGTTAGCAAGGACAAGAAGGTTAAGAGTATTTTGTTCCGCTCACAAAGCTTTGATAGGCTTCGTTGGAATATGTCCATTCTCGTTTAGTCAGCGCTAATTGATCCCATCAGACTGATAACTGAGAATGAACACTCGACATATGCTGGGAATTGAGGTTGTTGACAAATTGCACGAATTTGGAGTATGTCCGAAAAATAATTTTAGAATTATTCATTTTTCCTTGATCTTCGTGTGAAACAAAGAAATACGAGAATTAAGCTGCTTCCAAAGATTTGGTGCCGTGGCGCCGGAAAAACATGGCGACAGCAGGAACTGGGGTACTGATTTGAACGATTCTTGACTTTGATACCATGTTAGGTTTTACGAAATTTGGTGTCTTCATTATACTCAATATGTTGAGTGTATATACAAATTAGGGTGATGAAATTAGGAAAGAATAGAAAAGCAAAAGCCTAATCTCGATTCTATTGCTTAATTTATTCATATTTCCTAATTTATACAATGCACATCTCTAACATTCTGTTTCTCTATTCTTGACAGGTCTCTTAGGATTCTTTCTAATTTGTTCTGCAGTGTACCAATTGTTACAAACACTACTTTGGAAAGTCCTGGAAATGTTAGGAGAGCACAACCTTAATAAGCGCACTTATCCAATGTGAGGTATTTAAAACAGGAAAAGAAAAAATAACTTTCTACATTGTAAAAACAGTTCACAAAAACTTTTTTCCAAAAGCTCAGCTTTTATAAAAAAGCTATTTCAGAAATGGACAAACATGTTAGCTTCAATTTCTTAGCTAACACGAAATACTTTTTTTAAGCGTTTAAAAATTGGGCCAAACAGAACTAGTTTGCCAAATAAGAACAGCATAACCAATAGTGCCCAGGTTATCAGATCTATTTCACATATTATACACAAATGGAAAGCAAGAGCATTTTCTTGTGGTATATAGAAAGAGTTGGTGTTTGTGTAATACTATAAATACTTGAACTTGCTGTTGGTGCAGTTGGGCCAATCAAGAATATTCGCCAGTTAAAGCTAAAGCACTATAAAGTTGAAATCGTGAGAATCTCTTGTATGGAACTCAAAAAATCGAAAAGTTACAATTTTTCTTCGGGAAATCGAAAATCCCTTCACTGCAGCAATACAAAACGGAATAGGTGAGATTGTTGAAGAGATTCTACAGGTAAGTCCTGTTGGAATAGGATACACTGATGCAGATGGGCGTAATATGCTCCAGCTTGCAGCTGCATATCGTCAAGAAAAGTTATTCCATATGCTATTCCAACGAAGTGGACTGCATCAAAGGCAGCGTCTAATAAATTCTCAAAGCGGTAATGGCATGAACATCCTGCATTTGGTCGGAAAGAGGCCACAGCGGCCCCGACTTGATGCTGGTCCCAGAGTAGTGCTATAGATGCAACGTGAACTCCAATGGTTTAAGGTACGTACTCTCCTTTTTTCTGAGTAATTAAGGATTCTCTCATACTATCATAATATCCGTTCTAAAAAGCTCGAAAGTGCTCAACTAGCCAGCAGCCGTGTTTTCATTAGAATCAAGTATATGCTAGAAAAGTGAGAAATAATATCATTGGTCCACAATTCAATTATTCCTCACAACTCAATTAATTTTGGTCTTTAAGATAATATAGCTTTGACAAGCCTAATTCTGTTTATCCAAATAAAATTCTAGAGGACAATAAAATATAAATCCCTTTGTATAGGGCTTCCAAACCGAAAAGAAAAATACAAACTTGGAAGGTTATATGTGAATTTAGCCTTAGAAGGGAATCTATAAAAATCTTTAGAATTTCATAGGTACCAGAGAAATTATCCCTTAACTCAACTTTTACATAATTTGTCACGGAGTTGAGATAATTAGGTGTAATGAGATCATAACATCATGAATTATGTTTTATTATGTCTACTTTTGGGTCCACGTTGGTTTATCTGTTTATCTTTAAACTTAACAATATGAAAACAGTTTTTGAATTATGCATTTAATTGTTATTCTGCTCTAAGTTATTACTATTTCTTCTTTTCTTCTCGTCTCTTTTCTTTTTTAATTTATTTTAAGATCCAACAAAACGAAAACAATGTATTGTTAAGATAACAGATATTTCATCCTAAAATCAATCGGTAATAAGTGGAGTAACCCATGATTTTATAAAATGATCTAAGAATTTATGTTTTTTCCGATATGGATAAGTGTATATTCTAATACTCCCTTTGTAACCTAATTTTAGATGGGTCACACATGATAGATTAACACATGTAGAAATTGAACAAAAGTGGACTTGATTTGAGATTAACACACATGGTAGATTAACACATGTGCAAAATTGAAGAAGCGTGAACCTGATTTAAGCTGAGTCATACGAAGATGAATAAAATTGGACCAAGGGCTTAACTCTGATATAATGTTAAGATAACTGAGGTTCTATCCTGAAACTAATTGGTATTAGGTGGAGTAGCTCATTATCTTATAAGGTGCTTTAAGAATTTATGTTTTTTCCAATGTGAGATAAGTGTATATTATACCATGTATCACAACCTTCACGTACATTTAAGATTCCTATATCCTTATAAAATAAACAAAAATATAAAAAATTGAAATTTGTTTTCTTTTTCTTTTATGGAAAGGTTTTAGTTTACTTCATCCTATTTGTTCCACAAAATATATATTCTTCTTAAAGTGTACATATTCACTTCATTGTATTTTCAACCAGTATTTTATCAACTATCATTAATAAAATCCTGCCACATCCGTATATATTTAATTAATTTTCGGTAACATACGTTGGGCACCTAATTACTTACACAACGGGAACATCACAACAACCCAAAAGAAATTACATGAACCAGAAAGGTTTAGGTCCAAGTATAAATAATTGCATTTGGCACAGGGACTGGAGAGATTAGCGGCCCCTGCTCTAAGATTCACCAAGAATTCCGATGGAAAAACAGCGTTGGAAGTATTTGAGGAAGAACATAAAGACATGGTTGCATCAGAGAACGAGTGGATTGCTAGTATGGCTAATTCATGCATAGTAGGAGCATCTCTCATTGCTGCAGTGGTCTTTGCTGCTGCGATTACAGTACCCTGAGGCAATAAGGATGATGGTTTTCCAAATTTTTCTAAAGTTATGGCTTTTCAAGTCTTTGCCTTCTCAGATACATTTGCTCTTCTTTCTTCCCTAACTGCTGTGGTGATTTTCTTGTCCATTTTCACAAGTCGCTATTCTTTAAATGATTTTCTTTATGGCCTGCATGCCAAACAGATTGATTATTGGTCTAATAACTCTACTCATCTCCGTGACATTCATGGTGATTGCTTTTAGTGCCACAGTATATCTTGTGTTTTCAGAGAATCATCACTGGATTATCTATCCAACTGTTGCATTATCCTGCATTCCGGTGATCTTCTTTGCCTACTTGCAGCTGCCTTCGCTGCTAAATATTATCAAATCCACATATGGCCGCAGCATCTTCAAGTTGGAGGACCATATGAATGTGTTACATCAACTTTAACAAATATTCGTTTGTTGTGAACTCCTACGAAAATAGTTTGGAAGAAAACCTCAAACTCATTTGTAAATATGTGCCAATTTCTCTGTTGTATCCCTTTAAGTAATTGTATTCTTACCCGAGTATATATTCTATGAATAGTTTTTCAATTAATATTGTTTTCATATGTCTAAGTAACATTATAGTCTCGTATCTGTTTCTTGCAAAACTAATTAACAAACAAACAAATAAATAAAGAATGTCACCTAATCTTTTTTTTTTTTTAATTGAAGATTGTCTGCTAAAGACTAAATGAATTGCTCATGAATTAGCAAATGAAATTGACGAGCCAAACAGCTAGTCTAATTTTTTTAAGTAAAACACTATCTTTTCATGAGTGGTGATGACAATTATGTAAATAACCAAATGAAGTTGAAAGGAAAAGGAATATGAAAATAATAAGAGAGAGATATTAAAATAATTCATTCATTTTAACTTCTCTTTTTCAAATTCTTTTAACGGCATCTAACAAAATGGTTAGAGTGAAATTATTTTGAAAAATTATTAGTTGTTTTAGAGCTAAAAAAATAGTTCAGTGGTCAAAACAAGACTCAAAGATAATTTAGTAACTCCTAAAATAAGTTATCTATACATATATGGTGTGTTACTGTTAAGAAAAGTTGTTTATAAGGACCAAAAAATAAATTGGCCAAAGTTGTTGTCACAATTAGTGCAAAAAGTGTTTGTAAGCACCAAAAGATAAGCCCTTCTTTCTGTTACCAAACTTGTCGACCAGGAATTTAAAGTCAGGGGATGCATTCGTACAATGAGAGGTATCACGGGGTGCATTTCGTATACTAAAAGTGTTTAATATAATGATTTTTTAAAAAAATAGTAATAAAATAATTTATTTTCTTTTTCAAGTTGAAGGGTTGCTAGGCTCCGCCATAAAAATGTCCAGTGCTTGAATTTGACTGACTACCTTATGGATACTTTTACGAAACTGCAAAAATATATTTATTTTGAAATGGGTGGAGTAGTAGTTATTTCTGATTTTAGAGCTAAGAATCAAAAGTCTGATTCGAAGAGGTCAATATGCTACGTTTTCATTTCTCAATTAATATGCTTAAAATATTGTTCTTTGTAAATATTTTACAACAAATTTCTAAAGGGCATCCAAATTATCCATTTTAAATGCAAAAAATGATAAAATTTCTCACTTTATTCTCCACTTTTTTTTTAAATATTAAAATTATGCTCCTTATATCACTACCACAATATTTATTTGTTAGCGAGAGTAATGGAAATGATCTCACGAAACTGAACCCTTTCCCTTTTAAATAATAACAAAGAAATAAAAAGACTAAAAATATTATAAATAACTTTATGCAACTATTGAGAAATTGTTGTAAATACTCTATTGTAACGATTTTTTGTTATAAACAATAATTAATAAAAAGTGATAAGAAAATTTTACCTATTGCAATTAAATAAAACCGTTAAATTATATCTTGTGTTCTTATCTTTATGCTCTGCCCAATAGATAGATGATCGGTCTAATATAGCCCTATTCATCTTCATGATATTCGTAATAATTGCCTTTAGTGCTACATTATATCTAGTGTTCGCATTGGATCTTTTCTTTTCTCTTTTCTTCAGCCATGGCTTTCTCTTTTCTTTCTATTTAAATGGCCCCTTTAGATTCAAAAATCATTCAACGGTTAAAACATAACTAACAATATAGTTTAGTATCATCAAAAAGTTTCATTATTGTTTCTGCATCACATCATACGTCCTCTCATACCTTAGGTGCAAATTAAGTTAACTGGAAGGAAAGAAATTAAGAAATAAAACAAATGACGACATTACAAATCTATAAATTGCTCAAAATCATTTACCAAATCACTGTTTCAGTGCTTAATATATTGATGTGCTGGTCAACCGACGTTAAAGAAGGTGAGGGCTCGTTTGGATTTGTGTGTGGTGCAGAAGTTGGTGATTTGGGTGGTGGCATAGTAGAAAAGAAGAAAAAGAAGAAGACGAAAAAAAAAAAAAAAACCTGATTGGTAGAATACCTGATTTTCAAAGTATGTCCCTATAAAGAACTCATTTTACATTCCACATGCACATGCGTACTCTTTAATAATTACACAGAAATTGGCTCCGAGATTAATAGTGTCCCACTTTTAAGAATTAGGTTTGTTATTAGTCTTTTATCCTTACCAATTATGTCACCTTGGTCCTTTGTAGATTGTCTCTACAAGCGACATATTTTGGTCTTATATGTTTTGAATTCATGTAAAAGTTAGTCCTCTCATTAATTTTTGTTATGGAAACAAAAAAAAAAAACATGTATTTTGCACGTGATTGCTTTTGTCACTTTGACAAAATCGTCTTATTTTTAATAAAAATTAACGAAAAAACGAACACTGGCATAGTTTTAAAATATAAAGATATGAGACCATCGGGATAATATACAAATTTAAAAGACTAAAATGTATGTTTCTGAAAAGCGGTGACCAAATTTTTATTTATGTTTGGAAAACCAACAAACGATTTTTTCCTTGTATAATATTAATTAAACGAAATTGAGGATCTAGATCCTCAATAAAGATGTAATGGGAAGTAAACGAATTAAAGTGAGTGCAAGTTTTATCTGTTACTCAATCCTTGAATTTGGGTTAATATTTCTGGTGACACGTTGAGGAATGTTGATGAGGAGGGCTGTGGTTGTGAAACATTTTTTCTTATTCAGAAGAGAAACGACAAACTGTGGAGATTCATGTAAATAGTACATTTTTTTTTTCGAAAAGGCCAATATGTCATATTGACACGGAGGGATAAGCTATATTAGAGATTCATGTCGGATCAGTATCATGTTGTACAAGGGTAGAGAGCTGAAATAGTAGTACACCAAAAAAAGGATAAAGAAGGATAGAGTTTCTACGTACTGACCTTAATTTTTTTTATAAAAAAAAAAAAAAAAAAAATCTGTTTATCTATCTCAATTGTTTAAAATATGTTTACTTTTAATATGAAAAAGAAAAATTAGTCACTCAATGAAACAAATATTAGTGTAATAGCTCGTAATAAAATAAAATTTTAGATACGTACTTAAATTCGATCCATGAAGTAATGTTTAGACTTTTAACGGGTTGAAGAGAAGCAACTTTGTTCGTGAGACGAGAAAGTTACAAATATTGAAAAGTTAATAGGACTGGGAATTCAATGGGATAAAGGAAGAGAGATCAGGGAGTAAAATCCGGTGGACTTGATGAGATTAGACTTTTCGAAGGGCAAAGTTGTCATACAATAATGATACCTATGATAATACAGCTAACCCTCTTTTAAAAATGACAAGTTGAGGATTTTTTTTTTTTTTTGGTAAAAACAAGTTGAGGATCACATAGCATGACTTGGGACTAGTTTAGTATTGAAGATTCTTTTCTCAACGCAATGTAAATCTTTTTTTTTTTATCCAATTGCCTCCTCTCATGTCATTTTTAAAACAAATAAATGAATACGAGCAACATAGTGGTCTTTTTCAATTGAACATGTTTGCTAATGTAAATTAAAATTGACGAGCCGAATAGCTTGTCTTTTTTAATTAATATCTGCTGATGAGTGATGACAATATAAATCTGACCAAATGAAGTTGACGAGCCAAAACAGATAACTTTTTTGTCACTTCATTTTAAAATTAATCACAAATTTAAGTAACTTTTCTAGCCGACTTAAGCGTTGTTTTAACTGACATTGAATGAAAAATTTAGCAAAAGAAAATAATAATAATAATAAAATAAATGAATTTTTTATTTCTGAATTTTTTGAATTTTTGGATGGAACTATCCAAGAATCGAGATTCTTGGAGCTAAAGAGATGGAATCCATGAATTTCGGTTGCTCTGGTGGGATGTTGAGGAATGCTGATAAAAGTTGGAGCTAAGCTTCACCGGCCCCATTTAAAAAAAAAAAAAAAATTATGTATAGATTTCAGAAATTTATATATATATATATATATATATAGGAATGTTGATAAAAGTTGGAGCTAAGCTCCACCGGCCCCTTTTTTTTATTTAAATTATGTATAGATTTTAGAAATTTACATATATATATATATTGATGAGGGTGAAAAATAAATGTACGTTCGAGCTCAGTGATCCGACCTCAACTACCTGACCTGCAAAACAAAGGAAGAAATTGCGGGAATTGCGGCCCATGTTTCCCCTCGGGTGTGAGAGTAAGTTAGTCTGTCCGAGCTGAGCGGTAAGTAGTTGCAGTAACGAAAAAACGGATAGACTTTCCTCTAAAATTTGGATATTATAGTTCTTCAACCTGCACGGTAAAGATCAAAGTCCAATCCAACCAACACAACTACTATTCTCCAACAATCGACAACCAACCATTCAAGCCAACATCACAATTCCCAACAACTAAACCCACAATCTAATTCCACAAGGTATATGTCCAAGTTATTCATCTAAGCCAAAAGATTATTACTTAATAAAATACATGATGTAATTTAAGCTCTTGGATACTAAAGTAACAATCTACATTTGTACAAATTATACAAACTTCATCACTAACTGATATTTATAAAAAATTTGTATTTTAGAATATTCAACATCAATATCCACGTATTTGCCAAGCAGTAAGTAACAACAGCAGCACAGCAGGCGGAAGTCAGCATTATCACATAAAGGTACGTTTTTATCAACTCTGTTGAGTATATTCTGGTCCATTTTCACCTAAAATGAGGCATAAAACGGGGTGAGCTTACAACAATTTAAGCTCAGCGAGGGGAAAATAGGGGAAAGGGTTTTCGAAATCATTCTCTCTTTCAAAAACCTATTAGAAAACTTGTGAAATGCAATGCACATAATAGTATCAGTTAGTAACATATCACAACGCATTATAACAAGCCTTTAACACATATAAGGGTAAAAATACGCTTACGTATCGCATCACATGAGGTGACTGGCCAGATGATCTTCAAATCCCTTATGTCTCCCAACATGGGGTATTTCGGATATACCCAAGACTACGACTCATTCTCTCAGGGTAGTAAAGTTCCCTAGCGAGAGGGGAATTGGTAACCATGGTAGCCGAGCTAGACCGGCAAGACCGATGTCGCCCGGAGTTTCTCGACACTACCACGCCAGAAGTAGGTTGCAACCTCTCCAACACATTAATTTATGCAATGCACAATATTCACATAACACGTTAAATATCACATAAAGAATCAGGTCGCATAGTGCATCGTATCATTTTCAATCTTATCACACAACTTGACATAGTTCAAATTATATAACAGCCAACAACAATGTCTTATAATACATTATTTAACCCCAAGAAACATTAAGAGCACAAAACAAATAAGCTCAACAATTTCAACATCTCAGCAGTAGCTCAAATTTGGCTGCATAATTACCTAATCAGATGACCTCCTATGAAACTTATTTTTATGTGTATAGAAAGCCCTTCAAAATAGATAACTCCAGAATCAAACAGAACTCAATTTTGAGTTAAATTCACCAAGTTATTACTAAAACAACTCAAGTGCGCAAAGCTGTCCAGACTGGTCACGAATTCTGTCAAGTTTCGATTTTTATTTTCTTAGAGGCACTAGATAGAGAAATTGGTCATTTCGTCCTAAATAGAACTTGTCCCAAACTAGCTTATCTAGTTCCTGTAAAATTTTAATAACTTTCCAAGTAGTCTAACTAGGTCAAAAACTCCACGAAATTCAGGCAAACCAAACTGTCCTGCACCAGCTCAACTACAAAACCTCACTTATTTTAGCAATTTCGAGCAAGTAAATGATTTTTCCTCAAGTTTCGACCAACATAAGAGTTGTTCCTCTAAGAGTCTAGATTAATATGCATATTTTTCCAGAATTTTTCCTCATAGATTATTTGCTCAAATAGTTCACACAATACAATAGCTACAACAAATCCTGCAAGCATGTATATGTCTAAACTTGTATAATACAACAATTTCTTACTCAACAACACATATATATGCAATATAAACTTCTGAAAATCAGTTTAAAAAGATCCCCTCACCTTAGGTCCTTGCAAGAAGATGATACTCCTTACTACAATTGCCAAAAGATTGTTTTGCTAGGCTAGATGCTTGCTTATTTATCTTTTCTCTCTCTTCCTTCTTCTTCTTCCACTATTTTTCTCAGATTTTTAAAAGATTGTTTTGCTAGGCTAGATGCTTGCTTATTTATCTTTTCTCTCTCTTCCTTCTTCTTCTTCCACTATTTTTCTCAGATTTTTGGCTCCTCTTGTTGTCCTCTTTCAGTTGTGGGGTTGGTGGGTGGTAGGTGTAATATATGTTTTATTTTAGTTATAAGTCTTGGAGGAAAAGATAACAATTTGGCTATTGTTAATTTGGCCTCTAATCTTATTTCTTGTTTGCAAATGAGTCTAGTTGTTTTCTTCCTAATTCATTAGGGTCTAAGTGAGATTAAATAAACTAGAACTCTATTTCTAATCTTAATTTAGTGTCCAACATAGTATTTTAGGTAATTACCCTTTAGCCCCTCAAGTCTCCGATAATTACTAAGTCACCCCAAAAGTTAATCTTTCAAATTCTAAACCCTATCTTATTCTAATTTAGTTTTCTAGCCTATTTCTAAGATATATGATATATAAGTAAAACCTATATAACACTAGAAGGCATATAATTTCACATATATAACAATATTACACATAGATTCGGGATCAGGTCTCATAAGGTTGTGGAGATTAAGAAGCCTGTGGTGGTATATGAATATGAGAAGAATGTGGATGTGACGTTGCTTGTGGTTGTGAAAGGTCTAGAGGTAATGCAAAATGAAGAAATGATTGTAACGAGGTCTATGTGCACTGTAGGATTACGGCTCAAGAGACAAAAATGGAGATGGAAACGGATATTCTCTTGCCGGTGACGGAGAAGCCTCTGGTCTTGTCGTGGTTTGGCCATTTGTGGGTTTATATTTTACCAAATGACAAGTTCACCCTTGAAAATTTGTTCATTTTGCTGGCACGTGCTCACAAACATTTTTTTAACAGATTTTGCACTCAAGACTAATGGATGTCACAAAAATGAAAGATTAATGGTCATTTCATCCAAAATGATAGATATGTGACTTAAATGTAAAAAAATGAAAAGATATGGGACCATTTCGGTAAATTATCCTTTTTTTAATTAGAAGTTCAATAGAGGTTGTTATTCAATTAATTTGAATTGACATAAACATACTTCAAATATATATGAGATTCACTTTCTTCCTCATGAACTGATTTCAATTCAAATTGAGTGAAGAGTTTTCATAAGGGATAGAGGAAGAGACACTGAGAGACTCATATAGGAATAGTAACGCTTCGGATAACTGCAAAAAATAACAAAATTATAACCAAAACTGTTTAAAAAACCAATAACCATACCATAACCAAAACCTAACGGTTTTCAAAACCATTAACTATAACCGTAACTGTTAAGAATTTAAAAAATCGTGATTAACCGTAACCGTAACCGTTTAACTAAAAAAAAAACTAGTTTAAATTTTTTTAAAAAAAAACCTAAAAAATGTAAGAAAAAGCAATTAAATGTAAAGAAACCAAAAATAAAAGAAGCCAAGAAAATAATAAAATTTGAAATAAATTATATAAATGATTTTGGGCTGACTTGTTTGGGCTTTTAGGCTTAAAGGTAAAAGTGAATTAGGTTGACTTTTTTTTTAGAAGTAAGAGTTGGGCTAATGTTAATTAAAGAGTATTGGGCTATTTTTTGTTATTATTTTTAGAATGGTAGTATTGTGTTTATATTATATATTTTTATCAACTTTAAACATTATATTATATATATATATTAGTTAGGCTTGCCCGTGCATATGCACGGGCTAAACCCAATGTATATTAAAAAAATATTATAAATAAAATTATTAAATGAGATGTATGTAATGTTGGTTGTAAACTTTTTAATTATGATTACATTTTTAAAACAAATTGAAAAAATTATTATAAAATTTAACATAATGAAAATCAACTTGTATCGAAAAATCGGAATAAATGATAAAAGATAATTTCAAATTCATAACATGATCTTGACAAAAAAAAAGTAAACCCATAAAATGATATTGTAGGTAAAATAATATTTCAATCAAAGCTCAACCAAGATAAGTGACGAGTTGAAAAAGGTAGCATACATAGGAGTTCTTCTTTTGAAAACCAGCAAAAAAGAAAAAAATGATCCCGCACCGCAATCCCCCCACCACCACCACTACCACCTCTGGCTACACCTCTCACCACCATTTTGATTGCCTTTGACCACCACACCCCTCCCTCATAGCGCCCTAACCTTCCAGCCCCACCTTACGCAACCACTTGCCATTTTTTTTCAAGACTCTACATTTGCAACCCACTTTTCTGTTTACTTCCTTGGCTGGTTCATTCCTTGACTTTTCTACTTTGCCATTTTCATGGCCAATACCAAGAAGAAGAAGATCCCTTCTTCTTCCTCTGCTCGTGCTAGCGTCATTCTCATGTCCAAATCTAGAGGCAAATCCTCTCATACCCTTTCCTCAGTTGCAAAGGAGGATGACACATCATCTTCCCCCATTGGACAAGATGATGTATCATCCACCTCTAGCCATGATGTTGAAGAAATTCATTCTGCCTATGATGCTCACGGTAGCGAGGCTAAGCTTGGAGTTGATGGTTTTGTGAACAAATCTGATGAAGTTGAAGATAGGTAGTGGGTTAGTGATCACCAAGGTGGTAAGGTAAGTCTCGGCCATGGCTCACCTTCTTCTTCCCTTATTTCAGTCCCTATTGCTTGTGGTAGCATTCCTTTGAACCTTCCTTCCCATTCAACCATTACTGTCTCCCCTTCTAGCTTTGTTTAGACTTTGGTCATTACTCAATGGGTAATAGCACTGGAACAGCCACTGGTCATTACCCAGTAGTTAGTTCCAATTTTTTAAATCATTTACCCAATTCAGCCAATACCTCAAAACTTCCCCCACCTACCACAACTCTCCCACCGTCCCCAGATACTTTGTCTACTCCTACTGTCCCTACATTATCAGCCACATTTTATGCCACATCACCAGCCATGTCCTTTAATGTGGCCACATCATATGCCACATCCCAATTCCCAGCCACCTCTCACAGTGTTCAAATACTTGCTTACTCTCCAAATTTTACATCAACTTCTCATTTGCTGTCATAGCAGCCGTGCACCCCATTGCCTCTGTCCCTTTGGCTCCTTCCACTTCTTTGCCTTTGGCCTCAGCCGTGCCCCCTCCTCCTACTTCCCTTATTTCCCCTATCCCTTTGACCCATGACCCAAGCTTCCCACCCCTTAGTGCGCACCCCTCGGCCGTTGACCAAGCTAATGGCTCTCAAGTTGTTTTGCCTAGTTCTTATGTTGCTAATGTCTCCAATAATTATATGAAAGACAGCATTGGTAATGTGGGCCTTACTCAATCTTATAAAAATGCTCTTGACACTAATGTTGTTTCCAATTAGAAGAATATTTTTATGGGTAACCTCAAGCAAAATCTTAAGCTTGACTTTGTTGATACGGAGATTTGTGAGGAAGTTGGCATGAAAGTTGCATCTCCTCCTCTTGATGTTTATGAGGAAAATGATCACTATTGGAGTTGTTGTCTCATTGGATAATTCATTGATAGGCCTCCACCATTTTTCCTTATTGAAAAGTTTGTTGATACTCAATGGAAGCCCTTTGGAAAAGTTAACATCAAGCATACGGACAATGGGTTATTTGTCTTCCTGTTTGAAAATGAATATGTGATTGATACTATTCTTCAAGAATTGTGGCATGTCAACCATAGATCACTCCTCTTGCGAAGATGGGATCCCGATACTCTACTTGTCAACTTCACTTGTGAAAAATTTCCCATATGGTTGAAATTCAAAAATGTTCCTCATGATCTTTGGTCTCGAAGAGGATTGAGCTATGTGGGTAGTACCATTGGAGTTCCTTTGCAAATGGATGCTAAAACCGAAGCTAGATCTCACCTTGGTTATGCTAAATTATATGTTGAAATGGACATTAGCAAAGATCTTCTGAATCATACTTGGGTTAAGAATAGATTTGGAAAGCTTGTGAAGATTGACATTGAATATGAGTGGAAGCCTTCAAGATGCACTTTTTGCAATATCGTTGCTCACAATAACAATAGTTGCCCTATGCAAGCCAAGGTACCCATAGTGGCAACTTTGCCAAGGAAGCAAAAACTCTCCCATGATGAATGGAAGGACAATCCCGCAAAGAACAAGCATCAACCTTCCGCTCCCTCAAAACCCGTTGCTCAAGTTGCTCCTAGCACATCAAATGCTCCTAGCATTTCCACCAACCGTGATGCTCAACCCATAACCGACCCTTCGGCCTCTACCATTCCTGGCCCCTCGACCTCATCCAAACCCAGCCCTATTGCCAAACCCATTTTGATCCCTAGCCTAACCTCCCCGAAACCCACTTCCACATCTACTCACTCAAATCCAAAACCCAACTTTCCCCCCAAGTCCAATACCAACAGGTTTAGTGCGCTACAAAGGTTAGGTGGTGATAGTATCATCGAGGAAGACCAAGGCTCTACTAAACTTGGTGATCTTTCCTTAGCAGTCAAATCGTTGGTGGGAGGTAAGGCCCCTATCTCATCTTTGGGATCTTCATCCCCTAGATATCTTACTTCCCCTTCCCCTTCCCAATGATTATTTGCACTTGGAACATTCGGGGTTTTAATAAACCCTACAAGCAAAAAGAAGTCCTTTGTTTTGTTAATAAACATTCTATTGATGTCGTTGGCATTCTTGAAACTAGGGTCAAGCTCAATAATTTGAATTCTGTTATCTTCAAACGTTTTAGGGATTTTGGTTTCATTCACAATTATGTTAATTGCCCCTCTGGCTGTATTTGGGTTTTTTGGAATCAGGTTAGAGCCAATGTCACCAAAATTGATTGCATTGATCAAGCCATTCATTGTCAAGTTACAACTGTGTCTGATAATTTAACCTTTTGGGCTACTTTTGTCTATGGCAGAAATACCCATTCTGAAAGGAAGAATCTTTGGAGGCATATTTCCCTCTAGAAATGAAACTTTAGAATTTGAGGATAAATCCATTAACTGCAGTCCGTCCACTAGTTCTAATGGTTTCAAAGATTGTCTTACTAGTTCCTCTCTCCATGATCACCCT
Organism: Ehretia macrophylla; assembly: GCA_037974665.1. Lineage (NCBI taxonomy): Eukaryota > Viridiplantae > Streptophyta > Magnoliopsida > Boraginales > Ehretiaceae > Ehretia > Ehretia macrophylla. The sequence continues at coordinate 35,738,626 of CM075776.1, forward strand.
AGCATTGGTCCTATTTATACTTGGTCCAACAAAAGCCCGGGAGATTTTTTCAAAACTTGATAGAGCCCTCGTTAACCATGCATGGCTTACCTCTTTTGACCACTCATCTCTTTTCATTGAAAACCCCGAACCTTCGGATCATTCCCCAATTGTCCTCCACACATATATCCCAATCACGTCCAAACCTAAACCCTTCAAGTTCTTTAATGCTTGGACCCACCATGAAAAATTCCTTGACACTATTAGGGAGGTTTGGAACTGTAATATTGTTGGTTCTCCCATGTATCGTTTGGTCCAAAAATAGAAAAGACTTAAGCCTGTGCTTAAATCTTTCAATATTAAATATTTTGCTAACCTCTCTGTTAAGATTTCCTCTCTTCGAGAAAGAACCTCTTTGATTCAGCAGGACATGCTCAATGGAATCGCTAGCATTGAAGACATTGCCAAGGAGAAGGTGCTCATTGAGGAGATTGAATCCCTATTTAAAGCCCATGAGGATATTCTTCGCCAAAAATCCAGGATCCTTTGGGCCAAGGAGGGCGATGCCAACATTTCCTTTTTCAACAAAGCCATCAAAAGTCGTCAATCCAGAAACACCATCAATCGGCTTGTGGATGTGAATGGTAAAGTCCTCAGTAGTGAAGGCGAGGTAAGGAATGAAATTCTTAATTTTTATACTAACCTTCTCAGTTCTGCCAATGTCAACAGGGATCCTTTCAAGATTGAAGACATCCAATCTATTGTTAGGAAAGTTATTCCCCAGGATTTGTCCAGTCACCTCTCCGACCCAGTCACTTCCGAAGAGATTAAATCCACTATGTTTAGTCATAACAGGAACAAAAGCCTTGGCCCATACGGTTATTCTTCCCACTTCTACAAAGCAGCTTGGAGCATCGTTGGTGAATATGTTATTTATGCTATTCAATCTTTCTTCCACTCTTCATCACTCCTGAATGAGGTAAACTCTACATTTATTGCTTTGGTTCTAAAAATTTCTAACCCGTGTATGGTGAAATATTTCAGGACCATTTCTTGTTTCAACACCATCTACAAATGTATATCCAAGATTCTGGCTAATCGCATCAAGAGTTGTCTTCCCCACATTATCTCTTGAAATCAGTCAGCCTTTGTGGAAGGTAGACTCATTGTGGAAAACATTCTCATTGCTCAAGATATCATTCGTGGCTACTCCAAGCAGAACTTCGTCCCCAGATGTGCTTTAAAGGTTGACCTGGTTAAAGCTTTTGATTCGTTGAGATGGGACTTTGTACTTGCATCTTTGCATGCTTTTAAGTTTCCTCAAGAGTTTGTCAACTGGATCTCGGCTTGCATCACTACTCCTCGGTTCTCGGTTGCCATTAACGGTGCTCTGGAAAGTTATTTTGAATGAGGTAATGGTATCAGACAAGGTGACCCCCTGTCCCCTTACCTTTTCGTCATTGCTATGGAAGTCCTCACTTGCATGTTTAACATTCTTGTCGCTCGTAAGGACTTTGTTTTCCACCTTAAGTGTGCTAAGACAAAAACCCCAAACTATTATTAATTTTCGAAACCTTTGGGACGTTAGGGTGGCACAAGCCATAATAAAGAGTGTCATGAATGGAGACTACCCTTATCTCGCATCTGTATAACAGAAAATACCAAAATGAAAAAGAAAAAAAAAGAAAAACTGCAAAGACAAAAACCCCAAACTATTATTAATTTTCAAAAAACCCTAGTTAATATATATATATATATATATATATATATATATATATATATATATATATATATATATATATATATAAATAGAGGGAGAGAAGAAAGAACGCGAACCCAAGGCTAACGCCATCGCCGAAGTCGTGCTTCTTGGAAACCATTGGTTTGAGATTTGAGGAAGGCTTGATAGAGAAGCCAAGTTGTGTGTTTACGGTTTTGAGTTTAGGAAAGAGAGAGACTGAGAGAAAAGAGAAAGAAAGAGAAAGAGCGATAGAAAAATCTTATGTGTTTTTGTCAGAAATGATGTCAGGTTCCACTAAGGGCAATATCGTCATAGAATAAATTGTATAATATTATTAACACATAGTACAATCCTTTTTATGCATAACAACCAACAAATATGTTTCTTGGACAATTTTGTCCCTAAGCATCATGGCTCAAATAGTCCCATATATATATATATATATAATTGAAGAGAAAATGGCTTAAATAGTCTCAAACTTTTGTTTATTTTGACATTTTGGTCTCAAATATTTCAAATCGGACACTTTAATTCCAAATATTTGTTTGATGGGACACGGTTAGTCCATTTACTCATTTCTGTTAAATTTTCACCCTTAAACTCACGTGATTCCCATGCCACGCATAAAAAAAAGAAAAACATACAAGGTTAAAATAGTCATTTAGCTTACAACTCATTCTAAATTAACTTGCAAATAAAGAAATGACCATTTTAACCTTGCATGCTTTTTATTTTTTTAAGCGTGGCATACGAATCACGTGAACTTGACAGTGAAAATTTAATAGAAATGAGCAAATGGACTAATGGTGTCCTTACAGGCAAATGTTTGGGACTAAAGTATCCGATTTAAAATGTTTGGGACCAAAGTTTCAAAACAAACAAGCGTTTAGGACTATTTAAGAAATTTTCTCATATTTTAATAATCGGGTTTGGGTTTCGATTTTTTTATAACGTTTAAAACCAAGACTTATCGATTACCTCTTGTAAAACCCAAATCCTAACCCCATTAATTTTTATTATTGAGTTTTTATAATGCAAATACCCATTTATTTTATATAGAACGAATACTTATTGCTATCCCTATGAGAGTAATCAAAGTAGATTAGTTAAGAAGTTCAAGACCTTTGACTTCTCGAAGGGCAAAGTTGTCATAAGGTAATGATATCTCTGACAATATAGCTAACCCTCTTAAAATTGACAAATTGACATGACTTGGACTATTTTTGTATTGAAGACTCTTCTTGAACGCAATGTAAATCGTTTTTTAATCAATTGTCTATTCATTTCAATTTTGAAAAAAAATAAATGTTTACAAGCCAAATAGCTGGTCTTTTTTTAATTGAAGATTGTCTGCTGAAGACAAATATTTTTTTTTGCTAGAAAAGACAAATATGAATTCACATGAATTAGCAAATAAAAATTGACGAGCCGAATAGCTAGTTTTTTTTAAGTAATATTTGTTTGTGTGACCCATCTTAAAATTAAGTCACACTTGTATTTAATCTTTCACATATGTTCCGTATGTGTTCAATTTGTCATGTTTATTCATTCACCACATGTGTTCAATCTTCTACTTGTGATCTCTTTCAAATCAAGTCATACGTGAAAAAATGTGTTAGAATATACATTTGTTCACATCAAAAAATCAGTAACTCAAGTTTACAATATTAAATCTTAAACTACTCTTTCTAACATCAATTGTTTTTATAATATAATTTCATAATTCTTAAGAAACTCTTCATTTATAGTTGTTTTTACATAAGATGACCTTGAATTGCCGAAGAGAATTTAAAACAAATAAATAAACTACGAGCCAACTGGCTGGTCTCTTTTAATTGAAGATCGTTATCTAAAGACTAATATGAATTCCCATGAATTAGCAAATTAAATTGACGAGCCTTTTTTTAAAAAAAAGTAAAAGACTGTCGAGGTCGGATACCACGCAGTTGGGTTGGTCGGCTACGCTTCCCAAGCTGAACTTTCAGGTTGGCCTCCGAGTTGAACTTTTTAGGTCGGCTACCTGACCTGCACAAGGAAAAAGAAGGAAAAGGCGGGGTGATGACCCGGATTTTTCCCTCGGGCGTGCGAATGATTGGTATGTCAGAGCTGGCAAGGTAGCTGAGAGCATTTAATGACGAGTTACCTTTGAAATGAAGGGGATGAGCTATATTTATACTAAATTCGGACCTGACAGCATTTAATGCGGTGCAGCTTTATGTCTCATCAAGACTTTATGTCCTATCAAGGCAACTGGCATTGAGGTCGGGGTTTTCCGGGGTCGGAGTGAAGTTGGATCAGCATCCAAGTTGGGCATTTAGCTGAATATGTTCGGCTTGGCTCGGATTAGCCCGCCTCAGCTCGGCGTGGGCATCTTACTTCAGCTCGAGATCCCCCTTGTTTATCCCCCCCAAGTCGAGATCGAGAGGGTGAGATCTAGATTTGGGAGTTGTTCCTGAGCTGGAGGTGCCCGACCCCGGCAGAGTGGGGATGGCCACGTCAGCGACGTATACCCTTCAGATGGCTGACACGTCATCTGGCAGTTATGACGAGACGCGACGTTTGAGATTCCCGAGGCGGTTACAGGAGTTGCCTATAAATGGGGCCTTGACATCCGAGATTCATTTCACACTTTGCATACAAAGTTTAAATCTTTCGGGTCGGATACCGGAGTGGTCGGACATTTTTAGCTCGGAAAATATCTTCTCGGGGTATTCAGCTCGGGATCTATCAGCTCAGAGCCAATTAGGTCGGAGGCAATTAGATCGGGTCATCTTCGACAACTAGAGCAGTAGGTACGTCCCGACTCCCTTTAGTTATTCCTGCACATATTTTAATTTGTAAACAGGATGGGGAAGTCGGAGTCGGACGATTTCCAAGCGATGGAGGTGAGGTCCTACGGAGGAGATGAGAATCCGTCGAGCTCGGAGTCGACTTCAAATAGAGGGCATGGTGATGACATCAAAGGTGCATCTCAAGAATCATCTCGGCAATCTGGGCTCAGGGAGAGTGATGATGATTGCCAAGTGATTGAGGTCAGGCGAGTGCAAAAAAAAACCGAGGCGGATCCTTTAGCCGACCTGGGTGACTTGGGAGATAGGGAGGATGATGAGCCACTGAACAAGTTAGAGGGAGTTGAGATACCTCAGGAGTACCTAGCTGGAGTTTCCGCGTCGGAGCTGATTGAAGCAGTCCCGGTTAGGGCAGTCCAACCTCGGAGCTCAGCTACAGCCAGCGGCTCGTCGGCTCGGGGAAAGAGGATAGAGCAGTTGTTCGCCTGCTGTAGGTGCGAGTGCCACTCTACTGTCCAAATGGCTAACGCTAGGCTAAGGGACTAGTCGGTGGACCAACACCACAAGCTGAAGGTGCCAGGTCGGACCGAGCCTGCCTGCTATCCTCCACCCGACCATTTCACCATCTACGACCTCGCATTCGATGTCGTCCGGCTTCCACTTCCCGACTTCATTGCCAACATTTTGAATTATTTCGAGCTTAGCCCGGGTCAGATGTCACCTAACGGCTGGGCCGTGATGGTGGCGTTTTATGCGTTCTGCCTTGAGAAGAAGATAGAGCCGACCCTGCGTCGGTTCAGGCAGTTCTTTGTCTACAAGACCAACCTGAAGCAGCCAGGGTGGTTCCACTTCACAGCTCGGGTCAGAAACGCCATATTCACCAAGTGGCACTCCTCCAACAAGGGCTGGCACAACGACTACTATTGGGTCGAGCCGGCCGTGAACCCGGAGTTCAAAGTGGATTGGAATCTTTCCTTGAAAAAGACTGTGAATGATGACCCCAAGCTCTCAGCAGAGGAACTGGCCGAGGTCAGGGTGCTGAGACCTGAGCCTGGTAGGCTGATCGATATTGACAGTGTCCTCAGGTGGGACAGGATCTGGAGATCCAAGTTATTCGGGAGAGAACCCGACCTGAGGAGGGAGCACCCTCACCTTCTTCCCGATCCCGAAGAGAATACGGAGTCCAGCTCAGAAGAGGGTCAGTTCGCAGGATCAATGCCCGACCTCCCCGTCTCCTTGTCTACCGTCGTTCCCTTCAGTTTGCCTCGGGTTGTTTCTCACCCTTCTTGCTTTTTGCAGATATGGCGGATACGAGGAAGCTCGCGTATGCCCAGATGAAGAGAAAGAATGAGGCTAGCAACGAGGTCTCTGCTCGGTCCAGCTTGGGCTCCTCCGTCCCTCAGGAGCAGAGGCAGCGGCCTGAGGTCTCTTCTAAGGGGACGTTCGCGTCTCCCCAGACCAAAAGATCAAGCTCGGGCGTGGCGATCCCTGAGCGCTCAGCATCCCGCCCCGATAATAGGAAACGGTCCCGGCCCGAGTACTCCGGGAAAGGCAAGGCCACGGAGGTGAGCCCTCCCAACAAGGATTTCGTGGAGGCAGCCAAGGTCGCCCGCGATCCCAAGCTGGCATCGGTCCCGGCGGAGCAGCTTTCGCTCGACCTGAGGACGGCCATAGTCACGGTAAGGCATATTTTATTGCGTTGATATGGTTAAGTTTTTTGGCTCGGCTAACCATTTTGTCATCTTTTGTGCAGGCCGAGTCCCACATCCTTATGACACCTATCTTGCTCGCCCGAGCCCAAGCTCACTGCGTCGAGCTCGAGCAACAATTCATCAACTCCCGAGCCGAGCTGGAGGCCCTGAGGGAGGATGCTTCTCAGAGGCAAAAAGCGGATGCAACGGAGATCGTCCGCCTGAAGAAGGAGCTCGAGGTGGAAAAGTCCCGGCACGAGGCCGAGGCGAAGCTTAAGGACCTCTTGGATCGGGTCGGCCCGCGAGGGGAGAAGGCAGTGAAAGTCTTTAAGTCCAGCCAAGAGGCTGTGGACTGGCTAGCCACGGAGGGTGGGGCGATGGCCCGGTACGCCAAGTTGGAATACTACTTCCAAGGCCAAGTCGCATCTCGGGAGAGAGCGAAGACCTTCTTCCCTGCCACCAAGAACGATTACATCGAGATCTTGGAGGCTCCGCCCCAGGAGTTCTGGGAGATTCCTGAGCTACCGGCCGACCTGACGTCCCAAGCCAAGGTGGTGATGGAATTTGTCCAGAAGGGCATGGACCAGGTCGGGGATGAAGCTGACGCCACCACCTCCACCGCCACTCCTAAGTAAACTTTGTAATCGCCTAGGTCGGGCTATTGTAATTTCGCCCAAGTTGGGCTCCTTGTAACTTTGCATTTTCAAGTTAATGAAATGATTGTTTTGTGTTTTATTTGAGTTTGTACGAATGTACTTTTCTCTTCGCAAATTTCTTAAGTAAGTGAGGTTGGACCAATTTAATGGGCCTTTCAAACTTAATTTAAATATAAAGAACCAAGCTGGACGCAATTAATGAATTATCATCCTAATCCGAGCTGGTTAATTGGGCAACTATATAATTGTCGCCGACCTGGACTCGTCAGTCCGATTTAAAATTGGTCAAACTAATGTTGACAAACGCTGAGTTCGAGTTTAGACCCAAACTAACATCCCGACCAGAAGCTGGATTAGACCGAGTTAGACCTTAATTCGAACTAGCAAATCTAATCAAATTATTATTGACTATACCCGAGCTGGAACCTGGTCCGAGCTGGTTTACTTGAATCATTAGCTCGTAATTAAGCGTGGCTACCGCGTAAATCTAAGTCGGGAGTAACTCAATAGCTGAGGCGCTTGGGCCCGGGTCGAGTATTGCACTGGTTTACAAAATATGTTTGTATTGAGATTGTACATGAAGTATTTGGGCTTGGGAGCCGATTACAAGCAATGCTTTGGCTCGGGGCTTTAGCAAAGATTTCGGCTCGGGGACTGTACAAAAAGTTTTCGGCTCGAGGCCATTACAAGAGTTTCTGGCTCGGGGCCGTTACACAAAATATCTTTTCAGGTGCTCTGCGTGCCATGCATTCTTCAACGGTTTTTCGTACTTGTCGCGGAGGTAGAAGGTCCCAGGTCGGACTTCTTTCACTACCTCGTATGGTCCTTCCCAGGTCGGGGAGAGCTTGTTGCTCAAGCGCGGCAAAAAGATAGCCTTTCTGAGGACGAGGTCCCCTTAATAGGCTTAGGCTTGACCTGTTTGGCGAAGGCTCTTTGCATGACAGCTTTGCTAGCTAGCATCCTGATTTGAGCTTTAGTTCGGAGCTCTTCGGTGAGGTCGAGCTCTTCACGGATCAGGGCTCCGTTTATTTTTGGATAGTGGTGGAGGGTTCTACTGGTCGGAGACCCGATCTCCACTGGCAGCGCCGCTTGAGTACCGAAGGTCAGCTCGAAGGGCGATTCTCCCGTTGTCGAGCTTGTAGTGGTCTGCTGAGCCCACAGCACCTCGGGGAGAATCGATGTCCACTGGCCCTCTACTTCCTCTAGCTTGGTTTTCAGGCCCTGCAAAATGATTTGGTTAGTCCTTTCAACTTGGCCATTACTTTGAGGGTGAGCAATAGATGAGAATCTGAGGTCGATCCCAATCTCAGCACATTTGCCTTGAAAGTATGCACTGTCGAATTGCTTGCCGTGGTCAGTAACGATGACCTTTGGCACTCCGAATCGGCAAATGATGTTTTTCCACACAAAATCCCAAGCTGCCTTTTCTGTTATTCTAGCAACACCTTCAGCCTCAGGCCATTTGGTGAAGTAGTCTACTGCTACGAAGGCGTACTTCTTTTGGCCAACACTGGTTGGCAATGGGCCGATGATATCTAGACCCCATTGATAGAATGGCCAAGGGCTTATCATCACCGTGAGCTTTACCGCTGGCTTCCTCTGTACATTGGCGAACCTTTGGCAAGTGTCGCACTTTTTTACATACTCTTTGGCATCTTGTTCTAAGGTTGGCCAGAAATAGCCTTGCCTCAATGCCTTTCGAGCCAGAGCTTTGCCTCCCAAGTGGTTTCCACATACCCCTTCATGGATCTCACGGAGTACATAGTTTCCCTCCTTAGGTCTAACACATTTCAAGAGAGGCCAAGTGTAGGCTCTCTTTTAGAGTTGCCCGGCAATTATGACAAACCTTGAGGCCTGTTTCGTGAGTTTCCAAGCAGCTTTTTCATCCTCTGGGGTCATACCCCCCTCCAAGTAGTCCACGATTGGTTTGGTCCAATCTGGGCTTAAATTGAGCTCGGCTACGGCTTGCACCCCCAACTGAATGCTTGGTTCGGACACTTCTTCTACATGCACCAGGGCAGGTCGGCTCTCACCCAAGGCCAACCTGGATAGGGCGTCAGCCTTCATATTCTCCTTCCTCGGAATTTGATGTATCGTGAACCTTTTGAGCCCTGAGGTCAAATCCTTGACTCTGTTGAGGTAGGCTAGCATAGTACTGTCCTTGGCTTCGAACTCTCCCGATATCTGACTAGAAACCAATTGAGAGTCGGTGCTCAGGTCGACTGTCTGTGCCCTGAGCTGAGCTGCAATTTTCAACCCCGCAATCACCGCTTCGTACTCCGCTTCATTGTTAGATGCCAGAAAGGTGAACTTGAGGGAGTATTGGTACTCATGTCGGGTTGGGTCAAGGATGACTACCCCAGCTCCGCTCCCAGATTTCCCTAAGGCCCCATCTACATAGACCTTCCACACGTCCTCCGGGTTATGATCGGCTCTGCCGGTGCATTCCACCACAAAGTCCGCGATGACTTGGGCTTTGATGGCTGTTCTAGGCTAGTAGGTGATGTCAAATTGACTCAGCTTAACTGCCCATTTCAGCAGCCTACCCGACGCCTCCGGTTTGTGCATGATGGACTTGAGTGGGGCATCCGTCATGACCTTAATTGGATGAGCATCAAAGTATGGCTTCAGCTTCCTTGCCGTCGTGATGAGCGCGAGGGCGAGTTTTTCCAAGGAGGAGTACCTCACCTCAGCCCCTTGCAGGGTTTTGTTGACATAATAAACCAGCTTCTGTTCCTTCCCTTCTTCTCGGACTAGTGCCGCTGCCACTGCTGACCCCGAGCATGCTAGGTATAGTACCAGTTCCTCCCCCACTTCAGGTCGGGATAGCAGGGGTGGCGAAGTTAGATACATTTTCAGCTCTTGGAAGGCATTCTGGCATTCCGTAGTCCATTCAAAGTTCTTAGGATTCCTCAATATTTTGAACACAGGAGCACACTTGTCAGCCGACCTGGACATGAATCTGCTTAGTACCGCGACCTTGCCTGCCAACACTTGGACATCTTTCACGCAGGCGGCGCCAGGTCAAGTATCGCCTGAACCTTCTCTGGGTTGGCTTCTATTCCACGGGCTGTGACCATGAAACCCAGAAACTTTCCTGCCTTGACGCCGAATGCGCACTTTTTCAGGTTCAGTTTTATCCCAAAGTGCTCCATTACGGCGAAGGCTTCAACCAGGTCGGCTACATGATCTTCCGCCCTTCTGCTCTTGGCCAACATGTCATCTACATAGATCTCCATATTTCGGCCAATCTGATTTTTGAAAATCTTGTTCACCATCTGAGTGTAGATAGCTCCAGCATTCTTGAGGCCAAAAGGCATGACCTCATAATAGTAGAGACCCTTATCGGTGGTGAAGGCAGTCTTCTCTTTATCTTCAGGAGCCATCTTGATTTGGTTGTAGCCTTTGAAGGCATCCATAAAAGAGAGTAGCTCGAACCCGGAGGTGGCATCCACCATCTGATCAATCCGAGGTAGGGGAAAGCAGTCCTTAGGGCAGGCTTTATTGAGGTCGGTAAAATTAATACACAATCTCCATCCTCCTGAGGACTTGGTCACCAACACCACGTTGGATAACCAGGTTGGGTACTGGATTTCCTTTATGTGGCCGGCGTCTACCAATTTGTCCACCTATTCTGCTATGATTTGTTGCTTATCATAATGGAAGTGCCTGCGCTTCTACTTCACCGGAAAGTGATTCGGGTCGGCATTCAGGTGATGCTCAATCACTCCCGGGTCAATACCTGTCATGTCAGAGGTAGACCATGCAAATATGTGTTCATTTTTCAGGAGAAATTGGCTTATACCTTTCTTGAGGTCGGCAGAGAGTTCACTTCCGATTTTTGCTCTCTTTGTTTCATCGGAGAGTTCCACCTCCTGAAGGTCTTCAGCCGGGCTGCCTCTCTTAGCATCCCTCTTCTCCTCGGGCAAATCTGGTCCCCAGCCAACCTGATATTTGGGTCAGAGGGAGTTTTCATAACACTCCCAGGCTGAGAGCTGGGCTCCGCGAATGGTGGCCGTGCCGGCCGGGGTCGGGAATTTTAGGGCCTGGTGGTAAGTTGAAGGGACGGCCCTGAAATGGTTGAGTGCCACCCGACCTAAGATCCCATTGTAAGTGGAGTTGCAATCCATCACAATGAAGTTGGCTTGCATCGAAACCCGCTTATCTCCGTCTTCCAGCTTCAGCGGAAGGTTGATCACCCCTTCGGCTCGGTGGGCTTGCCCGGTGAAACCACCTAAAGTACCCCTCAATGGCCTGAGTCGGCTCCTATCCAACCCCATTTGCTCAAAAGTGCTGAGGAATAAGACTTATGCCGAGCTTCCGGTGTCCACCATCAGCCTCTTGACGGTGAAGTTGGCTATTTCAGTGTTGATCACCAGTGGGTCGTCATGGGGCAATATCACCCCCTCCAAATCTTCTGAGGAAAAGGTGAGCTCCTCCATCCCCTGGGCCAGTCCCCGTACCATTCCATACTCCCTCCCAGCCCGAACATAACCCTTTCTGCCTGCCGAGGTCTCCCATCCTGATGCCAATCCTCATGCAATAGTCTCAATCACAGCCAAACGTCCGCCCCCAGCCTGGCGCCTGGGTAGACTCCTCTCTCTATCTCTCTGATCGTGATTCCGGGTCGGCTGCGGATCTACGTACCTTCGGAGGTAACCTCGGGCTATCAGTGCCTCGATCTTCTGTTTCAAGTCTTTGCATTCTTCGGTGGTAGCGGCAATACTTGGTTCTATTGCACTTCTCGGGTCGGTCTTTCATCCTTGGAGCTGGAGGCAGGTGGTTCTAGTGCTGGATCTCCATCAGGATCTGCTCCATTATGGTGTTAAGGGGAGTGAACATAGTGAACCGGGGGTTCTGCTTTAGCTGTTGGGGCTGCTTGCCTCGGTCGTTTTGGACTTTACCCCCAGGTTGGGCTCGGGAGGTCTCTCTCTTCCTGTTGGCTTCCTTCTCCTTGTCATCATCCCTCTTTGCCTGATAGATTTCTTCCGAGTGTATGTACCCTTCTTCTCGTACTATCAGCTCGGATACAGTATCCACGGGGTCGATTGCCAATGAGGATGTAAGGGGGCCCAACCTGAGCCCACTCTGGTAAGCCATCAACGCCATGGAGTCCTCCAGGTTGGGGATTCGAAGGGACTCCTCATTGAATCTGGCTGTGTAAGCTGTAACGACCCCGCTCCCCACGTGGAGCCCACGCAGAGTCTCACGGAACCCGTCACTACCATAATATTGTCCGCTATTGGTAGTCCCTGGCCCGCAGGCACATGTCCCTCATGGTTTTGTTTCTCCCACGGTCTCCCATGGGAAAAGGCCTTGTGGCTGATACAAGGAACTAAGCCCTTATATCCAGTTCTCTCACTTCCAAATCTTCCGATGTGGGATTGTGTTACCACATTCCACCCCCCTTAAGAGGCCCCGCGCCCTCACGGGCACGAGCACAAGGGAAGACTGGCTCTGATACCATTTGTAACGACCCCACTCCCCACGTGGAGCCCACGCAGAGTCTCACAAAACCCGTCACTACCACAATATTGTCCGCTATTGGCAGTCCCTGGCCCGCAGGCACAGGTCCTTCACGATTTTGTTTTTCCCACGGTCTCCCATGGGAAAAGGCCTTGTGGCTGATACAAGAAACTAAACCCTTATATCCAGTTCTCTCACTTCCAAATCTTCCGATGTGGGATTGTGTTACCACATAAGCCCTCAGACTTTCCCCTCTATGTTTCTTCACCAGCAGCAATGTAAAAATGTGGCGGGTGGCGCGCCGGCTCCCCGCGAAGCGGGACAGGAAAGCCTCATCCAGCTAATGAAAACTTGCAATTGAACCGGGATGAAGTTTTTGGAACTAATCCAAGGCATTGCCAACCAGGGTGGTCGGGAATGTCTTCGTCTTCATGAGGTCGGACATGTCATGCAGAGTCATGTGGTGATCAAAGTTGAGCAGGTGGCTGGCTGGGTCTCCATCTCCATTATAGACGGCCATGTTGGGCATCCGGTTGCCGGTGGGTAGTGGCGTGGCTAGTACCTCGGGTCAGAATAGGCTTACGCCGAGCTGGTTAATGACCTTGGCTATGGCGGCCGCAGTCTTGGCCTGCTCAGGGTCGGCTTGAGTCGCCCTTTTACCTCTCATCTCGTCAGGTCTCGCCATCGGCTCTAGGAAGCCCTCTTCGTCCTGCGTCCGTTTTCGCCTTGGGTCTGGGATGCGGAACTATGGACGCGAGGGCGGCGGCGTAGCTTCTTGCGGAGCCAGGGGGCCCTCAGCTAGTCGGGCTACCTGCTCCTTAAGTTCCTCAAACATCCTCAGCATCATCCTTATCTCCGGTGATAGGCTGGAGTTGAGGTCTCCATCTGCCGTGGGGTTGGTTTGAGTGGCTAAGTGTATACGTTGGCTCGTTCCAACGTCGGCTGGGATTAGGTTTTGGCTAGGCACCTGCGTGGTTTCGAGGTCCCTATCCGGGTTGGGCGAATCCTCTACCGGTGCGCTGTGGCTTCTCGTTTGTACCATAATGGTTTCTTAATGAGTGGTGAAGAGAGTGATAAAAGAACTTATTTCCCACATACGGCGCCAAACTGTCGAGGTCGGATACCACACAGTTGGGTTGGTCGGCTACGCTTCCCAAGTTGAACTTTCAGGTTGGCCTCCGAGTTGAACTTTTCAGGTCAGCTACCTGACCTGCACAAGGAAAATGAAGGAAAAGGCGGGGTGATGACCCGGATTTTCCCCTCGGGCGTGCGAATGATTAGTATGTCCGAGCTGGCAAGGTAGCTGAGAGCATTTAATGACGAGTTACCTTTGAAATGAAGGGGATGAGCTCTATTTATACTAAATTCGGACCTGACAGCATTTAATGCGGTGCAGCTTTATGTCCCATCAAGACTTTATGTCCCATCAGGGCAATTGGCACTGAGGTCGGGGTTTTCCGGGGTCGGGGTGAAGTTGGATCAGCATCCAGGTTGGGCATTTAGTTGAATATGTTCGGCTTGGCTCGGATTAGGCCACCTCAGCTCGGCGTGGGCATCTTACTTCAGCTCGGGATCCCCCTCGTCAAAGACAAATTATGAACGATAGTCCTCAATATTGAATCGATGCACAATAACAAATTTCAGATGCCTAAGACACGTTCGAAGTGAAACAATCTGGAATTAAAGAATTATGAGGGGGGAGAAAGACAAGAAGAAAAAAAAAGAAGAAGAAAAAATATTAACAAAAAAGGAATATGAAAATAATAAGAAAATATATTAATCTAGCTTTAAAGTGACTACTTCATCTAAAAGTTTAAGCTGTTAGAGAATGAGTTTATTATATTATTTATTATTTTCAACATGCCTTGCAAGTGCAGGCGGAGTAAGTTTTTGAGCCTTGTACTTGGACAATTTTAATATTTTTAAATGAGCATCGATGAGTTTTGAATCCATAATGTTTTGGAACTTAGGCTTTAAGATCATGTGAAGTAACCACCTCATCTAAAAGTTTAAACTATTAGATATGAGTTTATTATCTTCAATACTAACTTCTAATTTTAACTAATTTTATTTTACCTCCTCCTTGTCAAGTTCTTTTGATGGCATACTTGAGATAAAATTGAATCCCCTACATAGTCGAGTTGTATTAGGAGCATAGGTAGATCTTATTGTGCTTTGGCCCTTCTATGGGATTTCATCTAGAAAAGTAGGCTTCAATCGCTTGAATGAAAGTGAAACGATAATTTACTAGCTCCTACAATACTTACCTATACATATATCCTATCTCCATTTTTTAAATAAAAAAAAACCACCAAAAGATAAATTGGCCAGAAGTTGTTGCCACAATTAGAGCAAAAAGTGATCGTAAGCACCAAAAAATAAATTGTTGCTTTTGTTAGTAGGGTGAAATTAGTATTATAAGGTCGCAAATTTGATATTTCACACTATGTAAGAGTTTCACCTTTAACTGGTCTAATATAGGGGCACCGTTGCACATGGGGAGGCAAGGGGAGGCCCTGGCCGCCTCTCCCCTTTCCTCCCAATCTAAACAAGGAACAATTTTGTTAATTAACTTGTCCCCACAATAAATTAAAAAAAAAAAAAATTCCCATACAATTTAAAAAAAACACTGCCCCTACAATTTAAAAAAAAAAAATTGGCCCCCAATTTTGCCTTTAAAAAACTATATAGAAACTTTTTAAAAAACCTAATCATATCGCTTTAGTTATCTTTTTCCTTTCAATCATTATTTTATTAACTTTTTTAAAAAACAAATGCATTCGTCCCCAATTTTGCTTTTAAAAAAACTATATAGAAACTTTTTAAAAAACCTAATCATATCGCTTTAGTTATTTTTTTCCTTTCAATCATTATTTTATTAACTTTTTTACAAAACAAATGCATTCGTCTTCCCTTCCTCATTTCCCGGAAACCCCAAGTCCCAACTTCATTCTTCCTAAAACTAAAACTCCAATTCCATTCTTCCCTATCTCCCCCCCTAATTCTTTCTTCTTAAAATTTTAATTCTCATGAAATAAAAAACACACAAACATAGACACACAAAGTTAAGGTAATATATCATTAAAATTATTTTATTTATTTATTTTGTTTGACTATATAATTTTAGTCATAATTTATTTTATTAATCTATTCTTTTTTTTCAGTGGGTAAATATCTGACTTTTGAGACAAGTCACCAACTAAGGTAATCAATTTGACTGAAATATTTTTTTAATATATTTTATTTAGTGTATATTATTTTTTAATGGTCAATTTTATGTAATAAATAGATAATTTGAGTGAATTAATTTCAGTGAAGCATAATTTATTTAATATTTTTCCAGTCAATTATATTTTTTTTTTTCAGTTAGTAACATATCATTTAGAGATTTTATTTTCTAGTCAACTATAGATTTTTTTTCCTAGTCAATTTTAGGCCATGTTCGTAGGATTTGCATTTTTCAGTTTCTCTTGATAAGATTTGCATAAAAATGAAAAAAAAAAAACAGATCCCAGATAAGTAGTAATTAAATATCATTTAAAACTAAATTACACCTTGAATGAGCCATAGAATAGTAAATTCGGAACTTTTTATATAAAAATATTAAGTGAGATTATTTTGACTATTATAATTTTTTATAACTATTTTCAGGTTAAGTATGAACAAGTCTAAAAATTATTTTGCTAAAAATATTTCTTTTGATACGATAATTGATAAATTATATTTCACGAAGAAGAGATAAGTACAACTCTATTAATTGAATTGGGAAAACTTTACACATAATTATTTTTATTTTGTCGAAATCGTATCTTTAATCTTCTTAACTGAATCTTGGCCTCCCCAACATCAAAACTATGGTCCCTGGCGACGGTACCATTTACTCGGCTTATTAAGCTTTTTGTGTTGGCTGCTGCTATGTCACACCTTCGGATGTCTTCGACCATTGGTGTGGATAGTGTTTACGTACATAATTACCAACAAACTATTTGGAACAAATAAATTCCATAAATTTTTATTTTTTATTTTTGGTGAAAAGGAGGCTAACGCCGGAAACTAAGAGTTCACAAGTCTAAGGGATAAACTCAATGAGAGGACAAAGCCTATCCGGTGGGTGATCCAACGTCTGAACTCCCAAGGTTTGGTGGAGTCCAAAATTAGCGAGCCAATCTACGCAAATGTTAACTTCCCGGAAGACGTGCTTCAAACTAAACTCCCTGTTGTCCCGCATCATATGCTGGCAATCCTCAATAGAAGGTCTTAACAGGCTGTGAGGAGCAGACCTGCGTTGAACAAGCTGAATAATCAAATGAGAATCAGATTCAATTTCTAATCTCGGACAACCCATGACTTGAGCTCGGATTAACCTTTCCTTAAGCGCCATCAGCTCCGCAACATTGTTAGTGGCAATACCCAAGTTAATAACAAAACCAGACTTTCAATTCCCCTCTTCATCTCTAAAGATGCCATCTACAGCGGCTACACCTGGGTTGCCCTTTGAGCATCTATCAATATTTAATTTCCAGCAGCCCCGGGGTTTGATCCAAGAGATATGTCTCAAACTATGAAACGCTCGGTTGGTTGCTGTCTGGTTAACAATCCAAGCATCAGACACCTCTTGTACATATCTTTGAATGAAATATACATTCTCCTCAACTGATTTAGTATCTTCAGTACCAAACACAAATTCATTACGCCATTTCCAAATCCACCACATGGCTGTTGCAAAAATAATTCTCCATTCCACATTCTGACTACCACCCTTGGCCCCCAAGTTGACATGTAACTAATCAGTCCATTCAGAATTCTGACCCATGCCTCTCATGTAGTGCGCCTGAAGTATATGCCAAACCTGCTTAGCTAATGTGCACTCCCTGAAAACATGCTCAACATTTTCGCTAACAACACCACAAAGAAGGCAATCAGCAGACTGAACGACTCCTCTCCGGGCAAGGTTTGCTCGACAAACAATTCTTCTATGAGAAACAAGCTATAAGAAATAGATAATTCTCTAAGGGCATTTAAGTTTCCAAATAAAATCCCAACAAAAAGAAGAAGGGGTAATAAGAGCAATAAGATCATAAGCTGAGCTGACAGCGAATTCTCCTTTTGACTTATTATTCCAAATGATAAAGTCTCTCCGCAAGTCACCCGGTGTCACGCGAATGCTGGCAATTTTCAACAACATGGTAGCAGGGATCAGGTGTTGGAATCTTTCCCAGTCCCAAGTACCAAAGTCAGTAATGAATTCTGCAACAGGCCAAGAGAGTTGTTCTTTAGGTATAGGATGCAAGGCCACATCAATAAGAGGGGAATCACCCACCCCCCAATGCTTCCAAAAAAGAACTTGTTCTCCATTGCAAATCACCCATTTCAACCCCTTCCAAAGGACGCCAAGCCCATGAACAATGTTTTTGCACATCCATCTGAAGACTTAGTATTATAATTCATAATCCCCTTGGAAAAATATTTGGCTTTCATCACTTTGACCCATAGGAGATCCGAGTCCGTTGCAATTTTCCATCCCAATTTTGCTAAAAGGGCTTCATTCATAAGGCGCGTAGGACGTAAACCCAGGCCTCCATGCTTTTTAGATTGACAAATTTAGTTCCAAGCGATCCAGTGAATCTTCCGACCACCATCATTAGAGCCCCAAATAAAATTCCTTTGAATATTGTCGATCTCCTCACACACCTAAATAGGAAGCTTGGTTGTATGCATGGTATAAGTTGGTAAAGCTACAAGTACCGACTTGGTCAGAGTGATCTGCCCAGCAAAGGAAAGAGAATTGTTTTTCTACCCAGCTAGCTTTGTTTGAAGCTTTGCTACCACCTCTTTGTAGGTACCCTTATTGACACGATTATGGATAATGTGCATGCCAAGATAATTGCCCAAGGAAGAAGCCAGGGGAATACCACATGCCAAACTAAGCTCATTGGCAATACCAGGATCAACATTCCGTGAGACGAATAAGGAAGACTTAGAGACATTAATGGTTTGTCTTGACTCCTCACAGAATTGGGCTAAGATACTTTGAAAACATTGTACCTGTGAGACAGAAACCTCAAGGAAAAAAAGCAAGTCGTCAGTGAAAAATAAATGAGAAATGAAGGGTCCGAACTTACTAGCAGCAAGAGGTTTCCACTTTTTGAGTTCAACTTGTTTAGTGATCATCTGTGAAAGTCTTTCCATGCAAAGGATGAAGATATAAGGCGATAAGGGATTGCCTTGCCGAATTCCTCGAGAGGGGCAAAACGGTTCAGTCATTACACCGTTCCATAGCAGGCGAATTGAAGCAGAACTAAGAGAAGAAAGCACAAGGGACACCCAATTCGGCGGTAAATAAAGCTGCTCCAGAGTATCTTTGATAAAATCCCAACTTAGTTTGTCATACGTTTTTTCAAGATCCACCTTAATGGCAATATACCCCTGCTTATGTCTACTGTTTTTCATCAAATGGACCAATTCCTGAAGAAGAATAATATTATCATGCGTTGACCTTCCAGGGATAAAACTACTCTAAGCCGGTCCAATCCAAACATTTAGGAGGGGGTGAAGGCGATTCACAAGCACTTTCATAATAAGTTTGGTAATCACATTGAGACTATTGATCGGGCGGAATTGCTTGATATTATCCGGGTTTTTAACCTTTGGAATAAGATGAATAATGGCTTGATTAAGTTCCCCTGGCATTCGACCATTAAGAAAAGCCTCCTTGACAAATCTGCAAACCGAACTACCCACTGTATCCCAACATCTCTGGAAGAAACTAGCCGGTAATCCATCAATACTCGGAGCTTTGGAAGGATGCCTTTGAAACAAAGCTATACGAATCTCATCATTTGAAATCGGGAGAAAAAGGCCAACGCGATCATCATGAGAAATATTCGAAAAGTCGGCGTTTGAGAAAGGTCTTGTACCACCACATCCACTGTATAAGTCTTTGTAATAGTTCCATGCAAGAGACCTCAAATGATCCGAGTCATCAATCCAAACCTGTGATGTAACACCCCGATCCCTCTCGAGACCGGGAGTTCTATCAATCAATTTATTCACAACCCAATTCCAAATCCGGGCATAATTTTCAGGGAAAACGGACGGAGTCTCCCCTGTTTCTAAGCAAAAAAGCAACCCTGCGACAGCATATAAGTGGACCAATACCATGTCCAAACATTTAATCACCTCAAGGCCATCCGAGCCTCGGTTCTCAACAGTTAAACTCAGCAAATATACATACATTTTCAATTTTAAAGCTAACCTATCTCTTTTCATCTTTGACAAGAACATTCATGCTAGGCAATTAAACTACATTAACCCATTACATAAATTAGACTATCAAACCATTCTAACTTTTTTTCCTTTGGACATTACAAACATGCATTAAAGTTAAGCTATACTAACTAGATACATAATCTAACTTATCAAACCATTTCAATAACCTAATAAAACTTATATTACATTCCTTTTGACATTAAATACATACAATACATGAAAGCATACATCTTTACAACTTCGACAACTCAAGCCACATAGGCACGCAAGACGACTCTTCAAGCACGAACTTTCATGAAATCACGAACTTCCAGCTAACATGACATTTCCTGAAATGTGGTGGCGAGGAGTGAGTATACACAACACGTATACTCAGTGAGGGCGAGACAGATATCAAATTGGAGAGAAAGAAAGTCGTGCAATGCAAATAAGACAGTTAAGCAACATAACTGATAAGTAAGCAATCAAGACAAACAATCAATACAATAAGCAATTACTGAAAGCATTAACACAACCATTCAAAGCTATACCACACTCTGAAGGCTATGGTTCACTGTCACGAGCAATATACCATTTCACGAGCGATACATCAATCTCAAGCTTGATGTTCACAACGATGACAATAAGCGCGCAACCACCTTATAATACCAATTTGGAATACCCCGGGAGTAACCATCAATTCTACGACCCAAATCTCCCTGGGAGGCAACCCAAGCGAGAAAATGGAATAGGACACGGAGCTAGAGCAACCAACACCGGCAACCCGAGGCTACCCAGAGAGACCTATCACTCACACCCTGACACTATACAATGCAAGACTCGATACAAGGCAATAAACGAGCGATAATACAACAATACAAATTAGAGACGATAAACGAGATATCAAGCATTTACAATCAATACTAGCATTCAATTAACTTGTCAAGCATAACTATCATTAATAGCCATAATAACTCCAATTAAACAAGTAACAGCAGTTCAAACACGAAAACAACAAATATCACTATTCAATCCCTAACTTCCAAAGGCAATTACGAGCAAACGAGCTACGAGATTAGGAAACCGATTTCACTACATTCACTCAGGCACTACAAGGCACGTTTCTATGTCACTAAACTTCACTTCCTCACCCGAGACCCGGAAGTCCACCTACTGCATTTGAACTACAGCTATGCTAACCGGTCATTCAATCAACGCCACAACAGCGCTGAAAGTGCTTCCATGCCCTCAATTGCAAAACCCCCAACTTAATTCGAGCACGGTCAACTTTTGGTCAAACGGCCCCTTTACGTTTTTTTGTCTAATTTCCAATTTTAACAAAGGTCGATCCGTTTTTATTTCACATTTTAGCTTTCTATCATTAATGACACCTATCCAAATCAAGCAATCGCAATTCGGATCGAAATCCGAAATTCTAGGATTTACTATTCATAATTCACTATTCATTGTTTTTCCCCAATTTCAAATACGTAGTTTCAACCGTAAAAATTGCTAAATAACTATCAAGCAATGCTCTACGAACCCTAAGGAAGCATTTCCAAACAATTTCAAGCATTATAACGCATTAAATATCAAATCTAAAAATTTGAATCAAAAATTAAATTTCATATAATATGCACAAAAGCGTGAAAACCCTCACAGAGATTGAAGACCAAGACCCGCAAGGACCCGAGCCACGACCCCCGAGCAATTCCACGCACAAATGTAGAAGAAAATGCAAGCAAAAATATTTTTTTTTCCTCTTGAAAGGTTTCGGCCATGGGGGGGGGACACAAGGGTCATTTGTGGTTTTGTTTTGAGTTATTTTTGCCTTGTTTTTTAATTAATAAGGTGACAAGGGCAAAATTGTAAAAAGACAAGGTCAAATTCAAGTTAAAAATAGTCAAATTAGTTTATTTTGATGCCATTAAATCTAATTCAAGTTAAAACAATGCAATTAAATGAAAAACAATTAAAACTAGTTAAATTCAACTAAAAACATTTTTCTTTAAGTCCGAAGAATACTTCTCTAACTCTCATTTTCGAATGCTACGACCGAACGGTCAATAAACGATCGCTAATCAAATGATGAACACTAATAGAAAACTATAATTTTTGAAAAGTAGAATAGTAGATTAGATTAAAATTCACTCCGGCTCGGAGTTACCTTTCTCATTTAATTGGAAACCGAGTAATTTTAATGCAAGACAACCAAATCGGATTATTAAAATAATCAAAACAATCAAGGTAATCAATATTCATTTAAAATAATTAATTTAACTATTTCTAGAATATTTTAAAGAATTATGAAGTTAATATTAAGCTACAAATGAAAGTTAATATAAACACGTAGTCAAATACAATTAAACACTAACATTTAAGATGACATTTAATTAATCACAAAAAAATAAATTCAATTACTATAATTATTAGAAATAGATAATAATCTTTTAATTATTCAATACAATTACTAAATGCTTCCAAGAGAAATATTAAATTAGTGCATATTGGTTGATTTAACTAATTAAACATTTAATTAAATGCAGTCAAATGCTATTAAATGCATGCCGGGTTCGGGTTATCACATATGAGACCCCGGAATTTGCCCTATTTGTAATTACGTATTTTCACTTGTTTAAATGCTATTAGAATTAGTATATATGTTTATAAGTGAGTTATTAAATGATCTTGCATTAAATGTGCATTTAAAAGACATTTGAAAAACAAATAATGTGACTTTTCATTTTCTTTTGTAAAATTGTGTAGTATAACTAGACTATATGTAATTAAATACTTATGAATAAATGTTGTCCCCAAAAATAGTCTACTAAAAATAGTATTTAAGTTGGATAGTATTAATATTACTATTTTTGGCAAAAACAACTAAAATAGCTTAAGTTATCAACTTTGACCAAGACTTCTAGCTTTGACTTTATTAAAACCGATTATTGCGTTGACTTTTCATCTACCTTGACTTTTGAAAAATGTTGACTTTCATTTACTTTGACTTTTTGAAAAATGTTGACTTTTATTAACTTTGACTTTTTAGAAAATGTTGACTTTTATCATCTTTGACTTTTTGTAAATGTTGACTTTTTGGTCTCCTTTGACTTTGACTTTTTATATTATTTGACCAAACTAGGTTTATTTAAATACTACTCCTATTACATTATATACGTGCATTCATAAAATTTTCATAAACACTTTTAGAGAAAATTTCATTCAAAGTGCCGTTAAATGGTATTTGAAGACCTTTTCGCTAAATTTTTGAAAATAGTTTTTAAACATTTTAAAAACTAGTCCTCCATTATTAAAAGACCCGTGATTTACTAAAAAATTATTTCTGAAACAGATTAGGAATTTAAAATAGACTTTTCGGGCGAAAAAATAGCATTTTTTAGTCGAATAGTAATTTATACTAAACCCGATTCTTGCATTGACTTTTATTGACCAAGTATATATTGTAAATAAATATTTCATCATCTTAAATATTTTACTAAAGTAAAATTTCAATAAGAATTAAAAACAAATGCTAATTTAGACTTTAGTCATTAAAAATTCAATTTTTGATAACTTTGACCAATTCTTTTTGCATTGACTTTTTACTTAACTTAATATATACTCAAATATCAGCCAAAACACCACAAAAACACATCAAAAACTGTGGCTCCTTGGAGGAGAAAGAAGAAGAACATTTTCAAGGTTTTTCAAAGCATTTTTCTCATAAATTTTGCATTTCAAAACCAAATTGAGTCATTCAAAGCTTGAAATTTCTTGTTGGGCACCTATTCTACCTATTCCTAGCATTACTTTGGATCAAAGGTGAGAGAAAAAATAGATCTAGAAATTAAAGTTCATGTCAAATTTTATTTAATGCATGTATAGTTATTGTTTTGTTAAATTGCTTATAGATTATTGCTAAGTAGTCGATAAGGACCAACTTGATAAGTTTATAGCCATTTTGAACGGTTGTAACGTGTATTTTTATTTTTCATGTATTTAATTGATAATTTGGCTTGTTTGTTGAATAATTGTTGTTGTAGTGGTTGGAATTGATTGGTTGTTGCTTCTAAAAGTTTGTTAATTGCGGGGTAGTAATGTTGTAATGCTGAATTTTTGATTGGATTGTTGTAGCAAAAGTCCAGAAATTTCAGCCAAGGGCATTGCCAAAATTAGGGTTGTTGGGCTTGTTTTGGATGGCTTTTGGTTGGTTTCTGGTGGGGTTAATGTAGTTGCATGTGTGGTTGAGTGATAGAAAGTGATTTGGGGGTTATTGGAGTACTAGATTGAAAGTTATGACTTTTAGAAGTTTGTGTAGCCTTTCTTTAAAATGATGCCATATGGTCTTGGGTTGTTTGGGTAGTGTTTGTGAAGTTGATTCTTGGGTTGTTGTTGATTGGGTTCAGGATTAAATGTATGTTCAAATGCATGTTGAGTTGGATGACCTACTTTGTCATCTAACTTAATTGTTTTAGGATTGTATAGTTGTTGATTGTTTAAATGTTGTTTAATTGATTGTTGAAATATTGTTAATTGATTGTTGATTGTTGAAATACCGGGAATCGGGCACTTTTGTTGCTGATCTCTCGGAATGTAAAGAGTTAATTGATGGTTGATTGTTGAAATACCGGGAATCGGGCACTTTCGTTGCTGATATCTCGGAAGGTAAAGAGTCAAGTGTCGGGAGTCGGGCAACCCTCGTTGTTGACTTCTCGTATTGAAAGAGTCATTGTTGTGAGCTATGATAATGTTGTGTCACTTCAGGAGGCATCTCGGGTTGCTGGCACAGTTATCATGGCTAATCCCTATCTCACATGGGCGGAGATCCCATGGAGTGTGGGTCTAGAATAAGGTACCTCAGGATTGTGTCATTGGGTTTTGAGGAGTTGGTGAACATTGAAACAGCATATGGAGCTTCATCAACGAGTGTGTCGTATCCTTATTGTTTGTTTACTGTTGTTGTATTTGTATTGTTATTAAAGTTTATGGTATGATTGTTGCTCATAGGATGATTTTCCAAGGGATAAAGTAAATGTTTTCAAAAGATCTATCGAATTCTCACTGAGCTTTGTTATATATAAGCTCACTCTCACTCGTTTTCTGTAATCAGGTGTTACTGAACCAGACTTTGAATACGTGCCTCAGGAAGCTGAGTATGTGCCTTCTGTGGAGGAGTCTTATGTGCCGGAGTCATATCCATGAGTTTGTCTTAGCTTTTATATTATGTTGTATTGTATAACATACTTAAGATAACGGTTTGTATGATACTGGTATAGTAGTCTCCCTTTTGAATATGGTTGGGTTGCCAAACTAGTTTATAATCTATTTTGCGAATGTATAGTATAGCTTGTGGTATGTTGTTGAAACGGAGGCATATGACTTGTGGTTGGTATGTTGTTTGGTTGTTTAATATGTGGTTTTGAATGCTGATGAATGGTTGTGGAGTTGTTGTTGATATTTGGAGTTGGTTGTGTGTTATTATAAAGGGTTGGTTTATAGCCCTGATGTCTGTATTACAGACGTTATAATGCCAAAAATTCTGTTGCGTCCTGACTAATCGTAAGTGGGGTCGAGTTGGGGCGTGACAAAATCCCAGAGTCACTCTTTAAGTAGTTGATATTATTCTTACGATGCCGAATAATAGTGGACAAATGATAGTACCTCGTGTTTCTATCACCGGAATGAATCCATTGTTTCCGAGATTTTTGAAACCAAAAGATTTCCTCTTGTGTAAGAATTCCTTCATATTCACTTCTAAGTTGTCTTTCAAGACGACAGAGAAAAGAGTTATATTTGGTTTGAAGAGCCCGTTGAATCCCAACCAAACGCGCGATAATCCTTTTTTTCCTTGCAAAAATATTCCCAAAGGTGTTTTTATTCCACTGTTGCAAGACAGCGGTCAGACTTTTAATCGAGTCTTCAAACCTGTTCGTATTTGTCGGCCACTTGTGCTTAACAAAATCATGGAAGTCTTGGTGCAAAAGCCAAGCCATCTCAAAACGAAATGGTTTTGACACGCGCGTAACTGAGCTAGTTCCAAACACATCCAAGAGTAACGGAATATGGTCAGACTTAAACCGAGGGAGGTGCCGTGTAACGCTTGAGAACATCACCGTACACCTTATTAACTGTTGCATCCACTATTTGCGCATTTCTTATGTGCTTTACTTGTTGTCTTCTTTGGTTACTATTCATTCCATTTTTCAACTACTTAATTACCTTGAATTAGCATTTTTTATAAATCATATTAATTGTTTTAGGAATGAGAAAAATTTGCGTTTGAGCAAATGTATTAGGAGCCTTCGTTTAGGAAATGATTTGTTGAAACTAAGGAATAGTGTTACGTAACAAAACTATGTGTTTCAATTAGCTATCATTAAATGGCACATTAGGACTTGGTTCTAGCTAGCTAAACTCATCTTGGTAGTCAACTTATGCACCCAAACATAACCCCAACTTAATATATACTCACATAACACTTTATAACTCAAAAAAAAAAAAAGAGTGCAAAAGCTGAAAACACTGTAGCAGGGCCGAAAATTAGCATAGGCGGAGGAGAAGAGATTTTTGCTCAACAAATCCTCATTCCAAGCCAATCCAAGCTAGGTGCAAGTGGTTTAGGGTGTTTACTAGCCTCCTAGGAGCTCCTACGTGCAATAGTTGAGGGATTTCATACCTATTTTTGCATTTGAAAAATGTTGCTCTTTTCTTAAATTCATGGATTTGCTATCAAATGCTTATGTAATGCTTAAAGATGCTTATGTATGTTGTATATAAGTAGTAGAGACCTTATTTATGCTATTGCTTCATAGTTTAAACGGTTGAATTCGTTCATTGATCGTATGACATGAATAGTGACATTTTTCTAGGGTTTTATGGAATTGTGAGATATGGCTTGATTCATTGCTTCTAGTAGGTGCCTTAGATATTAATAAAGATAGTTTAATTGGCACATGACGTTGAATTGCTCAAAAATTGGCTAACACATGAAATAAGCGACTTTTAAAAAGGGGTTTTGGGGTTAATGCAAATCCGGGTTAATTTAACCATTACATCTAGTGTTCTTAGGCTATACAGGTGCTATATATGCTTTGCTAAACCTCGGTTGAGTCCCGGTTAGGGTACTTGTAGTACAAACTCATAAGGGGAAAATTGGGACTTTTGTGCTAAACGCGGGTAATTGGATAGTTTCTAGGGTCCTAGGGGTGCCATAAGGGATAATTAAAAGTATGGAATAGCCCGCTCGTTTAACTAGAACATTAACTTGTGTTTGGAAGAAAAATGGCTTGTGTTACAAATGGGTTTTGGGTCAAATGTAAATTCGGGTGAATTTGGTTGATATATTTGGTGCTCTTAGGGTAAGTAGGGACTAAATGTGCTTTTCTAACTCTTAGTTGAGCTTTGGTTAAGATACTTGTAATACAAACGCACAAAGGGGTAATCGGGGCTTTTGTGGCTAATTCGGATTAATGAATGATTTCAAGGGTTCTAAGTGTGTCATAATGTGTAACTAGAAGATTAGAATAGTTAGTTGGTGAATCTCGAGCCTTAGCCTTCGGTTTGGAGTTAAATGACTTAGGATAATGAAAGGAAAACTCGGGGTTTTCATGCTTAGCCTTTGAATTAGCTTTGGTGCTTGTATATCTTGCATTTACATGTTATTATATGGCATTTGTGAGCATTTCGTGAAGTTTCGTGATCATCGGTCATTGACCCCTTTGTATTGGTATAGTTATTTTCATATTTATTGATTATATCTTGTTATAATGTTTATATTACTTGTACTTTGTTAAGATCAAACTCTAATAAACATTGTATGCTAAGTGAGTAGGACTATAAGGATAACTCATCTAGTTATATGATTATTGATTATTGTAATTAAAAGTAATTGGAATTTATAACTTATGATCTTAACTTAATGGTATTTGATGCTTCTAATATATCTTATGTTGTCTAATGATATGGTAAAGTGAACATTGTAGCTTAATTGTGTGTGGGTTATGAACTTGTGTGAATAAGTGATTATAAATCTAGCTTCTAATGTTGTAGGGTTGAGTTAAGTAAGAGTTGAGTTGGAATTGATATAGTTAATTGCTAAATTTATATGAACACCCTAGGGTTGCATATTCGAGCTAATTTGAAGAAGTTTGGAGTAAATCAGAGCTATCTTCTTCCGTATTTAGCCAGATCCAAGGTGAGGGAGTTGCATCTTATTTGCATTTCTCTGTTGTATATAAATTATGTTGATAATGCCATGCTATAAATGTTAGTTATTTAGTTTATATTGTTATCTTGCTTATATTGCTTGTAAATTATCATGTATATGTTACTTGGCTCTCGTGATCTTGACTCGGGCTTGCGTAACCTTTTCGGACATGGTAGTGTCGAGAAACACGGGCGGCGTCGGGCTTGCCGTGCTCCCTCGACTACCATGGTGCCTATTCCCTTTCTCGCTGAGTATACTCCACTACCTTAGAGGCTTGGTTCACCTGCTAGGCATATGGACCTACCTCAGGAGAAAGGGTCGTAGGATCGGGATACATCCGGAGTATCCCAACTTGGTGGAGTAAGGGTTTGTCGGCACTTGTGTGAAGTTCGTGGCTCGTGGCTCGTGGCTCGTGGCTCGTGGTTTGAGATTGAAGACTTGAAGTGGAACTGTATCCTTTTTAATGTGGTTAATTACTTGGCTATTTGATCTTGTTGTTTTATGTTATATATATATGACTTCTTGTGATTGCATATCATATTGCACGCCTCGGTATGCTGCATCACCTCCCTCACTGAGTATATATGTTGTATACTCACCCTCGTTTCTAACACTTTTCAGGATCAGTACTATAAGCTAGAAATGAGATTGCCTCCTGTGTGGCCTGCCTGCTTTATCAGTGTGTAGAACAAGGAAGAATGTGTACATTATATGCTTGTATACTATTTGAGACCTTATAGTCATATATGTATTTGTGTTATCTTAAGAAATATAATATTAAAGTTTTAGTCTTGGGTGATAGTTAGGTGCTAGTGGTTTGTAATAACTTCAATTGTTTACTCTTCGGTTTAGTTGACTTGCAAGCTGATAGGGATGAAACAGATTGAAGTTGTGGATTATGGTCTTGTGGTTGTATGTTGTTGTTTGCAGGTTTCCAGATAGTCCTATATATAGGGGGAACTCCGTCCGTTTTCTCCTAAATTTCGTGCCCGGGGTTTGGAATTGGGTGAGAATAGCATGATAAATAGGAGTCCCGGTCTCGTGAGGGATCGGGGCGTTACATGCCGCACACAAGCATTGGGGAATAAGAGGTTCCAATCAGGGGTTGCATAGGCTCTATTCAAACGCTCCATGACACGTTGACCAGAATTCCAAAAGTTTGACCAAGTGTAGCGGGGACCAATAAACCCTAAGTCAACGAGCTGACAATCATTGCGCCAATGTTCAAATTTAATCATGTTGTTGGAGATACTATCATTTCCTCTTTTTTTGTCTTCACCTCGGCCAACCTGATTGAAATCACCCGCAATGGCCCAAGGAAGAGAGAGGTTACGAGTAGCATGACGGAAAGCTTCCCAAAATTTACAACGACACTTGGGGTCGGGACTAGAAAACACAGCTGAAAAAATCCATTGCGGAGAGTTTGGCTGACTAATAAGCACATTTAATACCTAGTTGTTGGCTGAGAGGAAATGAACCGAAACCCGAGCCTCATCCCAAAGTAACCAAATGCCCCCCGAGTAACCATTAGCCTCCACACGGATAGATTTATCAAGTATGAGAGAAATAGTGATTTTGTTAGCTTTGTGGCCACTAATTCGAGGTTCCAAAATAACAACAATATCCGGGCAGTTGACCTTCACCATATCCATCAAAACACGACGAAAGTTATCACTTGCCGCACCCCTACAATTCCATATGAGAATTTTGAGGGAAGGACCATTAGAATTGACGCTAGGGGATAGCGGCTGCACATTAGGTCTACTGGTCATTGGTAGATTCTATTTGAGGTAGGGTTAGCCCACCTTGAACATCTATGGGGGTCGTAGATAGAAGACCCTGTGTATCATCTCCACATACAGAGGAGTCTTGATCCATCTGCTCCATAGCAGTATTCTCATCCTCTATAGGCTCTTTAGAAGTTACAGGAAACACAAGCTGGGCTTGAAGGCCCAAGTTCTGAGAGGTTGGGGGTGGGAAATAAGCTGCGGGAGAATCAGGTTTTAAAACATTAGAAGCAGCCCCCATCTCTGTTTTTGTTGCCTTAGTTTCCATACTGATTCCCTTACTTGACTCCCCTAGACCAAAGGTTTTGGCCTGCTCAAAGTCACCGTCTTGGACCACAATGTGACCTTTTTCAACTTCCACAAGCACTACCTGAGTCACAGGTTGTTTCGTAATAGTTTTATTCCTACTAGAAAAACTGTCCCTTTTTGTTATTGTCTCCACTGATCTGTTTTCCCTTACCCCCTCTATTTTTGCTAACGGTTGGACTCTCCGGATTGCCTCGTTCATCGTTAGTGGCTGAAAAGTGGAAATTCTCCTGTGCACCCGAATCTTCTTGAGCTCCACTAATATTCATATCTTGATCTTCATTAAAAACGTTGAATCTTGAAACTGAGGCTATGTTAAGCTTGGCTTGGTTAGCACTATTCTGATTTCCTAGGGGCATTCTGGTTCCTCGGCTCTGACCCTTAGAGTGACTTTTACCCGTTCCAGAATTTTTCTGAGCACCTTGTCCCATCTTCCTTATGGTCTTTCGCTGAACCAACATCCATTCGCCAAAGTCGATCATTGGATCCCAATTCACTGGAGTTTTGACATTGTTCTGCATGCTTCCCTGTATAGTCTCTACATTCTTCCCTTTGTCCCTAATTATCTCACTCTGTTGTAAACGTGTTTCTGCGCAATGATCCTTCTTGTGTCCATATAAACCACATTTGAAACAGACCATGTGGATCCCCTCGTACTCAACCCGTTGGTAGTAATCACCCTTAATATGGATCTTGGAGAGAAGAGGTTTAGCAAAGTCCACCTGAACAGCAACTCTAATGAATCTCTCTCTTGAGCGATCACCTGTCAATTTATCAACTTTTAGTGTTTTACCTATTAGATTTCCCATTTTGGTTAGAATGCTTACCTTGTAAAACTCCATAGGAACTCTAGGAAAGCGAACCCAGATAGTCATGGTGGTGGTGTCCGCTATCTCTGGGCGAAAATAAGGTTCCCATTGATGGACTATCAAATAATGATCCATTAGAAGCCACGGGCCGCCAATAAGGACATGCTCATAGTCTGAAACAAAGGATAATCTAACAACAAAGAAGCCATAACCCACATCCACCAAGCTAAATCTCCCCTCCATAGACCATAGCCTACGGAGACGAGACGCCAAAAACTTAAAGCCCACAATCTTCCCTATTAATTTGATTATTAAAGAATTACGCCAAGGGCTGCGCATTTCCTTTTTTTCCTCCTGTAAGAGAAAAAGATAGGGTGCAACTGCATCTCGTTCCTCATCGTCGTCGGAGCAATCACCATATCAATCTGAGTTAGCATCGTCAAAATCAGGAACATCTACCACCAAGCCATCTTCTCCTGCAAACATATTCTCTGCTTTCTTCCCGAAGAGGCCTTTCCAGTTTAACGGGTGAAACGATGGTCCTTCGCCGCCATGAAGGATGCTAGAGTCCTTCATAGAAGAAGGTGACGGCACCTGCTGCGTCAGAGGGATCACAGTTTTAGCTTTCTTTCCACCTCTAAGATCTTCGTTGCGATCACAATCAAAGTGAATGAGACCAGCCTTAGGTCCTTTAAGTGGAGGTTTTGGGTCTTCCTCCATGAGGAGGGGCTAATAACTCACAGATCTATTACCAAACAAGCTAAAGGAGGGCAGAAAAGGTCCACGACGGCGGTCCTTGCTCTGATGAGCCTACTGTTTCGTGGGGAAAACGATAATTTTTTTTTTTTTGTAGATCCAACTTTTTGTTGTTTGGAAACACTCTTTTAAAAAAATGGAATTCCATAATTTGTAAATTTTGGATTTCCTTAAACTTTATTCAAATCCTTGCTCAAAAGGTGAAATTTGCAAGTCCATGTTTTCCAAATCTATTGCTTATTTTTTAAGGACAAAATTGACCTCAAATTTTAGAGATGGACTTTGGCTAAAAAAAGAAGAATTAAAAAAAATAAAGTCTTCTCATTTTTTGTCTTTTAGCAATAGAAAAAACGTTCTCTCATTTTTCTCTTAAGATTATTTTTTCATATTAAATATATAGTTTAACTTAAGGTTATTTTATTACCTCTTGGCAAAAAAAGTTTTTTTATCACCTGAAATGTAGGTTTATTTTGTAATTTTAAACTGATAGTTGAAGTTATGGTTATTTTATAATATTTAACTTTATTGAATTTTCTTTTTTTGGGATAATTTTATGATAATAACAATAATCAATAATGAGATGAGACGATAATTTTTATATGATAAACCTCATTTCAATACAATAGAAGAAGAGCATTTATGTAAAATATAGGTATTAATTCCAATTTCAGTCAAAAACAATTTGTATTCATAAATAACAAAATTAATTTAATATTATTTTACAATTTCAAACAAAAAAATTCGTTTGTAAAAACAAATTTTTACAGAATTTATTTATAAATTAAATAAATTAAACACCGCTTCCAAACACTATGCAAAAGATGCAAATACACTGTTTGACAAAAAAAAAAATGAAAGCAATGAATTTCTGTCAATTCAAAACAGTGATTTCGAACAACTACATCCTCGTAATAATAAGATAATATATTAAAAAGGAAAAAGATGGAGATTGATGTGTATGTAATGGTTGACGAGAAAAAGAGACACGTACCTATTGACCAGAGATAATTAAAAGATTAGGATTAGGTGGTTCACCGAAAATAGAAAAAGATTAGGATTAGCTGTAAACCATAGAGAATAATTAAATGTGTTGGATATCGTGTCACTTTCAATTTTTTTTAAATGTAATTAGCCAGATTCACCTTTCAGAAGCGTAGATAGACCCCCTGTCACTTTCATTTCTCATTAACGGAAAAGAGTGTCTGCTGATGTCATGAGGGATGACCATACAATTGACTATAATGTAGTCCACGAGCCAGAGAGTTGGTTTATTTAGGACAGATGATGAACAGTGGGCCTCCAGCAATACTGAACCGATAAGAAGCGCTACAATTTCGTCTTCACCAATATCAAAGATGGATGACGGTATTGGAGATATCGAATCAGCGGGGAACACCGCACCATCTACTCTGCCGCCTGTTCCGCCACCGTCTCCGCCTCACCAGCAGATGGATGAGAGAGTTTCTAAGGATGGTAAGTACCAACATGAATATGTGGGCCTATAAATACTCATTCACGATATATGTTTTTCGTATAATTACATCCATGCACACGCGTACTGTTTGTAGACCTTTGTTTGGGCTAAATCGCTCATTAGTTAAGCTAATTAAAACACAGGATATTGTTCTAAGGCAATAGGAAGCTAGTCAATTGCCACACAAACAGTGTGAGATGAGATTTGGGCCGCTATATAGGCGCGGATTTAGGCTTATTGTTAAGTGATGATTGAAAATGCATAATTTAGTTTTTGATAATTTTTTTTTAGTATAATTATATCAATTTTTCAATCAAAAATTATTTAAAAAATACGGTCTAAACTGATTTTTTAATGGCTTTTTTAATGGCTCTATTCTTGGTGTCATGGACAGTTCGTCGCTCGTGAATGGCTCAACTCTTAGCACTATGTAATTTGTAAAATAGTCTCTAAATTAAAGTTCCAAATTTGAAACGTAAAATCGCTTTTTTACCTTCAATTTTCATTTTTTTTTTCCTTTTCTCGCCAGTCACGCCCTTCACCCCTCTCAGCAAACAGACCCCTAATCCCCACCCCGTCAACGTTAGGGACAAATGATGAAATTTGCCCTAATTTGTAAACTCATTTTGTTTTTATTGTCTTATCTTATTTTTTCTTGAAACACAACACAGCAAATGAACCAAGCTGGAGTCAGCCTCTATATGAAGCCTTGCGGGGACGTAAATGGGATGCTATCAAACAAATTCTGGACAACTCACCAGAGGCAATCAAGGGTCCAGTTGGAGAAGACGGAGATACGCCACTTACTCTAGCTATCCGAGTGAGGATGGAGACGCCTGCTATACAGAAATTGGTAGATATGATGCCACCAGATGCACTGGTTATCTGCAGTGGAAATGGCTCTTCTGCCCTACATTGGGCTGCACTCAGTGAAAATCTTCAAGTGGTCAAGCTGTTAACGACGAAAAATCCTGCATTGCCTAATATCCGTAACCGTGAAAACGCCTTACCGGTGCATATTGCTTTTGGAACAGGAAAAAAGGAGATGAGTTATTATCTGTATAGTGTCACCAGTAAAGACGTGGAATGTGAGGAATGTGGGGCAAATGAATATCAGAAACTTATCGAGATTGCAATTTTTCATCGTATGTATGGTGAGAGAACTATTCAGAATCTGTAGACATTGAAGTTTGTTAAGAAAAATCCTTGCACTCGTGGGTAGTCGCTTACATGATTAGTGGAATTTATACGTATGAGTCCACTAACATGTAAGAGATTGATCCATCACAAGATATGGATTAAAGAGTTTCCCATTTGTTAAACAATTCTGACATAACAATCTTTTTCCTTTTGGCACTCTAGATTTAGCTCTGCATTTACTTCAGCAAAATAAAAACTATGCAAGTGAGGGTGCTTCTCTATTTTCATTTATGGGACAACCTGATGCTTTTCGAAGCGTAACCCGATTAAACATGCTGCAGTCAATAATATATTCTTGTAAGTTTTCACTCCTCTCATATTTGCTTATAAGTTCATATTATGTTTTTAAAAACTTTTTGGGCAAATTGGATAAATAGTCCCTATTGTTTATAAATTTTGGACAAATAGTCTTCATTGTTTTAGAAGTCACACAGTTTAGTCTCTATTGTTTGCAAAAGTCCTACAAATAGTCCCCATTATTTCAAAAGTCACTCATTCAGTCCCTATTATTTGTAAAAGCCTCTCTATTAGTTTTCAATATTTGCAAATGTCTGATCATTAGTGGTTAAATTTTTATAAATAATAAGGACTAATGGTGAGATATTTGGAAACAATAGGGACTAACCGTGTGACTTTTGAAACAATAGGGACTAATGGTGAGACTTTTACAAATAATAGGGACTAACTGCGTGACTTTTAAAACAATATGGACTAATTGTCTAAAACAGATAAACAATAGGGACTAATTGTGAGATTTGCCCAAACTTTTTCATATTTGACAATTCCATTTCAATCATTAGCAGAGCTAAGGGTGCACATGCACCCATTGAAATTTGAAAAAGAAGAAACCTTTTTGTTTTGCTACCCTTTTATTTTTATTATTTTTCTTTCCTCATGCTTTTCTCTCTTCATTTTTCTCTTCTGTTCTTTTATTCTTAAATAAATTTTCAATTTATTTTGTATATTTTGGGGACTATTTGTGTTTACCATTCTCTATGAATTTCGATTAATTTATTTTTTAATGTTTTTAAACATTCAAGTTAAACTTTTCTAGTTTAATTATACATTTATTTTTATTTTAATTTTTTTGAATGATTTTTAGATTGTTTTTATTTTTAATTGATTATTTTGTGTCTTTAATTAATCAGTTCAAATTTGAATACCTGCGAATTCTTTATTTTTAAATGTTGTGATCACTTATTATCAAAATCATGATTCTAGGCATAGAGGCAAGAATTTTTTTTTTTTTATATATAAATTTTTGTTGTATAAATGAGTGGGGTTACTAGCTCCGCCACGTAGTGTCCCCCTAATACCTGGTGTCTGGTTCTGCTACTGATTTCAATTGAAAAACAAGTTTTACCTAGTTTCTGTGTTGGATTCCTAAGATGAGGTAATTGGGTGATAATAAAACCTATAAGGTTATTTGTCAACACGAAAACTTGTAAGTTAATATAGTAGTCGTTATATTTTAGTTCCTCATATATACTAAGGAATAACTGGGGGGATAATTTTGGTATGTTCTATTGTCATATTGAAAATAGATTCAAGTTGTTTTCTTTGGGTGAATTCCAATGTTAGTACTCATTTGTTTAATTAAATTCTCAAATTAATTTCTGTTGTTAAAAGTTATATTATAAATAATCGATACGTTTTTTCCAAAGTTCTCAAGTTGATCATTTTAATTATTTATTTGTCAAATATAGTTGGAAAATCTATAAAATCACATTCACGTCATATCAAATATTTTTTCTCATTTGACAATTTCTTTTAACCTTGCGAGATTGACCAATTTAGAATTTAAGGAAAAGGTAGAGGATCCTTAAACTCTTAATATGTCTCTGTTATAATAATATTCTTTTACTTGTTTGGTCAACAAAAAAGTCTTTTTTTTTTTTTGATTTCAATACACTTTGTTTTTTCCTCTTTTGCTTTCGTGCGCTGAGCATGGCAACATAGGTGATACAGAAGGACAATAATTGGCTACGGAAAAGTAAAGAGGACCAATTTTCAAACTACTTACATGCCATTTCCATAAAATATTATGTATTAAGAGATTTATACGCAAGTCAATGATAATAAACGAGCATGTGCACACTCATCATTTATTATATAATACTTTGTGAAACTACATGTCATTTCCGACCTGAAAAAGGTCCTATTGTTGCTAATCTGTTTATGTTGTTAAATTAAGACATGTTTTAAACTTATAGACAAGATACTTCTTACCTCGTGCAGTGTAGACATGGTTCTGCAAATTTATTTTCTTCATTGATTACAGATCTCATACTGGTTTCGTGCATTCGGCTTTTTCATCTACCAATAGTTACCTTGCTTATCTTTACATTTTGCTAATAAAATCAGAGAATAGTAAACACAAGTTAATTAGAATGTGTCTTTGTTGTTCATTAATCTTTCACTGTTCAGGTATACATATAAAGCCCACAGACCTTTTTGAAAACTTAGAACGTAAAACAGTGGTGACGCCAGCTATCCATTCTCAAGTTCAATCTCAGAGGCATTCAAGAGGCAAGATCCTATTTAAGCTTTTTTAATCTTGAATGACATATAGGATATGCAAGTTTTTATTCTATCATGTTGTTTCTCTTGACCACTATATATTCTTGTGCATTTAAATACTTAAGTCCCCCACATAGATACCGAAATTAAAAGGAAAATGAGTTCTTGCATGATTTGCTGACTTATGTTCAATTTATTGCAAATTATGTGTCAAGCGTTTAAACTTGTATAATTGGTAGTAGTGAAGAAAATTGTGGCAATGTATTCAACTTCTTCTTAAGCATCCCTGCCATTGTCAAGTGCCGGGTTTAAAATGATGTTAGCATGACTTGTGAAAAGATTAATTACTGTTATTGAAACTAAAAAGGTTACTCCCAACTATTACTAAAGCTTCATACTGTCGTCATGAATTTTGACCGTGTTCCTCTGTATTGAGGAGTACTAATCAATAGTAATGGTTTTGTGAATGATGCTAGCATTCCTTTTCTCAATTCTTGACGGACTTCTTTCTGATTTGTTCTGCAGTGTATCAAGAGTTACAAACAGTCCCCTGGAGAGTACTTCAAATGTTAGGTAAACACAAAATGTCAAGGCAAATCGTATTGTTGCATATTTTCTATATTTTATAAGAGTATTGCTAGATATCTCCTTATTTTTATTACCGATGATTTATCACTTGGTATATGGATGTTTAGTTGTCATACTAAAATAATAATTATTATTTTTTTAAAAAAATTTCTTCTCTTCATTTAGCATGTTAGTTAAATATTCACGCATATAGAAGTGATAAATAAGTTATGAAAATAAGGTCTATAATCTAACATTTCTTGTATGAAAACGAGCCTTCTCTTCTTCTTGGATGGCAAAAGTGCTTTTCCTAATAGCTTTATATTGTTAAATCAAATATATCCAATTTTTAGAGATCCAACAATTATTGAATATCCTATAGTTGCCAAAATATATTATTGCTAAATTAAAATCTCAAATATAATCGTTAGTGTTGCATAAATAGATGAGAAATTGAATATATATAAATAATAAAACTTAACTCATTTGGCGTACAGGCGTGCTTAATCACTTTTTTGAAGATAGTCGAAGCCTCTCCCACTAAGAGAATAACATCCCTTGAAATGTTCAATTTGCTATTGGAACATAGTTTTCTGCATATATAAATGAGTAATTAATGTGCTGAAATGAGAATGGCTTAGTATGTTTTCCTATCCAAGAGTGCAATTGTCAGTCCGACTCCAAAAAGTCAGACGTATTTGCTATCAATTAAATTGGGTGAGTTTGTTACTTGGTTTTTATAATTCACTTCCGATGATGTGTTTGTAATTACCTCTATCTTTGGCTAGAAAAGACAAGTTGTCATCCTATTATTTTTTGTATTTGAAGTTTTCTGGACTTCTTGATTCCGCAACTTTTCCCTCTCGACTTGGATTATCTTCATGTAAATTC
Source organism: Ehretia macrophylla (assembly GCA_037974665.1). Lineage (NCBI taxonomy): Eukaryota > Viridiplantae > Streptophyta > Magnoliopsida > Boraginales > Ehretiaceae > Ehretia > Ehretia macrophylla. The sequence goes on from CM075776.1 coordinate 35,776,712, forward strand.
AGTATGCCTTTAACAATTGCTCATTCATTACTTTTTCTATTTTTTGTCACGCAAAGAGGGAAGGGATCCTGCTTGAATTTGGCTGTTGTTGCCTTTCCCAACAATACACAAATGGAGAGCAAGTGCATATTTTTGTGTTGGGTATAGAAAGCGTAAATATCTGTGTAAAAGATATCTGAATTTGCTTCTGGTACAGTTGGGCCAATCAAGAATATTCGTCAATTAAAGCTAAAGCACTGTCAAGCTCTTAAACTCGTCAGAATCTTGTGCGAGCAATTCCAATATTTGGCTGGCGAGTACTTATTTCAAGCAATACAATGTGGAATACCTGAGATGGTTGAAGAGATCCTAAACGTATTCCCTGCTGCAATAAATTCCATGGATCAAGATGGGAATCAAGCATTCCACCTTGCAGCTGCCAATCGTGACGAAAAGATGTTCCTTATCCTATACCAAAGGCTTGAACAACTTCATAAACTTAAAGGCAATGCACAACAAACCCATGTATATGGAATTCTGCATTTGGTTGCAAAGAGGCCACAGCGAATGCAAATTGATGGTGGTTCCAGAGTAGTGCTACAGATGCAACATGAACTCCAATGGTACAAGGTACTATGTAAATAATTCTTACTGCACTATATTTCTTATTCATAAATTTCTTACTCTAGTCCAATTAAACTAAGACATTATCTCTTGGTAGTGAAAAGCTAAAAAATAGTCAACTAGCCAGCTTCCGTGCTATTTCATTAGGATCATGTGTGCTAGAGAAGTGACAAATATGCGCTTGAATTATATGGCCTTTTCCTTTCATTTTCCCATTGTTATAGCCTTCATGAGATTGGCCTGCAAAAACTACACCATATCCTTATATCTTTTTTTTTTTTTTTCGATAGCATAGACAGGGCACCCAACCTTAGACCAGCTTCTTAATAACCCGAAGATCACAACTACATAAAAGACTTAAAATTTGAGGGTCTAAGTCCTTGCATTTGTTACAGGCAATGGAGAAACTAGAACCGCCTATACAAAGTTTGGTAGGGCATATAGATGGAAAAACACCGCTGGATGTATTTGATGAAGATCATCAAAACATGGTTAAATCTGAAGGCGAGTGGATAATAGGTATGGCAAATTCATGCATAGTTGGAGGATCACTTATTGCCACAGTGGTTTTTGCTGCTGCGATTACAGTACCCGGAGGAAACAAGGATGATGGTCTTCCAATTTTTTCCAAGGAAATAGCTCTCAAAGTCTTTGCCTTCTCGGACACATTTGCTCTCGTTTCTTCCCTAACTGCTGTGGTGATTTTCTTGTCCATTTTCACAACTCGTTATTCGGTGAATGATTTTCTATATGATCTGCCGAACAAATTGATAATTGGTCTAATATCTCTGCTCCTCTCCGTAACATTCATGATGATTGCCTTTAGTGCCACGGTATACCTTGTGTTCGCAGACGACAATGAGTGGCTTATTTTGCCAATTGCTGTACTGGCCTGCATACCAGTTTTCTTCTTTGCCAAATTGCAACTGCCTTGGCTACTAAATATGATCAGATCCACATATGGCAACAACATCCTAAAGCGGGTGGAAGATCTGAAGCTGATATATTAGCTCTGAATTTCATATGATCTTTAACTATTTATCTGTCGTGTACCTCTATCATCTTGTTTTCTAGATCAACATCGTGAATTTTCAAATAGCATGACAAGATGATAGGTTATGTGAACCCGTGTTACTCGCCAAAAAGGGTAAAGAATGTTTGCGAATCTCTTATTGTTATTTTTCGCATTATTATCTCCTTATTATATGAATGATTTTAGGGACAAAACTGTCGTGAACTTAGAAATATAAAATTTTCTAAGCTCGCGAGACTCTAATTCTCAATAAGAGAACTGAATCAATTAAATAATATCAATGTATAATTCAGAGAAAAAACTAATCTTTTAATTAAATACCATAAATACCAATCCTTTAATTACATGAAAAAAAAACTCCAAAATTTATTTTGATTTCTTGCATCTTTTAATGAAACTTCTAGTTTAGTAACCTCAAACTAAATTTGTTATCTGTAAAAGTAAGAAAGAGAAAGAGTTGAGCGAAATAATGCTCAGTAAGTAGAATTTACTCTAAGGAATGTTGAGGCTCCAAGAACAATAATCAATAGGATAAATAGTTCGGTAAAATCAAGCACTAACAAAACAATATAACAAGTTGTGGCTGCTAGCTGCACGCACAATACACAATTTACCATCAATACAGATGACGGTTCATTAACTCTCAGTTGTCTAAGATTCGATACATAGTTTATATAGAACTACAAGAACTTCACAATTGCAAATAAAGGCTCTAATTTCTTCTCTTGTCTTTCATTTTCTTTTCCTCTATAATTTCTTTGCTAATCAATTAACAAAAGCTTAGCCTTCTCTTTGCATTATTGCTATTGTCTATTTATAGAAGGAAATATGTTTATCTTAAATTCTTAATATACAATAATGGGTTAGTGGGCTGAATAGTGGAAAACATAGTGGGAGGAGTCTATAACAATAAACAAATAGTGGTTAGTGGGTTCGATAATGGAAAACATGGTAGAAAAATAGTTATGTTATTATCTCATATTTGTAATAATTAAAGAGTCTAAATTTTAAAATAGAAATAGATCAATACCTAAAATTTTGGGATGTTACATACAATTTATATTGCTCATAGTTTCCTTGAACGATTGTTGGGTTGGCAGGTGTTAAAAAATACAATCAACATGCTATATCAACTATCCTATAGTTTAGAAAATAGAAGCGTTCGTCCTAATTGAAAATTTAACTTATCAGGTTGATTTTTGTAAAGATGGTTGATTTTTAATAGAACGAAAGAATTATTTGTTTAGATAATTAAAAAAATACAAACAAACACTATCCTATACCAACCCCAGTTAAAAAGTGTTAGATGTCTCACGACGAACATTTGGTTCATCATTAGACTTCATAATGAGTTCTTTTAACATTTATTTGTTACTCTTAATTGATCCGGTCATCATTGGATGATAATCTAGTCATTGCCATTGATATTAAATATGATGAAAACCATACATGGAACGTACATTTTTTAATCTAATCATTGCCATGTATATTTTTGAGTAAAATACCTTTAGGTCCCTCAGTTTATGTATAAATTCTCTTATGGTCCCTCAACTAAAAAAAACTTTTCTTTAGATCCATCTGTCAATTGCTTTTGACGGAAAAAGTGAAAAAAATATGTTTTGCCTATTTTGTCCTTGGACCATAATTCTCTCTCCTATTTTGACGCAAATCACCATAATTTTTTTATTTTTTATTTTATTTGTTGATTACGAAAAAATGTTAATTTTAATTAATTTAGCTCCCGAGTATAATTTTTATTTTTTTAATTTTACATCTTGGATTAAAAATGAAAATAATAGTTAATTTAGCTCCCAGTTATAAATTTAGCTTTTATTTTTTTTATTTTATATTAACATTTAGAGATTCATTTAAATTTTGAAGGGCTTATATTTGTTGAGATTTTAATGTGTGTTTTCTGCAATGAATCTCTAAATGTTAATATAAGAACAATAAAATCCTACCTGCCAGTATGTAAGAAATACTACGGGAGCTAAACCTAAATTTTTATTAAAAAGCAAAAAAAATAAAAACTAAATTTATAACCGGGAGCTAAATTAACTATTATTTTCATTTTTAATCCAAGATGTAAAATCAAAAAAATAAAAATTATACTCGGGAGCTAAATTAATTAAAATTAGCATTTTTTCGTAATCAGTAAATAAAATTAAAAATAAAAAAATTATGGTGATTTACGTCAAAATAAGATAGAGAATTATGGTCCAAGGGCAAAATAGGCCAAACATATTTTTTCAGTTTTTTTTATCAAAAGTAATTGATAGATGGACCTAAAGGAAAGTTTTTTTTAGTTGAGGATTTATGCATAAATTGAGGGACCCAAAGATATTTCACTCATATTTTTTTGGTCAAGATTGCCATTGATATTAAATATGATGAAAACCATACATGGAACGTGCCTTTATTAGGTAAAAGAAGTTTGTCCATTGTGTAATTCATTTATTGTACACCTTTGAGATTTTCTTTCAACTGTTTGAATATTTATTTGGCCTAACTGTAAAATTTTAATTGTTAAATTATAGAACTTTTAGTAATAACACTTTGGTTAGATGTGCAGTAAAATACTTGAGGACAATGCTGGTTTTCAAACATATAGAGGGATACTTTTTAAAAAAGAAAAAGAAAAACAGTTTTCTCATAATGTAAAAATAATTTTACCAAAGCCAAAAACTCCTATTAAGAGCCACTATCTTTTGGTTATCTAAAAACTCTTTAAAAATAGGTCAAACAAATTAAATTTAACTTTTAAGCTCACATGAAATATTTTTAACCGTCTAAAAGTTAGACAAAGTAGACCATTTTAAAATTCTTATAAGAATTCCTTCTCAAATGTATTTTTCTTTTTCTTTTTGTCAAAATAAAATTAGAATAAACAAAAAAAATTACGGACATAAGGTGCGCAGCCCAAAAGAGAAAGCAATCTACAAGACAAGGCCTAGAAACATAGAGTCCGAGGCGAATGTGAGCCGAACTGCCCAACTAAACTTTGAACTTCATCAATCGGATTTGCAAATCAGTGGGCCGAATCCATCATAAAAACCTCCCGAAAACACAAAAATGTCTTTTGCTGCAAAAAGGTAGTTCACTTGACGAAATACAGTCATTCGCCGCTTAGCTAATAAGCTCTTTAATTTAATGAATATACATACTACTTGGAACAGATAGATTTTATAAAATTTTGTGAAATTCATTTACAAATTCAATTACTTGTATTTGAAAATACATTTATAAAATAAAATTAAAAATCATAATTTACAAATCATGAAATTACTCAAACTTTATATAAATATTTAATTAAGAGGTGAAATTCAATTTCACCAAATTAGTTGCTCATTTTTTGAGCACAAAATTACCCTCTACCTTTTCTCTTCTTTTCTTTTTTACTTCCATTATTCTTTCCCTCTTGCAACTTTACTTCTCTCGCGTTTATTCTGTCTATAGTTACTTCTTTTTTATCTTCTTGCAAGCTTTTTTGCCACCAAATTTTTTCTCCGTATTTTTTCAATCCAAACTTCTTCTTCGCTTTCAAACTTGTAACGCCTAGAATTAATTTGGACTTCGGTTAAATTGATCTAATTGGCATGGGCTGAATATTTGATAAAGGCAGACTTGATAGACTAATGGGCAAATTTTATTTAGCAAAGAAAAAAAAGAACTTTTTCAATAAGACCTTCCTACTATGAAAATGGGTCTTCTTTATTGTTTGATATCTCTTTCAACCTATACTAAGGTAAAAGACCTTAAAAATTTCTAGCAGGCTCACATGAGAAATGAGGGGGGAAAGTTCTGGAAAATATCAATAGCCAAGAACACTATCTTTGAACTCTTGAGTGCTTAGATCATTATCAGATTCTAATTGGTTACTGAAAGTTTGTAAGAAATCTTGGAATTTTGGACATCGTGAAGTTTAGGCTTAATTCATCAAAGAGATAAGTTGATTTATCCTCATCTTCAAAGTTTCCTTATCATGTTATTGGCGCATGTATGAATTAGCCCTTGTATGAAAAGTCTAATATCAATAGAATAAAGAAAGGGTGTTTAGTAAAATATAACTAATAATTTCAATTTCACATGTGTTCCAAATGCTTTCGAATTTATAAATAGTATAATTGACTTAATATTGTTTTAATTTATTTACAATACAAATTTTCACTATATTCTTTTATAAATTAAATGTATTCTATAGTACGTTTTCAAACACTCTGTTGGACTCCTATGCTCTTCTTGTCTTGGAGGCAAATGGATTTTAAGTTTGTTCAATAAATTTAAATTCCAACAAAAATCATTGTCAATATCAAATTGATTGAATAGAGGACCTGATTAGAAACCAATAATGCTTGATAAATTGGATCTCATATTACTGTAGATTTCGGGTTACAAGAGGATTTCCATACTGTTTAGCATATTCTGTGAGGCGAATTCTTGCTTAAATTAAGACCAAATGCGGGGGCATGATTTTAATTAATTATTATTTTTACTTCGTCATATCAATATCAGAGATTTCATTTTCTATTATTCAAAAACTGATTCAGTTCCTATGATTATAGGGTAAATAGCATATTATACTCCTATGTTTTGTTAAAAATGTACAATACCCTCTTGTGTATTAAAAATTAGCTAATTACCTCCCTATGATTAATAAAAAGTAGCTGATTGTCCCCTTGTGTTTTAAAACTTAGCTGGTTACCCCTCTGTGTTTTATAAAAGTAACTAATTATCCCCCTGTACTTTTTAAAAATTAACGTTTTTGTTAGAAAATATAAGGGGGTAATCAACTACTTTTATAAAACACAAAGAGGTAATCAGCTACTTTTAGCAAATCACAGGGGGGTTATCAGCTAATTTTTAAAACACATGAGGGTATTGTGTATTTTTAGCAAAACACAAGGGGGTAATCAGCTAATTTTTAAAACACAGGAGAATATTATGCATTTTTAACAAAATACACGAGGATAATGCGCTATTTACCATTAATTATAATTAAAAAAGCATACCAACTAACTCATATAATTAATCAACCAATAGAAAGGAAGAAGAGTTACATCAAACTTGCTGGTTCAATTCTTTTCCTTCTCCGCTCCAAAGAACCAGGCAAATTCTCGTTTGATCTAAGACTATGCCCTACATATGGTTTACTTCAATAGGGTTTTGACATAATAGCCATCAATACCAACAGTTAGGGGAGCTCCAACAGCTCCCCCAAATGTCTAAAACCATCAAATTTGGGGGAGTTGTTGGTGTTATATATCTCCAACAGCTCTCCCAAATGATCCCCTATATTTTAGAGGATAAATATTTTGAAATTTGTATCCCCCATTGTTGGGGGATCAAATCACTCCCCCATCCCATCCCCCATAGTTTTTAATGTTATAAAAGTATAAATTTTCTAAATAGGGGAGCTGTTAGAGTAAAATGAAAATAGGGATTCTATAAAATAAGGAATTGGTTAAAAATAGGGGAGCTGTTGGAGTGAAACTGAAAAAGGAAATCTGTAAAAATAGGAAAAATGTTTCAAATCCCCTAAATGTAAGAAAAAAATAGGGGAGCTGTTGGAGATGGCCTTAATAATTACGAAAATATATCTTACGTTTAAAAATTTATAAAAGAACCCCTCATGCAACCTAATTTCTTGCTGAACCCGAAAAGCCACCACCACCAACCAATAGCCACCAAACCACCACCACTAACCACCACCAACAGTCATCAAACCAGTCGTCACTGCCACCAATTAAGCACCCAAAAAATCTAAAAACCCGTCACCATCAACAACATTAAACGGCCACTAACTACACAAAACAAAAATAAAAAAGACCCAAACACTAGATCGCCATGGATGTCAAACTCATCTTTCTCATGACACCTTTCTAATCTTCCGTTGATCTTAAGGCAACACCACCATTGCAATGGTCAAGGTCTTGTTCATCTAGATCGCCATGGCTGTCAAACTCGAAGTTGGCAACAATTGACTTGGTGATAGGGGAAGCGTGGTGAATTTGTTTAGGTGAAGAGGGAGGAAATGATGGTGGATTTGGTGGAAATGATGGACCAATTAAATTAAATTTAAATTTCACCAAAAATGATAGTGATAAGAAAAATAGCCACGTTCAAAATTTTCCTAAAAAAATAGGAACATCAAATTATCGTGGAAGGGGGAGAGAAAATTATAAAAACCAAGTGACTTATGGAAATAAAAAAATTGGCCTATACTGCAAATTATGCAAAAAGAATAATCATGATATAAAAGATTGCCTGTCTAAATGCAAAACATGTAAAAATCCTAATTACTTTGATAAGGATTGTTGGTACCAGCAGAAAGAAGATGTCAGATTTACTGAAAATAATAACTCTGGTGAACAATTATTTTATTCATATTTAAATACCCACCAAGAGTCACATGAAATTTGGTATTTAGATAATGTTTGTTCTAACTATATGACTGGTAATAAAAACTCTTTTGTCAGTCTCGATGAGAATATAAAAACTTAAATCGCACTTGGAGATGGTAGATGCCAAGATGTTAAAGGCAAAGATACTATTGTCGTTAAAACTAAAGAGGGCTCATCTAAACATAGTCATGATGTATTCTATGTTCCAGGTTTGGCACAAAATTTATTACGCGTAGGCCAGTTAATTCAAAGAGGCTATAAGGTGAATTTTGATGATAACAAATGTCTCATTATTGATAAGAAAAAATGCCAATTGATAACTATTGTGAAATTGGCCCCACATAAAATATTTCCTTTGAAAATGCCACTTGAGCATATGCTCTAAAATGTGAAGATATTGATTGAATCCACATTATGACACTTGAGATTTAGGCATTTGAATTTTAATAGCCTCAAAATTTTAAATAAAAAAGATATGGTGCTCGTAATTCTCTCGATTAACAATGATAAAAAAATTTGCGAGGGATGAATTTACGGAAAAATGCATAGATTATCTTTTCCAAAAGCATCTTGGAAAGCTAAAGCCCCATTGGAATTGGTGCGTGCTAATATTTGGGGCCCTTTTAAAAACTCATCTTTAAGTGGGAAAAGATAATTTCTGGAGCAAAAATCCGAGGCATTTGCTTTCTTTATTCCATTCAAGGCCCTCATAGAAAAACAAAGTGGGCATTCTTTAAAAATTTTAAGAACTAATCGCGGAGGAGAATTTACAAGTCATGAATTTCATGACTTTTGTAAAAAGAATAGCATAAAGAGAGAATTGATAGTACGACACACACCTCAACAAAATAGTGTTGCGGAGTAGAAAAACTGCACTATTGCTGAGATGGCTCACAATATGCTACAAGACAAAAATTTGCCAAAATTCTTCTAGGCCGAGGCTGTCAACACAACTATTTATATTTTGAATAGATCCCCTACAAAAGCTGTGTTAGATATGACACCTTATGAGGCGTGGTATAAAAGAAATCCAAAATTAGAGCACTTCAGAATCTTTGATTGTATAGCCTATGCTCACATCCCAAAGAAAAATCGGAAAAAGTTGGACGAAAAAGGAGAAAAATGCATTTTCATTGGTTAAAACAAAGAATCAAAAGGTTATCGCCTCTACAAGCCTGAGTCAAAGAAGTTGATTATTTCTAGAGATGTTGTCTTTGGGAAGATGACAAAATGGCACTGTAGTAACAGTACAATCCAAGGCCCACCGATGATGGAACAAAGACCAAAAGTATCAAGCCTCGACCCAAGTTCGAGTTCAAGCTCATTGCCATCAAGTCTGAGACCAAGCCAAGATCATTTAGCTCTAGATTCAAGCTCTTCATCCTCAATACGCCGGTCAAAAAGAATGACGACCACCAACATATCTTCAAGAGTATCAATGTTCTAATGTCGTTACATATGCTCTTTTTGCTGGAGAACCAACAAGATACGAAGAAACAACCAAGGAGGATGCATAGGTTAAAGCTATGGACGAGGATATCACAATGACAAAAAAAAGACACGAGAGCTGGTAAACAGACCACCTGACAAGGAAATCATAAGGCTAAAATGGGTCTACAAAATCAAGTTCAATAAAGATAGGAGTATTCAAAAATACAAAGCACGTTTGGTGGCTAAGGGCTATTCACAACAGCCCGGAATTGATTTCAACTAGACATTTGCTCTTGTTGTTCGCAAGAAAACTATCATGATAGTCCTAACTCTTGCAGCCCAGTTGAAGCTTCCGGTGTATCAACTTGATGTCAAGTTGGCATTTCTCAATGGAGATCTTAAAGAAGAAATATATATGGAACAACCATAAGGATACATTATCAAAGAGCCAGAAGACAAAGTCTACAGGCTTCGCAAAGCCCTATATAGTCTTAAACAAGCGACTCGAGCTTGGAATAACAAGATTGATGGATACTTATTTGATCATGGCTTAAACAAAAGTCCCAGCGAGCTATCCCTCTATGTGAAGAAACAAGGTACGCATGACTTTCTTATTCTATGTCTCTATGTTGATGATTTAATCTACACGAGCACTAATCTGAAGATGATTAAAGAATTCAAAGACGCTATGATGTGTGAATACGAGATGACCGATCTTGGTCTCATGAAATATTTTCTTGGTATGCAAATCAAGCAAAGCCGGGCCGAATATTTATTTCTCAAGAAAAATATGTTGATGACCTATTAAGAAAATTCTATATGTCAGAGAGCAAGCCACTAGCTACTCCAACGGTTGTTAATGAAAAGCTCTCAAAGAACGATGGAAAAGAAAAGGTAGATGAGACGATGTATCGAAGCTTCGTGGCATCATTGATCAATCTCACTAATACACGGTCGAATATCGTACATATTATCGGCATACTATACAGGTTCATAAGCGAACCCAACAAAAGTCATTTTATGGCAACAAAAAGAATCCTAAGATATGTGAAAGATACAAAAAATAATGGTATCATGTATGAGTCAGAGAAAGAGTGCCGCTTGCATGGATATACAGATAGCGACTGGGCTGGATGGATCGATGATAGGAAGAGTACTTGTGGATATGTGTCTTTTGCTTGGAAACAAAACCAATCTCGTGATCTTCTAAAAAGCAAGCAACTGTTGCATTATCATCAGCCGAAACACGATATGCCGCAGTGACTAGTTTTGCATGTGAAGCAATTTGGCTACAGAGAATTTTGGGAGATTTACAATCAATTAATATTCTAATAGAACAACTATTCTACCACATGTCAGCAATAGAGCATTCCTCCAAGAGAAACATCATCATGCCATGTCTAACTTGTTTTTTTCTTTTTACTAAAACTTGCCAAACAAAAATAATACACTTTATTTCTCAACCATTTTATATGTTTGTTACATATTGAAACTTCTATATTTATCTACTAAAATTATAAAAAAATTAACTGAAAGCAATAATTTTTATTTCTCAATCATGTTATTCTTTTGTTACATATTAAAACTTGTATATTTATCTACTAAAATTACAAAAAGTTAGTTGAATTATGAACTTAACTCCAACGCATTTCTAAAATGTTTTGTTGAATTATGGATTTAAATTTTTGGCATAGACATCCATATAGAAACCAATATACTTATATTTAAATTCAGGGAAAACAAAATTGTTGAATTATGACTTGATTTTTTTATATATTTTTACAAACACAGCTAAATTATGCACTTTATTTTTTTTGTACCTTTTTTGTGTTGAAAGTTTGTATTGAAACCAATATATTTCCAAGAAAATTTTGAAAAGAAAATTAGCAATAATTTTTTTTCTATATAAATATCAATTTTCAATTATGAGAATCATTTAGGAGACCATATATCGACATCAATCGAATGATGCATTGACTTAGTATTTCCTAGGACACTTTGTTCATTATTATTATTATTTTTTGGTCAAAGCTTTTTTGGTATCTTCATACGTATTGAAACCAATATATTTATAAAAAAAAAATGAAAAGAAAATTAGCAATAATATTTTCTTATAGATAGTAATTTTTTATTATGAAAATCATTCGAGAGACCATATCGTCATCAATCGAATGATGCAATTGCCTTAATGTTTCCTAGGATACTATGCTCATTATTATTTTATTTTTTTGGGAGGGAAGAGGGTCATGATACTGTCTTCATTCTAGACCATGCAGTTTTGATCACAATTTTATAGAGGTGTAACATGGAAATTTTTATTACGTTGGAGTTTGCTTTAAATCTTGATTTATTAAATTATATATCTATCAACATTATAAAGTAATAACCACTTTATCACGTGTAAGCAAAAGAACATCCCTCTAGAAAATGCCATCATGCCACTTGTTAGTAATTAGCACCCTTAAAAAAATCAATATTTGTAATTTTGAATTTATCTGGTAGGAAAAAAAATCTATACATACAATTAACTATTAGATTAAATTTAGCAAATTAACAGTCTTACCACTACAAGAAAATAGCCCTGAGGCTGCGAAAAATGACAACAAAATAAAGTTTCGTAGCCATTTTAAAGGGCTGGCGACGAAACGAAATCTTTTGTCACTTTTTGGTAACTAAAATGCGCGAACAATTTTCCCTCCAGAGAAAATTACAAATGGTCGCCATGTGGTCACAAAACAGCGACGAAATAACGACAATAAAAGATAATTATTGTTTAATTAGTGATTGGTCACCATTTGGCGACCACATGGCTACTGTTATCATTAATTTTTGTTCACAACCTAATTAAAAAATAAAAGAGAAAAAATAATTATAAAATAAAAAAAAGTAAAATTGTGGTCTCCGATTGGTCGATACATGGTGACCAAATGGCGACCAAAGACGTTAATATTTTTTTTAATTTTTTTTTTTTAAAAAAACTAAAAAAAACAAAAGTTAAATAAATAAAATAAATAATTGTCGCCATTAGGTGACAAAAGAGTGACCTATACGCGACAAATATCATTTATTTTCAAAAAGAAATTATAAGAAAACTAAAACAGTTATAAAATAAATAAAAGAAAAGAATTAATTATACAAAATATATACTATATTTTCCATGATAGTTTGTAGCCCCATGGTGGCCATTGGCCACCAAATATAGATAAAAAGTAAAATTTTGGTAGCCATTGACTACGAAGGGGCTACAAAATGTCCGTATTCATTGAAAGTTAGATTGATTTAGAACATAAGAATTAATAATAATAAATACATTATAAGTTTGTGCTAGATGTATTTTGTTTTGATTGAAAATATATTTTAACGTTTACTTAATAATATGAAGGTTGTACATATTTAAGATATAAGAACATGAAAATGAATTAAAGATTAATAATTCTATATTCTAATTAACAAAAGTAGGATTAATGAAATACAAAGTGAAAAACAATGAAGATTTTATCATTGTCATTAGTTTTTCGCATACCAATCAAATTCTAATTTTTCACTAGTATCAATGAATTAGTGTAAATTGAAGAGTGTTTGTAATAAAAGATAGTATTTAGCTTAGAAGAGCTATTTAAAACAAAAAAATTGATTATATCAAATAAATTCTATCTTTTGCAAGAAAGTTTGTAGCCTCATGGTGGCCATTGGTCTCCAAATGGCAACAAAAAGTAAAATTTTGGTCATCTTTTGGTCGTCAATGGCTACGAAAGGACTACAAAATGTCCATGTTTATAGAAAGTTATGTTGATTTAGAACATAAGAATTAATAATAACAAATACATTATAAGTTTTTGCTAGATGTATTTTATTTTGATTGAAAATATATTTTAAGGTTTACTTAATGGTATGATGATTCTTCAAATTTAAGAAATAAGAACAAAAAAATAAATCAAACATTAATAAGTATATATTCTAACTAACATATGTAAGATTAATGAAATACAAAGTGAAAAACAATGAAAATTTTATCGCTGTCATTAGTTTTTTGCATACCAATCAAATTCTAATTTCCCACTAGCATCAATGAATTAGCGAAAATTGAAGAATGACTATAATAAAAGATAATATTTAGCTTAGAAGACCTATTTAAAATAAAAGAATTGATTATATCAAACTAATTATTTATTTTGTGTGATAATTCATAACCCCGTGATGGCCATTGACCACCAAATGGCGAAAAAAAGTAAAATTTTGGTAGCCAATGACTACAAAGGGGCTACGAAATGTCCATATTCATAGAAAGTTAGATTAATTTAGAACATAAGAATTAATAATAACAAATACATTATAAATTTGTGCTAGACGTATTTTGTTTTGATTGAAAATATATTTTAAGGTTTACTTAATGGTATGAAGGTTGTACATATTTAAGATATAAGAACATGAAAATGAATTAATGATTAATAATTCTATATTCAAATTAACAAAAGTAGGATTAATGAAATACAAAGTGAAAAACAATGAAGATTTTATCATTGTCATTAGTTTTTCGCATACCAATCAAATTCTAATTTTCCACTAGTATCAATGAATTAGTGTAAATTGAAGAATGATTATAATAAAAGATAGTATTTAGCTTAGAAGAGCTATTTAAAACAAAAGAATTGATTATATCAAACAAACTTTATCTTTTGCATGATAGTTCGTAGCTCCGTGGTGGCTTGGCAACAAGAAGTAAAATTTTGGTCGCTCTCTGGTCGCCAATGACTACAAAGGCTATGAAATGTTCATGTTCATAGAAAGTTAGATTGATTTAGAACATAAGAATTAATAATAACAAATACATTACAAGTTTGTGCTAGATGTATTTTGTTTTGATTAAAAATATATTTTAATGTTTACTTAATGGTATGAAGGTTTTATATATTCAAGATATAAGAACATGAAAATGAATTAATGATTAATAATTTTATATTCTAATTAACAAAAGTAGGATTAAAGAAACACAAAGTGAAAAACAATGAAAATTTTATCATTGTCATTAGTGTTTCGCATACCATTCAAATTCTAATTTTCCACAAGTATCAATGAATTAGTATAAATTGAAGAATGTCTATAATAAAAGATAATATTTAGCTTAAAATAGCTATTTAAAACAAAATAATTGATTATATCAAACAAATTCTATCTTTTGTATGATAGTTCGTAGCCCTGTAGTGACCATTGGCCACCAAATGGCAACAAAAAGTAAAATTTTGGTCGCCATTTGGTCGCCAATGGCTACGAAGGGGTTACGAAATGTCATTGTTCATAGAAAGTTAAATTGATTTAGAACATAAAAATTAATAATAACAAATACATTACAAATTTGTGCTAGATGCATTTTGTTTTGATTGAAATTATATTTTAAGGTTTACTTAATGATATGAAGGTTGTACATATTTAAGATATAAGAATATGGAAATGAATTAATGATTAATAATTCTATATTCTAATTAACAAAAGTATGATTAATGAAATACCAAGTGAAAAATAATTAAGATTTTATTATTGTCATTAGTTTTTCGCATACCAATCAAATTTTAATTTTCCATTAGTATCAATGAATTAGTCTACATTGAAGAATGACTATAATAATAGATCCCATATATATATATATATATATATATATATATATATATGCATATTTTTTTTTTTTCATTCTTTTTTTCCATTTTTAGCTTAAAATATATATATATATATATATATATACACATTTCCTCTTTTTTGTGCTATTTTATTTTATTTTCTCTGATTTTTTTCTTATTTCCGTTTTTCCTCTTTTTATACTATTTTATTTTATTTTCTCTGATTTGTTTTTCTTATTTCTGTTTTTTAGCTTAATACACACACACACACACACACACACACACACACACACATACACATACACATACACACACACACACATACACACACATATATATATATGTATATATATTATGATTTTTTTTCTTTTTTTATTTTCGGATTTTATTATATTTTTTTGTAGTTTACGTTCTTTAATTTTTTTTTCTTTTTTATCAAGCTTTCCTTATTTTTGGGGTTTTTAATATTAGATTTTTATTTTTTCTGCTTTTTTAATGTTTGAATTTTCGGTTTTTATTATTTGTTGTTTTCTAGTTTGTTTGCATTATTTTTGTGTTTAGTTTGTTTTTAAATGTCAAAGTATTTATATATATGTATGTTTATGTGTATGTGCAATGTAATTTTTTTTGTTTTTTGGGTGATTGCTAATGATGCAATTGTTAGTTGTTTTAAATATTTTTTTAAAGGATTAGAGTTTGTTTTGTGCGATAGGCCAGACTACAAATGAATCATTAGGCTATCAAATTTTATCCTAAACCGCAGCTTTACCATTCAACACCTCACCATTTACCTAGCACTAGTGCTATCATCACTCACCATTATTCACGAGCCAGCTTCACATCTTGCAAGCATCAACTTCAGGCCAAGTGTATAAGCTATTTAAAGCTAGCCTTGCTTCATTATCAACTTAGTCTACTGTCAATCTCAGCCATGTATATCAGTTATTAAAGCCCAGCCATGTAGCATGCTAACCCCATGGACAACGCAGCAGCCTGTTTCACGTCGCCAAGCTAAGGATTTAACCATCACCAATTATCACCTATAAAAACCAGTTGCCACACCACCGACTTCAACCACCAGAAGCCTATCCTATCAAAAGTCAAAATTGATATTTATCTTTCATCACCGCCAACTCACTATTAAACAACTAAGCGAAGTTGATGAAACAACACTTCATCACTCGGTTCATGCATCATTAATATGCTTAGGAGATTAATATTAGCTAAAACTATCACCTTGAACCAATGGGAATCGAGCTAGAATCTTTATAGGGTGCACTCTTCATGTTGGCAATAAAAGAATAACACCTTTGGCAAAGAATATACACACTAAATCTAATATTGGGTCGTGGCATTAGCGAGGTGAGGAAATTTCTTAAAACTCATGTTTATTTATAAGTTAATATGTTAGTTGTTAACTTTGATTATATATATTAATTATAACTTATAAATTATACATGATTGATTATGGATATGAGGAAATTTTACTTAAATGCAGCATCATTACTGTATAAGTGTTTATAGCTTTGCTCCTGACATGGTTTGCGTGAATGGTTTATGAGGGTATATTACGAAAGGATTACTATGCCCATTGGATTGCTAAATAAGATAAGCTAGTTGTGCATGAGATTTTGTATCGTAAGACTATGCTTAATTTTAACCCACCTTGTAGACTTTCATAGGTAAATACTACTATATACCTGTTGAACTTAGATAGGATTTAAAAGAATGGTTACTAATAAGTGGAGTAGGAATTTAAAATAGGAACTAAATAAATTATCATTATTTTCTGCTAAGTAAGTTTTATTCTAAGTTGTATTACATGATTATAAATTAGTTTATTATTATTGTGTGTTCTTACAAACAACTTATCTTAGATATATGATCAGTTGCTAATCCAGCTTTCGGTCCTTTATGTGGTAGATAAATCGTAAGTATTACTGGCAAGATTAAGAAGTTGATTGAAATTTAAAATGAGTAACTAAATAAAATTGATATTTCTTGCTAAGTAGGTTTTTATTTAATTAAGATTAAAAAGAAAGAAACCTATGAAGTAGCTTAATTAGCTAGAATTAATTAGTTTGAGATCCAGTAAACGATTAGCTTTCCGTAATAAGGGTAATTTTAACAAAGAACATATATTTATAATTGGCCTAACTAACTAAGACTGGAATTTACCTGGTTCGTAGTATATATGTATAAGTTATCTATTCTTGTTATCGATTATCTACTGGTTATCAATTGAGATAGTATTTATTGAATGTTTAAGTGACAACAATGAGTTGATATAGATTACATTATGTTGTCTACTTGTATAAATATTTCTAATTGTTAAAGGTACTTGTTCGGGGACAGTCTATTTTGTTGTTCCCCATTAACGTGCTTCCGAGTTACGTGATTGTAAATTGTAAAAATGCTATCAATTGTGTGTTACGTGGTTACTTGTGCATGCTTGTGTGCTATTGAAATTAGGGGTTGCAACCTCAGGCACGATAGCGTTCGCGAACGTCGGGCGGTATAGGGCTTGCCGGTGCTTCCGTGACTATCGTGGTCCTAGTCCCTCTCTCGCTTAGGCCCTTTGTCCTCGGAGAGTTAGGTCGTAGATTTCGGGTACAATAAGAAGGTGTAATCGTGATTCGAGGCCGGCCACCTCTGGAAATGGTATCGAAATGTATCCTTTGCAACGTGATATGATTAAGTACTCTAGTTTGGCATTCTACCCTCGGAGAGAAAAATTGATTGTTTATCTAAATATTGTTACAATTATTGATACGTGATTCGAATGTGATAATAGTCTCTACTGGTTCTCATATGTTATTGTACCTTATCGTTTATTGTATGTAAATAGTTTATTAATGCTATCGTACTTGTATTGCATCGCATCATGATATTCAGAAGGGCCTACCCAAAAATGTTTTTAAAACTCTCATATTCCATCCTCACTGAGCTTCCAAGAGCTCACCCTTTTTTCTCCTATTGCAGGTGCAGCTTAGCTTGAAATGGAAATTGACATTATGTGCTCAAAGCTCCTTGCTTGTCATGTTTCGATCCAAGTTGTAGAAGTTAAAGTTTGTTTGTATTACTCTCGGGTAGAAGGGTAGCTGTGCTGAAACCCTAGTTTGTTAAATAGCCGAGTAGTTCTCAGGTCTCAGATTATGTAACACCCTTTGTACCGGGATTATTGTTTAATAGCCAGTTATTATTAAAGATCTTTATACTTTACTTCTTTTAATGTTATAAACGGTTGTATACATAAGACCGCAGCGACAATGAAGTATAGGTTCTTACCTAATCTTGAGAAGGGTTGGGTTGGGGTCGTTAAATAAAATGTAGAGCCTGTTTAATTTATAGAACAACTTGATGGGGGGTCCAATAAAGATTTTAGGCTAGGTCCTCTCTCCCATCTAGAATACTAATAGTCTATAAATAGGCTACTAGGGTTGACGTGCCCCATTGAGAGCCAACATACAGAAGTTAGAAAAGGATAGACAACTCTTAGTTTAGGCGTGTCTATCATAATATGCCGCTCAAGGTTTTACAAATTATCACAAAGGTAGTTTTGATACGCATGCATTTTGGGAACTCATGTTGAAGCTCTGTAATGTTTCAATTCACAGGTTTTAGGTTGGAAGCGTAAAGTGTAAGGATACAGTTTATTTTGAGTAATTTACAGTATATTAAAGTTTTGTTCCCATTATATTCAGTTAGTGATCACTGTTTTATGTGTACACATGTAAAGTTGTCGTGAACTCACGCAAGTCTGAAGTTTTATATATCGAGATATACAGTTAAAGGCTTTATTATTGAAGTGGCTTTAGTTTGGAAGCATTGAAGGTTTTTGCCAATTTTTTATTACCATAACCGCGAACAGTGAGCTATTTGTACGGCTGCAACTAGGGGCGGACTCACCTATGCACCAGGTGGTGCACATGCACCCCCTGATTTATCCCTCACAAAGAGGGGTATGTTTGTCATTTATTATTATTATATAAAAAAAAAACTAGATGATAGTTGCTATTTGTACCGCACAAAACCATATCATCCAAGACCAAAAGTGTATTTTTTATCCAACACATTTTATCTCCATTTCCATTACTCGATTCCCGCCACTTGACATCTACTGGTATTTTTATTTTTGGTTTTGTGGAGCCAAAAGAGTGAAATTGATTATTGATGATAATGATTGACTTTTGTATTTGTATTTGGTAAAATATTTAATTTAAAGATAATAAATTAAAAAAAAAAGTAAGCAAACAAATATAATCTTGTAGGACTTTCTTAATTTGGCCTTTATGAGATAAAAAGATGGACAAAAAGACTTTAAGAATTAGCTATATTGGTTTAGACTTACATATGTTCACAAAATAGTTAATTAATAATTGTTTAATCTTGACATTAGAAGCCATTAGATATATCTCTTTATATTTGTCTAATGTTCTGTTGGAATCATTGATCTTTTAAAAGTATTCTTGCAATTCTGATAAAATTCGATATTCAACTGTAATTTTTTTTTTCTTATTAGTTTTTGGGCTGTAATCACCGTTCATGTTCTGTAGATTAATTGCTTTTCTTAAATTCATGTCTGTTTCTAAAGAATCTAATAAACTAAGTTGGATTTTTAAATGACGACAACTAAGTAGGATTTATTTATGGACTCATCTCATGTTTTTGTTATGTGCTTTAGTACTTATTTCTTCATTATTCCTATAATTTTGTTTAAATAATTTATGCATAGATAAATATTTTCGATTCTCAGTTATTAACTCATGACTTAGGTGTGCATTACAGACACCCCCTGACCCCAAATGCCTGGATCCATCACTAGCTGCAATCGCACCGGAACCCACTCACCAACGACAAACTCTTTTTCGGACCTTTTTTTATCAGCTTGCTATTTCATTCTTTCTTGAGCATTTTGCAAATTCCGTCGAAGTTGGGATAAAATGTGATCCCGCTGTTGTAATTCATGTTCAAGTGTAGAATTGGAGGTAGAGTAAGACAAGTAGTTGGTAAGAGTCGGAGGGGGACGCCCATAAACGGCGAGGAAAAGTGTCATACTGGTCTATATGGTGAGCAGTGTTGTACCAGTATCAAGCCCAAGGTATCTACTTGGCCCACTTCTTGGGTGAATCCATGACAAGACTGCGTAACTACATCTCCAAAGTCCCGTTTAATCTCATTAACAAGTTGTAAACTTGTGCGAAGCTACAGCTCGATACATATATTTTATATCCCCAAGGCTGCAGTAGTCTGTGTTAGAAAAAAAAATTAATGCGTATAATTGCGTGTTGGAGAGTAATTGCATTATAATTAGAATGTTGGCAAATGATACAATCGTGAATGTGATCAAATTGGTTATATATATAACAAGTATTATAATATTAAATTCTACGAAACACTTCTGATTTGATGGATATTATAATATTGAATGTGATTTTTCATGCAAAGAAAGGGTTCGGATGCAGTAAATTATAAAGCACTGGAATGAACAAAAGAAAGTAATAACATGAAACTAAATGTAGAAGTAGAAAACTTACTTTGTAAAATGCGACTTAAACGTCCTGTTATAGTGCTTAAGGTTATTGGCGGTAGTCTTTTAGGATATAACGATTATCGTCTGACTCTAGGAGCACTCCAAACTGTTCAGACATGGCGAATCAAATAATGCAAAACTCTCTATCTTTTTAGTGCAGAGTATGAGTGTATGAAAATTTTCATTGATAAAAAAAATGTCAAAATAACTGCGATATTTATAAAGTTTTAATGTCTGTTCGTAAAAAATATGAAACTTTTTCTAACTAGTTATATCTATTCAGAAATGAGATGTCTCTTAGAAAAATAAAAGAATATTTGGAATATAATTTAACCAAAAAATTAATTCCATTTATATTTTTCAATTTCTCATTCACTCTTATTTGGTTTAAAAACCAAATTACAACAGTCTGAACTGGCAATCATATTCAGCTTAGCAATTCCTTAGCAATTATGAGTACTAAATTGTGTATTTTTAATCACAAATAAACTATAAACTTGAATCCGTCCTCGTGGGTCAGTATAGCTATAGCATTCCATTATATGCAGTATCTCTAACCAATGTCGTGTGGCTAGAGATGTGGAATCCTTGAATTTGGGTTGCTCCGGCGGGACGTTGAGGAATGTTGATGACGAGGGACGAGGGTTGTGGCTGCGAAATTTTTTTCTCATTGAGGCTTCGTTTGTTTATCGTAAAATAATTTATTAGTAAAAAATATTTTTGTGTTTGATTGTCATATTGGAAGACATTTTTGTTGTTTGAATGTCATAATAATTTTTTTTTTCAAAGAGAGTTTTCTATAAAAAGACGCATATATATAAATAAAATAAAAAAATATAAAATGAATAAAAACTAAAAATTAAAAAAATTAAAAATAGGAACATCATAAAATAATAAAAGATATAATAACAAAAATAAAATATAAAATATAAAGTAAAAAGAAAAAATAAAAACTAAAAATTAAAAAGAAAAAAAAAACAAAAATAAAATATTTTCGAGGGCAGGGGAGGGGGGGGGAGGGGAGGGTAGGGGAGGTTAGGTTGGAATTAGCCGGAGTAAGTGAAAAGTATTTTCATCTTTAAAATAAAAATAAAATCTAGAGGGTAAAAATTCAATGGATAAGGAAGAGAGATATATCCAGGAATAAAATCCGGAGGAGATTAGTTTAGAAGTTCATGAGATTTGACTTTTCGAAGGGCAAAGTTGTTATACAATAATGATATCTCTGATAATACAGCTAATCCTCTTTTAAAAATGAGAATTGAGGGTCACATAACGTGACTTGGGAATTTGGGACTATTTTAGTATTGAAGATTTTTTTTTTCTGAACGCAATGTAAATCCTTTTTTTATCGAATTGTCTCCTCTCATGTCATTTTCAAAACAAATAAATGAATACAAGCAACATAGTGGTGTTTTTTAATTAAACTTTGTTTGCTAAATTAGACACATATGGATTCCCATAAATTAGTAAATAAAAATTGACGAGCCAAACAGCTAGTCTTTTTTTAGGTAATATCTGCCAATGAGTGATGACTATATAACACTGACTACCCAAGTAACTGGTGTTTTTTTCAAATGAAGATTGTATGCTAAAGGCTGATATGAATTCTCATGAATTAGCAAATAAAAATTGACGAGCCGAATAGCTAGTCTTTTATTAAGTAATATATTTTTTGTTGGGAAAACAAAGTAATTTCATTAAGTTCAAACTCAAACAAATTATAAAAGTACCATCAATCATCCAAAAACAATAATCCGGCAAGACAAAACTCACCAAGTTGCCACCTATCACATATATCTACATTGATTACCGATCTCAAAAATTTCCTACCAATACAAATTCTATATTTTATAGCATTATAAACGTTATTCCAAACCTGCTCCTCAGGGTTGAAAGCTCCACCATTTTTCCTACCATTTCTTTCTCTCTAAATCTCATAAATGACGCCACAAAAGAAAATTCTGCATAAAGAAGGTTGCAAATCATGGCCCATGCAGTGTCTACTAATCCAATCCTCCATTGAATCCCAGTCAGAACGGCAATCATGAACACGAGTCTTTTATTAAGTAATATCTGTTCATGTGTGATCTTCTCAAAATTAAGTCACACCTATATTTAATCTTTTAAGTGTGTCGCACATGCATTCAATCTTTCATGTTTATTTATTCACCACATGTTGAATCTTTCACTTGTGACCCTTTCAAATTAGGTCACACGCAAAGAAGTGTGTTAAAATATTCACTTATCTCATATCGAAAAATCAGTAACTCTAAATCTACCATATAAAATTCTAGAGTACTTTTTTAATACCAATTGATTTTATAATAGAATATCATAATTTTTATGAGACTCTTCATTTATAGAGTTGTTTTTACATAAGATGACCTCGAATTGCTGAAGACAATTTAAAACAAATAAATGAAGTTACGAGCCAACTGGCTGGTCTTTTTTAATTGAAGATCGTTATCTAAAGACTAATATGAATTCCCATGAATTAGCCAATGAAATTGACGAGCTTTTTTTTTTTAAAAAAAAGTAAAAGACAAATCATTAAAGAGATCCTCAATATTGAATCGATGCACAATAACTAAATTTATAGATACCTAAGACACGTTCGAAGGGAAGCAATTTGGAACTAAAGAATTATGACGGAGAAAAAGACAAGAAAAAAAGAAGAAAAAAAGGATTAAAGGAAAAGGAAGATGAAAATAAGAAGAGAAATATATTAATCTAAATCTAAAGTGATTAGTTCATCTAAAAAGTTAATCTGTTAAAGAAGAGGTTTATTATATTATTTATTATTTTCAACACCCTCTCACAAGTGCAGACGAAGTTAGTTTCTAAGTCTTGTACTTGAATAATTTTAATATTTTTAAATGGGTACCGGTGAGTTTTGAATACAAAACCTTTTAAAACCTAGGCTATAATATCATGTAAAGTGATCATCTCATCTAAAAATTTAACGTATTAAATATGTGTTTATTATCTTCAATACTAACTCCTCATTTTAACTAATTATATTTTACCTCCTCCTTGTCAAGTTCTTTTGACGGCATACTTGATATAAGATTGAATCCCCCTACAAAGTCGGATATCATTAGAAGAATAGATAGGCTTTATTGTACTTTAGCCCTTATGTGGACTTTCATAGAAGAAAGCAGGCTTGAATCAATTGAATGAAAGTGAAATGATAATGTACTAGCTCTTACAATAATTACCTATACATATGTCGAGTTTCTAATAAAAAAACCACCAAAAGATAAATTGGCCAAAAGTTGTTATCACAATTAGCGCAAAACGTGCTTGTAAATGACCATTAGGCCTTATTGTTAGCTTAAAATTTTAATTTAGTCTCTATTATTATAAAAGTGACACAATTAGTCTCTAATACTTATAAAAAGTAATAGAAATGATCCTCCTCGTTAAAAATAGATGTAAAAAGTTATTGTTCATGTAAAATGATCTTTGTGTCTTTACTAAACAAATAAATTTTCAAATATGCCTTTTTTACCATAAAATTAAAATTTTACCATTTTTTTTTTAATTTCTCTTCCTCCATCACTACACACACATCACACAGTCAACACACACGCACAATCACGATCACACACAAAATCACGATTAACACACACACACAATTAGAATCAATACACATACACATAATTAGAATCAACACACACACACACACACACAATCACCAACACACCACACATACAATGATATACGAATGCGGCTGGGGTGGGGGGTTTTGCGCATGGGCTGCTTGAGATAGGTGTGCGAAGTGACGGTGGCAGTGGAGGTGGGATGGGTCACGCGAGGAGGCGGTGACGGTGGGGTTTAGGGTGTGTAGCACCAGGTGGCTATGGCATTTGGGGTAGTCTAAGCAAGGTGTTGTGAAGGTTGGGATAGGTTGAGCGATGAGCCTGGTGGGGGTGGGGGTTGCACGAGGTGGCTGTGAGAGTGGGCTGGAGTTGGGGTTTGTGGTGGCGAATGGTGGGTGAGTGTGATTGCAGTGGGGCCTATTGTGGTGGGGTAAGAGAGGGCGTAGAAGGAAGAAGAAAAAGGTAGTTGTATT
The DNA here is from genome assembly GCA_037974665.1 of Ehretia macrophylla. Taxonomy (NCBI): domain Eukaryota; kingdom Viridiplantae; phylum Streptophyta; class Magnoliopsida; order Boraginales; family Ehretiaceae; genus Ehretia; species Ehretia macrophylla. The sequence goes on from CM075776.1 coordinate 35,801,403, forward strand.
TTCTTTTTTTTTTTTTTGTCAGAAGGTATATTGAAAAATTAAAAATTAAAAAGAAATTAAAGTAAAATACAAAATTATGGTCAAACGACCATTTTACCCTTCAAAATATGGTCATGTGTCGTGCACATGACAATTTTCCATCCAACTTTAACATTAAGTTAACAGAAAGGACTAATCACATCACTTTTTGTGATCATTTGGGATTAGTTATGCCACTTTTATAACAATGAGGATTAAATTGAAATTTCAAGCCAATAATGGGTACTAATAGTGAAATTTGCGCCACCAAAAAATAAGTTGTTCATTCTGTTACCAAACATGTAAGACTTACTTACATTGGCCTAGAGGAGCATGACTCAGCGATAGTGGGGGCGAAATTACTCTTGTGAGGTTTCGGGTTCGACATTCCACCCTATGTTAGAGTTTCACCCTTGATTGATGTGGTGCATGTGTGGGTGGTACCGCTGCACCTGGGAGTTTACCAATTAGTGGTCGGACTCCGCCGAATAATTTGGTGGTCAAAGTCCGCCTACTTGGTTCTTGCGTCATCCAATGAAAAAAAAGACTTGCTCACATTTGACTACTTTATAAACTAAACCACGCATCCTCAAAGTATATTTAGTATATTTTATTATTTAAATAGTAGAGCTAAGTATCAAAAGTCTGATTTGAAAGGAATGTGCTATAGTTCGAAGGTAATATTATCACGGACTTAGAGATTTTGGGTCTCTCTAAGTACTGTGTTAAGAGTCAAGTCCCACGGGTCATACTGTACGTTGATCTAACGGATATATCCAATGGTTACAGGTATTATCAGCTACTCTGGACCATGTGTATTAATGCTTAGACTTGTCTAATCTATGAAAAAACGTATCTCAACTCATCACCTCTTGGAGTTGGGAGCCGGACTGGGCGTCCCTATGCGCATCTCATTTTATTTGGCATTAGAGCCAGTCGATCATCATCCATAAACAGTCGACGTTATGGTGCTTTGTGAGGGATCCAGCGGCAGATGTTGGCACGGTACTTAGGAGGTGCACCCATCCCCTTGGGAGTGTGAAGCGCGGTGTCTCATCCCCCATCTAGGTACAACCAAATGGGCTTGCCCTTTTATATGACAGGTTTGGGTTGCTCCTGTTCGTCCGCCTTTGGTGGTCGTCCTGTTCAGTGACCATCTGGTTCCAGGTTGGCACACGCCGAGCGCTTCCGAAGATAAAATCTGTGGTTGGTTGGCAAGTGAGTTGCTAGGAGGTGGTTCAGATATTGGTATGGAGCGATTTGTGGTCTTTGCGTGTTGAAATAATATGTTGTTATCAGCAAGTGCCTTGTTCGTTGGCCCATGTTCGTGCTTGAAGTCTCGGTGCCAACGGGTGGAGTCCGCAACGAGGGCGTTTGCGGATTGGGTGGGGGAGTTTGTCACTAGCTCAGAGCTTTGTGGGTTCCCCGCCTGGGTACTGTGTTGGGAGCCAAGCCCAACGGGTCGCATTGTATTGTGTTCTAAGGGATATATCCAAATGTTGTAGGTATTATTAGCTGCTCGGGACCATGTACATTAATGCTTATACTTGCCAACTTTGTAGAAAGACGTATCTCAGCCTATCACCTCTTGGGATTGGGAGCCGGACTGGGCGTCCCTGCGCGCGTCCCGTTTCAATATGTTACCTTTTCATTTCCCAATTAATATGTTTGAAATATAGCTCTTTGTAAATTGTTAAGTAACCACTTTATCTAAAAGTTTAAGCTATTAGAGATGAATATATTTTAGTATTTCAACACGCCCCTGTAAGTGCAGGCAGAGTTAGTTTTTTAGCTTTACACTTGGATAGTTTTAATGTTTTTAAATGTGTGGGGGTGAGTTTTGAACCTATGACCTTTTGGTACCTAGACTATGACACCATATTGAAAGAAAAAGAAAAGAGATAACATGGGGTAAAAATATGTGTATATTTTAAATAAAAGGAACATGAGGTGAAAATATATGTATATTTTAGATAATAGGAGGAGTTACCACCAGGGCCGTCTCAAACAATTTGGGGGCCTTGGGCGATCATTTAAATAGGGGCCTTAATAATTAGGTTTTTTCTCAATTAAAAAAACTCTAAATTTTATACTAAAATAATCACTACAAATAAAATGACATTTCTCCAATATTATTTCTCTTTATTAAGTCTTTTTTCAGCATATTTCTTGGGCCTTAATAATTAAGCTTTATTTAGTCTATTGCATATAAAAAAAATTAATAAAAAAATGAATATAAGTAAAAAAAATTAATTATTTCAAGTTAAGATATATATAAGTATGTAAACAATATCAAAATTTATCACATAAAAAAACAAAAAGAAGAGTTGAATGTATACCTCTATGCTTTCTTTTTTGGGCCAACCCTGCTTTATTATATTATATGCAAAATTAATATCACAATAAACAAAAATTGTTTAAGTGCTGACTTTCAATAGTTGGGCCTTCATTAATTCAAAAATCAATTAAGTGTTAGTTGTTTGACATTGTTTTACTAAATTAGTATTTTTTTTTTTAACTTGGGGCCCCCAATCTAAAGGGGCCTTGGGCACCGGCCCAAGCTGCCCATAGCTTGGGCCGGGCCTGGTTACCACCAAGGTGGCTCAAGAAAAGAGGAAGAGATATTGATTACATGATGAAATCTTAGTGTTGTGAAATATAATGTGAGAGTGCCTATTTATAGGCCTCATAACTTGGTGACCAAGAATATAGAACAAAATTAATTAGGAATATAATCTAATAAGAAAACCTGAAAACTAATCTAATAAAGAAACAATTTGAATATTACCTAAACTAGTGTCATGGCATAAAGAATTATATTAAAACATTGAATATACTTTAACACCTACCTCAAACTCAAGTAGAGTGAACGAAGACCAACTTGAGTTTGGTAATTTGCATTACTGATACGTCTTGGAGCATTGGTCAAAATAGCCAGAAGAACGTCCACAAGAAAACAATGATAAAAACAAACAGAAGTCGAGCTATCAACAAAGAACATGAAGATCAACGACGGTGGCTAATATATTCTCCAGAGCCACGAAAAACACGTGAATAAACGACAGTGATTGTTGGAATTTCCAAAGCCACGATGAGCAAGAAGCAAAGATCATAGATAACACAAGATGGTCTCAATGAGTAAAGAAAAAGATTCGATTACTCCGACACAACAATATTGGTGGTGGTAAAAAGAGAGATATGACTGTTCTGACACAACAACGATAGTGGTAATAATGAGATACAATGACATAAAGATAGCTCTGATATCATGTTAAGAATTATGAGGTTCCATTTTAAAACTAATTGGTGCTAAATGGAATAACCCAAGATCTTATAAGGTGACCTTAGAGTTTATGATTTTTCGATATGGGACAAGTATTATATTCTAACACTACACCTCACATGTGATCTGATGTGAGAGCAGTTACACGTGTAAGATTGAACATGCGTGGACCTAATTTTGAGATGAGTCACACTTGGAAGATTAAATACACAAGGTAGATTAACATATGTGAAAGATTGAACACATGTGGGACACACGTGGAAGATTGAAGATGCGTGAAACATGACACACGCGAAAGATTAAACACAAATGAATCTAATATGAGATGGCTCACACATGAAAATAAAACTGAACTAAGGACCCAACTCTGATACCATATTAAATGATCAGTTCATCTAAAAACTTAAGCTATTATAAAGAAATTTATTCTAGTATTTATTATATTCAACAGTAAATCTTTTACAACACGAGTTCTAAAGGAAATCCGAGTTATCCATTTAAATGCAAAAAATAATAATTTTTCACACTATTCTCCACTTGTCTTTTAAATATTAAATCAGATTTTATATATTATTATCACATTTTTTATTTGTTACAATACTTAAAACTTATTACAAAAGTTAAAAAATATTACAAATAATTTTATGCAACAAATTTGTATAAATAATAAGTTATGATTTAAGAAACCAAACCGTATCCATATCTTCATCATGGGTAGCATAGAATTGTCACCTAATTTATATAAGAAAAATTGATGAAGAGCATCGTGACGTGTTTACATGTGAAAGCGAGTGGATGATAGGTACGATAGATTCATGCATACATAGTAGGACGAGGGCTCATTGCTGCTGCGACCAATGTGCGGGCAGTGTTTGCGTACATAATTACCAAAAGATGCAAAATATACTGTTTGACGAAAAAGAGAAAATAAAAAAATGAAAGCAGTGAATTTATGTCAATAGGCAAATTTTAGACGCTTGAAACCTGTTAGCGCAATTAACCCTAAAACATATTGCATCCTGGCAATAATAATATATTATATTAAGAAGGAAAAAGATGGAGATTGATATGTATGTCTTGGTTGACCCAGAAAAATACACATGTACATATTGAGCAGAAATAATGAATGTATTAGGATTAGGTGGTTCACCAAAAAAAAAAATGAAAAAGATTAGGATTAGAAGTAAACCGTAGAGAATAATTAAAAGTGTTGGATATCGTGTCATTTCCAAATTTGTTTTTCTCTATTTTTATTCTTTTTAAATGTAATTAACGAGATTTACCTTTTACAAATACGTGTAGGTAGACCCAAATCTTTCTGGGAGGCAACCCAAGCGAGAAAATGGAATAGGACACGGAGCTAGAGCAACCAACACCGGCAACCCGAGGCTACCCAGAGAGACCCATCACTCACACCCTGACACTATACAATGCAAGACTCGATACAAGGCAATAAACGAGCGATAATACAACAATACAAATTAGAGACGATAAACGAGATATCAAGCATTTACAATCAATACTAGCATTCAATTAACTTGTCAAGCATAACTATCATTAATAGCCATAATAACTCCAATTAAACAAGTAACAGCAGTTCAAACACGAAAACAACAAATATCACTATTCAATCCCTAACTTCCAAAGGCAATTACGAGCAAACGAGCTACGGGATTAGGAAACCGATTTCACTACATTCACTCAGGCACTACAAGGCACGTTTCTATGTCACTAAACTTCACTTCCTCACCCGAGACCCGGAAGTCCACCTACTGCATTTGAACTACAGCTATGCTAACCGGTCATTCAATCAACGCCACAACAGCGCTGAAAGTGCTTCCATGCCCTCAATTGCAAAACCCCCAACTTAATTCGAGCACGGTCAACTTTTGGTCAAACGGCCCCTTTACGTTTTTTTGTCTAATTTCCAATTTTAACAAAGGCCGATCCGTTTTTATTTCACATTTTAGCTTTCTATCATTAATGACACCTATCCAAATCAAGCAATCGCAATTCGGATCGAAATCCGAAATTCTAGGATTTACTATTCATAATTCACTATTCATTGTTTTTCCCCAATTTCAAATACGTAGTTTCAACCGTAAAAATTGCTAAATAACTATCAAGCAATGCTCTACGAACCCTAAGGAAGCATTTCCAAACAATTTCAAGCATTATAACGCATTAAATATCAAATCTAAAAATTTGAATCAAAAATCAAATTTCATATAATATGCACAAAAGCGTGAAAACCCTCACAGAGATTGAAGACCAAGACCCGCAAGGACCCGAGCCACGACCCCCGAGCAATTCCACGCACAAATGTAGAAGAAAATGCAAGCAAAAATATTTTTTTTTCCTCTTGAAAGGTTTCGGCCATGGGGGGGGGGGGGGGGGGGGACACAAGGGTCATTTGTGATTTTGTTTTGAGTTATTTTTGCCTTGTTTTTTAATTAATAAGGTGACAAGGGCAAAATTGTAAAAAGACAAGGTCAAATTCAAGTTAAAAATAGTCAAATTAGTTTATTTTGATGCCATTAAATCTAATTCAAGTTAAAACAATGCAATTAAATGAAAAACAATTAAAACTAGTTAAATTCAACTAAAAACATTTTTCTTTAAGTCCGAAGAATACTTCTCTAACTCTTATTTTCGAATGCTACGACCGAACGGTCAATAAACGATCGCTAATCAAATGATGAACACTAATAGAAAACTATAATTTTTGAAAAGTAGAATAGTAGATTAGATTAAAATTTACTCCGGCTCGGAGTTACCTTTCTCATTTAATTGGAAACCGAGTAATTTTAATGCAAGACAACCAAAACCGATTATTAAAATAATCAAAACAACCAAGGTAATCAATATTCATTTAAAATAATTAATTTAACTATTTCTAGAATATTTTAAAGAATTATGAAGTTAATATTAAGCTACAAATGAAAGTTAATATAAACACGTAGTCAAATACAATTAAACACTAACATTTAAGATGACATTTAATTAATCACAAAAAAATAAATTCAATTACTATAATTATTAGAAATAGATAATAATCTTTTAATTATTCAATACAATTACTAAATGCTTCCAAGAGAAATATTAAATTAGTGCATATTGGTTGATTTAACTAATTAAACATTTAATTAAATGCAGTCAAATGCTATTAAATGCATGCCGGGTTCGGGTTATCACATGTGAGACCCCGGAATTTGCCCTATTTGTAATTACGTATTTTCACTTGTTTAAATGCTATTAGAATTAGTATATATGTTTATAAGTGAGTTATTAAATGATCTTGCATTAAATGTGCATTTAAAAGACATTTGAAAAACAAATAATGTGACTTTTCATTTTCTTTTGTAAAATTGTGTAGTATAACTAGACTATATGTAATTAAATACTTATGAATAAATGTTGTCCCCAAAAATAGTCTACTAAAAATAGTATTTAAGTTGGATAGTATTAATATTACTATTTTTGGCAAAAACAACTAAAATAGCTTAAGTTATCAACTTTGACCAAGACTTCTAGCTTTGACTTTATTAAAACCGATTATTGCGTTGACTTTTCATCTACCTTGACTTTTGAAAAATGTTGACTTTCATTTACTTTGACTTTTTGAAAAATGTTGACTTTTATTAACTTTGACTTTTTAGAAAATGTTGACTTTTATCATCTTTGACTTTTTGTAAATGTTGACTTTTTGGTCTCTTTTGACTTTGACTTTTTATATTATTTGACCAAACTAGGTTTATTTAAATACTACTCCTATTACATTATATACGTGCATTCATAAAATTTTCATAAACACTTTTAGAGAAAATTTCATTTAAAGTGCCGTTAAATGGTATTTGAAGACCTTTTCGCTAAATTTTTGAAAATAGTTTTTAAACATTTTAAAAACTAGTCCTCCATTATTAAAAGACCCGTGATTTACTAAAAAATTATTTCTGAAACAGATTAGGAATTTAAAATAGACTTTTCGGGCGAAAAAGTAGCATTTTTTAGCCGAATAGTAATTTATACTAAACCCGATTCTTGCATTGACTTTTATTGACCAAGTATATATTGTAAATAAATATTTCATCATCTCAAATATTTTACTAAGGTAAAATTTCAATTAGAATTAAAAACAAAGGCTAATTTAGACTTTAGTCATTAAAAATCCAATTTTTGATAACTTTGACCAATTCTTTTTGCATTGACTTTTTACTTAACTTAGTATATACTCAAATATCAGCCAAAACACCACAAAAACACACCAAAAACTGTGGCTCCTTGGAGGAGAAAGAGGAAGAACATTTTCAAGGTTTTTCTCAGCATTTTTCTCATAAATTTTGCATTTCAAAACCAAATTGAGTCATTCAAAGCTTGAAATTTCTTGTTGGGCACCTATTCTACCTATTCCTAGCATTACTTTGGATCAAAGGTGAGAGAAAAAATAGATCTAGAAATTAAAGTTCATGTCAAATTTTATTTAATGCATGTATAGTTATTGTTTTGTTAAATTGCTTATAGATTATTGCTAAGTAGTCGATAAGGACCAACTTGATAAGTTTATAGCCATTTTGAACGGTTGTAACGTGTATTTTTATTTTTCGTGTATTTAATTGATAATTTGGCTTGTTTGTTGAATAATTGTTGTTGTAGTGGTTGGAATTGATTGGTTGTTGCTTCTAAAAGTTTGTTAATTGCGGGGTAGTAATGTTGTAATGCTGAATTTTTGATTGGATTGTTGTAGCAAAAGTCCAGAAATTTCAGCCAAGGGCATTGCCAAAATTAGGGTTGTTGGGCTTGTTTTGGATGGCTTTTGGTTGGTTTCTGGTGGGGTTAATGTAGTTGCATGTGTGGTTGAGTGATAGAAAGTGATTTGGGGGTTATTGGAGTACTAGATTGAAAGTTATGACTTTTAGAAGTTTGTGTAGCCTTTCTTTAAAATGATGCCATATGGTCTTGGGTTGTTTGGGTAGTGTTTGTGAAGTTGATTCTTGGGTTGTTGTTGATTGGGTTCAGGATTAAATGTATGTTCAAATGCATGTTGAGTTGGATGACCTACTTTGTCATCTAACTTAATTGTTTTAGGATTGTATAGTTGTTGATTGTTTAAATGTTGTTTAATTGATTGTTGAAATATTGTTAATTGATTGTTGATTGTTGAAATACCGGGAATCGGGCACTTTTGTTGCTGATCTCTCGGAATGTAAAGAGTTAATTGATGGTTGATTGTTGAAATACCGGGAATCGGGCACTTTCGTTGCTGATATCTCGGAAGGTAAAGAGTCAAGTGTCGGGAGTCGGGCAACCCTCGTTGTTGACTTCTCGTATTGAAAGAGTCATTGTTGTGAGCTATGATAATGTTGTGTCACTTCAGGAGGCATCTCGGGTTGCTGGCACAGTTATCATGGCTAATCCCTATCTCACATGGGCGGAGATCCCATGGAGTGTGGGTCTAGAATAAGGTACCTCAGGATTGTGTCATTGGGTTTTGAGGAGTTGGTGAACATTGAAACAGCATATGGAGCTTCATCAACGAGTGTGTCGTATCCTTATTGTTTGTTTACTGTTGTTGTATTTGTATTGTTATTAAAGTTTATGGTATGATTGTTGCTCATAGGATGATTTTCCAAGGGATAAAGTAAATGTTTTCAAAAGATCTATCGAATTCTCACTGAGCTTTGTTATATATAAGCTCACTCTCACTCGTTTTCTGTAATCAGGTGTTACTGAACCAGACTTTGAATACGTGCCTCAGGAAGCTGAGTATGTGCCTTCTGTGGAGGAGTCTTATGTGCCGGAGTCATATCCATGAGTTTGTCTTAGCTTTTATATTATGTTGTATTGTATAACATACTTAAGATAACGGTTTGTATGATACTGGTATAGTAGTCTCCCTTTTGAATATGGTTGGGTTGCCAAACTAGTTTATAATCTATTTTGCGAATGTATAGTATAGCTTGTGGTATGTTGTTGAAACGGAGGCATATGACTTGTGGTTGGTATGTTGTTTGGTTGTTTAATATGTGGTTTTGAATGCTGATGAATGGTTGTGGAGTTGTTGTTGATATTTGGAGTTGGTTGTGTGTTATTATAAAGGGTTGGTTTATAGCCCTGATGTCCGTATTACAGACGTTATAATGCCAAAAATTCTGTTGCGTCCTGACTAATCGTAAGTGGGGTCGAGTTGGGGCGTGACAAAATCCCAGAGTCACTCTTTAAGTAGTTGATATTATTCTTACGATGCCGAATAATAGTGGACAAATGATAGTACCTCGTGTTTCTATCACCGGAATGAATCCATTGTTTCCGAGATTTTTGAAACCAAAAGATTTCCTCTTGTGTAAGAATTCCTTCATATTCACTTCTAAGTTGTCTTTCAAGACGACAGAGAAAAGAGTTATATTTGGTTTGAAGAGCCCGTTGAATCCCAACCAAACGCGCGAGAATCCTTTTTTTCCTTGCAAAAATATTCCCAAAGGTGTTTTTATTCCACTGTTGCAAGACAACGGTCAGACTTTTAATCGAGTCTTCAAACCTGTTCGTATTTGTCGGCCACTTGTGCTTAACAAAATCATGGAAGTCTTGGTGCAAAAGCCAAGCCATCTCAAAACGAAATGGTTTTGACACGCGTGTAACTGAGCTAGTTCCAAACACATCCAAGAGTAACGGAATATGGTCAGACTTAAACCGAGGGAGGTGCCGTGTAACGCTTGAGAACATCACCGTACACCTTATTAACTGTTGCATCCACTATTTGCGCATTTCTTATGTGCTTTACTTGTTGTCTTCTTTGGTTACTATTCATTCCATTTTTCAACTACTTAATTACCTTGAATTAGCATTTTTTATAAATCATATTAATTGTTTTAGGAATGAGAAAAATTTGCGTTTGAGCAAATGTATTAGGAGCCTTCGTTTAGGAAATGATTTGTTGAAACTAAGGAATAGTGTTACGTAACAAAACTATGTGTTTCAATTAGCTATCATTAAATGGCACATTAGGACTTGGTTCTAGCTAGCTAAACTCATCTTGGTAGTCAACTTATGCACCCAAACATAACCCCAACTTAATATATACTCACATAACACTTTATAACTCAAAAAAAAAAAAAGAGTGCAAAAGCTGAAAACACTGTAGCAGGGCCGAAAATTAGCATAGGAGGAGGAGAAGAGATTTTTGCTCAACAAATCCTCATTCCAAGCCAATCCAAGCTAGGTGCAAGTGGTTTAGGGTGTTTACTAGCCTCCTAGGAGCTCCTACGTGCAATAGTTGAGGGATTTCATACCTATTTTTGCATTTGAAAAATGTTGCTCTTTTCTTAAATTCATGGATTTGCTATCAAATGCTTATGTAATGCTTAAAGATGCTTATGTATGTTGTATATAAGTAGTAGAGACCTTATTTATGCTATTGCTTCATAGTTTAAACGGTTGAATTCGTTCATTGATCGTATGACATGAATAGTGACATTTTTCTAGGGTTTTATGGAATTGTGAGATATGGCTTGATTCATTGCTTCTAGTAGGTGCCTTAGATATTAATAAAGATAGTTTAATTGGCACATGACGTTGAATTGCTCAAAAATTGGCTAACACATGAAATAGGCGACTTTTAAAAAGGGGTTTTGGGGTTAATGCAAATCCGGGTTAATTTAACCATTACATCTAGTGTTCTTAGGCTATACAGGTGCTATATATGCTTTGCTAAACCTCGGTTGAGTCCCGGTTAGGGTACTTGTAGTACAAACTCATAAGGGGAAAATTGGGACTTTTGTGCTAAACGCGGGTAATTGGATAGTTTCTAGGGTCCTAGGGGTGCCATAAGGGATAATTAAAAGTATGGAATAGCCCGCTCGTTTAACTAGAACATTAACTTGTGTTTGGAAGAAAAATGGCTTGTGTTACAAATGGGTTTTGGGTCAAATGTAAATTCGGGTGAATTTGGTTGATATATTTGGTGCTCTTAGGGTAAGTAGGGACTAAATGTGCTTTTCTAACTCTTAGTTGAGCTTTGGTTAAGATACTTGTAATACAAACGCACAAAGGGGTAATCGGGGCTTTTGTGGCTAATTCGGATTAATGAATGATTTCAAGGGTTCTAAGTGTGTCATAATGTGTAACTAGAAGATTAGAATAGTTAGTTGGTGAATCTCGAGCCTTAGCCTTCGGTTTGGAGTTAAATGACTTAGGATAATGAAAGGAAAACTCGGGGTTTTCATGCTTAGCCTTTGAATTAGCTTTGGTGCTTGTATATCTTGCATTTACATGTTATTATATGGCATTTGTGAGCATTTCGTGAAGTTTCGTGATCATCGGTCATTGACCCCTTTGTATTGGTATAGTTATTTTCATATTTATTGATTATATCTTGTTATAATGTTTATATTACTTGTACTTTGTTAAGATCAAACTCTAATAAACATTGTATGCTAAGTGAGTAGGACTATAAGGATAACTCATCTAGTTATATGATTATTGATTATTGTAATTAAAAGTAATTGGAATTTATAACTTATGATCTTAACTTAATGGTATTTGATGCTTCTAATATATCTTATGTTGTTTAATGATATGGTAAAGTGAACATTGTAGCTTAATTGTGTGTGGGTTATGAACTTGTGTGAATAAGTGATTATAAATCTAGCTTCTAATGTTGTAGGGTTGAGTTAAGTAAGAGTTGAGTTGGAATTGATATAGTTAATTGCTAAATTTATATGAACACCCTAGGGTTGCATATTCGAGCTAATTTGAAGAAGTTTGGAGTAAATCAGAGCTATCTTCTTCCGTATTTAGCCAGATCCAAGGTGAGGGAGTTGCATCTTATTTGCATTTCTCTGTTGTATATAAATTATGTTGATAATGCCATGCTATAAATGTTAGTTATTTAGTTTATATTGTTATCTTGCTTATATTGCTTGTAAATTATCATGTATATGTTACTTGGCTCTCGTGATCTTGACTCGGGCTTGCGTAACCTTTTCGGACATGGTAGTGTCGAGAAACACGGGCGGCGTCGGGCTTGCCGTGCTCCCTCGACTACCATGGTGCCTATTCCCTTTCTCGCTGAGTATACTCCACTACCTTAGAGGCTTGGTTCACCTGCTAGGCATATGGACCTACCTCAGGAGAAAGGGTCGTAGGATCGGGATACATCCGGAGTATCCCAACTTGGTGGAGTAAGGGTTTGTCGGCACTTGTGTGAAGTTCGTGGCTCGTGGCTCGTGGCTCGTGGTTTGAGATTGAAGACTTGAAGTGGAACTGTATCCTTTTTAATGTGGTTAATTACTTGGCTATTTGATCTTGTTGTTTTATGTTATATATATATGACTTCTTGTGATTGCATATCATATTGCACGCCTCGGTATGCTGCATCACCTCCCTCACTGAGTATATATGTTGTATACTCACCCTCGTTTCTAACACTTTTCAGGATCAGTGCTATAAGCTGGAAATGAGATTGCCTCCTGTGTGGCCTGCCTGCTTTATCAGTGTGTAGAACAAGGAAGAATGTGTACATTATATGCTTGTATACTATTTGAGACCTTATAGTCATATATGTATTTGTGTTATCTTAAGAAATATAATATTAAAGTTTTAGTCTTGGGTGATAGTTAGGTGCTAGTGGTTTGTAATAACTTCAATTGTTTACTCTTCGGTTTAGTTGACTTGCAAGCTGATAGGGATGAAACAGATTGAAGTTGTGGATTATGGTCTTGTGGTTGTATGTTGTTATTTGCAGGTTTCCAGATAGTCCTATATATAGGGGGAACTCCGTCCGTTTTCTCCTAAATTTCGTGCCCGGGGTTTGGAATTGGGTGAGAATAGCATGATAAATAGGAGTCTCGGTCTCGTGAGGGATCGGGGCGTTACATGCCGCACACAAGCATTGGGGAATAAGAGGTTCCAATCAGGGGTTGCATAGGCTCTATCCAAACGCTCCATGACACGTTGACCAGAATTCCAAAAGTTAGACCAAGTGTAGCGGGGACCAATAAACCCTAAGTCAACGAGCTGACAATCATTGCGCCGATGTTCAAATTTAATCATGTTGTTGGAGATACTATCATTTCCTCTTTTTTTGTCTTCACCTCGGCCAACCTGATTGAAATCACCCGCAATGGCCCAAGGAAGAGAGAGGTTACGAGTAGCATGACGGAAAGCTTCCCAAAATTTACAACGACACTTGGGGTCGGGACTAGAAAACACAGCTGAAAAAATCCATTGCGGAGAGTTTGGCTGACTAATAAGCACATTTAATACCTAGTTGTTGGCTGAGAGGAAATGAACCGAAACCCGAGCCTCATCCCAAAGTAACCAAATGCCCCCCGAGTAACCATTAGCCTCCACACGGATAGATTTATCAAGTATGAGAGAAATAGTGATTTTGTTAGCTTTGTGGCCACTAATTCGAGGTTCCAAAATAACAACAATATCCGGGCAGTTGACCTTCACCATATCCATCAAAACACGACGAAAGTTATCACTTGCCGCACCCCTACAATTCCATATGAGAATTTTGAGGGAAGGACCATTAGAATTGACGCTAGGGGATAGCGGCTGCACATTAGGTCTACTGGTCATTGGTAGATTCTATTTGAGGTAGGGTTAGCCCACCTTGAACATCTATGGGGGTCGTAGATAGAAGACCCTGTGTATCATCTCCACATACAGAGGAGTCTTGATCCATCTGCTCCATAGCAGTATTCTCATCCTCTATAGGCTCTTTAGAAGTTACAGGAAACACAAGCTGGGCTTGAAGGCCCAAGTTCTGAGAGGTTGGGGGTGGGAAATAAGCTGCGGGAGAATCAGGTTTTAAAACATTAGAAGCAGCCCCCATCTCTGTTTTTGTTGCCTTAGTTTCCATACTGATTCCCTTACTTGACTCCCCTAGACCAAAGGTTTTGGCCTGCTCAAAGTCACCGTCTTGGACCACAATGTGACCTTTTTCAACTTCCACAAGCACTACCTGAGTCACAGGTTGTTTCGTAATAGTTTTATTCCTACTAGAAAAACTGTCCCTTTTTGTTATTGTCTCCACTGATCTGTTTTCCCTTACCCCCTCTATTTTTGCTAACGGTTGGACTCTCCGGATTGCCTCGTTCATCGTTAGTGGCTGAAAAGTGGAAATTCTCCTGTGCACCCGAATCTTCTTGAGCTCCACTAATATTCATATCTTGATCTTCATTAAAAACGTTGAATCTTGAAACTGAGGCTATGTTAAGCTTGGCTTGGTTAGCACTATTCTGATTTCCTAGGGGCATTCTGGTTCCTCGGCTCTGACCCTTAGAGTGACTTTTACCCGTTCCAAAATTTTTCTGAGCACCTTGTCCCATCTTCCTTATGGTCTTTCGCTGAACCAACATCCATTCGCCAAAGTCGATCATTGGATCCCAATTCACTGGAGTTTTGACATTGTTCTGCATGCTTCCCTGTATAGTCTCTACATTCTTCCCTTTGTCCCTAATTATCTCACTCTGTTGTAAACGTGTTTCTGCGCAATGATCCTTCTTGTGTCCATATAAACCACATTTGAAACAGACCATGTGGATCCCCTCGTACTCAACCCGTTGGTAGTAATCACCCTTAATATGGATCTTGGAGAGAAGAGGTTTAGCAAAGTCCACCTGAACAGCAACTCTAATGAATCTCTCTCTTGAGCGATCACCTGTCAATTTATCAACTTTTAGTGTTTTACCTATTAGATTTCCCATTTTGGTTAGAATGCTTACCTTGTAAAACTCCATAGGAACTCTAGGAAAGCGAACCCAGATAGTCATGGTGGTGGTGTCCGCTATCTCTGGGCGAAAATAAGGTTCCCATTGATGGACTATCAAATAATGATCCATTAGAAGCCACGGGCCGCCAATAAGGACATGCTCATAGTCTGAAACAAAGGATAATCTAACAACAAAGAAGCCATAACCCACATCCACCAAGCTAAATCTCCCCTCCATAGACCATAGCCTACGGAGACGAGACGCCAAAAACTTAAAGCCCACAATCTTCCCTATTAATTTGATTATTAAAGAATTACGCCAAGGGCTGCGCATTTCCTTTTTTTCCTCCTGTAAGAGAAAAAGATAGGGTGCAACTGCATCTCGTTCCTCATCGTCATCGGAGCAATCACCATCACAATCTGAGTTAGCATCGTCAAAATCAGGAACATCTACCACCAAGCCATCTTCTCCTGCAAACATATTCTCTGCTTTCTTCCCGAAGAGGCCTTTCCAGTTTAACGGGTGAAACGATGGTCCTTCGCCGCCATGAAGGATGCTAGAGTCCTTCATAGAAGAAGGTGACGGCACCTGCTGCGTCAGAGGGATCACAGTTTTAGCTTTCTTTCCACCTCTAAGATCTTCGTTGCGATCACAATCAAAGTGAATGAGACCAGCCTTAGGTCCTTTAGGTGGAGGTTTTGGGTCTTCCTCCATGAGGAGGGGCTAATAACTCACAGATCTATTACCAAACAAGCTAAAGGAGGGCAGAAAAGGTCCACGACGGCGGTCCTTGCTCTGATGAGCCTACTGTTTCGTGGGGAAAACGATAATTTTTTTTTTTTTGTAGATCCAACTTTTTGTTGTTTGGAAACACTCTTTTAAAAAAATGGAATTTCATAATTTGTAAATTTTGGATTTCTTTAAGCTTTATTCAAATCCTTGCTCAAAAGGTGAAATTTGCAAGTCCATATTTTCCAAATCTATTGCTTATTTTTTAAGGACAAAATTGACCTCAAATTTTAGAGATGGACTTTGGCTAAAAAAAGAAGAATTAAAAAAAATAAAATCTTCTCACTATTTCTCTTTTAGCAATAGAAAAAACGCTCTCTCATCTTTCTCTTAAAATTATTTTTTCATATTAAATATATAGTTTAACTTAAGGTTATTTTATTACCTCTTGGCAAAAAAAGTTTTTTTATCACCTGAAATGTAGGTTTATTTTGTAATTTTAAACTGATAGTTGAAGTTATGGTTATTTTATAATATTTAACTTTATTGAATTTTCTTTTTTTGGGATAATTTTATGATAATAACAATAATCAATAATGAGATGAGACGATAATTTTTATATGATAAACCTAATTTCAATACAATAGAAGAAGAGCATTTATGTAAAATATAGGTATTAATTCCAATTTCAGTCAAAAACAATTTGTATTCATAAATAACAAAATTAATTTAATATTATTTTACAATTTTAAATAAAAGAATTCGTTTGTAAAAACAAATTTTTACAGAATTTATTTATAAATTAAATAAATTACACACCGCTTCCAAACACTATGCAAAAGATGCAAATACACTGTTTGACAAAAAAAAAAATGAAAGCAATGAATTTCTGTCAATTCAAAACAGTGATTTCGAACAACTACATCCTCGTAATAATAAGATAATATATTAAAAAGGAAAAAGATGGAGATTGATGTGTATGTAATGGTTGACGAGAAAAAGAGACACGTACCTATTGACCAGAGATAATTAAAAGATTAGGATTAGGTGGTTCACCGAAAATAGAAAAAGATTAGGATTAGCTGTAAACCATAGAGAATAATTAAATGTGTTGGATATCGTGTCACTTTCAATTTTTTTTAAATGTAATTAGCCAGATTCACCTTTCAGAAGCGTAGATAGACCCCCTGTCACTTTCATTTCTCATTAACGGAAAAGAGTGTCTGCTGATGTCATGAGGGATGACCATACAATTGACTATAATGTAGTCCACGAGCCAGAGAGTTGGTTTATTTAGGACAGATGATGAACAGTGGGCCTCCAGCAATACTGAACCGATAAGAAGCGCTACAATTTCGTCTTCACCAATATCAAAGATGGATGACGGTATTGGAGATATCGAATCAGCGGGGAACACCGCACCATCTACTCTGCCGCCTGTTCCGCCACCGTCTCCGCCTCACCAGCAGATGGATGAGAGAGTTTCTAAGGATGGTAAGTACCAACATGAATATGTGGGCCTATAAATACTCATTCACGATATATGTTTTTCGTATAATTACATCCATGCACACGCGTACTGTTTGTAGACCTTTGTTTGGGCTAAATCGCTCATTAGTTAAGCTAATTAAAACACAGGATATTGTTCTAAGGCAATAGGAAGCTAGTCAATTGCCACACAAACAGTGTGAGATGAGATTTGGGCCGCTATATAGGCGCGGATTTAGGCTTATTGTTAAGTGATGATTGAAAATGCATAATTTAGTTTTTGATAATTTTTTTTTAGTATAATTATATCAATTTTTCAATCAAAAATTATTTAAAAAATACGGTCTAAACTGATTTTTTAATGGCTTTTTTAATGGCTCTATTCTTGGTGTCATGGACAGTTCGTCGCTCGTGAATGGCTCAACTCTTAGCACTATGTAATTTGTAAAATAGTCTCTAAATTAAAGTTCCAAATTTGAAACGTAAAATCGCTTTTTTACCTTCAATTTTCATTTTTTTTTTCCTTTTCTCGCCAGTCACGCCCTTCACCCCTCTCAGCAAACAGACCCCTAATCCCCACCCCGTCAACGTTAGGGACAAATGATGAAATTTGCCCTAATTTGTAAACTCATTTTGTTTTTATTGTCTTATCTTATTTTTTCTTGAAACACAACACAGCAAATGAACCAAGCTGGAGTCAGCCCCTCCATGAAGCCTTACGGGGAGGTGAATGGGATGCTATCAAACAAATTCTGGACAACTCACCAGAGGCAATCAATGGTCCAGTTGGAGAAGACGGAGATACGCCACTTACTCTAGCTATCCGAGCGAGGATAGAGACGCCTGCTATACAGAAATTGGTAGATCTGATGCCACCAGATGCACTGGTTATCTGCAGTGCAGATGGCGCTTCTGCCCTACATTGGGCTGTAATCTATGAAAATCTACAAGTGGTCAAGCTGTTAACATCGAAAAATCCTGCATTGCCTAATATCCGTAACCGTGAACACCGCTTACCGATGCACTATGCTTTTGTAACAGGACAAAAGGAGATGAGTTATTATCTGTATAGTGTCACCAGTAAAGACGTGGAATGTGAGGAATGTGGGGCAAATGAATATCAGAAACTTATCGAGCTTGCAATTTTTTATCGTATGTATGGTGAGAGAACTAATCAGAATCTGTAGACATTGAAGTTTGTTAAGGAAAATCCTTGCATTCATGGGTCAATCTCTCACATGATTAGTGAAATTTATATGTATGAGTTTCACTAACATGTAAGAGATCGATCCATCACTAGATATGGATTAAAGAGTTTCCCATTTGTTAAACAATTCTAACATAACAATCTTTTTCCTTTTGGCACTCTAGATTTAGCTCTGCATTTACTTCAGCAAAATAAGAACTTTGCAAGTGGGGGTGCTCGTCCATCTGCATTTATGGGACAACCTGATGCATTTCAAAGTGTGACCCGATTAAATATGCTGCAGTCAATAATATATTCTTGTAAGTTTTCACTTCTTCTTCTCTCATATTTGCTTATAAGTTCATATTATGTTTTTAAAAACTTTTTCAATTTTGACAATTCCATTTCAATTTTTTTTTTTTTTTGGGTGGGGCAAACAATTCCATTTCAATAATTGGCGGAGCCGAGTTATCTTCAGGGGTGCACATGCAACCCCAGAAATTTAGAATATATATATATATATATATATCATTGCACACCCTGAAATTTAGAATATATATATATATATATATATCATTGCACACCCTGAAATTTTGGGACAAAAAAAAAATATATATATATATATTTATTTTTTGTCAGTAGCCTAATGAGTGGAGAAACTCCCAAACCAGTCCAATCCCCCACCATCCTCCCCACCTCAAACCCATACCCCAATCTCGAAACCCAATGTTTTCCCATTTTTTGTCTTTCTTTCTTTATATGTGGGTGTCACAATTGTTCATTTGTTTGTGTGTGTTTCGCAAATATGTCTATATGTGTGTTTTGTTGTATGTCTATTATGCGACCAGTGTTTCACTGTTTGTGTGTGTCTTTCTCTATAGAGAGGCGTGTCTCTGTAACTATAGATGCAGATGGTGATGGGTAAGTAAAAGAAGAAGAAGATGAAAGGGGGAAAAAAAAAATTATGACATTGATCTATTATTAAAACACGTATACAAATTGTCATTGGTTGTAGATAAGTGGTAGAATAATCATTTATTGCAACTGTGGATTTGGGTTCAAATCTTAGTAATATCATTTTGTTCTATATAAGGGATTTAAAGCTATTAGAGTGGATTGTAAATAATTTTTTATCTTGTTGCAAAAATGTAATTGTATTAAATAATTTTACAATTTTATCCTTATAAGTTGTTAGACAATTTTAATGAAAAAAATAATGAAGTATCACAAAACTCATTTAATAAATTAATGGTCCTTTAAGGACCAAAAAACATTGAATGGTCAAAACAGGATTGTGACAATAGTTTAATAAACTTTATAATTATTTAAAATGCTTAAATTAAGTATTGGTTTAATTGTAGCATAAAAATATGATTTTAAACATAAAACCATCAGTTTTTTATAGTTTATATAAAAATTTATCCATGAATGATTGCCCCGGGATCCCGATTACTGATTTTGATACTGTAGTGCACACCC
This sequence comes from Ehretia macrophylla, assembly GCA_037974665.1. NCBI lineage: Eukaryota > Viridiplantae > Streptophyta > Magnoliopsida > Boraginales > Ehretiaceae > Ehretia > Ehretia macrophylla. The sequence goes on from CM075776.1 coordinate 35,821,303, forward strand.
TAACCTTTGATGTTTGGCTCCGCCACTGTATATATATATATTTATATATTTTGGATACCTCTTATTATTATTTTTTTCTTTCCTCATGCTTTTCCTCTTCATTTTTCTCTTCTGTTCTCTTTTGAGGACTATTTGTGTTTACTATTGTGTATAAATTTCAATTCGTTTATTTATGTAATGTTTTTAACATTTAAGTTAAACTATTCTAGTTTAATTGTACATTTGTTTCAATTTTAATTTTTTTGAATGATTTTTAGATTATTTTTTATTTTTAATTGATTATTTTGTATATTTAATTAAACAGTTTAAATTCAAATACCCACGAATTCTTTATTTTTGAATATTGTGATCACTTATCATCAAAATCATGATTCTAGCCATGAAGGCAATATTTTATTTTATTTTATTTTGCAATTTAAATAAAACAAATTTTCATAAATAAGTGCCTTGACCCTGGTTATATTTCAAATGATCAATATTTTTTTTTTCCAAAGTTCTCAAGTTGATCATTTTAATTATTTATTTGTCAAATGTAGTTGGAAAATCTATAACATCACTGTCACGTCATATCAAATATTTTTTTTCATTTGACAATTTCTTTTAACCTTACACGATTGACCAATTTAGAATTTAAGGAAAACGTAGAGGACTCTTAATATGTCTCTGTTATAATAATATTCTTTTATTTGTTTTGTCAACAAAAATGTCTTATTTTTTTCAATTTCAATAAACTTTGTTTTTTCCTCTTTTGCTTTCGTGCGCTGAGCATGGCAACATAGGTGATACAGAAGACCAATAATAAGCTATGAAAAAGGAAAGAGGACCAATTTTCAAACTACTTGCATGTCATTTCCATAAAATATCATGTATTAAGTGATTTATAGGTAAGTCAATGATAATAAATGAGCATGTGTACGCTCATCATTTATTATATAACACTTTGTGAAACTACATGTCATTTCCGACCTGAAAAAGGTCCTATTGTTGCTAATCTGTTTATGTTATATCATCGCAATAAACAGAAAAATAACGATGGGTGAAATTAAAACATGTTTTAAACTTATAGACAAGATACTTCTTACCTCGTGCAGTGTAGACATGGTTCCTCAAATTTCTTTTCTTCATTGATTACAGATCTCATACTGGTTTCGTGCTTTTGGCTTTCGGCTTTCGGCTTTCGGCTTTCGGCTTTCGGCCTTTTCATCTACCAATAGTTACCTTGCTTATCTTTACATTTTGCTAATAAAATCAGAGAATAGTAAACATAAGTTAAGTAGAATGTCTCTTTGTTGTTCATTTAATCTTTCACTGTTCAGGTATACGTATAAAGCCCACAGACCTTTTTGAAAATTTAGAACATAAAACAGTGGTGACGCCAGCTATTCATTCTCAAGTTCAATCTCAGACGCATTCAAGAGGCAAGATCCCTTTTAAGTTTTATTTAATCTTGACTTACATATAGGACATGCAAGTTTTTATTCAATCATGTTGTTTCTCTTGACCGCTATATATTCTTGTGGTTTTAAATACTTAAAGTCCCCACATAGATTCAGAAATTAAGAGGAAAACGAGTTCTTGCATGCATGATTTGCGGACTTATGTTCAATTTATTGCAAATTATGTCAAGTGTTTAAACTTGTATAATTGGTAGTAGTGAAGAAAATTGTAGCAATGTATTCAACTACTTCTTAAACATCCCTGGCTTTGTCGAGTGCCTGGTTTAAAATGATATTAGCATGACTTGTGAAAAGATTAATTACTGGTATTGAAACTAAAAGGTTACTCCAACTTTTACTAATCAATAATAATGGTTTTGTGAATGATGCCAGCATTCTGTTTCTCAATTCTTTGCAGACTTCTTTCTGATTTGTTCTGCAGTGTATCAAGAGTTACAAAAAGTCCCCTGGAGAGTCCTTCAAATGTTAGGTAAACACAAAATTACAAGGAAATTCGTATTGCTGCATATTTTCTATACTTTATGAGTATTGCTAGATATCTCTTTATTTTTATTACTGATTTATCACTTTTTATGTGGATGTTTAGTTGTCATACTAAAATAATATATATATATATATATATATTATTTTAATTTTCTTCTCTTCATTTAGCATGTTAGTTAAACATTCACGCATATAGAAGTGATAGATGAGTTATGAAAATAATATTTATAATCTAATATTTCTCGTATGAAAAGGAGCCTTCTCTTCTTTTTGGATGGCAAAAGTGCTCTTCCTAATAGCTTTATATTGTCAAATCAAATATATCCAAGTTGTTAGGGATCCAACAATTATTATCCTATAGTTGCCAAAATATATTATTGCTGAATTAAAATCTCAAATATAATCGTTAGTGTTGCATAAATAGATGAGAAATTTAATATATATAAATAACAAAATTTGACTCATTTGGCTTACAGGCGCGCGCTGCTTAATGACTTCTTTGAAGATAGTCGAAGCCTCTCCCACTAAGGGAATAACATCCCTTGAAATGTTCAATTTGCTATTGCTATTGGAACATAGTTTTTTGCATATTTAAATGAGTCATTAGTGTGCTGAAATGAGAATGGCTTAGTATGTTTTCCTATCCAAGAGTGCAATTGTCAGTCCGACTCCAAAAAGTCAGACGTATTTGCTATCAATTAAATTTGGTGAGTTTGTTACTTGGTTTTAATAATTCACTTCCGATGATGTGTTTGTAACCTCTACCTTTGGCTAGAAAAGACAATTTGTGATCCTATTATTTTTTAATATTGGAAGTTTTCTGGACTTCTTGAATCCGCAACTTTTCCCTCTCGAGTTGGATTATTTTCATGTGATTCAGTATGCCTTTTACTTCAATTATTGCTCATTCATTACTTTTTCTATTTTTTGTCACGCAAAGAGGGAAGGGCTTCTGCTTGAATTTGGCTGTCGTTGCCTTCCCAAGAATACACAAATGGAAAGCAAGTGCATATTTTTGTGTTGGGTAAATATTTGTGTAAAAGATAATTGAATTTGCTTTTGGTACAGTTCGGCCAATCAAGAATATTCGCCAATTAAAGCTAAAGCACTGTCAAGCTCTTGAACTCGTCAGAATCTCGTGCACGCAATTCAATGATTTGACCGGTGACACTTTTTATCGTGTTGCTGGCGGTTACTTCTTTCAAGCAATACGAAGTGGAATACCTGAGATGGTTGAAGAGATCCTAAACGTATTCCCTGGTGTAATAGAATACAAGGATGAAGATGGGACTCAAGCATTCCACCTTGCAGCTGCCAATCGTGATGAAAAGATGTTCCTTATCCTATACCAAGGGCTTGAACAACTTCAAAAACTTGGCAATAAACAACCAACCCCTGTATATGAAATCGTGCATTCGGTCGCAAAGAGGCCACGGCGAATGCAAATTGATGGTGGTTCCAGAGTAGTGCTACAGATGCAACATGAACTCCAATGGTACAAGGTACTCCGTAAATAATTCTTATTGCACTATATTTCTTTTTCATAAATTTCTTACTCTAGTCCAATTAAACTAAGACATTATCTCTTGGTAGCTTCCGTTATTTCATGAGGATCGTGTATGCTAGAGAAGTGAAAAATTTGCACTTAAATTATATGGCCTTTTCTTTCATTTTCCCATTGTTATAGCCTTCATGAGATTGGCCTGCAAAACTACACCATATCCTTATATCTTTTCTTTTTTCTTTTTTCGTTTTTCGATAGCATAGACAGGGCACCTAACCTTAGACCAGCTTCTTAATGACGCGAATCACTACTACATAGAAGACTTATATAACCATAAAATTTGAGGGTCCAAGTCCTTGCATTTGTTACAGGCAATGGAGAAATTAGGACGGCCTGGACAAAATTTCGTAGAGCGTATAGATGGAAAAACACCGCTAGATGTATTTGATGAAGATCATCAAAACATGGTTAAATCTGAAGGCCAGTGGATAATAAGTATGGCAAATTCATGCATAGTTGGAGGATCACTTATTGCCACAGTGGTTTTTGCTGCTGCAATTACAGTACCCGGAGGAAACAAGGATGGTCTTCCAATTTTTTCCAGGGAAATAGCTTTCAAAGTCTTTGCCTTCTCGGACACATTTGCTCTTGTTTCTTCCCTAACTGCTGTGGTGATTTTCTTGTCCATTTTCACAACTCGTTATTCGGTGAATGATTTTCTATATGATCTGCCGAACAAATTGATAATTGGTCTAATATCTCTACTCCTCTCCGTAACATTCATGATGATTGCCTTTAGTGCCACGGTATACCTTGTGTTCGCAGATGACAATAAGTGGATTATTTTGCCAATTGCTGTACTGGCCTGCATACCTGTTTTCTTCTTTGCCAAATTGCAACTGCCTTCACTACTAAATATGATCAGATCGACATATGGCAGCAACATCTTAAAGAAGGTGGAAAATATGAAGCTGTTAGACTAGCTCTGAAGTTTGTATGATCTTTAACTATTTATCTGTTGTGTACCTCTATCATCTTGTTTTCTAGATCAACATCGTGAATTTTCAAATAGCATCACAAGATGATAGTTTATTGTGAACCTGTGCAATGACATGTTTGGAAGAGAACCTCAAAGCACATTTGTTAAATTCTGCTATTCTCTTTGTTGTATCCCTTTAAGTAATTTTCTTCTTGCATGAGTATTCTATAAATTTTAGTTTTTCAATAAGATTGTCTATGACAAGATGATAGTTTACCGCGGGCTGATTCAGTTGGGGTCAATGGGGGTTGACCCCAAGAATCGAACTCTTAAGTATTAACGTTTAGTTGGAGTTGTAATTTTAAAAAATGTGTGTTTTTAAGATATTTTTAAGTTAAAAAATTATTTAGTTTTTACTAAACAAAAATTTTAGATTCGTCCCTGTATGGAACGTGCATTTTTTAGGTAAAAGAAGTTTGTCTATTCTGTAATTCATCTATTGTACACCTTTGAGATCTTCTTTCCCTCACAACTGTCTTAAGTATTTATTTGGCCTAATTGTGAAATTGTAAATGTTGAACTTAGAGCTTCTATAAATAACACTTTGGTAGTTAGATGTGCGGTTAAATACATGCCGTTGTTTGTTTGGCGTATGTTGGATAATATTAGGCTTTTAAGAATTTTGGAGGCAATGTCAGTTTTCACACATATAGAGGGATACTTGTGAAAAGAAATAAAGAAAAACAGTTTTCGCTGTAAAAACAATTTTACCAAAGCTGAAAAACTCCTATTAGGAGCTTCTATCTTTTGGTTACCTAAAAACTCTTGAAAGATAGGTCAAATAAATTAGATTCAACTTTTAAATTTACATGAAGTATTTTTAAGTGTATAAAAATTGGACAAAACATTCCATAAAATTTTAAATTCTTATAAGAATTCCTTCTCAGATGAATTTTTTTTTCTTTTTTTTCAAAATAAAATTAGAATAAACCAAAAATAGTACGGACATAAGGTGCGCAACCCAAGAGAAAATACAATCCACAACAAGGGCAAGGCCTAGAAACAAAGAGTCAGAGGCCGATAGCTGAACCGAAAACCCAAAATCAGGGACATTACTTTGATTTTTAAATTCTTTTTTTCTTTTTCTTTTACTCCAATATCTATCTTTATTTTAATTAAACACATTACTTAGATTTTTTTCTATTTGTTTTTATTATTTTTTATGACTATATTCTATTTTGAATTACTAATATTATTTTTTACTAATTTTATTTTTTAAAATTAAAAATTGTCTAATAACTTTATATTTTTTAGTTGCATTTGCTTAATGTTCATGACAATACTATATTATTAATTATTCATATTATTTGGCTACTCTCCAACGGTAAAAAAATAAAACCGTCGGAGAGTCTTCAATTTTATATTATTTTTTAACGATCAAGTGAGGTACCGTTAGGGGTATGGGAGATGGGATGGAGGATCAACTACTTTGTGGGAGCATGATTTTCAGATTCTCATCCCCTAAAATATTAGGGATGGATTAGGAGAGTTGTTGGAGCTCCCTAGTTTACTTAAGTTTCTCGAGAATAAAAAGATGTTGAGGATCCAGATGAAGTCAAGTCAACACGTTGCACTATTTTTGGATTGGTAAAATGGATGGAAAGGAAAGAAATAGGAGGATAAGAAAATTTCTTTGTTTTAATCGTTCTTTTGGTGAGAGAAAAGGAAATGAAGGACCTTCTTGTTTTTTTTTTTACTAAGTAAGTAAGCAATATATTAAGCCCAAAAGTCTTTAGAGCATCTCCAATGGAAAATACTATTAACAAAAATTTACTATTTTTGATAATTTTTAGAGATCGGGTCTCTAAATTTAGAGTCAAAATATATGGAGCCCACACAATTTTAGAAATTTGAGTTAAAATAGAAACCCAATTTACTTTTTCGCTTTAAATTTAGAGACCCAAAAAGTAATTAGGTCTCTATTTTGGCCAAAAAAGTTAATAAAAGTGGTGGACCCCATCTATTTTGGCTCTAAATTTAGAGACCCGGGTCTCTAAAATAGCCAAAAATAGTAAGTTTTTGTGAATAGTATCCACCATTGGAGATACCCTAGCGATTGGTACATTGCATTGAATTTGGGTAGGAATGGAATAAACCAAGCATGAAATAAAATTGGGAATGGAATGAACTTGGGAATAAGAATGACATGCTTGGTATGCTTTAGGAATTAAGAGTAGTAATATTAATGACTTGTATAATATGAGAAGATTGTCCTTTTATTATTATAGTATTAAAAATAAGAATATATAAAAAAACCGTAAATAATATAAACATAAATAATAATAATAATAAATAATAATAATAATAATAATATAAAAATAATAATAATAACAACAACAACAACAATAAATAATGATAATAATAATAATATTATTATTATTATCATTATTTATTGGTATTATTATTATTTTTGTTTTTGTTTTTATTTTTGTCATTATTATTTTACTTTTTTATTATTATTATTTTAATCAATATTATTTTTATTTTTAATTATTTATTTTTATTATTATTATTATCATTATTATTATTATTATTATTATTATTATTATTATTTTAATAATAATATTTTTATTCTTTTTAAATTATTTTTATTTTTATTTTTATTATTTAATCACTAGTTTTTTGTTTTTATTATTATTTTACTTTTATTTTCATAATAATAATTATTATATTTTTTCGTTATTATTATTATTATTATTATTATTGTAATTATTTATAAAAGTTATGTTATATAATAGGGGTATAGTAGTCAAGTTTATTCCCAAACACATAGGAATGAGTCATTCTCATATATTTTAGAGTTTGTTGAACCCAGCTTTTAGACAATTACAAAAGTTTTATGAGTAGAAACTAAAATTAACTCAGTTAATTTATTTTTAAAAGAGTTTCTAAATAAAAGCTAAACTTGAGAAAGATAACAAAAATAAGAAGTTCCAAAATCGAAACTTTTTCAAAAAACACTTTTCACAAAACCGATTTTACATCATTTTGGGAAGTTGCTTTTTTTTTTTTCTTCTAAAAAACACCCTACCATACTTTTGAATATCCAACATTGCCCTCTAAATACCTTATATTTTTTTTTTCCCATAAAAATACCCCTCTATACTAACATTGAACAATACTTTTAACATGACAATGTCAAACAGTCAACGACTTCTATTTACAGCATTTCTAAGTAGTCTACTGCTAAAAACTCTACATTTCAATAAATAAAATTTCACAGTGATGCTAAGCAGACCATTAATCTTTTTTTCTTTTTTTTGTCATAAAAGTATGGCTTAAATTGAGAGGTGGAACATCATTCATTCCCAGTTACAGAAATGTCATAACAGAGAAAATTTTGCAATTCCTATGGAATATTTGTAACCCAACCAAGAGATAAATTGCTTCTTTTTATTTTTGACACGGTCGTCTTTGCCAATATATAGACACGCCAACAATTTGAATAGGATGACCTAGAGAAAAGATGCATGACATCTCTCAAAATATTTGAACACAACAGAAAAGGAAGAGCATAAATACATGGTTGCATCAGAGAACGAGTGGACTAGTATGGCTAATTCATGCATACTAGGAGCATCGCTCATTGCTGCAGTGGTCTTTGCTGCTGGGATTACAGTTCCCGGAGGCAATTTCCAAAATTTTCTAAAGATAGAGCTTTCCAAGTCGCTGCCTTCTCAGATACATTTGCTCTTCTTTCTTCCCTAACTGCTGTGGTGATTTTCTTGTCCATTTTCACAAGTCGTTATTCGTTAAATGATTTTCTGCATGGCCTGCAAACAGATTGATTATTGGTCTGGTAACTCTACTCTCCTCCGTGACGTTCATGATGATTGCCTTCAGTGCCACAGTATATCTCGTGTTTTCAGAGAACCATCACTGGATTATCTATCCAACTGTTGCATTAATTGTCATGCATACGAGTGATATTCTTTGCCTACTTGCAGCTGCCTTCGCCGCTAAATATTATCAAATCCACATATGGCCGCAGCATCTTCAAGTTGGAGGACGATATGAATGTGTTACATCAACTTTAACAAATTAAATATTCATTCGTCATGTACGTCTACCATGGTGGTTTGTTGTGAAACTCCTACAATAATCTATTTTGGAAGAAAACCTTGAACTCATCTGTAAATGTGTGTAAAATTTTCTGTTGTATCCCTTTAAGTAATTGTGTTCTTACACGAGTATCCTATGAATTTTAGTTTTTTAATTAAGATTGTTTTGATATGTCTAAGTAACATTATATTCTCGTCTCTGTTTAATTTCTTGCAAAACTAATAAACAAATAAATAAAGAATAGCTTAGCAAAAAATAAATAAATAAACAATATCACCGAATCTCTTCTTTTGTTATTTAACGAATAAATTACAAAATATTAGAGCTTTACATAAATACACAAAATTGAACTGTACGTTGTATAGCAGGCAACTGCCTTGCTACAATTAACACGTGTTCATATGATTGCTTCACCAAACACTTTCTCGAAAGAGAGAACATAGATAATTGTATCAGGTAATAATTTTTGTTTCTCTTTGTTGATGTCTTACTTTTGCTTACCGTTATATGAGGTGGTATTCTTTCTTCTCTTTCGTGGTACTTTGGATACCAAAATTTAGGGTCTATGATCCGCCTAAGGGTAAATTTCACAAATAGTCCCTATTGTTATCTAATTGTTTTTTTTTAGTCTCTATTATTTTATTTATTTTAATTTAGTACTTATTGTTTGTAAAAAAATCTCAATTTCGTCTCTATTGTTTAAAATTTCTCAATTTCGTCCTTATTGTTCTCAAAAAGTTTCAATTTTGTCCTTATTGTTTTTAAAAAGTTTCAATTTCGTCCCTATTATTTTCTTAAAGTTTCAAATTCGTCCATATTATTCAAGGACTAAATTGAAATTTTTTGAGAAACAATAAGGTCGAATTTGAATTTTTTTGAAAATAATAAGGATGAAACTGAAACTTTTGACAAACATTAAGGATGAAATTGAAAAATTTTAAAAAATAAAGATGAAATTAAAACTTTTGGAGAAACAATAAGGACTAAATTAAGACATTTTAAACAATAAGGACCAAACTAATTTTTTTTTACAAACAATAGGGACTAAATGTGAGATTTTCCCATCCGCCTAACATATGAAATTAATTTAGTTAATGTCAAAGTTTTGCTGGCCGGCCAGCAAAGTCTAACCCGACAAAAAATTGCTTTGGCAGTATAGTTTTTTTTTTTCTTTTTTTTTTTAGGGTAAAATAATAATAATTTCTATTAAAGGACAATGAGTACAAGAAGGAGCGATAGACACAATAATACTGAATCGACAAGCAGTAGTGCAGTATCGTCTCCGCCACTATCACAGATGGATGACGGCGAAATTGTCGAAGATATCGAATCAACGAGCAATCCCGCACCATGGCAGATGGATGAGAATATCACTGAGGATGGTAAAGTACTAAAATGAATATTGGACGTTTAATTGTTTATGCTAAATCACTTACATAATGAAGCTAATTTAAAAAACAAGGATATATATTCTTATTCTAAAGCAGTAGGAAGAGGTACGGATTCAGGAGTTTTTTTAATATTGGGGTTAAAATTTATAATTTTTAAACCGTGTAAATATATTTTTTTCAACGGGGTTAATTCATTTTTTTAACTAAAAATATATATACAATATTTTTGTTTTTGAGAATGGAAGAAATGTGAATATTTCATTGATAAGGAAATATTGAGTACAATATTTGTATTGTGAGATGTTTTATTATAGCAGAATATCTCTAATCTTCTTTGGATATAATGGTTCTCTATGAATACTCATGATTCCTTTATGTAAATGGGAGTTCTATGGCTCTCTTGATTTTCTCTAAAGCTCTGTGACTCATAGTTGTGACGTGAAACTTTTTTGCTCAGATTATAAATGTTACATACATCTCATATTTATAATGGAAATTTATATCCAGAATTGTCTAGCTTCAATAATCAGAACTCAATCTAGATTTTATCTAAAATGAGCTGCCTTTAAGTTGTTGCTTCGAACTTGTTTGCTTGATTTTGATTTTCTCAAATCTTATAGAGTTCTGTAATCTGAACTTTTCTCTCATCTTTGAATTTTCTGCAAATTTGGAATTTGGAATTGTCTGTAATTTTGAACTTTTCCCAGCATTAAAATTTTCTTTGATTTTCTAGCTTGATTTCCAATAATTGTAACGTTTTTTTGGGCTAGTAGAGTTGCAAAGCACACATCCGCCAACTCACACTGAGTCGGAAGCAAGCCAATTCCTACAAAAGACTATATTTGTATGGTCATTTTGTTTGTATTAATTATTTTCTGATTCTTTCTTGAAACACACAACACAGCAAATGAACCAAGCTGGCGTTGGCTCCTCTATAATGCCATACGGCGAGGTGACTGGACAGCCATCGAAGAAATTCTGGACATAGCACCAGAGGCAATCAATGGTCCTGTTGGAGAATACAAAGATACGCCACTGGTTGTAGCCATTAGAGAGGGGCTGGGGATGCCTATTATACAGAAATTGGTTGATCGATCGACACCGGACGGACTGGCTGTTGTCGACTCTTATGGTCAGTCTGTGCTACATACGGCTACATTAAATGGCGATCTTCCACTAGCCAAGCTCTTAATAGCGAAGAATCCTGAATTGCCCAATATTCGTGACACAAACAACTTGTTACCTCTCCAATTGGCTGCTACACAAGGACTAAAGGAGATGGCCTTTTATATGCACAATTTTACGAGGGTAGATGAGCACTTTAATATAGATCAAACTAGAGATGACCACGATGTTCTCAGTGAAGCAATTACTTCTGGGATGTATGGTAAGAGTACTTGCGAGAATCTGTAAACATGGGAATTTGTTGGAAAATTCTGACATGACAGTCCTTTTTCCTTTTGGCAAGCTAGATTTCGCTCTGCAATTAATTCAGCGAAATCCGAGGTTGGCATGGCGGCGTCCTTTTCCGTTGGAACATTTGATTATGCAACCGTATGCCTTTCCAAGCGGAACCCCATTAAACTTTGGTAAGTTTCTTCTTCAATTCTTATAATGTTTGTTAACAACCTTGTCTCGTCTGAAGGTTCCTCCAACAACATATATATATATATATATATATATATATATATCCCTAAAACTCTAATTTCTCCATATATAGAAAAGATGTTGGGAAGAATTCACTCAACACTTCATCTATTTCATTTACTGAAAAACAGGGATTCGCTAAACTAATTTTCAGCTTCTCACCCATTCACTAAACTCATTCGCTTAGGTGGCAATTATTATCTTAGAGTGATTTTGGACAGAAACATTAATGAACTAAAGAATAGAATGACCTTATGAATGGAATAAATTTGGAAAATGACATGTGATTCTTGGTATGCTATAAGAATAAATATATGAATTGATATACATGTTTGGTAGTTAGAGCAAAATTAAGAGCAATAATAAGAATGATTTATATAAAATGACAAGAATACTCTTTTGTTAATATAGACATATTATTTTCTGGAGAATAAAAATAAGCATCATATTAATAATAATGCTTCATCTAAGGTATTATATTATTATTATTATTATTATATTTTTTATTTTTATTATTTTTATTGTATAATAATAATATTATTGAAATATCTTTTATTAAATTTATATTATAGTTTTTAGTATTATTATAATTATTACTATTATTATTATTATTACTTATATATATTTATCATATTATATATTATTGTATATCTTTATTATATTGTTATATTTTTATATTATTATTATTATTATTTACACTAATATAATATATTACAATAATAACAGCTATTCATATTTTTTCCTCTTTTTTTTAAAAAAAATTGTACCCCCACCCCCATGAAATTTGAATCATGGTGTTGTAACTTTCAGGAAGAGTAATTTACCACTAGGTTACTCCTGTATCTCTATTAGTTATTATTATTATTATTATCTACCAATATTTATTATATTATTAATTTATATTAGATTATATGTTTTATATTATATTATATTATATATATATATATATATATATATATATATATATATATATATTATTTTTTATGTTTGTTATTATTAATTTTATTCATATTATAGATTATTACCCATATTATTTTATTTTATTACCATCATATTGAATTTTATTATTTTATATATATTATTTAGAGTTATTAGTATTATTCCTATATGTTATTATAATTTATTATATTATTAATTTTGTTATACCATATTATTATTAATTATTTTTATTTTGATATCTTGTCAAATATTTTTATATTTATTATTATATTATTATATTATTATATTAATATAGTGAATAATAGTAAATAATATATGATAATAGTAATAACTATATTAATGATAATTATATTATTAATAATAATGTCATTTGTAAACTAAGCAATATGTTCTTTAAGGGTATTTTGGTCACTTGAGTAATATGATCATTCCAAAGTACACGAAAATGAGCTATTCCTATGTCTTTTATCAAGAATAGGTATTCGTAAATCGTGAGAACGGAATTGTCGAGGAAATAGAATTTTCAAGTTCATTCTTTTATGCCAAGCGTGAAAATTGAAATAGAACTGTGAATACTATTTCATTCTCACATATTAATTGCCACCTTAATATAAAATTATTGAAAAAGTATGGAAAATTGTTTCGGTTCCATAAAACACTAGGATAACAATTAGTACGTTTGAATGAATTTTGAGTATGAATGAAATACGTTAAGTAATGGATCGGAATGGAACTAGGAGTGGAATGAACTTGTGAATGTGAATGACATGCTTGGTATGATCTAGAAATGAAGATAGAAATTGATGTATTGATTCTAAACCCACGTTTATTTTATTATTATATATATAATTAGTATTATTATAATATTATTATTATTATTATTATTCATATTATTTTTATATTTATTATTTTTATTTTATATTATTATTAGATTATATATTACCATAATACATAAATGTCTTTTCCTCTTGTCCCCTTTCTTTTTCTTTCCTTTGTCCTCCTCTTTTTCCTTTTCCCTCTTCTATTTCTTCGTTCCCCTTAATCTGCATGCTTTTATAGCAAATGAGCATTTCACTTCAATCTGTGGTCGAGGAAGGTCTATTTTCTTTATCTAAGAACACATGAAAATATCTAAAATGTGTTTTCGTTTTCTTGTTCTTGAAAACATATTTGAGTTAAAAATGCATTCAAAGGTATTGGGGGTAAGGGAGGGAGAACAAGCTAAGAACACATGAAAATATCTAAAATGTGTTTTTGTTTTCTTGTTCTTGAAAACATATTTTTCTCAAAATAGTTTTTGAAAACAATCATAATAAACAACCCATATTGAACAAGTTTTTTTCGCTTTTTTCTTTTCGAAAATGAAAAAAAAAAAAAAAAACTGATATAAAAAACCCTTCCAAACAGGACCTATGTGGGTTTATTTTACATGTGACAAAGAACATATTTTAAGAAATCATACTTTGCACCCTTAAATATTTATAAAATCTTATTTTCCGCCAAAAGAATTTTTGTATCATAAAAATTCATCTGAGGCACAAATACTGTTTTGCCCTTTGCTTTCATAAGATTTCGGTGATTTGGACTAAATTAATTCACATTTTAGGTGGGAAACGAATTTGGACCTATCTATAATTGATTATCTGAAAAATAGCCTGCTACTAAATTGTATTGTCCTTGTTCCCTAATTATACATGATCAATATTTTACAACATGCCTGATATTTTTTTCGGTCTTTTTCTTTTGTTTCTTAACCCATCTGGAGAAAAAGGTCGGTCGCCAATTCGACAACTGAAATTGTGTGGCTTTTTTGCAAAGTCGTGCACAATTTGACTGCTGGATTGAAGAATTTCTACAGTGCAACTAATAATATAACTGATAAATTGATAGTCCCCACTCCCTCGGTTATTCATATATCGCACATATTACATACATCAAAAGCAAGTGCCATTTTGTTTTTTGTATATAAAAAGCCTAAATATTTGTTTAATGAGCTATTGTTATAGGTGGGAAATTCGGGGAAAATTTTCCGTTAATGCGAAAGCATTCTGATGCACTTGAACTTTTGAGAAGACTTTTAATGGAAATCAGAAAATCGGCCAACGAAGCAGATGCTGTAATAGGCGAGCAATTCCTTTTAGCAGTACAGAATGGAATAGTTGAAGTTGTCGAAGAGATGCTGAAGACATTTCCTGGCGTAATAAAATACGCTGATGGGAATGGGTATGGTGCACTTCAGCTTGCAGCTGCGTATCGTGATGAAAAGATTTTCACTATCCTACGCCAACGAATCGGATCGCATGAAAGACCTCTATTGAACTTAAGAACCCACGATGGAAATAACATCCTTCATTTGGTCGCATACAGGCCACGACAGAACCGACTCGATGCCGGTCCCCGAGTAGTGCTTCGGATGCAACGTGAACTTCGATGGTACAAGGTACGCTCCTTCCAAATTGAATTTCAAATTGAATGTCGTAGTTGACATGTAATGTCTTTTGGAGAAAGAGTAAAAACAAAATATCACTCAAATAAAAGAAAAAGTAAAGAGTAATACTTGATGTCAACCTTATTTCATTACTTTTTTATCATCTCATACTTGACATGCAAAGTTGACAAATCTTTTTATTTCTCTTTCTTCTTTTTTTTTTTTTTGGTCGACTTATTTCTCTTTCTTCATAAATTCTTTTTCTCTCTTTTCCTTTTTTAATGTTTTCTCTCTCCTTTTCTCTTTCTTTAGTTTACTCCTAATATAACTTTCTTCATAGTCAGTCACACGCACTGAAAGTTGCAAAAGACCATGAGAAAAACTTTTGTATTTATAATCCCAGATTTCAAAAGAAATTGACCAAGATTGAGAAATTGCAAACAACAATAGAGAAAAATTACATAAAAACGTCTCATTTTTGTTCATTTTAAGCACAAGAAAATGCTTGTAATAAACAAAATTTTGTTCTATTATTTCCACTACAGGATAATTGTGACACTAGTTTATTTGAGGAACCAACAATCATCCACCGAAAAGAAAAATAAATAAATAAATAATAAGGATTAAATTAATTTTATGAATTAATATGTGGGAGGGGAATGGAGAAATCACAATCGGATGAGTGATAAAGGAAGTATTGATAAGCGAACGAACATATTATAGAGTTAAACAAAAGAAAGAGAAAAGGACAAAGAAAACATTAAGTAAGAGAGATAAAATAAAAATAAAAAAGGAAGAGAGAGAAAAAGAATTAATAAAGAAAGAGAAATAAAAGATTTGTCAAGTGGCATTTCAACTATGAGGTGATGAAAATGTGATAAAATAAGAGTGACATCTAGCATTACTTAAAAGTAAAATGCACGATAGCCCACGTATTTTATAGAAGTTGCATATAAAACCCTAGTTTTTTAAAAGTCGCATAAAATTCTCTGTGATATTTCAAATGTGGCACACTAGCTCCTATTTTAGCTTCTATTAATCTCCGTTAACTTAAATTAACAAAAGACAAAAATAAACTTATTTAAAAGTTGTAGACCCTAGGAGAATCTACTGTCGAAACCAATTAGCCTCTGTGAATGCTACTAAATCTTTTGAGAAAAGTCCTAGCGATTCTCGGCTTTCTATGGGTAGGGTATTTGCTGTTTAGGCTGTGTCCTTCCCCCTTGCTCTGGGATCCTATTTATAACTGGGGTGATCCCTTTCCTAACTCGAGACCTTATTGGATATGGACTCCCTTCTCAAGCCCAAGTTTCAATCAAACTCCGCCACCTAAGCTCAATCCTTCTCCGACTCTACCACTGTATTGTAATCGCATGGGACTCTCTCTAGAGTCCTAATCCAACCCTAAAACCTCTCCCAGGCTCACACTCAAGCCTCATTCCCGCGTGGGCCTTGGATTTCGATACAACGCCCACTGTCCAGACTCTTGACCTAAGCCTCCAACACCCCTAGACCCAACTTGTGGCCTCTACAAAAGTCAATAACAACCCTAATTTTACCACTTTCACCATTTGTAAAAATATTTTTTACCATTCTTTAAAAGAGAGAAGAAAGCCTTGAGAAGAAAGTACATAAATTCCATAAAACACAAATTTCACCTGAAAAAACTTATTTTCAGGTTTAGATAAGGTGTATCTTAGGGTGTTTTTGCACAAATGTTTTTTGTGAAAATTTTACAATTTTTAACAATTTAATTGTCAAATTTGTTTGCATGGATCTGGTGAAAATTGTTTGAGTTTGTCAATATATTAGTTTCTTTGCATATGGGCACGTTAGTTTTTAGAGTTTTTTGCTTATGGAGTTTATGTAATTCTCATTTTCTCTCAGAAATTGTGTTGATAGAGAGCAATTCACACCAATTTTAAAATCAAAGGGGGCAATATGCACCCTTTTCCGTATTAGAAGGGCCAATTTGCTCACTTTAATATGATATAAAAAGGGTACTTTAGTCTTGGCATAATAGAAAACATAATCGCATTATATGCGCGTGAGTGACACTTTTCGTTAAATTAAACAGCAAAATAGATGGCGGGGTATTTTGCAACATTAGAAATATCACATGGAGTTTTGCATGACTTTTCAAAATACAAAGTTTTATGTGCAATTTTAGTAAAATACAAGGTGGTTGTGAATTTCACTCATAAAATAAATGATATATAAGTGGGATCAAATTACAGTTTTGAATTCTTTGAATAAAAAAGGTTCTTTGAACATTCTCAACAAAAAGACAAGCAAAACTAATGTTTTATATGTCGAAAAGTTAGTGAAACATGTTGGTTAGGATAACTTTAACAATTTCTCTATTTTTTTCCTTACATGTAGGGAATTTGGATCATTTCTATACATTTAAAGATTCCCTATTTTAATTTCACTTCAACAACTTTCTTATTTTAAAATGCAAATGGGTTTTGGTGATAGGATTAGGGGATTACTTCAGTATCTCCACATGTGGATGCTGGAATTAGCTCCAAAGATTTCTTGGTTTATAGGAAAACTGTTCGAGACCATTTTTCCAGCAACTTTCTTACATGTGTGGAAATAGGTTGTATAGGGTATCTATTGGAGAATGCCTAAGAGGATGTTTGATTTAGCTTAAGAAATAGGTTTGTTTTTGTTAAATTTAAGAAATAAGTTGATTATAGGGTTTATAAGCTAGAAATACTTATTTGATGAGGGAAACAATGTAGATACTTAGGTTTATAAGCCAAATTAGATCTAAGAGTATAGTTCTTTAATAATATTGTAGGTCCTTAATAACCTAAAAGAGGGGGGGTGAATTAAGTTGTTAGGCAAGGTTAAGCAATTTAAAAATTCTTAATCCGGAAACAATGTCTAGTGAAAATTGATAATACTCTAGAAGTTCTTGTAGGCAATTTATCAAACACTTAGTGAGCACACAAGTATTTAACACTAGATAAGCAATTAGAACTTTAAAATAAAATTCTAAATAGATAACTCAGCAATTATCAAGCAATTAATGTAAGCAATATCTACACGAAAGTAAATGACTTGAAAATAAAGAGAATAGAATAAGAGAAATCAAACACGATGATTTTCAAGTGGCTCGCACTCCCGGAGGCCTAGTCCACCACTTAAGGTCTTCCATTCCCTTAGGATTTAATAACTCTTCACTAAGATGCTTCTTCAAATGTTGGTGGAGCAAAAACCAACTACAATTACTCTTGAGTCCACAAGAGTTACAGAAGCTCGTTCAAGTGTAGGTGAAGCTAAACCTACTATCCTCTCTTTCTTTGAGTCCACAAATGATTACAATACTTCCTCTCATAATGATTCTCTCAATCTATGTGAAAGAGTATATTACAAAGATTGTGTGATAAAGTGAATGACAATTGCAACTCCTTTTTGAGTTTGATATTACACTTGAAGAGAACTTTGAATGCTCAAAGATATGAAAATGATAGCTCAAGATTTCTCAATAAGAATGATATGAAAAGCTTTTTTGAATTAGCTTATAATCTGAAGATTGAGGCTTGGAGAGGTGTCTAAAAAGGTGAGAAAGCATGGTTTAAAAAGAGGGAAAAGTTTTGACACAAAACGGATTTTAAGCATAATTTCTGGATTTTCCCGTTAACCCATCCTGGCGCTGAGGCCCTCTTCCGAGCGCCTGGAAAAAGCAGGTATCGCCCGGATCAGTCTTCTCTGCTGGGCGCTGTGCCTTCTATCCGGGCAACCGGAAAAGCCCAGTAACGCCCGGATGCTTAAAAAATGCTGAAAAGTTATATTTTGAGCCCCAAAAACAATTTGTTTAATTGTAAAGCATTTGGGCACATATGAAAACGATTTCTTAACATTTTTTTTAACATCCCAAAACATTTTCAAAATTGCTGAGAGGTTTTTAAAACAATTTATAATGCAAGAGTAAAATTAACAAAAATTGATTTTCAAGGATGATTTTGAATAGATGTTAGATCGAAAGATATTTTGAAGAAATTATGAGCTATACAAATCATACTTAGGCAAACGACATTTGTTTAAGGCCGATACCCCTTATGTCGCCACTTCTCCTTCCTTGTGACTCCCTCTTTATCGTCAAGTCTATAACTTGAATTCTTTTGGGCTTGGATACAATTTCTGAATGGGCTTGGACTTTGATCCAATAGATTTATACTATTTGATTGAAACAAGTTGATCCAAGTTGATGTGGGCTTGCTTAGATGGATTGAAAGGCTTACCAAAAACAGAAAGAATACAAAAGCACCATTTCAATGTTTTGTTATTATCAAAATAAAGATTATAGGCTTTTCAGGCCAACAATCTCCCCCTTTTTTATGATGACAAAACTTTGAAATTATCAAGAATAAAATATATTAAAATAGAATAATAGAACTTGATTTGAGGACTCCCCCTCAATTTGAGCTTGATTGAATTTAGCTAGTTATTGAAAGCAAAAAAAAAAAAGCTCCCCCTGAATAAGTGTAATGACATACACTTTTATGCTTTATACTATTTCAATATATACTTTCTCCCCCTATTTGACATCAACAAAATATAATTTCCATAGCAAATAATCATAAGAGTAAAAGCAACAGGAATCTATAACAGTTATAAGACAAGAGATAATCAAAGCAAATGCAAAGCATTAATGAAATGAAGCAAAGTATCCAAACAATGTTAAAGGAAAATGAAAATACTGAGGAGTTTTTGATGAAAGAAAAAACTGAAAGCAGGAAAAGAATGTTTGAAGAGAAACACAACTTAAAGCATTCACAGACTAAGGACCAATGTGGTGGTCATATAAAGCCTTCAACATCTGCTCCATTCGTTCCAAACGAACATCTTGTGCATGCAGGTGGGCAAGGATTTCATCATGAGAGGAGGAGTGAGAGAAAGATAGTCCGGCTCTTTGTCCTTGAGAACTACCAATACCACTTCTGCCTTGACGTTCCATAGGATCTCTAAAAGTAGTGGGGTCAACATCAAGAGGTTCAAACACAAGAGGATCATCACTCGTATCATCACCAATATTGAGAACTCAAGTGTTATGGATTTTCAACTTTTGGCGAGTGAGGCTGGTGACATTGAGAAGATAGGATCTATCACTAATGGTCTCAAACTCTTGATCACGCGGAACTTCTAACGACTCAAAAAGATAAGTTAAGGGTACCCCATAAGCAAGTTGATTTTGAGCTTCCTTGGAGTGGATGATATGGTTAATGATGATGTGTGGAAGATTGATACGTTTAGCTTCATACATCAAATACATCAACAAGGCAGTGAATTTTGGAATCGAACCATCTTTAACTTCTCGTGGAATAATGACTTCATGAAGAATGTAAAATAACAGTTTCTTTTCTAGAGTGATATCCTTAGTCTTAGGATAACTTAAGGAGCTTGTTCCCGTCCCTTCCCATAGAAATTCTATAACATTGGCTTCTAAATTATCAAGAACACCTTCTAGCATGCCTCTATAAGAATAAAGCTTTGTGCCTTGATTTGGAATCCCAAAAGCTCTAGCAACAACACTTGCAGTTAATTCCAATTCTTTAGTCTTAACTTGACTATTCAACTTCATGGTGTTGAAATCTAAGTTCACATAGTAATAGAACTCTCTAATCCATGAAACACACCCTTTGTTTTCAAACCTTAACATAGGTAGCCACCCTTGAGCATCCAAAAGCCTATAAATTCTAGTAAGATTAAGCAAGGTAGGAGGGTCTAAAGTCTTACCCCATAAGATGTTTTGTTGTGGAAAAGCATCGGGATTCACAATGATTTGAGGTCCGGATGATGAAGATTCTCCTTGCTTATGTTTCCTAGAGTCAGCTCTTGGTGGTGCCATTGGAATTTGCAAGATTGTGAAGCTTGTTAGAAGAAAGTCTTTATTGAGTAATTCTGACGAACACCTTGTAGACAAGGTTTTTGAAGGATTTGGTGTTGAAGATTTTGAAATCTTTGATGATACAAACACAGGATTTTGATGGTTAAAAAGTGTTTTGATGCAAATAATGGTGAGTGATAGTGAAGGTGTTGGTGTTTAAATATGAGGGATTGAGAGAAAATTGAGTTTGTATTTGAAAAGATGTAAAAAAGTGTTGAAAAAAGAGAGGAAATACGGTTTTCAATACGGTTTTCAAACTGCACGATCTGGGCGATAGGCCGTTGTTCCGGGCGCCCGGATGAGGGCGGTAACGCCCGGCAGTGAACACTTATCCGATCGTTGCATGCATCTTCCGGTCGACCAGAAGAAGGCAGTAACGCCCGGATCACTATTTTGCTAAAAAAATACAATTTTTCACAAATTCAAGTGACCCAAAGCATTCCTAGTTCTCTTCTAATAGCACCAAATTGATTCTCATGCAATGGTTTTGTAAAAATATCGGCCAATTGATGCAAAGAATCAACAAAAACGAGTTCAATATCACATTTTTGCACATGATCTCTTAAAAAATGATGACGAATTTCAATATGCTTAGTTTTAGAATGTTGAATTGGATTCTTTGATAGACTTATAGCACTTGTATTATCACACTTGATCGGCACACGATCATATTCTAGACCAAAGTCAAGCAAAGTTTGTTTCATCCATAGAATTTGTGCAACACAACTACCCATAGCTACATACTCGGCTTCTGTTGTTGAAAGGGCTACACTATGTTGTTTCTTGCTAGACCATAAAACTAAAGCATGTCCTAGAAATTGACAACTACTGCTAGTGCTTTTTCTATCAATCTTACAACCCGCATAATCGGCATCGGAGTATCCTAGAAGTTCGAAAGATGTGCCTTTAGGATAAAAAAGTCCTAGATTGATAGTACCCTTAAGGTATCTAATAATCCTTTTTACAGCATTCAAGTGGGATTCCTTTGGAGAAGATTGAAAACGAGCACATAAGCATACAGAAAACATAATATCAGGTCTTGAGGCAGTTAAATAGAAAAAGGCTTCCGATCATACCTCGATATTGTTTTTCATCAACCGATTTACCTTTTTCATCTTTGTCAAGCTTGATTGACGTTCCCATAGGAGTACTCATTTCTTTTGCAGTTTCAAGCCCAAACTTTTTGATGAGTTCCTTAATGTACTTGGCTTGATTAATGAAGATCCCTTCTATTGTTTGTTTGATTTGAAGTCCGATGAAGAAATTTAATTATCCCATCATGCTCATTTCAAATTCTTTAAGCATACATTCAAAAAAATACTTGCAAAGGGATTCGTTAGTAGCACCAAAGATAATATCATCAACATATATTTGAACGAGCAAGATATCTTTAGCTTTTCGTTTTACAAATAATATAGAGTCTAGTTTACCTCTAGAAAAGCCGTTATCAAGTAGATAATTACTTAATCTATCATACCATGCCCTAAGTGCTTGTTTAAGTCCATAAAAAGCTTTTCGAAGTTTGAATACAAGACTTGATAAATTTGTATTTTCAAAACCGGGTGGTTGTTCAACATAAACTTCTTCTTGAAGATATCCATTTAAGAAAGCACTTTTGACATCCATTTGATAAAGTTTGAAGTTTATAAAACATGCATATGCTAGTAACATTCTAATGGATTCAAGTCGAGCTACCGGTGCAAAGGTTTCTTCATAGTTTATTCCTTCTTCTTGATTATACTCTTGAGCAATCAATCTATCCTTATTTCTAGTTACATTACCGGATTCATCTAGTTTGTTTCGGAAAACCCATTTTGTACCAATAATCGGGTAGTTACTAGGTCTTTCAACTAAGGTTCAAACTTGATTTCTTTCAAATTGATTAAGCTCTTCTTGCATAGCAATAATCCAATCATCATCCAATAATACTTCTTTTATATTCTTAGGTTCAATTTGAGATATAAAAGCAACATGTTCACAAAAAATATTTAGATTGGAACGAGTTCTTACACCTTGTGATGGATCCCCAAGGATTTGATCATTTGGATGAATTTTGACAAATTTCCAACATTTTGGAAGATCTTGATTTGTTGATATGATTTGATCATTTGAAGTTGGTTGTTCTTCCTCTATTGGAGTATCAATTTGATTGCTTGTGGATGTATTGCCTTCTTCACTTGTCGGAATAGGTTGACCTTGTTCTTCAACTTGTTGAAAGCTTACATCATCATCTTCATCTTTTCTTGACATAAAGGGGTTAGTTTCATCAAAGTTAATGTGCATAGATTCCTCAATTACGGAGGTTCTTTTATTGTAAACTCGATATGTCTTGCTTCTAGAAGAATAACTAATAAAAATACCTTCGTCGGATTTTGAATCAAACTTACCAAGATGATATTTATTATTTAAGATGAAGCATTTACATCCAAAAATTTTAAAATGTGAGATATTTGGAGTACGTTCTTTCCATAGTTCATATGGAGTTTTCTTAAGAGAATGTCTTATTAAAACTCTATTTAGAACATAGCAAGGCATATTAACAGCTTCTCCCCAAAAGTATGTAGGCAAATTGTTTTCTTTCAACATTGTTCTTGCCATTTCTTGTAGAGTTCAGTTTTTCCTTTCAACAACCCCATTTTGTTGAGGAGTTCTAGGAGCCGAAAAGTTATGCTCAATGCCATTTTGTTCACATAATTCCACAAAAGATGCATTTATGAATTCCGTGTCTTGATCACTATGAATGCATGAAATGTAGTATCCTTTCTCATTTTGCACTCTTTTACAGAATTTTACAAATTCATTGAAAGCATCACTTTTGAAAGCAAGAAACATTACCCATGTGTATCTAGTATAATCATCAACAATAACAAAAACATATCTAGATCCTCCTAGACTTATTACATCCATTGGTCCAAAAAGGTCCATATGAAGTTTTTGTAAAGCTTTTGATGTAGTCACATGGCTAATGGTTTTGAAAGATACTTTATGTTGTTTTCTAAATTGACATGTATCACATAAATGATCTTTTTCAAACTTGGTCTTAGAAAGGTCTCTTACAAGACCCTTTCGAGAAAGTTTACCAAGTAGATCCATGCTAATATGTCCTAATCTTCTATGCCACAACCAAGAACTTTCATTTGTTGTGATTAAACAATCAATATTTTGGCATGATATACTTTCAAAGTCAATGATATAGACATTCTCATGTCTATTTGCAACAAACAACACATTTTTCATTTTGTCAGAAACGGTGTAACATGATGATTTAAATTCAACTAGATAATTATTATCACATAGTTGACTTACACAAAGCAAATTATGTTGTAATCTTTTCACAAGTAGCACATCATGAATAGATATATTATTTTTATTTCCAATGCTACATTTACCAATAATTTTACCTTTCTCATTATTTCCAAAGCTCACAAAACCTTTGTAATTTTTGATAGGCTCATAGAAAAGAGATGGATCACCGGTCATATGTCTTGAACATCTACTATCAATGACCCAATTTTCTTCATACTTTATCCTTAGGGTAACCTATATACAAAAACAAAATTTAGGTCCCCAAGTTCTATTGGGTCCTATATTGTTAGTATTGACTTTTAACACATTTAATAATCCATTTTGGTTTAAGCCAAGACAGAATTTTAGAGTCTCCACCTACCATATTTCGAAATTTACAATATGATGTTATGTGACCTTGTTTTTCACAATAGGTGCATGTTTTTTGAAATCCTTTACATGTTGATGCTTCATTTGTAGAAGATGATGCTTTTACAAAATAGCTTTTTAGAGATTTTTGTTTTGAAGAAGGTTCATATCCTAATCCACTTTTATCAAAAGCCATTTTTTGTGAGCCAAGCATTTTATCAAGATTTTCTTTTCCTTTTGTAAATCTTGCTAGACTTCCATTTAATTCTTGATTTTCTTTTTCAAGATTTTCAATTTTTGTTTGAAGATTATTATTTTCAAAATGAATTTTAAGTGCCTTTTCATGAGCAAAATTTTGATCTTTTTCAAGCAACTTATTTTCTTCTTTTAAGGTATTATTTTCCTTTTGAAGTTCGTGTATCTTGATAATTGCAATTTCAAAACTATCGTGCATTTTGGAAAATTCATTTTGTAATTCTTCAAAAGAGCATTCATTTTCAACTAATGTGCTAGAGGTGTAATATTCGGAATTAAAAGAAGAACATACCTCATCATCCTCTTTTGTCATAAGACAAACGATGTTTACTACTTCTTCATTTTCGCTTTCTTCACCGGTTGATGCATCGTCATCAACGTATGTTGCTTTCAAAGCTTTTCCTCCCTTGGTTTTGATTGGTTTTGGACAATTTGCTTTTATGTGACCCGCTTTGTCACAATTGAAACATCTTACTTCTTCTTTTGGTTTGTTTCTTCTTTTGTTCATAAACTTATTGTAAGGAGCTTTGCTTACCTTTTTGAATTTGAGAAATTTCTTAAAGTTCCTTGTAAGAAGAGCTATCTCATCATCATCTTCTTTGTTTTCTTCCTCCTCATCACTTGAGTAAGCCTTTGATACAAGAAGTGCAAGTGACTTCTTGTTATTCCTTTTTTCTTCTTCTCGATCTTTCTTCTTCAACTCATGGCTCATAAGAGATCCCATAAGTTCACTAAGAGTGAGAGTTTTGAGATCTCTAGCTTCTTCAATAGCCGTTACTTTAGCTTCCCATGGCTCGGTTAAGCTTCGGAGAACTTTTCCTACCAATTTTTCGTTAGAATACTCTTTTCCAAGAGATTTTAGAGCATTAACAATATCGGTGAATCTAGAAAATATTTGTTCAATATTTTCATCAAAAGACATTTTGAACATTTCATATTTATGAACAAGCATGTTTATTCTAGTTTCTTTAACTTGGTTAGTTCCCTCATATGTGACTTCTAATTGATCCCAAATTTCTTTAGCACTTTTGCATCCGGAAATTTTGTTGAACTCATTTGAATCTAAAGCAAGATATAACATATTCATAGCTTTATAGTTTCTTTCACACATTTTGAAATCATCATCATTATAATGTTTTTCCGGTTTAGGGACAGTGATACTTTGTTTTCCTTCCTTTTTAGTTAAAGTAGGATTGGTTGATCCATTTTTTATCACATTCCAAACACTTATGTCATTTGCTAGAATATAGATTCTTATCCTAGTTTTTCAAAAAGAATAGTTTGTTCCATTAAACAATGGTGGTATAGAGGAAGATTGTCCTTCAACTATATTAGACATTGATGAGCTTGCCATAGGGATCCTCTACTAGATTTTAAGCTATATGTAGAGTACTAGCTCTTGATACCACTTGTAGGTCCTTAATAACCTAAAAAAAGGGGGGGGGGGGGGGAAGGGGGGGGGGGCGGGGGATGAATTAGGCTGTTAGGCAAGGTTAAGCAATTTAAAAATTCTTAATGCGAAAACAATGTCTAGTGAAAATTGATAATACTCTAGAAGTTCTTGTAGGCAATTTATCAAACACTTAGTGAGCACACAAGTATTTAACACTAGATAAGCAATTAGAACTTCAAAATAAAATTCCAAATAGATAACTCAGCAATTATCAAGCAATTAATGTAAGCAATATCCACACGAAAATAAATGACTTGAAAATAAAGAGAATAGAGTAAGAGAAATCAAACACGATGATTTTCAAGTAGTTCGCACTCCCGGAGGCCTAGTCCACCACCTAAGGTCTTCTCTTCCCTTAGGATTTAATAACTATTCACTAAAATGCTTCTTCAAATGTTGGTGAAGCAAAAACCAACTACAATTACTCTTGAGTCTACAAGAGTTACACAAGCTTCTTCAAGTGTAGGTGAAGTTAAACCTACTATCCTCTCTTCCTTTGAGTCCACAAAGGATTACAATACTTCCTCTCACAATGATTCTCTCAATCTATGTGAAAGAGTATATTACAAAGATTGTGTGATAAAGTGAATGAAAATTGCAACTCCTTTTTGAGTTTGATATTACACTTAAAGAGAACTTTGAATGCTCAAAGATATGAAAATGATAGCTCAAGATTTCTCAATAAAAATGATATGAAAAGCTTTTTTGAATTAGCTTAGAATCTGAAGATTGAGGCTTGGAGAGGTGTCTTAGAAGGTGAGAAAGCATGGGTTAAAAAGAGGGAAAAGTTTTGACACAAAACGGATTTTAAGCATAATTTCTGGATTTTCCCGCTAACCCATCCGGGCGCTGAGGCCCTCTTCCGGGCGCCCGGAAAAAGCAGGTATCGCCCGGATCAGTGTTCTCTGCCGGAAGCTGTGCCTTCTATCCGGGCGACCGGAAAAGGCCAGTAACGCCCGGATGCTTAAAAAATACTAGAAAGTTATATTTTGAGCCCCAAAAATAATTTGTTTAATTGCAAAGCATTTAGGCACATATGAAAATGATTTCTTAACATTTTTTTTAACATCCCAAAATATTTTCAAAATTGCTGAGAGGCTTTTAAAACAATTTATAATGCAAGAGTAACATTAACAAAAATTGATTTTCAAGGATAATTTTGAATAGATGCTAGATCGAAAGATATTTTGAAGAAATTATGAGCTATACAAATCATACTTAGGCAAACGACATTTGTTTAAGGCCGATACCCCTTATGTCGCCACTTCTCCTTCCTTGTGACTCCCTCTTTATCGTCAAGTCTATAACTTGAATTCTTTTGGACTTGGATACAATTTCTGATTGGGCTTGGACTTTGATCCAATAGCTTTCTACTCTTTGATTGAAACAAGTTAATCCAAGTTGATGTGGACTTACTTAGATGGATTGAAAGGCTTACCAAAAACAGAAAGAATACAAAAGCACCATTTCAATGTTTTGTTATTATCAAAATAAAGATTATAAATTTTTCAAGCCAACAAATATTCTACAGCAAAAGTTCTAGAGGGAATCCAGTTATAAATTTTAAATGCAAAAGTAACAAAATCTCTCAATTTTATGCTCAATTTGTCTTTTAATATTAAAATTAAATCTGTTACGTAAATTGGATTAAACTAAGACATTATTTCGAAAAATGAGTAATATCAATCCATATATATTTTCTTTTGGGTACCCAAGATAGGACACCTAAATTGCACCATCTTCTTAATATTGGAAAGATCAAAACACTACTAAAGAAGTTATTATATATATAACCAAAAATTTAAGGTCCGAGTTTAAGTCACTGTATTTTGGCACAGGGACTGGAAAAATTAGTCCTGCATCAACTGAGAATTCAAAAGAATGACCAAGGAAAAATACCGTTGGAAGTATTTTATGAAGAGCATCAAGACATGGTTGCATCTGAAGCCCAGTGGATGATAAGCATGGCCAATTCATGCATAGTTGGAGGATCGCTCATTGCTGCAGTGGTCTTTGCTGCTGCGATTACAGTACCTGGGGGAAATAAGGACGATGGTGTTCCAAATTTTTCTAAAGAAATAGCTTTCAAAGTCTTTGGCTTGTCAGACATGTTTGCTCTTGTTTCTTCCGTAACTGCTGTGGTGATTTTCTTGTCCATTTTCACAACTCGTCATTCAGTAAATGATTTTCTTTACGCCCTACCCAACAGATTGATAATTGGTCTAATATCTCTGCTCCTCTCCGTGACCTTCATGATGATTGCCTTTAGTGCCACAGCATATCTTGTGTTCGCAGAGGAAAACGATGGGAATATCATTCCAATTGCCAGTTTGTGCTGTATACCAGTGGTCTTCTTTGCAAAATTGCAGCTGTCTTCCCTGGTAAATATGATCAAATCCACATATGGCCGCAACATCTTCAAGGAGGAAAATATGGTGGTCTCACGTAATGAGTGAAGATTTGTTCAGAAAAGCCATAACCGAACATATTTGTTTGATTTTTAAGGATTCATCTGGCGTTTACCTCTATCAGCTTGTTCTCTGTATTAGGAATTTCCAAATAGAAGTGCATGATGATAGATTTTGTTGTGAAAACTCGGATTTATTCTATTATTTACAATACCAAATTCACCATACAATACTCATCTCAATTAATGTCACGTGTTATCAAATATCATCTGTAGAGCTAGTATTCCAACCATGATTAGAAAGCTTTAAATACTAAAATCTCCACTACATCAAATCTTCTAATTATATCAATCTTACTATAATTTAGCAAAAACAAATGGAAGCCTTATGATTTCTTAAAAAGTAAAAATAATAATAAAAAAAGCCATACGATTTCTGCTCCAAAAAAAAAAAAAAAAAACCAAGTGAGCAAGCAATTTATTAACTCTAAAAGTTAAAAACTAGACTCGTTCCAAGCAAGTAGCAAATCCATTAATCAGTTACTTTATATACCGCAATCACGCTATTTTAGAAACTTTACATTTAAATTATTTTTTATTTTTTTTTATTCTTTTTCAATCCAAAGAAATCATGAAATTCTTTCGTATCCTTTTCCTTCTTCATTTTTTTCTGTCTCAAAAAGAGAACCTCATTCCTTTTTCTTCCTTTATAATTCTTTGTTCCACATCCCTTCCTTTCTTCCTTTTCCTTTGCAAATTCAAACATAGTGTAATCTTGATACGTCAATTTCCCAAACTAGTCCCTAAGATTTGGGAATTATCCAAACAAGTCCTCGTTAGCTCTAACGGCTGGAAGGGCAATCACTTTGCCTTTCCCAAAAAAACAAAGTCAATCAAATGGGTCAAATTCCCTCCCCCTCCCCAACTCACAAAAGGGAGACTGAGTTAGGAACACACACAGTGACACAGATGAGATGCGTTCTAAACACAATTTAAATATAACTATTAATTCTAATTTCACATATATTTTAAATGCAATTTAAATTTACAAACATTATGTTGTTCATTGAGTTTCACGATATTAGTGTAAAAATCATTGTCAATATCAAATTAATTGAATAGAGGCCCTGATTAGAAAATGTTTGATAAATTGGATCTCATATCACTATAAATTTTAAGTTACAAGAGAATTTCCATATTGTTTAGCAATTTCTTGTTTAAACTAAGACCAAATATCGGGGCTTGATCTTAATTAATTATTTTTTACTCCGTCATCTCAATACCAGAGATTTCATTTTTTATTATCCAAAAACTGATTCAGTTACTATGATTTGTTATAATAAAAAATGGATACCAGCTAACCCATAAATTAATTCTAACCAATAGAAGGGAAGAAGAGTTACATCAAACTTGGCAACTTGCTGGTTCAATTCCTTTTGCTTTCAGCTCCAAAGAACTACTGAGTTTTGAGATTTTTGGGTTTAGAAGAAATCAAAGCTGATTGGTGAAGCCAGGGGATCGATTAAGAAAACTACTCAACATAGGTTAAGTGACGACTTCAAAAAATGCTTTCCTTCTATGAACATGTCAAGGCAATTAAATGTTGAAATAATGATTCACGAGCAAGATAAATGTTCGTGTTATAATACAAGAGAGACAAAGTTGCCTTCTTGAGTGAACACTGATCTCAAGTTTTCTTGAAAAGACTGCCAACTTCTATTTAGGACTCTCTTATTCTATCATGTAAAACTTATTTTTTTTATTTATTTGTCAAACCATAAAAACTTGGACAAATTCATTAGTGAAGATTTTGAAGTGTTGCTGCTAATATTTTGCAAAAACCATGGGCAAATTCTTTCATGAAGATTGTATATTTTTATTAGGGCGAATTCTTATAACATACAAACTGCACTCGTTCTCTTCTCTTTGTAGATGATGATGATGAAAAGAGTCAGCCACCAACGTGGGGGTGTGACATGGAGGCTCTTTCTTTCACTACTTTTAAACGCAAGTGATGATGCTTCCACTTGTCATTTGGTATGGATTTCGCCCTAGATGTAAGAAGTCTTGAGATCCATTATAACATGTCTTAAGGTTTATTTGAATTTAGGGAGAAAAAAAAAAAGCCTGATCCAGCAAACAGATCAATTTTATACAGTAGGCCAATTCGGGATTGGTTGGGCTTGGCCCTCGTAGGTTGGGCTATGATGTTAAGACTTCATATAGCCCTTCTTGGCTCGACCCAGTTTCTGTTGTTCCGGCCTTTTTTGGGGTCTTAGTGTGTGGTGTTGTGGTCCATCCATTAATTGTGATTTTGACTTCTGTTGGGTCCCGCACCTGTATTTTGCTGGGCTTTTATCTTCTTCTATTTATGTTTTGTTACTTCCTTGAGAAAAAGAAAAGAGGTTGTGGATCCAGATGAAGTCAAGTCAACATGTTGCACTATTTTTGGATTGGATAGAATGGATGGAAAGGAAAAGAAAAATGAGGATAAGAACATTCCTTTGTTTTAATTATTCTCTTGGTGAGTGAAAAGAAAAAAATGAAGGAACTACTTTTTTTTTCCGAAGAAATGAAGGGATTGAGATTGAAAAATCTTTTAGTTAAGAGAGATTTAAGAATGATTACTATTCATATCATTTTATACTTATTAAATAAACAGTTCTACTGCTAAATTCCTTTTCTCTCACTTTGTCTTTATTATAGCGATTGAAAGAGATTTTTTTTGGATCAATAATTGAAGGAGACAGCTGATGAGCTTAAGAGCTTTGACTTTTCAAAGGGCGATCATAATTGCAGTGGTAATATTGCTAAACCCTACTAAATTTGTAACGTTAACTTGAGCGTTACATAACATGACTTTGGTCCTTTTTTTTCTTTTTTTGGGTGAATGACTTCGGTCTTTTTTCATGCAGAAGATTTTTCAAGACAATTTAAAATTAGTCAATGTAAACAAGTCAAACTACCTTCTTTTTTAGTTAAAAATTGACGGTTAAATAGTAATATAGGAGCTTTATTGCATATTATTCTTGTTGAGGGTAGAAACTTCCGATTGTCCGAGCTCAGCACCTGGACCCGCACAAGGAAGAGAAGAAAAAACGGGGGTGATGACTCGTGTTAATTTTTCCCTCAAGTGTGAGAATAATTAGTTTGTTCAAACTAAGTAATGGTAGTTGAGAGTATTAATTGCATGAGTTTATGTTACCTCATAAATGCTGGAATAAGTTCTATATATACTAATCTTGAGTCCGGGTAGCAATTAATACCTAATGCTTCCCGACACGCCATCAGTTTGCCCGCGCCACATATCCGCTGGACAAAGCTATTACCTAGTGGACAGAGTCGTTATCCCCTGGTCCGAGCTCGGCATTTACTTTATGTCTCATTTGGACGGCTAACATGATCGTTGAGGTTCACATGAGTCAAGTATAGGTCGGGTCGCACACTTGAGGTAGGGAGGTGACTCGGGTGCACTGTTCTCGGCTCAGGTACCCCCTCGTTAATTCTATTTTTATCACTTATTTATTGCCTTAAATATAAATACTTAGCGGGCATATTAAAATAATCTACATAATTTGTCTTAAATAAATGATAAAAATGGGATAGTATCTAACATTTTTTCTAATATAAATTGATGGGCGAAATATGATTTTTTTTTTATGGTCAAAATATTTTTTGATAAGTTTTTGAATTTGTATTAAGAGTGTCAAATTTTGTCGAAGATTTGTTTTTCTATTGACTTGCCGAAAAGCTGGTTTTTTTTTAATTGGATAATGCCTGATAAAAACCAGTATGCTTCCAAATAAGATTCAAATGCATGCCTAATAGCTGGTGTTTTTTAATTGGAAAATACTTACAAGCCAAACAGCTGGCCTGAAATTGAAGAGCCAATTATCTATATGGTTTGTCTTTTTTTTTTAAAAAGAAAAATTCAAAAGAGGTCTAAAGGCATTACATTGTATGTAATCAGTGAGAATCGGGCTCATAACATATACATAGTGTTTGTCCTTTTGTAAGTAAAAAGAGTGTCGGCGATGACATACAAGTCATATAATACAATTGACGAGCCAAAGAGCTGGTTTATTTAAGACACTGAGATGATGAACAATAGTTCTCAGCAATACTGAATCGATAAGCAGTGCTAGTTGCAGTTTCTTCTCTACCACTATTATCATAGTCCACAGATGGCTGCCAGTGAAATAGCCGTAGATGTTGAACCAAAGAGCAATACCGCACCATCGTCACAGCCGCAATCACGGACGACGGATGAGACCGTTTCTAAGCATGGTAAGTACTATGATGAATATGTTCGCATATAGGTACACTTTCACGATATATATATGTTTTTAGAATTTTCTTGTTAATAGTTGTTCATTAGATTATTTTTTCGCTAATAGTTTTAAAGTTATAATTTAATTATAATGATTTCTATTACCGTTGCTTATTGTTTATAAAAATCATATACAACAGTGGTACAAAATTATTTAAAGTGTTTAGGTTTTTTTTTTTGTAAATTAATAAAAAAAAATGTAATAGTGTATGTTTTTATTGTTTTCTGATTCTTTCTTGAAATACACCACAACCCCGGCTTTTCTCAAATTTTATTTTAAAATGTGTGTATTTTTATATTGAAAAATTAATTCAATATCCACAAAAAAAATTATTTATATATAAGTATTAAATTATGTAATTTTAGCGTCAACTAAAAATAAATCATGAATCCGTCCTACAGCAAATGAACCAATTAGCTGGAGACAGCGTCTCCTCAAAGCCTTGCGGCAGCGCAAATGGGATGCTATCAAACAAATACTGGACACGGTACCAGAGGCAATCAACAGTCCAGTTGGAGAAGATGAAGATACGGCACTGGTTGTAGCTATCAGAGAGGGGGTGGGGATGCCTATTATAAAGAAGTTGGTGGATCGAATGTCGCCGGAGGATCTGGCAAAATGCGGACGATATAGCTTGCCTGCCCTAGTTGTTGCTGCTTTTTGTGGCGATCTTTCAGTAGTCAAGCTGTTAATAGCCAAGAATCCTGAATTGCCTAATACGGCCGGTGGCCAATCTTTTTATCCAATCCTGGCGGCTGTTGGCCGAGAACTAAGGGAGATGGCTTTTTATCTGTATAGTTTGACCAGTGAATGTCTCATTGAGGATGACCAACTCCTTCTTGAACATGCAGTTAATTCTGGGTTGTATGGTGAGAGCCTGATCACTTATGAGAATCTGTAAACATGCTAAGTTTGTTTTGGGTCGGACTTACTTACTTCTGATTTGTTGCTCCGGCTCACACATGGGGTGAGGGTCCCACATGCACCCCCAGCCAGGCTGTACATCAAATCAGACATAAGCATTTTCCGTTCAATCACAATATATACTGATATGGGAAAGACTTCCTTTTGGAAAACAGTTATTTCGACCGTATAATATACTTTTTATCTTATAGTTTTTTTTTTTTTTTCCTTTTTGGCACTGTAGATTTCACCCTGCATTTACTCCGACGACATCTGAAGTTTGCAAAGCACAGTGCTCTTCTATTAACAGGAGTGGTTGGAAATCCTCATGCTTTTCGAAGTGGAACCCGATTAAATATGTTTCAGTCAATAATATATTCTTGCAAGTTTCTTCTTCTTCTAATTAAAACCTTTCTCTTATTTAACAATTCCATTTCAATTGAGAAACAAGCCTTACCTATATGCTTGCTGTGTTGGATTCCAGGGAACACTAATTAAATGAGGGAATTGGATTAATAAAACTTATAGGTTTGTTTTTCTAATTAATTAAGACCTATAAAAGTTAATTTGGTAAGTCTCATGTTTATGGTTTTTTAATATAAAAAATAAGAATTATTCCTTCCTCACATTGATTTAGTTAATTTGACTTGTTCCTTTGAATCTGAGTAGTTTAGTATAGTTTTTTGAATTTGAAATGACTAAGTGAGGATAAAAATTAACACAAACTCTAACGTTTCCTACTAGTTATTGGTCTCATAAATTTTGTGAAATCGACATTCGCGAATAATATTTTTTGTATTTTGTGCCTTTGAATACTATGAAATAAGTGGGGGATGATTTTGGTACATTCTAGAGTTTATGCTTGTCATATATTAAAAATAGATCATTGTGTCCATGTGAATTTCAATGGTAATACTCATTGTTTAATTAGATTTTCAAATTAGTTCTTATTTTTATAAGAGTCATATTATCAGTATTTAATAACTCTAAAAATTCTCAAGCTCATCTTTTAGTCACTTATTTGTTAAATATGGATAAAAAGTTCATTATGTGACGGTAACGCGATACTAAATATCTTTCCTCATTTGACATTTTTCTCTGACTATTAGACATAATGGGAGGGACGACTTTAAAACTTAAGAGAAATATTGAGGACTTATAACTGTTGGGAATTTTGAAATAAATCCTTAAACTTGAATCGTGCACATAAATAAACGACAAACAAGATTTAACGTGGTTCACTCAATTTTAGCTACGTTCACAGAGTAATTTCACTATTACTCAATATTCCTAACTTTTTGTACAGATAAAGTCTAAACCCTCCTTACATGGCTTTATGTACGGGAAAGCCCCAAAACCTTCATTATATGAATATTCACTCACTCTCTCCCTGGAGTACCTAGAATATTTTCTCGCCCTCTATATATATATAGAGTGAGCTCACCACAGGCGAATGAAACTAATTGGCTAGATCTAGAGACAAGGAAAGATGAACATCTTACATATCATTTTTTTTATTATGGATTAATTGAGTTTATTCAAGTCATATATTATAATTGGGTATGTGCAAGGTGCACATTTAATACATATCTCTTTGTTGATAAAAAAAATAGGTATACGTATGAATTCCACAATAATCTATGAAATTTTAGAACATGAAGCAGTGGTGAAGCCAGCCATTCATTCTCAACCTCAAGCTCAGAGGCATTCAACGATTTCAAAAGGCAAGATTCGTGTTTTAAGTTTTGTTTAATCTAGCATGACATATAAGGCGTGCAAGTTTTTACAATGTAGAAATAGTCCCTCTCGTTAGATGGACGTTAAAAATATGAATGGTAGTATTAATGTGAAATGATCATTATAGTCTTAACTAATTAAGAAAAATATTAAGTGTACCCTTTTAGTTATTAATTTCCATTTCTTTCTTTTCTCTTCTTCTCTTCTCCTTCACACACCGTCAACACATACATAGAGTCAACATCAACGCAAACACAAACAGTCAATCCACACACAGAAACATAGTTACACGCGCAAACACACACACATGTGACTGGGGTAGGGTTTCACAGGATGGGCTAGGTCAAGGAGTGGGGTGGGGGGCACAACGGCTAGGTTGTGGTTGGGGAAGAAGAAAAGAAAATTGGAAAGAAAAGAAAAAGCAAAATAAAGAAGATCAAAAAAAGTAAAAAGAAACAAAAAATTCTTGTTCAAATAACCATGCAGTTTTGGTAACATGAAGGACTAAATATTGTGAAGTTTTTGTAACATTAGACTAATTATTTTTTTTTTAAAAAAACCAATTATATATTGTGGACTAATAGTAAAATTTTCCCATTTCACAAAACTTTATCTTTATCTTTTATTCAAAAAGATTAACCAAAAACTTTATCTTTGGCTTCATACTGTCTTCATGAATTTGACCTAGTTCCCGTATCTTGAAGACTATTTCTCAATTCTTTCTAATTTTTTCTGCAGTGTTCCAAGAATTACAAAAAGTACCTTCGAAAGTCCTCCAAATGTTCGGTAAGCACTAACTTAAAAGGAACTTATTTGAAGTTGCATATTTTTTATACGGTATATAGAAGAGCTCTTGAGCCAAAGTAATTTTCCCTCTTCTTAGATGGTAAAAGTGCCCTTCTTGGTAGTTGTATATTGTTAAATCAAATATATCCAAATTATTAGAGCCAAAACAAATATTGAATATCCTATATATAGTTGATAAAACATACACATAATTGTCTAAAGGCGTGTAAACTAAAAAATTTTGCAACAGTATCGTGCAATTTTGTAGAGGTTAAAAATTTTTTATATCATATTTTATTAATAATTACTCATGAGATTATTTGCAATAGTTTTGCATAGTATATATAGTTCAATTACAACAGTTTGCATAATATTTATAAAAAAATGTGTTACAATAGAGAATTTGTAACGTAATCATATATAATGGTTAAAGTCATTTGTAAAGGGATTAAGCCTTTTTACAATAGTTTTAAGGGTTGCAACAGGTTGAAAGTGTGGTAGTCATGATTTATGTAAATAGATAATTGAATTTGCTATTGGTACAGTCGGGCCAATCAAGAATATTGGTGACTTGAAGCTAAAGCATCGTCAAGCATTTGAACTCGTGAGAAGCTTATGCATGGAAATCAACAAGTCGGGCGGCGAAGAAAGCCATACTCTTGTATACGATCAGTTCGTATTAGCAGCACAGAATGGAATAACTGAGGTCGTGGAACTCATGCTACAGGTATTTCCTCATTTAAGAAGTTACAAGTCTAGCGCCACTGATTATGTTAAGAAGCATGAGATTTCATTCTAAAATCAATTGGTGTCAAGTAAATTAGTCTAAGATCTTATAAGGTGGTTTTAAAGTTTCTGATTTTCTAATAATTGGCCTTATATCGCTTCTCCTCTCCGTGACATTCATGATGGTTGCTTTTAGTGCTATAGTATATCTTGTGTTCGCTGAGGACAACAATTGGATTATCTTTCCAATTGCTGTAGTCGCCTTCGTACCAGTTTACTTTTTTCTCAAATTGCAGCTGCGTTCACTGCTAGATATGATGAGATCCACATATCGCCGCAACATCTTCAAGCCGGTGAAAAATACGCATCTGTCACTACCTAAATCTGAATTTAGATGATTTTTAACTATTCATCTATCATTGAATCCCCTTGGTGAGGACAATCTCAGTTTGGAATTAAGTGGATTCCTGTGAAGTATTCTTAGCAGCATCAACGAATACACATGAAAGAAACGGGAAAATTGATCAAACCATGGAGGAAATGCGTGGTTTCTTGGCATCAAAGCCCTCTTCAGCCTCTCCCTCATCAAGAGAACGGATAATCAGGTTGCGAATTGAGTAGCTAAGATGGTTAGGTGTAATTAATTATCTAGTGATTGAGTTAGCAATATTCTTATACCATCTCAAATCTATCTTGTATCAGAACCACCGGAGAGATGGGACTAGTTGATGTTATATTTATCACATTATTATGTAGTGACATCTATTTCTTTTTTAACAAAAAAAAAAATCTATCATTTTATTTATTTCTTTCTTTCTCGAGGAGGCAGAGCTCCGATTATGTCAATATCTTTCTCAAGAAGAACATGCACCATTGCGGCAATTACATCGGTGTCATGGATTTTCAAATAGTAGGACAAGATGACAGTTTGTTGTGAGCTCTTGTAATGACACGTTTGTTTCCTTACATGAGTATTTAATGAATTTTAATTCTCAATAAGATTATTTTGATATCTCTATGTATAAGTAAATTCTCATCGCTTTTTTGGTAAAATTCTCAACGCTTTTACCCGCAGAAAAATTAAAGGTAAAGAACGTCAGTGAATCTCTTACTTTGTTTTAAAGCATAATTATCTCGTTGAATGAGTGTTTGTTACCATATTACACATAAAGAACTATGAGTAGCCACCATCTTTCCTCCCCTAGTTTTTCTATTATTAGTTATCATTTTTCCTTTAGTTGGGTCCTCAATTGGTATCTTATTGGTCCTTTACCTTCTTATATTTATGTTCTATTAATTTACTTATGTTTCTTGGAATAAAAGGGTTAATTATCCAAATCAAGCCAAGTTAGCGCTTTAGGGTTTGTTTGACCCAACTTTTAGATAATTATAAAAGGTTTTTTGTGAGTTTAGAAACTGAAATTAGCCCTGAAGTACAATTATAAATTTTTGAAACACAAGAAAGGGAAAGATTTTGTTTCTCTATGATGCACTTTGTTCATAGTGACCTTCATTTTGGTGTCAATTGATGCTACGTGTAGAACAATTGCAAGCAACATACTAATCAACTTTTCTATTCTAGACTTGTAAACCCCGTTTAAGAATATTAGGTGCCTACACTTAGGTTCATCATTTGAATGTTTCATCTTTTATTTGTTGTTCTTGACCATTATTCTGACGTACATTGCATGATAATTTATTTGTTGTGTTTGATCTCTATAATGGAGTGTT
This sequence comes from Ehretia macrophylla, assembly GCA_037974665.1. NCBI lineage: Eukaryota > Viridiplantae > Streptophyta > Magnoliopsida > Boraginales > Ehretiaceae > Ehretia > Ehretia macrophylla. Next base: position 35,860,135 of record CM075776.1, read on the forward strand.
TGATCATTTATTTGTTGTGTTTTTATCATTGTATCACATACATCACAGGATCACTAATTTAGAAGTTGAGCATCCACTCGTGGCAAATGCCAAAGAATAGGCAATCTGGACAAATAACACATAGAGTAATACTAGATGTAACTTTTTTTTATTATTTAAATATGACTTCTTACATGTATGTCTAGTTGGCATGTTAACTTTTTTAATTCTCTCTTTTTTTTTAACATACCAACTAGGTATATAAGTGAGGTGAAATTTGGATAACAAAAAGAAGGTGATATCTAGTATTACTCTTAATACATATATCAAATAGACGTCGAACATCCAACTCGCTTGCAAATCAAGCATGAGTTAGCTTAAAAATTGATGAAACCAAAAATCAGAAAGAATATGCATTGAACAATAAATTGATTTTAGTGAAGCGACTTATTGTACGATCCTTGAGTTAAAAAGAAAATGCAAAAACTCACCTCTTTGCTGCATCTACAATACAGAGATTGAATCGATTGAACATATCCTCCTTCTTTGCCCCTGGACAAGAAGATTCTGGTGTGCCTCCTCTATCCAATGTGCCATCCCGATCCAATGTGTCATTAATCCTGTCAATATATCCAGATTGGATAATTGGCTCGTGTCAATCACTGAGCAATGTATAAATGTTGGATATAGTAAAAGAGAGGCACTCACAATCATTGTTGTTTGTTGTTGGTAGATATGGAAAGAACGCAATCAGGCCTCCCTGGAAGCAAAAGAAGTGAACATTGACAAAGCCATCTTGCTGACCAAGATCAATATTTCTGAGATTTTCAACTCGCAAATGCAATAGCAAAACAGGCAGAGACCAGAAATGCGAAGTGACCAATCCATTCCAACCTCGTGGAGTCCTCCCCCCCTGAACATGGTTAAATTCAATGTAAATGTGGCCTTTTGTTCTTAAAAAATGTTAGCAACTTGTGCTTTTATATGTAGAAATTGGCAAGGATTCAATATTTTGTGTCAATCGATTTTCGAAGGTAAGGCTTTGGCCATCAAGGATGCATGCTACTTCGTTGCTCAGTCTCCTTTTCCTAGCGTTACGATTGAAAGTGATACAGAAGTAGTTCTTAAGGCAATCAATTCTCCGAGCTTTGCTTCTTGGAAGGCAAGACCAGTGTTGGAGGATATACGAAAGATTGTTGTTGATAACCAATTCATACGGTTACAATGCATTCGAAGAATTGCTAACTCTGTGACTGATTAAGTTGCAAAATGTAAATTGAATGATAATTTGCTTATAGATTGGACTTCGAACATTCCTACTCATTTGTACAATCTTTTGTCCTCTAATTTCCTACCCACAAGCGTAGGATGATGTACTACTTTCTTTTTGCAATATATAATATTGTCTTTAGACCAAAAAAAAAAAAAAGCGACTTACCATACCATCCTTGAGTTATACCTCTGGAATTGCCCTGACCTTTTACTCTTTCCCTGGCACAGTTGGGCTATCATAGACTACAATTACGACTAATTTTTATGTTAATTCCAACAAACAACAATTCATTAGGCTAATTTTGGTGCTCTTTGAGAGTTAAATCTAGCTTCGTTGATGAGAGAGGAATGAAAATCCTAGGACAAAATAAGCCCCAAATGGAAAACCCACTGATTTACCCTATGGCTTTTGACGATGTGACCATTTTATCCCTGCAAAATTCGTTTCTATTGACCACGTGCAAAAAAAAACAGAATTTTGTCATTTTTTTTTTACGGATATAACAATTAGGACTGTCACAAGATAAAAAGGCAAGAGATTTTACTGTAGCATTTTAACTATAAGCGACCATGTTGTTAAAAGTCATAAAAATAAAAGAGCATTTAAAGTATTAACTTTTTCATGGAGGATTATCTTTTATAAAAAACCCTTCCATGCATCATCCTCTCAAGTTCAATTCTCTACATGATGGATCTACTTTTAACGTAGTTTAAGTTCAATTCTCTACATGATGGATCTACTTTTAACGTAGTTTACGAGGAATCGACTCAAGTTAGTGCCGGCACTGATGAAAAAATGACAGCGGGACAGTCCATTGATGTATGAAAAAAAATTCCATCTTCTACTACGGATTTTTTTTTTTTTTTGGGTCAAAAGTCTGCTACTACAGATGATAGCAAACAAAAACTGACGAGCCAAATCATTTGCCCTTTTTAGGAAAAAGACTACCGGCTGATGTCAGATGTCACAAGTAATGACAATACAATTGACGTAATGAAATCGACGAGCCAGACCGCTGTTTTATTTAAGACAGATAGATGATGAACAATACTCCTCAGCAATATACTGAACCGATAAGGAGCGCTGCAGTTTCGTCTCCACCACTATCAATGATGGTTGATGACATCGGAGATATCGAATCAGCGGGAAACACCGCACCATCTACCCTGCCGCCACTGCCGCCGCTGTCTCCGCCTCGCCAGCAGATGGATGAGAGCATTTCCAAGGATGGTAAGTACCAACATGAATATGTGCGAATAGATAGTTACACGTTCACAATATATGTTTGTGTATAATTACGTCCGTGTGCACTCGTACTATATGTAAACCTTGATTGTTTGCGATCATTTATTAGTGAAGCTAAGTAGAACAGAGGATATTCTTCTTCTAAAGCAGTTAGAAGCTAGTCAATTCAAGTCGGATTCAAAATTTTTATTTAATGCAAATTAAATTAATTTTGTAGTCGTCCAAATATATCTTAAAAAGTACACATCCTTTTAATAAGAATTTGAGGCAAGTGAGAATTGTTGTGACATTGCGTCTTACATTGGCCTTGCATGCGATTTGTGTTCAATTTTTTATATATTGAATTCATTATTACTAAAAATAAAAAAATAAAAAAATTTTAAAAAAATCATTATTACTAAAAATTAAAAATTAAAAAAATTTTAAAAAAAAATCATTATTACTATCATTGTTAAGTATTTTGGCCAGTTGATGAGATATGGATCATTACAATTGCAGCCTCCACTCACTAAGACATAATTCGCCCGTGAGTGAATTCCCACAAAAAGAGTATAGACGTAGTTGTATGCACATTTTGTTTGTAGGAATAGAGCCAAGAATTTTATATTGCGAGGGCCAAGATTCAACTAAGAAAAAAAAAGAAAAAAGCAAATGGGGAAATTTGAATAAAGAATCAAGGTATTAGGAAAAGGAAAAAAAAAAAAAGATTAGGGAGGCCATAATATTTTTTTTTTATAAAAATATTACATATGTTAAAAAAAAATTGGAGGCTTGTAGGACTGTGTTCCCCGGTCCCCCTGCCTCTGCCTCTGTTTGTTTGTATTGTCTTGTGATTCTTTCTTGAAACACAAACACAGCAGGAAATGAACCAAGCTGGTGGAGACAGCCTCTCTATGAAGCCTTGCTGCAAGGTGACTGGGATGCTATCAAACAAATTCTGGACATAGCACAAGACTCAATCAACGGTCCAGTTGATGAAGACAAATCTACGCCACTTGTTCTAGCTGTTGCAGAGGGGCTGGAGATGCCTATTATAAAGAAATTGGTTGCGCGTATGTCACCGGAGGCACTGGATACCCCCCAAAGACATGGCTTGACTGCCCTACATTGGGCTGCATTGAAAGGCAATCTTCCCGTAGCCGAGCTGTTAATAAACAAAAATTCTAAATTGCCTAATAGCGATTACCTATTCGGCTTGTTCCCGGTCCACTTGGCTGCTGCTCGAGGACGCAGACGGATGACTTTTTATCTGCACAAGAACGTTGATGAAGATAAGAAGCGTACGATTCAGTTCAATAAAACTCTTCTCAGATGTGCGTTTGGCTCTGGGATGCATGGTAAGACGACTTATGACAATCCTTAAACATGGAAATCAATTTGGGTCAGTCTAGACGGACCTATAGTATTTTATATGGTTGGTAGATCTACACGTATGAATTCCACCAATATATGAGAAACCGACTTCAGTCTGAACTGATCAAAAAGCTTGCTTTTCGGTTAATTTGTTGTACAATTCTGACATAAGAATCTTAATCCTTTTGGCTCTCTAGATCTCGCTCTGCATTTACTTCAGCAAAATTTGGAATTGGTAAAGCCAGATATGTGGCCACTGGGAATATTGGTTGAACGATCTCATGGTTTTCCAAGTGGATCCGAATTAAATATGTGCCAGTCAATTATATATTCTTGTAAGTTTCTTCTTCCTCTTCTTGTAGATACTCCATATATAATACTCATAAGTTCCTATTATGTTTGTTAAAGACTTTTTCTTATTTAACATTTCCATTTCACTCAAAAACAAGTTTCACCTACATGGTCAAATATTTTAACAGATTTCCACTTTTAGTTGAGCAAAATGGAAATCCATTTAAACTAATTATATAAGTTAAATTATTCAGTGAATGATTTGAAAAGAAAAAAAAAACAAGTGAATTGAAACTAAGTGCAAGTTAGTGACATATATTGCAATTTTACTTTATTTATATCAGAGAAATGGTGTCAGAAGAAATCAGCATGCAATTTAAAATGTAAGTAATTTTAGTGAATGATTTGAAATTTCATGCAAGTTTAATAGCCTGTGATGCAATCTACTCTAATTATTATTTATATGTTGAGTTGGTAAATTATGTGGTTTTAAATGTAAAAGAATAAGAAGTATTTCCTCCATTACAAATTGAAATTTTCAATTTTGACTTGTTAATTAGTAAGGTGGTATAGGTAAGAAATTCGATTGGTAATGTTTAAAGTAGAGGGAAGCCCCAAGAAGAAAAAAAGTATATAATTTTTGAATTTGAAATGAATAAGGATAAAGACATAAATTATAAAATTTGTTAATAGTACTTATAGATCTTTAAAGTTTTCTTGAGAATGCATATTATATTCTTCGTATCCTCAGTTCGTCATCTTCTAATTCATTGTCATGTTGCTCCAATTCGTTACTTTCTCTACTATGTTAATTGAAGAAGGCACATAAACCGTACAGGTACTATAACTAGTTTCTTCTCATTTAAGGAAAACTATTCAATAAGTCCGAACTAACATTAATTTTTCACATATTTGTAGGATTTACTAACCATGCGAGAGACTGATAAGTCATTCTATAATTTTTTTTTTCTTTTTTATAAACAGTCTATAGATTGACCTAAAACATTTTAATTTCCTCATTCAATTTGTACCTTTTACTACCTCTTATTATAAAAGTCATATTATAAATATTCAATATTTTTCGTCAAGTTGATCATTTTAGTTATTTAATCAGTCAATCGTAGATAGAAAATGCATCACATAGTGGTCACGTGATATTTTTCCTCATTTGAAATTTTTCCGTTACCTTTTAACATAAAGATAATATGTAGGAGCAATTTCGAGGAAAACATACTTTTGGGACTACTAATGTGACTCTAATTAGAATAATAGACTAATTTGAGAATTCAATCAAACAATTTTCACATGCTTACATGTTATTTTCACGAGATAACATGTATGAATGAGACCCCTTATTTCTAGTTTGTAGCCGATTATCTTGTTGATTATCTATATTTCTCGTGCCATCCTAACAAAACTTAGCTATAACAAGCAACACAACAAGCGAGATAAAAAATAAAAATAATAATAGAGATATGGACCAAATAAAAACTTTTTCTAAACTTAGAAGTAAATACATCTTAGCTCTTGAAGTGAAGTATAAACATTTTTCGGCAAATTCTTCCCTCCATTGGGATTATTTTCAGCAGGCTTTTCCTTTAATCAATAGTTACTTTTTCTTACCTTGACATCTGCTGATTAAATAGGAACATGGATTTGACTGTCTTAATTGTTTATTTGGTCGTTCAAGGTATCCCTAAGCCCATAAACCTTCTTGAAAATCTAGAACAAGAAGGAGTGGTAAAACGTGAAGGAATGGTGAAACGTAAAGGAGTAGTGAAGCAAGACATTATTCATTCACAAGGTCAATCTCAGAAGCGTTTAAGAGGTAAGGCTCTTGTAACTTTTATTTTCATCTACCAATGACATATAGGATATACAAGTTTTTATATTGAAAGAAAACAAGCTACTTCGCGTGAATTGGCTTGTTATGAAATGTTTTTATTGACCAAAAAAAAAAAAGACTTATATCTAGTTAATTGTATATTATGTGATACACTTAAACTTGTATCATGAATGCAGTGGTAGATCCACGTTTTAAGTCAGGGTGTGTAGAAAAAAAAAAAACTTTATTGTTCGTGTTAAAAGAAATAACTCATTATATTGGATTGCTCTCAATATGTGAGTACTCCCACTGACCACGAGATGCACCTGACCATGGAATCTTACCTCCGCCCTTGCATGGATGTAACTATTTTTTCTCGGCAGTAGTGAAAAAAACTGCAGTAACATTTTCAACAACTATTGCAAAAGCTTTATGTTGTCTTTATGAATTTTGACCAAGTTCCTCTCTATATAACACTAAACAATAGTAAGGGTTTCGTGAATGATTAATTCCAGCATCATGTTTCTTAATTCTTAACAGGCTTCTTTCTAATTTGTTTTGCAGTGTACCAGGAGTTAGAAAAAGTACGTTTGAGAGTCTTCCAAATGTTAGGTAAGCCCAAGCTTTAAAGAAAGAACATGAACATTTCTTTATTTGTTTGAAATGGGTTGCGGCACCGAGACTTGAAGTCAGGATCGTTTGGTAACTTGGCTCAATCATCTCATTGTAAAACTTACGTTGTTAGGGATTTATTGTCTTCAACAATAATTAAATTTGCTATAGGTACAATTCGGCAAATCAAGAATATTGGTGACTTAAAGCTAAAGCACTGTCAAGCACTTGAACTCTTGAATATCTTGTGCATGGAGATCAAAACTTTCGACAAGAAAAACATTTCTGATGTACTAGGCCCTCATTTCATGTCAGCAATAAGAATGGGAATACCTGAGGTTGTTGAAAAGATGCTAGAGGTATTTCCTGATTTAATAGTATGTTAGAGAAGTTAAAAGTATGTATTGAAATTAGATGGATGTTTTTCTTGCATTTTCTCATTGTTTTCGCGTTCATGAGACATTGAGATGGCCAGCAAACATTATTGTGAAGGGCAAAAATCATTTTGGTCTCTGAGGTTTGGTATAAAGCCTAAACTAGTCCTTGAGGTTTGTAAAAAGACCAAATAGGTCCCTCCCATTATCTTTGACTTAACAGTCAAAGATTTGACTAAATGAAAAGACTTAAATGCCCTTGCTTTAGTGGTTGGAGATTTGGAGGGAAGGAAAAAAAAAAAAAGATTGAGACCATGCAACAAGCACAACTATTTAAGCATCCAAATCATTTTTTCTCGTCATTTGAAAATAAAAAAGAAAAAATAATAATAGATGAAAAAAATTCAAATATTAAATGTGAAAAAATAATTCACATGTAACGAATTCCTTGTCTATTATTTATTTTTTTTTTTTGTTTTCAAATGACGAGGAATTCGTTACATGTGAATTATAGTAAATTTATCACAAGGTTATATATTCTATTGTTTAATATTGCACCTCAATACATTTTTCAAGTTAGTTAAAAGTCAGACAACATTTGTAGTTGAAGAACATATATCCAAAATTTAAGACTTTAAAAGCCACAATTAGTGGCTACCCGATACTAAATTCAACTTTCGGGGATAAGGTAGTGGTTATAGATATACTTGACTTTCTCTTTAATTTATATTAATTTTACACTATTATAAATATTAAAAATTACAGACTATTCAGTCATAATATTTCTATAATCTGAAAAGGTGTATTCTAAAAATATTAAGAGCCAAACTTTTTTAAGTAGCAAGAATTTTGTTGTTGTCGTTGTTCTTTTTTTTTTTTTTTTTTGGTGAGAAAGAGCATGAATTGAAAGTGAGAAAAGAAAAAAATAGTTTGGGTGCTTAAATAGTTGTGCCTATTGCATGGTCCCAATTTTTTTTTTTTCCTTCCCTCCAAATCTCCAACTATTAAAGAAAGGGCATTTAAGTCTTTTCATTTGGTCAAATCTTTGACTATTAAGTCATAGATAATGAAAGGGACCTATTTAGTCTTTTTGCAAACCTCAGGAACTAATTTGGACTTTATACCAAACCTCAGGGACCAAAATGGTTTTTGCCCTTATTGTGAATGATGCCTACACCATATCCATAAATTTATGACCACAAAGGTTAAGGTACAAGTTTAACTGATCATTGTATTTGGCACAGGGAGTGGAGAAATTAATGCCGCCTGCACTAATATTTGAAAAGAATGGCGATGGAAAGTTGCCGATAGAAGTATTTGATGAGGAGCATCAAGACATGGTTAAATCTGAAGGTGAGTGGATAATAAGTATGTCAAATTCATGCATAGTTGGAGGATCACTCATTGCTGCAGTGGTGTTCGCTGCTGCGATTACAGTACCTGGGGGAAACAAGGACGATGGTCTTCCCAATTTTTCCAAGGACAAAGCTTTCAAAGTCTTTGCCTTCTCGGACGCGTTTGCTCTTGTTTCTTCCCTAATTACTGTGGTGACTTTCTTGTCCATTTTCACAACTCGTCATTCGGTAAATGATTTTCTTTACGGCCTACCCAACAGATTGATTATCGGTCTAATGTCACTACTCTTCGCCGTGACATTCATGATGATTGCCTTTAGTGCCACAGTGTATCTTGTGTTCACAGAGGATCATCACTGGATTTTCTATCCAACTGCTGCATTGCCCTGCATATCAGTGATCTTCTTTGCCTACTTGCAGCTGCCTTCAGTAGTAAATATGATCAAATCCACATATGGCCACAACATCTTAAAGCAGGCCGAAAAGATGAAGTCAAATAACTCTGAATTTATGCTTAGTTTGAAGTCAAGTAACTCTGAATCTATGCTTATTTTATAAGAATTATTTCTCTATTGTATCCCCTTTAAGTGATTGTTCTCTTACACGAGTATTCTATGAATTTTAGTTTTTTTTTTTTAATTAAGATTGTTTTGATAGTACGTCTAATTAAGTATCATTAAATTCTCATCGCGTTGTCTCGCAAGAAAAAGTAAAGAACGCCGTGACAATTATCTATTTTCCAAAACTTTTTGGAGTACAACTATAAGGTTCATCATTGGAGAGTTTGTTATTTGTTGTTGGTCCAAATTGTCACCAATTTGTAACTATTTGGAGACGATCTAGATAAGTCATCTGTAAGCCATCTCCAGAGGAGACGAATTGATAACTACATAGCTAAGTCGTCCGCAATTCGCCTTGAGTTCTAAATACAAAATATTTGTCGATTGAGTTAATAGCCAGTATCTTTGGGTCGTCTTGACCTCTGTATATACCATATTCAACTTCGTCATTACATAAAACATAAAATATAAGCAGTTAAAATAAACACTGATATTTATTATTTTGGATTAAGCGGACAAAAAAATTATTTTGAATTAATTTTTAACAAATTTAAATTGGTGCAAAACAACTAACATAGAGTATTTAACATAATGCAAAATATAAACAATTAGTTATTTCCAAAAAAAAAAAAGAGAATTCCAATAAAAGCATTTTATTATAAAAGTTAATACATATCAAACATTAACTGAATATTACATTTATAATTAAGGATTACATCTGATCCTAACGAAATACATCAACACAAGTACATAATACCTAACAACAACGTACATCATCACAAGTACCTAACGAGCGGACAAAATACATCATCACAAGTACTTAACGAGCGGACAAAATACATCATCACAATTACATAATAGCATTATCTAGTTTAATAATTAAGTTGAACTAATGCCTTGACCTCCAAGATGATGTTCTTAATAGAAATATTAGGGAAAAAACTTGGGTAAATAAAAAAATTGTGAAATCTTTATATAGAGACATGTTATCGAAAAGTAAACGAGCATCTTCAATTTTTTGGCAAACAATTTGAGAAATTTGGATTGAAAAAAAAGAGCAGGTAGAGGAATGATAACAGATCGGGTACCAGCTAGAATTTATAAAACCAAACTCGAACCCAAACCCGTTACGAAAACCCATCGGGTTTAAATTTTGCTTACCAAACCCGCCCCCGTTAAGCATTTAAAAACTCGCGGGTACTCGATTTGACCCGTTAATGAATAAAAAATTATTTTTTTTAAAAAAAAAGATTAAAATATTTTAAAAGTAACTAAAACAAATACTAAATTAAAATAATGATCAACGCAATAAAATTAAAATTAATAAACTAAATTGTTTGTCTATAAACAAGCTTAAACTACCTCTAAAATAATAGAAACATTCAAAAATTAGAAAATAACTTGCCAACAATTATTTTTATCACCCCATCATTTGTTGTGCAATTATCCACACTAGTGGTAGATAATTTAGTCTCTAAATTCCATTCATTTAAGCAATTAAGCAAATGTTCAGCAAGTACTTCCATAGCATGAGGCGCAGACACATTATTTAATCTACATGTAATATCATTAATTTAACAAGTCACATTCATGCTATAAAATGTAGCCCTATGAAATATGAAAATACCTATAGGCCCTCAACTAGTATTTTTGGCCCAATATTAAAAAAATATATATATATTATTTTCTTAAACAATATATTATATATGTATGTATATAAATATATAAATAACTCCGCCTGTGTTAGGGGTCTATCCCTAGCACTGCCAGTACCAAGCCCAAAAGAAGGATGAGGGTTGCATTAAACTGCCGACAGCTAGCGTAAAACATGTCTGATCTTTCACATGGATTTGCGACAAAATAAAATCGTTTGAGATGGTTTAGCCATGTCAGGAGACGACTTGTCGAGACGCTTCTTAGAAGGTGCGAAGGTTTAGAAATAGTACACCAGAAGAGGGGTAGAGGTAGACCTAAGGTGATTTGGATGGAGACAATTAGACGAGACATTACGTGTATGAAGCTTATAGAAGAGATGACTCTCGATATAAATGCATGGCGTCGCATGATCCATATAGTCAACCCCACAAAACTTAGTTTGGTTTGGTATATAAATATATAAATATATAAATATTTTTATTAATTGTTTTACTAAATTAATAATCCGGTTTTCTTTTAATTGTATTACCAAACCTTATTAGATTATCCATTAGTAACCATTTATAAGAACCAAATCTTATTGGATACTCCATTGATTTCATAAACGGATTTCCAATCGAGTCGGATATCCATCGGATTCGGATTTAAACCCTAACTATTGTCATTTCTAAGTTAAACTGTAATATGTATACATACATATCGCTACTTTAAACAACCAATGGTGTATTGAATCGTGATGAAGAAAATACTTTGATGCACAAGAACCTGTGTTTAGTAAAAAAAAATTAATAAAAATGTTTATATATTTACATACATCTACAAATAATATATTATTTAAGAAAATATATTTTTTTAATATCGGACCAAGATTAATAATAGTGAGCTATAGTCCAACTCTTATTATAAATTATTAACCTTCATAGTTTAAATTTATCTATTCTTTTATCTAAATATTCAACTAATACAACCGCTCAATTGGTGAATAATTCAAACGAGAATGATAATTTACAATTGTGACAAGTACTTTATGTTCTTTTTTTTCTAGGTTATTTCATATTATTATAAAAGGATGATAATTTCTCATCATAAAGATTTTATTGAATGTTTCTATTTAGTTTAAGTTTGTTTATAAACAAGAAATTTAATTTAATTTTTTTAGTCCATTGTGATTTGTCATTATTTTAGTACTTCACATTAAAATTAAATACGAATAAAAATAAAAAAGTAAACTTAAATATGAATAAAAATAAAAAAGTAAATGATAACATAGAATAAGAAAATAAAATAAAATAATAAAAAATAAATAAAATAAGAGAAAATAAAATAATATTAGTAAGAACAAAATAAAATATTTAGCAAAAATAAAATAAAAACATTAAAAATGAAATAAATAAAAATTATCAATTTTCTAAGTTACACTTGAATTTTATATTTAAAATTATTTTTAATGCTAAATTCTAGATTTTAATTAAAACTAAAATAAAAATAAATTAAATAATCTTTGAATTGTAATTTTTATTTTTTTAAAAATTATAAATTTTAGTTTCTAATTTTGAAGTGTCCAATTAAAATTTATAAATTATAAAAATAAATTTATTTTCATTGTATTAATATGTTAAACAGTTTCTAATCTTTCATTGTTTTAAAATAAATTTATTTTCATTGAATGTAAAATGTATTGTTATTTGTACGCTTTGTTTGATATTCTTATTTTTTTAAGTTAGGGATATTGTTGAAAAATTGCTCAATATTCCTAACAATATTTAATCTAAACTAAACATAATAAAATATAATTTATAAGAATTTGACAAAATATTCTCAGAATTATTTTTAACAAATGAAACATTTTTAGTCACATTTTCGGAAATAACATTTCTAAAAATGAAATCATTCTCGAGAATAAAAAATTTATCCGCGAACCAAACTCCTCCCAAGTTAATCTCATCACTTTTCATGTTTGTCCATAACAACTGCTTGGCTCATCTCCTTCTGTAAGTCAAACTCGTGGGTTGATGAGTGACTCCACCCTTTGTGCTTCTCATTTGGATAGCATCTCTGCAGACGCTGGATCAACGGCATTTTTTGCCACCAAAAGAGTATTCAAATGAAATACTTCACAAGTGGCACTTCGCGCCTCTATTATTAGATGAAAGATTTGATGGAGGGAGTAGATGCATTAACCTTTCGGAAAATGAAACATGGGGTTTTAATTCATTTTTGAAATATAGAGAGAGAAGTGAATTTTTGCTAAACCAAATGAGGTAATGTTAATTTACCCCTCCATCTTTCCAGATAATTTCGATATTAAATTCATATTGTTTTTGTCAGTACGCCATAATTTTATTTGTGGCATCTACGAATAGCAGCCAGAACCGAGTTCATGAATTTGGTTGGGAAAAGTCTTCAAAATAGTTTTCATGTGTTTGGCGTGTGGAGTCCACATTCATATGGAGTCCAGTACCTTCACCCACATAAAACATTCGCCGTTTTGAAAATTTGTCACTTGATTAGTATAAAATTACTTTTTAACCAGTGTCGTTGCAATTATCGTGGAATGCATACGGTCACAAAGTATAAATATATATGAATACAATGAATCAACTCAGTGTTACCATATCCACAGTTGAAGACACGGTCATCCGTAAACGAGATGCAAAGGGGAAAATCTACTAATGTTGATAAGCACATTGATTGGACTTGCAACGGGTTGAAGAAGATAATTTTATTTATGTCATAATCATTGATGGTGACGAGAATGTTACAATTTATTGTAACAGTAGCGAGAAAGTTAATACAACTTGGAGCTCGACCGGAAAGAGAAAGAGAGGACAATTTAAGGAGATGTGTGTTCCCCATTCACAAGCGTGCATGCAAATAAATTGACAACTTTCAGCAATTTATGTACGATAACGCGTAAATCATATCACTGTTGATTTTTTGAATGAGAAAATACGAAAAACTCGTCCCTTGATATTTAAGGGTATTTTTAGTAGGGTTCTAAATTCAGGATCTCTATCTTTAAATATAAAAATTCTGAGTAATTTAGAGTCTCTATTTAAGCCTTAAGTGTTTTTTTGAGTCTCTAAAAAAAAGTTAACTCTAATGAGGGTCTTAACTAAGTTGAGTCTCTATATTATGTTTAATTTAATTTTGCATGCTAATTTGATTGCTCGTTATTTTTCGCGCCGGTTAATTTTTTTATAAAAAAAAATATTAATTTTATTATCATAATTTTTTTTTTACAAATATTTCGACCAAAAAATAAATTAATTCTGACAAGGGTATAATTTTTTGGCATGGATGACGTTTAATTACATTTGATTACATTCGAATATATCATTTTCAATTTCATCCGTCCGTTCATTATCATTAACTAAAATCTTATATCCAAATCGTCAATCTCATCCGTCCGTTTGTTATCATCAACTAAAATCTCTTATCCAAATAAAGGCCATTGGATTGGATTTTTCTTTGACAATCTTATCCGTCCGTTCGTTATCATCATCTAAAATCTCTTATCCAAATAAGGGTCATTGGATTGGATTTTCCTTTAACAATCTCATATGTCCGTTCTTTATAATCATCTAAAATCTCTTGAAGGTAGAGCTCCACGCATACAATATACCATCAACGGTAGACAGTACAGACAATGATATTATCTCGTTGATGGAATATATCCTCGTTGGTCCATAATTGTTCAGGTATATCCCAATATACAAGATAGGGATAAGATGTTATTTAATCAGAAGCAATAGGCATACCGGAAGGATGTTGAAAGAGCCTTCGGTGTCCTTCAAAGTCGATTTAAAATCATTAAAGGGTCATGTCGTTTTTGACATGAGAGTGATATTGGGGAGATTATGAATACTTGTATAATTCTTCATAATATGATAGTGGAAGATAACCGAGAGGAAGAAGGTGATGATTTTGACGATGATCCTGCACGTTATCATGTAAAAGAGCCCCAGTCGAAGCAAATCGAGACCCCATAACTATTAATGAATATCTAATCAATCGAGCTCAAATTAGAGATGAAGCTGCTTACTATATTCTCCGAAATGATCTCATTGAACACATTTGGAATGAAAATCGTGCAGGAAATATCAATATGTAATTGCAATCTGTATTAAGAAGACATTTAATTAACTATCTTTCGTATGTCGATCTTTTTAAAAATAATTATCCTCTAGAATTAATGTTAAACATGACTTTGCATTGAAAAAATGGTTAAGGCATAACATGACATTGAATTGAAAAATATTTATCTACTACAAATACAAATACAAATAATTAAGGCATTGAATTGAAAAATAATTTTCTACTACAAATACAAATAATTAAGGCATATCGGGACGATAGACATCATCATCAAAGCTTATCGAACGGGAGGCCCTTTTTGCCATAATTATTTTTTGTCGTTCGATCATCTACGCCCTTCTTTCTGGAGTTTTGATGCTAGAAGTCTTCATGGACATAATATTGAAATCTTTTTGTTCTTCAAAACTTTCTTTGTACTCCATCATCATTTTCTCCATATTTTTCCCTTGCTGGAGGATTTCACTTGCAATGTCTTTTCCTTTTTTGAGTCTTTTAGCTTTTTGGTTTCCAATAGGCCTCGCAGATGAGGGCCCGCTTGGGGTCTCGGGCACCGACTCATCTGGAGTGTCATTTTGTACAGAAAATGAGTGTTGTTCTCGAGATCAACCGGAGATTAGGTTGCGGCATACTTACACCTGTGTCAGTCATCGATGCACTTTCAGATAAATGGACCTCGATAATTTTCCTCCATTTTTTACCGTGTTGTAATATCGCCCAACAATGATCGAGTTGAAAATTTTGGTTTTTCGCAGCATAGTATAATCGTCTTGCATCAGCAATCTGTAAAAATAAAATAATATTATAAGTAATCGTGGCAGATGAATGTAAGAAAAATAATATTATCCTAAAAAAAGCACCATATCAGCGGCATTTGCTCCACTTCTTGGTCTTAAATTTATTTGTGCAATACACTCTGCAAATTTGGTGCACTTTTGGTTGATTGGCGTCCATCAGCATTTTAGACTTTTCGATGTTCGTGCTTCTATTGGAGTAACAGAGGGGTAGCATTCATGGAATTTTTCAAGGATTCGATTCCACATTGTTGCCGATGTTTGGTTTATCCCGACAACGGGATCTTCACTAATTGCGATATAAGCGCGACATAAAGCAATATCTTCTTCAATTGTGAAATTGCGACCACCCCTGAAACCTCCTTCTGCATTCTCCATAGCTGAAAAGGGAAAAAAAAAAAAAAAAGATAGATAGTATTAAATTATGTAAGACCAAGAAATAATTAATGAATAAAAAAAAATTATGTGACATATTATGAAGTTAAAAAATAATAATTAATGAATTAAAAAAAAGTGACATATTATGAATAAAAAAAAAATCATTAATGAATAAAAAATTAGGTGACATATTATGAATTTAAAAATAATAATTAATTAATAAAAAAATTAGGTGACATATTATGAATATAAAAAAATTAATGAATAAAAAAATAGGTGACCTATTATGAATATAAAAAAAATTAATAAATAAAAAAAATTAGGTAGCATATTATGAATATAAAAAAAATTAATAAAAAAATGTGACATATTATGAATAAAAAAAAATTAATGAATAAAAAAAAGATAACATATTATGAAGATAAAAAATAATAATTAATAAATAAAAAAATTAGGTGACATATTATGAATATAAAAAAAAATTAATGAATAAAAAAAATAGGTGACAAATTATGAATATAAAAAAATAATTAATAAATAAAAAGATTTAGGCGACATATTATGAATATAAAAAAACAATTAATGAATATAAAAAATTAGGTGACATATTATGAATATAAAAAATAATTAATGAACAAAAAAAATAGGTGACATATTATGAATAAAAAAAATAATAAATAATAAATAAACAAATTAGGTGACATATTATGAATATAAAAAATAATTAATAAATAAAAAAAAATTACAAGCTATATAAACCCCCCATCCCCTTTTTGTTATATAAAAAACAAAATCTCATCTTTTCATTTCTCTTTCCTATCTCCCCTTCCCCCCCCCCACCCCCCCGGGGATACTTTTTGTTTTTGTTTTTGGAAAACAAGTATGCTTGTGTATATCTTTTGTATTATTTTTTACATTGAATTTTTTTGATGTTAGATCTACTGCTTTTGTTGGTTGTATATATAGAAGCAACAATTTTTTTACTGTTGCAACGTTGATATACAATTTTCCGAAAGTTTCTTTTTCTTTGAATTTTTGATTGCAACGTTCAAATTTGAACGTTGCAGGCTTTTCTCAATTTTTTTTTTGGTTGCAACGTTCAGATCTGAACGTTGCAAGTAATATTCTGAACGTTGCAGGCTTTTTATTTTTTTTCTGTTGCACTGTTCATATCTGAACGTTACAAGAATTTTTTTTTTTCTTTTTGTTGCGACGTTCAAATTTAACCATTGGATTAAATTTTTTGTGTTTTTTTTTTGTTGCAACGGTCATATGTCCGTTGCAATTTTTTTTTTTTTTTTTGTCAGATCGTCAGATACAAAAATGGAGACCTGTTTGTCTTCTTCGTTGGTCTCTATTTTGGGTCTCTATATTTGTTGAAGAAAATGTAGCAAAGGCTCTATTTTTATACAAAGTCTCTAAATTTTGTTTTAAAACCATGTTTTGGGTCTCTATTTTAACCATTGGTGTTGAAATTTTATCATCAAAGTCTCTAAAAAAGACAATTATTGCATTTTACTCACTCCATTGGAGATATCCTAAGAAGATCATGACCATCACCGGATATTTAGTATAACAGTATGATTCTCACTTTAAATATGAGATATTTCGAGATTAATTATTATATATAACATTTTAATTGATGTAAAATAATTTAACTAGGTCTTCCTTTAATCAAAAAAAAAAAAGAAAAAAAGACCAAGACTCAAACCACCTCCTGCCCTTTCAATTAGTTAATCGTTTATGATCAATAATTGCTCTGGCAGTATAACTAACCCTTTTAAAATTCTCAAGTTGAGGGTTAGACATCGGACTTCTATAATTAATACGGAAGATTCTTTGCTGAGGATATTTTTTTATATAAATCCCTTTTTTAAATATAAGAATAAATTGTCTCCTCATAACAATTTGAAAAAAATAAAGGGTTAAAACCATTTTAGTCCTTGAGGTTTGTATTAAAGATCAAATTGATCTTTGAGGTATGCAAAAAGCCCAATTCAGTCCCTGCTGTTAGTTTTTTTTTAACGGTCAACCTATTGACCGTGTAAAATGACACTCATGCCCTTGTCTTTTAAATTTTTGTTAATGTGTTAAACAAAAAAAAAAACATGATAGTTGTTGAAAATCCAACGACTATTTTACGTTGTTCTTCCTGTCATGCCTGTAATGCATGGCCAACCAAAAAAAAAAAAAGCAATCTCATAGACGCTATATTCCAACGACTATCATGCTTTTTTTTTTTTTTTTTTAACACATTAGCAAAAATTTAAAAGACAAGGACATGAGCGTCATTTTACACTGTCAATAAGTTGATCGTTAATAGAAAACTAACAGCAGGGACTGAATTGAATTTTTTACATACTTCAGGGACCAATTTAATCTTTAGTGCAAATCTCAAGAACTAAAATAGTTTTAATCCAAAAAATAAATAAACGAATACAAGCCAAATAGCTGGTCTTCCTTAATCGAAGATTGTCAGCCAAAGACTAATATGGTACCAAATAAATTGACGTTTGAGGAGCCAAGTAGCTAGTCTTTTTAAGTCAACAAAAATCTTTTGAACGTTTGAGGAGCCAAGTAGGTAGTCCTTTTAAGTCAATAAAAATCTTTCGACCGAGCCACCAAGAATTTGGTCTGATAATAAAGTTATTTATTTGTTTGTGAGAGGTTACGGGATTAATTTCTACTGATTAACCTCTCTTAAATTAAAAAAATAAAATAACTTTCGAACCTTTAAGGAGCCAACTAAGGACAATATAACTGACCAGCCAATGCGAAAATTCATCCACAGGACTCGGATGACTTTGTTTTTCTCCTTAGATATTAATATAATTTCGAACGTTTTATATTTTTTGTAAATTTCGAATATTTACTAATTACAGAAAAGGACTGCCTTTCCGTTGGATGTAGCTCTTTTACAATTTTTTTGTCTACAATACACGCTTCAATTGATACCACGTGTTTCTAAATATAATATAAGGATTAAACTAATGATTTCACACTAACCTCCCCGCACCCCCCACCCCCCAAAACAAATTAGCTATACTAATCGATATCATTGTATATAGGTTAGAATTGAAAATAATCAAACACAAGGAATAGACCAAATTAATCCAAATACACCAAAGTAAAACGCTTTGAATTTTTCCAAGGTAGAAAGGAACCAAAACATGAAGAAGATAACTTCCACCTGTCATTATCAGCGTCACCATCAACATCTTCATCAGTGATTTCTTCCTAATCTTCTTCACTAAACGCACGACTGCCAGACCCACACTCCTAATAAATCTAATCATGAATCCTTCTCTCTCTTCTTTTTTTGTTTTCCAAATGAACACCCTTTTCCAGGATGCTAATACAAATTCAAGTGCGTTCCAAAGCAATTGTTTAGCTTTATTTGATACCCATATCATTTTAATGAATATAGCACACGAACTGCAAAATCCAACTCTTCTATTTTAAAAATAATAATAATCAATCTTGTGAAGAAAGAAAAAAAACATTAAATACCCAGATATAAAATCAACAAGAATTGATGTTTAATTTGCTCAATACAATCGTAACGTGTATAACTTTTCTCAGATTAGTATGCTAAGTGTTACGATTTGATAATTTTTAGTTGTTAATTGAATTTGGGCTATTTATGATTTTTTCTATTATATAAACTTTTGGTTTGATATATATGGTTTGATTTAAATAATTGAAAGATTTGATTTAGTTGATATTTTGGTAAATTTAATGATTACTAACTATGGTTGCAATGTCATTGTAGTAGGATTAGTTTAGTCCGTAAATTATATTTGGTGATATGTGAAATCAATCAAAACGTGTATTTTATGCAATTGTAGACAAAAAAATTGTAAAAGAGCCAAATCTCTTTTTCCGTCATATAAGGGTTAAAAATGGATGTAATTTTATGTTAAATGGCTATTATACCTCTACTAATTGAAATTTCCATACGTTATACCCTTTTACTATTTTTTTATATTCCTTCCCAACCCAATCAACACACTGCCCACCATCCCCAAACCCACCTGCCAGCCCAACCCTCATCCGGACGTCACCCCCACCTACACTACCTCAATTCACACACACACACATACATATATATTTAACTTTTATGTGCATTTGAATTTTTATATATACATATATAACACTACAAAAAATTTGGTCATTAGAGGCGGTTATTTTCGTTATTCGCGGCAAACCGCCGCCTCCGAAGGTGTTGCCAATAGTATTAGCGGCAATTTAGTGAACTGCCACTAAAGTACTACTTTTCGCGGTGGGAACTGCCGCTGAAAGCTACCATTTTTACCGCTGCGAATTAACCTTATGAAATTAAAAATAATATGTTGTATAAGATCATGAAATAAAATAAAAAATTAAATATTGTGTAGGCAACAGTGGGTACATTGGTCTTTTAAAGTCAAATGTGTCACCCCCCGACCCCGACTCGTCACCAAGACAAGGCCGATACATGACGCAGACGAAATAGATAACCTATAGAATCATCAGTTCATAGCCTAAACATGTATAAAATCCACAAGTAACTTCAAAAAGGGTGCCGAAAACCTTTGACACTTTCACTTGCATTAACATGTTCATACCTATATACAAGGCCTAGTGTTACCCACAAGGCATGTTGCAAATATCAATGCCTTCAAAACCTCAAAAGAATAGGCTAAAAGCGAGATTACAATCCTACATTTAGAAGGTTAGTTACATAACCAAATCCAAAAGAATATTACAATACAAGAAGTTGATCTATATTAACATAGTTCAACAACAAGATTAGCATCAACAACAATCATGGTTATAGCAAGCAGAAGTCCGACTTATCACACAAGTACATCTCACCCTCGGCTTGAGTCCCTAGTACAGGCTCAACCTCGGCCTCCCCTGAAAAATTGTCATAGAAAGGGATGGGCTACACTTAGCTCAGCGAGAGTTAACGATCATAGTAGGTTTTGTAAACATTTTCGACATTTAGAAAACCCTTTTTAAAACGTGCCATGCATAAGTTGCAATGAAAGTACAAGAATTAACGAGCAAGAAGTAACACATGACTCCACCCTCCGAGGTCTTCAAGGGCCCAAGCGAAGGTAGGTTTACCATATATCAAAGGATACAGTTTTCTTTGCAGTTGTTGTAGTCGGCCAGCTTGGAATCAATCTTCATCACTTTTCCCAACTCTAAACACCGGGGACCATGGTAGTCGAGACCTAGTGGTAGCCCTATGCTACCCAGGGGAAACGAATGCTACCATACCCATAATTATGGTTGCAACCATCGCGCATGCAAACATTATCATGATAAACAATATATATGCATCAATAGGTAAACGAGGCAACAAAGTAGGTTACCTCCGATCACATAATCATGTAACCAATCTTGAAGATATTCTAGTAAGTAAACGTGTAAATAATTATAACATCTTACATTTAGAATTCATATAGTCATGTAGACAGGAAACAATTATAATATCTTGCATTTAGAACTTATAAGATATAATGTGGAAGTCAACAAGGAAGGTTGCCTCATCATGCAAGTGTTTAAACATGTAGTGACTTCAACACCTCTACATTAGCCTAACTTAATCAATTAATTCACCTATTTTTCCAAACTCTAATTAACCTGATTTTGGTCTAGAATTAAATCTTATCAAATGTAGATAACTCTAGAATCAAACGGAACTCAATTCGGAGTTGAATTGAGTGAGATAGGGCTTTCGGAAAATTGTTGCGCAAAGCTGTCAGAGAAATCGGGCGAGTAACTCGCCCGGCTTAGTCAACCGGCTTTTACAAAAAATTTGGTCAAATATCGGTCGAGTAGCCGGGCGAGTTTAGTCGACCGGCTTAGTCAACCGACTTGGGAAAAATACACCCGTAAAATCTCATTTTTCTACTCATTTTCTTGTTATCTTTCTCCCAACCTTCAACAAGTATTCAAGCATAGTCTAGATGGTTTATTAACAACATTCATGAGTTCCAACAACCAACCACAACACCCTCCAATCTACAATTCATCTCCAAAACTTAGAATCTAATACAACTCGTAAACATTGAGATTAACATTCCAAGTTCAAAAATGCTAGTTCCATGCTTTCCATTGTTGCCTACAAGTTACACATACATTCAATACACACATAAGATCCATACTAAGCTCAACCTACAACTTTTCAAGAACACCTAACATAGATTAGGAAAATCCTAGATCTACAATCAATTTTCACATTTAAGCTCTTGTATGCAACTATAACAAGACTAGTAACTCATAATCATCAAATAGCTTGAATGAACTCTTTAAAAATTGGTTTTGAAAAATCCCTCACCTCACTTGTGCAAGCAATTGATAATTCAAGGTTGTAGGATGCAAGACAAGCTCGAAAATAGCTAGAAATGGCTGGACAAAGCTTCTTCTACTCCTTCTTCTTCTTCTTTCTCTCTTTTCAAGCTTGTTGTATGTGTATATGTGTGTGCTGAAAACGTGCGTGTGTGTATGTGTAGTGTTTTTGTGTATGTATTAGTGGGTTTGTGTGTGTTTTGAGTGGGAGAGAATAGTGTAAGTTAGGTGAGCAAATATCAAGAGGGCAAATGATGAGAGTGCCTTCCAACTAAGTCATGTTTTGCTAGTTTGCCCTTTTTGGTTGAGTTACGACTAATTAGTTACTACTCATGACTTATTTGAGTACAATTAATGCCTATGACACGTAAAACTCCATAATGCACGTAATTGAACATTTCAGCACGTAAAACGATGAATATGCACGTTAAATGATATTAATGCTCATTAATTATTGTTATTTCTTATGAAATGATATGAATGCACTATGAACAATATAATTATATATAGATTCTCATGCCGGGTTTTACATCCTCTCTTCCTTAAAAGAATTGCAACCTCGTAATTTCTTCTGACCTTGCAAATAACTCCGGATATTGTTTTTCCATCTGATCCCGCAACTCCCAGGTTGCTTCCTCAATACCATGGTTGTTCCACAATACCTTTACCATAGGAATCTTCTTCCTACGCAACTCCCGATCTTGTACGTCCAAGATTTGCACGGGTCTTTCTTCGTAGGAGAGGTTCTCACGAAGTTGTAGCGGTTCCGGATCCAATATATGAAAAGAGTCGGGTTGATACTTCCTTAACATCGAGACATGGAACACGTCATGTATACTAGAAAGATTCGTTGGTAGACTCAACCGGTATGCTAACTTGCTAATTTTCTTTACAATCTCGAATGGTCCCACGTACCTCGGACTTAATTTGCCACTCTTACCATGCCGAATCAACCCCTTTCGAGGAGACAATTTCAGAAACACCTTATCACCTTCTTCAAATTCCAAGTCTCTTCTTCTTCTATCGGCATAACTTTTCTGCCTACTCTGTGCGGTGAGCATCCTCTTCCGGATCAAATGCACATTCTCTATCTTTTCCATCTTCCGGATCAAATGCACATTCTCTATCTTTTCCATTATCTCCGGCAATAATGTAGGATCAACAACCTTCATCTCACAAACCTCACTCCAATATAGAAGAGATCTACACTTTCGTCCGTACAAGGCCTTGTAAGGTACCATGCCAATCGTTGCTTGGTAACTGTTGTTGTAGGCAAACTCTACCAACGGCAAGTGTTTTTCCCATGTTCCTCCAAAATCCAATGCACAAGCTTGTAGCATGTCCTCCAAGATCTGAATGGTCCTTTCGGACTGCTCGTCAGTTTGAGGATAGTAGGTTGTACTGAAGCTCAACTTTGTCCCCATCGCCTCTTGAAACTTTTGCCAAAACCGCGATGTAAACCTAGGATCTCTGTCAGACACTATGCTCATGGGTACACCATGCAATTTCACAATGTTAGCTATGTACAAATCAACTCGTTTCTCCAAGCTATCCGTCTTATTCATTGCGATAAAATGAGTTGTCTTCGTTAACCAATCCACGATCACCTAAACAGTATCACAACCTCGTGGTGACCTCGGCAATTCCGTCACGAAATCCATCGTTACGTGCTCCCATTTCCATTGTGGAATTTCCAAAGGTTGCAAAAGTCCTGTGGGTCTTTGATGTTCTGCCTTAACTCTTTGACATGTCAAAGAACGTGACACAAACTCCGCAATCTCCCGCTTCATATTGTTCCACCAATAGAATTGGCTCAAATCTTGATACATCTTCGTTCCTCCATGATGCATTGTATACCGCGTGTTATGAGCCTCTTCAAGTACCTTTCTCTTCAACTCTGGGTCATTCGGTATACAGACTCAGTTTCGAAATCTCCACAATCCATCTTGCTATTTGAAATTCGGATTGTCTTCCTTTATCTTCTGGAATTGTGGATCTTGTTGTTGAGCTTCCTTAATTTAAGATAACAACGATGATTGAATCATTAAATGAGCATTCATCCCCAACTTCGCCAAACCTGCCTTTCGGCTCAGTGCATCCGCTACCACATTAGCCTTTCCGGACACATAGTTAATGGTGCAATTGTAATCCTCCAAGAGTTCCATTCACCTTCTTTGCCTCATATTTAACTCTTTCTGGGAGAACAAGTATTTTAGACTCTTGTGGTCGGTGAAAATCTCAAACTTGCTCCCCCATAAATAATGCCTCCATTTTTTCAATGCAAACACTATCACCGCCAACTCTAGCTCATGAGTGGGGTAATTTACCTCATAGGGCTTCAATTTCCGAGAGGCATAAGTAATGACTTGATCATTTTGCATCAAAACACATCCTAACCTCTCCTTCGAAGCATCATTGTAAATGACAAACCCTTGGCTTCCCTCGGGCAATGCTAAGATAGGAGCGGCTGTCAATTTCTTCTTCAACTCTTGGAAACTATTTTCACACTTACCGTCCCATGTAAAACTCACCTTCTTTTGTGTCAATCTCGTAAGAGGTCCCACAATTTTTGAGAAATCCTTTACGAACCTCCGATAGTACCCGGCTAACTCAAGAAAATTGCGTACTTCCGTAACATTCTCGGGCTTCTTCTATGTCTGTACCACTTCAATCTTTGATGGATCCACTATTATGCCCGCTTGGGAGATTATATGCCCCAAGAAAGCAACCTGTTGAAGCCAAAATTCGCATTTGCTAAACTTAGCATACAACTGATGTTCTCTCAACTTCTGTAACACCATATGTAGATCCTTCTCATGCTCTTCCTCTGTCTTGGAATACACCAAAATATCATCTATGAATATCACCACAAACTGATCCAAGTAAGGCTGGAACACCCTGTCCATCAAGTCCATAAAGGTAGCATGAGCATTTGCTAGTCTAAACGGAATTACAACAAACTCATAATGTCCGTACCTTGTCCTAAAAGCTGACTTAGACACATCTTCTTTTTTTATGCGAAGCTGATAATAACCCTGCCTCAAATCAAACTTCGAATAAAGTTTGGCTCCTTGTAATTGATCAAATAGCTCATCTATCAATTGCAAGGGATATTTATTCTTGACAGTCATATGATTCAAACCTCAATAATCGATACATAGCCTCAAGGTGCCATCTTTCTTCTTCACAAACAATACTAGGGCTCCCCAAGGAGATGAACTAGGTTGAACAAATGTTTTTTCTAGCAATCCTTGCAATTGAATCTTCAACTCTTGCAATTCAGTCGGGGCCATTCGATACGGTGCCTTTGAGATAGGTTGAGTACCTGGCAATACCTCAATCATAAAGTTAATTTCCCTATTTGGTGGCAATCCCAGTAATTCTTCCCGAAATACATCAACATATTCTCTTACCACCGGCACCTCTATGAGCTTAACTTGATCAGTTGGCTTATTAATCAAATAAGCCAAGTATCTACCGCATCCCTTCCTCATTAATCTCACAGCTTTGATAGATGAGATAATAGCATTACTTGAAGTATCACATCTATCCTTTACCTCAATTACAGGTTGACCCGGTACCTGAAACTTCACAATCTTCGTCCGGCAATCCAATTGGGCATAGTTGTGAGCTAACCAATCCATTCCCAATATAATATCATATTTTTGAAAAGGGAATACAACGAGATCCACCAAAAATTCCCGGCCTTTTATGTGAATTTTACATTCCTTGCATCCATATCTAGAAATGTACTTGGTACCCATAGGGTTGCTAACTTCTACATGACATGTTAATGGTTCTACTTGCAATTTGATGCGATGCACACATTGAGGTGTAATGAAAGAATGAGTAGCTCCGGGATCGATAAGTACATTTACCAATTGTTGTAAAATTAAGAAAGTACCTTCAACCATGGCTGCAGCCTCTGGAATCTCCTCTTGATCAACAGCATATACCCGGGCTTGAACCCTCTGTGCCGATGCATTCCTAACGGCCTAATTCGGTACACTTATATTTTGCCGCCTCGGACAATCCCTAGCTAAGTGTTGATTACTTCCACAAGCCAAACACTTACCCGTTTTCTTCCAACACTAGGCCTTAACATGCCCCTTTTTACCACAATGGTCACACGCCACATTCTTAGCAGTCGTAGCACTACCTGAAGAACCACTAGCCGATTGAGTAATTGAAGCACTCGGTTGTGGTCGAGTAGGAACTGACCTTGCTTGACTTGAAGCTTGACTCTAGACTGAGTATGATCTTTGTGGTGCTTGTGACAACATCGGTCTCTTACTCACTTGACTCGGTCCCCCACGAGTATCCAATCTCATCTTCTCAACTCGCGATGTCGAATCAACCATCTCGGCATAATCAGTGAAACGGTGAGATGCAAGAAAATCATGAATCTCGGGTCTTAGTCCCCGAACAAAGTGTTTGATCCTTGCACTTTCTGTTTGGACCAACCCTAGCAAATACTTGGAGAGTTTGTTGAATCGAGCTTCGTACTGTACCACAGACAAGCTTCCTTGCCTCACAGTGAGGAACATTTCTTCTTCTTTTTTTCTCAAGCCACCTCCGATACATAGTTTCCTTTGAAAGACCTCACAAAGTTAGCCCATGTTGTTGGGGCCATTTCGCTCCCAACGAACCTTCTCATTTCTCCACCATTCCTCCGCATCCTCTTCCAACAAGAAAGTTGCAAAGGCCACCTTCTTCTCATCATTGTAATCCATGGCCACATAAATCTTCTCCACCTTGGCAAGCTTTACCTCCGCTTTCTCACTATCAGGCTCACCCAAGAACTTATAAGGTTCATACCCTATGAAGCCCTTCAATGTATCATCTCTATCACCTCGGTGATTGTTGTTGTCGTTGCCACCACCGTTGTTGTTATTGTTATTATTGTTAGTTGCAGTTGTTGCTGCTATGGCTGCTGCTTGCTGTTTCATAGCTCTGCTCATGCGGTCTATCACGGTTGCTATCATGTTAAACATGGCTATCCCAGGGTTAGCTGGGTCAACATTTCCTGTTCCTTGGGTTCCGGCATTTGCACGGGTGTTACGACCTGCCATTTATAGACATAGTACATGGACCCCTCATAGTTATATGATACCCATACATTATGATATAAGATGAGTGTAATTGTACTATAATTATTTCTAAGATGAAAAATTATAGATAAATTAACATTGATATGGTATAGTGTATGGCCATACTTATTTACATGATCTCATATTAGCAAGAAATAAATACTGCACTTACGCACATATTATTCACATATAGACACATAAGTCACCTTATCACATAAGGAATTCAAAACATCTCTCAAGTAATTCATTTTCCTATTTAACGCATCTACCCACGGACCATTTTTCTCAACCCGAACAGTCGCTAACCTAGGTTAGCTCTGATACCACCTAAAGGTGTCATGCCCCGACCCCGACTCGTCGCCAAGACAAGGTCGGTACATGAAGCGGACGAAATAGATAACTTGTACAATCATCAGTTCATAGCCTAAACATGTATAAAATCCACAAGTAACTTCAAGAAGGGTGCCAAAAATCTTTGGCATTTTAACTTACATTAACATGTTCATACCTATATACAAGGCCTAGTATTACCCACAAGGCATGTTGCAAACATCAATGCCTTCAAGACCTCAAAAGAATAGGCTAAAAGCGAGAATACAATCCAACATTTAGAAGGTTAGTTACATAACCAAATCCAAAAGAATATTACAATACAAGAAGTTGATCTATATTAACATAGTTCAACAACAAGATTAGCATCAACAACAATCATGGTTACAGCAAGCAGAAGTCTGACTCATCACACAAGTACGTCTCGCCCTCGGCTTGAGTCCCTAGCACAGGCTCAGCGTCGGCCTCCCCTGAAAAATTATCATAGAAAGGGATGAGATACACTTAGCTCAGCGAGGGTTAACAGTCACAGTAGGTTTTGCTAACATTTTTGACATTTAGAAAACCCTTTTTAAAATGTGCCATGCATAAGTTGCAATGAAAGTACAAGAATTAACGAGCAAGCAGTAACACATGACTCTACCCTCCGAGCTCCTCAAGGGCCCAAGCGAAGGTAGGTTTACCATATATCAAAGGATACAGTTTTCTTTGCAGTTGTCGTAGACGGCCAGCCTGGAATCAATCTTCATCACTTTTCCCAACTCCAAACATGAGGTGATATCCGGATAAACACCGGGAACTATGGTAGTCGAAACCTACTAGTTGCCCTATATTACCCAGGGGAAACGAACGCTACCATACCCATAATTGTGGTTGCAACCATCGCGCATGCAAGCATTATCATGATAAACAAGATATATGCATCAACAGGTAAAGGAGGCAACAAAGTAGGTTATCTCCGATCACATAATCATGCAACCAATCTTGAACATATTCCAGTAAGTAAACGTGTAAATAATTACAACATCTTACATTTAGAATTCATATAGTCATGTAGATAGGCAACAATTATAATATCTTGCATTTAGAACTTATAAGATATAATGTGGAAGTCAACAAGGAAGGTTGCCTCATCATGCAAGTGTTTAAACATATAGTGACTTCAATACCTCTACATTAACCTAACTTAATCAATTAATTCACCTATTTTTCCAAACTATAATTAACCTGATTTTGGTCTAGAATTAAATCTTATTGAAAGTAGATAACTCTAGAATCAAACGGAACTCAATTCGGAGTTGAATTGAGTGAGATATGGCTTCCGGAAAATTGTTGCGCAAAGTTGTCAAGGAAGTCGGGCGAGTAACTCGCCCAGCTTAGTCGACCGGCTTTTACAGAAAATTTGGTCAAATGTCGGTCGAGTAGCTGGGCGAGTTTAGTCGACTGGCTCAGTCGACCGACCTGGGCAAAATACACCCGTAAAATCTCATTTTTCTACTCATTTTCTTGCCATCTTTCTCCCAATCTTCAACAAGTATTCAAGCATACTCTAGATGGTTTATTAACAACATTCATGAGTTCCAACAACCAACCACAACACCCTACAATCTACAATTCACCTCCAAAACTTAGAATCTAATACAACTCGTAAACATTGAGATTAACATTCCAAGTTCAAAAATGCTAGTTCCATGCTTTCCATTGTTGCCTACAAGTTACACATATATTCAATACACACATAAGATCCATACTAAGCTCAACCTACAACTTTTCAAGAACACCTAACATAGATTAGGAAAATCCTAGATCTACAACACACCAAATACTCAATTTTCACATTTAAGCTCTTGTATGCAACTATAACAAGACTAGTAACTCATAATCATCAAATAGCTTGAATGAACTCTTTAAAAATTGGTTTTGAAAAATCCCTCACCTCACTTGTGCAAGCAATTGATAATTCAAGGTTGTAGGATGCAAGACAAGCTCGAAAATAGCTATAAATGGCTGGACAAAGCTTTTTCTACTCCTTTTTCTTCTTTCTCTCTTTTCAAGCTTGTTGTGTGTGTATATATGTGTGTTGAAAACGTGTCAATGTGTGTGTAGTGCTTTTGTGTGTGTATTAGTGGGTTTGTGTGTGTTTTGAGTGGGAGAGAATAGTGTAAGCTAGGTGAGCAAATATCAAGAGGGCAAATGATGAGAGTGCCCTCCAACTAAGTCACGTTTTGCTAGTTTGCCCTTTTTGATTGAGTTACAACTAATTAGTTACTACTCATGACTTATTTGAGTACAATTAATGCCTACGACACGTAAATCTCCATAATGCATGTAATTGAATATTTTGGCACGTAAAACGATGAATATGCACGTTAAATGATATTAATGCTCATTCATTATTGTTATTGCTTATGAAATGATATGAATGCACTATGAACAATATAATTATATATAGATTCTCGTGCCGGGTTTTACAAAATGACTTAAATGTAACATCGGAGTTTGTAGCTAAAAGGATTTGTTGTGAAAAAGAAATTAACCAAGCATTAATACAACATTCCAGGGTAATTCATCTTGCTACAATAACACTGAAGTATTTCAAAAACAAGTACAACCTCTTCAAATTGTCAATCTCATGTAAAATTTAGAATATTAAAATGAAGAAAGCTATTTGAAGGTTCAAAAAAAATACAAAATGAGCTTTTTTTCTCCTTCAATGCATCCCAAAAGTCTAACAAGGACTCTATGTTGGAGTTTAGTGATCAATATAACTTCATTCTTGAACTCTTCAACATACGGACTAGAATTTTTAAGTTTTTTCATTGCTCCCCTGCATATGTCATATACACAGTAAGATGAGATTTCAGGAAAGATTACCTGGGCTTTAGAATCCTAATATCAAGTACAAGTAGAAACATAAAAGGAGAACATAAAGCAAACTCATAGAGAATAGGCCAACAAAGAACCTTTGTAGATAAATCAAGTTAAAGGAGTTTTGAATATTAGCAATTACCTCGAATTCAAGTTGTAGGCAAAAAATAACGGAAAAGAGATATATGTAACAATAGAACACCTTAAGCTCACAGACGCTAGTCTATGGATTCTCCAGGCGCTCCCCGATCATGTTGTTCATCTGTGTCAGACATCCCATCACTCTCACTACCAGTTCCACTACTTTCACTATGTTCTCCTAAACCAACCTTAGATCTTTGTGAAGTACTTCTCTCACCAGCACTTCTGGAAGCCTCACTGTCAATTCCTTGAAGTAAAAAATAAATCATTAAAAAAAGAGTCGAAAGGTTAACAGATACAATTGATATCAATAAGGTTATGTTCTTTAATAACTCTCGAATACCTATTAATTCAAATACCCCAAGGGATACACAAGTTCTTATAGTCAATAATACATGTAATAGAAAATCAACAAATACTAAAAAGAACCTCCGTGCCGGAAATGATTTATCACCCCATTCAGCAACAAAAACTAACACAAATGTGCTAAAGATAGTATGAATCGATTGAATCCTAACATTAAAATCCACAAACCCTAACTTTAAAATCAAGAAATTCAACTCTAATCCAGCCCTAATTCACCAACTTTCGGGTAAAAATTCAAACACAAAATTATGTGTGTAAAATCAACTCAAATCAGCGCTAATTCACCAATTCTCAGTTAAGAAATTTTGAACAAAATATTCAACAAATGGCTTACATGTACAAATACATACATATATCGCATATATACATCAATATAGATATATTATTGATAAAATCTCCTGAAAATGGGTAAATTTTTTATTATATTTTAAATTTATAAATTAATAATTGGGTTTTGGGTTTCGATTTTTTTGAATACTTAAAACCAAAATCTATCGGTTTATCCATTGATTTTTACTTATAAAAATCAAAACCGATCAATTATATTTTAAATTTATAAATTTCCAACTTAGACAATAACATTATCTTTGGATCATATTATTTTTTTTTCTTTTTCTTTTTCCAATTAGTCTCATATATATTACAAGAAGTTTTTCCTTTTTATCAAACAAAAGATGGAAAATATAGAAGAGATTCAAGAGTTTTATTCAGTGATGATTAGAAACACATAATTTATACTCATATATAAATAATTTTTTTGGTGACGACTAAATTGATTTTTCAACCCTGAAATATTCAAAAAATACTCATATTTTTAATAAAAATTTGTGGTGACTGGGGACTGCAGTCTCTACTCACTAAGAGATGGCTCTGCTTTGAGTATGGTGTAATATTTTTATACAACCAAAGATATAGATAAGTGAACTTCAATGTTTATGGCACTCAGGATAATTTAAATACTTGGTTCAAATTAGCATTAGTGCTCAAATCTTTGGTGTTTGGAAAAGAAATAAATGCTTTATTGGAGCTTAATTTAGATTTACCTTCATTAGAAGTAATTAGTATGATAATTCACTAATAAAATGTATATATGCAATTGAATTAAAAAAAAATGAATTCAATAATATATATGGTTTACTAAAATTGAATAAAATTTAACAAAAAATAATAAACTATCAAAAACAGTATGTATATATATATATATATATATATAAGATTGTATTTGGAGGAAAACTGTATAAGAGTTAAGGGAAACTGTACTTAGAACAAGAATTGAGATTGAATAAAGACAATATATGCGTTAGTAAAATTTATAATTATAAAAAATATATATAAATTTGAACAAATACTTAAAAGATAACTAATAAGGTTTTAAACTCAACATTTTAATGGAAAAATCAATCATCATCACATAATATTTATACTGTTATATATATGTATTATATTTGAAGTTAAAATCATATCCAATTATCTTCATATTTTTAATATTAGTCTATAGGAGGTGGTTTACTATAAATATTTTCTTTAATACTAGACATAAGCGGCAGTTTTGCAATAGTTTAATAAAAAAATATAAAAAAACTTTACTTTTATACTTGTCAAAGAGCCTACTAAAAAAACAAAAAAAGAATTCATCACTTATTAACGCCACCTTAAAAATATGTTTTACATTTCACATATATGACAGTAACAATAAAACGCATCTTAACTTCATTTGTAAATAAATAAAAAATTATAATACTTAGTTGTAGAAAATTTAAGCCGGGAATTTATTCGCTCGTGAAAACGGGTTTTTATATGTATATATAACACATGCATATGTATATGCGTATATATACATTGATGTGGGCTAGATTCCGTGGGTGACAGGGTGGTAGTATTAAATGACTACCTCATCTAGAATTTTAAACTTTTAGTGAGATGTT
The DNA here is from genome assembly GCA_037974665.1 of Ehretia macrophylla. Lineage (NCBI taxonomy): Eukaryota > Viridiplantae > Streptophyta > Magnoliopsida > Boraginales > Ehretiaceae > Ehretia > Ehretia macrophylla. The sequence goes on from CM075776.1 coordinate 35,892,987, forward strand.
TATTATATTATATATTATCTTCAACAAGATCTTTTATCTTCAACACATCCCTACACCTTAGTTTAATAAGTTAGAGAGAGCTTTATTATATTATTTATTATTTTCAACACATCTATATCGTCACACCCTAGTTTAAACTGTTAGAGAATGTTTATTATTTTATTTATTATCTTTCCCCACAAGTATAGGCGGAGTTAATGTAGCAGTGAGACAAGTGTAGGCGGAGTTAATTTTTAGTTTTACACTTATATTTAAACATTTTTAATTTTTTTAAATAAGTATCAGTGAGTTTTGAATTAAAGACCTTTTGGTGGTACCTAGGGTTTCATACTATATTAAATGACCACATTATTTAAAAACTTAAGCTCTTAGAGATGATTTGTTATATTTTTATTTATTTTAACAGTGTATTAAATACTTTATCAAGGCCTACCTTTTTTTTTTTTTGTCAGAATCAAGGCCTACCTGAAGCATCTATTATTGAGTTTCAACAGACGAAACTAGAATCCAGTGCATAAAGAGTGAATTTTTTTTCTGTTTTGGACAAGGAACTGTCCAGAACCGCTTAGGCAATTGCTGCAAGAAAGAATAACCGTTTGAACGGTTCGAATCAGTCCCAACTGTCTAATAATTTTCTCGATTAAATAAAATCATAAATGACAATAATTTAATTTTTCCAAAATATAAAAGCATTTTATCCAAATTTATTTTTCCAGAATACAAAAGAATTTTATCCAAAAAAATAAAGCCAGCAGGCCCTAACTCGAACCACGTCCACATTTGTGCCAAGTTATGGTATTACACTACAACAAAATAGCGTTTCGGCGAAGGACGATTCCCCTCGCCGAGCCCTCGCCGAATGGGTATCGGCGAAGGCCCAGCGAGGGGAATCGTCCCTCGTCGAAACGCTCGTCGGTGAATTGAGGTCCCTCGCCGGCCTCACGCCATTCGGAGACGGCTCGGCGAGGGACCATTTTGACGACTACTATGCGAGGGCAACAAGCCCTCGCCGTGCCCTCGCCTTTTTCGTCCCTTGCCGTGCCCTCGCTTTTTTTGTCACTCACCGTGCCCTCGCTGTTTTCGTCCCTCGCCGTGCCCTCGCTGTTTTCGTCACTCGCCGTGCCCTCGCTGTTTTCGTCACTCGTCGTGCCCTCGTCGTTTTCGTCCCTTGTCGTGCCCTCGCTTTTTTCGTCACTCGTTATGCCCTCGCCACACTCTCGAATATTTTCCCATCGCCGATTAATTAGAGTACAAAATTTATAAATATGAATTTCATATAAAAATTAACTTAATTAAAATTTGACAATCAAAATTCAATTTAAAATTAATATTACAAAGTTTGTTCATTACATATATGATTACAAAATATTTTAATTACATATATAATTACAAAATAGCTATCCCACAATTCTAACTTAACCCTATGCATTTGAATCTTCTCCGAAACTATTCACGAGCTTTGAATCTCCAGAAACTCTTGTCATTGATGAACTTTTGATAGCCTTTCAGATTGAAATTTCACCTCCTTTTGTTCTTCCTTTATCAGTCAACATGAAAGATCCTAGAGGACTATAATACATATTTAGAAATAGAAATCAAATAAATAACAAAAAAAAATTATAAGATAAATGCAATACACAACAATCCATACATTAACGCACCAGGAGGACACTAAAAGAAAACATATAATATATCTTCTATAAAAATTATAGACACACTCAAATCTACCAATTCCACATATTAGCCAAAAGATCAGAGCAAGGCACATCTTAAATCATATTTTTCAAGATATTTTCAAACTCATAACAATTAATTTTTTATTGCACAACCAAACCAAACATTCATCTCAAAAGAAAATTGACATGGTAAAACAAGTTCAAAGAACTACTTGGTAGAACAAAGATAATCAAACCTGAGCTCGAATGTAAAAGAACTACTTAATTGAATATAACCAAAAGCAGATGTTGAACATGACATGGTAAAGCAAGTTCAAAGAAGCACTAGTACAAATATACCTGAAGATCCCTTTGTTGAGCCAGAAGTTTCATCTTTTGCTCTTTATCTTCTTTCAATCTAAGAATGAATAAAACTAATTGGTTACTCAGATGCACCAAAAGTGTAATTATAAGATTGCACACATATAGAGCGAGTATTATAAAGTTAATGTTTGGGGCTTTCTTTCACTTTTCCAAGTTCTGTAATGACCTTTCCTTGCAAAGAAACACAAACATGAATGCAAGGTAGCCTATAAGTAAAAAAGACTATAAGTATTGCAGGATAGGACTGCCAAAAGGAACCAAACATTAATTTAGTTATTACAGGCCACTATTCTAAGATAAGCTATTGATTAATTACATACTTTAACTTAATAACTAGAGACTATTTTATCATACTATTACAAAGCTAATAGTTGTGACACCCATCACACTATTCTCTAAATAATGACACTATCATCTTTAAACCCTTCAATTACTTCTTTTTCTTTTTTAAAGAAAATATTGGTTATTACAATCTTCCCTCGTTATAAAAATTTCATCCTCAAAACTTCACTCATTACTTTCACTTTGTAAGAGGTACAAATTGTTTCTTTTCATTCCTTCTTGATCATCATATTTTTGGCAGGCTTCTTTTATCAGACTTTAACAAAAATAAAACCTTGTAATAAGAGTTTCTTTAATCCTACTAACCATTTGATGTGAACTTCATTCACTATACTTGCTCCACTACTTAATCAAAAGTCTACAACTTGAGAAGTCTTCATCAAGAATCATCTCTTGACTTAGGAGTCATGCACTTCGTAAACATGATAAATGCCCAACAATCAACAAAAACTCAGTTATTACTCAAATTATTAACCAAATCCTGCCTTCACGAATACATTTAAAATTCTTTGTGACCCCTCGATTTCCCATAGGAAACTCAAGCAAAACAAATATAGTAGCATGATAGAATTCTCACATTCACAAATATCTTGTAATAGAAATGGTCTCAAATTAATCTCGGGTGATTCCTTATGCAAAAGCTAAACCTCTCAAAAACAAATCAATCGACATTCCAAAACTTTCAGGATACATTCTTTCCATGCTTTCATTATAATCAAATTTCACTTCAAATTAGAAAGAGAATGCACCAACATAAAGATCATTACTTGCTTATTCGCTTGCTTGTGAAACTATTTTGCACTTAATCTTATCATAGTTAACACCAACTCATCCCATAAAAACCTTTTATCAAACAACACATGCTCAACTCAAAAACAATAACTAACATGTTAACAATACTATAAGAAATCTTACAACACTTTTAGATTATACAAAAGAGAGCACCCACATCATAAAACATGTTAAAAATCATACATTCAATTAGTTACGAGCTTTGAATCATAAAGTTACAACATTAAAGAAACTAAACACACATAGTAAATGCAAATAACTCATGAATCCCTTACTTGATTTAGTTTCCCACTCCGATTAGACTCCTATTCCTTTTTGAACCTATTTTGAAAAACAAAACAAATAAAGTTATAAAAATTGAAATAAATCTGAAAATTAAAAAAAAAATCTCGAAAATTAAAAAAAAAACGAAAATGACAAAAAATAAAAAATATAATGACACATAAAAATCATACCTTAAATACTACAAAACAAAAAAAAAACTATATATATATATATATATATAAATATATATATGTACATATATGTAAATATATAACAAAAAAAAAAAAGAAACTAACCTTGATGCAAAGGATTGAGGGTGAGTTGACGGGTAGGGTGGGTTGACGGGTAAGGAGATGTGGGGGGTGGGTTCACGGGTAAGGGTTGGGTTCATGGGTAGGGGGTAGGGGGTGGGGGGTGGGTTTGCCACGTTGGGGGGGGGGGTGGGGTACACGGGTAAGGGGGTACGGGGGTAGGGTATGCTTCTCTGCTGGGTGGGAGGGGTAGGGGATGCGAGTAGGGGGGGTGGGTACCTGCTGCGCAGAGTGGGAGGGGGGTGTGAGGGTGTGGGTGGTGGGGTTTTTTTTTTGTTTTTTGAAAGTGGAGATCAGATAAGGCACGTTGCCTCATCTGATCTCTTTCTGGGCGACGACCCAGCGTGAGACTGGGCCGCCGCCCAGAAACCAATGGGCAGGCCCATTGGTGCAACCAATGGGCCTCGCCCATTGGATTATTTATAGGAGACGGACCAGTAGGTCCGTCTCCTATTTAATTTTTTTATTATTATTATATTTACAGTTTTTTTCAATATTAATTTGTTTTACATTTTTTTCATCATGAATATTATATAAATTTAATATTACTTTGTTTTTTTTCACTTTTTTTTATTATCTTCACTTTTTTTTTACATATTAATTTGTTTAACTAAAGAATAACATAATTAGTATAATAATTACATATTATATTTTGTTTTTAATTATGATTTGTTTATTAACTTTATATTTACAGTTTTTTTTCAATATTAATTTGTTTTACTTTTTTTTCATCATGAATATTATATAAATTTAATATTCCTTTGTTTTTTTCCCTTTTTTTTACATATTAATTTGTTTAACTAAAGAATAACATAATTAGTATAATAATTACATATTATATTGTGTTTTTAATTATGATTTGTTTTTTAACTTTAAACTTTAAACAAATTTATTTAATATGTTTTTTCATATTTTCATCAAAATAATTATATTAATTAGCTAATAGTTTGTTTTTCCTCACAATTATCTTTTTATTTATTATATTTTACTTCTTTTTCTTGTTGTTTAAGTTGTTAATAATAATTGCATTAGCTAATATGAAATGCGATGGCCCCGTTTTGGAATAGACATAGCGAGACACCTGTTTTGCTTGCATTGTGTTCACGTGCACGCCACGTGGCAGAAAATCGTCCAAACTAATAGGGCCCCGGTTTCGAAATGAGATGGACACATCAGCTTTTAAACCTTGAAACTGGCGTGCACGCATGTCCCCAATTATTTGACACATCCAAAACCAATGGTGGACAGTCATGTGTCCGCGAACCATTAGTTGATATCTTGACCCTTACAAAAAATGAAGATTTGTCTTCATATGCTCACGAAGCTATCAATCTTCGCATTCAATGACCTTCATCCTATAAATAGCACTTGACAATGCGTTTTCTCATAGCATCTTAAATTTATAATTGTACTTTTCATCTAAAAAGTTTGAAGGATGAGTAAGGATCAACCACATCTGAAAGATTCTGTTCGAGTCACTATTAAAGAAGAGGTGGATACAATGAAGGAGTATTCAAATTACTCCAAGTTTGTTAAACCCGCCCTTGATCTAAATGCTCTGCCAAAATACGACGGATACATTTCGAATGCCCAAGTAGGCCAGCTCGTTCAAGACCAAATGATGCGGATCCAGTGCCCAAACTTTTTCCCTTAATATCTTTATCTTTTTAACCTCGTTGAAAGTATCGGCATTAGTAATCTTTAATTATGTTAGGTATTAAGTAGTTGTGTTGCTGTATTAAAAAGGATGATATGTAATCCTTTATTAATTATCAATGTAAAATTAGGCAAATGTTTGTAATGCATTAACTATTATAATAAAATGCTTTAATTATAATTATGTTTTGTTGATTACAAATAAGTAATTGTTTATATTTTGCAGTACGTTAAATATTAATATTGCATATAATTTATATTTTACGTAGACAACAATTTGTCCCATAAATTGTTTAAAGGATGTAAACATGTTTTTATTTATAGTAAAAGTCATATTTTATTTTGTAAGTAATGATGAATAAAGTATTGTTACAATCAAAGCCGAAATTTCGAAGCTTTACTCGAGTTATATACACACCAATCCAGGACATTTTAAGAAGGAAAATTATTAGTCAGTAGCTATATGTATAATTATTTAAAACCAATAATTCATATTATTTAATTTAAATTTAATGCTTTTAAAACACTCATTAGATTTAATAATCGTAATTGTTAAATGTACACTTTAAGACTAATCGGTGAGGGAAGTTCTTGTCCCTTGATATTTTGGCGACGGAACGTCACCTCCCTCGCCGGTTCGGCGAGAGAAGTCTCTGTCCCTCACCGATTCGGCGAGGGCAAGAGTCGGGCCTCGCCGATTTGGCGAGGGCAAGATCCGCCCTAGCTGATTCGACGAGGGCAAGAGTCGGCCCTCGCCGATAAAGCGAGGGCAAGAGTCGGCCCTCGCCAATTCGGCGAGGGCAAGGCCTCTCTCGCCAAGCCCTCGCCAAAAAAGCGAAGGCACGGCGACGCCTGTCGCCGAGACCAATTTTTCTTGTAGTGTTAGTAGAACCGAATATTCTGTAGGTTCACTCCAGTCACGACATGGGTGCCTCTTGGGGTTCAAATTCAAATGTCAAATCTAACCTATTTAAATAGAGATAAGTGGATTTAATTTATTTTATTTTTTTTATGTGGACACTTCAGCTTTCTCAATGTTTCACTTCTCATTTTTTCCCATGTTGATTCTATAACTTTGAGCTCAATTTCTTCATTCATCTTTTATTTGTTTCAACCAAATTAATAAATATACTATGATCATCTACTCACAAAGATCAACACATAAATACTTGGTCCTTCCCATTAGAGGTGTAAGACGCACTTAAATTGGATCAAAGTTAGCTCATTTACTTAGGTTAAACTCAAATGTCAATAGATACGTACTGATTACAAATGGAGCGAAACTTCGGGTAGAATTTTTTTAAAAATAAACTTATATAATTAATAGATATTAAGAAATAAGTTTTTCCAAATACAAAATTACCGGTCACATATGAAATAGAATAAATGACATAATTAATAGATATAATGATGGATTTTTGGGAAGCATGCTGCAGCTGTTTACTGGAATCCCAAGTGGTTCTTGGCTACCGGAGCATCCATTGTTGTTGTTTTTTCTGAGGCTCGTTTTTCGCATTGATTGATATCGATGTGGTTTCTTATGTTGGAATTCGTTCTTGGTAAGATATTCGATCCTTATATGATTTATTTATATTGTATCTTTTCAATACGTAGTAGGAAGGCTCTGCATCTACATATTTTTCCATCTTTCCTTGTTTTGTATATCTTTTTTTTTCTGCCTGATTTTAGACTGATTATATTTGATACTGGTCATTTATTTTTCTTTGCTATGAAGGGAAAGTTTCCTTCAATTACGTTTAGGTGACTGCCATTTTTAAGATTGATTATCTCTTCAAGCATTTTAAATATCATTCTATTTTTATCACAAATTTATCACCTCCTAAATGGATACTTAATTGATATTTTAAAACAAAAAAAAATTATTTCTCTTTTGCTTTTTAATTTTAACACGTCAACTAAATATCTACATAAAAAATAATAAACTACTAATGAGAATAAAGTGATATTTAATATGATTCTCCGATATAATAAAATGTTAGCCCATAATAAAAAAATGTTCCACATCATGATTGTCAAGTTGAGGGTTATAATAAGACTTCGGAATATTTTAATTTAATATTATTGAAGATTCTTCGCAGAAGATATGTATTATGGAAATCCTTCATTTTTTAATACAAGAATTATAAGTTGTCTCCTCATGGCAATTTGAAACAAATAAATCAATAAGAGCCAAATAACTAGCCTTCTTTAATCGAAGATTTGTCTGCCAATGACGAATGTAGTACCAAACAAGTTGACGAGACAAATAGCTAGTCTTTTTAAGTCATGTAAAGGATTGTCGATGGACCACTCATGAATTGATCTAGTATAATTCTTATTTCAAATTTTAAAAAAATTATAATTAATGTAAAATAATTTAAATCTTTATATTAAAAAAATAAGTTAATACTTATCATAGTCCCTTGATTATGAGACTTGAGAATTTTTAATCCTTTAACTTTTAAAATGAACATTTTAATTCCTAAAATATATTAGCACGACGTCGTAATTCCGTCTATTCTTTAACGGAATAGTCATATGTTATACACGTGAGCTCTAAACCGAAAACCTTTTAGGGCAAATTAGGGTATTTTCAATGGCTTGTACTATTCACAAAAACTTACTATTTTTAATAATTTTTAGAGATACGAGTCTCTACTTTAACTTAAATCTCTAATGTGGTCCACTACTTTTTAGAGATTTAAACTAAAATAGAGGCACAATCACTTTTTAGATATCTAAATTTGTTGCTAAAAAAATAAATTAGGTCTCTATTTTAACTTAAAACTCTAAAAAGTGATGGACCTTATTAAAAATTTGAGTTAAAATAAAGATCTGTATCTTTAAAAATTATCAAAAATAGAAAAAATTTATAAATAATGTACCATTTTTTTTATCATTGGAAATACCCTTAATAAGTCCGTTATTTTCTTCAATCTTCTTTTTTTTTTTTCTTCTTCTTCGTTGCCGCTGCATCATCTTCTTCTTCATCGCAGCAATTTCAACTTCTTTTTTTTTGTTCAAACAGAAATTTCAACTTCGGCGTCGCTGAAAATATATAGATATATATACACGTATATATAAACTACTCCAGGTCAAACCCAATTGGCCACCATTAAAGAATGCCACTGCAATTTTTCTTCTTCGTTTATGCTGTATGAATATATATGTGTGTGTATATATATATATAAATATATATACGTATATATGTATATCTTTTTCTCCGCTGGTGAGCCCTATGGAGACGGATTGGGTACTTGAAGGAAACAAAATCAAAGGGGTACTTGAGTACTTGAAGGAAACAAAATCAAAGAAAATGGACATGAATTCTGGGTCCTTTGCGAAAAAATATGCAAATATATGTTTTTATTCCCTCAGAAGAACAATTGAATAGTTGGCCTTTTCAAGTCGCTTGGAATCGATTAAAGAACTCCAATATCATTAGCCTTTATTGGATTTTGCTTTTCTCTGCGAAGGATTGATGGCGGAGGTGTGGGGTGTGGAAGTGGTGGAGGTGCCAGCAACAAATAAGAAGAATAATGGTGGATATGGTATTTGTGTCGGCGGTAAAGAAGCGAAGGAGAAGAATGGCAGAAATGGTGATGGTGTCGGCGGTGAAGAAGAATGGGGGAGATGGGAATGAAAGATAACTTTCCTATTTTGCCCTCATAAATAGGGCATTTTTACAGCACGTGCAATAAATATGCCAAAATCGTTAAAAAATGGACAGAATTGGTGTCAGGGACTAAGACTATCTTCAATGAGAGTTTTAAAATATAAAATTTTTTATTTTTGAGTATTTTTAAAGTCTCATATCCTAAAAAGTACTATTATTTATAAAAAAAATACGTGATTGTACTATTTTCATAAATAGTACTACTTTTTAAGATATGAGACTCTAAAAATATTTAAAAATAAAAAATTTTATATTTTAAAACTCCAACTTACCTTAAAAGAGTCTCGCTGATATACTCTAGAAATTAAAAAATTTATTTTAAAAATTAAGGGACTAAAAGTTCTCGAGTCTCATAATTGAGAAACTATAACAAGTATTAACCCTAAAAAAATTATAAAAAAAGGACCGTCGTTTTTTTTTTTTTTTTTCTTTTTGGACGAAACCGTCGTTGTTGACTGAGGATATTATAACTCACCAAATGAAGTTGACCAGCCGATCACAAACGATAGTCCTTAACAATACTGAATCACGAACAGTGCTACAGTATCCTCTCCACCGCTATCAAAGATTTTCTTTTTCTTATCGACATTACACAACTATCAAAGATGGACAAGGATCAAATTACCGAAGATCTCGAATCAGCAGGCAAGGCCGGACCATCGACTTCACGGCAACCGCTGATGGACGAGAGCGTTTCTGAGTATGGCGAAGAAAAAGAAGGCGTTTCTGAGAATGGTAAGTAGTGATTAACATGAATATGCGCATATAGAGAAACACGATATATGATTGTGTATAATTACATCCATCCACACGCTAATTAGTGACTAATGAAGCTAATTAGCTAGAACAAAGGATATTCTTCTAAAGCAGTTGGAAGCTAGTCAATATAATTACCAGAAGAGAACGACTTAATACGTGTTTTGTCAAAAGTACACAATATCTATCTATGTTTTAAAATATAGATAATTATCTCTTTATGTTTTATAAAAGTAACTAAATACCCTGTGTTTTAAAACATAACTGATTACCTATTATGTTTTATAAAAGTAACTGATTACCTCTCTGTATTTTTAAAAGGGTGAAGTGCATCAGACCCCCTTTACTTTAGCGAAAGTGCACAACACCTCCCTATAGTTTAAAAACCCCCTGAGTTAGTCCTTGTAGTTTTTCAAAAGTGCACAACACCTCCCTACCGTTAAAAAATCCGTTAAATTTAACGGAGAGTGTACTTCATACTCGTTAAGTAAGATTTTTTTTTGATTTTTAACGAATTTATTCATTAAATAATTATATGAATTGACCAAATTATTTTTTTTTTTGCCTAAACAAAACAAAAGAGAGAAATGAAAAAAAATGAGGGTATTTACGTTTTTTTTACAAAATTCGTTAAATATGACGGATTTTATAACTGTAGGGGGGTGTTGTGTACTTTTAAAAAACATAGGGACTAGTTCAGGGAGTTTTTGAACTATAGGGGGGTGTTGTGCACTTTCGCTAAAGTATAAGGGGGTTTGGTGCACTTCACCCTTTTTAAAAACATAGTTGAATATCTACTGTTAAAATAAATAATTTTTCTAACAGAAGGGGGAATTGTTAAAAATAAAAGGGGTATTCAGTTACTTTTATAAAATATAGGAGGTAATTAGTTACGTTTTAAAATACAAAAGGTGTTAAGCTACTTTTATAAAACAAATTGGGTAATAAGCTACGTTTTAAAATATAGTACTTTTGACAAAACACAAAGACGTAGTATATGCTGGTTTTGTTTGTATATCTCCTGATCCTTTCTTGAATACACATCACAGCAAATAGACCACAATGGAGACAGCCACTCTATGAAGCCTTACAAGGAGGAAAGTGGAATACTATTGAGAAAATTCTGAGTACATATTCAGAGGCAATCAAGGGTCCAGTTGGAGAAGACGGAGATACACCACTGGTTGTAGCTATAAGAATGGGGCTAGGGATGCCAATCATAAAGAAGTTGGTTAATCTGATGTCACCTGAGATGCTGGCTGCTTGCTCTAAATTTGGCCAGTCTGCCCTAGAATGGGCTATATTATATGGCGATCTTCGAGCAGCCAAGCTGTTAATATCGAAAAATAGTAAATTGCCTAATCTTCGTAACCGAAGGAACTCGTCGTTACCGGTCCAGTTGGCTGCATATCAAGGACTAAGGAAGATGACTTTTTATCTGCACAGCGTCACCAATCTAGAGGAGGTAACTCGAAGAAATGACGATGGCGACGATCTTATCAAATGTGCAGTTGCGTCTGGGATGTATGGTACGGTGAGAGCATTTACGAGAATCTGTGAACATGGAAATTTGTTATTATACAATACAATTCTGACATAAGACTCTTTAATCCTTTTGGCACTCTAGATTTCGCTCTGCATTTAATTCAGCAACTAATTCCGCAACAACGGCGGCACTGGGAAAACCCGGCTTCTGCATTGGAATCATTGATTGAAGACTCTTATGCTTTTCCAAGTGGATCCCGATTAAATATGTTCCAGTCAATAATATATTTTTGTGATTTTCTTTCTCTCTATCTCTCTATAGATATATAGACTCGATCGATAATACTTTCTATGTTTCTATCATATTTGTATAAAACTTTGTCGTATTAAATAATTCCATTTCAATTGAATAACAAGTCTAACCTACTTGCACTCATGGATTCCAGGAAGCACTAATAAAATGAGGTTATTGGGGGATAATCAAACCTTTAAATCTTTTTAGAGTAATCAATTTAAATTTATAAGTTAAATTTACTCACTCTCATATTTTATTGTTGTTAATAGGAAAAATATTGACAAGTGTATCTCCATTACGATGGGCTTTCTTAACATGAATTAGTCATTAGTGCCGAGATTAGGTTAGTGATTTGAATCAGAATATACTTGTTTATAATTTATCATTCGCTTTGAATTTCCAATTATCTACATTTATGCAATACAAGCTCTTTAAATTAATAATATTTTTTAAATAATAATGTTGTCCCGTTTTGACTTGGAACCCATGTAAAAAAATTAATAAACTTGATAAAAATTATAAGATAATAAATTTAAAATATTTTATCTATATTTTATAAGGCTAAATATTTTATGAATTAATAATTAACTGAAAGTATAGAATAAATTGACTATAAGATTTAGAAAAAATATGAACCAATAATAGTTTATCTTTTGTTGAACTTCAAATATAGTTGAATTCATCTTTAATTGTTCCCAATGAGTCAAAACTCCTGGAGTTGCTTTCTTATATTACAACAAGAAGTTTTAGAGTGTCATTGATACTTTGAGTGCTTCCTTGACACCAATTCCAAATATTGTGTATCATCATCACTTCAACTTCAACTTAAGAACGCTCTATCATGTTGTCAATTTATCTCATCTATACTCAAAACCTCTATATTGGTATTATTTTCACCGAAAATTTCAAGATGTGATTGACATCTATTTTTACGGTACTAAACTCATTGATTACGATCCCCAATTCATTAGTCGTGTCTCTATCTAAGGGTTTCATCAAAAGTCTAGAGGTTATATTTTTCATGGATCATAGAGAAAGTTATAATATATTTTCTTTAAGCCACAAAAACTAAATATCTTTATAATATAATTATTAATTTATTGATAAATTGAAATCTCGCTAAGTTAATAGAATTTAAGTGATTCCAACACTATTAATTTAAAAATATTATACTGTATGTATATTCATTAACTAATACGAACTATATTTTGAATTACACCTTCACTAACTTGGAGTAGGGCTCTTAAATCATTTCTCTTCATAATTTACTTTTACGCTTGTCAAGCAATGAAACAAAGGTTCAAGAGTCATTTAGACAAAATTCATTTACTCAACTATGCAAAAGCCATATATAGTAAGCTCATCGAATCCAATATCAACAATGATTTTTATCTTGTTGCTTTATAGCAAGTCCTTTCATGGTTGACATGATCTTGCCACACGTTTCAGAAGCTTCATTTTCACAGTATTAAGCCTCAAATTCACTAGTTTAAAATGCTTAATCCAAGATAATACTTCAATCAACAATATTCATTTATAAATCATACTATTTTCATGTTTCTCACTATGTTAGACATTACAATAAAGAAAATGATAAAAAATAATTCTCTTGGCCTCAAATTCACTACTTCAAATTGATTAACCCAAATGTTATTCAAACCCAAAATGCTCACTTACAACATACTCACCAGACTCGACCACTAATATAGGAGACATCATGTGCGTGTGGTTTAGAAGTTAGTGTTGTCCTTTTAGGTGATAGCATGTGTGAAAACCGATTTCCAACTTCGTGTTCGATTGTGCGTTTAAACAATTAAACACGTTTGCAGATAGAACTCAGTATTTAGTGGATCAATTACAGTGATATGCCTTATTCATACAGTGAAACAAATAAAGAGACAGTAAGTAAAGTACACACAATATTTTAACGTGGAAAACCCAACTAGAAAAAAACCACGTGACCAATCCCTAGTCTAAATAGGCAATCCACTAGCTGTTTTCATGGTTACAATAGTCAATGGACTTAAGTGATTGACAACTCCCTTGTAACTCTCAACGCCTAGACCATCTAACCCACCTAAGGATTCACAACCTAGCGAGATCCCCTCGACTTTACGTATTCTCCCGAATACTCACCTCCTTCTCCCGAAGGATGTTTAATGAGACAAATGAATAGAGTGTTTACAACAATATGCTGAGTGCACTCACAGTGCTAAAGCAAACTCTCACCATAGTATTTACACAGACAGACTCTATAAACACATTACAGCCCTTGTAAGATCTAGACTCTACTCTTCATAATCTGTCGCACACTGAAGCTTGTGAGAGTATCAGTATATATAGGTGTGAGTGCTACAATCTTGGGCTCCAAGCATCCGTGAGCGTCATTGGCCTTTGTAGAAGTCTTTACCTAAATCAATTCCCAAAGATTTGCTCAATCAGAATCTTCTTGGCCTTATCAGAATCGTCTCAGCATAATTACAGTTGCAACAAATTGATCGCTTTCCATATAAGAAAAATCCTGCACAATCTTTTATCAAACCAAGATCTGTGTTGCCAAAAATAAAGACAATTAAGACAAGTATATTGCCCCTAATTTAGGGCGAAATTGGGTGGCGGCTAACAGTGTGTAACTATTTTGGACTAGTAGTGAATTTAAGGCCTAAGACAATTATTTTAAAAATCTACGACATTAGTCTCGCTTATAGGCTCATATTTCTAGGCTTGGGTTTGACAAATGATGTCAAGGTGAGCACTAATTGAAATTGCATAAACTAAGTATTGTGCAAGACTAAGCGCTACAACGTAGGAAGATAGTAGGAGTTACCTCTAGAATTTTTCACCCATTGGTTGATCCTATCCAATGATGCTGTTGGTACCCTCGATAACGACGTAATGTCCTCAACAGGGGATGATCATGATCTTCCATATTGGTGTGAGACATTATATGAGCGTGACTTATAAGTGATTATTGTAAATTTAAATGATAATACGAGTTTATTATTTCGGCTAGTAAATAATTTGAAGTCCAAATACAAACTTGTTTTAAACTTAAGAGACATAAAAAATACGTCTTGGCTCTGAAGTATACACATGGTTCTGCAAAAAAAAATCCTTTTCTTCATTGATTACAGATCTCATAGTGATTTCGTGCAGTTGGTTTTTGGTTCCTCAATAGTTCACCTTTCTTATCTTGATATTCGCTAATAAATTCGGACATTAGTAAACACATCCAAAAGTTAATACTTAATTGTTAATTGGGTAATTTAGTCGTTCACCTTTCAGGTATCCCCATAAAGTCCACAAGCCTTCTAAGCAACTTAGGACGTGAGGGAGTAGGAAGGCCAGCTATTTATTATCGAGCTCTATCTCGGAAGCATTCAATTGTTCAACCTTCAACAGGTAACATCCTTTTTGAGTTTCATTTTAATCTAGCATGACATATAGGACATGCAAAACTTTTACTATTAGGTACAATAAAATAGATTTGGATATAAATGGAATAGATCAAGAAATGAAATGAAATTGAAAATGCAATGAACTTGGTAATAAGAATGACATACTTTGTATGCTCTAAGAATAAAAAATAGTAATGGGAATAACTTGTATAATATGACAAAAATTTTCTTTTATTATTATAGTATAAAAAATAAAAATAAACATTAATATAACCGAAATCAATATAAACGAAATAAATAATAAAAATAATAACAACAACAACAACAACAACAACAACAAAAATAATAATAAAAAAAACAAAATAAAAATAATATAACAATAATAATAACAACAAAAATTATTATTTTTATTATTCTTTTTATTATTAAATTGGTATTTTTTTTTTTTTTGTTTTTGTTTTTGTTTTTATCATTATTATTTTACTTTATTTTTTTTGTTATTATTATTATTATTATTTTAATCACTATTATTATTATTTTATTATTATTTTATTACTTTATTTATATTTGTTATTATTATTTTTATTTTATTTTTATTATTATTTTTATAATAATTACTATTATTATATTTTTTAGTTATTATTATTGTTATTTTTATTATTATTTTTAATCACTATTATTATTATTATTATTATTATTATTATTATTATTATTTTAATCACTAATATTATTTTTATTTTATTTTTATTTATTATTATTATTACTACTTTTATTTTTATTTTTATAATAATAAAATTATTATTATATTTTTTAGTTATTATTATTGTTATTTTTATTATTATTTTTAATCACTATTATTATTTTTATTTTATTTTAATATTTTATTTTTATTTATTATTATTATTATTACTACTTTTATTTTTATTTTTATAATAATAAAATTATTATTATATTTTTTTAATTATTATTGTTTTTTTTTGTTATTATTATTATTATTATTATTATTATTGTTGTTGTTGTTGTTGTTGTTGTAAAACAAACTAAGTTATGTTATATGAAGGTATGGTAGTCAAGTTTGTTCCGAAATATATGAGAATGTACTAATTCTATATACGCGGGAATGGAATAACCTTGGAAATGGGACCATTATAGTGTACGAATCGCTACCTTAAGCTTTTTTTTTCTTTTGGTCTTCGCCACCACGCATTTTTTACTATTTGTCCGTCTTCCCCACCATTCTTATGCATTTACATATGCTTCGACCCGTTTCTCTTTCCCCAAATGCTACAAATTGTGGAAGAAATCGGAACAGTTGAAAGTATTTAGTTTGATTCCGGCATTCTGTTTCTCAATTCTTGACAGGATTCTTAGTCATTTGTTCTGCTGTGTGCCAAGAATTATGGAAAGCACCTTGGAAAGTCTTCGAAATTTTAGGTAAGCACAAGCTTGAACTCTGATCCACTTATCTATAGTTGCAATTTATCTATACGGTAGAAATTAAAGGAACAGCGAGCCGAAGTAATTTTTTTCTTTCTTTATACAATGGAGGTCATTGTGATTCAAATTACTTAAAACTTCTAATTACAATAATTACTAATTAATCATTAATTCCACCTAATTCTTAGGTGTGTGAGCCAAAGTAATTTTCCCCTTCTTTAATGGTAATATCGTCCATCCTGGTAGTTGTATATTCTTAAAGCAAATATCTCCAAATTGTTAGAACTAGCAGCAATTCTTAAAGGGTAAAATGCACAGGATCCCCTATACTTTTGTAAAGTTGCATAATATCATCTGTGTTTTTAAAAGTGCACGGTACTCCCATATGGTTTCTGAAACTAAGCATAGTAGTTTCCTCTGTTAAAAAATCCGTCTATTTTAATGAAAAGGGTGATGCATGCGCGTCAAATACAATTATTTAAGGTTTTTTTGCTTAAATTATTAACTGTTTGGATAAAATAACTAGATAAGCTACCATCAGTCCAGGAGAGAAGCAAGCTACCTTTCTTTGATCCACCTTCCCAGACAGGGAAGAGAACAATTAATATTTAAACAAAAAACTTTGAATAATTGCATTTGATGCGCGTGTATCATACTTTCCGTTAAAATAAACGGATTTTTTGATGGAATGGGCTACTGTGCTTAGTTTCAAAAACTACAAGGGAAGGGGAGGGGAGGGGGTGGGGAGAGGGGGAGGGTTCCATGTGACGCCCGAGATTTAGCCATGCATTTAATTACTGTTGCATCCTTTATTTGCGCACCTCTTTCTATGCCTTATTAATTGTCTTCTTAAATTACTATTCACTCCGTTTTTAAACTGCATTCTATTGGTTAATTAGCATTTTTATTAAATCATATTAATTGTAAAAGTAATGGGAAAAATGTGCAATTGAGCTAGAGGCGATAGGAGAGCTCGTTTAGAAAATAATTTTTGTAGTTGAATGAATAGTATTACGTAACTAACTTAAAGATTTAATTATCTAGCACACATGTATCACCTTAGGCTCGTTTCTAAGCTTTCAACGCGCATTTTAGAAGCCACTTAAGCACCCAAACTTGACCCCACCCAACCATACACCTTATATATCAACATAAGCTCATAAAATGCAAAAGAAAAAAAAAATAAAAGCTGGAAAAACAGGGCAGAAACCCGACAGCCCTTCTTGCTCCTTGGAGGAATTTTTTCATCATCAACTCTTCAATCCAAGCCTTCCCAACCCTTGAGCTAGTGGATTAGGGTGTGTGCAAGGTTCCTAGGTGCTCCTACGCGTAGTGATGAGGGATTTCACGACTTGTTTTTGCATTTTTAAATAGTTGCTCATTTCTTGATTTGTTGAAAATACGATTAAATGCCATTGTAATTGTTATCTATGCTAATATACCATCTATATGAATGCTAGAGAACACATTTGAGCCGTTGTTTCGCTTTTTAAACGGTTAGAATCGTTGATTTGAAATTTTGGGTGAATAGTGACGTTTTTCTAGGGTTTTGCGTAATTGCTCAAATTAGCTTGATTTAATGCTTCTAATAGATGCCTTAGGTGCTAGTGAAGATAACCTAATAGCCCCGTGCACTTGCATTGCCCTTAAATCACCTAAAAATGGAAAATAGCCGACTTTAACTTGGGGCTTTTGGGGTTAATGCGAATCCGGGTGGATTCGGGCTTCAATTCTAGTAACCTTAGGCTACCTAGGTGCTATAGATGCCTTGATATCCCTTGTTTGAAGCCCGGACAATGTATGTGTAGTTTAAAGCCAAAAGAGGGAAATTGGGGCTTTCGGGGTAAACGCGGGCATTTGATTGAGTTCGAGGGTTGAGAAGGTACCTTGGGGGTTAGTTAGAAGGTTGGGAGAGTTTCCTTTGAAAATGAAATCATTAACTTTGGTTTAGAAGAGAAATAGTTCGAAAAACAAAGGGGTTTAAGTGCAATTTAAGTTGTCTCACACTTCTAAACCCATGCTAGGACTTCTTGAGTGTTTATATGTGATTTTAAATTGATTTGGAGCTTTTGGTATGATTCTATGCTTATTTGATATATGTTCATTTGTAAACTGCTTATTAGCTTCTATATTTGCTTCTATCCTAATTGCAACGAGGTCAACCTACTTTGTTGATCCTCATATGTGTTAATGCTTATATTATTGCTATCAACTTGCCATCGTTGAGTGCATTGCATAGTGGTTGCGCAACCATAGTGTCAGGGGCGGATGTGTTGAATATCGGCTGGGCGGCAGAGGGCTTGCCGGTGGATATTCAAACTCCGTGCCCTATTCCCTCATTCGCCTGGTCCGGAGATTGCCAGGGGATGTTGGGTCGTAGGATTCGGGGTACATCCGGAGTACACCCACTGGAGTGATTGGGGTTATGCCGGCTTATCGTGATCGTGCTCGTGGTTCGTGGATCGTGAATGAAGACCAGTGAAGATTGGTGTATAGGGGATTGTTGAAACGTATCCTTTTAAATGTGTGATTATTTAAGTTATCGTTGTTTCTTTAATTGTCTAAGTGTTATTGTTGTATGATTGTATTATACGTTGCATTGCACGCCCCAGGACTATATCCCTCACTGGGCAACAGTGGTTGCTCATACCTCGCTAACATGTTTCAGGTGGCGCAGTTGGAGGAGTTGCCCTAGTTGCTGTGTGTTATTCTGAAGTGGCTGTGCCTTCTTGTTTCTATTTGGTATTTGTGTATCTATTTTGTGGCCTAAGGGCTTTGTTTATATTGGTTGTTGTAAGAAGTTGAAGGATAGTTGGTTGTAGTGTAGATTTGGGAACCTATATCTTGTAATAACTTATGTTTCTGCTCTCAATTACCTTGCATGCTTGGTAGTGAATGTTCTAACTCTAGCCACTAGCATGCTTGTGTGTTTTTGGAACTATAGTATGCTTCAAGGCTCGGATGGCTGTGAATCTTTAAATATTTAGCCATGAAAAGTTTGTTTACCTTGTAGTTACCTTATTTGAGAATTTACAGGTTTTCAGAATGTCCATAGTACAGGGGAAACTCTGTCCGTTTTTTCCTAAAATTTTGTGACCGGGTTTGGTATTGGGTTGAGAATAGCATGGTTATTAGAGCCTCCGGTCTCGTGAGGGATCGGGGCGTTACATTCCATACACTTTTAAAACTATAAGGAGTATTGTATAATTTTGCAAAAGCATAGAGAGTTCTATGCACTTTACCCATTCTTAAAATATCCTATTGTTCACATATCATATAATCGTTAAATCTAAATCTAAATTGTAATAACTAATGTAGGCACAGATAAATAACAAATTAAATACATAGTAAATATATAAAAGTTATTTCACTTGACTTAAAGGCGCGTAATCACTTCTTGAAGATAGTTGAAACCTCTTCCACAAACAGATAAGAGATTCCATGCAGCACCGCCTAAATTCAACTAAGCTTGAATAAGTCTGAGAGTTCAAGAGAGCAAAATGAATGAACTTGACAACTTTAAAATTCTATGAAAAAAGGTATCCAAGTTTGAAAAAAAGTTCAAACTTTAGGTCTTGTATCAAGACATTTATATATAAACTCGAAACAAATTATCCAACAGTAGTTATTGTTGACAATAAATAAATATAATAAGAGCATCTCCAATGGGGGCTCTAAATGCAAAAGTTTTTAAATTTGAAAATTTTTAGAGACTCAGTCTCTAAAAAACATTAATAATGATTTAAATATACATGGGACTCACCACTTTTCACAACTTTTGAGGCAAAGTAGAGACAAAACATTATTAATGATTTAAATATACATGAGACCCACAATTTTTCACAACTTTTGAGGCAAAATAGAGATTGGGTCTCTAAAAATTTCTAAATTTGAAAACTTTTACATTTAGAGCTCCCCATTGGAGATGTTCTAAGTCTCTCTCTAACAGTTTAAGTTTTTAGATAAGTCGGTAAAGTAATATGGTATCAGAGTCTAATTAGTTATCAATGGTCCTGATTTCATGTCTCGCTGCCACTCATTTAAACCATTTAAGCTTTCCACGTGCAAGACTAAAAACAAATTCTATTTGTACATCCAAGAGTATGTTAAAGACAGACAATAAATATAATAAAATTATCTCTAATATGATAAATTTTAGATGAGATAGTAAATTAATTAGTTTATCTTACTTGGAGCGCTGAAGTATTTGCTAAATCGATTTTTGAAAAATGTGTAGATGGTTTGTATTGCCACTGAGATTAGTGACCATATACCCAAAAAAAAAAGACACCGGTATTATTAGAAAACTATATTGTGTAGTTTATTTAATTTGACTTCTTTTAGATAGTATATTTTAGCAACTCACACTGTTGCCACGTTAAACATTTTAAACATCTTATTTCCTCCCGAAACAATATTTATATATATCAAATTAGTCCTTTAATCTGGCTTCATCTGAGGCACACCCATACTCTTGCCGAAGATTTCCTAAGAAGTCGGTGATTTGGAGTAAACTAACAGACACGTATGGGGACCAATTGAAACAACTTTTTTATTAAAAAGATGCAAAACGAGAGACATGAATTATTTTAGGCGGCAAAATGAAATTTGCTTCTATTTATAATTGATTATCTATACAATAGGCTGCTACTAAATTGGATTCTCCTTTTTCCCTAATTTTGTATGATCTACGTCGCTCAGAAATAGGAAACAAAAGAACACAAATTGATAAACAATATAACTGATAGTCCCTAGGTTATTCATCTATTCTTTTTCTTGGTTTGAAGGGATGCCTGCTAACCCAGTAATTTAGGGCAAATGGTTAGTGGCTTGCTAATGCCTAGTGGAGGTTGAAGGTTCGATCCTTCTCTAAGGCGCTATGATAAAAAGTTTTGGACTAAGTTTTTATCCCTGAGTAAGAGTCAAACTCTGCAGACACTCGCAGAGCGAACTCCGAATTAGTCTCGATAATAAAAACTGATGAAATATGCGTTAGGTTTTGGTTTTTTATAAAGAGCGACCGATGGATAAAACGATAGATTTTGATTTCAGGCATTAAAAAAAAAAAAAAAAGGGTAACATGAGAGCTGATTATTATTCTATAATAATAATAATAACAAATACATAATTTTATTGTCTAAAAATTAACAAAAAAAAAAATGCGTTGGCCGTGAATTGAACACTCAACCAACTAAACTAAAGCAAAATGCAAGATATTACCACCTGCACCATACTCGACGTGCAAAAAATTTTTCTTATTCTTTTATGTTATATCGCCAAATCACTTCTCAGCATAACACACAGACAAACCGCAACCCTAAACATATCCCTAATAATTTCCACATCCATAATCTTCTTCTTCTTTCTCTCTCTCTCTCTCTCTCTCTCCATGTTGAAGATTATTCACCAAGTGTCCCTACTCCTACAGACAAGACTCTAGCAATCCCTTACCCAAGGCAGTAGATGACCAAGTGGTTCAACACCAACTACCACTTTATCGTCCCTGAATTGGGACCTGATGTGAAGTTCTCATATGCTTCTCACAAGGCAGTAGATGAGTAGAGGAAGCCAAGACGCAAGGTGTGGACACTGTGTTCCAGTCCTTATTTGCCATATTACGTACTTGTTGCTTTCTAAGCCTGCTAAGGGTGTCGAGAAAACAATTTTTCTTTCTCTCACTCTCAAAAAAACGAATTCTTTGATTGAGCTGTGATGCTTTCTATAGAGTTAAATATGGTGGTGTGAAAGGGATTTCAAATCCCTTGATTTACATGCAAAAAAATCAGCTCTTACTATAAATATACAACAAAAGCCAATGGCTAGTTGTAGACAAATGCGTATCTCGTGATCATTAGCTATCTACTACTAGGCTGAAGCACATCTCTTGATTTGCTCTCAATTTGTTGGTGATCTTGTCCCGATTCACTCTCAATTTGGCGTTGATTTTGTGACTCACATGAAGGTTTATCAAGTGTATCGTGTGATTGTCTTGCGAAGGAGATGAGTGGTCGGTGTTGGCGATGTGGGGATGTTTGTAGCTGTTAGTTAGTTTTGTAAATGCTTGTGTGTTGCTTTGTGTGTAGGGCTTATGAGGAGAAAGAGAGTGAGTGAGCAAAGTGGCTGTGCAACAGGGGAAGAAGAAGGTTGATATAATGAAAAGACAATTATAACCTTACAAACTAACAGTTTTTCATATCAGTTAATTTCATGGGAGAAAGTGGGTAATGTTGAGACTTAATCGGGGATTTTGGGTTTTAACCATAAACTCATAGTGGAAAATGACTTTAATCCTATTCTAAAAAATTCTTTATAGAATAAGTATAAATAAAACACTAACAGTTATAAAAGATTTCATTCTTAACTAAAATAGCTATCTAAATATATATTGTTTGTGTTCGGATCAATTTAACTGCCTTGATCGTCGAATGAATTCTTCAAAAACAACTACCGGATACATTTGTTTTGCGGCTCAGACGCTTTGGCTCAGGCAGCGGATTTTTACCATAACATACACAAATGGATTTATTTTTGCTGTTTATGGAAAGAACGAATGCTTGTGTATTAAATGATTGAATTTTCTATTGTACAGTTGGGCCAATTAAGAATATTCATGACTTAAAGCTAAAGCACTATCAAGCACTTGAACTCGTGAAAAGCTTGTGCATGGAAATCACAAAATCGGACGGAGACTTTTTTGACGTACTAGGCCATCGGCTCATTTTAGCAATACAAAATGGAATACCAGAGATTGTTGAAGAAATCATACAGGTCTTTCCTGAAGGAATAAAGTATATGGATGAAAATAAAAATAGCGTACTCCATCTTGCAGTTGCGTATCGTCATGAAAAGGTATTTCATATCCTACACCAACGAGCCGGACCGATCCAAAGACATCTAATGAATCTTCTAGTTGATTATGATAATATCCTGCATGTGGTCGCAAAGAGCCCACGACGAAACCGA
Organism: Ehretia macrophylla; assembly: GCA_037974665.1. Taxonomy (NCBI): domain Eukaryota; kingdom Viridiplantae; phylum Streptophyta; class Magnoliopsida; order Boraginales; family Ehretiaceae; genus Ehretia; species Ehretia macrophylla. Next base: position 35,916,401 of record CM075776.1, read on the forward strand.
CTCGACGTTGGGTCAAGAGCTGTGCTACAGGTACAGCGTGAACTCCAATGGTATAAGGTATTCTCATCTATCCTCCAGTCAAATTGGATTTCTTTTATTTTTAATTTTAAAAAAAATTATAAGTCAATATTATATAATTAGGATGTTAATTTTGATATTCAATCTCGAAACCTTTCACATTTTAAAGCAAGAATCATACTACCAAATACCTAGTGGTTCAAATGGGATGCTTTAGTTGGGATGTCATAATTAATTTTAGATAAAAGAATAAAGTAATATTTTGTCAAAAAAAAAATGATTTATAAACTGGGTAGAACCACCGTTTTGAATTTTTAAAAGACAAATTGCACAGACGGTCCTTATTATTTTTTAAAATTTTAAATTCATCTCTATTGTTAAAAATCAGTAAATTTAGTCCCTATTGTTGTTCAAAAAAATTTAAATTCATCCTTATTGTTCAAAGTTAGCCAATTTAATATTATTTTTAAAAAAATTAATTTAGTCCCTATTGATCTCCGAAAAATTTCAATTTAGCCTATTTAGATAGGGACTAAATTAATTTTTTTGTAAAATAATAGGGACTAAATTATCAAATTTTGAATAATAGAAACGAATTTAAATTTTTTTTTTTAAATAAGAAGTAAATTGATTAATTTTGAACAATAGGGACGAATTTAAAATTTTAAAAAAATAATAAGAAATTGCTCAAATTTTCCAATTTTTAAACATTGAAAATTTTTAAAAAAATAATAGGGTCTGGAGTTTTGGGCTCAGGCATAACAATATATATGATTTATTATTTTAAAGATGCTAAAATGTTTATTTAGCAAAAAATCCCTTCAATCGAAAAAGAAAGAGAAATAATTTTTAATATTTTGGTTTACCTAAATTGGAGTCTAAAATGGAAGTGAAGGTTTCATAAATTGTTGCCTCCTTAAGAATAAACTAATAGAGTTAAGAGAAGAAGTAAAAGAAATAAATCATGTTGGGTATGTTTTTTTCTCAAGCCGCAAAGATTTCGTTGTTCATTTCGTCGTTGACCCTATTTATATTTCTATGATGGCCCAAGAATACGCTCATTTTTTATCCATAAAAAATTTTTGAATTACGATGTGTCATTACAAACTCAATATATACAAGTGTTATTCCATAAAATAACTCGTATTTTAAATTATTGAGTTATTTTAACTACTCATGCTATAAATGTGGGATCATCAACTCCGTTCGTGTGGACTTTTGAGGAATGGGAGAAATTAAATAACATGGGCTATGAAGTAGGTATGCCTAGATGAAACATAGTCCCTTATAGCATGATCCCACTACCTCTATTTTGGTCAAAATACATGATAGTCTATCTTACTTGAATTATGAGGATTTAAAATCCTATTGAGTTGTTCCAAGGATTTTTAACGAGTCAATTACAACTCCTTCCAACTAAAAACGGTAAATGTCCTTCATTTAATTTTGCCTTATATGAAATAGATTTATCTCTTATTAAACATAAACATCTATTAAGATAGTCCAAGGTTAATGTACTTATAAGAACTAAAGCAATTTTAAAGACCAAAATTAGTTGGGATGTGTGTTTCAATCAATTTTTCAAACTAAAGAAATCCTATTTACGCTGATATTTGATATATAGATTTTTTCTTGCACCTTGTAATTGTTTTCGGGTTCATGATGCAACGGCCATCAAACATTTTATATAGTGAAGGATGCCTACACCATCTCCATATACTTTTTGTATTGGTAGGACTTACACCAGGTTCTTATAATACTAGCAAGAACAACCACATTTTAGAGGTTATATAACCTCAAATTTAAGGTCCGAGTGTAAGTCAGTGCATTTGGCACAGGGACTGGAGAAATTAACGTCGCCTCAACATAGACGTCAAAAGAATATGCAAGGAAAAATACCATTAGAAGTATTTGATGAGGAGCATCAACACATGGTTGCCTCAGAAGGCCAGTGGATGATAAGTATGGCAAATTCATGCATAGTTGGAGGATCTCTCATTGCTGCAGTAGTCTTTGCCGCTGCGATTACTGTACCTGGGGGAAACAAGGATGATGGTGTTCCAATTTTTTCTAAACAAGTAGCTTTCAAAGTCTTCGCCATCTCAGACACGTTTGCTCTTGTTACTTCCCTAACTGCTGTGATGATTTTCTTGTCCATTTTCACAAGTCGTTATTCGGTAAACGATTTTCTATATGACCTGCCCAACAGATTGATAATCGGTCTAATATCTCTACTCCTCTCCGCGACATCCATGATGATTGCTTTTAGTGCCATAGTATATCTTGTGTTTGCAGAGGACCATCGCTGGATTATCTATCCAACGGTTGCAGTATCTTGCATACCAGTGTACTTCTTTGCCAAGTTGCAGCTGCCTTCGCTGCTAAATATGATCAAATCCACATATGGCCACAACATCTTTAAGCAGTTGGAGGAAAAGATGACAAGTAACCCTGAATCTATGTGATTTCTTTTTTAATTCATCTGTCATGTACCTTTCTAGTTTCTCGTCCTTTTTTTTTTTTGGCTCGGTCAGCAAGAAGGTTTCAAATAAGAACGTCTCGTGTTGTTGTCTAAATTAGTATTATGAATTTCCAAATAGCAGGCAAAAGGATGGTGGTTGTGAACTCCTGTAATGATATGTTTGGAAGAAAACCTAGAACTAATTTCTCAACTTTCTGCTAATTTTCTGTTGTACCCTTTTTAAGTAATTGTGTTCTTACTCGAGGATTCTATGAATTTTAGTTTCCGATAAGTTTTTCTTGATATATCTATGTATCATTAAATTCTCGAAGCAAAAATTCACTGAATCTCTTATGTTATTCTGTGATGTAACGAATAATTATCTCCTTGTTGGGTGATCGATGTTGCCACTGCAATACATCCCTATGAAACTACGAGAAACCACTAGCTTCCTTCACTAGCCAATCGTCATATTTATATATTTTGTGACAACTATGAATTTCCCAAAACTTATGTCGTACAGTTGTAAATTTTGAAAGACAAGAAATTAGGAAGATTCCAATACCTCTACAATTCACGTTGCTTGTTGTTTCTTTTAATGTGGGTGTTGATTGATGCCATGTGTTAAACTCATAATTAATATACTAAATCAACTTCCAGCTAAAGAATGTTAGGCCACTTTAAAGGCTTTAAATTTAGAGATTTTTTAAATTTAAATATTTTAAACCTGTTTTTAGAGTCTTTAAGTCTTAAAAATAATACAATTCATAACAAAATTATGTGGGGTGCACTACTTTTATTCAACAAATTTAGAGTCCAAAATTTAGATTGGGGCTCTATTTTGGCATCTTTTAAGTCAAAAGTTATGAACCCCACGTATTTTTGTCATGAATAGTGTTACTTTTTAGGTTTGGGGGTTCTAAAAACAAGTTTGGAACACTCATATTTAGAAAGTCTCTAAATTTGAAACCTCCATTGAGGATGCCATTAGGTGCCTAACAACTAATGTTAGCTAGGTTTATCATTGGACTTTTTTTTTTTTTCTTATTCAAGAGAGACCTATAACTATACAACACATGTAATGATTAGGACTTGATCTCGCAATTTCTCACAAACAAACGAATAATTTTACTTCGAGACCAAAACTTTGGTGGCATTCATCATTGGACTTCATAATGGAGTTTTTTTATCATTATTTGTTGTTGTTATGACGTATGAGATCAAAATCAACAATTTTAGAAGGTGTGGATGAAGACACTTAACATTACATCTTGAATGCCTTACGCAACTATCCATTTACCTTACACCATTTTTAGTGAAGCTAACACTTTCCGATTGCATTATTCTTGAACTATGATTAGCACACTAGCTAGTTCCTCTACCCCTTGGACTTTTTTGGACATAAGTTGAAGAAAACCATTGCTGAGTATGAAGTCCAATATTAGGGTTAAAATTCTTATTTTCGTTAAGTAACTCCGAACACAAATGCCTTACACCAAGCTTCCTTCTTCTCCACAGTTTTACGATAGTTTTTTATGTTCACTACAAAAAAAAAAAGGTTATTAGTGGTGGTTTTAATTTCTATTAGCGGCGGTTTATAACCGCCGCTAAACCTTTCGCAGCAGTTTCATGAACCGCAGCTTCTAAACGTGTCGCGAAAAGCATTCGCGGCAGTTCAAAGAACCGCCGCTACAATAAATCTTTCGCGGCAGTTCCAGAACCGCCGCTAATACCTTTAGCGGCAGTTCCAAAACCGCCACTAATACCTTTAGCGGTAGTTCCAAAACCGCCGCTAAAGGTGTTAGCGGCGGTTCCAAAACCACCGCTAATACCTTTTATGAAATTTTTTAAAAAAAATTGTTGTATAGTTGACGGTTCGGGAAACAGCCGCCTATAAGCTCATGAAATAAAAAAATAAATAAATATTGTGTAGGCAATGATTTTCGTAACCAAAAAATAGGATAATGGGTACATTGGTCTTTAAAGTCAAATGACTCAAATGTCAAAGGCATCTAAATATTCAACTGATAAAAATTAACCAAGCATTAGTACAACATTCTAGGGTAACTCATCTTGCTACGATAACACTGAAGGATTTCAAAAACAAGTACAACCCCTCTAAATTGCCAATCTCATGTAAAATTTAGAATACTTTGATGAGGAAACTTGTTTGAAGGTTCAAACAAAATACAAAATGAGTTTTTTCTTCTCCTTCAATACATCCCAAAAGTCTAACAAGGACTTTATGCTAGAATTTAGTAATTAATATAACTTCATTCTTGAACTCTTCAACATCTTGATTAGAATTTTTTAAGTCCTTTCACTGCTCCCCTGCATATGTCATATACACAGTAAGATGAGATTTCAGGAAAGATTTTCTGAGCTTTAGAATCCTAATATGAAGTACAAGTAGAAACATAAAAGGATAACAGAAAGCAAATTCATAAAGAACATGCCAACAAAGAACCTTTGTAGATAAATTCAAGTTAAAGCAGTTCTGAATATTAGCAATTACCTCAAATTAAAGTCATAGGCAAAATTCTTGAAAGACGAGAAGTATATGTAACTAGTCTTCGAAAGATGGTAGCAGTTTTCACATTAGATGATTGATTTTTAACAAAATTACTAAACTCCAATTGTCTATAAAAAGTGATATACGATATATGGGTAAGAGATACCTTTTCCAGCTTTTGCTGCAAGGTTTGTCACCTCCACTTCTAACTTAGCCATTCCCTGCAACAAAAATACACCCTAGAGTTCCAATGAGTATTCAAGTAGTAAAGGCTTTCAACAGAAATGTGACAAACCATTACAAGAAATTCCAGAAGTACAAGAACATAAGCATAGATTAATCTAGTCACTACACATAAATTAAAACTAGCAAAAATTCCAGAAGTACAGCAACGATACATGACAAAATTGTGTTAAAATGAGAATATGCTTGCTTATCCTTGGGAAATGTCCTCAAATACAAGCACACTCAATGAGCCAGAAGTGATGAATGAAGTGTTTCGCATCAATCATGGAATCCAAGTGTTATTCTTATCTTCACACAATTTCCTTTCCAAAATTAAAGCTAGTAATACATTTTCATTCCAACAACCTTTCATTAATTGATTTAAATTACATCATTCTAATCAATCTAGACAATTGTAACTCAATTTCAAGTCAACTATATCTCTTACCCTTAAGGTCATTAAATGCTTTAGTAGGTGAAGGTTAAACAATCCAATTATGATCTAGCTTTTAACTTATCTTGAACTAACTCATAACTTATTTTAACACTTGGTTAGTGACAACTTAATATAGTTATAATCTCCTCATTAATCATCTCAATTAACTACCAACCAGCCTAGTCATTTATACACAAACTAAATTTAGAACTACACTATCTAAACTAACTTGTAACCAATACACATGAGGACAAGGGAAAGGGGGGAAAAAAACGCTGGCAGGACTGTCCAGCTCACGCCCATTTCACATGCCTCTCGGAAACCATCCAAAAACGAGTACTTAGAGCTAGAATTTGGCCAAGCCTTAGAAATACACTTTTGTTCTACTATGAATCTAATACAACATATCCAAAATTCAGCTAATTTCGTCAACGTTTGCTAGGTAAAATTGGTCCTACAACACAGGCATGAAAATCTGTCCAATTTTCCAGATTTCGTAACTCATTTAATTTTCCAATTATTTCACTACAAAAACTAATTTTAAGGCTCTACTGCACATGAATCATCATATATATATATATACAACATAATAACATGATACTACAACATTTAAAACCAGGAAAATCTAGCATATAACATGTTACGTACTCCATCTTAGTCATATAGCACAAGAGTGGATAGCACAAGGGAACAAGGTAGCCTCAAGGGGCTGCCGGCAGCCTTCACAGGCCACCAACGCCTATCAAAATTAATTGGTTCAGTTTGCTCGCATTAATATAATGTAAAAACTTGGAATTACAAGCTTTAGCTTTAGCCAACACTCTTTGACACATTATGTCAAACATTAGAGCTTCATTAAGTTTCATCTTCCAATTCAACACAACAAGAACAACAGCTACACGGCTCTACCCATTTAAGCAAGCATACAACACCAACTTCTCATGTTAAGTGTAAAATCACACTAGCTAGCTCATCTATAACATAAATAAATTATAACCAACATTTCAAAAACCTAGCAGTTCTATAATTTCAAGGAAACAAACAAGATGTAAACTCTCACCTTGATTTTAGCTAGAAAATGCAAAATAGGACTTATGATTGAGCTAAAATGGTCAAAATCTTTCTTTTATTCTTCCTATTCTGCCTCTGTCGAGCTTTGGCTTCTGTTCTTTGCTTCTTTTTTTTTTTTTCTTCTTTTGGTCCGACGGGTGGGTGTGTGAGTATGTAGAGTTTATGTTGTGTGTGTGTGTGACTAATGCCGTGTGTGGTGTGTGTTGTGTGGGTGAGATATTTATTTAATCTATGTGGCTAGGATTTATTCAATTAACTTAGTTGAATTAGGAGTGTGGTTAACATGCAACGTAAGGTTAATAATGTAAAGTACATTAAACACAACGTTAAGAATAATGGAATTAAGTATTCTATGCAATTTAAATAAAAATAAGGGATAATAATAGTAAAGTATTTTTTTTGGGTCCAGATTTCACATACAAATCGTAAAACAACTAATTTAATAGTACGTAAAATGATTTTAAATAAATATAATAATAAAGTGATTGTCTTGAAAAGTTATTTAAATTTAAATTAATTAAATGTAAATAGCAAATAATAGTGATTAATTATTACATTTAAACAATTAGATACAATTTAAATAAATATAAACAACAATAAAATAAAATAATTACTCCCGGGGCCGGGGCCCCACATACAAAAGAGTGAAATTAAATCAATTTAAATATGAGTAAAGGAAATTCCAATAAATGAGATAATGAAACATTTATTTCGACAAGACAAATAATATAAATTGAATGAATGTAACCAATTTTCGTTGCACGTTTTTTATGATTGTACAATGTTATACCTAAAATCATGGAACGTTTTTTAATTTACATTTAAATGTTCTACCTAAAATCATGAGGATTAGAAACACATATTTAATATTCATATATAGATAGTTTTTTTGGTGATAACTAAATTGATATTTCAACCTAAAAATATCCAATTTTTTTTATTTTATATTTTTAATAAAAAAAATGTGGTAGCTGAGAACTACAACATTTACTCACTAAGAGATGGCTCCGCTTTGAGTATGTTGTAATATTTTGATACAACCAAAGATATAGATAAATGAACTTCAATATTTTTGGCACTGTGAAGAATTTAAATACTCGGTTCACATTTTCATTTTTTTAATAGAAATGTGAAGAGTTATAGTGTCACATTGGAGTATTCAAGCAGTAAACATAGAATTGGAGCATGTTTTGCTTTGAAACATCAAATCAACATTAGTGGTCAAATCTTTGGTGGTTAGAAATGAAGTAAATGTTTTATTGAAACTTAATTTAGATTTACTTTCATTAGCAGTATAATATAATTCACTAATAAAATGTATATATAAAATTGAATAAAAAATGATTTTGAACATAAATAATATATGGTTTACTAAAATTGAATAAAAGTTAACAAAAAAATAGTATATAAACCATCAAAAAGAGTATTTGGATAAAAAAATAATATATAATATATATAAGATTTTATTTGGAGGAAAATTATGTAAAAGTTAAAGTAATTGTACTTAAAACAATAATTGAGATGGAATGAAGACGATATATGGGTTAGTAAAATATATAATTATAGAAAATATATTTAAATTTGAACAAATACTTAAAAAATAACTAATATGGTTTTAAACTCAATAATTTAATTGAAAAAGCACTATAATCATCATCACATAATATTTATATTGTTATATGTATTATATTTCAAGTTAAAATCATATTCAAGTATATTCATATTTTTAACATTGGTCTATAGGAGGTGGTTTACTATAAAATTTTCTTTAATACTCATAAGCGATAGTTTTTACAATAAATTGTTGTTGAAGTTTATTGAAAAATATAAAAAACTTAACTTTTATACTTGTCAAAGAACTTACTAAAAAAATTTAAAAAAAAAAGAATTTATCACACGTTAGCCGCTACCTATATTATGACAAGAAAATAAAAATATGTTTTACATTTTATATTTTACATATATAACAGTAATAATAAAACACATATGAAACAAATTAAAAAATAAAATCTAATAATTTTCATTAGAAAACGCGGGAATAATTCGCGCGTGGAAAGTTGAATAAAGGTTTAACCTTTTAGCGGCGGTTTTTTAAAACCGCTGCTAATTAGCAACATTAGCGGCGGTTTTAGGGAACCGCCGCTAGAAGTCTCAACGTTTAGCGGCGGTTCCACAAAACCATCGCCTATATGTAGGTATTAGCGGTGGTTCCCTAAACCGTCGCAAATTTCCATGAAAATGCATAATTCGCAGCGGTTTCTAAAACCGCCGCAAAAAAAGTGTCACTAATACAAACTTTTTTTGTAGTGGTTGTTTTATCACAAACTCGGTTCAATAGATATATAGATATTTTAATATATTCAGAAAATATAGGATATATTATTTCAAGGGTTACTAAACTATTTTGTTAGTCCTATTTTGATCATCAAACTATTTTTAGATCTAAAAGAATTATTAATTTTGCAAAATTATTTCATTTAAATCATTTTGTCAAATGTTGTAAAAAAAAACCTTAATAGAAAAGGATTAAAACATAATTAGATAAAATTAAAGGGGGTTAAATTCATATTCTACTCTTGGGTGACGTTTGGTATTCTGGAATGCAGGAATGAACATAGAAAATGATATGTCATGCTTCGTATGTGCTATAAATAAATATATAAATGTATATATTGATTCAAAACCTATGTTTGGTAGTCAGTATAACAGAGTAGTAATAGGAATAACTTGTATAAAACAACAAGAATATTCTTTTTTTTTTCTATAGATATATTAGTCATAAGAATAAAAATAAGCATCATATTAATAATAATAGATAATATAAGGCATATTGTTATTATTATATTTTTTTTTTTTTTTTTTTTTTCTTTTTATTTTATATTGTTATTACATAATATTTTTTTGCTCAATTTACATCATTATTTATTATATTTTTTTGATATTATCATTATTTAATATTTTATTTTATGTTTATATATTATTATTACATTCATTACATTATTTTATATATATTATTTATAATAATTTAATTAATTAATTATAATAATTATTATATGTATTATTATCATTATTATATATAATAATATATAAATAATATTAAATGAAAACAATAATTATATTAATAATATTATTTTTTTTATACTGTGTAATATATCTTTTAAGGATATTTTGGCCACTTGAGTAATAAGTTCATTCCAAAACACATGAAAATATGTTATTCTTATGTGTTTTGTCTAGAATGAGTATTCCCATCTTCATAGGAATGGGATTACCGAGGGAATGAAATTTCTAAGTTTATTCATTTATACCAAACGTGAAAATCAAAAGAGAACTAGAATATTATTCTATTTTCAACCTATTTTCATATATCAATCGCTACCTTCTTGTTTTCAATTAATCTTCTTTTTTCCTGATCTTTTGTCTGTTGCTTTTTTTTTTTTTACTCTTTCCATCTTTCTCTTTGCTCTCCACCATCAATCATCATGTTACCTTCTTGATCACAGCCACTTGCACCATTTCTTCCCACCAGGGGCAGAGGGACATATCACTCAAGGAGTACTAGCCAGAGGCTGTGTTTTCATTAGGATCATGTATGTTAGAGAAGTAAAAGCTATGCGCTGAAATTATTAGATGGCCTTATTCATGCATTTTCTCATTGTTTTCGTGTTCATGAGACGGCCAGCAAAAATCATTGAATGATGATGCCTACACCATATCGATAGATTTATAACCACGAAGTTTAAGCTATAAATATAACCCATTGCATTAATTTGGCACAGGGTGTGCAGCAATTAATGCCGCCTACACTAATATTTGAAAAGAATGGCGATGGAAAGTACCGATAAAAGTATTTGATGAGGAGCATCAAGACATGGTTAAATCTGAAGGTGAGTGGATAATAAGAATGTCAAATTCATGCATAGTTGGAGGATCGCTCATTGCTGCAGTAGTCTTCGCTGCTGCAATTACAGTACCTGGGGGAAACAAGGACGATGGTCTTCCCAATTTTTCCAAGGACAAAGCTTTCAAAGTCTTTGCCTTCTCAGACGCGTTTGCTCTTGTTTCTTCCCTAATTACTATGGTGACTTTCTTGTCCATTTTCACAACTCGTCATTCGGTAAATGATTTTCTTTACGGCCTGCCAAACAGATTGATTATCGGTCTAATGTCTCTACTCTTCGCCGTGACATTCATGATGATTGCCTTTAGTGCCACAGTGTATCTTGTGTTCACAGAGGATCATCACCGGATTTTCTATCCAACTGCTGCATTGTCCTGCATATCAGTGATCTTTTTTGCCTACTTGCAGCTGCCTTCAGTAGTAAATATGATCAAATCCACATATGGCCACAACATCTTAAAGCAGGCCAAAAAGATGAAGTCAAATAACTCTGAATTTATGCTTAGTTTGAAGTCAAGTAACTCTGAATCTATGCTTATTTTATAAGAATTATTTCTCTATTGTATTCCCTTTAAGTGATTGTTCTCTTACACGAGTATTCTATGAATTTTAGTTTTTTTTTTAAATTAAGATTGTTTTGATAGTACGTCCAAGTATCATTAAATTCTCATCGCGTTTTCTCGCAAGAAAAAGTAAAGAATGCCATGACAATTATCTATTTTCCAAAACTTTTTGGAGTACAACTATAAGGTTCATCATTGGAGTGTTTGTTATTTGTTGTTGTTCTTGATCATTGTTATGACGTACATTGCAAGATCATTTATTTGTTGTGTTCTTGATCATTTATTTCTATCTTAAATTCTTGAGTGCCCGCATTAAACAATATACCTATTCCTACTACACCATTTTTCGGTGAACCTAGCATTCTTCGTTTCCGCATTCTTGAACTATGATTAGCAGACTAATAAATATACCACTTGCACTTTTCTAAATATACAAAGAAAAAGTTACCGTCATAAAGTCTTAATTTCCATAAAAGTCTTAATTTCTTTTCATGAGGATTGTAAACTTACTTTTATTGGGTAAACCCAAACACCCATGTATCTTAAACTATGTTTTCTTTAAATCTACAGTTTAATGTTATACAAAGCAATTGTTAATGTGTGCATCAACTGTGACACGGGTAAAAATCCTAAACATGTCGGATAAGGCACGATTACACCATTCTCCAACTCTACTTTTTTGTGGTGGTATAGTGCATTGGGGCAGATCACAATTTTTTCTTAAATTTTCTTAAAAATGTGCATATGTTTAATATAAATAAATAAATAAATAAGCTAATTAGCCCAAATTAACCCCCACTGCAATAAGTATTAGTATTATAGCTCCTTAGACTATTCTTATCAGAGTCTCTAAATCATGAGTCTCTATTTTACAATTTAAAGACTTTTAATAAAATAAAGACCTTACTAAAATTATAGTTACTTTTTGAGTTTTTTAAAATTTTCCAGCCACATTGATTTTTGGGTCTTTATTTTAGAGACTCTATTAATTTTTCAACATAATCTAAGTTTGTGCTACTTTTTTGTGTATTTTACTACTTGATTTTTTTTTAATACTAATAAATTCATTTTTTTACGAATATTTCAACCTAAAAATTAATTAATTCCGACAACGATTATATTTTGGTAAATATTATGTCATTAACTACACTCGATTAAATAACATAAAATCTGTTTTTTTTCTTTTTAAAAAAAAAAAAGCAATAAATGTTTTTTTTACAAAAAAAACAATCTATTTTTTTTTATAAAAAATATAAATATATATATATATAAACAAAACCCTACCCCCCTTCCCACTTTCATTTCCCTATCTTCTTCACTCCCACCGCCACCACCCCCTCCTTCATTTCCCTATCTTCTTCACTCCCACCGCCGCCACCTCCTCCTTCGAAGTCTTCCTCCCATGGGATCACCACCATCCCACCCCCTCCTCTCCCCACGACATCACCACCCCCACCCCTCCCCACGGCATCACCACTCCCACCCCCACCCCCACCCCCACAACATCACCACCATCCCCTCCCCTCCCCACCCCACCCCACCCCATCCCACGGCATCACCACCCCTACAACACCCACACACCCCCCATGGCACCCATGAAAGCATACCTTTTTTTTTCTCTCTCAAAATCTGATTTTTCTATTTTTGTTTCTTTTTTGTTGCTTTGAACTTGAATGTTGAATCAGTATATATGTATATATATACATATATACTAAACGTTGAAGGTGAACGTTGCCAACGTTCACCTTCAACCGCTCTAAAATCTGTGGCCCTCGATTTTTTTTTTTTTGGAACAGATCAGCCATCTCTGACAGATATGTTGGAGACTCACCTCCTGTTGCTACAGTGAGTCTCCAAATTTGCTTTTTTTTTTTTTGTGTGCAGACTTGCTTCCATTTGTTATCCTAGTCTTTAAAAAAAGGAAATTGGGTCTTCAAATCATCTGGTGTGGTTGAGTTTTTATCTGTTAGAGTGAGTCTCTAAAAAGTGCAATAATTACACTTTGAAGACTCTGGTAAGGATGACCTTATTGAAATAAAACACTAGATTTGCCTGTATTTGGCCAAACAATTTTTTTAACTTTTATTCATTTGTGTCTCAATCTTAATAATGTAAACTTTAAGGACGTCCATAGCTTTAAGACTTTTTATATAAGAGAGACCGTAATGGTCAATTAAAGTGATAAAATACTTTTCTCCTTTAAAAGATAGAACATCAAAAAGTCCATATATTTCACTGTATATAATTTTAGGTAATTATGTATCTCTTGTGCTCCTTTCCTAGTGGCTTTTGTTTTTTTCTTTTCCCCCTAATACAAACCATACACACTACAAGATTTATAAAATCCCAATTGTTTGTTGTGAACAAATCCCTGGCATCATGATTCGTTGCTGGAGCTCCAACAACAGTAGTCGCTAGTATGAAGATCCGATGTTCAGATCAGATGCAAACAAGCTCAGTCTCAATATATACATTAGAGAAGGGGTTCACGTTTGGGTCAAGAGGCTAACGAGCATCCCACCTTCCTGTCGAGCCATTCAAGAAGGGAAAATGCTCTAATAGGAATTCCAACTCATATTCCTCTTGCCAGCCATGCTGCTTAAGGTAGGTGTGAACACTTTCCTCCACTTTGAAAATAGAATGGAGAGAGGGCTCAGCTTGCTCGTTCTTGGCAATATGAGGAAAAAGTTTATGCTCTTCCGACATAAGACAAGATTCAGTGATCTCAAGGATGAAAAGGCTTCATTTCTTCATTTTCTTCTTCCAAGCCTTTCTTAGCACATAGTTATTTACGGAATCTCAAATCTCTCTTGACGCATAGAATTTTGGTTGTATATAGGTTGATTAGAGGTTCGACTTCCTTCTATAACGAATATGCACATGTATACAGCCAGTTGAAAGCGGATACGTGACATCTTCTCAATCACAAAATGGATTAATGACAGGACTATACTAGACTCAAGGGCAGAGCCAGGCACCGGGGGTCAGGGTAAGCGGGGGTCAGAGTAAGCACCTGGTGTTTAGTTTCGCCTCTCACAATATTCACGTCTTAATCTCAATCTACTTCCCTCTAACTAAAATTTTACAGAATATAAAAAAATATTCATTCCATGTGGTTATGATCGGTTATGATAGCGCAATCCAAGACAATTGATTGATTCGAGAAAAACGTAATGCATAATACGAAGGCTATATTTTTTTTTTTGGGTTGAAATAGGGAGTCTCATATACATAATATGAAGGCTACTTTTTTTTTGGGTTAAAAGTAGTAAATATCCTGATAAGGCACTATAGCTAATTAGATATGCAAGCTACTAAATAAAATTATCACATATGCAAAACTTATTAAAAAATTCTAAAAAACAATAAGCTTTGTCATAGTAACATTGCACTCAAAAAACATTAAAATATTAAAAAAAAAAATTTGAGTGCAATGTGACTTTGCAAGTTGAATATGTAAGCATCGCGTTGATGCTTACGTATTTCACCATTCTTTTTTTTTTTTATTTGGTCCGTTTGTTAGCTACTTATTTCACCATTCTTGACTCAAATGATAAAAGATAAGAGTCGGACCATATGTAGTATATGTATGACTAATTAAGTCTTCTGCTTCTTTCTTGATGCAGCAAATGAACCAACCTGGAAACAGCCCCTCTACGAAGCCATTCCGCAAGGGAACTGGGAGGCGATTGAACAAATTCTTGAAACAGCACCAGAGGCACTCAATGCACCACTTGCAGAGGGAAAAGATACGCCTCTTATGGTAGCCGTCAAAGAAAATCTTGGGATACCTCTTATACACAAGTTGGTTCATTTGACGCCATCGGAAGGACTAGCTGTGACAAATGCTTCTGGTGTGACCGCCTTACATATGGCTGCAGCAGCTGAAAATCTTCCAGTAGCTAACCTATTGATATCAAAAAATCGTGAATTGGCAAATATTCGCGAAAATCACAAATATTTGCCTATCCACTTTGCGGCTGGACGAACGCTAAGGCAGCTGGTTTTTTATCTGCACAGTGTTACCAGAGTGGAGGAGGAATTGAACCCAGATGAAGATCCGGAAGAAGATCTTATCATGTGTGCAGTAAGTTCTAAAATGTATGGTGAGTGCACTCTGTAAGCTTTTATTTAGGATCATATTATGCATCATGTAAATATATTTAAAAAGAGAATGTTAAAAATACTATGTTGAACAGGGCTATCTGTGCTAATTGGTCTTTGGTGAATAGAAACCTTGTCTACAACTTCTGCTGATTCCCTTCAGGGATACTGATCGTACATTTTTCTGAAGTTGCTTACCTAGCCAAAAACAAAAACAAAAAAAAAAAAAGAGAAAAAAAAAGCTTAATGGAGAAGACATATTACCTTGTGCAATTGAAACATTAAAACTTTAGAATGTACCAAATAATTTTGACGCAAACTTGACTAGAAGCCTTTTGAAAATGTCTTAAGGCTTGTGTAAAAGAAGTTTCTTGGTTATGGCACTTGAGATTTGGGCACATAAATTTTGAAAATCTTTCTTTAATGTCAAGAAAGAATATGGTGCATGGATTGCCTTTCATCAATCATCCGGAACAGATTTGTGAGGGATGTCTTTTTGGAAAACAAGCTAGAAAAAGTTTTCCAAACGAGGCTACATCAAGAGCAACGAGGCCACTAGAATTTGTCCATACTGATATTTGCGGGCCAATTAATCCTTGCTCCTATGGTAAAAATAAATATTTTATCCTTTTTATTGACGATTATAGCCGTAGGACTTGGGTTTATTTTTTAAAAGAAAAATCTGAAGCTTTTTACAAGTTCAAGAAATTTAAAGCTCTTGCTGAAAAAGAAAGTGGTTGGGAGATCAAGGCCTTGAGATCTGATAGAGGTGGAGAATTCACATCAAGAGAATTCAACAATTTTTGTGAAGAGAATGGCATTCGACGCCCTTTGACAGCTCCTCGATCACCTCAACAGAATGGAGTTGCTGAGAGAAAAAATAGAGTTGTTCTTGAGATGGTTCGAAGCATGTTAAAATCTAGAAGTATGCCTAAAGAATTTTGGGCTGAAGTAGTTGATTGTGCAGTTTATCTATTGAATCGTTGTGTCACAAAGAGTCTCTCTAACAAGACACCATTAGAAGCATGGAGTGGAAGAAAGCCAACAATCAAGCACTTAAGGGTTTTTGGAAGCATTGCTTATGCTCATGTTCCTGATCAAAATCGAATCAAGCTTGATGACAAAAGCCAAAAGCTAGTTTTCATTGGGTATGAAAAGAGTTCCAAAGCATACAAGCTCTACAATCCTACTAATGGGAGAATTGTTGTGAGTAGAGATGTCCTATTTGATGAAGAAGCTGAATGGGATTGGAATGTCAAAGAGCAAAAAGAATACAAATTCTTACCCATACAAGAGCAAGAAGTAGAAGTCAATGAAGACTCTATATCTCCAAATCCATCTCCAACTCCAACTCAAACTCCATCTCCATATCAAGCTCCAACTTCATCTCAAGGAGACATAACTTCAACAAGTTCAAGTTCGCATGAAAAGACCCCCCGTTTCAGAAGCTTGGATGAAATTTATGAGGTAACTCGAAATTTAAATGATGAACTGACTCTCTTTTGTCTACTTGCTGATTGTGAACCAATAAGCTTTGAGGAAGCTAATGAGAATGAAAGATGGAGACAAGCCATGGATGAAGAAATCAAGGCAATAAAGAAGAATGACACTTGAGAGCTTGCAACTTTACCCAAAGGCCACAAAGTCATTGGAGTAAAGTGGGTTTACAAGATAAATAAGAATGCTAAAGGTGAAGTTGAAAGGTACAAGGCAAGACTAGTTGCAAAAGGCTATAGTCAACGAGCTGGCATTGACTATGATAAGGTATTTGCTCCTGTTGCACGCTTGGAAACTATAAGATTTATCATATCTCTAGCAGCCCAACACAGATGGAAGATTTATCAATTGGATGTTAAATCTGCATTCCTGAATGGTTTTCTTGATGAAGAGGTATATATTCAACAACCATTAGGCTATGTGGAGAAAGGGTGTGAAAATAAAATTTTAAAGTTGAAGAAAGCTCTCTATGGCCTAAAACAAGCTCCAAGAGCTTGGTATAGTAGAATTGATGAATATTTCCGTCATAATAATTTCTCCAAGTGTTCGCTCGAGCATACTCTCTATACCAAACATGAGAATGGCGATGTGTTGATTGTTTGCTTGTATGTGGATGACTTAATTTTTACTGGCAACAATCCAAATTTATTTGAAGATTTCAAGAGGACAATGGAAAGAGAATTTGAGATGACTGATATTGGACTCATGTCTTATTATCTTGGAATTCAAGTGAAGCAAACAGATGAAGGAATATTTGTTTCTCAAGAAGGCTATGCAAGGGAAATTCTCAAGAAATTCAAGATGGAAAATTGTCAACCTGTTAACACCCCTATTAAATGTGGAGTACAATTGTCAAAGGTTGATGAAGAAGAACATGTAAATCCAACATTTTTCAAGAGCCTGGTTGGAAACTTGAGATACTTGACCTGTACAAGACCAGATATTCTTTTTGGTGTAGGACTTGTGAGTCGCTTTATGGAGTCCCCTACTAATACACATCTGAAGACTGCCAAAAGAATACTTCGCTACATCAAAGGAACTGTTGATTATGGACTTTTATACTCCCACTCAGAGGATTTCAAACTTGTGGGGTATAGTGACAGCAATTGGGCTGGTGATTTTGATGATCAAAAGAGTACTAGTGGATATCTTTTCTTCATGGGAGATACAACATTCACTTGGAGTTCCAAAAAGCAACCCATTGTCACACTTTCTACATGTAAAGCTGAATATGTAGCTGCTACTTCATGTGTTTGTCATGCTCTATGGTTAAGGAATTTGATGAAAGAACTTAAGATGCATCAAGAAGAGCCAGTAGAGATCTATGTTGATAACAAGTCTGCAATTGTCTTAGCCAAGAATCCAGTATTTCATGAAAGAAGCAAGCACATTGACACACGTTACCATTTCATCAGAGAATACATCACAAGGAAGGAAGTAAAGATAGAGTATGTGAAGTCTCAAGATCAAGTTGCAGACATTCTTACAAATCCACTCAAGAGTGACGTGTTTATGAAGCTTAGAGCTTTGCTCGGAGTTACGAGAGTCAAATCAAGTTTAAGGGGGAATGTTAGAAGATAAACTTGATTTGGATTAGGACTCTATTAAATAAGTTCTAGTTAGATTTAAATTATTTTTGACTAGATATATAGTATTTCCTAGTGGGTAATGGTTTCCTAGAACCATATCCTAATTGACATCTATTTTTTGTGAATCTATAAATAGGGGTCAGTCCTTTCAATTGTAGTCATACCAAATACATACCAAATATTAGAGCAATAAAGATTTTGTTTAGAGTCTCCATATTATTTCTCTCTACGATAAAATAGCCTCTTCTATATTCCAACAGGCTCTGTTTGTTTGTCATAAAATAACTTGCTAGTGAAAAATATTTTTAGGAAAAAATATTTTTCTAAAAAATATAATATTTTTTGGTGTTTGTTTGATTATCACACTAAAAAATATTTTATGGTGTTTGAATGTAATAGTGAAAAAATGATTAAAATTACTAATTTATTAATATACTAATAAATCTTAAAATAATTAATTAATTAATTAAAAATTTAACTAATACATAAGAAATAAATTATCAATTAATAATAATTAATCGAAACAATTAATTAGTTAGTTAATTAATAATTAGGAATTAATATTTAATTTTAGAGTATAAATTTGATTAATTTATTATACATTAAGTTAACATTAATAAATTTTATTATTAATTAATTAATTTTTATAAATAAAGTATTTATTTTTTATTTAATAATAATTAATTAAATATGTAACGGGAGTGTGGTGGGGTCGGGGGTGGGGGTTGGGTTGGGGTGGATAAAGGTGGGGTAAAATGAGTGAAAAATATTTTCCTCTCCCAAAGAATATGAAAATATTTTTCACTCATTTCACCTAAATATTTTTCTTCGACCAAAAATTATTATTTTTCACAAAAATATTTTACAGCAAACAAAAAAAATTATGTGGACCTAGCTAGTTAACAAGCCAACACTTTGACATTTGTAAATAAACGATTGTGAAGTTCCGAGTGATTTGGATCTATAACTCTTCAGTCTTATCTCCAAATCAACAAACCTGAGTATGTGCGTTGTGAGTTTGCGTGAGTGAGAGTGGGACCAAGATTATACAGTACTCTTTCAATCAATTTTACCTATAACAGATTTAATTAGAAATGACTTTTCACGAAACTACTAACTCTAGTAAGCTATATCATGATGAAGAGATATAATGGGCACATTAATTCTACCAAGTGTATTATAATATAGTGTCATAATATAGGTCACTTCAATATTATATTAGATATATGTTCTCTTCACATTTCTCTTTATCTTTTCATGAATTGACTAACACATCTTAATATAAAAAATTACACAAGATACACGACTTTAATCACTGAACCACTACTATTTTATTTTTTTTTTGCTAGATAAGCAAACGATTGTATTAAAACAAAAACATGAACAACAAGAGATACAAACAAGAATTAACAGGTCAATCACAAGTGATTGAGCCAGAACCTATCTAAGCATAAGACTATCATCAAGTCTCCAAGTTCTACAAATTGCACTGTTCAAAAGACAATATCTAAATCGTTTGGTTTTGAACATTCTATTTCTCACATCATAATATATGCGATCAAAAATTTGCTCCTCCGTAGAAGCACCTCTGTGGTGGACTCTGTAGTTTCTTTCCTTCCAAACATGAAAAATGCTCGCACTAAACAACAACCTTATCATAATGAGTTGTAAAGTGTTTGAACTACTATGACGAGCGATCCAATTAGTGATGAGGTCCCAGCTATGTGGGAGTTTACTGCACTTCAAAAGAGAAATACCTTTTTTCCAAAGGCGACGAGTAAATCCACAGTCGAAAAAAAGGTGATCCCTAGTTTCCAATGAGTGGTAACAGAAAACACAGTGGGGGTCAACATTAAGTCCCCAGCTAAAAAGTCTGAAAAATGTAGGGAGCCTATCAAGCCAAGCAAGCCAAGCGCAAAACGCATGTTTAGGGACATGGCCAGTGTACCAAATATTGCAGTTCCATTGAGCAGGCGGGTGTTTAATTCGAATAGTATTCCAAGCAGTAGAAAAAGAGAACTTTCCCGTGGAAGCATCACTCCATTCAATCCTGTCAGTTTTACTGACATCTGGCACAAGGGAACCAATATTCAAAGCCACAATGTCGAAGAGGGGATCATTTGTAGGCCAAGTCCAAACATTATCCTGAATATAGTCAGCAACCTTAGCTTGAATGTTATGTCCACAGTTACAGATAGTCAACTTACTAAAGTAATCCACAAGGACACCCAAGGGGTGCCAAGGGTCAAGCCAAAAGTAAGTCCCATCATTTAGCTTTAATTTTGTGATAATAACTGAAACAAGGCCCTTACATTTTACCGAATGTCATGAGTGTGTAAGAAACATATCCAATGTGGCCTTTACGATCACATAAAAGAAGGATAATGATTCTGAGCCCTTGTCGAGAAAATTTTTATCCAGTTTTGACCTATCTGAGTCTTTCTTTTGGCATGCTAGCTAGATTTCGCCCCCTTTTTGCTTCAGCAGAATCCAAGGTTGGCATGGAAGCGTGCCTCTCCATTGAGAATTTTGGCTGAAGAACCTTCTGCCTTTAGAAGTGGAACTCGATTTAATAAGTTGCAGTCCCTGATATATTCCTGTTAGTTTCTTTTCTCTCTCTTCAATAGATCATACTCATAATTTTCCACCATGTTTTGCTAGTTGGTTTCAGAAAAAAAGAAAAAGAAAAACCGTGTTGAAATGTTCAGCCGAGTGGGTTTCACGACTTTGGGTTAGAGGAATTGCAAAGTTTTTCCTTAACTACATTCAGAACCCACAAAAGTTCAAATAACTTTTGTACTTTTGATATTAGAGTTAAAATGTACAAAATTAAGAAAATTAGATACACCTTGTTAAATCAGACCATTAGTAGAGTTTAAGATATCAATGAACACCATTTTTTTGTAAATGTAAATCAAACATATGTAAATATTTTTGAATACTTATAATATATTTTTCGCTTCCGGCAACAACAAAAAAAAAAAGTTCAAATAACAATTGAACATAAGCCCATGAGGTGCATGCTTAATTCCAATACAATGGGTTTTCTATGAACAAAAAATAAATAGATAAATAAACAGAATTCAATTGTTGTGCAACATGTGTCCACATAGGAGGGGCCTCCTCCCGGTTAGGAGTGAAGCACCTGTGAGAACAAAACATGAACCAGTACCACGAACAAAACATAAAAAGGGTTGATTTATTATTATTTTTTAATACCGACTAAGATTGACTTAACAGCACCATCCTTAGCGTTTAAGAAAAGACTAGGGTGTAAACCAACTTAATAACCTCTTTCAAATTGCTGACATTTTATAGCGTATAAAGTAAAATCCCATTTACTCCCATAAGTTTTTACCTAAATTTTCCCATAAACTTTTTATTTTACCAAAACTCTCCCATGATATTATAATCTATCAAACAAATTAAAGACTTAAAATTGATGGCATTTCTGTCTTTTCCATTTAACGTTTTTCAAACAGAAATTACCAAAAAATTACCCACTCCCTCTCTCTCTCTCTTTAAACTGATCATATACATTTACCTATGAAGTGTGAGGATGAAAAGAGCTCCATATATAGATTAAACTGAGCCAACAATGTGGTCTAGATATCGTTCTGTAAATTTCTTTTCTTAAAAGAAGTAAAGATCATAGATTGATCTGGTGCAACAGGTTTCTCCTTCCAGAATAATTACTTCTCTTACCTTGACATTTACTATTCAAATCCGAAAACAGCAAAGACATTTTAGCATAATTAGAATTAGTTTTTTCATTGTTGTGTATTATTCATCTTTTAGGTATCCCCATGACGTCCACAAATCTTCTTGAGGACTTAGAACGGGAAGGAGTGGTGAAACCAGCTATTCCTTCTGAATTCCAATTTCAGAGGCTGCGTTACATGGCTCAATTCTCAAGAGGCAAGATTCGTATTCATCTAGCTATATGTCTTTCTTCACCTCACCTCTATGTCTTTCTCCACCACCATTATTGTGCATTAAAAGGATTTTGGCTCGTTTCTCTTCCCTTAACTAGTGGCAATAGTTGTAGACTTTTTTCTGATGGTGATGATGACAACCATGGAGATTAGTAAGAAATTGTTTAATTATGAGCTATCACTAATTGGGATGTTTTGTTATTTTAAAAAAATGTGTTAATGTTGACTAGTAAAGCCAAATACATAATTTATAATGATCTATTCCAATTAGGCCTAGTTAGGTCCATCTCATTAATATTATTTTTATTAGCCGTATGATATGTAAGTGTAGAGCTTGTTTTAATATTAGAATTGCTTGATGAGGCCCAATAAAGATTCTACCAAGTTCTTCTCTACCTTTCTATGGAATTCCGTATTTAACAATTAGTAGGGTCTAGTAACCGCTTCCAGCATTCGGTTTCTCCATTGTTGACAAGCTTCATTTTAATTTTCTTTGCAGTGTACCAAAAACTATGTAAAGTACTTGGGAAATTCCTGGAAATGTTGGGTGAGTCAAGCTTCCTGAGACAGTTAAACGCATTCATTGAAACTATATCTATGTCTATATCTAAGCATGAAGTTTCTAAGTCGCATGGGAACTACCAAATGTCTCTTTTCGATTCTTGCCATTTAAACTAGGGAGAATTACACTAGAGGGCCCCATTGTTTTACTTTTTTTCAAATTAGTCTTCATTATTTTCAATGATTCAAATCAATCCCCAATGTTTTTAAAAGTGTCAAATTAGTTCTTTCTGTTAAATATTTAAATGAAAATATATAAAATGACTAAAATACTCTTAAAAATTAAATTACTAAATTACTCATCTCACCCCACCCTCATCCCCATCCCCATGAAATTGAAATTTTTTACAAGTTTAGGGACTAAATTGGATTTATTTGTAAATTTTGGGGACTAAGTTTAATTTATTTTGTAAAATTTGAGGACTAAATTGAGTTTATTTCTAAACTTTGGGGCTAAATGAAATTTTATAAAGATATTATATTATTTTTACCATTTTAGCCCTATATTACTATTAATTGTCATTAAATTTAACACCAATTTTTTATGTCAAGACTAAATTGACACTTTTTTGTAAAGGGCACTGATATAAAATTTTATGGAAACAATGAGTACTGATTTGAACCATTTAAAATAACGGTGAATAATTTGAAAAAAGAAAGTGTAACAATGGGGACTAATTTGAAAAAAAAAAAGTGTAACAATGAGGACTATTAATGCTATTTTCCCTTTAAAGTTACAATCTAAAGGGTCACGCATCGACCATGTTTGATTGTGTTTGGAGTTGTTTGTTAACTTTTGCAGTGGGATAACTCCGTCGCATTTACCCCTTAAGATCAATTTCTAAAGTACAATTTTAGCAGAATCAATGTATATATGTAATTATTATATTAGTTCTGGCATCAATTTCAGGAAGTAGTTTAGCTTCAGGAATTAATGAATTAATTTGGTTCTCATGTAGGTTTTACTTGGTCAATACACTTTATATATAGGTTCTCACTGTATATAAAATACACACCAATATTTAGAGAATTTTCTCCCAATCCTCTTTTTTTTTTTATTTAAAGACAAATCTAACAAATTTCTTATTTTTTATCTATAATAAATAACAAAATTAATACATATCTACTTTTATAAACTCTTTACTTTAATTTTATTTCAATAATACTCTATATTTCAAACTCTCTGTCTCTTTATTTCCACTTTTCCTTTCTCACTTTCCCTTTGCTTTTCAGCCATCAACCTTGACTTTACTTCTTTCCCACTTTCTCTTTCTTTTTCAGCCACCATCTTTGACTTTGGTGCTCTGCTTTGTTGATGGTTTGACAGAAAAAAAAAAAAAAAAGAGAGTAGCAAACATGATTTCACTCGCTTATTGCAGCGAGCAAATGGAACCAAATGACGAGATTAAACGGCTAGCTTGTTAGAATATATAAATTGACTTTTTACTTTTATTAAAAAAATTCAAGTAGAGAGTTTGTTGGATTTATATGGACAATTAAAAAACATTTTGTCGCCATGTAAATACCTAGGGCGACATATAGGGGCAACCAAAAACACTTTGTCGCCAAAACCTTTGTCACCAAATTGCCGTTTTGTCTCATTCTGGTTGCAAAAACAAAACAAATATAAAATAAAACTTTTTTATATTTCGTAGTCCTTTGTCGCAAAAACCCTATTTTTGAAAAAAAAAGATATTATTTTATTAGTTAATTTTTATAATTAATAATTTTATTTAATATTTTGTTAATTTTTTATTAATTATTTACTTTTGTCTCCATCTATTAGCCAAATTTTCGTCACCACTAGGTAGCCCATATTTTTTAATTTTTTTTATTATTTATTTATTTTGGTCTCCGTGTGATAGCCAAAGTTTTGTTGGCACTAGGTAGTCAATATTTTTATTTTGTTTATTTTTATTTATTTATTTTCATCTTCGTGTGGTAGCCAAATTTTGTAGCCACATCGTAGACAAAGTTTCATCGCCTTTTTGTCGCTAAAATTTGGTAGCCTTATTGTAGCCAATATTTCATCACCGCTTTGTAGCCAAATATCATATCGTAGCCAACTATTCACCTCCACATGGTAATCACATTTTTGTCGCTATTGTGTCGTCACACAATTCTTTTTAAAAAAATTAAAATTAAATTCAATATTTACAAAAACAAAATTAATTTAATGTATGCATAAATTAATATTTAAAACATCTACAAAATATATTTCATAATATTGATTTTAGAATTTTGTTTAAAAACCTAAAATCTACTAATTATTGTGATGGTCTAGATCAGTGGGTGGGTGGTTGTCTCGCATCCTAGCGATCCCATCTTGCAAGTTCATAACGATATTCAGCATATTAATGGGCTATGGTATTCAAAAAGCTATTTTTTCAATATGGGTCACACATGATACAGAGATTTAGGTGCAATTGGTCTATTAGAATGAATTTGGACAGGAAAAAAATAGAATTGAGAATGGTATAAACTTGAAAATAAGAATGACTTGCATGGTATGCTCTACGAATGAAGATAGAAACGGATATATTAATACCGAACTCATATTTGGTAGTCAGTATAAAATAGTAATGTGAATAACTTGTATAATATGATAGAATTGTCATCTTATTATTATAGTATTAAAAATAAGAATAAAAATGAACATAACCATATATAACATAAACATAATAAACATAATAAATAATAGTAATAACAATAGTTATTATGATAATAATAATATCAATAAAAAAAAATGATGAGTTGGTGTGAATGATTCCACATTGAAGAAAGAATCGAATGTTCATTGATCAAATCATTCACTCCATAATTTGATAGATCATTTGAAGAACCGATTAATCGAACAAGAATAAAGATAGAATCATGTTCAACATGTCAATACTGGAAACGTCAATAGGTCCTTAATTTCTTTCTCCTCTTTCACCAGTGAGTGGTGATTTTCTTTTCGTTTTTTTTTTTTCTAGGTAGGCACCTCTTGGATTCAGAGTTTGTTCTAAGAGTTGATATACGTGAGTTCTTGATTGTCTTCCTCCTAGTCTTGTTACTTGTTGGGGGAATAATAAATGTTATTATTGTTACTATCTTCATTGTTTTATTATTATTATTATTGTTGTTGTTGTTGGTGCAAAAGAAACTATGTATAACAGTTATATTTTTTTTTTATTAGGGTATGTTAGTCATTTGAGAAATAAGTTTATTCCCAATTACATGGAAATAGGCTAATCTCATGTGTTTGTTCTAAAATGGCTAATCTCATATACAGGGCAACGAGATTAACTTGGGGTTGAAATTTCCAAGTTTATTCTTTCATAGCAAGATATATAGTGAATTCCTAAATTGACACTCACAAGTTTCCTATGTTCTTAAAAAAAAATTTAAAAAAAGCAGTTTACTTGCGTCCCCCCTTAGAAGCTGCTGATCAGTTTTGTCCTCTGACGACTAAATTTGGCTCAGGGGCTGGAGAGACTATTGGCGCCTTCACACCGAAATTACCCGAACAAAGATGGAAAAACGACGTTAATGATATTTGACGAAGAGCACAAGGACTCATTTGAATACGAAAGCAAATGGATACTGGGTATGGCGAAATCATGCATAGTAGGAGGAGCGCTCATTGCTGCAGTGGTGTTTGCTGCTGCGATTACAATACCTGGGGGAAACAACAAGGACGATGGTTTCCCAATTTTCACCAAAGCAAGAGCTTTCCAAGTATTTTTCGTTGCAGATGTGTTTGCTCTCGTCTCTTCCATCACTGCTGTGCTGACCTTCTTGTCCATTTTCACCGCCCGTTATTCGGTGAATGATTATCTTTATGCAATTCCCAACAGACTGATAATTGGTCTAATATCACTTCTACTCTCTGTGGCATCCATGATGATTGCCTTTGCTGCCATAGTGTATCTTGTGCTTGCCGAGGTCAATGATTGGATTATCATTCCAATTGTTGTCGTGGCCTGCATACCAGTTATCTTCTTTGCCTATTTACAGCTGCCATTGCTGTTAAATATGATCAAAACCACATATGGACCCAGCATCTTTAAGTAAGAGACTTCACACAACTCTCGAGTACTAAAACCTCTTCTCTACACCTTTGAGATCTTCTTTCCTGCTCAATTGTTCTCTGTGTTCAAATTCATGACAGAACCATAGAAGTTGAGGTTGAACTTTTTCTATGGTCTGTCAGCATAACAAGGATAAACCATGCTGTATGGAATGTTTTTATGTTTTAGGAGTACAACATTTGATAAACCATGTTGTATAATATTTTTCTCTCTGTCTTGATGTCTTACTTTTGCTGGTAACTTAGCATTTCTTTCTTCTCTTCTGTATCACTTTGCATACAAAGATTTAGGGTATATGATCTGCCTAACATATAAAATCCTAATTTAGTTAATGTCAAAGTTTGGCTGGCCGGCCAGCAAAGTCGAACCCGACAAATAATTGCTTTAGCAGTATAGTTTTTTTTGTTTTTTTTAGGGTCAAATAATAATAATTTCTATTAAAGGACCATAAGTACAAGAGGGAGCGATAGACCCAATAATACTGAATCAACGAGCAGTGCTGCAGTATCGTCTCCGCCACTACCACAGATGGATGAAGGCGAAATTGTCGAACATATCGAATCAACGAGCAATCCCGCACCATGGCAGATTGCTGAGAATGTTTCTGAGGATGGTGAGTAACTCAAATGAATATGTAGCGTTTAATTGTTAAGGCTAAATCACTTAGAAACAAAAAGACTACTACGTTCTGTATGGTCATTTTGTTTTGTATTGTCTGCTGATTCTTTCTTGAAACACACACCACAGCAAATGAACCAAGCTGGCGTTGGCCTCTCTATAATGCCTTACAGCGAGGTGACTGGAAAGCCATCGAAGAAATTCTAGACATAGCACCAGAGGCAATCAATGGTCCTGTTGGAGAATACAAAGATACGCCACTGGTTGTAGCCATTAGAGAGGGGCTGGGGATGCCTATTACACAGAAATTGGTTGATCGATCGACACCGGACGGACTGGCTGTTGTCGACTCTTATGGTCAGTCTGTGCTACATACGGCTACATTAAATGGCGATCTTCCACTTGCCAAGCTGTTAATAGCGAAGAATCCTGAATTGCCTAATATTCGTGACACAAACAACTTGTTACCTCTCCAATTGGCTGCTACACAAGGACTAAAGGAGATGCCTTTTATATGCACAATGTTACGAGGGTAGATGAGCACTTTAATATAGATCAAACTAGAGATGACCACGATATTCTCAGTGAAGCAATTACTTCTGGGATGTATGGTAAGAGTACTTGCGAGAATCTGTAAATATGGGAATTTGTTGGAAAATTCTAACAGGAGAGTCCTTTTTCCTTTTGTCATGCTAGATTTCGCTCTGCATTTAATTCAGCGAAATCCGAGGTTGGCATGTCGGCGTCCTTTTCCGTTGGAACTTTTGATTATGCAAATACGCCTTTCCAAGCGGAACCCCATTAAACCTTGGTAAGTTTCTTCTTCAATTCTTATAATGTTTGTTAACAAGCTTTGTCTCGTCTGAAGCGTCCTCCAACAACATATATATATATATATATATATATATATATATATATAAGAATTCACTCAACAGTTTATCTATTTCATTTCCTGAAAAACAGGGATTCGCTAAACTAATTTTCAGCTTCTCACCCATTCACTAAACTCATTCGCTTAGGTCGCAATTATTATCTTAGAGTGATTCTGGACAGAAACATTAATGAACTAAGGAATAGAATGACCTTATGAATGGAATGAATTTGGAAAATGACATGTGATTCTTGGTATGCTATAAGAATAAATATATGAATTGATATACATGTTTGGTAGTTAGCAATAATAAGAATGATTTATATAAAATGACAAGAATACCATTTTGTTGATATAGATATATTATTTTCTGGAGAATAAAAATAAGCATCATATTAATAATAACGCTTCGTCTAAGGTATATTATTATTATTATATTTTTTTATTATATTTATTGTATAATAATAATAATATTATTGAAATATCTGTTATTAAATTTATATTATAATTTTTAGTATTATTATAATTATTACTATTATTATTATTACTTATATATATTTATTATATCATATATTATTGTATATCTTTATTATATTGTTATATTTTTATATTTATATTATTATTATTATTATTATTATTATTATTATTATTATTATTATTATTATTATTTCTTATATATATTTATTATATCATATATTATTGTATATCTTTATTATATTGTTATATTTTTATATTTATATTATTATTATTTTTATTATTATTTACACTAATATAATATATTACAATAATAATAGCTATTCGTATTTTTTCCTCTTTTTTAAAAAAAAAATTGTACCCCCACCCCCATGAAATTCGAATCATGGTGTCGCAACTTTCAGGGAGAGTAATTTACTACTAGGCTACTCCTGGATCTCTATTAGTTATTTTTATTATTATTTACCAATATTCGTATTTATTATATTATTAATTTATATTAGATTATATATTTTTTATATTATATATATATATATATATATATATTATTTTTTATGTTTGTTATTATTAATTTTATTCATATTATAGATTATTATCCATATTATTTTAATTTATTTTATTACCATCATATTGATTTTCATTATTTTATATATATTATTTAGAGTTATTAGCATTATTCCTATATGTTATTATAATTTATTATATTATTAATTTTGTTATACCATATTATTATTAATTATTTTTATTTTGATATCTTGTTAAATATTTTTATATTTATTATTATATTATTATATTAATATAGTGAATAATAGTAAATAATATATGATAATAGTAATAACTATATTAATGATAATTATATTATTAATAATAATATCTTTTGTAAACTATGCAATATGTTCTTTAAGGGTATTTTGGTCACTTGAGTAATATGATGATTCCAAAGTACACGAAAATGGGCTATTCCTATGTCTTTTATCAGGAGAGGGTATTCATAAATCGTGAGAATGGAATTGTCGAGGAAATAGAATTTTCAAGTTCATTCTTTTATGCCAAGCGTGAAAATTGAAATAGAACTGTGAATACTATTTCATTCTCACATATTAATTGCCACCTTAATATAAAATTATTGAAAAAGTATGGAAAATTATTTCGGTTCCATAAAACACTAGGATAACAATTAGTACATTGGAATGAACTTGAGTATGAATGAAATACGTTAAGTAATGGATCGGAATAGAACTACGAGTGGAATGAACTTGTGAATGTGAATGTGAATGACATGCTTGGTATGCTCTAGAAATGAAGATAGAAATGATTGTATTGATTCTAAACCCACGTTTATTTTATTATTATATATATCATTAGTATTATTATAATAATAATATTATGATTATTATTCATATTATTATTATATTTATTATCGTTATTTTATATTATTATTAGATTATATATTACCATAATACATAAATGTCTTTTCCTCTTGTCCCCTTTCTTTTCCTTTCCTTTGTCCTCCTCTTTTTCCTTTTCCCTCTTCTATTTCTTCGTTCCCCTTAATTTGCATGCATATATAGCAAATGAGCATTTCACTTCAATCTGTGGTCGAGGAAGGTCTATTTTCTTTATCTAAATGAAATGACCTTTTAAGGATGACTATAGAGCAGGTCATGGCGAAAGAATAAAGATGAAGTGAAATTAAAATTTTATGAATTAAAAATAAATAATTAACTAATAATTCAATATTTTTTTAATTAATTTAAAAATTATTATTTATTAATTAAATAAAAAAACTAATTAAAATGAATGAATTAACTATTCAAAATAAATTGTTATAAACTAACTAACTAATTAATTATTATTAATATTAATTTATTAGTTCAAAATGAAATTTATTAAATTATTAGTTATTTATTAATTAGTTTATTAATCAATTATATTATTATATATTAATTATATCTTTATTAATTATTAATTTATTACATCAAAATTAATTATTAATTAAAAATGCATTCAAAGTTGTTTGGGGAGGGGGGAGGGGGGAGGGGGGAGGGAGGGGGAGAACAAGCTAAGAACACATGAAAATATCTAAAATGTGTTTTCGTTTTCTTGTTCTTGAAAACATATTTGAGTTAAAAATGCATTCAAAGGTATTGGGGGTAAGGGAGGGAGAACAAGCTAAGAACACATGAAAATATCTAAAATGTGTTTTTGTTTTCTTGTTCTTGAAAACATATTTTTCTCAAAATAGTTTTTGAAAACAATCATAATAAACAACCCATATTGAACAAGTTTTTTTCGCTTTTTTCTTTTCGAAAATGAAAAAAAAAAAAAAAAACTGATATAAAAAACCCTTCCAAACAGGACCTATGTGGGTTTATTTTACATGTGACAAAGAACATATTTTAAGAAATCATACTTTGCACCCTTAAATATTTATAAAATCTTATTTTCCGCCAAAAGAATTTTTGTATCATAAAAATTCATCTGAGGCACAAATACTGTTTTGCCCTTTGCTTTCATAAGATTTCGGTGATTTGGACTAAATTAATTCACATTTTAGGTGGGAAACGAATTTGGACCTATCTATAATTGATTATCTGAAAAATAGCCTGCTACTAAATTGTATTGTCCTTGTTCCCTAATTATACATGATCAATATTTTACAACATGCCTGATATTTTTTTCGGTCTTTTTCTTTTGTTTCTTAACCCATCTGGAGAAAAAGGTCGGTCGCCAATTCGACAACTGAAATTGTGTGGCTTTTTTGCAAAGTCGTGCACAATTTGACTGCTGGATTGAAGAATTTCTACAGTGCAACTAATAATATAACTGATAAATTGATAGTCCCCACTCCCTCGGTTATTCATATATCGCACATATTACATACATCAAAAGCAAGTGCCATTTTGTTTTTTGTATATAAAAAGCCTAAATATTTGTTTAATGAGCTATTGTTATAGGTGGGAAATTCGGGGAAAATTTTCCGTTAATGCGAAAGCATTCTGATGCACTTGAACTTTTGAGAAGACTTTTAATGGAAATCAGAAAATCGGCCAACGAAGCAGATGCTGTAATAGGCGAGCAATTCCTTTTAGCAGTACAGAATGGAATAGTTGAAGTTGTCGAAGAGATGCTGAAGACATTTCCTGGCGTAATAAAATACGCTGATGGGAATGGGTATGGTGCACTTCAGCTTGCAGCTGCGTATCGTGATGAAAAGATTTTCACTATCCTACGCCAACGAATCGGATCGCATGAAAGACCTCTATTGAACTTAAGAACCCACGATGGAAATAACATCCTTCATTTGGTCGCATACAGGCCACGACAGAACCGACTCGATGCCGGTCCCCGAGTAGTGCTTCGGATGCAACGTGAACTTCGATGGTACAAGGTACGCTCCTTCCAAATTGAATTTCAAATTGAATGTCGTAGTTGACATGTAATGTCTTTTGGAGAAAGAGTAAAAACAAAATATCACTCAAATAAAAGAAAAAGTAAAGAGTAATACTTGATGTCAACCTTATTTCATTACTTTTTTATCATCTCATACTTGACATGCAAAGTTGACAAATCTTTTTATTTCTCTTTCTTCTTTTTTTTTTTTTTGGTCGACTTATTTCTCTTTCTTCATAAATTCTTTTTCTCTCTTTTCCTTTTTTAATGTTTTCTCTCTCCTTTTCTCTTTCTTTAGTTTACTCCTAATATAACTTTCTTCATAGTCAGTCACACGCACTGAAAGTTGCAAAAGACCATGAGAAAAACTTTTGTATTTATAATCCCAGATTTCAAAAGAAATTGACCAAGATTGAGAAATTGCAAACAACAATAGAGAAAAATTACATAAAAACGTCTCATTTTTGTTCATTTTAAGCACAAGAAAATGCTTGTAATAAACAAAATTTTGTTCTATTATTTCCACTACAGCATAATTGTACGTGACACTAGTTTATTTGAGGAACCAACAATCATCCACCGAAAATAAAAATAAATAAGGATTAAATTAATTTTATGAATTAATATGTGGGAAGGGAATGGAGAAATCACAATCGGATGAGTGATAAAGAAAGTATTGATAAGTGAACAAACATATTATAGAGTTAAACAAAAGAAAGAGAAAAGGAGAAAGAAAACATTAAGTGAGTGAGAGAGAGAGAGAGAGAGAGAGAGAGAGAGAGAGAAAAGGAAGAGAGAGAAAAATAATTAATAAAGAAAGAGAAATAAAAGATTTGTCAAGTTGGCATGCTAACTATGAGGTGATAAAAATGTGATAAAATAAGAGTGACATCTAATATTACTCAAAAGTAAAATGCACGATAACCCACATATTTTATAGAAGTTGCATATAAAACCCTATTTTTTGAAAAGTCGCATAAAATTCTCTATGATATTTCAAATGTGGCACACTAGCTCCTATTTTAGCTTCTATTAATCTCCGTTAATTTAAATTTACAAAAGACAAAAATAACCTTAGTTAAAAGTTGTAGACCCTAGGAGAATCTACCGTCGAAACCAATTAGCCTCTGTGAATGCTACTAAGAGTCTGTTTGGCCTAGCTTTTTGACACTCAAAAATGCTTCATGTGAGTTTAGAAGCTGATCTCACCTGTTTGGCCTATTTCTAAAAGTGTTTTTAGGTAAAAGTTGAAGCTGAAAAAAGCTGAAAAACAAAAAGCTCCAAATTTGAGCTTTTTAAAATACGTTTTTGTGAAACTGTTTTTATATAATGCGGGAAGCTGTTTTCTTTTTCTTTCTCAAATATACCCCTTCATATTTTTTAAAATACAATATTGCCCTCAAATTTTCTAAAAACTCAATATTGCCCAATATAGGTCAAACAGTCCACGACTTTTGTTCAACAACACTTCTAACCAAAGCTCTACTGCAAAAGCTCTACAGTTCAAAAGCTAAAATTTGACAGCTAGGCCAACAGAGCCTAAATCTTTTGAGAAAAGTCCTAGCGATTCTCAGCTTTCTATGGGTAGGGTATTTGCTGTTTAGGTTGTGTCCTTCCCCCTTGCTCTGGGTTCCTATTTATAACTGGGGTGATCCCTTTCCTAACTCGAGACCTTATTGGATATGGACTCCCTTCTCAAGCCCAAGTTTCAATCAAACTCTGCCACCTAAGCTCAATCCTTCTCCGACTCTACCACTGTATTGTAATCGCATGAGACTCTCTCTAGAGTCCTGATCCAACCCTAAAACCTCCCCTAAGCTCATACTCAAGCCTCATTCTCGCATGGGCCTTGGATTTCGATACAACGCCCACTATCCAGACTCTTGACCCAAGCCTCCAACACCCCTAGACCCAACTTGTGGCCTCTACAAAAGTCAATAACAACCCTAATTTTACCACTTTCACCATTTCTAAAAATATTTTTTACCATTCTTTAAAAGAGAGAGAAGAAAGCCTTGAGAAGAAAGTACATAAATTCCATAAAACACAAATTTCACCTGAAAAAACTTATTTTCAAGTTTAGATAAGGTGTATCTTAGGGTGTTTTTGCACAAATGTTTTTTGTGAAAATTTTACAATTTTTAACAATTTAATTGTCAAATTTGTTTGCATGGGTCTGTGAAAATTGTTTGAGTTTGTCAATATATTAATTTCTTTGCATATGGGCACGTTAGTTTTTAGAGTTTTTTGCATATGGATTTTATGTAATTCTCATTTTCTCTTAGAAATTGTGTTGATAGAGAGCAATTCACACCAATTTTAAAATCAAAGGGGACAATATGCACCCTTTTCCGTATTAGAAGGGCCAATTTGCTCACTTTAATATGATATAAAAAGGTTACTTTATAGTCTTGGCATAATAGAAAACACAATCGCATTATATGCGCGTGAGTCACACTTTTCGTTAAATTAAACAACAAAATAGATGGCGGGGTATTTTGCAACATTCGAAATATCACATGGAGTTTTGCATGACTTTTCAAAATACAAAGTTTTATGTGCAATTTCAATAAAATACAAGGGTGGTTGTGAATTTTACTCATAAAATAAATGATATATAAGTGGGATCAAATTACAGTTTTGAATTCTTTGAATAAAAAAGGTTCTTTGAACATTCTCAACAAAAAGACAAGCAAAAGTAATGTTTTATGTGTCGAAAAGTTAGTGAAACATGTTGGTTAGGATAACTCTAACAATTTCTCTATTTTTTTCCTTACATGTAGGAAATTTGGATCATTTCTATACATTTAAGGATTCCCTATTTCAATTTCACTTCAACAACTTTCTTATTTTAAAATGCAAATGGGTTTTGGTGATAGGTTTAGGGGATTACTTCAGTATCTCCACATGTGGGATGCTGGAATTGGCTCTAAAGATTTTGTTTTATAGAAAAGCTGTTGGAGACCATTTTTCCAGCAACTTTCTTACATGTGGGGAAATAGGTTGGATAGGGTATCTATTGGAGAATGCCTAAGAGGATGTTTGATTTAGCTTAAAAAATAAGTTTGTTTTTGCTAAATTTAAGAAATAAGTTGATTATAGGGTTTATAAGCCAGAAATACTTATTTGATGAGGGAAACAATGTAGATACTTCGGCTTATAAGCCAAATCAGATCTAAGAGTATAGTTCTCTAATAATAGTCTACAACAAAAGTTCTAGAGGGAATCCAGTTATACATTTTAAATGCAAAAAGTAACAAAATCTCTCAATGTTATGCTCAATTTGTCTTTTAATATTAAAATTAAATATGTTACGTAAATTGGGTTAAACTAAGACATTATTTCCAAAAATGAGTAATATCAATCCATATATTTTTTCTTTTGGGTACCCAAGATAGGACACCTAAATTGCACCAGCTTCTTAATATTGGAAAGATCAAAACACTACTACAGAAGTTATTATATAACCAAAAATTTAAGGTCCGAGTATAAGTCACTGTATTTTGGCACAGGGACTGGAGAAATTAGTCCTGCATCAACTGAGAATTCAAAAGAACGACCAAGGAAAAATACCGTTGGAAGTATTTTATGAAGAGCATCAAGACATGGTTGCATCTGAAGCCCAGTGGATGATAAGTATGGCCAATTCATGCATAGTAGGAGGATCGCTCATTGCTGCTGTGGTCTTTGCTGCTGCGATTACAGTACCCGGGGGAAATAAGGACGATGGTGTTCCAAATTTTTCTAAAGAAATAGCTTTCAAAGTCTTTGGCTTGTCAGACATGTTTGCTCTTGTTTCTTCCGTAACTGCTGTGGTGATTTTCTTGTCCATTTTCACAACTCGTCATTCAGTAAATGATTTTCTTTACGCCCTACCCAACAGATTGATAACTGGTCTAATATCTCTGCTCCTCTCCGTGACCTTCATGATGATTGCCTTTAGTGCCACAGCATATCTTGTGTTCGCACAGGAAAACGATGGGAATATCATTCCAATTGCCAGTTTGTGCTGTATACCAGTGGTCTTCTTTGCAAAATTGCAGCTGTCTTCGCTGGTAAATATGATCAAATCCACATATGGCCGCAACATCTTCAAGGAGGAAAATATGGTGGTCTCACGTAATGAGTGAAGATTTGTTCAGAAAAAACATAACCGAACATATTTGTTTGATTTTTAAGGATTCATCTGGCGTTTACCTCTATCAGCTTGTTCTCTGCATCAGTATTAGGAATTTCCAAATAGAAGTGCATGATGATAGATTTTGTTGTGAAAACTCGGATTTATTCTATTATTTACAATACCAAATTCATCATACAATACTGTCACGTGTTATCAAATATTATCTGTGAAGCTAGTATTCCAACCATGATTAGAAAACATTAAATACTAAAATCTCGACTACATCAAATCTTCTAATTATATCAATCTTACTATAATTTAGCAAAACAAATGGAAGCCTTATGATTTCTTAAAAAATAAAATAATAATAAAAAAAAGCCATACGATTTCTGCTCCCAAAAAAAAAAAAAAAAAAAAACAAGTGAGCAATTAATTTATTAACTCGAAAAGTTAAAAACTAGACTCGTTCCAAGCAAGTAGCAAAACCGTTAATCAGTTACTTTATATACCGCAATCACGCTATTTTAAAAACTTTACATTTAAATTTTTTTATATTTTTTTTATTCTTTTTCAATCCAAAGAAATCATAAAATTCTTTCGTATCCTTTTCCTTCTTCATTTTTTTCTATCTCAAATAGAGAACCTCATTCCTTTTTCTTCCTTTATAATTCTTTGTTCCACATCCCTTCTTTTCTTCCTTTCCCTTTGCAAATTCAAACATAGTGTAATCTTGATACGTCAATTTCCCAAACTACTCCCTAAGGAATTATCCAAACAAGTCCTCGTTAGCTCTAACGGCTGGAAGGGCAAAAACATCACTTTGCCTTTCCCAAAAAAACAAAGTCAATCAAATGGGTCAAATTCCCACACCAGTGACATAGATGCGTTATAAACACAATTTGAATATAACTATTAATTTCAATTTCACATGTATTCTAAACACAATTTAAATTTACAAACATGATGTTGTTCATTGAGTTTCACGGTCAGTATTAGTGTAAAAATTATTGTCAAGATCAAATTAATTGAATAGAGCCCCCGATTAAAAAATGTTTGATAAATTGGATCTCATATCACTATAAATTTTAGGTGACAAGAGAATTTCCATATTGTTTAGCAATTTCTTGTTTAAACTAAGACCAAATATCGGGGCTTGATCTTAATTAATTATTTTTTACTCCGTCATCTCAATACCAGAGATTTCATTTTTTATTATCCAAAAACTGATTCAGTTACTATGATTAGTTATAATAAAAAAATGCATACCAGCTAACCCATAAATTAATTCTAACCAATAGAAGGGAAGAAGAGTTACATCAAACTTGGCAACTTGCTGGTTCAATTCCTTTTGCTTTCAGCTCCAAAGAACTACTGAGTTTTGAGATTTTTGGGTTTAGAAGAAATCAAAGCTGATCGGTCATGAAGCCAGGGGATCGATTAAGGAAACTACTCAACATGGGTTAAGTGACGACTTCAAACAATGGCTTCGTTCTATGAACATGTCAAGGCAATTAAATGTTGAAATAATGATTCACGAGCAAGATAAATGTTCGTGTTATAATACAAGAGAGACAAAGTTGTCTTTTTGAGTGAACATTGATCTCAAGTTTTCTTGAAGAGACTGCCAACTTCTCATTATGACTTTCTTATTCTATCATGTAAAACTTTTTTTTTTTTATTTTATTTGTCAAAACATAAAAACTTGGACAAATTCATTAGTGAAGATTTTGAAGTGTTGTGCTAATATTTTGCAAAAACCATGGGTAAATTCTTTCATGAAGGTTGTATATTCTTATTAGGACGAATTCTTATAACATACAAACTGCTCTCGTTCTCTTCTCTTTGTAGACGATGATGATGAGAAGAGTCAACCACCAACGTGGGGGTGTGACATAGAGGCTCTCTCTTTCTCTACTTTTAAACGCAAGTGATGATGCTTCCACTTGTCATTTGGTATGGATTTCGCCTTAGATGTATGAAGTCTTGAGATCCATTATAACATGTCTTAGGGTTCATTTGAAATTTAAAAAAAAAAAAAGAAAAAAAAAAAAGAAAAATGCCTGATCCAGCAAACAGCACAATTTTATATACTAGGCCAATTCGGGATTGGTTGGGCTTGGCCCTCGTAGTTTGGGCTTGGATGTTAAGACTTCAAAAAAAGAAAAAAAAAAGAAAAATGCCTGATCCAGCAAACAGCACAATTTTATATACTAGGCCAATTCAGGATTGGTTGGGCTTGGCCCTCGTAGGTTGGGCTTGGATGTTAAGACTTCATATAGCCCTTCTGGGCTCGACCCAGTTTCTGTTGTTCCGGCCTTTTTTGGGGTCTTAGTGTGTGGTGTTGTGGTCCATCCATTAATTTTGATTTTGACTTCTTTTGGGTCCCGCACCTGTATTTTGCTGGGCATTTTTCTTCTTCTATTTATGTTTTGTTACTCTCTTGAGAAAAAGAAAAGAGGTTGTGGATCCAGATGAAGTCAAGTCTACACGTTGCACTATTTTTGGATTGGATAGAATGGATGGAAAGGAAAAGAAATATGAGGATAAGAAATTCCTTTGTTTTAATTGTTCTTTTGGTGAGCGAAAAGAAAAAAATGAAGGAACTACTTTTTTTTTCCCAAAGAAATGAAGAGATTGAGATTGAAAAATCTTTTAATGAAATCACTTTTTTTTTTAACTAAGCAATCAATATATTAAGCCCAAAAGTATTAGAAGTTAAAAATTAGAGATGGTACAATAGCAGTATCCTCTAATTTCAATTTCTTTTTCTCTTGTCGTCACTAGTTTCAACTTTCAAACAAGTAGCAAAAGCATTAACCATATTCATCACTTATTTTTATAAATCAATCAAGCTATATAACATGGTCATTGATGTCATTTTTGTTTCCCTCGAATTTAGGTAAAATGGAAGAAAATGAAGCGATACTCTGTTAAAAGATAAATGTTGTTATTGTAACAAAACACTACTAAATCTCGCATTATTTTGTTTATATATATATAAGATATTTCCTAATGATTTCAAGACTAAAGCACATACATATTACATATAGAGAGAAGTGACTTTACATTTAAACTATTCTTTCATTTTGTTCTCTTCTCCAATCCAAACAAGAAATTTATAAAATTTCTTTTTTTCTTTCTTTTATTTTTTGTTGTTCCAATAAGAACACCTCATTTGGTTTTCCTCCTCATTTATTATTTTTTCTCTCATCTCAGGTTCATCCATAATTTTTTTCTCACACCTCGGTCTCACACGTCCCGACACTTGTCACAAAATAGTTAGGACATTCTTACACTAGATTACTGTCATGACTGCTATGCATTCATATTTGGTTAAGAGAGATCCAAGAATGATTATTATTCATATCATTTTATACTTATTAAATAAACAGTTCTACTGCTAAATTCCTTTTCTCTCACTTTGTCTTTATTATAGCGATTGAAAGAGATTTTTTTTGGATCAATAATTGAAGGAGACAGCTGATGAGCTAAGAGCTTTGACTTTTCAATGGGCGATCATAATTGCAGTTTTGTAACGTTAACTTGAGCGTTACATAACATGACTTTGGTCCTTTTTTTTCTTTTTTTGGGTGAATGACTTCGGTCATACGGTCAATTTTTTCATGCAGAAGATTTTTCAACACAATTTAAAATTAGTTAATGTAAACAAGTCAAACTACTTCTTTTTTTAGTTAAAAATTGACGGTTAAATACTAATATAGTAGCTTTATTGCATATCATTCTTGTTGAGGGTGGAAATTTCTGATTGTCTGAGCTCAGCGTCCGATCGCAGCACTTGGACCTGCACAAGGAAGAGAAAGAAAAATGGGGGTAATGACCCGTGTTTTTTTCTTAGGTGTGAGAATAATTAATTTGTTCAAACTGAGTAATGGTAATTGAGAGTATTAATTGTATGAGTTTATGTTACCTCATAAATGCTGGAATGAGTTCTATATATACTAATCTTGGATCCAAGCAGCAATTAATGCCTAATGCTTCCCGACACGCCATCCGCGCCACATATTCGTTGGACAAAGCTATTACCCAGTGGACAGAGTCGTTACCCCCTGGTCCGAGCTCGGCATTTACTTTATGTCTCATTTGGATGGCTGGCATGATCGTTGAGGTTCACATGAGTCAAGTATAGGTCGGGTCGTGCACTTGAGGTAGGGAGGTGACCCGGGTGCGCTATTCTCGGCTCGGGTACCCCCTCGTCAATTCTATTTTTATTACTTATTTATTGCCTTAAATATAAATACTTAGTGGGCATATTAAAATAATCCATAATTTGTCTTAAGTAAATGATAAAAATGGGATAGTATATAACATTTCTTCTAATATAAATTGATGGGCCAAATATGATTTTTTTTTTTTATGGCTGTCGAGGTCGGATTCTCGCAGTTGAATTGGTCAGCTACGCTTGCCAAGCTAAACTTTCAGGTTGGCCTCCGAGTTGAACTTTTCAGGTCGGCTACGTCACCTGCACAAGGAAATGAAGGAAAAGGCGGGGTGATGACCCGGATTTTTCCCTCGAGCGTGCGAATGATTAGTATGTTTGAGCTGGCAAGGTAGCTAAGAGCATTTAATGACGAGTTACCTCCTAAATGAAGGAGGTGGAGCTCTATTTATACTAAATTCAAGTTTGACAGCATTTAATGCGGTGCAGCTTTATGTCCCATCAGTGCTTTATGTCCCATCGGAGCAGCTGGCACTGAGGTCGGGGTTCTCCGAGGTCAGGTCACCATTCTGGTTGGGCATTTAGCTGAATGCGCTGGGATCGGCTCTGATTAGCCAGCCTCAGGTCGGTGTGGGTAACTCACCCCAGCTCGGGGACTCCTCGTCAATCCCCCCTCCCCCCCAAGTCGAGATCGAGGGGGTGAGATCTAGAATTGGGTGTTTCTCCCGAGCTAGAGCTGCCCAACCCCGACAGAGTAGGGATGGCCACGTCAGCGGTGCATGCCCTTCAGATGGCTGACACGTCACTTGGCAGTTCTGACAAGACGTGACGTTTGGGCTCCCCGAGGCGATTTTCTGAAGCGCCTATAAATAGGGCTTTGACATCCGAGATTCATTTCACACTTCGCTTTCAACCTTCAAGAGTTTTAGGTCAGACACCAGAGTAGTCGGACGCATTTAGCTCGGAAAGAATCTTCTCGGAATTTTCAGCTCAGAGCCAGCTAGGTCGGGTCACATTCCGTAGTCAAGAGTAGTAGGTACGTGCCGACTCCCTTTAGTCATTCCTGTACATTTATATTTAGCCTGTAGACAGGATGGGGAGGTCGAAGTCGGAAGATTCCCAGGCGATGGAGGTGAAGTCCTATGGTGGGGATGAGAGTCCGTCGAGCTCGAAATCTACCTCAAATAGAGACCAAGATGGAGAGAGTACCAATCCGTCTTCAGGATCAGCTAGGAAATCTGGGCCCGAGGAGAGCGATGATGATTGCCAAGTTATTGGGGTCAGACTGGCGCAAGAGGAGGCCGAGGCGGATCCTTTGGCCGACCTGGGAGACTTGGAAGATAGGGAGGATGAGGAGCCGCTAAATCAACTAGAGGGCGTCGAGATGCCACAAGAGTTCCTAGCTGGGGTTTCTGCCACCGAGCCGATCGAAGCAGTCCCGGTTAATGTTGTTCGGCCTCAGAGCTCGGCCACAGCCAGCGCTTCTTCAACTCAGGGAAAGAGGATTGAGCAACTGTTCGCCTGTTGCAAGCATGAGTGCCATTCCACAGTGCAAATGGCCAACGCCAGGCTGAGGAACTGGTCAGTGGATCGTCATCACAAGCTGAAGGTTCCAGGTCGGCACAAATCGGCTTGCTATCCTCCAGCCGACCACTTCACCATATACGATCTTGCATTCGACGTCATCTAGCTCCCTTTCCCCTATTTTTTTGTCGACATCTAGAACTATTTCGAGCTCAGCCCAAGTCAGATGTTGCCGAATGGTTGGGCCGTGATGGTGGCCTTCTATGTGTTCTGCCTGGAGAAGAAAGTGGAGCCGACCTTGCGCAGGTTCAGGCATTTCTTTGTGTGCAAACCCAACCCGAAGCAGCTAGGGTGGTTCCACTTCGCGGCTCGGATCAGCAACTCCATATTCACCAAGTGGCACTCTTTTAAAAAGGCTAGCATAATGACTATTATTGGGTAGAGCCGGTTGTGAACTCTAGGTATAGGTTGGACTGGATTCCAAGTTTGAGGAAGACCGTCAATGATGACCCCAAGCTCTCAGAGGAAGAACTTGAGGAAGTCGCGGTGCTCAGGCCCGCGCCCGGGACATAGATAGATATTGACAGCATGCTTAAATGGGAGCGGATCTGGGATTTCAAGCTGTTTGGTAGGGAACCCGACCTCTCGAGGGATCATCCCAACCTGCTTCCTGA
Organism: Ehretia macrophylla; assembly: GCA_037974665.1. Classification (NCBI taxonomy): domain Eukaryota; kingdom Viridiplantae; phylum Streptophyta; class Magnoliopsida; order Boraginales; family Ehretiaceae; genus Ehretia; species Ehretia macrophylla. The sequence goes on from CM075776.1 coordinate 35,959,198, forward strand.
GCTCGAAGGGGACGCGGGGTCTAGCTCAGAAGAGGGTCAGTTTGTAGGATCGGTGCCCGACCTCCCAATTGTCCTGTCTGCTAGTCTTTTTAGGTTGGCCTTCGGCTCTTTTTCACTTCTTCCCTTTACCTTTTGTAGATATGGCAGACATGAGAAAGCTCGCGTATGCCCAGGTACGAAAGAAGAGCGAGGTCAGCGGCGAGGCTTCGGCTCGGTCCGGCTTGGGAGGTGCCACTCAGGGTCAGAGGCAGCGGCCAAGTGCCGGAGGTCGGCTCTGAAGTCTCCTCCAAGGGGGCTTTAGGGTCCCCCATGACCAAAAGATTGAGTTCGGGAGTGGTTATCCCGGAGCACTCAGCATCCCGACCTGAAAGCAGGAAGCGGCCTCGGGCCGAGTACTCCCGGAAGGGTAAGACCGCGGAGGTAAGCCCTCCCAGCAAGGACTTCATGGAGGCGTCCAAGGTGGCTCACGACCCCAAGCTGGCGACGGTCCCGGCAGAGTAGCTCTCGCTCGACCTGAGGACGGCCATAGTCACGGTGAGTCTTATCCAACTTCTGGTAAGGTTATTTTTTAGCTCAGCTGATCGTTTTGCTTTCTTTTAAACAGGCCGAGTCCCACATCCTTTTGGCTCCCGGCTTTCTTGTCAGGGCCCAGACTCATTGTGTTGAGCTCGAGTAGCGATACGTGGATGCCCGGGCAGAGCTTGAGACTGTGAGGGAGGAGGCCGCTCAGAGGCGCAAGGCGGACACGCAGAGATCGACCGCCTAAAGAAGGACCTTGACACGAAAAAGTCCCAGCGTGAAGCCGAGGCCAAGACGTCGAGCGGTATAAGCTGGAGAAACGTGAGGCCGAGACGAAGCTCCGGGATCTGGTGGACCGGGTTGGCGCCGAAGGAGAGAAGGCAGTGGAAGCCTTCAAGTCCAGTGATGCGGCTGTGGACTGGTTGGCCACGGAAGGCGGGGCCATGGAAAAATATGCCGAGATAGAATTCTACTTCTAGGGTCAAGTCGCAGCTCGGGAGAGAGCGAAGACCTTCTTCCCATCCACCAAGAACGATTACATTGAGATCTTGAAGGCTCCGCCGCCGGAGTTCTTGGAGATTCCTGAGCTTCCATCCGACCTGACGTCCCAGGCTAAGGAGGTAATTGAGTTTGTCCAGAAGGGTATGGACCAGGTCAGAGATGAAGCCGAAGCCACCACCTCTGCCGTTACGCCAAGTAAATTTTGTAAAATTGCCCGAGTCGGGCTTTTGTAATTTCGCCGAGGTTGGGCTCTTTGTAATTGTATTTCGATTTAATGAAATGAATATTTTGCGTTTTACCAGAGTTCGTACTTGTGTACTTTTCTCTCTTTTTTTTCGCAAATTTTTTCTTAAGTAAGTGGGGTCGGACCAATAAGATGGGACTTTCAAACTTAAGTTGAATATAAGGAACCAAGCTGGACACGATTAATGAATTATCATCCTAATCCGAGCTGGTTAATTGGACAACTGTATAATCGTCGCCTACCTGGACTCGTCAGTCCGATTTAAAATTGGTCAAACTAATGTTGATGAGTGTTGAGTTCGAGTTTAGACCCAAACTAATATGCCGACCGAAGCTGAATTATACCGAGTTGGACCTTAAACCGAACTGGCAAAGCTAATCAAATAGTCCGAGCTGGTTTACTTGGTCATTAGCTCGTGATTAAGCGTGGCCACCGTGTTAATCTGAGTTGGTAGTAGCTTTGTGGCTGAAGCGCTTGGGCCCGGGTCGGGCATTGCACTGATTTACAACATGTATTGTATTGAATTTATATACGAAGTACTTAGGCTTAGGTGCCGATTACAAGAGATTTCGGCTTGGGGCCGTTACAAAATATTTTAGCTCGGGGATGTTTACAAGAAATTTCAGCTCGGGGCTGTTTAGACAAAATACCGCTTCAGGTGTTCTGAGTGCCATGCGTTCTTCAATAGTTTTCCGTTCTTGTCGCGGAGGTAGAAGGTCCCAGGTCGGACTTCTTTCACGACTTCGTACTGTCCTTCCCAGGTCGGGGATAGCTTGTTATCCGAGCGTGACAAAAAGATGGCCTTTCTGAGCACGAGGTCGCCAACCTTAATAGGTTTAGGCTTGACCTGTTTGGCAAAGGCTTTTTTCATGGCAGCTTTGCTGGCCAGCATTTTGATCTGAGCTTTAGCTTGGAGCTATTCGGCGAGGTCGAGCTCTTCACGGATCCGTGCTCCGTTTATTTCTGGATCATGGTGGAGGGTTCTATTGGTCGGGGACCCGATCTCCACTGGCGGCACTACTTGAGTACCGAAGGTCAGCTTGAAGGGCGATTCTCCCGTTGTCAAGCTGGTGGTGGTCCGCTGAGCCCACAATACCTCGGGAATAATCGATGCCCACTGGCCCTCTACTTCCTCCAGCTTGGTTTTTAGGCTCTGCAAAATGATTTGGTTAGTCCTTTCAACTTGACCATTACTTTGAGGGTGAGCAATAAACGAGAATTTAAGGTCGATCCCAATCTCAACACATTTGCCTCGAAAGTATGCACTGTCAAATTGCTTGCCGTGGTCAGTAATGATGACCTTTGGCACCCCGAATCGGCAAATGATATTTTTTCATATAAAATCCCAAGCTGCCTTTTCTGTTATTCTAGCAACACCTTCAGCCTCAGGCCATTTGGTGAAGTAGTCTACTGCTACGAAGGCGTACTTCTTTTGGCCAACACTGGTTGACAACGGGCCGATAATATCTAGACCCCACTAATAGAATGGCCAAGGGCTTATCATCACCAAGAGGTCTACCGCTGGCTTCCTCTGTACATTAGTGAACCTTTGGCAGGTGTCGCACCTTTTTACATACTCTTTGGCATCTTGTTCTAAGGTTGGCCAGAAATAGCCTTGCCTCAATGCCTTTCGAGCCAGAGCTTTGCATCCCAAGTGGTTTCTACATACCCCTTCATGGATCTCACGGAGTACATAGTTTCCCTCCTCGGGTCCAACACATTTTAAGAGAGGCCAGGTGTAGGCCCTCTTATAGAGTTGCCCGGCAATTATGACAAACCTTGAGGCCTGTTTCGTGAGTTTCCGAGCAGCTTTTTCATCCTTCGGGGTCATACCCCCTTCCAAGTAGTCCACGATTGGTTTGGTCCAATCTGGGCTTAAATTGAGCTCGGCTACGGCTTGCAACCCCAACTGAATGCTTGGTTCGGACACTTCTTCCACATGGACCGGAGGAGGTCGGCTCTCTCCTAGGGCCAACCTGGACAGGGCGTCGGCCTTCATATTCTCCTCCCTCGGAATTTGTTGTATCGTGAACTTTTTGAGCCCTGAGGTCAAATTCTTGACTCTGTTGAGGTAGGCTAGCATAGTTCTGTCCTTGGCTTCGAACTCTCCCGATATCTAACTAGAAACCAATTGAGAGTCGGTGCTCAGGTTGACTGTCTGTGCCCCGAGCTAAGCTACGATTTTTAATCCCGCAATCACCGCTTCATACTCCGCTTCATTGTTGGATGTCAGAAAGGTGAACTTGAGGGAGTATTGGTACTTATGCTGGTTCGGGTTGAGGATGACCACCCTAGCTCCGCTACCAGACTTCCCTGAGGCCTCATCCACATGGACCTTCTACACGTCCTCCGGGTCATGCTCGGCTCGACTAGTGCATTCCACCACAAAGTCCGCGATGGTTTGGGCTTTGATGGCTGTTCTGGGCTGGTAAGTGATGTCAAATTGACTCAGCTCAACTGCCCATTTCAGCAGCCTGCCCGACGCCTCCGGCTTGTGCATGATGGACTTGAGTGGGGCATCTGTCATGACCTTAATCGGATGAGCGTCAAAGTATGGCTTCAACTTTCTTGTCACTGTGATCAGCGCGAGGCGAGTTTCTCCAAGGATGAGTACCTCAACTCGGCCCCTTGCAAGGTTTTGCTGACATAATAGACCGGCTTCTGTTCCTTCCCTTCTTCTCGGACTAGTGCCGGTGCCACTGCTGTCCCCGAGCATACTAAGTATAGTACCAATTCCTCCCCCACCTCGGGTCGGGATAGTAGGGGTGGCGAAGCTAGATACCTTTTCAGCTATTGGAAAGCGTTCTGGCATTCCGTAGTCTATTCAAAGTTCTGAAGGTTCCTCAATATTTTAAACAGGGGAGCACACTTGTCGGCCGACCTGGACATGAATCTGCTGAGTGTCGCGACCTTGCCTGCCAACACTTGGACGTCTTTTACGCAGGTTGGCGGCGCCAGGTCAAGTATCGCCTGAACCTTCTCCGGGTTAGCTTCTATTCCACGGGCTGTGACCATGAAGCCTAGAAACTTTCCTGCCTTGACGCCGAATGCGCACTTTTTCAGGTTCAGTTTTATCCCAAAGTGCCCCATTACGGCGAAGGCTTCAGCCAAGTCGGCTACATGATCTTCCGCCCTTCTGCTCTTGACCAACATGTCATCTACATAGATCTCCATATTTTAGCCAATCTGATTTTTGAAAACCTTGTTCACCATCCGAGTGTAGGTGGCTCCAGCATTCTTGAGGCCAAAAGGCATGACCTCATAGTAGTAGAGACCTTTATCGGTTGTGAATGCAACATTCTCTTTGTCTCCGGGAGCCATCTTGATTTGGTTGTAGCCTTTGAAGGCATCCATGAAGGAAAGTAGCTTGAACCCGGAGGTGGCATCCACCATTTGATCAATCCAAGGTAGGGGAAAGTAGTCCTTAGGGCGGACTTTATTGAGGTCGGTAAAATCAATGCACAATCTCCACCCTCCTGAAGACTTGGTTACCAGCACCACATTGGATAATCAGGTTGGGTACTGGATTTCCTTTATGTGGCCAGCATCTACCAATTTGTCTACCTCTTCTGCTATGATTTGTTGCTTATCATAATGGAAGTATCTGCGCTTCTGCTTCACCGGATAGTGATTCAGGTTGGCATTTAGGTGATACTCAATCACTCCCGGGTCAATACATGTCATGTCGGAGGCAAACCATGCAAATATGTGTTCATTTTTAGCAAAAATTGGCACATTTCTTGAGGTCGGCAGAGAGTTCACTTCCGATTTTTGCTCTCTTTGTTTCATCGGAGAGTTCTACCTCCTGAAGGTCTTCAGCCGGGCTGCCTATCTTAGCATCCCTCTTCTCTTCGGGCAAATCTGGTCCCCAGCCAACCTGATATTTGGGTCGGAGGGAGTTTTCATAACACTCCCGGGCTGAGAGCTAGGCTCTGCGGATTGTGGCCGTGCCGGCCGAGGTCGGGAATTTTAGGGCCTGGTGGTAGGTGGAAGGGACGACCCTGAAATGGTTGAGTGCCACCCAACCTAAAATTCCGTTGTAGGTAGAGTTGCAATCCATCACAATGAAGTTGGCTTGCATTGAAACCCGCTTATCTCCGTCTTCCAGCTTCAGCGGAAGGTTAATGACTCATTCAGCTCTGTGTGCTTGCCCGGTGAAACCAGCTAAAGTGCCCCTCAAGGGCCTGAGTCGGCTCATGTCCAACCCCATTTGCTCAAAAGCGCTGAGGAATAAGACTTCCTCCGAACTCCCGCTGTCTACCATCAGCCTCTTTACAGTGAAGTTGGCTATTTCAACGCTGATCACCAGTGGGTCATCGTGGGGTAATATTACCCCCTCCAAGTCTTCTGCGGAAAAGGTAAGCTCCACAACCCCTGGGGCCGAACCCCGTACCGGTCCATACTCCCTCCCAGCCCGAACGTAACCCTTCATGCCTGCCGAGGTCTCGCCTCCCAATGCTAGTCATCCTGCAATAGTTTCAATCACAGCCAGACGTCCGCCCCCAGCCTGGCGCCTAGGAGGGCTCCTCTCTCTATCTCTTTGATCATGATTCTGGGTTGGCTGCGGGTCTACGTACCTTCGAAGGTGACCTCGGGCTATCAATGCCTCAATCTCCTGTTTCAAGTCTTTGCACTCTTCGGTGGTATGGCCGTAGTCCATATGGTAGCGGCAATACTTGGTTCTATTGTGTTTCTCGGGTCAACCTTTCATCCTTAGAGTTGGAGGCAGGTGGTTCTGGTGCTGGATCTCTATCAAGATCTGCTCCCTTGTGGTGTTGAGGGTAGTGAACATAGTGAACCGGGGGTTCTGCTTTGACTGTTGGGGCTGCTTGCCTCGGTCGTTTTGGACTTTACCCCCAGGTTGGGCTCGGGAGGTCTCTCCCTTCCTGTTAGCTTCCTTTTCCTTGTCATCATCCCTCTTTGCCTGATGGATTTCTTCCAAGTGTATGTACCCTTCTGCTTGTACCATCAGCTCGGATACAATATCCACGGGGTCGATTGCCAATGAGGATGTAAGGGGGCCCGACCTGAGCCCACTCTGGTAAGCCATCAACGCCATGGAGTCTTCCAGGTTGGGGATTCGGAGGGACTTTTCATTGAATCTGGCTGTGTAAGCCCTCAAACTTTCCCCTTTATGTTGCTTTACCAGCAACAATGTAGAAGTGTGGCGGGTGGCGGGCCAGCTCCCCGCGAAGCGGGAGAGGAAAGCCTCACCCAGCTGATGAAAACTTACAATTGAATCGGGATGAAGTTTCTGGAACCAATCCAAGGCATTGCCAACCAGGGTGGTTGGGAATGTCTTCGTCTTCATGAGGTCGGACATGTCATGCAGGGTCATGTGGTGATCGAAGTTGAGTAGGTGGCTGGCTGGGTCTCTATTTCCATTATAGACGGCCAGGTTGGGCATCCGGTTGCTGGTGGATAGTGGCCTGGCTAGTACCTCAGGTGAGAGTGGGCTTACGCCGAGCTGGTTGATGACCTTGGCTATGGCAGCTGCGGTCTTGGCCTGCTCGAGGTCGGCTTGAGCCGCCCTTTGACTCTCGCCTCACCGGCTCTCGCCACCGGCTCTAGGAAGCCTTCTTGGTCCTGCGTCCGCTTCGGCCTTGGGTCTGGGATGCAGAACTGTGGACGCGAGAGCCGCGGCGTAGCTTCTTGCGAAGCTAGGGAGCTCTCAGCTAGCTGGGCTACCTGCTCTTTAAGTTCCTCAAACATCCTCAGCATCATCTTTATCTCCGGTGACAGGTTAGAGTTGAGGTCTCCATCTACCGCGGGGTTGGTTTGAGTAGCTAAGTGTATATGTTGGCTCGTCCCAACGTCGGCGGGGATTGGGTTTTGGCTAGGCACCTGCGTGGTTTTGAGGTCCCCATCCGGGTTAGGCGAATCCTCTACCGGTGCGCTGTGGCTTCTTGTTTGTACCATAATAGTTTCTCAGTGAGTGGTGAAGGAGAGTGATAGAAAAAACTCGTTTCCCACAGACGGCGCCAAACTATCGAGGTTGGATTCTCGCAGTTGAATTGGTCGGCTACGCTTACCAAGCTAAACTTTCAGGTTGGCCTCCGAGTTGAACTTTTTAGGTCGGCTATGTCACCTGCACAAGGAAAGGAAGGAAAAGGCGGAGTGATGACCCGGATATTCCCCTAGGGCACGCGAATTATTAGTATGTCCTAGCTGGCAAGGTAGTTGAGAGTATTTAATGACGAGTTACCTCCTAAATGAAGGGGGTGAAGCTCTATTTATACTAAATTCAGGTCTGACAGCATTTAATGCGGTGCAGCTTTATGTCCCATCAGTGCTTTATGTCCCATCGGAACAGCTGGCACTGAGGTCAGGGTTCTCCGAGGTCGGGTCAGCATTCTGGTTGGGCATTTAGCTAAATAAGCTGGTATCGGCTCTGATTAGCCCGCCTCAGGTCGGTGTGGGTAACTCACCCCAACTCGGGGACCCCTCGTCAATGGCCAAAATATTTTTTGACAAATTTTTGAGTTTATATCAAGAGTGTCAAAATTTTAATCTATATGATTTCAGCGACATAATCTAAATAGTCTAATACAAGTCTACCAAAAATAGTCTCAACGAAAAATAACTTTCTAACAGTTTCAAACTCAAACCTGTGATATAAGTAAAGTATCGAAAATTCTTTACTATTAGACAAACTTAAAACGCTGATTTGTTTTTCTATTTTCCTTTTTTTGTCGAAGATTTGTTTTTCTATTGACTTGCCGAAAAGCTAGTCTATTTTTAATTGGATAATGCCTGATAAAAACCAGTATGCTTCCAAATAAGATTCAAATGCATGCCTAATAGCTGGTGTTTTTTAATTGAAAAATACTTACGAGGCAAACAGCTGGCCCGAAATTGACTAGCCAATTATCTATATGGTTTGTCTTCTTTTCTTTTTTTAATTCCAAAGAAATCTAAAAGTATTACAACACATGTATGTAATCAGTGAGAATTGGGCTCATAACATATATAGTGTTTGTCCTTTTGTAAGTAAAAAGAGTGTCGGCGATGACATACAAGTCATATAATACAATTGACGAGCCAAAGAGCTGGTTTATTTAAGACAATGAGATGATGAACTATAGTTCTCAGCAATACTGAATCGATAAGCAGTGCTAGTTGCAGTTTCTTCTCCACCACTATTATCATAGTCCACAGATGGCTGCCAGTGAAATAGCCGTAGATGTTGAACCAAAGAGCAATACCGCACCATCGTCTCAGCCGCAATTACGAACGATGGATGAGACCGTTTCTAAGGATGGTAAGTACTATCATGAAGATGTTCGCATATAGGTACACTTTCATGATATATATATGTTTTTAGAATTTTCTTGTTAATAGTTGCTCATAATTAGATTATTTTTTCGCTAATAGTTTTAAAGTTATAATTTAATTATAATGATTTCTATTACCGTTGCTTATTATTTATAAAAATCATATGCAACAGTGGTACAAAATTATTTAAACAGTGTTTAGGTTTTTTTTTTGTAAAGAGATAAAAAAAAATGTAATAGTGTATGTTTTTATTGTCTTCTGATTCTTTCTTGAAATACAACACAATCCCTGCTTATCTCAAATTTTATCTTAAAATGTGTGTATTTTTAGGTTGAAAAATCAATTCAGTCTCCACTAAAAAAATTATTTATATATAAATATTAAATTGTGTGATTTTAGCGTCAACTAAAAATAAATCCTGGATCCGTCCTACAGCATATGAACCAATTAGCTGGAGACAGCGTCTTCTCAAAGCCTTGCGGCAGCACAAATGGGATGTTATCAAACAAATACTGGACACGGTACTAGAGGCAATCAACAGTCCAGTTGGAGAAGAAGAAGATACAGCACTGGTTGTAGCTATCAGAGAGGGGGTGGGGATGCCTATTATAAAGAAGTTGGTGGATCGAATGTCGCCGGAGGATCTAGCTAAATGCGGTCGATATAGCTTGCCTGCCCTAGTTGTGCTGCTTTTTGTGGCGACCTTTCAGTAGTCAAGCTGTTAATAGCCAAGAATCCTGAATTGCCTAATACGGCCAGTGGCCAATCTTTTTATCCAATCCTGACGGCTGCTTTCCGAGGACTAAGGGAGATGGCTTTTTATCTACATAGTTTGACCCGTGAATCTCTTATTGAGGATGAACAACTCCTTATTGAACATGCAGTTAATTCTGGGTTGTATGGTGAGAGCGTTCACTTATAACAATCTGTAAACATGCTAAGTTTGTTTTGGGTACGACTCACTTCTGGTTTGTTGTTCCGGCTCACACATAGGGTAGAGGTCCCACATGCACCCCTCAGCCGGGCTGTACATCAAATCAGACAAAAGTATTTTTCGTTCAATTACAATACTGATGATATGGGAGAGACTTCCTTTTGGAAAACAACTGTCCAACTGTATTATAATACATTTTTTACCTTACAGTAGGACAGCCGTTTAACCGGAGGAAATAATTTTTCTACTGATATAAGAATCTTTTTTTTTTGTTGCTAAATCAGCAAAGAGATTCATTAAATGAAAATGTAAACGTACAACCAAAAAACAAAAATAAAAATTGGATGTTCTATCTACGAACCATCTATGACTTATAGATAACTCTATTCAAAATGATGTTTCTAACTTTCTTAAACAAATACAATTTAGTTTTAACATCAAAATTAATAGAGTCAAGAAGTTGTTCCTCTGTCATCGCTTCATTCGCAAAGATTCTTCTGTTCCGCTCCTTCTAAATATGATATACAAAAGCATTCCAGAAGACTTTAAGGGAAAAAAACTGAAAGTTGTTGTCATCAACACAATGTTGTGTAAGCCAGTCACTAAGATCATCCCAGTTCCCAAGGTTTCTCGGGCCTCTAGAATTTTTCCATCCAATCTTCCAGATTCTTTTGGTAAATGAGCATCCAAAGAAGAGGTGTTCTCGGTCTTCAAACCCATTGTGACAAAAAACACAATTGGCATTTAAATCAAACCCCAAGAGATAAGTCTCGCTTTAGTAGGGAGTCTATCCCTCCAAAGAAGCCAAGTGATAAAAGCATGTTTGGGAGTATGATGCTTAAACCACATAATAAGAGTCCAATTAATATGGGGAGACTGGTGTCTAACAATCTCCCAAGCTGACTTCACATTAAAACCTCCACCTGGCGAGTTAGCCCAAGTGATTAGATCATTCCTATTGGGAACAGGAGAAACATCCACATTCCGAACGATGAAGGATATAATAGGGTGAGGGTTTTGAGGCCAACACCATTGATCATGAGAGATGAATTGGGCAACTTTGGTGTTTCTTGTTATGCCCGTGGTGACAATAGCTTCATCTCCAAAGAGTTCATTCAATATCCCCAACGGATGCCAATTGTCAAGCCAAAAACACGTATTCTGCCCATTGCCAATCCAATGGATGATATTATTCTTAGCAATTGATCTGAACTGCAGAATTTTACGCCATGTCCAAGAGGGTTTACTTGGGCATTTCACATCCCATAGGCTAAAATTCTTGATATAATTTGCCTGAATCCAATCAGCCCATAAGGATTTTTGTTTCGTGTGTAGAATCCATAAGTACCTCATAATGGCAGCCTGGTTGGAATCCATCAATTTTCTGATTCCAAGTCCACCTTCCATAATTGGTTTGGAAATCTCAACCCACGCAAGTTTAGCACGTCTACCATTGCCTTCATGCCCAGTCCAAAGAAAAGCAGCAAGTTTCTTCTCGATTCTTCCAATACTCCTTTAGGTAACACAAAAATTCTAGCCCAGTATGCATGAATATTAGAGAGAATAGATTTGACAAGTTGCAATCTTCCAGCAAAGGAAAGCCATTTGTGAGCCCACCCTCCGATTCTGTTAGAAACACGATCAACAAGTCCTTTGCAATCGTTGATGTGGAGTCTTCCAGACTTAAGAGGGATGCCGAGATATTTCATTGGAAGTTGGCCTTCACCAAAGCACATAATATTAAGGATTTGACTTTTAATCTCATCCTTGCAACCTTCGATAAAAATATCACTCTTAGCTGGATTAGTTTCCAAACCTGAAAGGAGATGAAAAAGATCCAAGGACTCTTTGAACACTGCAACAGAAGAAGGGTCCCCTTTACAAAAGAGAAGGAGGTCATCTGCAAAGCATAAGTGGTGTAGATTAGTTTTCTTACATTTAGGAAATAATTTAAACTCCTTCCTCTTGGCTGCCACATTGAGAATTCCAGAAAGTATTTCCATTCCAAGCACATATAAATAAGGAGAAATTGGATCCCCTTGTCGAATCCCAACTGCTCCTTCAAAGTACCCCTGCAAACTACCATTAATGGCAATAGAGTATTTTGGTGTTGAAATGCAGGCATGAATCCAATGGATGAAGTTGGCAAGAAAGTTGAAGGCTTCAAGAGTTTTGATGATGAAATCCCAATCAAGAGTATCATAAGCTTTCTTGAGGTTAGCCTTTAATAAGCATCTGGGGCTCAGTCATTTGGTTCCAAACCCTTTGACAAGTTCATGGCTGATCAGAATATTTTCAGTAATGTTTCTCCCCTTGACAAAAGCATTTTGGTTAGGTGAGATAATATTATCCAAGTGACTCCTTATTCGATTGGCCATAACTTTTGTAATGCACTGTAGAGTGTATTGCAACAAGCAATGGGTCTATAATCATTCATGGAAGTTGGGTTTTGGGACTTTAGAACCAGTACCAAAATTGTAGAGTTGATTTCCTTGAGGATTCTACCTGTAATACCCGAGCCCGGAATGTGGAATTTTCTTGTTATTATTCTGAAAATTATATTTTCTTAAGTTCTTTGAAATCTAATTGTTACTTTTTTACTGTCGCAAAGTACATTGCATATCGAGAGCGATAGTTAGAGAGCGGTTTCTAGTCCTCAGTGAATAGTGAAAACTAGTATCTAGTGTTTTAAATTTAATATTTTACTTGTTGTTAACTAGAATTAATTTGGTGATAGTTATTTTAGCTTTAAAATGCATGAAAATAAGCTAAATTGACCAAATTAAGTTAGGTTGACCAAGTGCTTTGACCATTGACCAAGCTTGTCACCTTATAAGCTTAAAACAATGCAAAATTAAAAAAACAAAAGCTGAAAAACAGACCTTGAGCAGGCCGAAACCAAGAGGGAAAAGAAAAAAAAATTCAACCTTCCAAACTTCCAATCTTCGTGTGAGCTCGTGCGGGGTTGTTACCGAGGCATCCAGTTTGGGTTTTCTAGCGACTAGGAGTGTCCAATGTGAGGGAAGCACGTTATTTGCGCATTTTAATGTTATATGTCTCAACTTTATGATTTTTGAATTTTATCCGTAGTTTGTTGTTTTGATCGTTTTAACGCTTAAAGAATGTTCCTTGACAATTGTAGAACATGTATTTATAGGTTTTTAACATTTTCTGCGGTTGAATGTTGAGATTGTAATTTAAAATGTCAATTGAATAGTAAAACATGAATAGTAAACCCTCGAAACGTAGAAGTTGCGTTGTTATGCTTTCTGTTGATGTGAAAAGATGCTAGATATGCTAGAATGCCTAAATGCATGATTTGTTTGGGTTGCGTAGTGGAAAAATACGAAGAAATACCTTGGTGAAAGTCGGGGTCGTTTAGGTCAAGTTTAACATTTTCTCGTTTTGCGTGATGGAATTATCTCGGGAGGCCATGGAAGCACTTTTGGTGTAGTTATGGCATTGGTTGGGTGTTTGGTTAGTATAGTTGTAGTTCAAACGAGCAAAGGGAGAAATCGGGGCTTTGCGTGAATTCTAGGGTAAAGTAGGGTTTCGGGGTCTTTAGGCTTGCCTTATGGTGACCTAGGAGGATTGGTGAAGTCGGTTTCCAGAACTCATGGCTCGTTTGGAAGTAGTAGCGTTTTGATAGTTGGGGTCGATTTGTGATTTTGCTTGTATTCTTGATATTATGCCTATAGAATGTTTAAAATAGCTTGATAGGCTTGTTAGAGTTGATTTTGATTGGAGTGGTTATCAACTGTTGCTATTGCGTGCGAGAGTAACCTACTTTGTTATTCTCCCATGTGTGGCTTTATTGCTCGATTGTTGCATTGTATATTGTATTGCATTCATAGAGTCAGGGCGGTGTGATGGGCCTCTCTGGGTAGCCTCGGGTTGCCAGTGTTGGTTGCCCTAGCTCCGTGTCCTATTCCTTTTCTCGCTTGGGTTGCCTCCCAGGGAGATTTGGGTCGTAGAATTGATGGATACTTCCGGGGTATTCCAAACTGAAGTTATAAGGTGGTTTGGGCCGACGCGTCGTCATCGAATTCGTGATTGAAAGTTGCTCGTGGAAAGTGAATCGTATCCTTTGAATGAGTGTCTATAGTTTTAATGCTTGTCTTGTTTATTGTTGGCTTTGTTTGTATTTCTATATGATAATTGAATGAATTGCTTGGCTATTTGCATTGCATTCTCCTCTCATCTCCGTCCTTGAGACCATTTGCCCTCGCTGAGCAATAGTTTTTGCTCATTCCTTTCTATACCATATTTTTACAGGAGTAGTTGAAGCTGATCCTCTTGAGGTAATTGAGGAGGAGGAGCAAGTGGAGGTGTTTCCTTGATAGCACTTCTTTGCTTAGCTGGTGGTTGGTTGCCAGACTTTTGTGCGAGCCTTGCTTGATATGTATATTGCTTGGATGACGCTTTATTTTGAGGCTTGTAGCCTTGTATGTAGTTCTATTTTGAGGCCTTTATGGTCTTTTGTTGTAAAGGTTTAAAGATTGTAAAGATTGTAAAGTTGTACTCTTATGACTAGTAAAGAATTGCATACTAATGGTTTAACTGTTTAGTGGCATAAATACTTGTGTAGTATGCATGACATTTTTGGTTTGCAAAGTTGTTAATGAGAAGATGTATATTTTCTAAAAGAGAATTGTCTTGATTCAAATGTTTATTATGGCTTTCGCAAGTATTATGTTGATTGTAGGGTTTCGGATCGTCCACGGTACAGAGGAGACTCCGTCCGTGTGTCGGGTCCGGGCTTGGCCTTTTGCGGGGTCGGGTCGGGGCGTGACACTACCACTGACAAAGAAGGATTCCACAGCTCTAATTACATCGAAACCCACAATTGGCCACGCACTCTTGAAGAAATGTGAGTTGAATCCATCGGGACCGGGACTTTTGTCTGAGCCAATGTCAAACATCGCCTCCTTGATTTCTTGAGAGGTAATAGCAGCACCCAAATCAGCAATTTGAACGTCCGACAACCCTTTACTAACAAAGTTCCTGAGATCATTAGCTGAGAACGAATGTGGCAGATTTTTCTGCAACCCTAGGAGATCCTTATAATGATTAATAGCTTCATTACCAATATCCCTTTCAGAGTCAAGAAGAATGCCATCTTCACTAACTAATTTCAAGATGGAATTCCTAGTCTGTCGACCTTTAACGAATTTGTAGAAGAACAAAGTGTTTGCATCCCCCTTGTTTAACCAATCCACTCGAGCTTTTTGCCTCCAAATACTAATTTCAGTATCAACCAATCTTTGAATGTTGTTAGCAATATTTTTTTCCTGTCTTTTCTCATCATCAGATGCCCTACCTTCCCAAATTTTCTCTTGGATACTTCTGAGGTTGTCCTTTTAAGTGGTGATTTGCAGTGGAATGTTGTTGAAGTATTCCCTATTAAAGAGAATAAGTTCCTGCTTCAGCTTTTTTAATTTCCTGGTAACTTGATACATTGGGGATCCAACAACTGGGATGCGTCAGGCTTTGTCAACAATCTCCAGAAATTTCTCGTGACTAGTCCAAATGTTGAAGAATTTGAATGGCTTCGGACTGTTTCTAGTTGTTGCAAAAGGACAAAGAAGTAATGGACAATGGTCAGAGAAATCCGGCATGTCCATACAAACAGTAGAATTAGGAAAGTGTATGTTCGATTCCTCATTAGTGAGGACATGATCAATCCTGCTAGCTCGAAAACCCTCCCTTTCAGCCCTGTTGGTCCATGTGAAGTAGGGACCAATGCTCCTATGTTCAGTGAGCCCCGTCTCATCAATACAATCCAAGAGTTCCTGAGATCCAACAGGAAAGCTAGTACAATTATGTTTATCCTCAATTCTCAACACCTCATTAAAGTCCCCTCCCAAACACCAAGGATTATGCTCACATTGACGACTCCACACTTTGATGTTATCCCAAAGTTGCCTTCTGTCGATATACTCATTAAAAGCATAGACGAAGGTACAAAAGAATGTAGATTTACTCTTTAGCTCATTGACTTTGCAAAAAAATAGCCTGACTTGATGCATTCAACTTAGTAATCTCAACCTTATTCTTATCCCATAATATCCAAATTCTGCCAGAAAAATCATACTCATAATTTCCCAAAAAATACCAATCTTTGAATTTAGTATTCAAGACAGAGCTTGCTTTTGAAGCCTTAATTCTCGTTTCAGTAAAACAGTAGATAGAAGCAGCTTTATTTTTCATAAATCTACTAAGTTCTGAATGTCTGGCAGGTTTATTAATACCTCTCACATTCCAGAAGATTATCATAAATCTGGTGGTATTGTTTGAGGTTGTATCTCAAGGGGAGAATCCCTAACTTGTCCGCAACTATTGGATTTGTTGACAAAGATATTGATGGTATCAGATAAGTCATTATCGACTTTATCTAGCGCTTCAAAGTTATTACTCTTGGTGATAGGGGCATTCTTATCAATAGGGGAATTACCCCTGGCTCTGGCTATCTTGTTAGGAGATGACCATCCTTGAGGGGAATCTGACTCTCCTCACAACCCCTTCTTTAACAGACAAAGCAGGAATTTGACTATCAACACTCTACGAAGTAACAATTGGTGTCGTAGGTGCCTCTTGCTGTGGCTGAGGTTTACGAACCGATAGAGATTGGTTAACTGACTTGTGCTTTGGACAATTGGAATGATCATGTCCAAAGGATTTGCACAAGGTGCAAGTACGTGGCTTCCAGGCATATTCAACTTTGACTTCCACAGTTTTACCTCCTTCCAAAACCCACTCAAAGGACTCCACCAGATCATCCTCAAGATTCACCTCAACACAGACTCTAACATAGGATAACTTAGTCATTTTATCAATTGTTGTCTCCATTTGGATGAGGACACCAACTACACTTGCTGCGTAACTGAGTCCTTCTTGATTCCAATACTCCGTGGGCAAGTTTCTGAGTCTAATCCAGATAGGAACTTTATCAATTCTGAAATTGAGGACTTCAATTCCTGGTTGCCATTGTCTAAGCAGCAATGGTCTGTTGTTCACATGCCAGTATTGTTGCAATATTTCATCACAAGCTTGTTGAGATTCAAATCTGAAAAAAATAGAGCCCTTCCTCTGTGGATTTGATATCCACTTTTCCAAATTTCCTCCACAGGTTGTTAGCCATATTACGGATGAGGGTGAAATGTGGGGGTTTATCCAAAAATTGACCCACCAATGCATTCTTTCAAAAATTTCTCCCAGACTCACCAACACTAGGCGGCGAATTAATTCGAATCTTACCATTAGTTACTTCAGGCTTGTAGTATTTAAGCTTGATGGGTTCAGCAATCTTACCTTCAAACATTTTTGCCCAGCATTGACCTTTATCAGGTACATCGAGACCAGCAGAGGTTGTGGTAACATCACAAGCACCTAGAGTGCAAACCTTGGATCTACATTCCCCCTCTTTGAGGGCAGGAAGAGGAGGAAAGACAGCTTGGTCTATAGGTAGGGGGGACTACCTCCCGCTGTAGATTCGATATGTCCAAAATGACGGGCCACTCCCGTCGAAGTAGAGGCAATAGCAGGTTTAGAGGTTAAAGCATTGGGTGGTGGTTGAGGATGTTGGGTACTGTTTTTTAAGATGGGAGGGTGTCTTCTCCAGATCTTGAAAGAACTCGTGTGAGGTCTGACTAGGTCTGGAAAGGGCTCGGTTATGTTTTTTATTAGCCATACCAGTGGGGTATGACCAGGGAAGGGCGATGGAGGTTGAAGGAATTGGCTATGGAGTTTTTTTGATATAAGAATCTTTTTTCTTTCCTTTTTGGCACTCTAGATTTCACTATGCATTTACTCCAACGACATCCGAAGTTTGCAAAGCACAGTGCTCATCTATTAACAGGAGTGGTTGGAAATCCTCATGCTTTTCGAAGTGGAACTCGATTAAATATGTTTCAGTCAATAATATATTCTTGTAAGTTTCTTCTTCTTCTTCTTACAACCCTTCTCTAATTATTTAACAATTCCATTTCAATTGAGAAACAGGTCTTACCTATATACTTGCTGTGTTGGATTCCAGGGAACACTAATTAAATGAGGGAATTGGATTAATAAAACTTATAGGTTTGTTTTTCTAATTAATTAAGACCTATAAAAGTTAATTTGGTAAGTCTTATGTTTATGGTTTTTTAATATAAAAAATAAGAATTATTCCTTCCTCACATTGATTTAGTTAATTTGACTTTTTCCTTTGAATTTGAGTAGTTTAATTAGTATAGTTTTTTGAATTTGAAATGACTAAGTGAGGATAAAAATTAGGGTAAATAGCACCACAACCCCCTGTGCTTTAGTAAAAATGCACATGACCCCCCTGTGGTTTAAAAAGTGCACCGGACCCCCCTGTGGTTTTAAAAGTGTAGCACCACAGACCCCTCCGTTAAAAAAACCGTTACTTTTAACGGAGAGTGTGTTACACGCGCGTTTGATGCGATTTTTCATGTTTTTAGGCTTAAATTATTACTTAAGTGGACAAAAATGCCCTTACATATATATATATATATATTTTTTCTTTTTTTTTTCTCCCAATGCAATTTTCACCAAAAAAAAAAAAAAAAAACCAAACCCATCTTCCTCAAACCACCCCCCCCACCCTCACCATCCCCAACCCCACGCACCCCACCCCACCATCACACCCACACAGACACACATAGACACACACACACACACACACACAGACGCACACACACACACACACAGACGCACACACACACACACCGATGCACACACACACACACAGACGCACACACACACACCTGCAAATCTTTATATATATATATATGTGTGTGTGTGTGCGTGTGTATATTATATATATATATGCATGTGCGTGTGTATATATATATATGTGTGTGTGTGTGTGTCTGTGTGTGTGTGTCTCTGTGTGTGTGTGTATGTGTGTCTGTGTGTGTGTGTCTGTGTATGTATGTGTGTGTGCGTCTGTATGTGTGTGTGTGTGTGTGTGCGTCTGTGTGTGTGTGTGTGTGTAAACAAAAAAGAAAAGAAAAAGAGAAATAAAAAATAAAAAATTGAAGGGCATTTTAGTCTTTTTATACAATTCAGTTAAATTTGTTGACGGAAAATTAGGGAGGGGGTGCGTGTGCACGGTTTGAAAACCATAAGGGGTTCCGGTGTACTTTTTAAACCATAGGGGGGTCATGTGCATTCTTGCTAAAGCACAGGAGGTTGTGGTGCTATTTACCCTAAAAATTAACACAAACTCTAACGTTTCCTACTAGTTATTGGTCTCATAAATTTTGTGAAATCGACATTTTGTATTTTGTGCCTTGGTATACTATGAAATAAGTGGGGGATAACTTTGGTACATTCTAGAGTTTATTCTTGTCGTATGTTAAAAGTAGATTCATTGTGTTTGTCCATGTGAATTTCAATGGTAATACTCATTGTTTAATTAGATTTTCATATTAGTTCCTTATTTTTATAAGAGTCATATTATCAATATTTAATAACTCTAAAAATTCTCAAGCTCATCTTTTAGTCACTTATTTGTTAAATATGGATAAAAAGTTCATTATGTGACGGTCACGCGATACTAAATATCTTTTCTCATTTGACATTTTTCTCTAACCATTAGACATAATGGGAGGGACCACTTTAAAACTTAAGAGAAATATTGAGGACTTATAACTGTTAGGAATTTTGAAATAAATTCTTAAATTCGAATCGTGCACATAAATACACAACACACAAGATTTAACGTGGTTCACTCAATTTTGGTTACGTTCACAGAGTAATTTCACTATTACTCAATATTCTTAACTTTTTATACAAATAAAGTCTAAACCCTCCTTACATGGCTTTATGTACGGGAAAGCCCCAAAACCTTCATTACATGAATATTCATTCACTCTCTCCCTGGAGTACATAAAATATTTTCTCACCCTTTATATATATAGAGTGAGCTCACCACAGGCGAATGAAACTAATTGGCTAGATCTAGAGACAAGGAAAGATGAACATCTTACATATCATTTTTTTTATTATGGATTAATTGAGTTTATTCAAGTCATATATTATAATTGGGTATGTGCAAGGTGCACATTTAATACATATCTCTTTGTTGATAAAAAATAGGTATACGTATGAATTCCACAATAATCTATGAAAGTTTAGAACATGAAGCAGTGGTGAAGCCAGCTATTCATTCTCAACCTCAAGCTCAGAGGCATTCAACGATTTCAAGAGGCAAAAAGAATCGTTTTTTAAGTATTGTTTAATCTAGCATGACATATAAGACATGCAAGTTTTTACAATGTAGAAATAGTCCCTCTCGTTAGATGGTCGTTAAAAATATGAATGGTAGTATTAATGTGAAATGATCATTATAGTCTTAACTAATTAAGAAAAATATTAAGTGTACCCTTTTAATTATTAATTTCTATTTCTTTCTTTTCTCTTCTTCTCTTCTCCTTCACACACCGTCAACACATACATAGAGTCAACATCAACGCAAACACAAACAGTCAATCCACACACAGAAACATAGTTATACGCGCAAACACACACATAATTAAGTTCGCACACATCATGCACACACCCCCTCCAGATACCAAACACACACACATGCGACGGGGGTGGGGTTTCACAGGATGGGCTAGGTCAAGGAATGGGGTGGGGGGCACAACAGCTAGGTTGTGGTTGGGGAAGAAGAAAAGAAAATTGGAAAGAAAAGAAAAAGCAAAATAAAGAAGAGGAAAAAAAGTAAAAAGAAACAAAAAATTCATGTTCAAATAACCATGCAGTTTTGGTAACGTGAAGGACTAAATATTGTGGAATTTTTGTAACATTAGACAAATTATTTAAAAAAAAAAAAAAAACCAATTATATATTGTGGACTAATAGTAAAATTTTCCCATTTCACAAAACTTTATCTTTTTCTTTTATTCAAAAAGATTAATCAAAAACTTTATCTTTGGCTTCATACTGTCTTCATGAATTTGACCTAGTTCCCGCATCTTGAAGACTATTTCTCAATTCTTTCTAATTTTTTCTGCAGTGTTCCAAGAATTACAAAAAGTACCTTCGAAAGTCCTCCAAATGTTCGGTGGGCACTAACTTAAAAGGAACTTATTTGAAGTTGCATATTTTTTTATACGGTATATAGAAGAGCTCCTGAGCCAATGTAATTTTCCCTCTTCTTTGATGGTAAAAGCGTCCTTCTTGGTAGTTGTATATTGTTAAATCAAATATATCCAAATTATTAGAGCCAAAACAAATATCGAATATCCTATATATAGTTGATAAAATATACACATAATTGTCTAAAGGCTTGTAAACTAAAATTTTTTGCAATAGTATCGTGCAATATTGTAGAGGTAAAAAAAAAATTATATCATATTTTATTAATAATTACTCATGAGATTATTTGCAATAGTTTTGCATAGGATATATAGTTTAATTACAATAGTTTGCATAATATTTATAAAAAAAATCGTTACAATAGAGAATTTGTAACGTAATCATATATAATGGTTAAAGTCATTTGTAAAGAGATTAAATCTTTTTACAATAGTTTTAAAGGTTGCAACAGGTTGAAAATGTGGTAGTCATGATTTATGTAAATAGATAATTGAATTTGCTATTGGTACAGTCGGGCCAATCAAGAATATTGGTGACTTGAAGCTAAAGCATTGTCAAGCATTTGAACTCGTGAGAAGCTTGTGCATGGAAATCAACAAGTCGGGTGGCGAAGAAAGCCATACTCTTGTATACGATCAGTTCGTATTAGCAGCACAGAATGGAATAACTGAGGTCGTGGAACTCATGCTACAGGTATTTCCTCATTTAAGAAGTTACAAGTCCAGCGTCACTGATTATGTTAAGAAGTATGATATTTTATTCTAAAATTAATTGGTGTCAAATAAATTAGTCTAAGATCTTATAAGGTGATTTTAAAATTTTTGATTTTTCAATATGGGAGGAATGTATATTCCAACACCCTCTTTCACGTGTGACCCATGATTAACTAATTGATATGATCAAAAAAACAGCGAATTTGGAAGAGCTGCACAAAGTTAATGGCTGAAGTCGCAATTAATGAATGACATGGTACAAGTGAATTTAAAAACTGTATACCAAAGTCGATGTGTAAAGTTTGAAAAACGAATGGGTTGCACGTGGATGAATAACATAGGACCAAGGCTCAGCTTTGATACCATGTTAAGAAGCATGAGGTTACATCTTAGCACCAATTGATTTTAGTATGGAACTTCAGTTATTTTAACATGGTATCAGAGCTGAACCCTTGATCCAGTTTTAATCATTCACGTATCCATCTCAAATTGGGTCTACTTGTGTTTAATCTTTTCGTTCAAACAGCACAAAATGGAATAACTGAGGTTGTAGAACACATGGTTCAGGTATTTCCTCGTTTAAGAAGTTACAAGTCTGACGACATTGATTATACACTCCATCTTGTGCTGCCGTATCGTGATGAAAAGATATTCAATATCATACACCAACAAATCCCACCGTCTGAAAGGCCTCTACACTATGTTCAAGACGGCGGCGGCACCCAAAACATCCTGCATCTGGTCGCATACAAGCCACGCCAAAACCGGCTTGATGTTGGTTCTAGAGTAGTGCTACAGATGCAACGCGAACTCCAATGGTTTAAGGTGTTCTACTTACTCTCTCAGGCCCTCCTTTCAAGTTTTATAAATAAATATAGTTTATTAGTCCAAATTTGATAGCTCATATCTAAAAAGATTAAATTTGACGTTTCATAATTCACTTCATTTAAAAAATGAGAAAATTAAAATTAAAAAGGAGAGTACTGTCCCAACTTATAGTTGAGATGTCATGTATTTAAATAAAAAAACAAAACAAAATGTAGAGTTTATTATCAGAAAGAAGAAATAATATATAAAGTAGGTTGGATTGGAAGGAAGTGCATCACTTTTTAAAATACAAGAGAATTACGATGTAACTATAATACTATAAGAGAATAACATGCACTTTCACTTTAGCATAGGGAGAATGTTAACTTTGCATTTTACTCGGGAGTAGTATGTTGTTCTTGGCAGTGAAAAGGTTATTGGGAATTTCACAACTAAACTAAATAAGTATTATATTTACCATTCACCAGCCATTTGGTATAGTGGTAGTATGATGTTTGCTTTTGGTGTAAGAGGTCTCTAGATCATTCTATTGTGTAGCATGCATTTGGAATAGGGGGAAGACGGATATATTAAGAGCTTTCATTCTCATTTTTTCTTAAAAATATGTTTAATTTAAGGTATTTTTAAAAAATTTACATATTAATGTTAAATTGTATGCTTGTTTTAGACTAAGTGAAAAAAAAAATAATGGACCCGTCTTTAAACAGGGAGTGGAGAAATTATTGTCGCCTCATTTAAGAAATAAAAGAAACGGGAAGGGGAAAACACCGTTTGAAATATTTGAGGAAGAGCATCGAGACATGGCCGCATGTGAAGGCGAGTGGATAATATGTATGGCAAATTCATGCATAGTTGGAGGATCGCTCATTGCCACAGTTGTCTTTGCTGCTGCTATTACAGTACCTGGAGGAAACAAAGACGATGGTCTTCCAATTTTTTCTAAACAAGTAGCTTTCAAAGTCTTTGCCTTGTCGGACACGTTTGCTCTTGTTTCGTCCCTAACTGCCGTGGTGATTTTCTTGTCTATCTTCACAACTCGTTATTCGTTAAATGATTTTCTGTACGACCTGCCCCACAAATTAATAATTGGCCTTATATCGCTTCTCCTCTCCGTGACATTCATGATGATTGCTTTTAGTGCTATAGTATATCTTGTGTTCGCTGAGGACAACAATTGGATTATCTTTCCAATTGCTGTAGTGGCCTTCGTACCAGTCTACTTTTTTCTCAAATTGCAGCTGCGTTCACTGCTAGATATGATGAGATCCACATATCGCCGCAACATCTTCAAGCCGGTGGAAAATACGCATCTGTCACTACCTAAATCTGAATTTATATGATTTTTAACTATTCGTCTATCATTGAATCCCCTTGGTGAGGACAATCTCTGTTTGGAATTAAGTGGATTCCTGTGAAGTATTCTTAATTAGCAGTATCAACGAATACACATGAAGGAAACGGGAAAATTGATCAAACCATGGAGGAAAGGCGTGGTTTCTTGGCATCAAAGCCCTCTTCAGCCTCTCCCTCAACAAGAGAACGGATAATTGGGTTGCAGATTTAGTAGCTAAGATGGTTAGGTGTAATTAATTATTTAGTGATTGAGTTAGCAATATTTCTATACTATCTCAAATCTATATATCTTGTATAGAGGACCACCAGAGAGATGGGACTAGTTGATGTTATCTTTATCGCATTATTATGTAGTGATATCTATTTCTTTTGACCAAAAAAAAAAAAAAAATCTATCATTTTATTTCTTTCTTTCTTTCTCGAGGAGGCAGAGCTCCGATTATGTCAATATCTTTTTCAAAGAGAACGTGCACCATTGTGGCAATTACATCAGTGTCAGGGATTTTCAAATAGTAAGACAAGATGACAGTTTGTTGTGAACTCTTGTAATGACACGTTTGTTTCCTGTTACATGAGTATTTAATGAATTTTAATTCTCAATAAGATTATTTTGATATCTCTATGTATAATTAAATTCTCATCGCTTTTTTGGTAAAATTTTCAACGCTTTTACCCGCAGAAAAAAGGTAAAGAACGTCCGTGAATCTCTTATTTTGTTTTAAAGCATAATTATCTCGTTGAATGAGTGTTTGCCACCTTAATACACATAAAGAACTACGAGTAGCCACCATCTTTCCTCCCCTAGTTTTTCAATTGTTAGTTATCATTTTTCATTTAGTTGGGTCCTCAATCGGTATCTTATTGGTCCTTTACCTTCTTATATTTATTTTCTATTAATTTACTTATGTTTCTTGGAATAAAAGGGTTAATTATCCAAATCAAGCGACGTTAGTACTCTAAGGTTTGTTTGGCCCAACTTTTAGACAATTATAAAAGGTATTTATAAGTTTAGAAACTGAAATTAACCATGAAGTACAATTATAAATTCTGAAATACAAGAAAGGGAAAGATTTTGTTTCTCTATGATACACTTTGTTCATAGTGACCTTCATTTTGGTGTCAATTGATGCTACTGTAGAACAATTGCAAGCAACGTACTATTCAACTTTTCAATTATAGACTTGTAAACCCCGTTTAAGAATATTAGGTGCCTACGTACACTTAGGTTTATCATTTGAATGTTTCATCTTTTATTTGTTGTTCTTGACCATTATTCTAACGTACATTGCATGATAATTTATTTGTTGTGTTTGATCTCTATAATGGAGTGTTTGATCATTTATTTGTTGTGTTTTTATCATTGTATCACATACATCACAGGATCACTAATTTAGAAGTTGAGCATCCACTCGTGGCAAATGCCAATCAGAAAGAATAGGCAATCTGGACAAATAACACATAGAGTAATACTAGATGTCACTTTTTTTATTATTTAAATATGACTTCTTACATGTATGTCTAGTTGGCATGTTAACTTTTTTAATTCTCTCTTTTGTTTTAACATACCAACTAGGTATACAAGTGAGGTGAAATTTGAATAACAAAAAGAATGTAATATTTAGTATTACTCTTAATACATATATCAAATAGACGTCGAACATCCAACTCGCTTGCAAATCAAGCATGAGTTAGCTTAAAAATTGATGAAACCAAAAATCAGAAAGAATATGCATTGAACAATAAATTGATTTCAGTGAAGCGACTTATTGTACGATCCTTGAATTAAAAAGAAAATGCAAAAACTCACCTCTTTGTTGCATCTACAATACAGAGATTGAATCGATTGAACATATCCTCCTTCTTTGCCCCTGGACAAGAAGATTCTGGTGTGCCTCCTCGATCCAATGTGCCATCCCGATCCTGTGTCATTAATCCTATCAATATATCCAGATTGGATAACTGGCTCGTGTCAATCACTGAGCAATGTATAAATGCTGGATATAGTAAAAGAGAGGCACTCACAATCATTGTTGTTTGTTGTTGGTAGATATGGAAAGAACGCAATCAGGCCTCCCTGGAAGCAAAAGAAGTGAACATTGACAAAGCCATCTTGCTGACCAAGATCAATATTTCTGAGATTTTCAACTCGCAAATGCAATAGCAAAACAGGCAGAGACCAGAAATGCGAAGTGACCAATCCATTCCAACCTCGTGGAGTCCTCCCCCCCTGAACATTGTTAAATTCAATGTAAATATGGTCTTTTGTTCTTCAAAAATGTTAGCAACTTGTGCATTTATATGTAGAAATTGGCAAGGATTCAATATTTTGTGTCAGTCGATTTTCGAAGGTGAGGCTTTGGCTATCAAGGATGCATGCTACTTCGTTGCTCAGTCTTCTTTTCCTAGCGTTACGATTGAAAGTGATACAGAAATAGTTTTTAAGGCAATCAATTCTCCGAGCTTTGCTTCTTGGAAGGCAAGACCAGTGTTGGAGGATATACGAAAGATTGTTGTTGATAACCAGTTTATACGGTTACAATGCATTCGAAGAACTGCTAACTCTGTGACTGATTAAGTTGCAAAATGTAAATTGAATGATAATTTGTTATAAATTGGACCTCAAACATTCCTACTCATTTGTACAATCTTTTGTCCACCAATTTCCTACCCACAAGCGTAGGATGATGTACTACTTTCTTTTTGCAATATATAATATTGTCTTTAGACCCAAAAAAAAAAGCGACTTACCGTACCATCCTTGAGTTATACCTCTGGAATTGCCCTGGCCTTTTTACTCTTTCCCTGGCACAGCTGGGCCATCATAGACTACAATTACGACTAATTTTTATGTTAATTCCAACAGATAGCAATTCATTAGGCTAATTTTGGTGCTCTTTGAGAGTTAAATCTAGCTTCGTTGGTGAGAGAGAAATGAAAATCCTAGGACAAAATAAGCCCCAAATGGAAAACCCACTGATTTACCCTATGGCTTTTGACGATGTGACCATTTTATCCCTGCAAAATTCGTTTCTATTGACCACGTGCAAAAAAAATAGAATTTTGTCATTTATTTTTGGACGGATATAACAATTAGGACTAAGGTTGCCACAAAATAAAAAGACGAGATTTTAATGTAGCATTTTAACTATAAGCGACCATGTTGTTAAAAGTCATAAAAATAAAAGAGCATTTAAAGTTTTAACTTTTTCATAGAGGATTATCTTTTATAAAAAACCCTTCCATGCATCATCCTGTCAAGTTCAATTCTCTACATGATGGATCTACTTTTAACGTAGTTTACGAGGAACCGACTCAAGTTAGTGCCGACACTGATGAAAAGATGACAGCGGGACAGTCCATTGATGTATGAAAAAATATTCCATCTTCTACTACGGATTTTTTTTTTTTTTTTGGTCAAAAGTCTGCTGCTACTACAGATGATAGCAAACAAAAACTGACGAGCCAAATCATTTGCCCTTTTTAGGAAAAAGACTATCGGCTGATGTCAGATGTCACGAGTAATGACAATACAATTGACGTAATGAAATCGACGAGCCAGACCGCTGTTTTGTTTAAGACAGATAGATGATGAACAATACTCCTCAGCAATATACTGAACCGATAAGAAGCGCTGCAATTTCGTCTCCACCACTATCAAAGATGGTTGATGACATCGGAGATATCGAATCAGCGGGAAACACCGCACCATCTACCCTGCCGCCACTGCCGCCGCTGTCTCCGCCTCGCCAGCAGATGGATGAGAGCATTTCCAAGGATGGTAAGTACCAACATGAATATGTGCGAATAGATAGTTACACGTTCACGATATATGTTTGTGTATAATTACGTCCGTGTGCACTCGTACTATATGTAAACCTTGATTGTTTGCGATCATTTATTAGTGAAGCTAAGTAGAACAGAGGATATTCTTCTTCTAAAGCAGTTAGAAGCTAGTCAATTCAAGTCGGATTCAAAATTTTTATTTAATGCAAATTAAATTAATTTTGTAGTCGTCCAAATATATCTTAAAAAGTACACATCCTTTTAATAAGAATTTGAGGCAAGTAAGAATTGTTGTGACATTGCGTCTTATATTGGTCTTGCATGCGATTTGTGTTCAACTTTTTATATATTGAATTCATTATTACTAAAAATAAAAAATTAAAAAAATTTAAAAAAAAATCATTATTACTATCAATTTTAAGTATTTTGGCCAGTTGATGAGATATGGATCATTACAATTGCAGCTTCCACTCACTAAGACATAGTTCGCCCGTGAGTAAATTCCCACAAAAAGAGTATAGACGTAGTTGTATGCACATTTTGTTTGTAGGGATAGAGCCAAGAATTTTATATTGCGAGTGCCAAGATTCAACTAAGAAAAAAAAAAGAAAAAAGCAAATGGGGAAATTTGAATAAAGAATCAAGGTATTAGGAAAAGGAAAAAAAAAAGATTAGGGAGGCCATAATATTTTTTTTTTATAAAAATATTACATATTTTTTAAAAAAATTGGAGGCTTGTAGGACTGTGTTCCCCGATCCCCCTGCCTCAGCCTCTGTTTGTTTGTATTGTCTTGTGATTCTTTCTTGAAACACAAACACAGCAGGAAATGAACCAAGCTGGTGGAGACAGCCTCTCTATGAATCCTTGCTGCAAGGTGACTGGGATGCTATCAAACAAATTCTGGACATAGCACAAGACTCAATCAACGGTCCAGTTGATGAAGACAAATCTACGCCACTTGTTCTAGCTGTTGCAGAGGGGCTGGAGATGCCTATTATAAAGAAATTGGTTGCGCGTATGTCACCGGAGGCACTGGATACCCCCCAAAGACATGGCTTGACTGCCCTACATTGGGCTGCATTGAAAGGCAATCTTCCCGTAGCCGAGCTGTTAATAAACAAAAATTCTAAATTGCCTAATAGCGATTACCTATTCGGCTTGTTCCCGGTCCACTTGGCTGCTGCTCGAGGACGCAGACGGATGACTTTTTATCTGCACAAGAACGTTGATGAAGATAAGAAGCGTACGATTCAGTTCAATAAAACTCTTCTCAGATGTACGTTTGGCTCTGGGATGCATGGTAAGACGACTTATGACAATCCTTAAACATGGAAATCAATTTGGGTCAGTCTAGACGGACCTATAGTATTTTATATGGTTGGTAGATCTACACGTATGAATTCCACCAATATATGAGAAACCGACTTCAGTCTGAACTGATCAAAAAGCTTGCTTTTCGGTTAATTTGTTGTACAATTCTGACATAAGAATCTTAATCCTTTTGGCTCTCTAGATCTCGCTCTGCATTTACTTCAGCAAAATTTGGAATTGGTAAAGCCAGATATGTGGCCACTGGGAATATTGGTTGAACGATCTCATGGTTTTCCAAGTGGATCCGAATTAAATATGTGCCAGTCAATTATATATTCTTGTAAGTTTCTTCTTCCTCTTCTTGTAGATACTCCATATATAATACTCATAAGTTCCTATTATGTTTGTTAAAGACTTTTTCTTATTTAACATTTCCATTTCACTCAAAAACAAGTTTCACCTACATGGTCAAATATTTTAACAGATTTCCACTTTTAGTTGAGCAAAATGGAAATCCATTTAAACTAATTATAAAAGTTAAATTATTCAGTGAATGATTTGAAAAGAAAAAAAAACAAGTGAATTGAAACTAAGTGCAAGTTAGTGACATATATTGCAATTTTACTTTATTTATATCAGAGAAATGGTGTCAGAAGAAATCAGCATGCAATTTAAAATGTAAGTAATTTTAGTGAATGATTTGAAATTTCATGCAAGTTTAATAGCCTGTGATGCAATCTACTCTAATTATTATTTATATGTTGAGTTGGTAAATTATGTGGTTTTAAATGTAAAAGAATAAGAAGTATTTCCTCCATTACAAATTGAAATTTTCAATTTTGACTTGTTAATTAGTAAGGTGGTATAGGTAAGAAATTCGAATGGTAATGTTTAAAGTAGAGGGAAGCCCCAAGAAGAAAAGAAGTATATAATTTTTGAATTTGAAATGAATAAGTAAGGATAAAGACATAAATTATAAAATATGTTAATAGTACTTATAGATCTTTAAAGTTTTCTTGAGAATGCATATTATATTCTTCGTATCCTCAGTTCGTTATCTTCTAATTCATTGTCATGTTGCTCCAATTCGTTACTCCCTCTACTATGTTAATTGAAGGAGGCACATAAACCGTACATGTACTATAACTAGTTTCTTCTCATTTAAGGAAAACTATTCAATAAGTCCGAACTAACATTAATTTTTCACATATTTGTAGGATTTACTAACCATGCGAGAGACTGATAAGTCATTTTAGAATTTTTTTTTCTTTTTTATAAACAGTCTATAGATTGACCTAAAACATTTTAATTTCCTCATTCAATTTGTACCTTTTACTACCTCTTGTTATAAAAGTCATATTATAAATATTCAATATTTTTCATCAAGTTGATCATTTTAGTTATTTAATCAGTCAATCGTAGATAGAAAAGGCATCACATAGTATTCACGTGATATTTTTCCTCATTTGAAATTTTTCCGTTACCTTTTAACATAAAGATAATATGTTGGAGCAATTTCGAGGAAAACATACTTTTGGGACTACTAATGTGACTTTAATTAGAATAATAGACTAATTTGAGAATTCAATCAAACAACTTTCACATGCTTACATGTTATTTTCACGAGATAACATGTATGAATGAGACCCCTTATTTCTAGTTTGTAGCCGATTATCTTGTTGATTATCTATATTTCTTGTGCCATCCTAACAAAACTTAGCTATAACAAGCAACACAACAAGCGAGATAAAAAAATAAAAATAATAATAGAGATATGGACCAAATAAAAACTTTTTCTAAACTTAGAAGTAAATACATCTTAGCTCTTGAAGTGAAGTATAAACATTTTTCGGCAAATTCTTCCCTCCATTGGGATTATTTTCAGCAGGCTTTTCCTTTAATCAATAGTTACTTTTTCTTATCTTGACATCTGCTGATTAAATAGGAACATGGATTTGACTGTCTTAATTGTTTATTTGGTCGTTCAAGGTATCCCTAAGCCCATAAACCTTCTTGAAAATCTAGAACAAGAAGGAGTGGTAAAACGTGAAGGAATGGTGAAACGTAAAGGAGTAGTGAAGCAAGACATTATTCATTCACAAGGTCAATCTCAGAAGCGTTTAAGAGGTAAGGCTCTTGTAACTTTTATTTTCATCTACCAATGACATATAGGATATACAAGTTTTTATATTGAAAGAAAACAAGCTACTTCGCGTGAATTGACTTGTTATGAAATGTTTTTATTGACCAAAAAAAAAAAAAAGACTTATATCTAGTTAATTGTATATTATGTGATACACTTAAACTTGTATCATGAATGCAGTGGTAGATCCACGTTTTAAGTCAGGGTGTGTAGAAAAAAAAAATTTTATTTTTCATGTTAAAAGAAATAACTCATTATATTGGATTGCTCTCAATATGTGAGTACTCCCACTGACCACGAGATGCACCTGACCATGGAATATTCTTGCGTCCGCCCTTGCATGGATGTAACTATTTTTTCTCGGCAATAGTTAAGAAAACTGCAGTAACATTTTCAACAACTATTGCAAAAGCTTTATGTTGTCTTTATGAATTTTGACCAAGTTCCTCTCTATATAACACTAAACAATAGTAAGGGTTTCGTGAATGATTAATTCCAGCATCATGTTTCTTAATTCTTAACAGGCTTCTTTCTAATTTGTTTTGCAGTGTACCAGGAGTTAGAAAAAGTACGTTTGAGAGTCTTCCAAATGTTAGGTAAGCCCAAGCTTTAAAGAAAGAACATGAACATTTCTTTATTTGTTTGAAATGGGTTGCGGCACCGAGACTTGAAGTCAGGATCGTTTGGTAACTTGGCTCAATCATCTCATTGTAAAACTTACGTTGTTAGGGATTTATTGTCTTCAACAATAATTAAATTTGCTATAGGTACAATTCGGCAAATCAAGAATATTGGTGACTTAAAGCTAAAGCACTGTCAAGCACTTGAACTCTTGAATATCTTGTGCATGGAGATCAAAACTTTCGACAAGAAAAACATTTCTGATGTACTAGGCCCTCATTTCATGTCAGCAATAAGAATGGGAATACCTGAGGTTGTTGAAAAGATGCTAGAGGTATTTCCTGATTTAATAGTATGTTAGAGAAGTTAAAAGTATGTATTGAAATTAGATGGATGTTTTTCTTGCATTTTCTCATTGTTTTCGCGTTCATGAGACATTGAGATGGCCAGCAAACATTATTGTGAAGGGCAAAAATCATTTTGGTCTCTGAGGTTTGGTATAAAGCCTAAACTAGTCCTTGAGGTTTGTAAAAAGACCAAATAGGTCCCTCCCATTATCTTTGACTTAACAGTCAAAGATTTGACTAAATGAAAAGACTTAAATGCCCTTGCTTTAGTGGTTGGAGATTTGGAGGGAAGGAAAAAAAAAAAGATTGAGACCATGCAACAAGCACAACTATTTAAGCATCCAAATCATTTTTTCTCGTCATTTGAAAATAAAAAAGAAAAAATAATAATAGATGAAAAAAATTCAAATATTAAATGTGAAAAAATAATTCACATGTAACGAATTCCTTGTCTATTATTATTATTTTTTTTTTTGTTTTCAAATGACGAGGAATTCGTTACATGTGAATTATAGTAAATTTATCACAAGGTTATATATTCTATTGTTTAATATTGCACCTCAATACATTTTTCAAGTTAGTTAAAAGTCAGACAACATTTGTAGTTGAAGAACATATATCCAAAATTTAAGACTTTAAAAGCCACAATTAGTGGCTACCCGATACTAAATTCAACTTTCGGGGATAAGGTAGTGGTTATAGATATACTTGACTTTCTCTTTAATTTATATTAATTTTACACTATTATAAATATTAAAAATTACAGACTATTCAGTCATAATATTTCTATAATCTGAAAAGGTGTATTCTAAAAATATTAAGAGCCAAACTTTTTTAAGTAGCAAGAATTTTGTTGTTGTCGTTGTTCTTTTTTTTTTTTTTTTTTTGGTGAGAAAGAGCATGAATTGAAAGTGAGAAAAGAAAAAAATAGTTTGGGTGCTTAAATAGTTGTGCCTATTGCATGGTCCCAATTTTTTTTTTTTTCCTTCCCTCCAAATCTCCAACTATTAAAGAAAGGGCATTTAAGTCTTTTCATTTGGTCAAATCTTTGACTATTAAGTCATAGATAATGAAAGGGACCTATTTAGTCTTTTTGCAAACCTCAGGAACTAATTTGGACTTTATACCAAACCTCAGGGACCAAAATGGTTTTTGCCCTTATTGTGAATGATGCCTACACCATATCCATAAATTTATGACCACAAAGGTTAAGGTACAAGTTTAACTGATCATTGTATTTGGCACAGGGAGTGGAGAAATTAATGCCGCCTGCACTAATATTTGAAAAGAATGGCGATGGAAAGTTGCCGATAGAAGTATTTGATGAGGAGCATCAAGACATGGTTAAATCTGAAGGTGAGTGGATAATAAGTATGTCAAATTCATGCATAGTTGGAGGATCACTCATTGCTGCAGTGGTGTTCGCTGCTGCGATTACAGTACCTGGGGGAAACAAGGACGATGGTCTTCCCAATTTTTCCAAGGACAAAGCTTTCAAAGTCTTTGCCTTCTCGGACGCGTTTGCTCTTGTTTCTTCCCTAATTACTGTGGTGACTTTCTTGTCCATTTTCACAACTCGTCATTCGGTAAATGATTTTCTTTACGGCCTACCCAACAGATTGATTATCGGTCTAATGTCACTACTCTTCGCCGTGACATTCATGATGATTGCCTTTAGTGCCAC
This sequence comes from Ehretia macrophylla, assembly GCA_037974665.1. Taxonomy (NCBI): domain Eukaryota; kingdom Viridiplantae; phylum Streptophyta; class Magnoliopsida; order Boraginales; family Ehretiaceae; genus Ehretia; species Ehretia macrophylla. The sequence continues at coordinate 35,992,564 of CM075776.1, forward strand.
AGTGTATCTTGTGTTCACAGAGGATCATCACTGGATTTTCTATCCAACTGCTGCATTGCCCTGCATATCAGTGATCTTCTTTGCCTACTTGCAGCTGCCTTCAGTAGTAAATATGATCAAATCCACATATGGCCACAACATCTTAAAGCAGGCCGAAAAGATGAAGTCAAATAACTCTGAATTTATGCTTAGTTTGAAGTCAAGTAACTCTGAATCTATGCTTATTTTATAAGAATTATTTCTCTATTGTATCCCCTTTAAGTGATTGTTCTCTTACACGAGTATTCTATGAATTTTAGTTTTTTTTTTTTAATTAAGATTGTTTTGATAGTACGTCTAATTAAGTATCATTAAATTCTCATCGCGTTGTCTCGCAAGAAAAAGTAAAGAACGCCGTGACAATTATCTATTTTCCAAAACTTTTTGGAGTACAACTATAAGGTTCATCATTGGAGAGTTTGTTATTTGTTGTTGGTCCAAATTGTCACCAATTTGTAACTATTTGGAGACGATCTAGATAAGTCATCTGTAAGCCATCTCCAGAGGAGACGAATTGATAACTACATAGCTAAGTCGTCCGCAATTCGCCTTGAGTTCTAAATACAAAATATTTGTCGATTGAGTTAATAGCCAGTATCTTTGGGTCGTCTTGACCTCTGTATATACCATATTCAACTTCGTCATTACATAAAACATAAAATATAAGCAGTTAAAATAAACACTGATATTTATTATTTTGGATTAAGCGGACAAAAAAATTATTTTGAATTAATTTTTAACAAATTTAAATTGGTGCAAAACAACTAACATAGAGTATTTAACATAATGCAAAATATAAACAATTAGTTATTTCCAAAAAAAAAAAAGAGAAATCCAATAAAAGCATTTTATTATAAAAGTTAATACATATCAAACATTAACTGAATATTACATTTATAATTAAGGATTACATCTGATCCTAACGAAATACATCAACACAAGTACATAATACCTAACAACAACGTACATCATCACAAGTACCTAACGAGCGGACAAAATACATCATCACAAGTACTTAACGAGCGGACAAAATACATCATCACAATTACATAATAGCATTATCTAGTTTAATAATTAAGTTGAACTAATGCCTTGACCTCCAAGATGATGTTCTTAATACAAATATTATGGAAAAAACTTTGGTAAATAAAAAAATTTTGAAATGTTTATATAGAGACATGTTATCGAAAAGTAAACGAGCATCTTCAATTTTTTGGCAAACAATTTGAGAAATTTGGATTGAAAAAAAAGAGCAGGTAGAGGAATGATAACAGATCGGGTACCAGCTAGAATTTATAAAACCAAACTCGAACCCAAACCCGTTACGAAAACCCATCGGGTTTAAATTTTGCTTACCAAACCCGCCCCCGTTAAGCATTTAAAAACTCGCGGGTACTCGATTTGACCCGTTAATGAATAAAAAATTATTTTTTTTAAAAAAAAAGATTAAAATATTTTAAAAGTAACTAAAACAAATACTAAATTAACATAATGATCAACGCAATAAAATTAAAATTAATAAACTAAATTGTTTGTCTATAAACAAGCTTAAACTACCTCTAAAATAATAGAAACATTCAAAAATTAGAAAATAACTTGCCAACAATTATTTTTATCACCCCATCATTTGTTGTGCAATTATCCACACTAGTGGTAGATAATTTAGTCTCTAAATTCCATTCATTTAAGCAATTAAGCAAATGTTCAGCAAGTACTTCCATAGCATGAGGCGCAGACACATTATTTAATCTACATGTAATATCATTAATTTAACAAGTCACATTCATGCTATAAAATGTAGCCCTATGAAATATGAAAATACCTATAGGCCCTCAACTAGTATTTTTGGCCCAATATTAAAAAAATATATATATATTATTTTCTTAAACAATATATTATATATGTATGTATATAAATATATAAATAACTCCGCCTGTGTTAGGGGTCTATCCCTAGCACTGCCAGTACCAAGCCCAAAAGAAGGATGAGGGTTGCATTAAACTGCCGACAGCTAGCGTAAAACATGTCTGATCTTTCACATGGATTTGCGACAAAATAAAATCGTTTGAGATGGTTTAGCCATGTCAGGAGACGACTTGTCGAGACGCTTCTTAGAAGGTGCGAAGGTTTAGAAATAGTACACCAAAAGAGGGGTAGAGGTAGACCTAAGGTGATTTGGATGGAGACAATTAGACGAGACATTACGTGTATGAAGCTTATAGAAGAGATGACTCTCGATATAAATGCATGGCGTCGCATGATCCATATAGTCAACCCCACAAAACTTAGTTTGGTTTGGTATATAAATATATAAATATATAAATATTTTTATTAATTGTTTTACTAAATTAATAATCCGGTTTTCTTTAATTGTATTACCAAACCTTATTAGATTATCCATTAGTAACCATTTATAAGAACCAAATCTTATTGGATACTCCATTGATTTCATAAACGGATTTCCAATCGAGTCGGATATCCATCGGATTCGGATTTAAACCCTAACTATTGTCATTTCTAAGTTAAACTGTAATATGTATACATACATATCGCTACTTTAAACAACCAATGGTGTATTGAATCGTGATGAAGAAAATACTTTGATGCACAAGAACCTGTGTTTAGTAAAAAAAAATTAATAAAAATGTTTATATATTTACATACATCTACAAATAATATATTATTTAAGAAAATATATTTTTTTAATATCGGACCAAGATTAATAATAGTGAGCTATAGTCCAACTCTTATTATAAATTATTAACCTTCATAGTTTAAATTTATCTATTCTTTTATCTAAATATTCAACTAATACAACCGCTCAATTGGTGAATAATTCAAACGAGAATGATAATTTACAATTGTGACAAGTACTTTATGTTCTTTTTTTTCTAGGTTATTTCATATTATTATAAAAGGATGATAATTTCTCATCATAAAGATTTTATTGAATGTTTCTATTTAGTTTAAGTTTGTTTATAAACAAGAAATTTAATTTAATTTTTTTAGTCCATTGTGATTTGTCATTATTTTAGTACTTCACATTAAAATTAAATACGAATAAAAATAAAAAAGTAAACTTAAATATGAATAAAAATAAAAAAGTAAATGATAACATAGAATAAGAAAATAAAATAAAATAATAAAAAATAAATAAAATAAGAGAAAATAAAATAATATTAGTAAGAACAAAAAAAAAAAATTAGCAAAAAAAAAATAAAAACATTAAAAATGAAATAAATAAAAATTATCAATTTTCTAAGTTACACTTGAATTTTATATTTAAAATTATTTTTAATGCTAAATTCTAGATTTTAATTAAAACTAAAATAAAAATAAATTAAATAATCTTTGAATTGTAATTTTTATTTTTTTAAAAATTATAAATTTTAGTTTCTAATTTTGAAGTGTCCAATTAAAATTTATAAATTATAAAAATAAATTTATTTTCATTGTATTAATATGTTAAACAGTTTCTAATCTTTCATTGTTTTAAAATAAATTTATTTTCATTGAATGTAAAATGTATTGTTATTTGTACGCTTTGTTTGATATTCTTATTTTTTTAAGTTAGGGATATTGTTGAAAAATTGCTCAATATTCCTAACAATATTTAATCTAAACTAAACATAATAAAATATAATTTATAAGAATTTGACAAAATATTCTCAGAATTATTTTTAACAAATGAAACATTTTTAGTCACATTTTCGGAAATAACATTTCTAAAAATGAAATCATTCTCGAGAATAAAAAATTTATCCGCGAACCAAACTCCTCCCAAGTTAATCTCATCACTTTTCATGTTTGTCCATAACAACTGCTTGGCTCATCTCCTTCTGTAAGTTAAACTCGTGGGTTGATGAGTGACTCCACCCTTTGTGCTTCTCATTTGGATAGCATCTCTGCAGACGCTGGATCAACGGCATTTTTTGCCACCAAAAGAGTATTCAAATGAAATACTTCACAAGTGGCACTTCGCGCCTCTATTATTAGATGAAAGATTTGATGGAGGGAGTAGATGCATTAACCTTTCGGAAAATGAAACATGGGGTTTTAATTCATTTTTGAAATATAGAGAGAGAAGTGAATTTTTGCTAAACCAAATGAGGTAATGTTAATTTACCCCTCCATCTTTCCAGATAATTTCGATATTAAATTCATATTGTTTTTGTCAGTACGCCATAATTTTATTTGTGGCATCTACGAATAGCAGCCAGAACCGAGTTCATGAATTTGGTTGGGAAAAGTCTTCAAAATAGTTTTCATGTGTTTGGCGTGTGGAGTCCACATTCATATGGAGTCCAGTACCTTCACCCACATAAAACATTCGCCGTTTTGAAAATTTGTCACTTGATTAGTATAAAATTACTTTTTAACCAGTGTCGTTGCAATTATCGTGGAATGCATACGGTCACAAAGTATAAATATATATGAATACAATGAATCAACTCAGTGTTACCATATCCACAGTTGAAGACACGGTCATCCGTAAACGAGATGCAAAGGGGAAAATCTACTAATGTTGATAAGCACATTGATTGGACTTGCAACGGGTTGAAGAAGATAATTTTATTTATGTCATAATCATTGATGGTGACGAGAATGTTACAATTTATTGTAACAGTAGCGAGAAAGTTAATACAACTTGGAGCTCGACCGGAAAGAGAAAGAGAGGACAATTTAAGGAGATGTGTGTTCCCCATTCACAAGCGTGCATGCAAATAAATTGACAACTTTCAGCAATTTATGTACGATAACGCGTAAATCATATCACTGTTGATTTTTTGAATGAGAAAATACGAAAAACTCGTCCCTTGATATTTAAGGGTATTTTTAGTAGGGTTCTAAATTCAGGATCTCTATCTTTAAATATAAAAATTCTGAGTAATTTAGAGTCTCTATTTAAGCCTTAAGTGTTTTTTTGAGTCTCTAAAAAAAAGTTAACTCTAATGAGGGTCTTAACTAAGTTGAGTCTCTATATTATGTTTAATTTAATTTTGCATGCTAATTTGATTGCTCGTTATTTTTCGCGCCGGTTAATTTTTTTATAAAAAAAAATATTAATTTTATTATCATAATTTTTTTTTTACAAATATTTCGACCAAAAAATAAATTAATTCTGACAAGGGTATAATTTTTTGGCATGGATGACGTTTAATTACATTTGATTACATTCGAATATATCATTTTCAATTTCATCCGTCCGTTCATTATCATTAACTAAAATCTTATATCCAAATCGTCAATCTCATCCGTCCGTTTGTTATCATCAACTAAAATCTCTTATCCAAATAAAGGCCATTGGATTGGATTTTTCTTTGACAATCTTATCCGTCCGTTCGTTATCATCATCTAAAATCTCTTATCCAAATAAGGGTCATTGGATTGGATTTTCCTTTAACAATCTCATATGTCCGTTCTTTATAATCATCTAAAATCTCTTGAAGGTAGAGCTCCACGCATACAATATACCATCAACGGTAGACAGTACAGACAATGATATTATCTCGTTGATGGAATATATCCTCGTTGGTCCATAATTGTTCAGGTATATCCCAATATACAAGATAGGGATAAGATGTTATTTAATCAGAAGCAATAGGCATACCGGAAGGATGTTGAAAGAGCCTTCGGTGTCCTTCAAAGTCGATTTAAAATCATTAAAGGGTCATGTCGTTTTTGACATGAGAGTGATATTGGGGAGATTATGAATACTTGTATAATTCTTCATAATATGATAGTGGAAGATAACCGAGAGGAAGAAGGTGATGATTTTGACGATGATCCTGCACGTTATCATGTAAAAGAGCCCCAGTCGAAGCAAATCGAGACCCCATAACTATTAATGAATATCTAATCAATCGAGCTCAAATTAGAGATGAAGCTGCTTACTATATTCTCCGAAATGATCTCATTGAACACATTTGGAATGAAAATCGTGCAGGAAATATCAATATGTAATTGCAATCTGTATTAAGAAGACATTTAATTAACTATCTTTCGTATGTCGATCTTTTTAAAAATAATTATCCTCTAGAATTAATGTTAAACATGACTTTGCATTGAAAAAATGGTTAAGGCATAACATGACATTGAATTGAAAAATATTTATCTACTACAAATACAAATACAAATAATTAAGGCATTGAATTGAAAAATAATTTTCTACTACAAATACAAATAATTAAGGCATATCGGGACGATAGACATCATCATCAAAGCTTATCGAACGGGAGGCCCTTTTTGCCATAATTATTTTTTGTCGTTCGATCATCTACGCCCTTCTTTCTGGAGTTTTGATGCTAGAAGTCTTCATGGACATAATATTGAAATCTTTTTGTTCTTCAAAACTTTCTTTGTACTCCATCATCATTTTCTCCATATTTTTCCCTTGCTGGAGGATTTCACTTGCAATGTCTTTTCCTTTTTTGAGTCTTTTAGCTTTTTGGTTTCCAATAGGCCTCGCAGATGAGGGCCCGCTTGGGGTCTCGGGCACCGACTCATCTGGAGTGTCATTTTGTACAGAAAATGAGTGTTGTTCTCGAGATCAACCGGAGATTAGGTTGCGGCATACTTACACCTGTGTCAGTCATCGATGCACTTTCAGATAAATGGACCTCGATAATTTTCCTCCATTTTTTACCGTGTTGTAATATCGCCCAACAATGATCGAGTTGAAAATTTTGGTTTTTCGCAGCATAGTATAATCGTCTTGCATCAGCAATCTGTAAAAATAAAATAATATTATAAGTAATCGTGGCAGATGAATGTAAGAAAAATAATATTATCCTAAAAAAAGCACCATATCAGCGGCATTTGCTCCACTTCTTGGTCTTAAATTTATTTGTGCAATACACTCTGCAAATTTGGTGCACTTTTGGTTGATTGGCGTCCATCAGCATTTTAGACTTTTCGATGTTCGTGCTTCTATTGGAGTAACAGAGGGGTAGCATTCATGGAATTTTTCAAGGATTCGATTCCACATTGTTGCCGATGTTTGGTTTATCCCGACAACGGGATCTTCACTAATTGCGATATAAGCGCGACATAAAGCAATATCTTCTTCAATTGTGAAATTGCGACCACCCCTGAAACCTCCTTCTGCATTCTCCATAGCTGAAAAGGGAAAAAAAAAAAAAAGATAGATAGTATTAAATTATGTAAGACCAAGAAATAATTAATGAATAAAAAAAAATTATGTGACATATTATGAAGTTAAAAAATAATAATTAATGAATTAAAAAAAAGTGACATATTATGAATATAAAAAAAAATCATTAATGAATAAAAAATTAGGTGACATATTATGAATTTAAAAATAATAATTAATTAATAAAAAAATTAGGTGACATATTATGAATATAAAAAAATTAATGAATAAAAAAATAGGTGACCTATTATGAATATAAAAAAATTAAAAAATAAAAAAAATTAGGTAGCATATTATGAATATAAAAAAAATAAATAAAAAAAGGTGACATATTATAAATAAAAAAAAATTAATGAATAAAAAAAAGATAACATATTATGAAGATAAAAAATAATAATTAATAAATAAAAAAATTAGGTGACATATTATGAATATAAAAAAAAATTAATGAATAAAAAAAATAGGTGACAAATTATGAATATAAAAAAATAATTAATAAATAAAAAGATTTAGGCGACAAATTAAGAATATAAAAAAACAATTAATAAATATAAAAAATTAGGTGACATATTATGAATATAAAAAATAATTAATGAACAAAAAAAATAGGTGACATATTATGAATAAAAAAAATAATAATTAATAAATAAACAAATTAGGTGACATATTATGAATATAAAAAATAATTAATAAATAAAAAAAATTACAAGCTAAATAAACCCCCCATCCCCTTTTTGTTATTTAAAAAACAAAATCTCATCTTTTCATTTCTCTTTCCTTTCTCCCCTACCCCCCCCCCCCCCCCCCCCCACCCCCCCCCCCCCCCCCCCGGGGATACTTTTTGTTTTTGTTTTTGGAAAACAAGTATGCTTGTGTATATCTTTTGTATTATTTTTTACATTGAATTTTTTTGATGTTAGATCTACTGCTTTTGTTGGTTGTATATATAGAAGCAACAATTTTTTTACTGTTGCAACGTTGATATACAATTTTCCGAAAGTTTCTTTTTCTTTGAATTTTTGATTGCAACGTTCAAATTTGAACGTTGCAGGCTTTTCTCAATTTTTTTTTTGGTTGCAACGTTCAGATCTGAACGTTGCAAGTAATATTCTGAACGTTGCAGGCTTTTTATTTTTTTTCTGTTGCACTGTTCATATCTGAACGTTACAAGAATTTTTTTTTTTCTTTTTGTTGCGACGTTCAAATTTAACCATTGGATTAAATTTTTTGTGTTTTTTTTTTGTTGCAACGGTCATATGTCCGTTGCAATTTTTTTTTTTTTTTTGTCAGATCGTCAGATACAAAAATGGAGACCTGTTTGTCTTCTTCGTTGGTCTCTATTTTGGGTCTCTATATTTGTTGAAGAAAATGTAGCCAAGGCTCTATTTTTATACAAAGTCTCTAAATTTTGTTTTAAAACCATGTTTTGGGTCTCTATTTTAACCATTGGTGTTGAAATTTTATCATCAAAGTCTCTAAAAAAGACAATTATTGCATTTTACTCACTCCATTGGAGATATCCTAAGAAGATCATGACCATCACCGGATATTTAGTATAACAGTATGATTCTCACTTTAAATATGAGATATTTCGAGATTAATTATTATATATAACATTTTAATTGATGTAAAATAATTTAACTAGGTCTTCCTTTAATCAAAAAAAAAAAAGAAAAAAAGACCAAGACTCAAACCACCTCCTGCCCTTTGAATTAGTTAATCGTTTATGATCAATAATTGCTCTGGCAGTATAACTAACCCTTTTAAAATTCTCAAGTTGAGGGTTAGACATCGGACTTCTATAATTAATACGGAAGATTCTTTGCTGAGGATATTTTTTTATATAAATCCCTTTTTTAAATATAAGAATAAATTGTCTCCTCATAACAATTTGAAAAAAATAAAGGGTTAAAACCATTTTAGTCCTTGAGGTTTGCATTAAAGATCAAATTGATCTTTGAGGTATGCAAAAAGCCCAATTCAGTCCCTGCTGTTAGTTTTTTTTTAACGGTCAACCTATTGACCATGTAAAATGACACTCATGCCCTTGTCTTTTAAATTTTTGTTAATGTGTTAAACAAAAAAAAAAACATGATAGTTGTTGAAAATCCAACGACTATTTTACGTTGTTCTTCCTGTCATGCCTGTAATGCATGGCCAACCAAAAAAAAAAAAGTAATCTCATAGACGCTATATTCCAACGACTATCATGCTTTTTTTTTTTTTTTTGTTTAACACATTAGCAAAAATTTAAAAGACAAGGACATGAGCGTCATTTTACACTGTCAATAAGTTGATCGTTAATAGAAAACTAACAGCAGGGACTGAATTGAATTTTTTACATACTTCAGGGACCAATTTAATCTTTAGTGCAAATCTCAAGAACTAAAATAGTTTTAATCCAAAAAATAAATAAACGAATACAAGCCAAATAGCTGGTCTTCCTTAATCGAAGATTGTCAGCCAAAGACTAATATGGTACCAAATAAATTGACGTTTGAGGAGCCAAGTAGCTAGTCTTTTTAAGTCAACAAAAATCTTTTGAACGTTTGAGGAGCCAAGTAGGTAGTCCTTTTAAGTCAATAAAAATCTTTCGACCGAGCCACCAAGAATTTGGTCTGATAATAAAGTTATTTATTTGTTTGTGAGAGGTTACGGGATTAATTTCTACTGATTAACCTCTCTTAAATTAAAAAAATAAAATAACTTTCGAACCTTTAAGGAGCCAACTAAGGACAATATAACTGACCAGCCAATGCGAAAATTCATCCACAGGACTCGGATGACTTTGTTTTTCTCCTTAGATATTAATATAATTTCGAACGTTTTATATTTTTTGTAAATTTCGAATATTTACTAATTACAGAAAAGGACTGCCTTTCCGTTGGATGTAGCTCTTTTACAATTTTTTTGTCTACAATACACGCTTCAATTGATACCACGTGTTTCTAAATATAATATAAGGATTAAACTAATGATTTCACACTAACCTCCCCGCACCCCCCACCCCCCAAAACAAATTAGCTATACTAATCGATATCATTGTATATAGGTTAGAATTGAAAATAATCAAACACAAGGAATAGACCAAATTAATCCAAATACACCAAAGTAAAACGCTTTGAATTTTTCCAAGGTAGAAAGGAACCAAAACATGAAGAAGATAACTTCCACCTGTCATTATCAGCGTCACCATCAACATCTTCATCAGTGATTTCTTCCTAATCTTCTTCACTAAACGCACGACTGCCAGACCCACACTCCTAATAAATCTAATCATGAATCCTTCTCTCTCTTCTTTTTTTGTTTTCCAAATGAACACCCTTTTCCAGGATGCTAATACAAATTCAAGTGCGTTCCAAAGCAATTGTTTAGCTTTATTTGATACCCATATCATTTTAATGAATATAGCACACGAACTGTAAAATCCAACTCTTCTATTTTAAAAATAATAATAATCAATCTTGTGAAGAAAGAAAAAAAACATTAAATACCCAGATATAAAATCAACAAGAATTGATGTTTAATTTGCTCAATACAATCGTAACGTGTATAACTTTTCTCAGATTAGTATGCTAAGTGTTACGATTTGATAATTTTTAGTTGTTAATTGAATTTGGGCTATTTATGATTTTTTCTATTATATAAACTTTTGGTTTGATATATATGGTTTGATTTAAATAATTGAAAGATTTGATTTAGTTGATATTTTGGTAAATTTAATGATTACTAACTATGGTTGCAATGTCATTGTAGTAGGATTAGTTTAGTCCGTAAATTATATTTGGTGATATGTGAAATCAATCAAAACGTGTATTTTATGCAATTGTAGACAAAAAAAATTGTAAAAGAGCCAAATCTCTTTTTCCGTCATATAAGGGTTAAAAATGGATGTAATTTTATGTTAAATGGCTATTATACCTCTACTAATTGAAATTTCCATACGTTATACCCTTTTACTATTTTTTTATATTCCTTCCCAACCCAATCAACACACTGCCCACCATCCCCAAACCCACCTGCCAGCCCAACCCTCATCCGGACGTCACCCCCACCTACACTACCTCAATTCACACACACACACATACATATATATTTAACTTTTATGTGCATTTGAATTTTTATATATACATATATAACACTACAAAAAATTTGGTCATTAGAGGCGGTTATTTTCGTTATTCGCGGCAAACCGCCGCCTCCGAAGGTGTTGCCAATAGTATTAGCGGCAATTTAGTGAACTGCCACTAAAGTACTACTTTTCGCGGTGGGAACTGCCGCTGAAAGCTACCATTTTTACCGCTGCGAATTAACCTTATGAAATTAAAAATAATATGTTGTATAAGATCATGAAATAAAATAAAAAATTAAATATTGTGTAGGCAACAGTGGGTACATTGGTCTTTTAAAGTCAAATGTGTCACCCCCCGACCCCGACTCGTCACCAAGACAAGGCCGATACATGACGCAGACGAAATAGATAACCTATAGAATCATCAGTTCATAGCCTAAACATGTATAAAATCCACAAGTAACTTCAAAAAGGGTGCCGAAAACCTTTGACACTTTCACTTGCATTAACATGTTCATACCTATATACAAGGCCTAGTGTTACCCACAAGGCATGTTGCAAATATCAATGCCTTCAAAACCTCAAAAGAATAGGCTAAAAGCGAGATTACAATCCTACATTTAGAAGGTTAGTTACATAACCAAATCCAAAAGAATATTACAATACAAGAAGTTGATCTATATTAACATAGTTCAACAACAAGATTAGCATCAACAACAATCATGGTTATAGCAAGCAGAAGTCCGACTTATCACACAAGTACATCTCACCCTCGGCTTGAGTCCCTAGTACAGGCTCAACCTCGGCCTCCCCTGAAAAATTGTCATAGAAAGGGATGGGCTACACTTAGCTCAGCGAGAGTTAACGATCATAGTAGGTTTTGTAAACATTTTCGACATTTAGAAAACCCTTTTTAAAACGTGCCATGCATAAGTTGCAATGAAAGTACAAGAATTAACGAGCAAGAAGTAACACATGACTCCACCCTCCGAGGTCTTCAAGGGCCCAAGCGAAGGTAGGTTTACCATATATCAAAGGATACAGTTTTCTTTGCAGTTGTTGTAGTCGGCCAGCTTGGAATCAATCTTCATCACTTTTCCCAACTCTAAACACCGGGGACCATGGTAGTCGAGACCTAGTGGTAGCCCTATGCTACCCAGGGGAAACGAATGCTACCATACCCATAATTATGGTTGCAACCATCGCGCATGCAAACATTATCATGATAAACAATATATATGCATCAATAGGTAAACGAGGCAACAAAGTAGGTTACCTCCGATCACATAATCATGTAACCAATCGTGAAGATATTCTAGTAAGTAAACGTGTAAATAATTATAACATCTTACATTTAGAATTCATATAGTCATGTAGACAGGCAACAATTATAATATCTTGCATTTAGAACTTATAAGATATAATGTGGAAGTCAACAAGGAAGGTTGCCTCATCATGCAAGTGTTTAAACATGTAGTGACTTCAACACCTCTACATTAGCCTAACTTAATCAATTAATTCACCTATTTTTCCAAACTCTAATTAACCTGATTTTGGTCTAGAATTAAATCTTATCAAATGTAGATAACTCTAGAATCAAACGGAACTCAATTCGGAGTTGAATTGAGTGAGATAGGGCTTCCGGAAAATTGTTGCGCAAAGCTGTCAGAGAAATCGGGCGAGTAACTCGCCCGGCTTAGTCAACCGGCTTTTACAAAAAATTTGGTCAAATATCGGTCGAGTAGCCGGGCGAGTTTAGTCGACCGGCTTAGTCAACCGACTTGGGAAAAATACACCCGTAAAATCTCATTTTTCTACTCATTTTCTTGTTATCTTTCTCCCAACCTTCAACAAGTATTCAAGCATAGTCTAGATGGTTTATTAACAACATTCATGAGTTCCAACAACCAACCACAACACCCTCCAATCTACAATTCATCTCCAAAACTTAGAATCTAATACAACTCGTAAACATTGAGATTAACATTCCAAGTTCAAAAATGCTAGTTCCATGCTTTCCATTGTTGCCTACAAGTTACACATACATTCAATACACACATAAGATCCATACTAAGCTCAACCTACAACTTTTCAAGAACACCTAACATAGATTAGGAAAATCCTAGATCTACAATCAATTTTCACATTTAAGCTCTTGTATGCAACTATAACAAGACTAGTAACTCATAATCATCAAATAGCTTGAATGAACTCTTTAAAAATTGGTTTTGAAAAATCCCTCACCTCACTTGTGCAAGCAATTGATAATTCAAGGTTGTAGGATGCAAGACAAGCTCGAAAATAGCTAGAAATGGCTGGACAAAGCTTCTTCTACTCCTTCTTCTTCTTCTTTCTCTCTTTTCAAGCTTGTTGTGTGTGTATATGTGTGTGCTGAAAACGTGCGTGTGTGTATGTGTAGTGTTTTTGTGTATGTATTAGTGGGTTTGTGTGTGTTTTGAGTGGGAGAGAATAGTGTAAGTTAGGTGAGCAAATATCAAGAGGGCAAATGATGAGAGTGCCTTCCAACTAAGTCATGTTTTGCTAGTTTGCCCTTTTTGGTTGAGTTACGACTAATTAGTTACTACTCATGACTTATTTGAGTACAATTAATGCCTATGACACGTAAAACTCCATAATGCACGTAATTGAACATTTCAGCACGTAAAACGATGAATATGCACGTTAAATGATATTAATGCTCATTAATTATTGTTATTGCTTATGAAATGATATGAATGCACTATGAACAATATAATTATATATAGATTCTCATGCCGGGTTTTACATCCTCTCTTCCTTAAAAGAATTGCAACCTCGTAATTTCTTCTGACCTTGCAAATAACTCCGGATATTGTTTTTCCATCTGATCCCGCAACTCCCAGGTTGCTTCCTCAATACCATGGTTGTTCCACAATACCTTTACCATAGGAATCTTCTTCCTACGCAACTCCCGATCTTGTACGTCCAAGATTTGCACGGGTCTTTCTTCGTAGGAGAGGTTCTCACGAAGTTGTAGCGGTTCCGGCTCCAATATATGAAAAGAGTTGGGTTGATACTTCCTTAACATCGAGACATGGAACACGTCATGTATACTAGAAAGATTCGTTGGTAGACTCAACCGGTATGCTAACTTGCTAATTTTCTTTACAATCTCGAATGGTCCCACGTACCTCGGACTTAATTTGCCACTCTTACCATGCCGAATCAACCCCTTTCGAGGAGACAATTTCAGAAACACCTTATCACCTTCTTCAAATTCCAAGTCTCTTCTTCTTCTATCGGCATAACTTTTCTGCCTACTCTGTGCGGTGAGCATCCTCTTCCGGATCAAATGCACATTCTCTATCTTTTCCATCTTCCGGATCAAATGCACATTCTCTATCTTTTCCATTATCTCCGGCAATAATGTAGGATCAACAACCTTCATCTCACCAACCTCACTCCAATATAGAAGAGATCTACACTTTCGTCCGTACAAGGCCTTGTAAGGTACCATGCCAATCGTTGCTTGGTAACTGTTGTTGTAGGCAAACTCTACCAACGGCAAGTGTTTTTCCCATGTTCCTCCAAAATCCAATGCACAAGCTTGTAGCATGTCCTCCAAGATCTGAATGGTCCTTTCGGACTGCTCGTCAGTTTGAGGATAGTAGGTTGTACTGAAGCTCAACTTTGTCCCCATCGCCTCTTGAAACTTTTGCCAAAACCGCGATGTAAACCTAGGATCTCTGTCAGACACTATGCTCATGGGTACACCATGCAATTTCACAATGTTAGCTATGTACAAATCAACTCGTTTCTCCAAGCTATCCGTCTTATTCATTGCGATAAAATGAGTTGTCTTCGTTAACCAATCCACGATCACCTAAACAGTATCACAACCTCGTGGTGACCTTGGCAATTCCGTCACGAAATCCATCGTTACGTGCTCCCATTTCCATTGTGGAATTTCCAAAGGTTGCAAAAGTCCTGTGGGTCTTTGATGTTCTGCCTTAACTCTTTGACATGTCAAAGAACGTGACACAAACTCCGCAATCTCCCGCTTCATATTGTTCCACCAATAGAATTGGCTCAAATCTTGATACATCTTCGTTCCTCCATGATGCATTGTATACCGCGTGTTATGAGCCTCTTCAAGTACCTTTCTCTTCAACTCTGGGTCATTCGGTATACAGACTCAGTTTCGAAATCTCCACAATCCATCTTGCTATTTGAAATTCGGATTGTCTTCCTTTATCTTCTGGAATTGTGGATCTTGTTGTTGAGCTTCCTTAATTTAAGATAACAACGATGATTGAATCATTAAATGAGCATTCATCCCCAACTTCGCCAAACCTGCCTTTCGGCTCAGTGCATCCGCTACCACATTAGCCTTTCCGGACACATAGTTAATGGTGCAATTGTAATCCTCCAAGAGTTCCATTCACCTTCTTTGCCTCATATTTAACTCTTTCTGGGAGAACAAGTATTTTAGACTCTTGTGGTCGGTGAAAATCTCAAACTTGCTCCCCCATAAATAATGCCTCCATTTTTTCAATGCAAACACTATCACCGCCAACTCTAGCTCATGAGTGGGGTAATTTACCTCATAGGGCTTCAATTTCCGAGAGGCATAAGTAATGACTTGATCATTTTGCATCAAAACACATCCTAACCTCTCCTTCGAAGCATCATTGTAAATGACAAACCCTTGGCTTCCCTCGGGCAATGCTAAGATAGGAGCGGCTGTCAATTTCTTCTTCAACTCTTGGAAACTATTTTCACACTTACCGTCCCATGTAAAACTCACCTTCTTTTGTGTCAATCTCGTAAGAGGTCCCACAATTTTTGAGAAATCCTTTACGAACCTCCGATAGTACCCGGCTAACTCAAGAAAATTGCGTACTTCCGTAACATTCTCGGGCTTCTTCTATGTCTGTACCACTTCAATCTTTGATGGATCCACTATTATGCCCGCTTGGGAGATTATATGCCCCAAGAAAGCAACCTGTTGAAGCCAAAATTCGCATTTGCTAAACTTAGCATACAACTGATGTTCTCTCAACTTCTGTAACACCATATGTAGATCCTTCTCATGCTCTTCCTCTGTCTTGGAATACACCAAAATATCATCTATGAATATCACCACAAACTGATCCAAGTAAGGCTGGAACACCCTGTCCATCAAGTCCATAAAGGTAGCATGAGCATTTGCTAGTCTAAACGGAATTACAACAAACTCATAATGTCCGTACCTTGTCCTAAAAGCTGACTTAGACACATCTTCTTTTTTTATGCGAAGCTGATAATAACCCTGCCTCAAATCAAACTTTGAATAAAGTTTGGCTCCTTGTAATTGATCAAATAGCTCATCTATCAATTGCAAGGGATATTTATTCTTGACAGTCATATGATTCAAACCCCAATAATCGATACATAGCCTCAAGGTGCCATCTTTCTTCTTCACAAACAATACTAGGGCTCCCCAAGGAGATGAACTAGGTTGAACAAATGTTTTTTCTAGCAATCCTTGCAATTGAATCTTCAACTCTTGCAATTCAGTCGGGGCCATTCGATACGGTGCCTTTGAGATAGGTTGAGTACCTGGCAATACCTCAATCATAAAGTTAATTTCCCTATTTGGTGGCAATCCCAGTAATTCTTCCCGAAATACATCAACATATTCTCTTACCACCGGCACCTCTATGAGCTTAACTTGATCAGTTGGCTTATTAATCAAATAAGCCAAGTATCTACCGCATCCCTTCCTCATTAATCTCACAGCTTTGATAGATGAGATAATAGCATTACTTGAAGTATCACATCTATCCTTTACCTCAATTACAGGTTGACCCGGTACCTGAAACTTCACAATCTTCGTCCGGCAATCCAATTGGGCATAGTTGTGAGCTAACCAATCCATTCCCAATATAATATCATATTTTTGAAAAGGGAATACAACGAGATCCACCAAAAATTCCCGGCCTTTTATGTGAATTTTACATTCCTTGCATCCATATCTAGAAATGTACTTGGTACCCATAGGGTTGCTAACTTCTACATGACATGTTAATGGTTCTACTTGCAATTTGATGCGATGCACACATTGAGGTGTAATGAAAGAATGAGTAGCTCCGGGATCGATAAGTACATTTACCAATTGTTGTAAAATTAAGAAAGTACCTTCAACCATGGCTGCAGCCTCTGGAATCTCCTCTTGATCAACAGCATATACCCGGGCTTGAACCCTCTGTGCCGATGCATTCCTAACGGCCTAATTCGGTACACTTATATTTTGCCGCCTCGGACAATCCCTAGCTAAGTGTTGATTACTTCCACAAGCCAAATACTTACCCGTTTTCTTCCAACACTAGGCCTCAACATGCCCCTTTTTACCACAATGGTCACACGCCACATTCTTAGCAGTCGTAGCACTACCTGAAGAACCACTAGCCGATTGAGTAATTGAAGCACTCGGTTGTGGTCGAGTAGGAACTGACCTTGCTTGACTTGAAGCTTGACTCTAGACTGAGTATGATCTTTGTGGTGCTTGTGACAACATCGGTCTCTTACTCACTTGACTCGGTCCCCCACGAGTATCCAATCTCATCTTCTCAACTCGCGATGTCGAATCAACCATCTCGGCATAATCAGTGAAACGGTGAGATGCAAGAAAATCATGAATCTCGGGTCTTAGTCCCCGAACAAAGTGTTTGATCCTTGCACTTTCTGTTTGGACCAACCCTAGCAAATACTTGGAGAGTTTGTTGAATCGAGCTTCGTACTGTACCACAGACAAGCTTCCTTGCCTCACAGTGAGGAACATTTCTTCTTCTTTTTTTCTCGAGCCACCTCCGATACATAGTTTCCTTTGAAAGACCTCACAAAGTTAGCCCATGTTGTTGGGGCCATTTCGCTCCCAACGAACCTTCTCATTTCTCCACCATTCCTCCGCATCCTCTTCCAACAAGAAAGTTGCAAAGGCCACCTTCTTCTCATCATTGTAATCCATGGCCACATAAATCTTCTCCACCTTGGCAAGCTTTACCTCCGCTTTCTCACTATCAGGCTCACCCAAGAACTTATAAGGTTCATACCCTATGAAGCCCTTCAATGTATCATCTCTATCACCTCGGTGATTGTTGTTGTCGTTGCTACCACCGTTGTTGTTATTGTTATTATTGTTAGTTGCAGTTGTTGCTGCTATGGCTGCTGCTTGCTGTTTCATAGCTCTGCTCATGCGGTCTATCACGGTTGCTATCATGTTAAACATGGCTATCCCAGGGTTAGCTGGGTCAACATTTCCTGTTCCTTGGGTTCCGGCATTTGCACGGGTGTTACGACCTGCCATTTATAGACATAGTACATGGACCCCTCATAGTTATATGATACCCATACATTATGATATAAGATGAGTGTAATTGTACTATAATTATTTCTAAGATGAAAAATTATAGATAAATTAACATTGATATGGTATAGTGTATGGCCATACTTATTTACATGATCTCATATTAGCAAGAAATAAATACTGCACTTACGCACATATTATTCACATATAGACACATAAGTCACCTTATCACATAAGGAATTCAAAACATCTCTCAAGTAATTCATTTTCCTATTTAACGCATCTACCCACGGACCATTTTTCTAAACCCGAACAGTCGCTAACCTAGGTTAGCTCTGATACCACCTAAAGGTGTCATGCCCCGACCCCGACTCGTCGCCAAGACAAGGTCGGTACATGACGCGGACGAAATAGATAACTTGTACAATCATCAGTTCATAGCCTAAACATGTATAAAATCCACAAGTAACTTCAAGAAGGGTGCCAAAAATCTTTGGCATTTTAACTTACATTAACATGTTCATACCTATATACAAGGCCTAGTATTACCCACAAGGCATGTTGCAAACATCAATGCCTTCAAGACCTCAAAAGAATAGGCTAAAAGCGAGAATACAATCCAACATTTAGAAGGTTAGTTACATAACCAAATCCAAAAGAATATTACAATACAAGAAGTTGATCTATATTAACATAGTTCAACAACAAGATTAGCATCAACAACAATCATGGTTACAGCAAGCAGAAGTCTGACTCATCACACAAGTACGTCTCGCCCTCGGCTTGAGTCCCTAGCACAGGCTCAGCGTCGGCCTCCCCTGAAAAATTATCATAGAAAGGGATGAGCTACACTTAGCTCAGCGAGGGTTAACAGTCACAGTAGGTTTTGCTAACATTTTTGACATTTAGAAAACCCTTTTTAAAATGTGCCATGCATAAGTTGCAATGAAAGTACAAGAATTAACGAGCAAGCAGTAACACATGACTCTACCCTCCGAGCTCCTCAAGGGCCCAAGCGAAGGTAGGTTTACCATATATCAAAGGATACAGTTTTCTTTGCAGTTGTCGTAGACGGCCAGCCTGGAATCAATCTTCATCACTTTTCCCAACTCCAAACATGAGGTGATATCCGGATAAACACCGGGAACTATGGTAGTCGAAACCTACTAGTTGCCCTATATTACCCAGGGGAAACGAACGCTACCATACCCATAATTGTGGTTGCAACCATCGCGCATGCAAGCATTATCATGATAAACAAGATATATGCATCAACAGGTAAAGGAGGCAACAAAGTAGGTTATCTCCGATCACATAATCATGCAACCAATCTTGAACATATTCCAGTAAGTAAACGTGTAAATAATTACAACATCTTACATTTAGAATTCATATAGTCATGTAGACAGGCAACAATTATAATATCTTGCATTTAGAACTTATAAGATATAATGTGGAAGTCAACAAGGAAGGTTGCCTCATCATGCAAGTGTTTAAACATATAGTGACTTCAATACCTCTACATTAACCTAACTTAATCAATTAATTCACCTATTTTTCCAAACTATAATTAACCTGATTTTGGTCTAGAATTAAATCTTATTGAAAGTAGATAACTCTAGAATCAAACGGAACTCAATTCGGAGTTGAATTGAGTGAGATATGGCTTCCGGAAAATTGTTGCGCAAAGTTGTCAAGGAAGTCGGGCGAGTAACTCGCCCAGCTTAGTCGACCGGCTTTTACAGAAAATTTGGTCAAATGTCGGTCGAGTAGCTGGGCGAGTTTAGTCGACTGGCTCAGTCGACCGACCTGGGCAAAATACACCCGTAAAATCTCATTTTTCTACTCATTTTCTTGCCATCTTTCTCCCAATCTTCAACAAGTATTCAAGCATACTCTAGATGGTTTATTAACAACATTCATGAGTTCCAACAACCAACCACAACACCCTACAATCTACAATTCACCTCCAAAACTTAGAATCTAATACAACTCGTAAACATTGAGATTAACATTCCAAGTTCAAAAATGCTAGTTCCATGCTTTCCATTGTTGCCTACAAGTTACACATATATTCAATACACACATAAGATCCATACTAAGCTCAACCTACAACTTTTCAAGAACACCTAACATAGATTAGGAAAATCCTAGATCTACAACACACCAAATACTCAATTTTCACATTTAAGCTCTTGTATGCAACTATAACAAGACTAGTAACTCATAATCATCAAATAGCTTGAATGAACTCTTTAAAAATTGGTTTTGAAAAATCCCTCACCTCACTTGTGCAAGCAATTGATAATTCAAGGTTGTAGGATGCAAGACAAGCTCGAAAATAGCTATAAATGGCTGGACAAAGCTTTTTCTACTCCTTTTTCTTCTTTCTCTCTTTTCAAGCTTGTTGTGTGTGTATATATGTGTGTTGAAAACGTGTCAATGTGTGTGTAGTGCTTTTGTGTGTGTATTAGTGGGTTTGTGTGTGTTTTGAGTGGGAGAGAATAGTGTAAGCTAGGTGAGCAAATATCAAGAGGGCAAATGATGAGAGTGCCCTCCAACTAAGTCACGTTTTGCTAGTTTGCCCTTTTTGATTGAGTTACAACTAATTAGTTACTACTCATGACTTATTTGAGTACAATTAATGCCTACGACACGTAAATCTCCATAATGCATGTAATTGAATATTTTGGCACGTAAAACGATGAATATGCACGTTAAATGATATTAATGCTCATTCATTATTGTTATTGCTTATGAAATGATATGAATGCACTATGAACAATATAATTATATATAGATTCTCGTGCCGGGTTTTACAAAATGACTTAAATGTAACATCGGAGTTTGTAGCTAAAAGGATTTGTTGTGAAAAAGAAATTAACCAAGCATTAATACAACATTCCAGGGTAATTCATCTTGCTACAATAACACTGAAGTATTTCAAAAACAAGTACAACCTCTTCAAATTGTCAATCTCATGTAAAATTTAGAATATTAAAATGAAGAAAGCTATTTGAAGGTTCAAAAAAAATACAAAATGAGCTTTTTTTCTCCTTCAATGCATCCCAAAAGTCTAACAAGGACTCTATGTTGGAGTTTAGTGATCAATATAACTTCATTCTTGAACTCTTCAACATACGGACTAGAATTTTTAAGTTTTTTCATTGCTCCCCTGCATATGTCATATACACAGTAAGATGAGATTTCAGGAAAGATTACCTGGGCTTTAGAATCCTAATATCAAGTACAAGTAGAAACATAAAAGGAGAACATAAAGCAAACTCATAGAGAATAGGCCAACAAAGAACCTTTGTAGATAAATCAAGTTAAAGGAGTTTTGAATATTAGCAATTACCTCGAATTCAAGTTGTAGGCAAAAAATAACGGAAAAGAGATATATGTAACAATAGAACACCTTAAGCTCACAGACGCTAGTCTATGGATTCTCCAGGCGCTCCCCGATCATGTTGTTCATCTGTGTCAGACATCCCATCACTCTCACTACCAGTTCCACTACTTTCACTATGTTCTCCTAAACCAACCTTAGATCTTTGTGAAGTACTTCTCTCACCAGCACTTCTGGAAGCCTCACTGTCAATTCCTTGAAGTAAAAAATAAATCATTAAAAAAAGAGTCGAAAGGTTAACAGATACAATTGATATCAATAAGGTTATGTTCTTTAATAACTCTCGAATACCTATTAATTCAAATACCCCAAGGGATACACAAGTTCTTATAGTCAATAATACATGTAATAGAAAATCAACAAATACTAAAAAGAACCTCCGTGCCGGAAATGATTTATCACCCCATTCAGCAACAAAAACTAACACAAATGTGCTAAAGATAGTATGAATCGATTGAATCCTAACATTAAAATCCACAAACCCTAACTTTAAAATCAAGAAATTCAACTCTAATCCAGCCCTAATTCACCAACTTTCGGGTAAAAATTCAAACACAAAATTATGTGTGTAAAATCAACTCAAATCAGCGCTAATTCACCAATTCTCAGTTAAGAAATTTTGAACAAAATATTCAACAAATGGCTTACATGTACAAATACATACATATATCGCATATATACATCAATATAGATATATTATTGATAAAATCTCCTGAAAATGGGTAAATTTTTTATTATATTTTAAATTTATAAATTAATAATTGGGTTTTGGGTTTCGATTTTTTTGAATACTTAAAACCAAAATCTATCGGTTTATCCATTGATTTTTACTTATAAAAATCAAAACCGATCAATTATATTTTAAATTTATAAATTTCCAACTTAGACAATAACATTATCTTTGTATCATATTATTTTTTTTTCTTTTTCTTTTTCCAATTAGTCTCATATATATTACAAGAAGTTTTTCCTTTTTATCAAACAAAAGATGGAAAATATAGAATAGATTCAAGAGTTTTATTCAGTGATGATTAGAAACACATAATTTATACTCATATATAAATAATTTTTTTGGTGACGACTAAATTGATTTTTCAACCCTGAAATATTCAAAAAATACTCATATTTTTAATAAAAATTTGTGGTGACTGGGGACTGCAGTCTCTACTCACTAAGAGATGGCTCTGCTTTGAGTATGGTGTAATATTTTTATACAACCAAAGATATAGATAAGTGAACTTCAATGTTTATGGCACTCAGGATAATTTAAATACTTGGTTCAAATTAGCATTAGTGCTCAAATCTTTGGTGTTTGGAAAAGAAATAAATGCTTTATTGGAGCTTAATTTAGATTTACCTTCATTAGAAGTAATTAGTATGATAATTCACTAATAAAATGTATATATGCAATTGAATTAAAAAAAAATGAATTCAATAATATATATGGTTTACTAAAATTGAATAAAATTTAACAAAAAATAATAAACTATCAAAAACAGTATGTATATATATATATATATATATAAGATTGTATTTGGAGGAAAACTGTATAAGAGTTAAGGGAAACTGTACTTAGAACAAGAATTGAGATTGAATAAAGACAATATATGCGTTAGTAAAATTTATAATTATAAAAAATATATATAAATTTGAACAAATACTTAAAAGATAACTAATAAGGTTTTAAACTCAACATTTTAATGGAAAAATCAATCATCATCACATAATATTTATACTGTTATATATATGTATTATATTTGAAGTTAAAATCATATCCAATTATCTTCATATTTTTAATATTAGTCTATAGGAGGTGGTTTACTATAAATATTTTCTTTAATACTAGACATAAGCGGCAGTTTTGCAATAGTTTAATAAAAAAATATAAAAAAACTTTACTTTTATACTTGTCAAAGAGCCTACTAAAAAAACAAAAAAAGAATTCATCACTTATTAACGCCACCTTAAAAATATGTTTTACATTTCACATATATGACAGTAACAATAAAACGCATCTTAACTTCATTTGTAAATAAATAAAAAATTATAATACTTAGTTGTAGAAAATTTAAGCCGGGAATTTATTCGCTCGTGAAAACGGGTTTTTATATGTATATATAACACATGCATATGTATATGCGTATATATACATTGATGTGGGCTAGATTCCGTGGGTGACAGGGTGGTAGTATTAAATGACTACCTCATCTAGAATTTTAAACTTTTAGTGAGATGTTTATTATATTATATATTATCTTCAACAAGATCTTTTATCTTCAACACATCCCTACACCTTAGTTTAATAAGTTAGAGAGAGCTTTATTATATTATTTATTATTTTCAACACATCTATATCGTCACACCTTAGTTTAAACTGTTAGAGAATGTTTATTATTTTATTTATTATCTTTCCCCACAAGTATAGGCGGAGTTAATGTAGCAGTGAGACAAGTGTAGGCGGAGTTAATTTTTAGTTTTACACTTATATTTAAACATTTTTAATTTTTTTAAATAAGTATCAGTGAGTTTTGAATTAAAGACCTTTTGGTGGTACCTAGGGTTTCATACTATATTAAATGACCACATTATTTAAAAACTTAAGCTCTTAGAGATGATTTGTTATATTTTTATTTATTTTAACAGTGTATTAAATACTTTATCAAGGCCTACCTTTTTTTTTTTGTCAGAATCAAGGCCTACCTGAAGCATCTATTATTGAGTTTCAACAGACGAAACTAGAATCCAGTGCATAAAGAGTGAATTTTTTTTCTGTTTTGGACAAGGAACTGTCCAGAACCGCTTAGGCAATTGCTGCAAGAAAGAATAACCGTTTGAACGGTTCGAATCAGTCCCAACTGTCTAATAATTTTCTCGATTAAATAAAATCATAAATGACAATAATTTAATTTTTCCAAAATATAAAAGCATTTTATCCAAATTTATTTTTCCAGAATACAAAAGAATTTTATCCAAAAAAATAAAGCCAGCAGGACCTAACTCGAACCACGTCCACCTTTGTGCCAAGTTATCGTATTACACTACAACAAAATAGCGTTTCGGCAAGGAACGATTCCCCTCGTCGAGCCTTCGTTGAATGGGTATCGGCGAGGGCCCAGCGAGGAGAATCGTCCCTCGCCGAAATGCTCGTCGGTGAATTGGGGTCCCTCGCCGGCCTCACGCCATTCGGAGACGGCTCGGCGAGGGACCATTTTGGTGACTACTATGCGAGGGTCATGCCCTCGCCTTTTTCGTCCCTTGCCGTACCCTCGCTTTTTTTGTCACTTGCCGTGCCCTCGCCGTTTTCGTCCCTCGCCGTGCCCTTGCTGTTTTCGTCACTCGCCGTGCCCTCGCTGTTTTCGTCACTCGTCGTGCCCTCGTCGTTTTCGTCCCTTGTCGTGCCCTCGCTTTTTTCGTCACTCGTTATGCCCTCGCCACACTCTCGAATATTTGCCCATCGCCGATTAATTAGAGTACAAAATTTATAAATATGAATTTCATATAAAAATTAACTTAATTAAAATTTGACAATCAAAATTCAATTTAAAATTAATATTACAAAGTTTGTTCATTACATATATGATTACAAAATATTTTAATTACATATATAATTACAAAATAGCTATCCCACAATTCTAACTTAACCCTATGCATTTGAATCTTCTCCGAAACTATTCACGAGCTTTGAATCTCCAGAAACTCTTGTCATTGATGAACTTTTGATAGCCTTTCAGATTGAAATTTCACCTCCTTTTGTTCTTCCTTTATCAGTCAACATGAAAGATCCTAGAGGACTATAATACATATTTAGAAATAGAAATCAAATAAATAACAAAAAAAAATTATAAGATAAATGCAATACACAACAATCCATACATTAACGCACCAGGAGGACACTAAAAGAAAACATATAATATATCTTCTATAAAAATTATAGACACACTCAAATCTACCAATTCCACATATTAGCCAAAAGATCAGAGCAAGGCACATCTTAAATCATATTTTTCAAGATATTTTCAAACTCATAACAATTAATTTTTTATTGCACAACCAAACCAAACATTCATCTCAAAAGAAAATTGACATGGTAAAACAAGTTCAAAGAACTACTTGGTAGAACAAAGATAATCAAACCTGAGCTCGAATGTAAAAGAACTACTTAATTGAATATAACCAAAAGCAGATGTTGAACATGACATGGTAAAGCAAGTTCAAAGAAGCACTAGTACAAATATACCTGAAGATCCCTTTGTTGAGCCAGAAGTTTCATCTTTTGCTCTTTATCTTCTTTCAATCTAAGAATGAATAAAACTGATTGGTTACTTAGATGCACCAAAAGTGTAATTATAAGATTGCACACATATAGAGCAAGTATTATAAAGTTAATGTTTGGGGCTTTCTTCCACTTTTCCAAGTTCTGTAATGACC
Organism: Ehretia macrophylla; assembly: GCA_037974665.1. Taxonomy (NCBI): domain Eukaryota; kingdom Viridiplantae; phylum Streptophyta; class Magnoliopsida; order Boraginales; family Ehretiaceae; genus Ehretia; species Ehretia macrophylla. The sequence goes on from CM075776.1 coordinate 36,018,992, forward strand.
TTTCCTTGCAAAGAAACACAAATATGAATGCAAGGTAACCTATAAGTAAAATAGACTATAAGTATTGCAGGATAGGACTGCCAAAAGGAACTAAACATTAATTTAGTTATTACAGGCCACTATTCTAAGATAACCTATTGATTAATTACATACTTTAACTTACTAACTAGAGACTATTTTATCATACTATTACAAAGCTAATAGTTGTGACACCCATCACACTATTCTCTAAATAATGACACTATCATCTTTAAACCCTTCAGTTACTTCTTTTTCTTTTTTAAAGAAAATCTTGGGTATTACAATCTTCCCTCGTTATAAAAATTTCATCCTCAAAATTTCACTCATTACTTTCACTTTGTAAGAGGTACATATTGTTTCTTTTCATTCCTTCTTGATCATCATATTTTTGACAGGCTTCTTTTATCAAACTTTAACAAAAATAAAACCTTGTAATAAGATTTTCTTTAATCCTACTAACCATTTGATGTGAACTTCATTCACTATACTTGCTCCACTACTTAATCAAAAGTCTACAACTTGAGAAGTCTTCATCAAGAATCATCTCTTGACTTAGGAGTCATGCACTTCGTAAACATGATAAATGCCCAACAATCAACAAAAACTCAGTTATTACTCAAATTATTAACCAAATCCTGCCTTCACGAATACATTTAAAATTCTTTGTGACCCCTCGATTTCCCATAGGAAACTCAAGCAAAACAAATATAGTAGCATGATAGAATTCTCACATTCACAAATATCTTGTAATAGAAATGGTCTCAAATTAATCTCGGGTGATTCCTTATGCAAAAGCTAAACCTCTCAAAAACAAATCAATCGACATTCCAAAACTTTCAGGATACATTCTTTCCATGCTTTCATTATAATCAAATTTCACTTCAAATTAGAAAGAGAATGCACCAACATAAAGATCATTACTTGCTTATTCGCTTGCTTGTGAAACTATTTTGCACTTAATCTTATCATAGTTAACACCAACTCATCCCATAAAAACCTTTTATCAAACAACACATGCTCAACTCAAAAACAATAACTAACATGTTAACAATACTATAAGAAATCTTACAACACTTTTAGATTATACAAAAGAGAGCACCCACATCATAAAACATGTTAAAAATCATACATTCAATTAGTTACGAGCTTTGAATCATAAAGTTACAACATTAAAGAAACTAAACACACATAGTAAATGCAAATAACTCATGAATCCCTTACTTGATTTAGTTTCCCACTCCGATTAGACTCCTATTCCTTTTTGAACCTATTTTGAAAAACAAAACAAATAAAGTTATAAAAATTGAAATAAATCTGAAAATTAAAAAAAAAATCTCGAAAATTAAAAAAAAAACGAAAATGACAAAAAATAAAAAATATAATGACACATAAAAATCATACCTTAAATACTACAAAACAAAAAAAAAACTATATATATATATATATATATATATATATATATATATATAGTTATATATAGTTATATATGTATAAAATATATATATATATATATATATATATATATATATATATATATATATATATATATATATATGTACATATTGTAAATATACAACAACAAAAAAACTAGCCTTTATGCAAAGGATTGAGTGTAAGTTGATGGGTAGGGGTGGGTTAACGGGTAGAAGGGGGTGGGGAGTAGGTTCACGGGTAAGGGTTGGGTTCATGGGTAGGGGGTAGGGGGTGGGGGGTGGGTTTGCCACGTTGGGGGGGGGGGTGGGGTACACGGGTAAGGGGGTACGGGGGTAGGGTATGCTTCTCTGCTGGGTGGGAGGGGTAGGGGATGCGAGTAGGGGGGGGTGGGTACCTGCTGCGCAGAGTGGGAGGGGGGTGTGAGGGTGTGGGTGGTGGGGTTTTTTTTTTTGTTTTTTGAAAGTGGAGATCAGATAAGGCACGTTGCCTCATCTGATCTCATTCTGGGCGACGACCCAGCGTGAGACTGGGCCGCCGCCCAGAAACCAATGGGCAGGCCCATTGGTGCAACCAATGGGCCTCGCCCATTGGATTATTTATAGGAGAGGGACCAGTAGGTGCGTCTCGTATTTAATTTTTTTATTATTATTATATTTACACTTTTGTTCAATATTATTTTGTTTTACATTTTTTTCATCATGAATATTATATAAATTTAATATTACTTTGTTTTTTTTCACTTTTTTTTATTATCTTCACTTTTTTTTTACATATTAATTTGTTTAACTAAAGAATAACATAATTAGTATAATAATTACATATTATATTATGTTTTTAATTATGATTTGTTTATTAACTTTATATTTACAGTTTTTTTTCAATATTAATTTGTTTTACATTTTTTTCATCATGAATATTATTTAAATTTAATATTACTTTATTTTTTTCACTTTTTTTTACATATTAATTTGTTTAACTAAAGAATAACATAATTAGTATAATAATTACATATTATATTGTGTTTTTAATTATGATTTGTTTTTTAACTTTAAACTTTAAACAAATTTATTTAATATGTTTTTTCATATTTTCATCAAAATAATTATATTAATTAGCTAATAGTTTGTTTTTCCTCACAATTATCTTTTTATTTATTATATTTTACTTCTTTTTCTTGTTGTTTAAGTTGTTAATAATAATCGCATTAGCTAATATGAAATGCGATGGCCCCGTTTTGGAATAGACATAGCGAGACACCTGTTTTGCTTGCATTGTGTTCACGTGCACGCCACGTGGCAGAAAATCGTCCAAACTAATAGGGCCCCGGTTTCGAAATGAGATGGACACATCAGCTTTTAAACCTTGAAACTGGCGTGCACGCATGTCCCCAATTATTTGACACATCCAAAACCAATGGTGGACAGTCATGTGTCCGCGAACCATTAGTTGATATCTTGACCCTTACAAAAAATGAAGATTTGTCTTCATATGCTCACGAAGCTATCAATCTTCGCATTCAATGACCTTCATCCTATAAATAGCACTTGACAATGCGTTTTCTCATAGCATCTTAAATTTATAATTGTACTTTTCATCTAAAATGTTTGAAGGATGAGTAAGGATCAACCACATCTGAAAGATTCTGTTCGAGTGACTATTAAAGAAGAGGTGGATACAATGAAGGAGTATTCAAATTACTCCAAGTTTGTTAAACCCGCCCTTGATCCAAATGCTCTGCCAAAATACGACGGATACATTTCGAATGCCCAAGTAGGCCAGCTCGTTCAAGACCAAATGATGCGGATCCAGTGCCCAAACTTTTTCCCCTAATATCTCTATCTTTTTAACCTCGTTGAAAGTATCGGCATTAGTAATCTTTAATTATGTTGGGTATTAAGTCGCTGTGTTGCTGTATTAAAAAAAGTTGATATGTAATCCTTTATTAATTATCAATGTAAAATTAGGCAAATGTTTGTAATGCATTAACTATTATAATAAAATGCTTTAATTATAATTCTGTTTTGTTGATTACAAATAAGTAATTGTTTATATTTTGCAGTACGTTAAATATTAATATTGCATATAATTTATATTTCACATAGACAACAATTTGTCCCATAAATTGTTTAAAGGATGTAAACATGTTTTTATTTATAGTAAAAGTCATATTTTATTTTGTAAGTAATGATGAATAAAGTATTGTTACAATCAAAGCCGAAATTTCGAAGCTTTACTCGAGTTATGTACACACCAATCCAGGACATTTTAAGAAGGAAAATTATTAGTTAGTAGCTATATGTATAATTATTTAAAATCAATAATTCATATTATTTAATTTAAATTTAATGCTTTTAAAACACTCATTACATTTAATAATCGTAATTGTTAAATGTACACTTTAAGACTAATCGGCGAAGGAAGTTCTTGTCCCTTGATATTTTGGCGACGGAACGTCACCTCCCTCGCCGGTTCGGCGAGAGAAGTCTCTGTCCCTCACCGATTCGGCGAGGGCAAGAGTCGGCCCTCGCCGATTTGGCGAGGGCAAGATCCGCCCTAGCTGATTCGACGAGGGCAAGAGTCGGCCCTCGCCGATAAAGCGAGGGCAAGAGTCGGCCCTCGCCAATTCGGCGAGGGCAAGGCCTCTCTCGCCAAGCCCTCGCCAAAAAAGCGAAGGCACGGCGACGCCCGTCGCCGAGACCAATTTTTCTTGTAGTGTTAGTAGAACCGAATATTCTGTAGGTTCACTCCAGTCACGACATGGGTGCCTCTTGGGGTTCAAATTCAAATGTCAAATCTAACCTATTTAAATAGAGATAAGTGGATTTAATTTATTTTATTTTTTTTATGTGGACACTTCAGCTTTCTCAATGTTTCACTTCTCATTTTTTCCCATGTTGATTCTATAACTTTGAGCTCAATTTCTTCATTCATCTTTTATTTGTTTCAACCAAATTAATAAATATACTATGATCATCTACTCACAAAGATCAACACATAAATACTTGGTCCTTCCCATTAGAGGTGTAAGACGCACTTAAATTGGATCAAAGTTAGCTCATTTACTTAGGTTAAACTCAAATGTCAATAGATACGTACTGATTACAAATGGAGCGAAACTTATATAATTAATAGATATTAAGAAATAAGTTTTTCCAAATACAAAATTACCGGTCACATATGAAATAGAATAAATGACATAATTAATAGATATAATGATGGATTTTTGGGAAGCATGCTGCAGCTGTTTACTGGAATCCCAAGTGGTTCTTGGCTACCGGAGCATCCATTGTTGTTGTTTTTTCTGAGGCTCGTTTTTCGCATTGATTGATATCGATGTGGTTTCTTATGTTGGAATTCGTTCTTGGTAAGATATTCGATCCTTATATGATTTATTTATATTGTATCTTTTCAATACGTAGTAGGAAGGCTCTGCATCTACATATTTTTCCATCTTTCCTTGTTTTGTATATCTTTTTTTTCTGCCTGATTTTAGACTGATTATATTTGATACTGGTCATTTATTTTTCTTTGCTATGAAGGGAAAGTTTCCTTCAATTACGTTTAGGTGACTGCCATTTTTAAGATTGATTATCTCTTCAAGCATTTTAAATATCATTCTATTTTTATCACAAATTTATCACCTCCTAAATGGATACTTAATTGATATTTTAAAACAAAAAAAAATTATTTCTCTTTTGCTTCTTAATTTTAACACGTCAACTAAATATCTACATAAAAAATAATAAACTACTAATGAGAATAAAGTGATATTTAATATGATTCTCCGATATAATAAAATGTTAGCCCATAATAAAAAAATGTTCCACATCATGATTGTCAAGTTGAGGGTTATAATAAGACTTCGGAATATTTTAATTTAATATTATTGAAGATTCTTCGCAGAAGATATGTATTATGGAAATCCTTCATTTTTTAATACAAGAATTATAAGTTGTCTCCTCATGGCAATTTGAAACAAATAAATCAATAAGAGCCAAATAACTAGCCTTCTTTAATCGAAGATTTGTCTGCCAATGACGAATGTAGTACCAAACAAGTTGACGAGACAAATAGCTAGTCTTTTTAAGTCATGTAAAGGATTGTCGATGGACCACTCATGAATTGATCTAGTATAATTCTTATTTCAAATTTTAAAAAAATTATAATTAATGTAAAATAATTTAAATCTTTATATTAAAAAAATAAGTTAATACTTATCATAGTCCCTTGATTATGAGACTTGAGAATTTTTAATCCTTTAACTTTTAAAATGAACATTTTAATTCCTAAAATATATTAGCACGACGTCGTAATTCCGTCTATTCTTTAACGGAATAGTCATATGTTATACACGTGAGCTCTAAACCGAAAACCTTTTAGGGCAAATTAGGGTATTTTCAATGGCTTGTACTATTCATAAAAACTTACTATTTTTAATAATTTTTAGAGATACGAGTCTCTACTTTAACTTAAATCTCTAATGTGGTCCACTACTTTTTAGAGATTTAAACTAAAATAGAGGCACAATCACTTTTTAGATATCTAAATTTGTTGCTAAAAAAATAAATTAGGTCTCTATTTTAACTTAAAACTCTAAAAAATGATGTATCTTATGAAAAATTTGAGTTAAAATAAAGATCTGTATCTTTAAAAATTACCAAAAATAGAAAAAATTTATAAATAATGTACCATTTTTTTTATCATTGGAAATACCCTTAATAAGTCCGTTATTTTCTTCAATCTTCTTTTTTTTTTTCTTCTTCTTCGTTGCCGCTGCATCATCTTCTTCTTCATCGCAGCAATTTCAACTTCTTTTTTTTTGTTCAAACAGAAATTTCAACTTCGGCGTCGCTGAAAATATATAGATATATATACACGTATATATAAACTACTCCAGGTCAAACCCAATTGGCCACCATTAAAGAATGCCACTGCAATTTTTCTTCTTCGTTTATGCTGTATGAATATATATGTGTGTGTATATATATATATAAATATATATACGTATATATGTATATCTTTTTCTCCGCTGGTGAGCCCTATGGAGACGGATTGGGTACTTGAAGGAAACAAAATCAAAGGGGTACTTGAGTACTTGAAGGAAACAAAATCAAAGAAAATGGACATGAATTCTGGGTCCTTTGCGAAAAAATATGCAAATATATGTTTTTATTCCCTCAGAAGAACAATTGAATAGTTGGCCTTTTCAAGTCGCTTGGAATCGATTAAAGAACTCCAATATCATTAGCCTTTATTGGATTTTGCTTTTCTCTGCGAAGGATTGATGGCGGAGGTGTGGGGTGTGGAAGTGGTGGAGGTGCCAGCAACAAATAAGAAGAATAATGGTGGATATGGTATTTGTGTCGGCGGTAAAGAAGCGAAGGAGAAGAATGGCAGAAATGGTGATGGTGTCGGCGGTGAAGAAGAATGGGGGAGATGGGAATGAAAGATAACTTTCCTATTTTGCCCTCATAAATAGGGCATTTTTACAGCACGTGCAATAAATATGCCAAAATCGTTAAAAAATGGACAGAATTGGTGTCAGGGACTAAGACTATCTTCAATGAGAGTTTTAAAATATAAAATTTTTTATTTTTGAGTATTTTTAAAGTCTCATATCCTAAAAAGTACTATTATTTATAAAAAAAATACGTGATTGTACTATTTTCATAAATAGTACTACTTTTTAAGATATGAGACTCTAAAAATATTTAAAAATAAAAAATTTTATATTTTAAAACTCCAACTTACCTTAAAAGAGTCTCGCTGATATACTCTAGAAATTAAAAAATTTATTTTAAAAATTAAGGGACTAAAAGTTCTCGAGTCTCATAATTGAGAAACTATAACAAGTATTAACCCTAAAAAAATTATAAAAAAAGGACCGTCGTTTTTTTTTTTTTTTTCTTTTTGGACGAAACCGTCGTTGTTGACTGAGGATATTATAACTCACCAAATGAAGTTGACCAGCCGATCACAAACGATAGTCCTTAACAATACTGAATCACGAACAGTGCTACAGTATCCTCACCACCGCTATCAAAGATTTTCTTTTTCTTATCGACATTACACAACTATCAAAGATGGACAAGGATCAAATTACCGAAGATCTCGAATCAGCAGGCAAGGCCGGACCATCGACTTCACGGCAACCGCTGATGGACGAGAGCGTTTCTGAGTATGGCGAAGAAAAAGAAGGCGTTTCTGAGAATGGTAAGTAGTGATTAACATGAATATGCGCATATAGAGAAACACGATATATGATTGTGTATAATTACATCCATCCACACGCTAATTAGTGACTAATGAAGCTAATTAGCTAGAACAAAGGATATTCTTCTAAAGCAGTTGGAAGCTAGTCAATATAATTACCAGAAGAGAACGACTTAATACGTGTTTTGTCAAAAGTACACAATATCTATCTATGTTTTAAAATATAGATAATTATCTCTTTATGTTTTATAAAAGTAACTAAATACCCTGTGTTTTAAAACATAACTGATTACCTATTATGTTTTATAAAAGTAACTGATTACCTCTCTGTATTTTTAAAAGGGTGAAGTGCATCAGACCCCCTTTACTTTAGCGAAAGTGCACAACACCTCCCTATAGTTTAAAAACCCCCTGAGTTAGTCCTTGTAGTTTTTCAAAAGTGCACAACACCTCCCTACCGTTAAAAAATCCGTTAAATTTAACGGAGAGTGTACTTCATACTCGTTAAGTAAGATTTTTTTTTGATTTTTAACGAATTTATTCATTAAATAATTATATGAATTGACCAAATTACTTTTTTTTTTGCCTAAACAAAACAAAAGAGAGAAATGAAAAAAAATGAGGGTATTTACGTTTTTTTTACAAAATTCGTTAAATATGACGGATTTTATAACTGTAGGGGGGTGTTGTGTACTTTTAAAAAACATAGGGACTAGTTCAGGGAGTTTTTGAACTATAGGGGGGTGTTGTGCACTTTCGCTAAAGTATAAGGGGGTTTGGTGCACTTCACCCTTTTTAAAAACATAGTTGAATATCTACTGTTAAAATAAATAATTTTTCTAACAGAAGGGGGAATTGTTAAAAATAAAAGGGGTATTCAGTTACTTTTATAAAATATAGGAGGTAATTAGTTACGTTTTAAAATACAAAAGGTGTTAAGCTACTTTTATAAAACAAATTGGGTAATAAGCTACGTTTTAAAATATAGTACTTTTGACAAAACACAAAGACGTAGTATATGCTGGTTTTGTTTGTATATCTCCTGATCCTTTCTTGAATACACATCACAGCAAATAGACCACAATGGAGACAGCCACTCTATGAAGCCTTACAAGGAGGAAAGTGGAATACTATTGAGAAAATTCTGAGTACATATTCAGAGGCAATCAAGGGTCCAGTTGGAGAAGACGGAGATACACCACTGGTTGTAGCTATAAGAATGGGGCTAGGGATGCCAATCATAAAGAAGTTGGTTAATCTGATGTCACCTGAGATGCTGGCTGCTTGCTCTAAATTTGGCCAGTCTGCCCTAGAATGGGCTATATTATATGGCGATCTTCGAGCAGCCAAGCTGTTAATATCGAAAAATAGTAAATTGCCTAATCTTCGTAACCGAAGGAACTCGTCGTTACCGGTCCAGTTGGCTGCATATCAAGGACTAAGGAAGATGACTTTTTATCTGCACAGCGTCACCAATCTAGAGGAGGTAACTCGAAGAAATGACGATGGCGACGATCTTATCAAATGTGCAGTTGCGTCTGGGATGTATGGTACGGTGAGAGCATTTACGAGAATCTGTGAACATGGAAATTTGTTATTATACAATACAATTCTGACATAAGACTCTTTAATCCTTTTGGCACTCTAGATTTCGCTCTGCATTTAATTCAGCAACTAATTCCGCAACAACGGCGGCACTGGGAAAACCCGGCTTCTGCATTGGAATCATTGATTGAAGACTCTTATGCTTTTCCAAGTGGATCCCGATTAAATATGTTCCAGTCAATAATATATTTTTGTGATTTTCTTTCTCTCTATCTCTCTATAGATATATAGACTCGATCGATAATACTTTCTATGTTTCTATCATATTTGTATAAAACTTTGTCTTATTAAATAATTCCATTTCAATTGAATAACAAGTCTAACCTACTTGCACTCATGGATTCCAGGAAGCACTAATAAAATGAGGTTATTGGGGGATAATCAAACCTTTAAATCTTTTTAGAGTAATCAATTTAAATTTATAAGTTAAATTTACTCACTCTCATATTTTATTGTTGTTAATAGGAAAAATATTGACAAGTGTATCTCCATTACGATGGGCTTTCTTAACATGAATTAGTCATTAGTGCCGAGATTAGGTTAGTGATTTGAATCAGAATATACTTGTTTATAATTTATCATTCGCTTTGAATTTCCAATTATCTACATTTATGCAATACAAGCTCTTTAAATTAATAATATTTTTTAAATAATAATGTTGTCCCGTTTTGACTTGGAACCCATGTAAAAAAATTAATAAACTTGATAAAAATTATAAGATAATAAATTTAAAATATTTTATCTATATTTTATAAGGCTAAATATTTTATGAATTAATAATTAACTGAAAGTATAGAATAAATTGACTATAAGATTTAGAAAAAATATGAACCAATAATAGTTTATCTTTTGTTGAACTTCAAATATAGTTGAATTCATCTTTAATTGTTCCCAATGAGTCAAAACTCCTGGAGTTGCTTTCTTATATTACAACAAGAAGTTTTAGAGTGTCATTGATACTTTGAGTGCTTCCTTGACACCAATTCCAAATATTGTGTATCATCATCACTTCAACTTCAACTTAAGAACGCTCTATCATGTTGTCAATTTATCTCATCTATACTCAAAACCTCTATATTGGTATTATTTTCACCGAAAATTTCAAGATGTGATTGACATCTATTTTTACGGTACTAAACTCATTGATTACGATCCCCAATTCATTAGTCGTGTCTCTATCTAAGGGTTTCATCAAAAGTCTAGAGGTTATATTTTTCATGGATCATAGAGAAAGTTATAATATATTTTCTTTAAGCCACAAAAACTAAATATCTTTATAATATAATTATTAATTTATTGATAAATTGAAATCTCGCTAAGTTAATAGAATTTAAGTGATTCCAACACTATTAATTTAAAAATATTATACTGTATGTATATTCATTAACTAATACGAACTATATTTTGAATTACACCTTCACTAACTTGGAGTAGGGCTCTTAAATCATTTCTCTTCATAATTTACTTTTACGCTTGTCAAGCAATGAAACAAAGGTTCAAGAGTCATTTAGACAAAATTCATTTACTCAACTATGCAAAAGCCATATATAGTAAGCTCATCGAATCCAATATCAACAATGATTTTTATCTTGTTGCTTTATAGCAAGTCCTTTCATGGTTGACATGATCTTGCCACACGTTTCAGAAGCTTCATTTTCACAGTATTAAGCCTCAAATTCACTAGTTTAAAATGCTTAATCCAAGATAATACTTCAATCAACAATATTCATTTATAAATCATACTATTTTCATGTTTCTCACTATGTTAGACATTACAATAAAGAAAATGATAAAAAATAATTCTCTTGGCCTCAAATTCACTACTTCAAATTGATTAACCCAAATGTTATTCAAACCCAAAATGCTCACTTACAACATACTCACCAGACTCGACCACTAATATAGGAGACATCATGTGCGTGTGGTTTAGAAGTTAGTGTTGTCCTTTTAGGTGATAGCATGTGTGAAAACCGATTTCCAACTTCGTGTTCGATTGTGCGTTTAAACAATTAAACACGTTTGCAGATAGAACTCAGTATTTAGTGGATCAATTACAGTGATATGCCTTATTCATACAGTGAAACAAATAAAGAGACAGTAAGTAAAGTACACACAATATTTTAACGTGGAAAACCCAACTAGAAAAAAACCACGTGACCAATCCCTAGTCTAAATAGGCAATCCACTAGCTGTTTTCATGGTTACAATAGTCAATGGACTTAAGTGATTGACAACTCCCTTGTAACTCTCAACGCCTAGACCATCTAACCCACCTAAGGATTCACAACCTAGCGAGATCCCCTCGACTTTACGTATTCTCCCGAATACTCACCTCCTTCTCCCGAAGGATGTTTAATGAGACAAATGAATAGAGTGTTTACAACAATATGCTGAGTGCACTCACAGTGCTAAAGCAAACTCTCACCATAGTATTTACACAGACAGACTCTATAAACACATTACAGCCCTTGTAAGATCTAGACTCTACTCTTCATAATCTGTCGCACACTGAAGCTTGTGAGAGTATCAGTATATATAGGTGTAAGTGCTACAATCTTGGGCTCCAAGCATCCGTGAGCGTCATTGGCCTTTGTAGAAGTCTTTACCTAAATCAATTCCCAAAGATTTGCTCAATCAGAATCTTCTTGGCCTTATCAGAATCGTCTCAGCATAATTACAGTTGCAACAAATTGATCGCTTTCCATATAAGAAAAATCCTGCACAATCTTTTATCAAACCAAGATCTGTGTTGCCAAAAATAAAGACAATTAAGACAAGTATATTGCCCCTAATTTAGGGCGAAATTGGGTGGCGGCTAACAGTGTGTAACTATTTTGGACTAGTAGTGAATTTAAGGCCTAAGACAATTATTTTAAAAATCTACGACATTAGTCTCGCTTATAGGCTCATATTTCTAGGCTTGGGTTTGACAAATGATGTCAAGGTGAGCACTAATTGAAATTGCATAAACTAAGTATTGTGCAAGACTAAGCGCTACAACGTAGGAAGATAGTAGGAGTTACCTCTAGAATTTTTCACCCATTGGTTGATCCTATCCAATGATGCTGTTGGTACCCTCGATAACGACGTAATGTCCTCAACAGGGGATGATCATGATCTTCCATATTGGTGTGAGACATTATATGAGCGTGACTTATAAGTGATTATTGTAAATTTAAATGATAATACGAGTTTATTATTTCGGCTAGTAAATAATTTGAAGTCCAAATACAAACTTGTTTTAAACTTAAGAGACATAAAAAATACGTCTTGGCTCTGAAGTATACACATGGTTCTGCAAAAAAAAATCCTTTTCTTCATTGATTACAGATCTCATAGTGATTTCGTGCAGTTGGTTTTTGGTTCCTCAATAGTTCACCTTTCTTATCTTGATATTCGCTAATAAATTCGGACATTAGTAAACACATCCAAAAGTTAATACTTAATTGTTAATTGGGTAATTTAGTCGTTCACCTTTCAGGTATCCCCATAAAGTCCACAAGCCTTCTAAGCAACTTAGGACGTGAGGGAGTAGGAAGGCCAGCTATTTATTATCGAGCTCTATCTCGGAAGCATTCAATTGTTCAACCTTCAACAGGTAACATCCTTTTTGAGTTTCATTTTAATCTAGCATGACATATAGGACATGCAAAACTTTTACTATTAGGTACAATAAAATAGATTTGGATATAAATGGAATAGATCAAGAAATGAAATGAAATTGAAAATGCAATGAACTTGGTAATAAGAATGACATACTTTGTATGCTCTAAGAATAAAAAATAGTAATGGGAATAACTTGTATAATATGACAAAAATTTTCTTTTATTATTATAGTATTAAAAATAAAAATAAACATTAATATAACCGAAAACAATATAAACGTAATAAATAAAAATAATAAAAACAAAAACAAAAACAACAACAACAACAACAATAATAATAAAAAAAACAAAATAAAAATAATATAACAATAATAATAACAACAAAAATTATTATTATTATTATTATTATTATTATTAAATTGGTATTATTTTTATTTTTGTTTTTGTTTTTGTTTTTATCATTATTATTTTACTTTATTTTTTTTTGTTATTATTATTATTATTATTTTAATCACTATTATTATTATTTTATTATTATTTTATTACTTTATTTATATTTGTTATTATTATTTTTATTTTATTTTTATTATTATTTTTATAATAATTACTATTCTTATCTTTTATAGTTATTATTATTGTTATTTTTATTATTATTTTTAATCACTATTATTATTATTATTATTATTATTATTATTATTATTATTTTAATCACTAATATTATTTTTATTTTATTTTTATTTATTATTATTATTACTACTTTTATTTTTATTTTTATAATAATAAAATTATTATTATATTTTTTAGTTATTATTATTGTTATTTTTATTATTATTTTTAATCACTATTATTATTTTTATTTTATTTTAATATTTTATTTTTATTTATTATTATTATTATTACTACTTTTATTTTTATTTTTATAATAATAAAATTATTATTATATTTTTTTTAATTATTATTGTTTTTTTTTGTTATTATTATTATTATTATTATTATTATTATTATTATTGTTGTTGTTGTTGTTGTTGTAAAACAAACTAAGTTATGTTATATGAAGGTATGGTAGTCAAGTTTGTTCCGAAATATATGAGAATGTACTAATTCTATATACGCGGGAATGGAATAACCTTGGAAATGGGACCATTATAGTGTACGAATCGCTACCTTAAGCTTTTTTTTTCTTTTGGTCTTCGCCACCACGCATTTTTTACTATTTGTCCGTCTTCCCCACCATTCTTATGCATTTACATATGCTTCGACCCGTTTCTCTTTCCCCAAATGCTACAAATTGTGGAAGAAATCGGAACAGTTGAAAGTATTTAGTTTGATTCCGGCATTCTGTTTCTCAATTCTTGACAGGATTCTTAGTCATTTGTTCTGCTGTGTGCCAAGAATTATGGAAAGCACCTTGGAAAGTCTTCGAAATTTTAGGTAAGCACAAGCTTGAACTCTGATCCACTTATCTATAGTTGCAATTTATCTATACGGTAGAAATTAAAGGAACAGCGAGCCGAAGTAATTTTTTTCTTTCTTTATACAATGGAGGTCATTGTGATTCAAATTACTTAAAACTTCTAATTACAATAATTACTAATTAATCATTAATTCCACCTAATTCTTAGGTGTGTGAGCCAAAGTAATTTTCCCCTTCTTTAATGGTAATATCGTCCATCCTGGTAGTTGTATATTCTTAAAGCAAATATCTCCAAATTGTTAGAACTAGCAGCAATTCTTAAAGGGTAAAATGCACAGGATCCCCTATACTTTTGTAAAGTTGCATAATATCATCTGTGCTTTTAAAAGTGCACGGTACTCCCATATGGTTTCTGAAACTAAGCATAGTAGTTTCCTCTGTTAAAAAATCCGTCTATTTTAATGAAAAGGGTGATGCATGCGCGTCAAATACAATTATTTAAGGTTTTTTTGCTTAAATTATTAACTGTTTGGATAAAATAACTAGATAAGCTACCATCAGTCCAGGAGAGAAGCAAGCTACCTTTCTTTGATCCACCTTCCCAGACAGGGAAGAGAACAATTAATATTTAAACAAAAAACTTTGAATAATTGCATTTGATGCGCGTGTATCATACTTTCCGTTAAAATAAACGGATTTTTTGATGGAATGGGCTACTGTGCTTAGTTTCAAAAACTACAAGGGAAGGGGAGGGGAGGGGGGGGGGGGGGGGGTGTTCCATGTGACGCCCGAGATTTAGCCATGCATTTAATTACTGTTGCATCCTTTATTTGCGCACCTCTTTCTATGCCTTATTAATTGTCTTCTTAAATTACTATTCACTCCGTTTTTAAACTACATTCTATTGGTTAATTAGCATTTTTATTAAATCATATTAATTGTAAAAGTAATGGGAAAAATGTGCAATTGAGCTAGAGGCGATAGGAGAGCTCGTTTAGAAAATAATTTTTGTAGTTGAATGAATAGTATTACGTAACTAACTTAAAGATTTAATTATCTAGCACACATGTATCACCTTAGGCTCGTTTCTAAGCTTTCAACGCGCATTTTAGAAGCCACTTAAGCACCCAAACTTGACCCCACCCAACCATACACCTTATATATCAACATAAGCTCATAAAATGCAAAAGAAAAAAAAAATAAAAGCTGGAAAAACAGTGCAGAAACCCGACAGCCCTTCTTGCTCCTTGGAGGAATTTTTTCATCATCAACTCTTCAATCCAAGCCTTCCCAACCCTTGAGCTAGTGGATTAGGGTGTGTGCAAGGTTCCTAGGTGCTCCTACGCGTAGTGGTGAGGGATTTCACGACTTGTTTTTGCATTTTTAAATAGTTGCTCATTTCTTGATTTGTTGAAAATACGATTAAATGCCATTGTAATTGTTATCTATGCTAATATACCATCTATATGAATGCTAGAGAACACATTTGAGCCGTTGTTTCGCTTTTTAAACGGTTAGAATCGTTGATTTGAAATTTTGGGTGAATAGTGACGTTTTTCTAGGGTTTTGCGTAATTGCTCAAATTAGCTTGATTTAATGCTTCTAATAGATGCCTTAGGTGCTAGTGAAGATAACCTAATAGCCCCGTGCACTTGCATTGCCCTTAAATCGCCTAAAAATGGAAAATAGCCGACTTTAACTTGGGGCTTTTGGGGTTAATGCGAATTCGGGTGGATTCGGGCTTCAATTCTAGTATCCTTAGGCTACCTAGGTGCTATAGATGCCTTGATATCCCTTGTTTGAAGCCCGGACAATGTAGGTGTAGTTTAAAGCCAAAAGAGGGAAATTGGGGCTTTCGGGGTAAACGCGGGCATTTGATTGAGTTCGAGGGTTGAGAGGGTACCTTGGGGGTTAGTTAGAAGGTTGGGAGAGTTTTCTTTGAAAATAAAATCATTAACTTTGGTTTAGAAGAGAAATAGTTCGAAAAACAAAGGGGTTTAAGTGCAATTTAAGTTGTCTCACACTTCTAAACCCATGCTAGGACTTCTTGAGTGTTTATATGTGATTTTAAATTGATTTGGAGCTTTTGGTATGATTCTATGCTTATTTGATATATGTTCATTTGTAAACTGCTTATTAGATTCTATATTTGCTTCTATCCTAATTGCAACGAGGTCAACCTACTTTGTTGATCCTCATATGTGTTAATGCTTATATTATTGCTATTAACTTGCCATCGTTGAGTGCATTGCATAGTGGTTGCGCAACCATAGTGTCAGGGGCGGATGTGTTGAATATCGGCTGGGCAGCAGAGGGCTTGCCGGTGGATATTCAAACTCCGTACCCTATTCCCTCATTCGCCTGGTCCGGAGATTGCCAGGGGATGTTGGGTCGTAGGATTCGGGGTACATCCGGAGTACACCCACTGGAGTGATTGGGGTTATGCCGGCTTATCGTGATCGTGCTCGTGGTTCGTGGATCGTGAATGAAGACCAGTGAAGATTGGTGTATAGGGGATTGTTGAAACGTATCCTTTTAAATGTGTGATTATTTAAGTTATCGTTGTTTCTTTAATTGTCTAAGTGTTATTGTTGTATGATTGTATTATACGTTGCATTGCACGCCCCGGGACTATATCCCTCACTGGGCAACAGTGGTTGCTCATACCTCGCTAACATGTTTCAGGTGGCGCAGTTGGAGGAGTTGCCCTAGTTGCTGTGTGTTATTCTGAAGTGGCTGTGCCTTCTTGTTTCTATTTGGTATTTGTGTATCTATTTTGTGGCCTAAGGGCTTTGTTTATATTGGTTGTTGTAAGAAGTTGAAGGATAGTTGGTTGTAGTGTAGATTTGGGAACCTATATCTTGTAATAACTTATGTTTCTGCTCTCAATTACCTTGCATGCTTGGTAGTGAATGTTCTAACTCTAGCCACTTGCATGCTTGTGTGGTTTTGGAACTGTTGTTTGGTTCAAGGCTCGGATGGCCGTGAATCTTTAAATATTTAGCCATGAAAAGTTTGTTTACCTTGTAGTTACCTTATTTGAGAATTTACAGGTTTTCAGAATGTCCATAGTACAGGGGAAACTCTGTCCGTTTTTTCCTAAAATTTTGTGACCGGGTTTGGTATTGGGTTGAGAATAGCATGGTTATTAGAGCCTCCGGTCTCGTGAGGGATCGGGGCGTTACATTCCATACACTTTTAAAACTATAAGGAGTATTGTATAATTTTGCAAAAGCATAGAGAGTTCTATGCACTTTACCCATTCTTAAAATATCCTATTGTTCACATATCATATAATCGTTAAATCTAAATCTAAATTGTAATAACTAATGTAGGCACAGATAAATAACAAATTAAATACATAGTAAATATATAAAAGTTATTTCACTTGACTTAAAGGCGCGTAATCACTTCTTGAAGATAGTTGAAACCTCTTCCACAAACAGATAAGAGATTCCATGCAGCACCGCCTAAATTCAACTAAGCTTGAATAAGTCTGAGAGTTCAAGAGAGCAAAATGAATGAACTTGACAACTTTAAAATTCTATGAAAAAAGGTATCCAAGTTTGAAAAAAAGTTCAAACTTTAGGTCTTGTATCAAGACATTTATATATAAACTCGAAACAAATTATCCAACAGTAGTTATTGTTGACAATAAATAAATATAATAAGAGCATCTCCAATGGGGGCTCTAAATGCAAAAGTTTTTAAATTTGAAAATTTTTAGAGACTCAGTCTCTAAAAAACATTAATAATGATTTAAATATACATGGGACTCACCACTTTTCACAACTTTTGAGGCAAAGTAGAGACAAAACATTATTAATGATTTAAATATACATGAGACCCACAATTTTTCACAACTTTTGAGGCAAAATAGAGATTGGGTCTCTAAAAATTTCTAAATTTGAAAACTTTTACATTTAGAGCTCCCCATTGGAGATGTTCTAAGTCTCTCTCTAACAGTTTAAGTTTTTAGATAAGTCGGTAAAGTAATATGGTATCAGAGTCTAATTAGTTATCAATGGTCCTGATTTCATGTCTCGCTACCACTCATTTAAACCATTTAAGCTTTCCACGTGCAAGACTAAAAACAAATTCTATTTGTACATCCAAGAGTATGTTAAAGACAGACAATAAATATAATAAAATTATCTCTAATATGATAAATTTTAGATGAGATAGTAAATTAATTAGTTTATCTTACTTGGAGCGCTGAAGTATTTGCTAAATCGATTTTTGAAAAATGTGTAGATGGTTTGTATTGCCACTGAGATTAGTGACCATATACCCAAAAAAAAAAGACACCGGTATTATTAGAAAACTATATTGTGTAGTTTATTTAATTTGACTTCTTTTAGATAGTATATTTTAGCAACTCACACTGTTGCCACGTTAAACATTTTAAACATCTTATTTCCTCCCGAAACAATATTTATATATATCAAATTAGTCCTTTAATCTGGCTTCATCTGAGGCACACCCATACTCTTGCCGAAGATTTCCTAAGAAGTCGGTGATTTGGAGTAAACTAACAGACACGTATGGGGACCAATTGAAACAACTTTTTTATTAAAAAGATGCAAAACGAGAGACATGAATTATTTTAGGCGGCAAAATGAAATTTGCTTCTATTTATAATTGATTATCTATACAATAGGCTGCTACTAAATTGGATTCTCCTTTTTCCCTAATTTTGTATGATCTACGTCGCTCAGAAATAGGAAACAAAAGAACACAAATTGATAAACAATATAACTGATAGTCCCTAGGTTATTCATCTATTCTTTTTCTTGGTTTGAAGGGATGCCTGCTAACCCAGTAATTTAGGGCAAATGGTTAGTGGCTTGCTAATGCCTAGTGGAGGTTGAAGGTTCGATCCTTCTCTAAGGCGCTATGATAAAAAGTTTTGGACTAAGTTTTTATCCCTGAGTAAGAGTCAAACTCTGCAGACACTCGCAGAGCGAACTCCGAATTAGTCTCGATAATAAAAACTGATGAAATATGCGTTAGGTTTTGGTTTTTTATAAAGAGCGACCGATAGATAAAACGATAGATTTTGATTTCAGGCATTAAAAAAAAAAAAAAAAGGGTAACATGAGAGCTGATTATTATTCTATAATAATAATAATAACAAATACATAATTTTATTGTCTAAAAATTAACAAAAAAAAAAATGCGTTGGCCGTGAATTGAACACTCAACCAACTAAACTAAAGCAAAATGCAAGATATTACCACCTGCACCATACTCGACGTGCAAAAAATTTTTCTTATTCTTTTATGTTATATCGCCAAATCACTTCTCAGCATAACACACAGACAAACCGCAACCCTAAACATATCCCTAATAATTTCCACATCCATAATCTTCTTCTTCTTTCTCTCTCTCTCTCTCTCTCTCTCCATGTTGAAGATTATTCACCAAGTGTCCCTACTCCTACAGACAAGACTCTAGCAATCCCTTACCCAAGGCAGTAGATGACCAAGTGGTTCAACACCAACTACCACTTTATCGTCCCTGAATTGGGACCTGATGTGAAGTTCTCATATGCTTCTCACAAGGCAGTAGATGAGTAGAGGAAGCCAAGACGCAAGGTGTGGACACTGTGTTCCAGTCCTTATTTGCCATATTACGTACTTGTTGCTTTCTAAGCCTGCTAAGGGTGTCGAGAAAACAATTTTTCTTTCTCTCACTCTCAAAAAAACGAATTCTTTGATTGAGCTGTGATGCTTTCTATAGAGTTAAATATGGTGGTGTGAAAGGGATTTCAAATCCCTTGATTTACATGCAAAAAAATCAGCTCTTACTATAAATATACAACAAAAGCCAATGGCTAGTTGTAGACAAATGCGTATCTCGTGATCATTAGCTATCTACTACTAGGCTGAAGCACATCTCTTGATTTGCTCTCAATTTGTTGGTGATCTTGTCCCGATTCACTCTCAATTTGGCGTTGATTTTGTGACTCACATGAAGGTTTATCAAGTGTATCGTGTGATTGTCTTGCGAAGGAGATGAGTGGTCGGTGTTGGCGATGTGGGGATGTTTGTAGCTGTTAGTTAGTTTTGTAAATGCTTGTGTGTTGCTTTGTGTGTAGGGCTTATGAGGAGAAAGAGAGTGAGTGAGCAAAGTGGCTGTGCAACAGGGGAAGAAGAAGGTTGATATAATGAAAAGACAATTATAACCTTACAAACTAACAGTTTTTCATATCAGTTAATTTCATGGGAGAAAGTGGGTAATGTTGAGACTTAATCGGGGATTTTGGGTTTTAACCATAAACTCATAGTGGAAAATGACTTTAATCCTATTCTAAAAAATTCTTTATAGAATAAGTATAAATAAAACACTAACAGTTATAAAAGATTTCATTCTTAACTAAAATAGCTATCTAAATATATATTGTTTGTGTTCGGATCAATTTAACTGCCTTGATCGTCGAATGAATTCTTCAAAAACAACTACCGGATACATTTGTTTTGCGGCTCAGACGCTTTGGCTCAGGCAGCGGATTTTTACCATAACATACACAAATGGATTTATTTTTGCTGTTTATGGAAAGAACGAATGCTTGTGTATTAAATGATTGAATTTTCTATTGTACAGTTGGGCCAATTAAGAATATTCATGACTTAAAGCTAAAGCACTATCAAGCACTTGAACTCGTGAAAAGCTTGTGCATGGAAATCACAAAATCGGACGGAGACTTTTTTGACGTACTAGGCCATCGGCTCATTTTAGCAATACAAAATGGAATACCAGAGATTGTTGAAGAAATCATACAGGTCTTTCCTGAAGGAATAAAGTATATGGATGAAAATAAAAATAGCGTACTCCATCTTGCAGTTGCGTATCGTCATGAAAAGGTATTTCATATCCTACACCAACGAGCCGGACCGATCCAAAGACATCTAATGAATCTTCTAGTTGATTATGATAATATCCTGCATGTGGTCGCAAAGAGCCCACGACGAAACCGACTCGACGTTGGGTCAAGAGCTGTGCTACAGGTACAGCGTGAACTCCAATGGTATAAGGTATTCTCATCTATCCTCCAGTCAAATTGGATTTCTTTTATTTTTAATTTTAAAAAAAATTATAAGTCAATATTATATAATTAGGATGTTAATTTTGATATTCAATCTCGAAACTTTTCACATTTTAAAGCAAGAATCATACTACCAAATACCTAGTGGTTCAAATGGGATGCTTTAGTTGGGATGTCATAATTAATTTTAGATAAAAGAATAAAGTAATATTTTGTCAAAAAAAAAATGATTTATAAACTGGGTAGAACCACCGTTTTGAATTTTTAAAAGACAAATTGCACAGACGGTCCTTATTATTTTTTAAAATTTTAAATTCATCTCTATTGTTAAAAATCAGTAAATTTAGTCCCTATTGTTGTTCAAAAAAATTTAAATTCATCCTTATTGTTCAAAGTTAGCCAATTTAATATTATTTTTAAAAAAATTAATTTAGTCCCTATTGATCTCCGAAAAATTTCAATTTAGCCTATTTAGATAGGGACTAAATTAATTTTTTTGTAAAATAATAGGGACTAAATTATCAAATTTTGAATAATAGAAACGAATTTAAATTTTTTTTTTTAAATAAGAAGTAAATTGATTAATTTTGAACAATAGGGACGAATTTAAAATTTTAAAAAAATAATAAGAAATTGCTCAAATTTTCCAATTTTTAAACATTGAAAATTTTTAAAAAAATAATAGGGTCTGGAGTTTTGGGCTCAGGCATAACAATATATATGATTTATTATTTTAAAGATGCTAAAATGTTTATTTAGCAAAAAATCCCTTCAATCGAAAAAGAAAGAGAAATAATTTTTAATATTTTGGTTTACCTAAATTGGAGTCTAAAATGGAAGTGAAGGTTTCATAAATTGTTGCCTCCTTAAGAATAAACTAATAGAGTTAAGAGAAGAAGTAAAAGAAATAAATCATGTTGGGTATGTTTTTTTCTCAAGCCGCAAAGATTTCGTTGTTCATTTCGTCGTTGACCCTATTTATATTTCTATGATGGCCCAAGAATACGCTCATTTTTTATCCATAAAAAATTTTTGAATTACGATGTGTCATTACAAACTCAATATATACAAGTGTTATTCCATAAAATAACTCGTATTTTAAATTATTGAGTTATTTTAACTACTCATGCTATAAATGTGGGATCATCAACTCCGTTCGTGTGGACTTTTGAGGAATGGGAGAAATTAAATAACATGGGCTATGAAGTAGGTATGCCTAGATGAAACATAGTCCCTTATAGCATGATCCCACTACCTCTATTTTGGTCAAAATACATGATAGTCTATCTTACTTGAATTATGAGGATTTAAAATCCTATTGAGTTGTTCCAAGGATTTTTAACGAGTCAATTACAACTCCTTCCAACTAAAAACGGTAAATGTCCTTCATTTAATTTTGCCTTATATGAAATAGATTTATCTCTTATTAAACATAAACATCTATTAAGATAGTCCAAGGTTAATGTACTTATAAGAACTAAAGCAATTTTAAAGACCAAAATTAGTTGGGATGTGTGTTTCAATCAATTTTTCAAACTAAAGAAATCCTATTTACGCTGATATTTGATATATAGATTTTTTCTTGCACCTTGTAATTGTTTTCGGGTTCATGATGCAACGGCCATCAAACATTTTATATAGTGAAGGATGCCTACACCATCTCCATATACTTTTTGTATTGGTAGGACTTACACCAGGTTCTTATAATACTAGCAAGAACAACCACATTTTAGAGGTTATATAACCTCAAATTTAAGGTCCGAGTGTAAGTCAGTGCATTTGGCACAGGGACTGGAGAAATTAACGTCGCCTCAACATAGACGTCAAAAGAATATGCAAGGAAAAATACCATTAGAAGTATTTGATGAGGAGCATCAACACATGGTTGCCTCAGAAGGCCAGTGGATGATAAGTATGGCAAATTCATGCATAGTTGGAGGATCTCTCATTGCTGCAGTAGTCTTTGCCGCTGCGATTACTGTACCTGGGGGAAACAAGGATGATGGTGTTCCAATTTTTTCTAAACAAGTAGCTTTCAAAGTCTTCGCCATCTCAGACACGTTTGCTCTTGTTACTTCCCTAACTGCTGTGATGATTTTCTTGTCCATTTTCACAAGTCGTTATTCGGTAAACGATTTTCTATATGACCTGCCCAACAGATTGATAATCGGTCTAATATCTCTACTCCTCTCCGCGACATCCATGATGATTGCTTTTAGTGCCATAGTATATCTTGTGTTTGCAGAGGACCATCGCTGGATTATCTATCCAACGGTTGCAGTATCTTGCATACCAGTGTACTTCTTTGCCAAGTTGCAGCTGCCTTCGCTGCTAAATATGATCAAATCCACATATGGCCACAACATCTTTAAGCAGTTGGAGGAAAAGATGACAAGTAACCCTGAATCTATGTGATTTCTTTTTTAATTCATCTGTCATGTACCTTTCTAGTTTCTCGTCCTTTTTTTTTTTTGGCTCGGTCAGCAAGAAGGTTTCAAATAAGAACGTCTCGTGTTGTTGTCTAAATTAGTATTATGAATTTCCAAATAGCAGGCAAAAGGATGGTGGTTGTGAACTCCTGTAATGATATGTTTGGAAGAAAACCTAGAACTAATTTCTCAACTTTCTGCTAATTTTCTGTTGTACCCTTTTTAAGTAATTGTGTTCTTACTCGAGGATTCTATGAATTTTAGTTTCCGATAAGTTTTTCTTGATATATCTATGTATCATTAAATTCTCGAAGCAAAAATTCACTGAATCTCTTATGTTATTCTGTGATGTAACGAATAATTATCTCCTTGTTGGGTGATCGATGTTGCCACTGCAATACATCCCTATGAAACTACGAGAAACCACTAGCTTCCTTCACTAGCCAATCGTCATATTTATATATTTTGTGACAACTATGAATTTCCCAAAACTTATGTCGTACAGTTGTAAATTTTGAAAGACAAGAAATTAGGAAGATTCCAATACCTCTACAATTCACGTTGCTTGTTGTTTCTTTTAATGTGGGTGTTGATTGATGCCATGTGTTAAACTCATAATTAATATACTAAATCAACTTCCAGCTAAAGAATGTTAGGCCACTTTAAAGGCTTTAAATTTAGAGATTTTTTAAATTTAAATATTTTAAACCTGTTTTTAGAGTCTTTAAGTCTTAAAAATAATACAATTCATAACAAAATTATGTGGGGTGCACTACTTTTATTCAACAAATTTAGAGTCCAAAATTTAGATTGGGGCTCTATTTTGGCATCTTTTAAGTCAAAAGTTATGGACCTCACGTATTTTTGTCATGAATAGTGTTACTTTTTAAGTTTGGGGGTTCTAAAAACAAGTTTGGAACACTCATATTTAGAAAGTCTCTAAATTTGAAACCTCCATTGAGGATGCCATTAGGTGCCTAACAACTAATGTTAGCTAGGTTTATCATTGGACTTTTTTTTTTTTTCTTATTCAAGAGAGACCTATAACTATACAACACATGTAATGATTAGGACTTGATCTCGCAATTTCTCACAAACAAACGAATAATTTTACTTCGAGACCAAAACTTTGGTGGCATTCATCATTGGACTTCATAATGGAGTTTTTTTATCATTATTTGTTGTTGTTATGACGTATGAGATCAAAATCAACAATTTTAGAAGGTGTGGATGAAGACACTTAACATTACATCTTGAATGCCTTACGCAACTATCCATTTACCTTACACCATTTTTAGTGAAGCTAACACTTTCCGATTGCATTATTCTTGAACTATGATTAGCACACTAGCTAGTTCCTCTACCCCTTGGACTTTTTTGGACATAAGTTGAAGAAAACCATTGCTGAGTATGAAGTCCAATATTAGGGTTAAAATTCTTATTTTCGTTAAGTAACTCCGAACACAAATGCCTTACACCAAGCTTCCTTCTTCTCCACAGTTTTACGATAGTTTTTTATGTTCACTACAAAAAAAAAAAGGTTATTAGTGGTGGTTTTAATTTCTATTAGCGGCGGTTTATAACCGCCGCTAAACCTTTCGCAGCAGTTTCATGAACCGCAGCTTCTAAACGTGTCGCGAAAAGCATTCGCGGCAGTTCAAAGAACCGCCGCTACAATAAATCTTTCGCGGCAGTTCCAGAACCGCCGCTAATACCTTTAGCGGCAGTTCCAAAACCGCCACTAATACCTTTAGCGGTAGTTCCAAAACCGCCGCTAAAGGTGTTAGCGGCGGTTCCAAAACCACCGCTAATACCTTTTATGAAATTTTTTAAAAAAAATTGTTGTATAGTTGACGGTTCGGGAAACAGCCGCCTATAAGCTCATGAAATAAAAAAATAAATAAATATTGTGTAGGCAATGATTTTCGTAACCAAAAAATAGGATAATGGGTACATTGGTCTTTAAAGTCAAATGACTCAAATGTCAAAGGCATCTAAATATTCAACTGATAAAAATTAACCAAGCATTAGTACAACATTCTAGGGTAACTCATCTTGCTACGATAACACTGAAGGATTTCAAAAACAAGTACAACCCCTCTAAATTGCCAATCTCATGTAAAATTTAGAATACTTTGATGAGGAAACTTGTTTGAAGGTTCAAACAAAATACAAAATGAGTTTTTTCTTCTCCTTCAATACATCCCAAAAGTCTAACAAGGACTTTATGCTAGAATTTAGTAATTAATATAACTTCATTCTTGAACTCTTCAACATCTTGATTAGAATTTTTTAAGTCCTTTCACTGCTCCCCTGCATATGTCATATACACAGTAAGATGAGATTTCAGGAAAGATTTTCTGAGCTTTAGAATCCTAATATGAAGTACAAGTAGAAACATAAAAGGATAACAGAAAGCAAATTCATAAAGAACATGCCAACAAAGAACCTTTGTAGATAAATTCAAGTTAAAGCAGTTCTGAATATTAGCAATTACCTCAAATTAAAGTCATAGGCAAAATTCTTGAAAGACGAGAAGTATATGTAACTAGTCTTCGAAAGATGGTAGCAGTTTTCACATTAGATGATTGATTTTTAACAAAATTACTAAACTCCAATTGTCTATAAAAAGTGATATACGATATATGGGTAAGAGATACCTTTTCCAGCTTTTGCTGCAAGGTTTGTCACCTCCACTTCTAACTTAGCCATTCCCTGCAACAAAAATACACCCTAGAGTTCCAATGAGTATTCAAGTAGTAAAGGCTTTCAACAGAAATGTGACAAACCATTACAAGAAATTCCAGAAGTACAAGAACATAAGCATAGATTAATCTAGTCACTACACATAAATTAAAACTAGCAAAAATTCCAGAAGTACAGCAACGATACATGACAAAATTGTGTTAAAATGAGAATATGCTTGCTTATCCTTGGGAAATGTCCTCAAATACAAGCACACTCAATGAGCCAGAAGTGATGAATGAAGTGTTTCGCATCAATCATGGAATCCAAGTGTTATTCTTATCTTCACACAATTTCCTTTCCAAAATTAAAGCTAGTAATACATTTTCATTCCAACAACCTTTCATTAATTGATTTAAATTACATCATTCTAATCAATCTAGACAATTGTAACTCAATTTCAAGTCAACTATATCTCTTACCCTTAAGCTCATTAAATCCTTTACTAGTTCAAGGTTAAACAATCCAATTATGATCTAGCTTTTAACTTATCTTGAACTAACTCATAACTTATTTTAACACTTGGTTAGTGACAACTTAATATAGTTATAATCTCCTCATTAATCATCTCAATTAACTACCAACCAGCCTAGTCATTTATACACAAACTAAATTTAGAACTACACTATCTAAACTAACTTGTAACCAATACACATGAGGACAAGGGAAAGGGGGAAAAAAAACGCTGGCAGGACTGTCCAGCTCACGCCCATTTCACATGCCTCTCGGAAACCATCCAAAAACGAGTACTTAGAGCTAGAATTTGGCCAAGCCTTAGAAATACACTTTTGTTCTACTATGAATCTAATACAACATATCCAAAATTCAGCTAATTTCGTCAACGTTTGCTAGGTAAAATTGGTCCTACAACACAGGCATGAAAATCTGTCCAATTTTCCAGATTTCGTAACTCATTTAATTTTCCAATTATTTCACTACAAAAACTAATTTTAAGGCTCTACTGCACATGAATCATCATATATATATATATACAACATAATAACATGATACTACAACATTTAAAACCAGGAAAATCTAGCATATAACATGTTACGTACTCCATCTTAGTCATATAGCACAAGAGTGGATAGCACAAGGGAACAAGGTAGCCTCAAGGGGCTGCCGGCAGCCTTCACAGGCCACCAACGCCTATCAAAATTAATTGGTTCAGTTTGCTCGCATTAATATAATGTAAAAACTTGGAATTACAAGCTTTAGCTTTAGCCAACACTCTTTGACACATTATGTCAAACATTAGAGCTTCATTAAGTTTCATCTTCCAATTCAACACAACAAGAACAACAGCTACACGGCTCTACCCATTTAAGCAAGCATACAACACCAACTTCTCATGTTAAGTGTAAAATCACACTAGCTAGCTCATCTATAACATAAATAAATTATAACTAACATTTCAAAAACCTAGCAGTTCTATAATTTCAAGGAAACAAACAAGATGTAAACTCTCACCTTGATTTTAGCTAGAAAATGCAAAATAGGACTTATGATTGAGCTAAAATGGTCAAAATCTTTCTTTTATTCTTCCTATTCTGCCTCTGTCGAGCTTTGGCTTCTGTTCTTTGCTTCTTTTTTTTTTTTCTTCTTTTGGTCCGACGGGTGGGTGTGTGAGTATGTAGAGTTTATGTTGTGTGTGTGTGTGACTAATGCCGTGTGTGGTGTGTGTTGAGTGGGTGAGATATTTATTTAATCTATGTGGCTAGGATTTATTCAATTAACTTAGTTGAATTAGGAGTGTGGTTAACATGCAACGTAAGGTTAATAATGTAAAGTACATTAAACACAACGTTAAGAATAATGGAATTAAGTATTCTATGCAATTTAAATAAAAATAAGGGATAATAATAGTAAAGTATTTTTTTTGGGTCCAGATTTCACATACAAATCGTAAAACAACTAATTTAATAGTACGTAAAATGATTTTAAATAAATATAATAATAAAGTGATTGTCTTGAAAAGTTATTTAAATTTAAATTAATTAAATGTAAATAGCAAATAATAGTGATTAATTATTACATTTAAACAATTAGATACAATTTAAATAAATATAAACAACAATAAAATAAAATAATTACTCCCGGGGCCGGGGCCCCACATACAAAAGAGTGAAATTAAATCAATTTAAATATGAGTAAAGGAAATTCCAATAAATGAGATAATGAAACATTTATTTCGACAAGACAAATAATATAAATTGAATGAATGTAACCAATTTTCGTTGCACGTTTTTTATGATTGTACAATGTTATACCTAAAATCATGGAACGTTTTTTAATTTACATTTAAATGTTCTACCTAAAATCATGAGGATTAGAAACACATATTTAATATTCATATATAGATAGTTTTTTTGGTGATAACTAAATTGATATTTCAACCTAAAAATATCCAATTTTTTTTATTTTATATTTTTAATAAAAAAAATGTGGTAGCTGAGAACTACAACATTTACTCACTAAGAGATGGCTCCGCTTTGAGTATGTTGTAATATTTTGATACAACCAAAGATATAGATAAATGAACTTCAATATTTTTGGCACTGTGAAGAATTTAAATACTCGGTTCACATTTTCATTTTTTTAATAGAAATGTGAAGAGTTATAGTGTCACATTGGAGTATTCAAGCAGTAAACATAGAATTGGAGCATGTTTTGCTTTGAAACATCAAATCAACATTAGTGGTCAAATCTTTGGTGGTTAGAAATGAAGTAAAGGTTTTATTGAAACTTAATTTAGATTTACTTTCATTAGCAGTATAATATAATTCACTAATAAAATGTATATATAAAATTGAATAAAAAATGATTTTGAACATAAATAATATATGGTTTACTAAAATTGAATAAAAGTTAACAAAAAAATAGTATATAAACCATCAAAAAGAGTATTTGGATAAAAAAATAATCTATAATATATATAAGATTTTATTTGGAGGAAAATTATGTAAAAGTTAAAGTAATTGTACTTAAAACAATAATTGAGATGGAATGAAGACGATATATGGGTTGGTAAAATATATAATTATAGAAAATATATTTAAATTTGAACAAATGCTTAAAAAATAACTAATATGGTTTTAAACTCAATAATTTAATTGAAAAAGCACTATAATCATCATCACATAATATTTATATTGTTATATGTATTATATTTCAAGTTAAAATCATATTCAAGTATATTCATATTTTTAACATTGGTCTATAGGAGGTGGTTTACTATAAAATTTTCTTTAATACTCATAAGCGATAGTTTTTACAATAAATTGTTGTTGAAGTTTATTGAAAAATATAAAAAACTTAACTTTTATACTTGTCAAAGAACTTACTAAAAAAAATTTTAAAAAAAAGAATTTATCACACGTTAGCCGCTACCTATATTATGACAAGAAAATAAAAATATGTTTTACATTTTATATTTTACATATATAACAGTAATAATAAAACACATATGAAACAAATTAAAAAATAAAATCTAATAATTTTCATTAGAAAACGCGGGAATAATTCGCGCGTGGAAAGTTGAATAAAGGTTTAACCTTTTAGCGGCGGTTTTTTAAAACCGCTGCTAATTAGCAACATTAGCGGCGGTTTTAGGGAACCGCCGCTAGAAGTCTCAACGTTTAGCGGCGGTTCCACAAAACCATCGCCTATATGTAGGTATTAGCGGTGGTTCCCTAAACCGTCGCAAATTTCCATGAAAATGCATAATTCGCAGCGGTTTCTAAAACCGCCGCAAAAAAAGTGTCACTAATACAAACTTTTTTTGTAGTGGTTGTTTTATCACAAACTCGGTTCAATAGATATATAGATATTTTAATATATTCAGAAAATATAGGATATATTATTTCAAGGGTTACTAAACTATTTTGTTAGTCCTATTTTGATCATCAAACTATTTTTAGATCTAAAAGAATTATTAATTTTGCAAAATTATTTCATTTAAATCATTTTGTCAAATGTTGTAAAAAAAAACCTTAATAGAAAAGGATTAAAACATAATTAGATAAAATTAAAGGGGGTTAAATTCATATTCTACTCTTGGGTGACGTTTGGTATTCTGGAATGCAGGAATGAACATAGAAAATGATATGTCATGCTTCGTATGTGCTATAAATAAATATATAAATGTATATATTGATTCAAAAGCTATGTTTGGTAGTCAGTATAACAGAGTAGTAATAGGAATAACTTGTATAAAACAACAAGAATATTCTTTTTTTTTCTATAGATATATTAGTCATAAGAATAAAAATAAGCATCATATTAATAATAATAGATAATATAAGGCATATTGTTATTATTATATTTATTTTTTATTTTTTTTTTATTTTTTATTTTATATTTTTATTACAAAATTTTTTTTTACTAAATTTACATCATTATTTATTATATTTTTTTGATATTATCATTATTTAATATTTTATTTTATGTTTATATATTATTATTACATTCATTACATTATTTTATATATATTATTTATAATAATTTAATTAATTAATTATAATAATTATTATATGTATTATTATCATTATTATATATAATAATATATAAATAATATTAAATGAAAATAATAATTAGATTAATAATATTATTATTTGTATACTGTGGAATATATTTTTTAAGGATATTTTGGCCACTTGAGTAATAAGTTCATTCCAAAACACATGAAAATATGTTATTCTTATGTGTTTTGTCTAGAATGAGTATTCCCATCTTCATAGGAATGGGATTACCGAGGGAATGAAATTTCTAAGTTTATTCATTTATACCAAACGTGAAAATCAAAAGAGAACTAGAATATTATTCTATTTTCAACCTATTTTCATATATCAATCGCTACCTTCTTGTTTTCAATTAATCTTCTTTTTTCCTGATCTTTTGTCTGTTGCTTTTTTTTTTTTTACTCTTTCCATCTTTCTCTTTGCTCTCCACCATCAATCATCATGTTACCTTCTTGATCACAGCCACTTGCACCATTTCTTCCCACCAGGGGCAGAGGGACATATCACTCAAGGAGTACTAGCCAGAGGCTGTGTTTTCATTAGGATCATGTATGTTAGAGAAGTAAAAGCTATGCGCTGAAATTATTAGATGGCCTTATTCATGCATTTTCTCATTGTTTTCGTGTTCATGAGACGGCCAGCAAAAATCATTGAATGATGATGCCTACACCATATCGATAGATTTATAACCACGAAGTTTAAGCTATAAATATAACCCATTGCATTAATTTGGCACAGGGTGTGCAGCAATTAATGCCGCCTACACTAATATTTGAAAAGAATGGCGATGGAAAGTACCGATAAAAGTATTTGATGAGGAGCATCAAGACATGGTTAAATCTGAAGGTGAGTGGATAATAAGAATGTCAAATTCATGCATAGTTGGAGGATCGCTCATTGCTGCAGTAGTCTTCGCTGCTGCAATTACAGTACCTGGGGGAAACAAGGACGATGGTCTTCCCAATTTTTCCAAGGACAAAGCTTTCAAAGTCTTTGCCTTCTCAGACGCGTTTGCTCTTGTTTCTTCCCTAATTACTATGGTGACTTTCTTGTCCATTTTCACAACTCGTCATTCGGTAAATGATTTTCTTTACGGCCTGCCAAACAGATTGATTATCGGTCTAATGTCTCTACTCTTCGCCGTGACATTCATGATGATTGCCTTTAGTGCCACAGTGTATCTTGTGTTCACAGAGGATCATCACCGGATTTTCTATCCAACTGCTGCATTGTCCTGCATATCAGTGATCTTTTTTGCCTACTTGCAGCTGCCTTCAGTAGTAAATATGATCAAATCCACATATGGCCACAACATCTTAAAGCAGGCCAAAAAGATGAAGTCAAATAACTCTGAATTTATGCTTAGTTTGAAGTCAAGTAACTCTGAATCTATGCTTATTTTATAAGAATTATTTCTCTATTGTATTCCCTTTAAGTGATTGTTCTCTTACACGAGTATTCTATGAATTTTAGTTTTTTTTTTAAATTAAGATTGTTTTGATAGTACGTCCAAGTATCATTAAATTCTCATCGCGTTTTCTCGCAAGAAAAAGTAAAGAATGCCATGACAATTATCTATTTTCCAAAACTTTTTGGAGTACAACTATAAGGTTCATCATTGGAGTGTTTGTTATTTGTTGTTGTTCTTGATCATTGTTATGACGTACATTGCAAGATCATTTATTTGTTGTGTTCTTGATCATTTATTTCTATCTTAAATTCTTGAGTGCCCGCATTAAACAATATACCTATTCCTACTACACCATTTTTCGGTGAACCTAGCATTCTTCGTTTCCGCATTCTTGAACTATGATTAGCAGACTAATAAATATACCACTTGCACTTTTCTAAATATACAAAGAAAAAGTTACCGTCATAAAGTCTTAATTTCCATAAAAGTCTTAATTTCTTTTCATGAGGATTGTAAACTTACTTTTATTGGGTAAACCCAAACACCCATGTATCTTAAACTATGTTTTCTTTAAATCTACAGTTTAATGTTATACAAAGCAATTGTTAATGTGTGCATCAACTGTGACACGGGTAAAAATCCTAAACATGTCGGATAAGGCACGATTACACCATTCTCCAACTCTACTTTTTTGTGGTGGTATAGTGCATTGGGGCAGATCACAATTTTTTCTTAAATTTTCTTAAAAATGTGCATATGTTTAATATAAATAAATAAATAAATAAGCTAATTAGCCCAAATTAACCCCCACTGCAATAAGTATTAGTATTATAGCTCCTTAGACTATTCTTATCAGAGTCTCTAAATCATGAGTCTCTATTTTACAATTTAAAGACTTTTAATAAAATAAAGACCTTACTAAAATTATAGTTACTTTTTGAGTTTTTTAAAATTTTCCAGCCACATTGATTTTTGGGTCTTTATTTTAGAGACTCTATTAATTTTTCAACATAATCTAAGTTTGTGCTACTTTTTTGTGTATTTTACTACTTGATTTTTTTTTAATACTAATAAATTCATTTTTTTACGAATATTTCAACCTAAAAATTAATTAATTCCGACAACGATTATATTTTGGTAAATATTATGTCATTAACTACACTCGATTAAATAACATAAAATCTGTTTTTTTTCTTTTTAAAAAAAAATAAGCAATAAATGTTTTTTTTACAAAAAAAACAATCTATTTTTTTTTATAAAAAATATAAATATATATATATATAAACAAAACCCTACCCCCCTTCCCACTTTCATTTCCCTATCTTCTTCACTCCCACCGCCACCACCCCCTCCTTCATTTCCCTATCTTCTTCACTCCCACCGCCGCCACCTCCTCCTTCGAAGTCTTCCTCCCATGGGATCACCACCATCCCACCCCCTCCTCTCCCCACGACATCACCACCCCCACCCCTCCCCACGGCATCACCACTCCCACCCCCACCCCCACCCCCACAACATCACCACCATCCCCTCCCCTCCCCACCCCACCCCACCCCATCCCACGGCATCACCACCCCTACAGCACCCACACACCCCCCATGGCACCCATGAAAGCATACCTTTTTTTTTCTCTCTCAAAATCTGATTTTTCTGTTTTTGTTTCTTTTTTGTTGCTTTGAACTTGAATGTTGAATCAGTATATATGTATATATATACATATATACTAAACGTTGAAGGTGAACGTTGCCAACGTTCACCTTCAACCGCTCTAAAATCTGTGGCCCTCGATTTTTTTTTTTTTTGGAACAAATCAGCCATCTCTGACAGATATGTTGGAGACTCACCTCCTGTTGCTACAGTGAGTCTCCAAATTTGCTTTTTTTTTTGTGTGCAGACTTGCTTCCATTTGTTATCCTAGTCTTTAAAAAAAGGAAATTGGGTCTTCAAATCATCTGGTGTGGTTGAGTTTTTATCTGTTAGAGTGAGTCTCTAAAAAGTGCAATAATTACACTTTGAAGACTCTGGTAAGGATGACCTTATTGAAATAAAACACTAGATTTGCCTGTATTTGGCCAAACAATTTTTTTAACTTTTATTCATTTGTGTCTCAATCTTAATAATGTAAACTTTAAGGACGTCCATAGCTTTAAGACTTTTTATATAAGAGAGACCGTAATGGTCAATTAAAGTGATAAAATACTTTTCTCCTTTAAAAGATAGAACATCAAAAAGTCCATATATTTCACTGTATATAATTTTAGGTAATTATGTATCTCTTGTGCTCCTTTCCTAGTGGCTTTTGTTTTTTTCTTTTCCCCCTAATACAAACCATACACACTACAAGATTTATAAAATCCCAATTGTTTGTTGTGAACAAATCCCTGGCATCATGATTCGTTGCTGGAGCTCCAACAACAGTAGTCGCTAGTATGAAGATCCGATGTTCAGATCAGATGCAAACAAGCTCAGTCTCAATATATACATTAGAGAAGGGGTTCACGTTTGGGTCAAGAGGCTAACGAGCATCCCACCTTCCTGTCGAGCCATTCAAGAAGGGAAAATGCTCTAATAGGAATTCCAACTCATATTCCTCTTGCCAGCCATGCTGCTTAAGGTAGGTGTGAACACTTTCCTCCACTTTGAAAATAGAATGGAGAGAGGGCTCAGCTTGCTCGTTCTTGGCAATATGAGGAAAAAGTTTATGCTCTTCCGACATAAGACAAGATTCAGTGATCTCAAGGATGAAAAGGCTTCATTTCTTCATTTTCTTCTTCCAAGCCTTTCTTAGCACATAGTTATTTACGGAATCTCAAATCTCTCTTGACGCATAGAATTTTGGTTGTATATAGGTTGATTAGAGGTTCGACTTCCTTCTATAACGAATATGCGCATGTATACAGCCAGTTGAAAGCGGATACGTGACATCTTCTCAATCACAAAATGGATTAATGACAGGACTATACTAGACTCAAGGGCAGAGCCAGGCACCGGGGGTCAGGGTAAGCGGGGGTCAGAGTAAGCACCTGGTGTTTAGTTTCGCCTCTCACAATATTCACGTCTTAATCTCAATCTACTTCCCTCTAACTAAAATTTTACAGAATATAAAAAAATATTCATTCCATGTGGTTATGATCGGTTATGATAGCGCAATCCAAGACAATTGATTGATTCAAGAAAAACGTAATGCATAATACGAAGGCTATATTTTTTTTTTTGGGTTGAAATAGGGAGTCTCATATACATAATATGAAGGCTACTTTTTTTTTTGGTTAAAAGTAGTAAATATCCTAATAAGGCACTATAGCTAATTAGATATGCAAGCTACTAAATAAAATTATCACATATGCAAAACTTATTAAAAAATTCTAAAAAACAATAAGCTTTGTCATAGTAACATTGCACTCAAAAAACATTAAAATATTAAAAAAAAAAAAAATTTGAGTGCAATGTGACTTTGCAAGTTGAATATGTAAGCATCGCGTTGATGCTTACGTATTTCACCATTCTTTTTTTTTATTATTTGGTCCGTTTGTTAGCTACTTATTTCACCATTCTTGACTCAAATGATAAAAGATAAGAGTCGGACCATATGTAGTATATGTATGACTAATTAAGTCTTCTGCTTCTTTCTTGATGCAGCAAATGAACCAACCTGGAAACAGCCCCTCTACGAAGCCATTCCGCAAGGGAACTGGGAGGCGATTGAACAAATTCTTGAAACAGCACCAGAGGCACTCAATGCACCACTTGCAGAGGGAAAAGATACGCCTCTTATGGTAGCCGTCAAAGAAAATCTTGGGATACCTCTTATACACAAGTTGGTTCATTTGACGCCATCGGAAGGACTAGCTGTGACAAATGCTTCTGGTGTGACCGCCTTACATATGGCTGCAGCAGCTGAAAATCTTCCAGTAGCTAACCTATTGATATCAAAAAATCGTGAATTGGCAAATATTCGCGAAAATCACAAATATTTGCCTATCCACTTTGCGGCTGGACGAACGCTAAGGCAGCTGGTTTTTTATCTGCACAGTGTTACCAGAGTGGAGGAGGAATTGAACCCAGATGAAGATCCGGAAGAAGATCTTATCATGTGTGCAGTAAGTTCTAAAATGTATGGTGAGTGCACTCTGTAAGCTTTTATTTAGGATCATATTATGCATCATGTAAATATATTTAAAAAGAGAATGTTAAAAATACTATGTTGAACAGGGCTATCTGTGCTAATTGGTCTTTGGTGAATAGAAACCTTGTCTACAACTTCTGCTGATTCCCTTCAGGGATACTGATCGTACATTTTTCTGAAGTTGCTTACCTAGCCAAAAACAAAAACAAAAACAAAAAAAGAGAAAAAAAAAGCTTAATGGAGAAGACATATTACCTTGTGCAATTGAAACATTAAAACTTTAGAATGTACCAAATAATTTTGACGCAAACTTGACTAGAAGCCTTTTGAAAATGTCTTAAGGCTTGTGTAAAAGAAGTTTCTTGGTTATGGCACTTGAGATTTGGGCACATAAATTTTGAAAATCTTTCTTTAATGTCAAGAAAGAATATGGTGCATGGATTGCCTTTCATCAATCATCCGGAACAGATTTGTGAGGGATGTCTTTTTGGAAAACAAGCTAGAAAAAGTTTTCCAAACGAGGCTACATCAAGAGCAACGAGGCCACTAGAATTTGTCCATACTGATATTTGCGGGCCAATTAATCCTTGCTCCTATGGTAAAAATAAATATTTTATCCTTTTTATTGACGATTATAGCCGTAGGACTTGGGTTTATTTTTTAAAAGAAAAATCTGAAGCTTTTTACAAGTTCAAGAAATTTAAAGCTCTTGCTGAAAAAGAAAGTGGTTGGGAGATCAAGGCCTTGAGATCTGATAGAGGTGGAGAATTCACATCAAGAGAATTCAACAATTTTTGTGAAGAGAATGGCATTCGACGCCCTTTGACAGCTCCTCGATCACCTCAACAGAATGGAGTTGCTGAGAGAAAAAATAGAGTTGTTCTTGAGATGGTTCGAAGCATGTTAAAATCTAGAAGTATGCCTAAAGAATTTTGGGCTGAAGCAGTTGATTGTGCAGTTTATCTATTGAATCGTTGTGTCACAAAGAGTCTCTCTAACAAGACACCATTAGAAGCATGGAGTGGAAGAAAGCCAACAATCAAGCACTTAAGGGTTTTTGGAAGCATTGCTTATGCTCATGTTCCTGATCAAAATCGAATCAAGCTTGATGACAAAAGCCAAAAGCTAGTTTTCATTGGGTATGAAAAGAGTTCCAAAGCATACAAGCTCTACAATCCTACTAATGGGAGAATTGTTGTGAGTAGAGATGTCCTATTTGATGAAGAAGCTGAATGGGATTGGAATGTCAAAGAGCAAAAAGAATACAAATTCTTACCCATACAAGAGCAAGAAGTAGAAGTCAATGAAGACTCTATATCTCCAAATCCATCTCCAACTCCAACTCAAACTCCATCTCCATATCAAGCTCCAACTTCATCTCAAGGAGACATAACTTCAACAAGTTCAAGTTCGCATGAAAAGACCCCCCGTTTCAGAAGCTTGGATGAAATTTATGAGGTAACTCGAAATTTAAATGATGAACTGACTCTCTTTTGTCTACTTGCTGATTGTGAACCAATAAGCTTTGAGGAAGCTAATGAGAATGAAAGATGGAGACAAGCCATGGATGAAGAAATCAAGGCAATAAAGAAGAATGACACTTGAGAGCTTGCAACTTTACCCAAAGGCCACAAAGTCATTGGAGTAAAGTGGGTTTACAAGATAAATAAGAATGCTAAAGGTGAAGTTGAAAGGTACAAGGCAAGACTAGTTGCAAAAGGCTATAGTCAACGAGCTGGCATTGACTATGATAAGGTATTTGCTCCTGTTGCACGCTTGGAAACTATAAGATTTATCATATCTCTAGCAGCCCAACACAGATGGAAGATTTATCAATTGGATGTTAAATCTGCATTCCTGAATGGTTTTCTTGATGAAGAGGTATATATTCAACAACCATTAGGCTATGTGGAGAAAGGGTGTGAAAATAAAATTTTAAAGTTGAAGAAAGCTCTTTATGGCCTAAAACAAGCTCCAAGAGCTTGGTATAGTAGAATTGATGAATATTTCCGTCATAATAATTTCTCCAAGTGTTCGCTCGAGCATACTCTCTATACCAAACATGAGAATGGCGATGTGTTGATTGTTTGCTTGTATGTGGATGACTTAATTTTTACTGGCAACAATCCAAATTTATTTGAAGATTTCAAGAGGACAATGGAAAGAGAATTTGAGATGACTGATATTGGACTCATGTCTTATTATCTTGGAATTCAAGTGAAGCAAACAGATGAAGGAATATTTGTTTCTCAAGAAGGCTATGCAAGGGAAATTCTCAAGAAATTCAAGATGGAAAATTGTCAACCTGTTAACACCCCTATTAAATGTGGAGTACAATTGTCAAAGGTTGATGAAGAAGAACATGTAAATCCAACATTTTTCAAGAGCCTGGTTGGAAACTTGAGATACTTGACCTGTACAAGACCAGATATTCTTTTTGGTGTAGGACTTGTGAGTCGCTTTATGGAGTCCCCTACTAATACACATCTGAAGACTGCCAAAAGAATACTTCGCTACATCAAAGGAACTGTTGATTATGGACTTTTATACTCCCACTCAGAGGATTTCAAACTTGTGGGGTATAGTGACAGCAATTGGGCTGGTGATTTTGATGATCAAAAGAGTACTAGTGGATATCTTTTCTTCATGGGAGATACAACATTCACTTGGAGTTCCAAAAAGCAACCCATTGTCACACTTTCTACATGTGAAGCTGAATATGTAGCTGCTACTTCATGTGTTTGTCATGCTCTATGGTTAAGGAATTTGATGAAAGAACTTAAGATGCATCAAGAAGAGCCAGTAGAGATCTATGTTGATAACAAGTCTGCAATTGCCTTAGCCAAGAATCCAGTATTTCATGAAAGAAGCAAGCACATTGACACACGTTACCATTTCATCAGAGAATGCATCACAAGGAAGGAAGTAAAGATAGAGTATGTGAAGTCTCAAGATCAAGTTGCAGACATTCTTACAAATCCACTCAAGAGTGACGTGTTTATGAAGCTTAGAGCTTTGCTCGGAGTTACGAGAGTCAAATCAAGTTTAAGGGGGAATGTTAGAAGATAAACTTGATTTGGATTAGGACTCTATTAAATAAGTTCTAGTTAGATTTAAATTGTTTTTGACTAGATATATAGTATTTCCTAGTGGGTAATGGTTTCCTAGAACCATATCCTAATTGACATCTATTTTTTGTGAATCTATAAATAGGGGTCAGTCCTTTCAATTGTAGTCATACCAAATACATACCAAATATTAGAGTAATAAAGATTTTGTTTAGAGTCTCCATATTATTTCTCTCTACGATAAAATAGCCTCTTCTATATTCCAACAGGCTCTGTTTGTTTGTCATAAAATAACTTGCTAGTGAAAAATATTTTTAGGAAAAAATATTTTTCTAAAAAATATAATATTTTTTGGTGTTTGTTTGATTATCACACTAAAAAATATTTTATGGTGTTTGAATGTAATAGTGAAAAAATGATTAAAATTACTAATTTATTAATATACTAATAAATCTTAAAATAATTAATTAATTAATTAAAAATTTAACTAATACATAAGAAATAAATTATCAATTAATAATAATTAATCGAAACAATTAATTAGTTAGTTAATTAATAATTAGTAATTAATATTAAATTTTAGATTATAAATTTGATTAATTTATTAGTCATTAAGTTAACATTAATTAATTTTATTATTAATTAATTAATTTTTATAACTAAATTAATTATTTTTTATTTAATAATAATTAATTAAATATGTAACGTGAGTGTGGTGGGGTCGGGGGTGGGGGTTGGGTTGGGGTGGATAAAGGTGGGGTAAAATGAGTGAAAAATATTTTCCTCTCCCAAAGAATATGAAAATATTTTTCACTCATTTCACCTAAATATTTTTCTTCGACCAAAAATTATTATTTTTCACAAAAATATTTTACAGCAAACAAAAAAAATTATGTGGACCTAGCTAGTTAACAAGCCAACACTTTGACATTTGTAAATAAACGATTGTGAAGTTCCGAGTGATTTGGATCTATAACTCTTCAGTCTTATCTCCAAATCAACAAACCTGAGTATGTGCGTTGTGAGTTTGCGTGAGTGAGAGTGGGACCAAGATTATACAGTACTCTTTCAATCAATTTTACCTATAACAGATTTAATTAGAAATGACTTTTCACGAAACTACTAACTCTAGTAAGCTATATCATGATGAAGAGATATAATGGGCACATTAATTCTACCAAGTGTATTATAATATAGTGTCATAATATAGGTCACTTCAATATTATATTAGATATAT
Organism: Ehretia macrophylla; assembly: GCA_037974665.1. Classification (NCBI taxonomy): domain Eukaryota; kingdom Viridiplantae; phylum Streptophyta; class Magnoliopsida; order Boraginales; family Ehretiaceae; genus Ehretia; species Ehretia macrophylla. The sequence goes on from CM075776.1 coordinate 36,059,868, forward strand.
GTTCTCTTCACATTTCTCTTTATCTTTTCATGAATTGACTAACACATCTTAATATAAAAAATTACACAAGATACACGACTTTAATCACTGAACCACTACTATTTTATTTTTTTTTTGCTAGATAAGCAAACGATTGTATTAAAACAAAAACATGAACAACAAGAGATACAAACAAGAATTAACAGGTCAATCACAAGTGATTGAGCCAGAACCTATCTAAGCATAAGACTATCATCAAGTCTCCAAGTTCTACAAATTGCACTGTTCAAAAGACAATATCTAAATCGTTTGGTTTTGAACATTCTATTTCTCACATCATAATATATGCGATCAAAAATTTGCTCCTCCGTAGAAGCACCTCTGTGGTGGACTCTGTAGTTTCTTTCCTTCCAAACATGAAAAATGCTCGCACTAAACAACAACCTTATCATAATGAGTTGTAAAGTGTTTGAACTACTATGACGAGCGATCCAATTAGTGATGAGGTCCCAGCTATGTGGGAGTTTACTGCACTTCAAAAGAGAAATACCTTTTTTCCAAAGGCGACGAGTAAATCCACAGTCGAAAAAAAGGTGATCCCTAGTTTCCAATGAGTGGTAACAGAAAACACAGTGGGGGTCAACATTAAGTCCCCAGCTAAAAAGTCTGAAAAATGTAGGGAGCCTATCAAGCCAAGCAAGCCAAGCGCAAAACGCATGTTTAGGGACATGGCCAGTGTACCAAATATTGCAGTTCCATTGAGCAGGCGGGTGTTTAATTCGAATAGTATTCCAAGCAGTAGAAAAAGAGAACTTTCCCGTGGAAGCATCACTCCATTCAATCCTGTCAGTTTTACTGACATCTGGCACAAGGGAACCAATATTCAAAGCCACAATGTCGAAGAGGGGATCATTTGTAGGCCAAGTCCAAACATTATCCTGAATATAGTCAGCAACCTTAGCTTGAATGTTATGTCCACAGTTACAGATAGTCAACTTACTAAAGTAATCCACAAGGACACCCAAGGGGTGCCAAGGGTCAAGCCAAAAGTAAGTCCCATCATTTAGCTTTAATTTTGTGATAATAACTGAAACAAGGCCCTTACATTTTACCGAATGTCATGAGTGTGTAAGAAACATATCCAATGTGGCCTTTACGATCACATAAAAGAAGGATAATGATTCTGAGCCCTTGTCGAGAAAATTTTTATCCAGTTTTGACCTATCTGAGTCTTTCTTTTGGCATGCTAGCTAGATTTCGCCCCCTTTTTGCTTCAGCAGAATCCAAGGTTGGCATGGAAGCGTGCCTCTCCATTGAGAATTTTGGCTGAAGAACCTTCTGCCTTTAGAAGTGGAACTCGATTTAATAAGTTGCAGTCCCTGATATATTCCTGTTAGTTTCTTTTCTCTCTCTTCAATAGATCATACTCATAATTTTCCACCATGTTTTGCTAGTTGGTTTCAGAAAAAAAGAAAAAGAAAAACCGTGTTGAAATGTTCAGCCGAGTGGGTTTCACGACTTTGGGTTAGAGGAATTGCAAAGTTTTTCCTTAACTACATTCAGAACCCACAAAAGTTCAAATAACTTTTGTACTTTTGATATTAGAGTTAAAATGTACAAAATTAAGAAAATTAGATACACCTTGTTAAATCAGACCATTAGTAGAGTTTAAGATATCAATGAACACCATTTTTTTGTAAATGTAAATCAAACATATGTAAATATTTTTGAATACTTATAATATATTTTTCGCTTCCGGCAACAACAAAAAAAAAAAGTTCAAATAACAATTGAACATAAGCCCATGAGGTGCATGCTTAATTCCAATACAATGGGTTTTCTATGAACAAAAAATAAATAGATAAATAAACAGAATTCAATTGTTGTGCAACATGTGTCCACATAGGAGGGGCCTCCTCCCGGTTAGGAGTGAAGCACCTGTGAGAACAAAACATGAACCAGTACCACGAACAAAACATAAAAAGGGTTGATTTATTATTATTTTTTAATACCGACTAAGATTGACTTAACAGCACCATCCTTAGCGTTTAAGAAAAGACTAGGGTGTAAACCAACTTAATAACCTCTTTCAAATTGCTGACATTTTATAGCGTATAAAGTAAAATCCCATTTACTCCCATAAGTTTTTACCTAAATTTTCCCATAAACTTTTTATTTTACCAAAACTCTCCCATGATATTATAATCTATCAAACAAATTAAAGACTTAAAATTGATGGCATTTCTGTCTTTTCCATTTAACGTTTTTCAAACAGAAATTACCAAAAAATTACCCACTCCCTCTCTCTCTCTCTTTAAACTGATCATATACATTTACCTATGAAGTGTGAGGATGAAAAGAGCTCCATATATAGATTAAACTGAGCCAACAATGTGGTCTAGATATCGTTCTGTAAATTTCTTTTCTTAAAAGAAGTAAAGATCATAGATTGATCTGGTGCAACAGGTTTCTCCTTCCAGAATAATTACTTCTCTTACCTTGACATTTACTATTCAAATCCGAAAACAGCAAAGACATTTTAGCATAATTAGAATTAGTTTTTTCATTGTTGTGTATTATTCATCTTTTAGGTATCCCCATGACGTCCACAAATCTTCTTGAGGACTTAGAACGGGAAGGAGTGGTGAAACCAGCTATTCCTTCTGAATTCCAATTTCAGAGGCTGCGTTACATGGCTCAATTCTCAAGAGGCAAGATTCGTATTCATCTAGCTATATGTCTTTCTTCACCTCACCTCTATGTCTTTCTCCACCACCATTATTGTGCATTAAAAGGATTTTGGCTCGTTTCTCTTCCCTTAACTAGTGGCAATAGTTGTAGACTTTTTTCTGATGGTGATGATGACAACCATGGAGATTAGTAAGAAATTGTTTAATTATGAGCTATCACTAATTGGGATGTTTTGTTATTTTAAAAAAATGTGTTAATGTTGACTAGTAAAGCCAAATACATAATTTATAATGATCTATTCCAATTAGGCCTAGTTAGGTCCATCTCATTAATATTATTTTTATTAGCCGTATGATATGTAAGTGTAGAGCTTGTTTTAATATTAGAATTGCTTGATGAGGCCCAATAAAGATTCTACCAAGTTCTTCTCTACCTTTCTATGGAATTCCGTATTTAACAATTAGTAGGGTCTAGTAACCGCTTCCAGCATTCGGTTTCTCCATTGTTGACAAGCTTCATTTTAATTTTCTTTGCAGTGTACCAAAAACTATGTAAAGTACTTGGGAAATTCCTGGAAATGTTGGGTGAGTCAAGCTTCCTGAGACAGTTAAACGCATTCATTGAAACTATATCTATGTCTATATCTAAGCATGAAGTTTCTAAGTCGCATGGGAACTACCAAATGTCTCTTTTCGATTCTTGCCATTTAAACTAGGGAGAATTACACTAGAGGGCCCCATTGTTTTACTTTTTTTCAAATTAGTCTTCATTATTTTCAATGATTCAAATCAATCCCCAATGTTTTTAAAAGTGTCAAATTAGTTCTTTCTGTTAAATATTTAAATGAAAATATATAAAATGACTAAAATACTCTTAAAAATTAAATTACTAAATTACTCATCTCACCCCACCCTCATCCCCATCCCCATGAAATTGAAATTTTTTACAAGTTTAGGGACTAAATTGGATTTATTTGTAAATTTTGGGGACTAAGTTTAATTTATTTTGTAAAATTTGAGGACTAAATTGAGTTTATTTCTAAACTTTGGGGCTAAATGAAATTTTATAAAGATATTATATTATTTTTACCATTTTAGCCCTATATTACTATTAATTGTCATTAAATTTAACACCAATTTTTTATGTCAAGACTAAATTGACACTTTTTTGTAAAGGGCACTGATATAAAATTTTATGGAAACAATGAGTACTGATTTGAACCATTTAAAATAACGGTGAATAATTTGAAAAAAGAAAGTGTAACAATGGGGACTAATTTGAAAAAAAAAAAGTGTAACAATGAGGACTATTAATGCTATTTTCCCTTTAAAGTTACAATCTAAAGGGTCACGCATCGACCATGTTTGATTGTGTTTGGAGTTGTTTGTTCACTTTTGCAGTGGGATAACTCCGTCGCATTTACCCCTTAAGATCAATTTCTAAAGTACAATTTTAGCAGAATCAATGTATATATGTAATTATTATATTAGTTCTGGCATCAATTTCAGGAAGTAGTTTAGCTTCAGGAATTAATGAATTAATTTGGTTCTCATGTAGGTTTTACTTGGTCAATACACTTTATATATAGGTTCTCACTGTATATAAAATACACACCAATATTTAGAGAATTTTCTCCCAATCCTCTTTTTTTTTTTATTTAAAGACAAATCTAACAAATTTCCTATTTTTTATCTATAATAAATAACAAAATTAATACATATCTACTTTTATAAACTCTTTACTTTAATTTTATTTCAATAATACTCTATATTTCAAACTCTCTGTCTCTTTCTTTCCACTTTTCCTTTCTCACTTTCCCTTTGCTTTTCAGCCATCAACCTTGACTTTACTTCTTTCCCACTTTCTCTTTCTTTTTCAGCCACCATCTTTGACTTTGGTGCTCTGCTTTGTTGATGGTTTGACAGAAAAAAAAAAAAAAAAGAGAGTAGCAAACATGATTTCACTCGCTTATTGCAGCGAGCAAATGGAACCAAATGACGAGATTAAACGGCTAGCTTGTTAGAATATATAAATTGACTTTTTACTTTTATTAAAAAAATTCAAGTAGAGAGTTTGTTGGATTTATAGGGACAATTAAAAAACATTTTGTCGCCATGTAAATACCTAGGGCGACATATAGGGGCAACCAAAAACACTTTGTCGCCAAAACCTTTGTCACCAAATTGCCGTTTTGTCTCATTCTGGTTGCAAAAACAAAACAAATATAAAATAAAACTTTTTTATATTTCGTAGTCCTTTGTCGCAAAAACCCTATTTTTGAAAAAAAAAGATAATATATTATTAGTTAATTTTTATAATTAATAATTTTATTTAATATTTTGTTAATTTTTTATTAATTATTTACTTTTGTCTCCATCTATTAGCCAAATTTTCGTCACCACTAGGTAGCCCATATTTTTTAATTTTTTTTATTATTTATTTATTTTGGTCTCCGTGTGATAGCCAAAGTTTTGTTGGCACTAGGTAGTCAATATTTTTATTTTGTTTATTTTTATTTATTTATTTTCATCTTCGTGTGGTAGCCAAATTTTGTAGCCACATCGTAGACAAAGTTTCATCGCCTTTTTGTCGCTAAAATTTGGTAGCCTTATTGTAGCCAATATTTCATCACCGCTTTGTAGCCAAATATCATATCGTAGCCAACTATTCACCTCCACATGGTAATCACATTTTTGTCGCTATTGTGTCGTCACACAATTCTTTTTAAAAAAATTAAAATTAAATTCAATATTTACAAAAACAAAATTAATTTAATGTATGCATAAATTAATATTTAAAACATCTACAAAATATATTTCATAATATTGATTTTAGAATTTTGTTTAAAAACCTAAAATCTACTAATTATTGTGATGGTCTAGATCAGTGGGTGGGTGGTTGTCTCGCATCCTAGCGATCCCATCTTGCAAGTTCATAACGATATTCAGCATATTAATGGGCTATGGTATTCAAAAAGCTATTTTTTCAATATGGGTCACACATGATACAGAGATTTAGGTGCAATTGGTCTATTAGAATGAATTTGGACAGGAAAAAAATAGAATTGAGAATGGTATAAACTTGAAAATAAGAATGACTTGCATGGTATGCTCTACGAATGAAGATAGAAACGGATATATTAATACCGAACTCATATTTGGTAGTCAGTATAAAATAGTAATGTGAATAACTTGTATAATATGATAGAATTGTCATCTTATTATTATAGTATTAAAAATAAGAATAAAAATGAACATAACCATATATAACATAAACATAATAAACATAATAAATAATAGTAATAACAATAGTTATTATGATAATAATAATATCAATAAAAAAAAATGATGAGTTGGTGTGAATGATTCCACATTGAAGAAAGAATCGAATGTTCATTGATCAAATCATTCACTCCATAATTTGATAGATCATTTGAAGAACCGATTAATCGAACAAGAATAAAGATAGAATCATGTTCAACATGTCAATACTGGAAACGTCAATAGGTCCTTAATTTCTTTCTCCTCTTTCACCAGTGAGTGGTGATTTTCTTTTCGTTTTTTTTTTTTCTAGGTAGGCACCTCTTGGATTCAGAGTTTGTTCTAAGAGTTGATATACGTGAGTTCTTGATTGTCTTCCTCCTAGTCTTGTTACTTGTTGGGGGAATAATAAATGTTATTATTGTTACTATCTTCATTGTTTTATTATTATTATTATTGTTGTTGTTGTTGTTGCAAAAGAAACTATGTATAACAGTTATATTTTTTTTTTATTAGGGTATGTTAGTCATTTGAGAAATAAGTTTATTCCCAATTACATGGAAATAGGCTAATCTCATGTGTTTATTCTAAAATGGCTAATCTCATATACAGGGCAACGAGATTAACTTGGGGTTGAAATTTCCAAGTTTATTCTTTCATAGCAAGATATATAGTGAATTCCTAAATTGACACTCACAAGTTTCCTATGTTCTTAAAAAAAAATTTAAAAAAAGCAGTTTACTTGCGTCCCCCCTTAGAAGCTGCTGATCAGTTTTGTCCTCTGACGACTAAATTTGGCTCAGGGGCTGGAGAGACTATTGGCGCCTTCACACCGAAATTACCCGAACAAAGATGGAAAAACGACGTTAATGATATTTGACGAAGAGCACAAGGACTCATTTGAATACGAAAGCAAATGGATACTGGGTATGGCGAAATCATGCATAGTAGGAGGAGCGCTCATTGCTGCAGTGGTGTTTGCTGCTGCGATTACAATACCTGGGGGAAACAACAAGGACGATGGTTTCCCAATTTTCACCAAAGCAAGAGCTTTCCAAGTATTTTTCGTTGCAGATGTGTTTGCTCTCGTCTCTTCCATCACTGCTGTGCTGACCTTCTTGTCCATTTTCACCGCCCGTTATTCGGTGAATGATTATCTTTATGCAATTCCCAACAGACTGATAATTGGTCTAATATCACTTCTACTCTCTGTGGCATCCATGATGATTGCCTTTGCTGCCATAGTGTATCTTGTGCTTGCCGAGGTCAATGATTGGATTATCATTCCAATTGTTGTCGTGGCCTGCATACCAGTTATCTTCTTTGCCTATTTACAGCTGCCATTGCTGTTAAATATGATCAAAACCACATATGGACCCAGCATCTTTAAGTAAGAGACTTCACACAACTCTCGAGTACTAAAACCTCTTCTCTACACCTTTGAGATCTTCTTTCCTGCTCAATTGTTCTCTGTGTTCAAATTCATGACAGAACCATAGAAGTTGAGGTTGAACTTTTTCTATGGTCTGTCAGCATAACAAGGATAAACCATGCTGTATGGAATGTTTTTATGTTTTAGGAGTACAACATTTGATAAACCATGTTGTATAATATTTTTCTCTCTGTCTTGATGTCTTACTTTTGCTGGTAACTTAGCATTTCTTTCTTCTCTTCTGTATCACTTTGCATACAAAGATTTAGGGTATATGATCTGCCTAACATATAAAATCCTAATTTAGTTAATGTCAAAGTTTGGCTGGCCGGCCAGCAAAGTCGAACCCGACAAATAATTGCTTTAGCAGTATAGTTTTTTTTGTTTTTTTTAGGGTCAAATAATAATAATTTCTATTAAAGGACCATAAGTACAAGAGGGAGCGATAGACCCAATAATACTGAATCAACGAGCAGTGCTGCAGTATCGTCTCCGCCACTACCACAGATGGATGAAGGCGAAATTGTCGAACATATCGAATCAACGAGCAATCCCGCACCATGGCAGATTGCTGAGAATGTTTCTGAGGATGGTGAGTAACTCAAATGAATATGTAGCGTTTAATTGTTAAGGCTAAATCACTTAGAAACAAAAAGACTACTACGTTCTGTATGGTCATTTTGTTTTGTATTGTCTGCTGATTCTTTCTTGAAACACACACCACAGCAAATGAACCAAGCTGGCGTTGGCCTCTCTATAATGCCTTACAGCGAGGTGACTGGAAAGCCATCGAAGAAATTCTAGACATAGCACCAGAGGCAATCAATGGTCCTGTTGGAGAATACAAAGATACGCCACTGGTTGTAGCCATTAGAGAGGGGCTGGGGATGCCTATTACACAGAAATTGGTTGATCGATCGACACCGGACGGACTGGCTGTTGTCGACTCTTATGGTCAGTCTGTGCTACATACGGCTACATTAAATGGCGATCTTCCACTTGCCAAGCTGTTAATAGCGAAGAATCCTGAATTGCCTAATATTCGTGACACAAACAACTTGTTACCTCTCCAATTGGCTGCTACACAAGGACTAAAGGAGATGCCTTTTATATGCACAATGTTACGAGGGTAGATGAGCACTTTAATATAGATCAAACTAGAGATGACCACGATATTCTCAGTGAAGCAATTACTTCTGGGATGTATGGTAAGAGTACTTGCGAGAATCTGTAAATATGGGAATTTGTTGGAAAATTCTAACAGGAGAGTCCTTTTTCCTTTTGTCATGCTAGATTTCGCTCTGCATTTAATTCAGCGAAATCCGAGGTTGGCATGTCGGCGTCCTTTTCCGTTGGAACTTTTGATTATGCAAATACGCCTTTCCAAGCGGAACCCCATTAAACCTTGGTAAGTTTCTTCTTCAATTCTTATAATGTTTGTTAACAAGCTTTGTCTCGTCTGAAGCGTCCTCCAACAACATATATATATATATATATATATATATATATATATAAGAATTCACTCAACAGTTTATCTATTTCATTTCCTGAAAAACAGGGATTCGCTAAACTAATTTTCAGCTTCTCACCCATTCACTAAACTCATTCGCTTAGGTCGCAATTATTATCTTAGAGTGATTCTGGACAGAAACATTAATGAACTAAGGAATAGAATGACCTTATGAATGGAATGAATTTGGAAAATGACATGTGATTCTTGGTATGCTATAAGAATAAATATATGAATTGATATACATGTTTGGTAGTTAGCAATAATAAGAATGATTTATATAAAATGACAAGAATACCATTTTGTTGATATAGATATATTATTTTCTGGAGAATAAAAATAAGCATCATATTAATAATAATGCTTCGTCTAAGGTATATTATTATTATTATATTTTTTTTATTATATTTATTGTATAATAATAATAATATTATTGAAATATCTGTTATTAAATTTATATTATAATTTTTAGTATTATTATAATTATTACTATTATTATTACTACTTATATATATTTATTATATCATATATTATTGTATATCTTTATTATATTGTTATATTTTTATATTTATATTATTATTATTATTATTATTATTATTATTATTATTATTATTATTATTATTATTTCTTATATATATTTATTATATCATATATTATTGTATATCTTTATTATATTGTTATATTTTTATATTATTATTATTATTATTATTATTATTATTATTATTATTATTATTTCTTATATATATTTATTATATCATATATTATTGTATATCTTTATTATATTGTTATATTTTTATATTTATATTATTATTATTTTTATTATTATTTACACTAATATAATATATTACAATAATAATAGCTATTCGTATTTTTTCCTCTTTTTTTAAAAAAAAATTGTACCCCCACCCCCATGAAATTCGAATCATGGTGTCGCAACTTTCAGGGAGAGTAATTTACTACTAGGCTACTCCTGGATCTCTATTAGTTATTTTTATTATTATTTACTACTATTCGTATTTATTATATTATTATTTTATATTAGATTATATATTTTTTATATTATATATATATATATATATATATATATATATATTATTTTTTATGTTTGTTATTATTAATTTTATTCATATTATAGATTATTATCCATATTATTTTAATTTATTTTATTACCATCATATTGATTTTCATTATTTTATATATATTATTTAGAGTTATTAGCATTATTCCTATATGTTATTATAATTTATTATATTATTAATTTTGTTATACCATATTATTATTAATTATTTTTATTTTTATATCTTGTTAAAAATTTTTATATTTATTATTATATTATTATATTAATATAGTGAATAATAGTAAATAATATATGATAATAGTAATAACTATATTAATGATAATTATATTATTAATAATAATATCTTTTGTAAACTATGCAATATGTTCTTTAAGGGTATTTTGGTCACTTGAGTAATATGATCATTCCAAAGTACACGAAAATGGGCTATTCCTATGTCTTTTATCAGGAGAGGGTATTCATAAATCGTGAGAATGGAATTGTCGAGGAAATAGAATTTTCAAGTTCATTCTTTTATGCCAAGCGTGAAAATTGAAATAGAACTATGAATACTATTTCATTCTCACATATTAATTGCCACCTTAATATAAAATTATTGAAAAAGTATGGAAAATTATTTCGGTTCCATAAAACACTAGGATAACAATTAGTACATTGGAATGAACTTGAGTATGAATGAAATACGTTAAGTAATGGATCGGAATAGAACTACGAGTGGAATGAACTTGTGAATGTGAATGTGAATGACATGCTTGGTATGCTCTAGAAATGAAGATAGAAATGATTGTATTGATTCTAAACCCACGTTTATTTTATTATTATATATATCATTAGTATTATTATAATAATAATATTATGATTATTATTCATATTATTATTATATTTATTATCGTTATTTTATATTATTATTAGATTATATATTACCATAATACATAAATGTCTTTTCCTCTTGTCCCCTTTCTTTTCCTTTCCTTTGTCCTCCTCTTTTTCCTTTTCCCTCTTCTATTTCTTCGTTCCCCTTAATTTGCATGCATATATAGCAAATGAGCATTTCACTTCAATCTGTGGTCGAGGAAGGTCTATTTTCTTTATCTAAATGAAATGACCTTTTAAGGATGACTATAGAGCAGGTCATGGCGAAAGAATAAAGATGAAGTGAAATTAAAATTTTATGAATTAAAAATAAATAATTAACTAATAATTCAATATTTTTTTAATTAATTTAAAAATTATTATTTATTAATTAAATAAAAAAACTAATTAAAATGAATGAATTAACTATTCAAAATAAATTGTTATAAACTAACTAACTAATTAATTATTATTAATATTAATTTATTAGTTCAAAATGAAATTTATTAAATTATTAGTTATTTATTAATTAGTTTATTAATCAATTATATTATTAAATATTAATTATATCTTTATTAATTATTAATTTATTACATCAAAATTAATTATTAATTAAAAATGCATTCAAAGTTGTTTGGGGAGGGGGGAGGGGGGAGGGGGGAGGGAGGGGGAGAACAAGCTAAGAACACATGAAAATATCTAAAATGTGTTTTCGTTTTCTTGTTCTTGAAAACATATTTGAGTTAAAAATGCATTCAAAGGTATTGGGGGTAAGGGAGGGAGAACAAGCTAAGAACACATGAAAATATCTAAAATGTGTTTTTGTTTTCTTGTTCTTGAAAACATATTTTTCTCAAAATAGTTTTTGAAAACAATCATAATAAACAACCCATATTGAACAAGTTTTTTTCGCTTTTTTCTTTTCGAAAATGAAAAAAAAAAAAAAAAACTGATATAAAAAACCCTTCCAAACAGGACCTATGTGGGTTTATTTTACATGTGACAAAGAACATATTTTAAGAAATCATACTTTGCACCCTTAAATATTTATAAAATCTTATTTTCCGCCAAAAGAATTTTTGTATCATAAAAATTCATCTGAGGCACAAATACTGTTTTGCCCTTTGCTTTCATAAGATTTCGGTGATTTGGACTAAATTAATTCACATTTTAGGTGGGAAACGAATTTGGACCTATCTATAATTGATTATCTGAAAAATAGCCTGCTACTAAATTGTATTGTCCTTGTTCCCTAATTATACATGATCAATATTTTACAACATGCCTGATATTTTTTTCGGTCTTTTTCTTTTGTTTCTTAACCCATCTGGAGAAAAAGGTCGGTCGCCAATTCGACAACTGAAATTGTGTGGCTTTTTTGCAAAGTCGTGCACAATTTGACTGCTGGATTGAAGAATTTCTACAGTGCAACTAATAATATAACTGATAAATTGATAGTCCCCACTCCCTCGGTTATTCATATATCGCACATATTACATACATCAAAAGCAAGTGCCATTTTGTTTTTTGTATATAAAAAGCCTAAATATTTGTTTAATGAGCTATTGTTATAGGTGGGAAATTCGGGGAAAATTTTCCGTTAATGCGAAAGCATTCTGATGCACTTGAACTTTTGAGAAGACTTTTAATGGAAATCAGAAAATCGGCCAACGAAGCAGATGCTGTAATAGGCGAGCAATTCCTTTTAGCAGTACAGAATGGAATAGTTGAAGTTGTGGAAGAGATGCTGAAGACATTTCCTGGCGTAATAAAATACGCTGATGGGAATGGGTATGGTGCACTTCAGCTTGCAGCTGCGTATCGTGATGAAAAGATTTTCACTATCCTACGCCAACGAATCGGATCGCATGAAAGACCTCTATTGAACTTAAGAACCCACGATGGAAATAACATCCTTCATTTGGTCGCATACAGGCCACGACAGAACCGACTCGATGCCGGTCCCCGAGTAGTGCTTCGGATGCAACGTGAACTTCGATGGTACAAGGTACGCTCCTTCCAAATTGAATTTCAAATTGAATGTCGTAGTTGACATGTAATGTCTTTTGGAGAAAGAGTAAAAACAAAATATCACTCAAATAAAAGAAAAAGTAAAGAGTAATACTTGATGTCAACCTTATTTCATTACTTTTTTATCATCTCATACTTGACATGCAAAGTTGACAAATCTTTTTATTTCTCTTTCTTCTTTTTTTTTTTTTGGTCGACTTATTTCTCTTTCTTCATAAATTCTTTTTCTCTCTTTTCCTTTTTTAATGTTTTCTCTCTCCTTTTCTCTTTCTTTAGTTTACTCCTAATATAACTTTCTTCATAGTCAGTCACACGCACTGAAAGTTGCAAAAGACCATGAGAAAAACTTTTGTATTTATAATCCCAGATTTCAAAAGAAATTGACCAAGATTGAGAAATTGCAAACAACAATAGAGAAAAATTACATAAAAACGTCTCATTTTTGTTCATTTTAAGCACAAGAAAATGCTTGTAATAAACAAAATTTTGTTCTATTATTTCCACTACAGCATAATTGTACGTGACACTAGTTTATTTGAGGAACCAACAATCATCCACCGAAAATAAAAATAAATAAGGATTAAATTAATTTTATGAATTAATATGTGGGAAGGGAATGGAGAAATCACAATCGGATGAGTGATAAAGAAAGTATTGATAAGTGAACAAACATATTATAGAGTTAAACAAAAGAAAGAGAAAAGGAGAAAGAAAACATTAAGTGAGTGAGAGAGAGAGAGAGAGAGAGAGAGAAAAAAAAGGAAGAGAGAGAAAAATAATTAATAAAGAAAGAGAAATAAAAGATTTGTCAAGTTGGCATGCTAACTATGAGGTGATAAAAATGTGATAAAATAAGAGTGACATCTAATATTACTCAAAAGTAAAATGCACGATAACCCACATATTTTATAGAAGTTGCATATAAAACCCTATTTTTTGAAAAGTCGCATAAAATTCTCTATGATATTTCAAATGTGGCACACTAGCTCCTATTTTAGCTTCTATTAATCTCCGTTAATTTAAATTTACAAAAGACAAAAATAACCTTAGTTAAAAGTTGTAGACCCTAGGAGAATCTACCGTCGAAACCAATTAGCCTCTGTGAATGCTACTAAGAGTCTGTTTGGCCTAGCTTTTTGACACTCAAAAATGTTTCATGTGAGTTTAGAAGCTGATCTCACCTGTTTGGCCTATTTCTAAAAGTGTTTTTAGGTAAAAGTTGAAGCTGAAAAAAGCTGAAAAACAAAAAGCTCCAAATTTGAGCTTTTTAAAATACGCTTTTGTGAAACTGTTTTTATATAATGCGGGAAGCTGTTTTCTTTTTCTTTCTCAAATATACCCCTTCATATTTTTTAAAATACAATATTGCCCTCAAATTTTCTAAAAACTCAATATTGCCCAATATAGGTCAAACAGTCCACGACTTTTGTTCAACAACACTTCTAACCAAAGCTCTACTGCAAAAGCTCTACAGTTCAAAAGCTAAAATTTGACAGCTAGGCCAACAGAGCCTAAATCTTTTGAGAAAAGTCCTAGCGATTCTCAGCTTTCTATGGGTAGGGTATTTGCTGTTTAGGTTGTGTCCTTCCCCCTTGCTCTGGGTTCCTATTTATAACTGGGGTGATCCCTTTCCTAACTCGAGACCTTATTGGATATGGACTCCCTTCTCAAGCCCAAGTTTCAATCAAACTCTGCCACCTAAGCTCAATCCTTCTCCGACTCTACCACTGTATTGTAATCGCATGAGACTCTCTCTAGAGTCCTGATCCAACCCTAAAACCTCCCCTAAGCTCATACTCAAGCCTCATTCTCGCATGGGCCTTGGATTTCGATACAACGCCCACTATCCAGACTCTTGACCCAAGCCTCCAACACCCCTAGACCCAACTTGTGGCCTCTACAAAAGTCAATAACAACCCTAATTTTACCACTTTCACCATTTCTAAAAATATTTTTTACCATTCTTTAAAAGAGAGAGAAGAAAGCCTTGAGAAGAAAGTACATAAATTCCATAAAACACAAATTTCACCTGAAAAAACTTATTTTCAAGTTTAGATAAGGTGTATCTTAGGGTGTTTTTGCACAAATGTTTTTTGTGAAAATTTTACAATTTTTAACAATTTAATTGTCAAATTTGTTTGCATGGGTCTGTGAAAATTGTTTGAGTTTGTCAATATATTAATTTCTTTGCATATGGGCACGTTAGTTTTTAGAGTTTTTTGCATATGGATTTTATGTAATTCTCATTTTCTCTTAGAAATTGTGTTGATAGAGAGCAATTCACACCAATTTTAAAATCAAAGGGGACAATATGCACCCTTTTCCGTATTAGAAGGGCCAATTTGCTCACTTTAATATGATATAAAAAGGTTACTTTATAGTCTTGGCATAATAGAAAACACAATCGCATTATATGCGCGTGAGTCACACTTTTCGTTAAATTAAACAACAAAATAGATGGCGGGGTATTTTGCAACATTCGAAATATCACATGGAGTTTTGCATGACTTTTCAAAATACAAAGTTTTATGTGCAATTTCAATAAAATACAAGGGTGGTTGTGAATTTTACTCATAAAATAAATGATATATAAGTGGGATCAAATTACAGTTTTGAATTCTTTGAATAAAAAAGGTTCTTTGAACATTCTCAACAAAAAGACAAGCAAAAGTAATGTTTTATGTGTCGAAAAGTTAGTGAAACATGTTGGTTAGGATAACTCTAACAATTTCTCTATTTTTTTCCTTACATGTAGGAAATTTGGATCATTTCTATACATTTAAGGATTCCCTATTTCAATTTCACTTCAACAACTTTCTTATTTTAAAATGCAAATGGGTTTTGGTGATAGGTTTAGGGGATTACTTCAGTATCTCCACATGTGGGATGCTGGAATTGGCTCTAAAGATTTTGTTTTATAGAAAAGCTGTTGGAGACCATTTTTCCAGCAACTTTCTTACATGTGGGGAAATAGGTTGGATAGGGTATCTATTGGAGAATGCCTAAGAGGATGTTTGATTTAGCTTAAAAAATAAGTTTGTTTTTGCTAAATTTAAGAAATAAGTTGATTATAGGGTTTATAAGCCAGAAATACTTATTTGATGAGGGAAACAATGTAGATACTTCGGCTTATAAGCCAAATCAGATCTAAGAGTATAGTTCTCTAATAATAGTCTACAACAAAAGTTCTAGAGGGAATCCAGTTATACATTTTAAATGCAAAAAGTAACAAAATCTCTCAATGTTATGCTCAATTTGTCTTTTAATATTAAAATTAAATATGTTACGTAAATTGGGTTAAACTAAGACATTATTTCCAAAAATGAGTAATATCAATCCATATATTTTTTCTTTTGGGTACCCAAGATAGGACACCTAAATTGCACCAGCTTCTTAATATTGGAAAGATCAAAACACTACTACAGAAGTTATTATATAACCAAAAATTTAAGGTCCGAGTATAAGTCACTGTATTTTGGCACAGGGACTGGAGAAATTAGTCCTGCATCAACTGAGAATTCAAAAGAACGACCAAGGAAAAATACCGTTGGAAGTATTTTATGAAGAGCATCAAGACATGGTTGCATCTGAAGCCCAGTGGATGATAAGTATGGCCAATTCATGCATAGTAGGAGGATCGCTCATTGCTGCTGTGGTCTTTGCTGCTGCGATTACAGTACCCGGGGGAAATAAGGACGATGGTGTTCCAAATTTTTCTAAAGAAATAGCTTTCAAAGTCTTTGGCTTGTCAGACATGTTTGCTCTTGTTTCTTCCGTAACTGCTGTGGTGATTTTCTTGTCCATTTTCACAACTCGTCATTCAGTAAATGATTTTCTTTACGCCCTACCCAACAGATTGATAACTGGTCTAATATCTCTGCTCCTCTCCGTGACCTTCATGATGATTGCCTTTAGTGCCACAGCATATCTTGTGTTCGCACAGGAAAACGATGGGAATATCATTCCAATTGCCAGTTTGTGCTGTATACCAGTGGTCTTCTTTGCAAAATTGCAGCTGTCTTCGCTGGTAAATATGATCAAATCCACATATGGCCGCAACATCTTCAAGGAGGAAAATATGGTGGTCTCACGTAATGAGTGAAGATTTGTTCAGAAAAAACATAACCGAACATATTTGTTTGATTTTTAAGGATTCATCTGGCGTTTACCTCTATCAGCTTGTTCTCTGCATCAGTATTAGGAATTTCCAAATAGAAGTGCATGATGATAGATTTTGTTGTGAAAACTCGGATTTATTCTATTATTTACAATACCAAATTCATCATACAATACTGTCACGTGTTATCAAATATTATCTGTGAAGCTAGTATTCCAACCATGATTAGAAAACATTAAATACTAAAATCTCGACTACATCAAATCTTCTAATTATATCAATCTTACTATAATTTAGCAAAACAAATGGAAGCCTTATGATTTCTTAAAAAATAAAATAATAATAAAAAAAAGCCATACGATTTCTGCTCCCAAAAAAAAAAAAAAAAAAAAACAAGTGAGCAATTAATTTATTAACTCGAAAAGTTAAAAACTAGACTCGTTCCAAGCAAGTAGCAAAACCGTTAATCAGTTACTTTATATACCGCAATCACGCTATTTTAAAAACTTTACATTTAAATTTTTTTTTATTTTTTTTATTCTTTTTCAATCCAAAGAAGTCATAAAATTCTTTCGTATCCTTTTCCTTCTTCATTTTTTTCTGTCTCAAAAAGAGAACCTCATTCCTTTTTCTTCCTTTATAATTCTTTGCTCCACATCCCTTCTTTTCTTCCTTTTCCTTTGCAAATTCAAACATAGTGTAATCTTGATACGTCAATTTCCCAAACTAGTCCCTAAGGTTTGGGAATTATCCAAACAAGTCCTCATTAGCTCTAACGGCTGGAAGGGCAAAAACGTCACTTTTCCTTTCTCAAAAAAACAAAGTCAATCAAATGGGTCAAATTCCAACCCCCCCTCCCCCCGCGCAACTCCCAAAAGGGAGACTGAGTTAGTCACACACATAGTGACACAGATGCGTTCTAAACACAATTTGAATATAACTATTAATTCTAATTTCACATGTGTTCTAAATGCAATTTAAATTTACAAACATTCTGTTGTTCATTGAGTTTCACGATCAGTATTAGTGTAAAAATCATTGTCAAGATCAAATTAATTGAATAGAGGCCCTGATTAGAAAATGTTTGATAAATTGGATCTCATATCACTATAAATTTTAGGTTACAAGAGGATTTCCATATTGTTTAGCAATTTCTTGTTTAAACTAAGACCAAATATCGGGGCTTGATCTTAATTAATTATTTTTTACTCCGTCATCTCAATACCAGATTTCATTTTTTATTATCCAAAAACTGATTCAGTTACTATGATTAGTTATAATAATAATAAAAAATGCACACCAACTAACCCATATAATTAATTCTAACCAATAGAGAAGGGAAGAAGAGTTGCATCAAACTTGGCAACTTGCTGGTTCAATTCCTTTTCCTTTCAGCTCCAAAGAACTACTGAGTTTTGAGATTTTTGGGTTTAGAAGAAATCAAAGCTGATTGGTGAAGCCAGGGGATCGATTAAGGAAACTACTCAACATAGGTTAAGTGACGACTTTCAACAATGGCTTCCTTCTATGAACATGTCAAGGCAATTAAATGTTGAAATAATGATTCACGAGCAAGATAAATGTTCGTGTTATAATATAAGAGAGACAAAGTTGCCTTTTTGAGTGAACACTGATCTCAAGTTTTCTTGAAGAGACTGCCAACTTCTCTTTAGGACTTTCTTATTGTATCATGTAAAACTTTTTTTTTATTTTTTATTTTTCAAAACATAAAAACTTGGACAAATTCATTAGTGAAGATTTTGAAGTGTTGCTGCTAATATTTTGCAAAAACCATGGGTAAATTCTTTCATGAAGGTTGTATACTCTTATTAGGGCGAATTCTTATAACATACATACTGCACTCGTTCTTTCTCTTTGTAGATGATGATGATGAGAAGAGTCAGCCACCAAGGTGGAGGGGGGTGACATGGAGGCTCTCTCTTTCTCTACTTTTAAACGCAAGTGATGATGCTTCCACTTGTCATTTGGTATGGATTTCGCCTTAAATGTAAGAAGTCTTGAGATTGATTATAACATGTCTTAGGACTTATTTGAATTTAGGAAGAAAAAAAAAAGCCTGATCCAGCAAACAGCACAATTTTATATAGTAGGCCAATTCGGGATTGGTTGGGCTTGGCCCTCGTAGGTTGGGCTAGGATGTTAAGACTTCATATAGCCCTTCTGGGCTCGACCCAGTTTCTGTTGTTCCGGCCTTTTTTGGGGTCTTAGTGTGTGGTGTTGTGGTCCATCCATTAATTATGATTTTGACTTCTGTTGGGTCCCGAACCCGTATTTTGCTGGGCTTTTATCTTCTTTTATTTATGTTTTGTTACTTTCTTGAGAAAAAGAAAAGAGGTTGTGGATCCAGATGAAGTCAAGTCAACATGTTGCACTATTTTTGGATTGGATAGAATGGATGGAAAGGAAAAGAAATATGAGGATAAAAAAATTCCTTTGTTTTAATTGTTCTTTTGGTGAGTGAAAAGAAAAAAATGAAGGAACTACTTTTTTTTTTCCGAAGAAATGAAGAGATTGAGATTGAAAAATCTTTTAGTTAAGAGAGATCTAAGAATGAGTATTATTTATATCATTTTATACTTATTATATAAACAGTTCTACTGCTAAATTCCTTTTCTCTCACTTTGTCTTTATTATAGCGATTGAAAGAGATTTTTTTTGGATCAATAATTGAAGGAGACAGCTGATGAGCTTAAGAGCTTTGACTTTTCAAAGGGCGATCATAATTGCAGTGGTAATATTGCTAAACCCTACTAAATTTGTAACGTTAACTTGAGCGTTACATAACATGACTTTGGTCCTTTTTTTTCTTTTTTTGGGTGAATGACTTCGGTCTTTTTTCATGCTGAAGATTTTTCAAGACAATTTAAAATTAGTCAATGTAAACAAGTCAAACTACCTTCTTTTTAAGTTAAAAATTGACGGTTAAATACTAATATAGTAGCTTTATTGCATATCATTCTTGTCGAGGGTGGAAACTTCCGATTGTCCAAGCTCAGCGTCCGACCTCAGCACCTGGACTTGCACAAGGAAGAGAAGGAAAAGCGTGGGTGATGACTCGTGTTTTCCCTTCAGATGTGAGAATGATTAGTTTGTCCGAATTGAGTAATGGTAGTTAAGAGTATTAATTACATGAGTTTATGTTACCTCATAAATGCTGGAATGAGCTCTATATATACTAATTTTGGGTCCAAGTAACAATTAATGCTTAATTCTGCCCGACACGCTATCGGTTTGTTAGCACCGTATATCCACTGGACAAAGTTATTACCCAGTGGACAAAGTCGTTACCCCCTGGTCCGAGCTCGGCATCTACTTTATGTCTCATCCGGACGGCTGACATGACCGTTGAGGTTCACACGAGTCAAGTATAGGTTGGGTCGCGCACTTGAGATAGGGAGGTGACCCGGGTGCGCTGTTCTCGGCTTAGGTACCCCCTCGTCAATTCTATTTTTATCACTTATTTATTGCCTTAAACATAAATACTTAGCGGGCATATTAAAATAATCCACATAATTTGTCTTAAAAAAATGATAAAAATGGGATAGTATCTAACATTTTTTCTAATATAAATTGATGGGCCAAATATAATTTTTTTTTTTTATGGTCAAAATATTTTTTGACAAGTTTTTAAATTTATATTAAGAGTGTCAAATTTTAATCTATATGATTTCAGCTGAAAGACATGATCTAAATAGTCTAATACAAGTCTACCAAAAATAGTCTCAACGAAAAATAACTTTCTAACAGTTTCAAACTCAAACCCGAGATATAAGTAAAGTGTCGAAAATTCTTTACTATTAGACAAACTTAAAACGCTGATTTGTTTTTCTATTTTCTTTTTTTTGTCGAAGATTTGTTTTTCTATTGACTTGCCGAAAAGCTGGTCTCTTTTTAATGCCTGATAAAAACCAGTATGCTTCCAAATAAGATTCAAATGCATGCCTAATAGCTCGTGTTTTTTAATTGGAAAATACTTACGAGCCAAACAGCTGGCCTGAAATTGACGAGCCAATTATCTATATGGTTTGTCTTTTTTTTTTTTTTTAATTCAAAAGAGGTCTAAAAACATTACAACACATGTAATCAGTGAGAATCGGGCTCATAACATATATAGTATTTGTCCTTTTGTAAGTAAAAAGAGTATCGGCGATGACATACAAGTCATATAATACAATTGACGAGCCAAAGAGCTGGTTTATTTAAGACACTGAGATGATGAACAATAGTTCTCAGCTATACTGAATCGATAAGCAGTGCTAGTTGCAGTTTCTTCTCCACCATTATTATCATAGACTTAGATGGCTGCCAGTGAAATAGCCGTAGATGTTGAACCAAAGAGCAATACCGCACCCTCGTCTCAGCCGCAATCACGGACGACGGATGAGACCGTTTCTAAGGATGGTAAGTACTATCATGAATATGTTCGCGCATAGGTACACTTTCACGATATATATATGTTTTTAGAATTTTCTTGTTAATTGTTGCTCATTAGATTATTTTTTCGCTAATAGTTTTAAAATATAATTTAATATAATGATTTCTATTACCATTGCTTATTATTTATAAAAATCACATGCAACAGTGGTACAAAATTATTTAAACAGTGTTTAGGTTTTTTTTTGTAAACAGATAAAAATATGTTATAGTGTATGTTTTTATTGTCTTTGATTCTTTCTTGAAATACAACACAACCCCCACTTATCTCAAATTTTATTTTAAAATATGTGTATTTTTATGTTAAAAAATTAATTCAGTCTCCACTGAAAAAATTATTTATATTTAAATATTAAATTATGTGATTTTAGCTTCTGGATCCGTCCTACAGAAAATGAACCAATTAGCTAGAGACAGCGTCTCCTCAAAGCCTTGCGGCAGCGCAAATGGGATGTGTCAAACAAATATTGGACACCGAACCAGAGGCAATCAACAGTCCAGTTGGAGAAGATGAAGATACGGCACTGGTTGTAGCTATCAGAGAGGGGGTGGGGATGCCTATTATAAAGAAGTTGGTGGATCGAATGTCGCCGGAGGATCTGGCTAAATGCGGTCGATATAGCTTGCCTGCCTTAGTTGTTGCTGCTTTTTGTGGCGATCTTTCAGTAGTCAAGCTGTTAACAGCCAAGAATCCTGAATTGCCTAATATGGCCGGTGGCCAATCTTTTTATCCAATCCTGGCGGCTGCTGGCCGAGGACTAAGGGAGATGGTTTTTTATCTGCATAGTTTGACCAGTGAATCTCTCATTGAGGATGACCAACTCCTTCTTGAACATGCAGTTAATTCTGGGTTGTATGGTGAGAGCCTGATCACTTATGAGAATCTGTAAACATGGTAAGTTTGTTTTGGGTCGGACTTACTTACTTCTGATTTGTTGCTCCGGTTCACACATGGGGTGGGGGTCCCACATGCACCCCCAGCCAGGCTGTACATCAAATCAGACATAAGCATTTTCCGTTCAATCACAATATATACTGATATGGGAAAGACTTCCTTTTGAAAAACAGTTATTTCGACCGTATGATATACTTTTTATCTTATAGTCTTTTTTCTTTCCTTTTTGGCACTGTAGATTTCACCCTGCATTTACTCCGACGACATCCGAAGTTTGCAAAGCACAGTGCTCTTCTATTAACAGGAGTGGTTGGAAATCCTCATGCTTTTCGAAGTGGAAC
This sequence comes from Ehretia macrophylla, assembly GCA_037974665.1. Classification (NCBI taxonomy): domain Eukaryota; kingdom Viridiplantae; phylum Streptophyta; class Magnoliopsida; order Boraginales; family Ehretiaceae; genus Ehretia; species Ehretia macrophylla. The sequence continues at coordinate 36,082,509 of CM075776.1, forward strand.
CCGATTAAATATGTTTCAGTCAATAATATATTCTTGTAAGTTTCTTCTTCTTCTAATTAAAACCTTTCTCTTATTTAACAATTCCATTTCAATTGAGAAACAAGTCTTACCTATATACTTGCTGTGTTGGACTCCAGGGAACACTAATTAAATGAGGGAATTGGATTAATAAAACTTATAGGTTTGTTTTTCTAATTAATTAAGACCTATAAAAGTTAATTTGGTAAGTCTTATGTTTATGGTTTTTTAATATAAAAATTAAGAATTATTCCTTCCTCACATTGATTTAGTTAATTTGACTTTTTCCTTTGAATTTGAGTAGTTTAATTAGTATAGTTTTTTGAATTTGAAATGACTAAGTGAGGATAAAAATTAACACAAACTCTAACGTTTCCTACTAGTTATTGGTCTCATAAATTTTGTGAAATCGACATTCGCGAATAATATTTTTTGTATTTTGTGCCCTTGTATACTATGAAATAAGTGGGGGATAATTTTGGTACATTCTAGAGTTTATGCTTGTCATATATTAAAAATAGATTCATTGTGTTTGTCCATGTGAATTTCAATGGTAATACTCATTGTTTAATTATATTTCAAATTAGTTCTTATTTTTATAAGAGTCATATTATCAGTATTTAATAACTCTAAAAATTCTCAAGCTCATCTTTTAGTCACTTATTTGTTAAATATGGATAAAAAGTTCATTATGTGACGGTCACGCGATACTTAATATCTTTCCTCATTTGACATTTTTCTCTAACCATTAGACATAATGGGAGGGACCACTTTAAAACTTAAGAGAAATATTGAGGACTTATAATTGTTGGGAATTTTGAAATAAATCCCTAAACTCGAATCGTGCACATAAATACGTGACACACAAAATATAACGTGGTTCACTCAATTTTGACTACGTTCACAGAGTAATTTTACTATTACTTAATATTCCTAACTGTTTGTACAGATAAAATCTAAACTCTCCTTATATGGCTTTATGTACGGAAAAGCCCCAAAACCTTCATTACATGAATATTCACTCACTCTCTCCCTGAAGTACATAAAATATTTTCTCACCCTCTATATATATATAGAGTGAGCTCACCACAGGCGAATGAAACTAATTGGCTAGATCTAGAGACAAGGAAAGATGAACATCTTACATATCATTTTTTTTTATTATGGATTAATTGAGTTTATTCAAGTCATATATTATAATTGGGTATGTGCAAGGTGCACATTTAATACATATCTCTTTGTTGATAAAAAAATAGGTATACGATGAATTCCACAATAATCTATGAAAGTTTAGAACATGAAGCAGTGGTGAAGCCAGCTATTCATTCTCAACCTCAAGCTCAGAGGCATTCAACGATTTCAAAAGGCAAGATTCGTGTTTTACGTTTTGTTTAATCTAGCATGACATATAAGGCATGCAAGTTTTTACAATGTAGAAATAGTCCCTCTCGTTAGATGGACGTTAAAAATATGAATGGTAGTACTAATGTGAAATGATCATTATAGTCTTAACTAATTAAGAAAAATATTAAGTGTACCCTTTTAGTTATTAATTTCTATTTCTTTCTTTTCTCTTCTTCTCTTCTCCTTCACACACCGTCAACACATACATAAAGTCAACATCAACGCAAACACAAACAGTCAATCCACACACAGAAACATAGTTACACGCGCAAACACACACATAATTAAGTTCACACACATCATGCACACACCCACTCCAGACACCAAACACACACACATGCGACTGGGGTGGGGTTTCACAGGATGGGCTAGGTCAAGGAGTGGGGTGGGGGCACAACGGCTAGGTTGTGGTTGGGGAAGAAGAAAAGAAAATTGGAAAGAAAAGAAAAAGCAAAATAAAGAAGATCAAAAAAAGTAAAAAGAAACAAAAAATTCATGTTCAAATAACCATGCAGTTTTGGTAACATGAAGGACTAAATATTGTGGAATTTTTCTAACATTAGACTAATTATTTTGTTTTTTAAAAAACCAATTATATATTGTGGACTAATAGTAAAATTTTCCCATTTCACAAAACTTTATATTTTTCTTTTATTCAAAAAGATTAACCAAAAACTTTATCTTTGGCTTCATACTGTCTTCATGAATTTGACCTAGTTCCCGCATCTTGAAGACTATTTCTCAATTCTTTCTAATTTTTTCTGCAGTGTTCCAAGAATTACAAAAAGTACCTTCGAAAGTCCTCCAAATGTTCGGTGGGCACTAACTTAAAAGGAACTTATTTGAAGTTGCATATTTTTTTATACGGTATATAGAAGAGCTCCTGAGCCAATGTAATTTTCCCTCTTCTTTGATGGTAAAAGCGCCCTTCTTGGTAGTTGTATATTGTTAAATCAAATATATCCAAATTATTAGAGCCAAAACAAATATCGAATATCCTATATATAGTTGATAAAATATACACATAATTGTCTAAAGGCTTGTAAACTAAAATTTTTTGCAATAGTATCGTGCAATATTGTAGAGGTAAAAAAAAAAATTATATCATATTTTATTAATAATTACTCATGAGATTATTTGCAATAGTTTTGCATAGGATATATAGTTTAATTACAATAGTTTGCATAATATTTATAAAAAAAATTGTTACAATAGAGAATTTGTAACGTAATCATATATAACGGTTAAAGTCATTTGTAAAGAGATTAAGTCTTTTTACAATAGTTTTAAAGGTTGCAACAGGTTGAAAATGTGGTAGTCATGATTTATGTAAATAGATAATTGAATTTGCTATTGGTACAGTCGGGCCAATCAAGAATATTGGTGACTTGAAGCTAAAGCATTGTCAAGCATTTGAACTCGTGAGAAGCTTGTGCATGGAAATCAACAAGTCGGGTGGCGAAGAAAGCCATACTCTTGTATACGATCAGTTCGTATTAGCAGCACAGAATGGAATAACTGAGGTCGTGGAACTCATGCTACAGGTATTTCCTCATTTAAGAAGTTACAAGTCTAGCGTCACTGATTATGTTAAGAAGTATGAGATTTTATTTTAAAATTAATTGGTGTCAAATAAATTAGTCTAAAATCTTATAAGGTGGTTTTAAAATTTTTAATTTTTCAATATGGGAGGAATGTATATTCCAACACCCTCTTTCACGTGTGACCCATGATTAACTAATTGATATGATCAAAAAAACAGCGAATTTGGAAGAGCTGCACAAAGTTAATGGCTGAAGTCGCAATTAATGAATGACATGGTACAAGTGAATTTAAAAACTGTATACCAAAGTCGATGTGTAAAGTTTGAAATATGAATGGGTTGCACGTGGATGAATAACATAGGACCAAGGCTCAGCTTTGATACCATGTTAAGAAGCATGAGGTTACATCTTAGCACCAATTGATTTTAGTATGGAACCTCAGTTATTTTAACATGGTATCAGAGCTGAACCCTTGATCCAGTTTTAATCATTCACGTATCCATCTCAAATTGGGTCTACTTGTATTTAATCTTTTCGTTCAAACAGCACAAAATGGAATAACTGAGGTTGTAGAACACATGGTTCAGGTATTTCCTCGTTTAAGAAGTTACAAGTCTGACGACATTGATTATACACTCCATCTTGTGCTGCCGTATCGTGATGAAAAGATATTCAATATCATACACCAACAAATCCCACCGTCTGAAAGGCCTCTACACTATGTTCAAGACAGCGGCGGCACCCAAAACATCCTGCATCTGGTCGCATACAAGCCACGCCAAAACCGGCTTGATGTTGGTTCTAGAGTAGTGCTACAGATGCAACGCGAACTCCAATGGTTTAAGGTGTTCTACTTACTCTCTCAGGCCCTCCTTTCAAGTTTCATAAATAAATATAGTTTATTAGTCCAAATTTGATAGCTCATATCTAAAAAGATTAAATTTGACGTTTCATAATTCACCTCATTTAAAAAATGAGAAAATTAAAATTAAAAAGGAGAGTACTGTCCCAACTTATAGTTGAGATGTCATGTATTTAAATAAAAAAAACAAAACAAAATGTAGAGTTTATTATCAGAAAGAAGAAATAATATATAAAGTAGGTTGGATTGGAAGGAAGTGCATCACTTTTTAAAATACAAGAGAATTACGATGTAACTATAATACTATAAGAGAATAACATGCACTTTCACTTTAGCATAAGGAGAACGTTAACATTGCATTTTACGATGCAACGTTGCATTTTACTCGGGAGTAGTATGTTGTTCTTGGCAGTGAAAAGGTTATTGGGAATTTCACAACTAAACTAAATAAGTATTATATTTACCAGTCACCAGCCATTTGGTATAGTGGTAGTATGATGTTTGCTTTTGGTGTAAGAGGTCTCTAGATCATTCTATTGTGTAGCATGCATTTGGAATAGGGGGAAGACGGATATATTAAGAGCTTTCATTCTCATTTTTTCTTAAAAATATATTTAATTTAAGGTATTTTTAAAAAATTTACATATTAATGTTAAATTGTATGCTTGTTTTAGACTAAGTGAAAAAAAAAATAATGGACCCGTCTTTAAAAAGGGAGTGGAGAAATTATTGTCGCCTCATTTAAGAAATAAAAGAAACGGGAAGGGGAAAACACCGTTTGAAATATTTGAGGAAGAGCATCGAGACATGGCCGCATGTGAAGGTGAGTGGATAATAGGTATGGCAAATTCATGCATAGTTGGAGGATCGCTCATTGCCACAGTTGTCTTTGCTGCTGCTATTACAGTACCTGGAGGAAACAAAGACAATGGTCTTCCAATTTTTTCTAAACAAGTAGCTTTCAAAGTCTTTGCCTTGTCGGACACGTTTGCTCTTGTTTCGTCCCTAACTGCCGTGGTGATTTTCTTGTCTATCTTCACAACTCGTTATTCGTTAAATGATTTTCTGTACGACCTGCCCCACAAATTAATAATTGGCCTTATATCGCTTCTCCTCTCTGTGACATTCATGATGGTTGCTTTTAGTGCTATAATATATCTTGTGTTCGCTGAGGACAACAATTGGATTATCTTTCCAATTGCTGTAGTGGCCTTCGTACCAGTCTACTTTTTTCTCAAATTGCAGCTGCGTTCACTGCTAGATATGATGAGATCCACATATCGCCGCAACATCTTCAAGCCGGTGGAAAATACGCATCTGTCACTACCTAAATCTGAATTTATATGATTTTTAACTATTCGTCTATCATTGAATCCCCTTGGTGAGGACAATCTCTGTTTGGAATTAAGTGGATTCCTGTGAAGTATTCTTAATTAGCAGTATCAACGAATACACATGAAGGAAACGGGAAAATTGATCAAACCATGGAGGAAAGGCGTGGTTTCTTGGCATCAAAGCCCTCTTCAGCCTCTCCCTCAACAAGAGAACGGATAATTGGGTTGCAGATTTAGTAGCTAAGATGGTTAGGTGTAATTAATTATTTAGTGATTGAGTTAGCAATATTTCTATACCATCTCAAATCTATATATCTTGTATAGAGGACCACCAGAGAGATGGGACTAGTTGATGTTATCTTTATCGCATTATTATGTAGTGATATCTATTTCTTTTGACCAAAAAAAAAAAAAAAATCTATCATTTTATTTCTTTCTTTATTTCTTTCTCGAGGAGGCAGAGCTCCGATTATGTCAATATCTTTTTCAAGAACAACGTGCACCATTGCGGCAATTACATCAGTGTCAGGGATTTTCAAATAGTAGGACAAGATGACAGTTTGTTGTGAGCTCTTGTAATGACACGTTTGTTTCCTTACATGAGTATTTAATGAATTTTAATTCTCAATATATAAGATTATTTGATATCTCCATGTATAATTAAATTCTCATCGCTTTTTTGGTAAAATTCTCAACGCTTTTACCTGCAGAAAAATTAAAGGTAAAGAACGTCTGAGAATCTCTTATTTTGTTTTAAAGCATAATTATCTCGTTGAATGAGTGTTTGCCACCTTATTACACATAAAGAACTACGAGTAGCCACCCTCTTTCCTCCCCTAGTTTTTCTATTGTTAGTTATCATTTTTCCTTTAGTTGGGTCCTCAATTGGTATCTTATTGGTCCTTTACCTTCTTATATTTATGTTCTATTAATTTACTTATGTTTCTTGGAATAAAAGGGTTAATTATCCAAATCAAGCCAAGTTAGCGCTTTAGGGTTTGTTTGGCTCAACTTTTAGACAATTATAAAAGATTTTTGTGAGTTTAAAAACTAAAATTAACCCTGAAGTACAATTATAAATTCTGAAACACAAGAAAGGGAAAGATTTTGTTTCTCTATGATACACTTTGTTCATAGTGGCCTTCATTTTGGTGTCAATTGATGCTACTGTAGAACAATTGCAAGCAACGTACTAATCAACTTTTTCTATTCTAGACTTGTAAACCCCGTTTAAGAATATTAGGTGCCTACGTACACTTAGGTTCATCATTTGAATGTTTCATCATTTATTTGTTGTTCTTGACCATTATTCTGATGTACATTGCATGATAATTTATTTGTTATGTTTGATCTCTATAATAGAGTGTTTGATCATTTATTTGTTGTGTATTTATCATTGTACCACATACACCACAGGCTCCCTAATTTAGAAGTTGAGCATCCACTCGTGGCAAATGCCAATCAAAAAGAATAGGCAAATTGAACAAATAACACAGAGAGTAATACTAGATATTACTTTTTTTTATCATTCCTATATCATTTCTTACGTGTATATTTAGTTAGCATGTTAACTTTTTTAATTTTCTCTCTTTTTTTAACATGTCAACTAGGCATATAAGTAGAAGGTGAAATTTGGGTAATAAAAATAATTTAATATCTAATATTACTCTAACACATATATCAAATAGACGTCGAACATCCAACTCGCCTGCGGATCAAGCATGAGTTAGCTCAAAAATTGATGAAACCAAAAATCAGAAAGAATATGAATCGAACAATAAATTGATTTAAGTGAAGCGACTTACCGTACAATCCTTGAGTTCTACCTCTGGAATTGCCCTGGCCTTTTACTCTTTTCCCTGGCACAGCTGGACCATCATAGACTACAATTATGACTAATTTTGATGTTAATTCCAACAAACAGCAATTCATTAGGCTAATTTTGGTGCTCTTTGAGAGTTAAATCTAGCTTCGTAGGTGAGAGAGGAATGAAAATCCTAGGATAAAATAAGCCCCAAATGGAAAACCCGGTGATTTACCCCAAGGCTTTTTGACGATGTGACCATCTTATTCGTGCAAAATTCCTTTCCATTGACTACGTGCAAAAAAACGTAATTTTGTCATTTCTTTTTGAACTGATATAACAATTAAGACTAAAGTTGTCACAAGATAAAAAGACAAGGAATTTTAATAGAGTATTTTAAACATAAACGATCACTTTTATCTAAAGTGATAAAAATAAAAAAGCATTTGAAGTATTAACTTTTTCATGGAGGATTATCTTTTATAAAAAAACCTCTTCTATGTATCATCCTGTGAAATTCAACTTTCTACATCGTGGACCTACACTTAACGTAGTTCACGAGTAACCGACTCAAGTTAGTGCCGGCATTGATGAAAAGTTGACAGCGGGACAGTCCATTGATGTATGAAAATTTTTTCCATCTTCAACTACGGATTTTTTTTTGGTCAAAAGTCTGCTATTACAGATGATAGCAAACAAAAATTGACGAGCCAAATAATTTGCCCTTTTTAGGAAAAAGACTATCGGCTGATATCAGATGTCACGAGTGATGACAATACAATTGACGTAATGAAATCGACGAGCCAGACCGCTGTTTTATTTAAGACAGATAAAGATGATGAGCAAGATAAGAAGCGCTGCAGTTTCGTCTCCACCACTATCAAAGATGGTTGATGACATCGGAGATATCGAATCAGCTGGAAACACCGCTCCATCTACCCTGCCGCCACTGTCTCCGCCTCGCCAGCAGATGGATGAGAGCATTTCCAAGGATGGTAAGTACCAACATGAATATGTGCGAATATATAGATACACGTTCACGATATATGTTTGTGTATAATTACGTCCATGTGCACTCGTACTATATGTAAACCTTGATTGTTTGCGATCATTTATAAGTGAAGCTAAGTAGAACAGAGGATATTCTTCTTCTAAAGCCGTAAGAAGCTAGTCAATTCAAGTCGGATTCAAAATTTTTATTTAATGCAAATTAAATTAATTTTGTAGTCGTCCAAATATATCTTAAAAAGTACACATCCTTTTAATAAGAATTTGAGGCAAGTAAAGATTGTTGTGACATTGCGTCTTATATTGGTCTTGCATGTGATTTGTGTTCAGTTTTTAATATCTTGAATTCATTATTACTATCAATGTTAAATATTTCGATCAATTGATGAGATATGGATCATTACAATTGCAGCCTCCACTCACTAAGACATGATTAGTCTGTGAGTGAATTCCCACAAAAAGAGTATAGACGTAGTTGTATGCACATTTTGTTTGTAGGGATAGAGCCAAGAATTTTATATTACGAGGGCCAAGATTCAACTAAGAAAAAAAAAAAGCAAATGGGGAAATTTGAATAAAGAATCAAGGTATTAGGAAAAGGATAAAAAAAAAAAAAAAAAGATTAGGGAGGCCATAATATTTTTTTTTATAAAAATATTACATATGTTAAAAAAAATTTGGAGGCTTGTAGGACTGTGTTCCCCGGTCCCCCTGCCTGTGCCCCTGTTTGTTTGTATTGTCTTGTGATTCTTTCTTGAAACACAAACACAGCAGGAAATGAACCAAGCTGGTGGAGACAGCCTCTCTATGAAGCCTTGCTGCAAGGTGACTGGGATGCTATCAAACAAATTCTGGACATAGCACAAGACTCAATCAACGGTCCAGTTGATGAAGACAAATCTACGCCACTTGTTCTAGCTGTTGCAGAGGGGCTGGAGATGCCTATTATAAAGAAATTGGTTGCGCGTATGTCACCGGAGGCACTGGATACCCCCCAAAGACATGGCTTGACTGCCCTACATTGGGCTGCATTGAAAGGCAATCTTCCCGTAGCCGAGCTGTTAATAAACAAAAATTCTAAATTGCCTAATAGCGATTACCTATTCGGCTTGTTCCCGGTCCACTTGGCTGCTGCTCGAGGACGCAGACGGATGACTTTTTATCTGCACAAGAACGTTGATGAAGATAAGAAGCACACGATACAGTTCAATAAAACTCTTCTCAGATGTGCGTTTGGCTCTGGGATGCATGGTGAGACCACTTATGACAATCTTTAAACATGGAAATCAATTTGAGTCAGTCTAGACGGACCTATCAGTATTTTATATGGTTGGTAGATCTATACATATGGATCTCACAAATATATGAGAAACCGACTTCAGTCTAAACTGATTGAAAAGTTTGTTTTCGGTTAATTTGTTGTACAATTCTGACATAAGAATCTTAATCCTTTTGGCTCTCTAGATCTCGCTCTGCATTTACTTCAGCAAAATTTGGAATTAGTAAAGCCAGATATGTGGCCACTGGGAATATTGGTTGAACGATCTCATGGTTTTCCAAGTGGATCCGAATTAAATATGTGCCAGTCAATTATATATTCTTGTAAGTTTCTTCTTCCTCTTCTTGTAGATACTCCATAATACTCATAAGTTCCTATTATGTTTGTTAAAGATTTTTTCTAATTTAACATTTCCATTTCACTGAAAAACAAGTTTCACCTACATGGTCAAATATTTTAACAGATTTCCACTTTTAGTTGAGCAAAATGGAAATCCATTTAAACTAATTATAAAAGTTAAATTATTCAGTGAATGATTTGAAAAGAAAAAAAAATAAAAAGTGAATTGAAACTAAGTACAAGTTAGTGACATATATTGCAATTTTACTTTATTTATATTAGAGAAATGGTGTCAGAAGATGACAATTTTACTCAGTTAAAATTGAAAATCGGAAATAACTAGAAAAACTAATGAAGTGGGTAAAATGAAATGAAAATTTTGGTCAGCATGCAATTTAAAATGAAAGTGATTTTAATGAAGGATTTGAAATTTCATGCAAATTTAATAGCCTGTGATGCAATCTACTCTAATTATAACTTATAAGTTGAGTTGGTAAATTATTTGGTTTTAAATGTAAAGAATAAGAAGTATTTCCTCCATTACAAATTGAATTATTCAATTTTATTTGTTAATAATGCGGTGGTATAGGTAAGAAAATCGAATGGTAATGTTTAAAGTAGAGGGAGGCCCCAAGAAGAAAAAAAAGTATAGTTTTTGAATTTGAAATGAATAAGTAAGGATAAAGACATAAATTATAAAATTTGTTAATAGTACTTATAGATCTTTAAAGTTTTCTTGAGAATGCATATTATACTTTTCCTATCTCAGTTCGTCATCTTCTAATTCATTGTCATGTTGCTCCAATTCGTTACTCCCTCTACTATGTTAATTGAAGAAGGCATGTAAACCGTACATGTACTATAACTAGTTTCTTCTCATTCAAGGAAAATTATTCAATAAGTCCGGACTAACATTAATTTATCACATATTTGTAGAATCTACTAACCATGCGAGAGACTGATGAGTCAATCTATAATTTTTTTTTTCTTTTTTATAAACAGTCTATAGATTGACCTAAAACATTTTAATTTCCTCATTCAATTTGTACCTTTTACTACCTCTTGTTATAAAAGTCATATTATAAATATTCAATATTTTTCGTCAAGTTGATCATTTTAGTTATTTAATCAATCAATCGTAGATAGAAAATGCAACACATAGTGGTCACGTGATATTTTTCCTCATTTGAAATTTTTCTGTTACCTTTTGACATAAAGATAAGGGAAAATATCACATAACTCCCCTGTGATATGTGAAACTATCACTCTACCTCCCTGTGTTCCTAAAACTTCAAGAATACCCCCTGTGTTATTAGAAAGTCATCACACTACCCCTTCATGTCTTTTTTAAGCAATTAAATATTAGTTTTGCCCTTTTATAATACGTATATTTTTTTTCTTTTTTTTCTTTCATTTTTAATTATTTACCACTAAATAAAAATAAAAAAATAAAAAATCATCTTCCCCAAGCCCCCCCCCCCCCCCCACCAAGCCCACCCCCCTTCTCCCTTCCCCTCCCCCTCCCCTCCTACCCCCTGCTACTCTGTCGGAGCAACAGATCTCACTGCTGCTTCAACGGAACAGTCAAGCTGCTGCTCCGACGAGCAGCAGCAGCAGCCACGCGAGCAGTAAAAAAGGGGTGGGGATGGGCGTGGGGGGGGGGGGGGGAGCGGGGGGGGGGGCGGGGGGGGGAGGGGTAGTAGGGAAGATGAAGATTTTTTTTTTTTTTTTTTTAGTTGTAAATAATTAAAAATGAAAGAAAAAAAAAAGAAAAAATATATATATGTATTATAAAAGGATAAAATTGACATTTAATAATTTAAAAAAGACATGAAGGGGGGGTAGTGTAATAACTTTCTAATAACACATGGGGCATTTTTGAAATTTTAGGAACACAGGAGAATAAGGTGATAGTTTTACATATCACAGGGGAGTTATGTGATATTTTCCCTAAAGATAATATGTTGGAGCAATTTCGAGGAAAACAACCTTTTGGGACTACTAATGTGACTTTAATTAGAATAATATACTAATTTGAGAATTCAATCAAACAACTTGCACATGCAAACATGTTATTTTCACGAGTTAACATATATGAATGAAACCTCTATTTCTACTTTGAAGCCAAGTATCTTGTTGATTATCTATTTTTCTTGTGCCATCTTAACAAAACAGAGCTATAATAAGCAACACAACAAACGAGACAAAAAATAAAAATAATAATAGAGATGGACCAAATAAAAACTTTTTCTAAACTTAGAAGTAAATACATCTGAGCTCTTGAAGTATAAACAATTATTTTTTGGCAAATTCTTTTCTCCATTGGTTACAGATCTAGTATTAATTTCAGCAGGCTTTTCCTTTTATCAATAGTTACTTTTCTTATCTTGACATCTGCTGATTAAATAGGAACATAGATTTGTCTGTCTTAATTGTTTATTTGGTCGTTCAAGGTATCCCTAAGCCCATAAACCTTCTTGAAAATCTAGAACAAGAAGGAGTGGTAAAACGTGAAGGAATGGTGAAACGTAAAGGAGTAGTGAAGCAAGACATTATTCATTCACAAGGTCAATCTCAGAAGCATTTAAGAGGTAAGGCTCTTGTAACTTTTATTTTAATCTACCAATGACATATAGGATATACAAGTTTTTATATCAACATTTTTTATGTGTTTCCCAACATTCTTGTACACAAATAGTTAGAAAGAAAACAAGCTACTTCGCATGAATTGACTTATATCTAGTTAATTGTATATTATGTGATACACTTAAACTTGTATCATTAATGCAGTGGTAGAGCCACGTTTAAGTCAGGATGTGAAAAAAAAAAAAAAAAAAAAAATCTTTGTTTTTCGTGTTAAAAGAAATAACTCATTATATTGGATTGTTTTCAATAAGGCAAATTAGATAAATAGTCTCTATTGTTTATAAGTTTTGGACAAATAGTCCCTATTATTTTAAAAGTCATGCGGTTAATCCCCATTGTTTGTAAAAGTCTCACCAATAGTCCCCATTGTTTGTAAAAGTCCCACCAATAGTTTTCATTGTTTCAAAAGTCACTCGGTTAGTCCTTATTGTTTGCAAAAGTCTCTCTATTAGTTCCCAATGTTTATAAATGCATTTACAAATATTAAGGACTAATGGAGAAACTTTTTCAAACAATGAGAACTAATAGAGAGATTTTTACAAATAATAGGGACTAATTGAATGACTTGTGACACAATGGGGACTATTGGTGAAACTTTTACAAATAATAAGAACTAATTGCGTGACTTTTAAAACAATAAGAACTATTTATTAAAAATTTGTAAATAATAAAAACTATTTATGAGATTTGCCCTTTTCAATATGTGAGTACTCGCAGTGACCACGAGATGCACCTGACCATGGAATATTCTTGCGTCCGCCCTTGCATGGATGTAACTATTTTTTCTCGGCAGTAGTGAAAAAAACTGCAGTAACATTTTCAACAACTATTGCAAAAGCTTTATGTTGTTTTCATGAATTTTGACCAAGTTCCTCTCTATATAACACTAAACAATAGTAAGGGTTTCATGAATGCATGATTCCAGCATTATGTTTCTTAATTCTTAACAGGCTTCTTTCAAATTTGTTTTGCAGTGTACCAGGAGTTAGAAAAAGTACGTTTGAGAGTCTTCCAAATGTTAGGTAAGCACAAGTTTTAAAGATAGAACGTGAACAGTTTTTTATTTGTTTGAAATGGGTTGCGTCAAGACTTGAACTCAGGATGGTTTGGTAACTAGGCTCAATCATCTCGTTGCTATAGGTACAATTCGGCAAATCAAGAATATTCGTGACTTAAAGCTAAAGCACTGTCAAGGACTTGAACTCTTGAATATCTTGTGCATGGAGATCAAAACTTTCGACAAGAAAAACGTTTCTGATGTACTAGGCCCTCATTTCATGTCAGCAATAAGAATGGGAATACCTGAGGTTGTTGAAAAGATGCTAGAGGTATTTCCCGATTTAATAGAATACCATGATGTGAAAAATAAGGGTGGCAAAAATGAAGGTGGGAAAACTCCATTCCAACTTGCAGCTGAATATCGTGATGAAAAGATATTCCATATCCTGCTCCAACCAGTCAAGAAGAAGGAAGAGAAACGAGGGCCGTTTGAAAGGGGGGATCTAATATTTTATCCACCCTTCTATGGAAATTCCTTCCTTCATTTGGTCGCAAAGAGGCCACGGCGAAATCGACTCGGTGCCGGTTCTGGAGTAGTGTTACAGGTGCAACGTGAACTCCAATGGTATAAGGTACTCTCCTAGATCTCTCCTTCTTTCAAATTGGATATGTTATGGTTGGGATGTCATGTACTTTAGATAAAAAGTTAAATGTAGAATATATTTCTACCTAAATCTAATTGAATTAATTAAGACATTATTGGGGAAAGGAGTAATAGCTTGCTCTCAGAAATGAAAGGTCACGCTTAGAAAAGCTCGAAAATACTCAACTAGCCAGTGTCTATATTTTCATTAGGATCATGTATGTTAGAGAAGTTAAAAGTATGTACTGAAATTAGATGGATTTTTTCTTGCATTTTCTCATTGTTTTCGCGTTCATGAGATATTGAGATGGCCAGCAAACATTATTGTGAATGATGCCTACACCATATCCATAAATTTATGACCACAAAGTTTAAGGTACAAGTTTAACTGATCATTGTATTTGGCACAGGGAGTGGAGAAATTAATGCCGCCTGCACTAATATTTGAAAAGAATGGCGATGGAAAGTTGCCGATAGAAGTATTTGATGAGGAGCATCAAGACATGGTTAAATCTGAAGGTGAGTGGATAATAAGTATGTCAAATTCATGCATAGTAGGAGGATCGCTCATTGCTGCAGTGGTGTTCGCTGCTGCGATTACAGTACCTGGGGGAAACAAGGACGATGGTCTTCCCAATTTTTCCAAGGACAAAGCTTTCAAAGTCTTTGCCTTCTCAGACGCGTTTGCTCTTGTTTCTTCCCTAATTACTGTGGTGACTTTCTTGTCCATTTTCACAACTCGTCATTCGGTAAATGATTTTCTTTACGGCCTGCCAAACAGATTGATTATCGGTCTAATGTCTCTACTCTTCGCCGTGACATTCATGATGATTGCCTTTAGTGCCACAGTGTATCTTGTGTTCACAGAGGATCATCACTGGATTTTCTATCCAACTGCTGCATTGTCCTGCATATCAGTGATCTTCTTTGCCTACTTGCAGCTGCCTTCAGTAGTAAATATGATCAAATCCACGTATGGCCACAACATCTTAAAGCAGGCCGAAAAGATGAAGTCAAATAACTCTGAATTTATGCTTAGTTTGAAGTCAAGTAACTCTGAATCTATGCTTATTTTATAAGAATTATTTCTCTATTGTAGTGATTGTTCTCTTACACGAGTATTCTATGAATTTTAGTTTTTTTTTTTTTTAATTAAGATTGTTTTGATAGTACGTCTAATTAAGTATCATTAAATTCTCATCGCGTTTTCTCGCAAGAAAAAGTAAAGAATGCCATGACAATTATCTATTTTCCAAAACTTTTTGGAGTAAAACTATAAGGTTCATCATTGGAGTGTTTCTTATTTGTTGTTGTTCTTGATCATTGTTATGACGTACATTGCAAGATCATTTATTTGTTGTGTTCTTGATCATTTATTTCTATCTTAAATTCTTGAGTGCCCACATTAAACAATATACCTATTCCTACTACACCATTTTTCGGTGAACCTAGCATTCTTCGTTTCCGCATTCTTGAACTATGATTAGCAGACTAATAAATATACCACTTGCACTTTTCTAAATATCCAAAGAAAAAGTTATCGTCATAAAGTCTTAATTTCCATAAAGTCTTAATTTCTTTTAATGAGGATTGTAAACTTACTTTTATTGGGTAAACCAAAACACCCATGTATCTTAAACTAGGTTTTCTTTAAATCTACAGTTCAATTTTATACAAAGCAATTGTTAATGTGTGCATGCAGCAACTGTGACACGGGTAAAAATCCTAAACATATCGGATAAGGTACGATTACACCATTCTCCAACTCTACTTTTTTGTGGTGGTATAGTGCATTGGGGTAGATCCCAATTTTTTCTTAAATTTTACGTGCATTTTTCTTAAATTTTCTTTAAAATGTGCATATGTTTAATATAAATAAATAAAGCAAATTAGCCCAAATTAACCCCCACTGCAATAAGTATTAGTATTATAGCTCCTTATTGAAATAAAACACTAGATTTGCCTGTATTTGGCCAAACAATTTTTAACTTTTATTCATTTGTGTCTCAATCTTAATAATGTAAACTTTAAGGACGTCCATAGCTTTAAGACTTTTTATATAAGAGAGACCGTAATGGTCAATTAAAGTGATAAAATACTTTTCTCCTTTAAAAGATAGAACATCAAAAAGTCCATATATTTCACTGTATATAATTTAGGTAATTATGTATCTCTTGTGCTCCTTTCCTAGTGGCTTTTGTTTTTTTCTTTTCCCCCTAATACAAACCATACACACTACAAGATTTATAAAATCCCAATTGTTCATTGTGAACAAATCCTTGGCATCATGATCCGTTGCTGGAGGTCCAACAACAGTTGCCGCTAGTATGAAAATCCGCTTAGTATGAAGATCTGCTGTTCAGATCAGATGCAAACAAGCTCAGTCTCAATATATGCATTATAGAGGGGGTTGACGTTTGGGTCAAGAGGCTAGCGAGCATCCCACCTTCCTGCCGAGCCATTCGAGAAGGGCAAATACTCTAATAGGAATTCCAACTCATATTCCTCTGGCCAACCATACTGCTTAAGGTAGGAATGAACACTTTCCTCCACTTCGAAAACAAAATGGAGAGAGGGCTCAGCTTGCTCGTTCTCGACAATATGAAGAAAAAGTTTCTGCTCTTCCGACATGAGAAAAGATCCAGTGATCTCAAGGATGAAAAGGCTTCATTTCTTCATTTTCTTCTTCCAAGCCTTTCTTAGCACAGAATTACTTACGGAATCTCAAATCTCTCTCGACGCCGAAAATTTTGGTTGTATATAGGTTGATTAGAGGTTCGGCTTCCTTCTATAACGAATATGCGCATATATACCGCCAATTGAAAGCGGATACTTGACATCTTCTAAATCACAAAACGGATCAATGACAGGATTATACTAGACTCAAGGGCAAAGCCAAACACCGGGGATCAGGGTAAGCATCTGGTATCTAGTTTTGCCTCTCACAATATTCACGTCGTAATCTCAATCTACTTTCCTCTAACTAAAAGAATATAGAATATAAAAAAATATTCATTCTATGTGGTTATGATCGGTTATGATAGCACAATCCAAGACAATTGACTGATTCAAGAAAAAAGTAATGCATAATACGAAGGCTATATTTTTTTTTTGGGTTAAAATAGGGAGTCTCATATGCATAATATGAAGGCTACTTTTTTTTTTTTTGTTAAAAGTAGTAAATATCCTGATAAGGCACTAGAGCTAATTAGATATGCAAGCTACTAAATAAAATTATCACATATGCAAAACTTATTAAAAAATTCTAAAAAACAACAAGCTTTGTCATAGTAACATTGCACTCAAAAAACATTAAAATATTAAAAAAAAATTGAGTGCAATGTGACTTTGCAAGTTGAATAAGTAAGCATCACGTTGATGCTTACGTATTTCACCATTCTTTTTTTTTTATTTGGTCCGTTTGTTAGCTACTTATTTCGGTCCTTTTTTTTATAACGTTTTGCAATCACTGAATCGCTTGAAAAAAATAAACAATCTATTGCAAGCTGCTATATTCAAAAATCAAACTTCAAAGATATATATATATATATATATAAAGAGAGAGAGAGAGAGAATGTTATATTTGGGCTTCGATACTAACATTTTTCCAATGGCTGAACCTGGCGAAAGGCGGCATTTTTTAGCTGATCAAGAGTGTTTTTTTTTCTTAAAAAGGAAGAAGCTTGTTTTGCGTGTTGCTTGAGCTTGAGAATGATGGACTGAAAATCGAGTAGATGAGCACAAAAGAAAAAGTAAAGTGAGCTGGCTAGCACCCAAAAATAAAAAAATGTAAGATGGATTCTTATAATTAAACAGTGAATTTACTAAAATACCCCCAATTGTGAGGAGTATTTTAGCATAAACCCATGCCTACACTGATACTCATGTACCTTCACCCTTAATACTGTCGTAGTAAGAACACATCTGCTACTATACGAATCTTTCTTATTGTAAGAAATTAATAAGTATAGCTTAATAGTAACAAGAGATAAGTAATAATACTAATCTCGTAAATTTTCGGGAAGGTCATTACGCCTAACCACTCCCCATTCACTAAGGATATGTCATGCTATTTGCCTGTCTTCTTTCTTTAGATTAGGTATAAACGTTTATGCCACAAGTCAATTTCTTATCAACATTACAATGCAATGCCGTGAGTTTTCAAAAGGTACACAGTGTCTAAGCTCATCCAAGAGGCCTTTTTAGAAGTCGTAAATATATATCCCATAGTTCAAATCACTAGGGATTCCAGACTTGGGTGTGCACATGGATTTTAGAAAGTGTTCAGTAGAATTAAAATACAAGAAAACAGCGTCAATGTCAAAATTGATTCAATAAATGCTCTGGTTAGACCAATAAATATTCCATTAATAGGCTAAAATTTCCAGCCTACACGAGGATTTCTCGTGTGTTTGTATAGCGTGCGATCATTTCTCGATCTATCATGAACAGACAACTCTACACTATATTACTGAGAAAACTCTTCTGTTCGGCCAACAGCCATCCCCCAGATTGATTGAGGGGACCGTACGGCCTGATGAAAGACTTACCCATATTTCTGATACATGAATGCTTTGTTTTATATGTCCAGAATCAACCCCTGGACCGTATAATTGACTCCATATCATGAGGATTGCTTATGTTACATCCTCCTCCATGCCATCTTTCGCAACGATATGCGCAGCAAAAAACACACATTAACCTATTGCAGTAGACTCTTCAGCAAATACATACTTTTGCATCAGAATCACAGCTTAATTCATACTATAACAACTTGCATGTCTTCACCTTACTCCTCAACCCTATCGTCGATCTCATACAGAAATTACAGAAATAGTAGAGCTTTACATAACTACACAAAATTGCTGACATATACGTGTCATGGTTGAATAGCAGGCAACCGCCTTGCACGAAGCCTGAGCATCCACTCGCGGAAAATGCCAATCAGAAAGAATATGCAAACTAGACAGATAGAACATATATCAAACAATCTCCGAACGCCCAGTCCTCCTGCAGATCAAGAATTGATTAGCTCAAAGAGGGATGAAACCAAATATCAGAGTATGCACGAAGAGTTAATTGCAGTTGATGCACGCAGTTTAATAAGTGGACAATAAGGTGATCACCACTTTGGCTGCCAGCTGCTATAACAACTTTATTCATGGTGAGCCCCCCCTACTACAAGCACAAAGGTAACCACCAAGATCAGTTTCTTGTCCAGAAAACATCTCTCATTTAGAAGATCCCCATCTCGAGAACCACCACAGTCACATGACAGTATGTTTGCATGCGTGTGCATGTATATTAGACCAATGCATTAAGTCAATGTCTAGCTGCTTATTTGGTTGGCTTCATGTGTAGATATGCATGCGCTGGGGATATATGTTCTAGTTGATTGCAATCTACAATTACGCGGCCACAATGCAATTATTACCAATCTCTCGCGATTTAATGTCATAAATAATTTTGCCAGACGATGTCAGAAAAGTAAAATACCTGTTGGAATAAAGTCAAAGTCAAAGATGTGGTACAAACAAGCCAGCACTAGCTGCATTGACAAACAATTGATCACATTCAATGAAATTATTTAAAAAAAAAAAAAAAAACTAAATTGATTTGTATATGATTCACATTCCTTAATGAAGAACATAATCCACAAGGCCAGGTAAGGTAATTAGACAAGAAAAACCTTTTGATTTTTGTAATATATTTTCTACAATTATCTTTGCATATGCCTGTATACCCAATTAAGGCTCTTCATGTGTATATGCACTGTCGTTTTTCTGGAGATTTGCCCACAGTAGTAGCTGAAATCCACAATGCATTTATATTTGCTTCAAACAAAGTTATGCATTCTAGAATATGCTTGAACATTGATACACTTTGTTCCATTTGGAAGCAAAATCAGTAGGTATGCTTCATATCAGGACATACATATCACCATAAAATAACAAAATTATTTTAACTAATGCAAGAAAAGAACTTGCAAAACCCTGGAGCAAATGTTTGAAGAACTTACTGCAATAAACCGCATCATGTAATAGTTGAGTCTAAATCTATCAGGATCTATCAAGTTTTGGAAAATCCTCCTCATAAGCAGTGGAGATGCTTGTGCCTTCTGTTAAAAATTTTGGGAACATGATCTAGGTCAAAATAATCATTCTTGTGAAGTCATCAAAATATAATTGCAATAAATGAAACCAACGAGAAAAACGCAAGTCAAGGGAAAAGAAGCACTTTAAGTTCTTCACACAATCAACCACATTCTGGCAAAAGGGTATAAGGGAGGTAACTGATTGAGACAATTATCATCTTTAAAGCAATATAAGAGAGCTCAACCTACCAGGAGAAGGCCATGCAAACCACCAACATAAAGGCGATTATACTGCTGAATATTTTTAAGAACCTTCACACCTTCCTCTTCCTGTTGCATGAGCAATGATGCCTCTGGTGCCAACTTGCTTATAAGACGACAACATATTGGGCATTTACACCGTTCAAGCGCAGCTCTATAATGCCAAAACTGCAAAATGCAACCAGCTACACAGAGAGGAGGAAAGAGAAAGGAAAACCAAATTAGAATCTTCTCAGACGATAAGATAAGGATATAAGGTATCCAACATATAAACCACAAAATTGTATTTTACTACAGAGAGAACCACTCATGTGTCTCTTCCAATTAAGTTACCATTACCATGTCTAAAACAAGGACAAGGTTTCGCCTCATTTTACAAATGTGGAACACCATAACAAATGGAAAGCTTAAAATCAGCCAATTCTAACACCTGTCAATCAAATGACAACTGAACAGATAAGAAGCAAATAGCATCAGTGCCGTGTGAAAACTGAATGTCAAGAGAAGAAAGAGATGAGTGAAGAGATTCTTCGCTCGGATGCTTAAACAAGTACATACCAGATACAGGACGAAAATCCTTCCAGGATAATTTTAGTTCACAGAGCATTGTAACTCACAACAATCATTTTTTTCCAAAATACGTAGCGTAACAAAGAGACCTCTAAAATAATTATTTCAAAAGAACTATGCAATAACTCTCTTCACAAGACAAGATTTAGAAAGAATCTTCGGCAAAAGGCATTAAAATCGAAAGAGAAACCATATTTAGTTCCGAACAAACAGAACAAATACGGGAGAAACTAAGCTAAAGGAAAAGTTCATTTATTATAATTACCAGTAAAAGATCTATAAATTAAGCATAATCCCTAGTCCCTCTAACTTAAATTTCTCAGATCCCAAGCAGTTCATTATACATCAACCAAGCACCAGTGCGCGGTTAAGTATATGTTTCTCTTTGCTACCAACATAGTATAACAAAAGGGAAATCATCTATAGATCTTCACAGAAATTATACCGAGTGAAATTAAACTATAGATTTTCACAGGGATAGTTCTTCTTTCTTCATTCTTTCTTGGGGATCAAATAAGACATGCCAAATACTAACTTGTCAAAAAAATAAATAAACAATCAAATATCTAGTCAGATTTGAAAAATTAAGTACTTTCCTTTCCTAGATTTCCTCAATAACCTAAATCAGAGCAAGAACTTTGACCAATAAAGAAAAGAAGGAAAAGAAAAAATTTAGAACCTAAAAAGTCATTGTAGCTAATAATCCCCCAGCAAAAAATCGACAACCACAATATGTTCGTAGCAGATAAACACTATCACTAAGCTATCCAAGGATCTGATGCCCCTCCACGAGAATGAGCGGGATCATCAAATCCATAAAATCGCCACGACCAAGTGGTACAAAGCTTGGTTTGGATTGGATTTTAACGAAAATCTTTCAATAATCTAAACCATAAAAAATTAAAAAAACTAAAAACACTATGTGAAACCTGCATATTCAATTTTTTTTTAAAAAAATATAAAATATATATAAAAAAAAAAAAACTTATTTTGCCTGAGATTATACTTCTCTTTTTGCTTCGTCTTGGAAGACAAAAACTCAACTAAACGCAATTTTCTTTCAAAATCAAGAAACCATAATAACCCTTTAACACAAATATTACCAATTTTCAAAAAAAAAAAAAAAAATCCAAAGAAAGAAATACTTACCACAAAACCAATGACCACAATTAGTTTTGCATGGAAAAGTAAAATCCCCAAAACATATGGGACAGCAATCATCCTCTGGTGGCCTCTCCACCTCCCCTCCCTTCACCTCCTCATCACCCATCACAATTCCACTTCTAGGGGGTTTCATTTTCCAAATTTCTTCAATCAAAAACTCTTCTCTTTTTTCCTTTCTTCCCTAAAACTCTCTTGCTTTTTTTTTCTTTTTTTTTTTTTGCTTACTTTTTTTTTTTTTCTCTCTCACACACAAAGAAAGATATGCACATGCAACATGTGTGAGATGGGAATTATTAGTACATAGTGTTGAAGGCGGCAGTTCACCGCGGACATGAATTATTTGCCACTTAGCTAGTGGATAAACATGACACGTAATGCGCGTTTTTAATTATTGTGGGACCCATGTCCCATGAGTACTCTTTGTCACCTAGTGATTAGTGAGCTGTGATATTTTTTTATATTATCTGGTCTGGAATTAATCTTGACAAATTATTGCGTTTTTATTTTAGTCTTTAACCTTCTATTTTCGTAACACGTAATATTTCACATTTAGAATTTTTTATTTTTTATTTTAAACTATCAAATTTTTAATATAATAATACATTTTAATACATGCACTAAATTAATAAAAATTCTGATCTCAAACAATGCTCATAAGATTAAATCAAGGTGTCAATGTTTTTCGAAGAAATTGCATCAATACATGTATAAATATTCTCCTTATTGGAGCACATTTTAATATTTTATGATCCCGGGAAAATTAACATATTTGTATATTGATTCATTGAATTTGTGACAGTGATATTGTGCGATGATAAAAATCGATATTGAATAATTCTAGTTAGAAAAAAATAATAATAAAATATTGAATCAAATGAAAGATGCCGATACCTAGCTTTCATTCTATGTCAACTGATAGTGCTATTTTCCGTCAAAAAAAAAAAAAAAAAACGGATAGTGCTATTTGCCTTTTCTTCAATTGCAAAAGGTATTAATAACCCACTTGATAAAACGTTACTTTTTTTTGGAGCCGTGAATTTTGACAGTAGACTATTTGTCTTACTATACAAATCAAGAGTAGACTATAATAATGAATGATGCTTGAAAACCGGCTTAAACGGGGAATGAAAGAACATGTTGTGGCGAACCGTCTAAATTCATACGCCATTATAAAACTTATCTTTTATTCAATTTTTTTTTTTTTTTTTTTGGTCAGTCTTTTATTCAATTCAGAACCAACACATTATCTTAATAAATTCACATCATTGTAAGGAAACTTCAAGATTAGAGTCCAAAATAATTGAAAAATACTGAGTAGTGATTTATTGTGGTAAATATCTTAAATTTGAATATATAATCTCACAGTACAAATATTATTTATTCTTAATTAATTTAGAACATATTTTAGAACGTGTTATTATATCACGTAATTTTTAACCCTAGAGTAGATCTAATAGTCTTCTTGTGCTATTAACTATCACAATTTCTTTTTTCTTGGTCAAATTCAGTATCACACTTAGCTACTCTTCAACCGTGTCATTTTGCAAGTATGAGTTGTTAAGAAATATGGGGTTAAGTTTTAAAATTAATTAATATTAGGTAAAATAGTTCAGACTCTTAATAAGGTGATTTTGAAATTTAAAATTTATGTATTTGAAAAGATTATATTTCTCAATACTCTCATGTGAGCTACGTGCTATTATGACTAAAGAGGCAGCTTTGAATGACATGATGAGCTTCATATGAGAGCATTGTTATGCATAGATGCAGTGTTGAATGACACGTACTGAGTTGTATATGAGAGTATGATTATACATAAATAGAAGATTAAAAACGAAATTTCATCTTCAAAATAATTGGTATGAAATACCCCAAAATCTAATAAGATAATTTTAAAATTTATTATTTATCAATTAGTATTAAGAGCGAATCTAAAAAGAGTTACACCCAACTTTAGACTCGATAGAATCCGTTTTGCTAAAGTAGATCCTTTTCAAGATTCTAGCTACTAATGAGGATGGGTTTGTCAGAATTACCCATACCTGTTTCATAATGAGAGCTTTGTTCATGAGGTGGAACTGTTGTATCTTGATGGAGGAGTCTAACTATTGTAAAGGACCTGAAGGCATAACTATCTATCAATAAAATCCCCCCTGCCTTGTTAAGATAACAAAAGATGAGATAATAACTTACCTAATGATCCTGATCCTTAAGACACAATGTAATGGTAAAGACCCTAACAATAATTCAAAATTTACTTAAATATTTTTTTTTTAATATTCATTGTTGTATTAAAGACGTGTTTAAAATTATGTAAAAATATTATGACCAATTAAAACTTTTCAACCTTTCATTTTCCTTCAGAAATTTCACAGCTAAAAGAACTGTAAAATTCTTCGATTAAAAGTTCTTTAATCTCTCCATTTAATTTCTTTTCATCCAAAAGTAAATCCAAATAAGGAGAAGAATTCTCTAATCCACCTTTCTTTCTTTCCTCTGAAAAAGTGAATCCAAGCATAGGGTTAATAATAGCTCTAATTGCTCCCAATGTGAGAGGTGGTCAAGTAGTTATTTGCTAGCGCTAAAAGTCTAAATCAGACATTTGTCTGCATGCCAATGGATCACAAATTTATAACTTTAAAATGAATTAAATGTAATACAATCTTATCTAAAATAAGTTTTTCATAAAAAAAAGGTAAAAAAACAACTTGAAAGAAAGCACATTTGTATATTTTTTTCTCTTTATTTTTGCACATTTGTATATTGAATCGTTTAAATTTGTAATGAAATTTTTTTTATGATGCTAAAATTCGTGAAAAAATACTAGTATATTAAAAGAATCTGGTTTCGAATATCGAAAGATGCCGATACTTTTGGCTTTCCTTTTATGTCAACTATCCACGATCAATTGTTTCTTTTTTTCTTGGAGGCGTGAATTTTGGCACTAGTCTCTATTGACATATGATGCCAAAGGACTAGCTTAAAGAGAGAAAAGGAAAGAACATGACGCGGAGACACGTCTAAGTTCATACATACCTTTCATTCAATCAGTGAATATAGATAGGTTCAGAACCACCAGATAATCTTAATAAATTCACACCACACGAGGAAATTTCAAAATTAACGATTACATTCACATATCATTGCACCTCTCGTGCTGGTCAAAACTTATTCGATAAAAAAATTCGCTAGTTTAAGACCAAAATTTGCCTAACAAAAATTTTTTGTTAAGTTTAGAACCATTATAATTACAACTACCGTTCAGTGAGACTTCAATCACTGACCGATCATTACCGAAGAATATAACTCACTAAGACAGAATCATTTAATAATCATGCAAAAAAACTGCAGCCATCAAAGAATGGCATCGAAGTAATCTCCACTAAGTTAGATCATAATCTTCTCGTGTCATCTACTATCATACACTCAGCTGCAATTCAATGCATGAGCTACGAATCGTCCCTCGTACTATATTCCAGTTTAGCACATTCTACCGAGCAAGGGCAAAAATATGATACGTAGATACATAATTTCGAGTGTGCTCAAACAACTATAAATCAGAGAATAACAGAATGACCTGTTATAGAGTGATAGATTGATCGATGCCCTCCACTCCCGTTGCGAGTCAATGTCTCAAGAAAAGCAAGACTGATAATCAGAGATTTCTGATAGATCTAACTATACAAAAGGATGTACATTGATGCAAAAACAAACAAATTCGAACGGCCGATAATCTATTGATGAAATCTCCCTCTCCCTGTTAAGATAACAGGAATGAGATAATAACTTACCTAATAATCCTAATCCTGAAGACAATCTTAGGGGTGAAGATCCTAACCGTAATCCTTGTTCCCGGGGGTGGACCACGAAGGAAGCACTCTCCCTCCATTATGATCAAGCTTTGAATTCGAGCCATTAAGTTTGCCATCATTGTAGAAATCATCAAGATCTAGATCCTCGTCTATAAATTCACTGTGATAACTTGGCTCCCTGCAATCGACAACCTCGGCACTTTTGTTCTGCTTTTTTATCACTCTTTTCTTCGAGCGCCCCGTGCTCTCAGTGAAATCGTCGTCTTTAGGATTTCCATTTGTGAAGTTCTCAGTGTCTCTCCTCCTCTTTATTGAATCAGCACAGTCGTTACTGCTGCTGCTGGTTCTATCTGCCTTGTAGTATTCTCTGATAGTAGCTTCAATAGTTTCCAGCACTCGATCTCCATATTTGCTAATTTTCGCCCTGAATTAAGCCAACATGTGCATTAAAATGTCTGCTGCCTAATTGCAAGTGCATGCTTCAAACTACAGTATCATACTTACTTGCCAATTCCGTTAATCTCAAGAAGCTCCTCCTTACTTCTGGGTATTCTTCTGCTGATTTGCTGCAATGTGGCATTTCTAAACAGAAAAAAGACGCAGCAAGTCAAAGTTTAAGCATCACAAAAATCATGCTCTACACGCACTAGCACGAGGAGGCGGAAGTGTCAAGGGGAAGAAGGGCAAGAAGAACAGAAGAAAGAAAACTTCACAGCACAATTATGCTCAAATTCACCATTATCACCATTCCCCATCTTAAACAGAACTATTCAAACCCGTTAACATTGAGAACTATTAAACCAGTAACACTAAGAACAAACCTGTGTGGTATGCCATGACAACTAAAACCATTAGCATCGAGAACTATAGAGCCTTAAGTGCATAAAAACTAACCCAAATATGTGGTATGCCATGACCCCTTCTCCAGCTTCTTTAACAAGAATAGTTCGAAGCATCCGTAATGCAGAATACAGCTTTGCTGACAGATTCTTCAGAATATAAGAAAGGAAACAAATAAGAACTTTGTAGTTCATGATGATTAGCTATGTGATACTAGATGAAGCAAAAAAGTTACAAGAGAGAACAAACCAAGTCAACTTCAGATTGAGGTTGGGCTGGAGTATCTGCTTGTGGAAGACTTTGCTTTCCTGATGTTAGTGAACCTTTTGCTGGAGTAACCTCAGACCGACCTTGTTTAGATGCCTTAGCAGATGATGGGAACCTGTAGGAACATCAGATGTACCAAAACATATTACAGTCACAATCCACCCTCAAATTAGGGCTCCTTTCGGAAAATCCAACTTCTTGTCATTGGAAATGGTTCAATAACGGAAGCTCCTCCAGATTTGAAATTCATAATATAATAGGGAACTATTGGAACGTTGTTCGGCCTTCTCATATAAGACTATAACTTTCAGGACAACAAAAGCAACAGTGTGACATTAACATTGAGATGAAGAACATCATATCAAGCAAGACAATCAACTTCCATCTGTTATTGTGTGTCTCATCCTGCTGCTAATGCAACGGTGTGACATTAACAATGAGATGTGGAAAGTAGTGCACACTCTTTATATAAATGCTAAAAAGCTAAAATCAACAGGCCGAGCAAGCTTCAAAAGTCTGCAGCACATAGCTAGAATATATTTTTAAATGTATGAAGATAATTGTATATAATCAAATGGAAATAAACTTAAATATTTTCCCAATAAAGAGGAAAACAAAAAATTACATCTCCAATTATTTGGAAAATTAAGAAAAATAAGACGAAATTAAAATAAAAATTACCTTAATTTAACACACAGTCTCCCAGCAAAAAGATTGCAGGCCTTGGAGTCATTCACCTGGACACAATTCAATGGAAACCCCAATTCTTAAAGATGAACCAACTAAATGAGGACAAAAGAGAAAAATAACACTTGTTGGATAGTCCACTGCTGAACCTCCTTGTCAGAAAAGGACGAGAAGGAAGGATCCGTTATACCTTCAACACAGATGAAACAGCTCCATAAACATCACTTTTCTTTACATCCTCCATGAGAATGTCCTCCGTAACCAGATGACGCAGCACACAAGAGGCTTGACCCTTGGCCAGATGTTTTCCAGCTCCATGGAGGCTCAATGTTTCATGCCTGTGTTTCTTGACCTAAAATTTATTTTTATTTAAAACCGCTGCAATCAGGATTAGCAAATTAATAAAATTATGCAAGCCAAAGTCGATAATTAGGACATACAAATTGGCTCAAGGAACCCCTGTAGACTTCCAAGATATGAGCTGATGAGAACCTCTGGCCTGTCATCTTCACCAATTCAACCTGAAAAGATCAGGACATCATAATGACATCTGTATACCAGTAAAAGCATTTAAAACCAGAAAGCTTAAAAGCGAATGGGTCCTAACCAATTGCTTTGCAGTCTCTGTTACATCCTTCTCAATGCAACTTTGAGTCTTCAAACAATTATCACAAGTTTTTCCGCAGTTAACAGAATCAAACTTTTCACCAAAGTGGATAAGCTGTAGGAGACGTCTACAGTCAACGTCATTCTCACAGTAACTGACCTGAAAATAGATGATCAATATTTCGAATAAATATGCTATATCCTTACCATAATGGCAATGTCAATGACCACAAGAAGTTTTATCATGTACCATTCTAAGAAGATTTTCAGTATTCGTCTCCAGAACCCTGCCAGTAGTTGTTGTACTAGCACGATTATAACCATTTGTCAAGGGACTTTGCTCTACAACTCCTTGACTAATCATATGCTTGACTCGAATCTGCCAGTAAATGGAATATAGTTAATAAGTGACTCTGAAAAGAACAAAAAGAAAGAATGGTTTCCCAAAATTACTGAAGTGAACAAGTTGATGATGAAGATAGCTTCCCGTAGTGGTACTAACATAATCACTGTAGCTGTAGTATAACACACAAGATGAAGGTTGACCATCCCTACCAGCACGACCACACTCCTGTAACATGCAAAAGATAACTGAATCAAGCATCCAGTTGTAAAGTTACAATTGGATGGTGGAAAGTGTAATTCAGGTGCAAGGCCCAGAGCTTACTTGATGGTATCCTTCAATAGATTTTGGAAGCGAGTGATGAATGACGAACCGAACATCTGGCTTATTGATACCTGAAACAGTTATGTTAGTGTGTTTATCAAATATATACGACAAGAGCAACACCAGCAGATGTCAAACTCACCCATTCCAAATGCAATTGTTGCACATATTATGTTAATTTCATCTTTACTCCACTGTTTCTGAATAAAGGCACGCTGAGCAGGATCCATGCTCCCATGGTAAAATGCTGCCTTATGTCCATATTCCTGGATGGTGAATGCACCATCAAGCAATCAGAAAGATGTCAGATATGACTTCACTGCTCAATCATTGCTCATTGCATAGCATTTACCAGGTTTTACCAAGTTAAAATCCACAAGTTAATAAGAAACTAAAAGAAATTCTGCAACGACATACAGCCTCAGTAATGCAATTGAGTTTGTAAGTGCGTCAGGTAACAACTGTGCTCATAGTGGGAAATCCCATGTGCCACAGTTGGCTGGATATACAAGGTTACTCATTAAGCACAATCAAGATAATATAGTTGAAAACATTCTCAAAGTAACTTAATGACATAGTGGTAAAGTTCTTATTTATAAGTTCTTCAAATTTGCCCCATTTTCATTGGCCTTCTTAAGCGGTTCCATACCCCTTTATTAGATAAAAGATTGAAAACAAATCTCCCTTCCTCTCACAAACTCTTCCCTCATCTGATACCATTTCTTTCCCCTTATCTTCTCCTTTCCCATCTCCTCTTTCTCTGCAGTATATGAATGATACCTCACAATGTTATATTTCTTTCTTGAGACTGCCACTTCCATTTTGAGTAGTTCCTGAATAATGTCCACTTTCCTAAAACGGAATATCTTATATTTAAAGTCCACCAATATAATATACTATATATTCACTTTAGCAACCCACTTATCTACTTTTATTTATTTAAAAATTGCAAAAATATGTTGTTTCCCCAGTTCAAACCCCACATATCTTGAAATATATATTTAGCACCCAAACTGAATCCATAACTTGACCTAAAAGAATTTTGAAAGAAAACGTAGGGTACATAATTGCATTACTAAGTGTGGTACTGAGTGGGGCCAAATCAATACTTTCTCGATGTCTAAACATTTGGAAAGTAGTAAGTGTGAAAGAACTGAGCCCCGCCTTAGAATGTTCTGAATATTTGAATATTAGATTAAAGGGCACATTGAAGGAAAACAAGACATGATTTTGGACTGCCAAAAAAAAGAAAGCATGGCATCCTGTTTGGGACAGAAGTAGTATATTTTCAACTTTCTCCTAAAACTCCTTCAAGTCAAACAATGAAACTCAAATTGGGACAAGGGAGTAGCGAGAAGGCTCAAAAGAATTGCTTAGAACACAGCAATTTCAGTCAAGGGTTTTAAACTTTGTACTGAGTTAATGAAACTAGAGTTCAAGTTATATACTCCCGCAAAGGGTGAGGACTGAGGGACACACAACAGCACAAATATCATTTATTTTCTAAAGGAATCATCAGCCTGTATGTGATAATTTGACACCAGTAGGTAAACATTTTGAACTGCAACCCATGAGCATAGTAACTCCCAGCAGAATTTCTAGACTTTGACAAAGTTGATAGCATAAACACCTTCCAAAAGCCCCAACATGCCACTCCGTGGATCCTTTTTCTACTATCCAGTCAACAGCTAACTAAATAAAACTAACAGTAACATCTAAATTGTCAAATACAGAGTAAAGAACATTTGACTTCATTAAACTTCAAAGAAAGAATTGATTTTCCCTGTCAAGAAAATTATGTCACTAACAGGTTTTCAAAGAGATTGGAGATATATCAACTGAATTGTCAAATGAACTACGCCAGTGCATGTACGAACACTTTCAACCTAGTGGCTGAAAACAAAATGACCACAGAAAGAGATGAACCTGTAACTTTTCTGCAACTTTTTCGCAATCCATTCTCGACAAACAATATATTATCCCACATTCATCATAGTGATTTTCCCTTATGAAGTTGTCAATGTCCTCCACGCACTTCTTCGTCTTGGCGATGACAGAGTATCTGCAATATTTGCACTGTAAATGTACCTCCATTCTTCAGCAACATGAGAAGTCTTAATACATCACTTACCGTAAGTTTGGACGGTTAAAACTTTGCCGAAAAACAATGCAGTTGACAAGACCAAGAGCCTGCACAACATCTTCTTTGACGCTTAATGTGGCAGTAGCCGTCAATGCAAGAACTGGAACACTTGGAAACTTTTGTTTCAAGATCCCAAGACCCTGGAGAATGGTCTATAGATTAGCAACAAATAAAGATCTTCCTGATGCAATAGGTTAAAGACTCCATAAATGAAGAACCTGATAGTCTGGCCTAAAGTCATGACCCCATTGGCTCACACAATGAGCTTCATCAATAACAATCCTAGCAAGAGATTCGCGAGCATGTAAGCTCTCCAAGTGTCTTAGCAGAACATCGCTTCTACAAAAAGTATCATTTAGAGTAAGATACCCCTCAGAAGCAGCAAATATACTTCACACTAATTGATACACAGCCAGGGTGCATGAATTTATGAAGAGAAAATATATCATAGAAAAGTCGACTATCAGAATATGTCTCATGTAGAAAAGGAAAGGATGGGCAGGAACATGTCTTACTAAACTAGTTTTCATATTCTCCAAAAAGATCTAATTGTTTATTTCTACCAACTTCAGAATGATCTGATCTAGGGATGGAGATTATATAAAAGCTAAAATGTTAAAATCCAATAAAATACACTCACTTAGCAACCTTCTCCGGGGTGACATATAACAGCTTGTATCTGCAATTATCTGAACAAATTTCCCTAAAAATTTCCTGTTGCTCAATCCACTCCATGTTAGCACTAAGATAAGCAGCAGGTATATTTGCCTGTTGTAATGTCAACAAGAGAAAAGAACAGATTAGGCAGGAAAGCTCTGTTAAAGAAAAAGACAAGAAAGCCTCACAGAGAAAGAATAATGGCAAAAACCACCTGCAGTAAGTGCATTATCTGATCTTGGATGAGTGAGACAAGAGGTGAAATGACCAAAGTGATCCCAGGGCATACAAGAGCAGGGAGCTGCAAGGAACCAGAATTCACAAAGTGTTCAGAACTAATTTGCAACATGTTGGATGACCTCCAGGCCACACAAAAATGGAATAGAAACTCCAAGTATATTCTCAGTGAACCAATGATCAGGTAGTCTATAAAGAGTCAAAACACAAAAATTTACGACACTTTCCTCTTCACCGGTGGAGGTGAGTTACCTTTTACTGAATACAAAAGCCAGCAGCAAACTAAACAAGATTGAAAGAATGCAAGTAACCATCATTACTAACAGGAAAGTAACAATGAGTTTGGATGGCAAAAGTGTAATTGCAGGAACTAACTTCTGTCACTAGAAACCTTGTCCCTTATAGGATTCCGAGTGTATAATCATAAATAACCTTGTCCCTTATAGGATTCCAAGTGTATAATCATAAATACATTTGATTGTGGAATAAGATCTTATAAACTTAAACAATTTGAATATATACATGCCAGGAATGGGGCATGGACCACTATAATCAGTTATAATCTGAGTGTAATAGAACTAATAATGCCAATACAAATATGATAGGGGACGTAGAATGAGACTGTTCAAAGATGAAATTCTCATAGTAACCTGAAATGAGCTAGCATGGCCTAATGTTTCAATGCCATCAGAAATAAATTTACTATAGTAGGCATGAAGAACATTTTTCACAATCTCTACTACCTGGTAACAGGCTCACAACGTTTGAGCATATAGCCCAGGCGACAAAACAGAATGGTGAAAATTTTCTCTAACCTGATATGTCAAACTTTTTCCTCCTCCAGTAGGCATTAAAACAAAAACATCATGTCCACTCATTGTTGCATTGATAACTTCTCTTTGGTTGCGGCGAAACGAGGGATTACCGAACACCTTTTTATTATTAACCTGAGAGCGGTCAAATGAACAACAATCAGCAAGCAATTCAGTCAAGTTTTAGATTATAGTTCGTCTTTTGATACACACCTCTAACTTCTTTGTCCAAGGAAAGTCCCGACTACTCCACTTTTTGTCATTTGAACCTTCAATGTAATTCACTTCAACATACTTTGGAATATATGGTTCCCTCTCCACCCGACATGTTGAAGAACCCGACCAGTCTGTGGAAGAAAATGCAACTGATGATGAATCCCATCTATCAAAGCCACCCTGCTCACTGCATGCGTTAAATTGCACATCGAGTCTTGTGGCATCAATTCTGAAGGGATTGGTATATGGAGTTTCATGTTGAAACGCTGCAGAAGTAGTGGTGGCAGACAAATATGAAATATTTATTTCATCATTGGCTGACACTGTACGAAGGTATTGTTCCAACTGTTGAATTTGCTTATTCAGCTGGATTCTATCAGGAAACAAGCAAACAAGTATTCATGGGTTTATTCCTTTGAATCACAGGGAAGAAATGCATAATTGAAATATAGCAAATGCAAAGTAACAGCAGTATTACTAACTGCAGCGCCCCCTCACCCCCAAAAAAAAATTATGGCCAGATAAATTACTGAAGAAACAAGGAAAAAGAGAGAAACAGAGAGGCTAGAGACAAGTGAAAAACAAAAATGAACAAAGAAAGGAGACATATGCAAAAGCACTTTTTCAGTGATAGGACTTGAGGAAAAAGAAAGTGTGGAAAAATGGTGGAATTAGCAGTTAAAACCACATGACTGTGAAACTATACAAGAAAAAACCCTCATCGTTCTACTACCTAAATAGTAACACCAGATTGTAGATATGTATAGATATGATTATCATGATGACTAATCAATGCTTTCTCCATTTCATATAAAAGTGGCTTTCTTTTGAATTCCAAGTAATTTTCTACCGATAAGAGAAACAAAGTTATAGCAAGATATACCTTTCATTACGAAGCTTCTCTATCTGATCCGTACTCAATTCAGTAACATGGTCAAGAAGATCATTGGATATGGCAATCAACTTATCCTTCATCTCTTGTAGGTGATTTGAAGCCTCTTGGCAAAGTCCTAGCTGTATCAACATCAGGGGTTAGGCATGAGAACCTCCCAGTAAATTTGAAGCAAGGTATCAAAAGATAAAGAATAATATCATACCTTAGTACCATGACTACAATTCAAACACAGCTCTGGTGGCAAATTTGTCTCCTTTGGTCTTGCAAAATTATCATTACTTACAACCGGGGAGATGGGTGGAAGCTTTGAAATTGATGGTTGCGGTGTACAAGTTGATTGACAATGTTCCATAACTATTTGGTCCACATCAATATTCTGAAGCAGGAAATTATTGCCATAATTGGATGAGATAATGCAAGGAATCTAATTTCAAGTAGACAACTTCATTAGCTAAACAAATCAAATAAATGACTAAAGAAAGGATCAAGCAGCCTCAAATGTCTTTATTTTGACACAAAAACAGCAGAAAAAGGAGAAGTTGTTTTTGGTTCAGTTCTTCCTCAGAATTTGGCAGCTTTGAGTCAACTAAAAATATATCCTCAACTAACAGACATCCAGATATTTACATTCTATTGTCTAGATTTATGCAAAAAAATGTAAGTCAACGGCACTTGGTTCAACAAGCCCATTGTACGCCACGACTAGACAGGTATGGGATAAGATGTCTTCACTTAATAAAACAAAGTCAACCATATTTGGCTTCATGCATGGAAGAAATAAATTACCTCGAGTATGTCATCATCCTCAACAACTCCTTTATAAGTACCAACCGACCCTTTCTCTTCATTTACATGCACTGGTTGGTTGTTGAAAACTCTACTTGTGCCGTGTGCATCAAAATCACTAGAGACAGACATCCACACCTGTCTCTGCCTGTTTGTAACCCTTCCAGCTTCAGCTACATCATTATTATTATTGTGTTCTCTCAAAGAAGAGCCTGCATACCCTCTGGATTCTCCAATTTCAGCATGGTTCTCACTGAAGCTTTGATATGATTGCAGAGGCCTTTGAAGAGTGCTTTTCATGCCAGAGGTGTGCTGCTGGACAGTCTGCCTAGCATTTCCAGATGCCAAAGCACCGACTTCTTGAGCTAGAGGCATAGTTTTTCCAGGTTTTACATAGCTCCTGGAAGACAAGTGAAGGTTCGAAAGAAGTTGCCAAGCCTGCAAAACAGTACATTCTAAAACAATGAAAACCATGGTTCTATTAAACTATAAAGGTGAAAATAAAATCAAATGCACAAAGGCTATGATTTTAATATTGGGTTAGTCATATCTAGACATTTGTATATCCACAATATATATACACACACACATCCAGAGCAACATGTTTTTTCGTTGATTGTAGAAGTCTATGCTAAGTGGAGAATGCGAAGTGTACAACCAACAATTAGCAGAACCATGACAACTTTACAGATAACAAATATAAGATAATAAGCCAAAATTATCCAAAATAATGATCAGCAAATTGATTGGAGAACGATGTGATAAAGGAATGAGTATAACAAGAAATCAATCATCAAACAACAAGTCAATATCTATAATTTACCTTTTCAATTTGTGAAGTGTTCGTTCTTATATTCTGAACTTGACAAGCCATTGACCTAAAAAGATAAGAAGAAGCAACATAGTAAGAACACATAAAATAAAATCAAAAACAATGCGGGCATGTGCTGCAGGTGATGATCAATTTGAGAACCACATAAGTATACTGCACATGAAAATCCTTTTAGACTTACACTAAACTAGAATAAACTTACATTTTCAGTATCTAGCTTCCTTGCAAATAATTAAGTCATATGCATATAACTAGTTCATACTATTAGATTATGTAATCTTATGTTAAGTAAGAACCATTGAAGAGTTATCGTGCCATTAGATCTGCCAACACGCACTGTTATAAGGTGCTCACACGTTTGCAAGTTTAACTATTCCGTGAAGCTTGACGCTTTGTAAAGCATCAAAAGATATCAAGACTACTTTACGACTTAAGTTACTTAGATGTATATAATATAATGATTAAAGAGAAATCCAACCAGTAGGAAAAAATTATTACAAAATATATATGTAATTAAGAGTAGCAAACCTAGAAGCCATCATCGTTTCAGTGTGAGGTTTCTGGGCTGGCAGGGAATAGAGGAAATTGGAACTTAAAAATTTATCCTGGGTTGAAAAGTTATTATGTGCATTGGCATGTTGCACCCAATTAACTTTAGGCTGCTTATCGCTGCATTTGAAGCCTCCAACTGGATTGCTTCCCCTGCATATCAATCACGAGAGTAGGAAAAGAATCAGAAAAATAGAAAAATAAAAGAACAAGAAGAATCCATTACCTATTTATCATGCTTGCCTCATGTGCTCTTTCTTTGTCATCAATTAGGATACTCGCCTACTTCCCATAGTCATGTCCACAAGCTGCCATGTCTAACCATTTTAGTATCAAAAGTTGCGGAGGTAGGCTATAGATAGATTAAGCATTCAAGTTCACAAGTCATTACATGAAATACAAAATTACAAATATTTCAATGAATAAACACTTCTGAATAAGAGAAAACTGAGGAAACAAGCATGACAAGTATGAGTATATTCATGTGTAGTAACTCTATAGGAGTCACTCAGAGCTCGTACCTCGCATATTTTTGTTTAACTCAAGTGCATTAACGGATTTGCAGTGGCTTTCACTGCAAAAGGGAAAAACTCCTGGTTAAAATTCTCTTCATCAGCAAATCGAGTAATGAGCTGCTTAAAGCAAAACATGTGCAGAAGAAAAGAAAATGGAAGCATTGGATCCAGTACCAAAAACATAGGTTTTTATTATTTTTCTCTCGCTTTATGGTACGAAAACTGAAACAGGAAGCATTTCAAATAATTTTGTTTTGGTTGTTGATTCATTCAAGTTTGATCTCTCTGCTAATACAGAGAACACACTCCAACATGAAAGCATTCCCTATCCTGATTACATCATCGCAGAAGAAACAACATCATTTTTCCAAGCTACAAACACACGCAAAACGCAAACAATTCAAATTACTTAGAATCTCAAACCTTGTAAAATCTATAATATTCATAGGTAAAAGCATATCGTCTAGTCAAAACTAATACGAGGATAAATTGAAAAAAAAAAAAAAAAACTCAATTTACAGAAATTGCTTGCAAAACCTTGAGTTACAGCAATAATCACAGACATGTATAGGAACACGAACAGTTCCATTACATAGAATCTAAAGCCTAGTAAAATCAATGTAAAAACCATAATATTCATGTGGAAAAGCACATCGTCTAGTTAAAAATTAACACGAGGATAAATTTAAAAAAAAAAAACTCAATTTATTGAACTTGCACGTTAAATCATGTGGTACCGCCATAATAACGTATACAGGAAGTGCGCAGCTAGTAAGATACCAGGGAACAGAGAAATTCACTTTTTTCTAATTTTGAACATGAAAAATTAAATAATAAAAATACATTTATTTAATACATATAAAATAAAAGTGTGGAAGAAAACTGACCGTTAAGCGTGGAGTTTTACAGTTACTCGCTGTGTGTTTCACCGTTTATGCGTGTGTGCGTATGTGTGTGTATGTGAGAGAGAGAGAGAGACAGAGCTTCAAATGAAAGAGCGGTGTGGAGTGGCGGGATAATTTTGAGCGCGTTTAGGGCTTGCCGCTTTGGTATTTGGGCTGACCCGGCCCGGTGGTCCGGGATTTGTATGCAAGACTAGACACCAATGAACCAATTAATAGAGTTTGTTTTTGGGTAATTATTGCTGGGTTATTACAGAATTTCGTCAATATTATTTTAATGTTGAAGTATTTTTTGTTAAATATTAATTTTTTACAATAACTTTATTTCGTGTAATGCTGTTATAAAAGCCTAACGACAAAAAGAATTAAATACAAATATTTAAAATTAAAGCACTTCAAATAAATTAGTTTTTCCCCTTTTTCTTCCATTATTTTTTTAATTTATTCTGATTTCTCCTTTTCCGATACTACTTTTACCGCTCTTCAAAGTTTGAAAGTCTGAGATGAAGACTATAAAATGGTTTAAGTGTGAGAGATCTCGAAATTAATTTTCATGTCTAACATTTTCAGTGATATAAAATTACTTAAATCTCCCTTAAATTTTAAATAAATAAATAAAAAGACTAAAATGCAGTATGTATCAATTGTGTTGCTCCAGATGTTGCTGGTTTGGGAGAGGTGAGCGTGATGGATGAGCTGGGAGAGTGGTGAGTTTGGTTTTTATGGTGAGTTTTATTTGGTCTCGAAATACAATGTTATCCAGAATGATAAAATGTCTAACACCATCTCGTGGTTAGACGAAAATGCAAGTTCACTTATTATAAAACAGTAATAAACACATAATTTTTATGCAGTCTATGAAATGGTGAATACGTCCCCAAGAGCTAACACTCGTTGGCTTTTTTAACAACGATGTGTCAATGACAAACGTGCCTCTAAATGTTAAACTTCATATAACCTTGGGAACATAAAGCAAACTGAAAAAAACAACCAAGTTCATAATGTAATGGGGCGAGTCCCATTTCGGACCTTTTCCGAACCACTGGCCAAAGAAATTTGGATCCTATTCTTGACTGCATTGATCCTATTATTTCAGGTGATGATAACCGTTTGATCTCACAACCTTTCACAAAAGAAGAGATTAAAGCAGCAACATGGAGTCTAGGAGCTAATAAAGCACCGGGGCCAGATGGCTTTACTGGTTTGTTCTTTCACAGATTTTGGCATCTCCTTGAAGAGGATATCTTCCAGATCTTCCAAGATCTCTATCGAGGTAATATGAATTTACATGCTATTAACCAGACCGTCATTACCTTGATTCCTAAGATCAAGAATCCTCAAAAAGTTGGAGACTTTAGACCTATTAGTTGTTCTAACTTCATCTATAAAATCATTGCTAAAGTTCTTGTTCTTAGAATGCAACCCATTATGAACATAATTATTGCTCCTACTCAAGCAGCCTTCATTCCAGGTAGATCCATACAAGATAATATTCTCATTGCCCAGGAAGCTGTTTTTGGATGAATAAAAAAGGCAAAAAATATAAGAAATCTTATGCTATTCTGAAAGCATATATGAGCAAAGCCTATGATAGAGTTGAATGGGATTTTCTTCAGGCAGTTCTCTCACGAATAGGCTTTAATTCTACTTGGATCGGTTGGATTATGAACTGTATCTCTTCTGTCTCATATAGAGTTATCATCAATGGTACCCCGCATGATATTATCAATCCTTCTAGAGGGATCCGTCAAGGAGACCCTCTCTCCCCTTACTTGTTTACCATCTTGACTCAGGTGATCACATCCTTATTTAATCAGCAGCTTAGTAGAAACCTTATTAAAGGTTTCAAAATTACTAAGGACTGCCCCCCCTTGACTCACCTCCTATTTGCTGATGATTCAATTTTCTTGTTTGAGGCTAACTTCTCAGAAGCTTTGATGGTACAAGAGATTTTATACAAGTATTGTTTCGCTTCAGGCCAGTGTTTGAACTATAAGAAATCTTCTTTGCTTTTTAGCCCCAATACTCCATATGGTGTTAAGAGAAACATTGCTGACATCTTCAGGATCAACATGTCCAATAATTTTGGTAAGTACTTGGGACTTCCTACTTAATGGGGAAGATCAAAAACTAAGGCTCTCAGTTGGTTGAAAGAAAAATTCATTGCCAAACTCAATAGTTGGAAGAGTATTCTCTTGTCTGATGGGGGAAATGATGTCCTTATTAAGGCTGTTTTTCAAGCTCTCCCAACCTATGTTATGTCTACTTTTCTTATCCCAAAGACAGTGTGTAACCAGCTCACCTCGATTGCAGCAAAGTTCTGGTGGAGTAAAGGTGGAAAAAAAGGCATTCACTGGTTAATATGGGATCTGCTGGTGGAACCAAAAATGAAAAGGGGCTTGGGTTTTAGAGATCTTTTTGCTTTTAATTTTGCCCTTATTGCGAAACAAGCCTGGAATTTGATGACTAATCCTTATACTCTTTCTGCTTGTGTTTTGAAAGGCATTTATTTCCCTTCTAATTCTTTCTGGTTGGCTAAATCGGGTAGGCATTGCTCTTGGTCACGGTGTAGTATATTTAAAGGTAGAGATCTCATTGCTGCCAAAGCAATCTGGAGTATTGAATGTGGAAGAGATATCAGAATCTGGCATGATAGATGGATGGATGATCAACCACATTTGATCAAGTCTCACCCTGAATGGCCTGACAAGGTTTGTGATCTTATTGACCCCTCGTCTAGGAGTTGGAACCAATATTTGGTTAGGGAGATTTTTGACCATGACATTGCAAATAAAATTATGTCTATATACATTCCAATGACTGACCATTGTGATGCTTTGATTTGGCACCTCACTTGTGATGGTCTTTACAGTGTTAAAACAGGGTATTGGACTGCTAGAAATGTGTTTTCCTGTCGTTTTTCAAGTGGTGATGTCCCTGGCACGTCCTATGCCCCCCCTGAGAGTTTGTGGAAAATTATTTGGAATATCAAAGCCCCTCCTAAGATTAAAATTTTCATCTAGAAAGCTTGCAACAACTGCTTACCTACACAGGAGAATAGGTTCCAAAGAAGATGTGCAGATAGTCTCATTTGCCAAATTTGTTCTCATGAGATTGAGACAGTTGAGCATTTATTTTTGCTTTGCCCATGGACTAACAAATTTTGGTTTGCTTCCCCTTTGCAATGTTCTATTAGTCCCAATATCTCTTGTTTTGGTGTTTGGTTTCTTGAGTTTGTTCATAAATGTTCTGAAGTAGAGTACTGCATAGGAGAAGCAGCATCAAAGATTGCATTCTGTTGCTGGCAAATTTGGAAAGTTAGAAATGGTTTCTGTTTGGAGAACCAAAGAATTGA
The DNA here is from genome assembly GCA_037974665.1 of Ehretia macrophylla. Classification (NCBI taxonomy): domain Eukaryota; kingdom Viridiplantae; phylum Streptophyta; class Magnoliopsida; order Boraginales; family Ehretiaceae; genus Ehretia; species Ehretia macrophylla. Next base: position 36,123,256 of record CM075776.1, read on the forward strand.
TATTACCAAAGCCATCATTAACGTTCAATGTTCAATTTCAGAGTATAATGATGCCTCAGATCCACATTCTCGGTCTTCTTTCGATTTTTCCAACCTTGAGGCTAATAGTCCCCCTATTGTCTGGTCCCCTCCCCCTAGGGATTGTCTGAAAATTAATGTTGATGCCTCTTTTTGTAGGGATGGGAGAGCTACTACAGCTTGGGTTTATCGTAACTGGAGTGGAAGTTTGGTTGATAGTCATGCGACATTTGTCAAATGCAGTTCCGCTGCTGAAGCTGAGGCCCTAGCGATCCGTAATGCTTGCATTTTCGCAAAGAACCTCAGAGGTGTTTGCATCATATAGGAAAGTAATGTTGAGGCAATTCTCAAAACAATCAATTCCCCGAGACGTGTGCCCTATTGGAAGATTCGTCTAATTATGAAAGATGTCCAAAAGATTGTGGCGAAGATTTCTACTATTAGATTTCAATACATAAGGAGAAGTGCCAATCAAGTGTGTGACTGAATTACTAAGAACAAAGTCAGAAATAACCTGACTATTGATTGGATGTCTAATCTACCCCCTCCCCTTTGTTCCTTACTTAAGCAGGACATAGAGCCCACTGGTATTGAATAAACATTGTATTTTCCTTCCGATTAATTATACTTTTTTTTTATGACCAAAAAAAAAAAAAACATCGATGCGATTGTGCTATTTGCTGTCCCTCTCTACTATCATGTCCCTACCAACCAGTGCTACTCCGCCCGAACCATTCATTCTTTCATGTCTTGTGAGATAGATTCTTCACATATATCTTCCCCGTGATCTTTTTTTTGTTTTTTTTCTTTCCTTTTTTTGGGTCATGATCTTCCTCATGTTGATGAGCTTGCGCACTTTTCTCATTTGTCAACCCTAAAAAAGATAGATGATTGTTTCACACAGGTATATTTAACCAACAATTAGATACTGAAACGCACTTCTTGTAAGTTTAAAAACTCCAATTAACTTTCTTTGTCCCATTTTTAAAAAGCTTTAAAAAAAAAAGCAAAATCTTAAAAAACCTAAAAATAAGAAGCTCCAAATCAATTATTTTTTGGTAAAGGTTTTCACAAAATTGTTTTAACATCGTGTGAGAAGCTATTTTTTTTCCCAACATTACCCTCAAAATTTATGAGAATCTACATTGGCCTTAACGAGTGCACCAATTGTCAAAAGCACTTCTAACCAAAGCTTACAGCGCTACAACTCAACAACTAAAATTTCACAGTTAGACTAAATAAAACTCAACTCTAATCAGATCAAGTAGTTGCCCAGGAAATGGCAGCCATACATAGTTTTGAATACATATCAATACAAGTAATGTAGAAGCAAAAGATGATTCCTACTAGTAAATTATATGGAGGATTTAACAAGACATCATCATATGAATATAGACCTATCGATAAAGTCAGACAAGAATTGCAATCAAGTATACAAATTTAAATCACACGGGGACTTAAAACTTCCTTCGCAGAGAAAATTGTCCTAAAAGTTTTACACAATAAGCTAATCAAGTTCTTATGAAAGGAAGACATCTATGCTACTCTAATCAGCTGAGTGCTTCAAAATTCTTTCTACTTTTTGGGGACAGAGAAGGAAAATAAGATAATTTCTAACCACTTCCACGATTTACTAATTTTTGCCAGATATATTGAAGTCAGATATAAAATATGCCTAAATATGCTTCGGCGAAACTCATCTAGAACTGCAGATCAGTAAGTATGCTGATCTCTTTTGTGCTTGAAGGAAGAACCACCAGCTGATCCCTTCTCTCTACAGAATTTACTTCTCAAGTTTCCTTCTAATTTCTGGAACATTAGTGAAAATGCTCCTGCAATTGATAGAAATGGAAACAGAAATTACTTGGAAAGGAAATTTTGGCGCAGGAAATAGCGTCCATGTGATGGTTGCAGGGCAGCAAAAACGAAATATTGCATAACTGAACCCATTGAAGAGGAGATGGAGAAAAAATCAATCAGATCTAAAACGTATTCTAAAGCATGAACCATAAAGTTCTCAAATATTGCGTATAAGAAAATTATCAACACGCAAAAGATCTTACATGAAAGCTATGATGCATCCTCATAGATGAGTTGACATCAACTTGCTCAGGTCTACATATGACGTGATTCTTAGTGCATTCTAATATTGTAAATATACATAAATGCAACTACTGTCAAAAGAAAATGTACAATTAGACATGTAGAACTTCCTCTTTTAGTGAACAATATTGCAAAGGATTTTTCCAAACAAGTACTTACCATTGGTTACAAGAGATCTATTACTTATTGTATCCAACTTGAACCCAAGACCAAATATTCAATAAGTGAGTACTTGAACGTCATCACAATCACGACCCTAAAGAGATCTATACTGTACAATATCATATAATCACAGTAAACCAATTACAAAAACTATGTCAGAAAGAAAACAAAATTACAGGAGACAAACCTGAGAATGGACTTTCTCTCTGCTGCATTGATCCTTTCACCAAGAGAGTTCCCGGTATTTGCTGAAAGACCTACAAATATGAGCAGAACCAATTTAAGCTTCATAAACAAGAAGCATAAGTTTTTTGAGTGAAGGACGGGCAATTACCGAAATACGAAGGTGCAGATTGTTTAACTGACTGTTCAAATGATTTGAAGAATTGGATGCCTCCATTTCACACTGCAAACTCACAGCCTCATCCTCATGCTGTGTTTCAGTCTTCAAAATTGTATCACATTGATCCTTTGATGCAATGACCTATTACACATATATAATGATTTATATTATCAAACTCGTGAAAATCCACCACACCAAGAAAAAGATAAAAAAGAAAAACTTGAGCATACATCAATGTGAAATGAGTTAGAATGGGCATACATCAATGTGAAATGAGTTAGAATCTAATTTACAGGATGCACCAGCAGAAGAAAAATAGGACTCCACTGATTGCAGCACATGAATAGCACTATATTGGCGTTGGACACCCTGCATGAACAATCAAACTGCATGTCAGATCACAAAAGTTTCATGCGTTGAATGGTAGATAAATCATTATGCTATCATCCCCATTACCCAAGATATTAGAAATGAAGACCTTCAGAAGAAATAAATTTTTCAGTCATCAAGGTGATTGGTTGTTTGATGCTAAAAATTTGACTAGAAGATAGGGAATCAGTCTCAACACCTCTAGCATAAAAGAGAGGTTACTCTTCTCCATAACTGGAGATGATATCGTCTTCCTCACAGGAGGCACAAATGACCAAGCTAATCCCCATCGACTTGTCTGCCCTTGGACAAATTCCGTTGTCTTCACTATGGTGACTCCAACATCCCAAAGCTTTGCTACAAGGGCTTTCAGATTTGATTTTCTCCCAAGCATTGAAGTGTACCACCTAGCAACACAAGGAGAATATGAAAGTTTACAGAACAACTGTTACATAATAACATACCTCTAAGGCATAGAGTTACGCAACCCAATATTTTAGGTGAAGCGCATTACCGAAAAGATTGCTTCAGCTTAATACTATCTTCAATAATGCAAGCGATAAAGGCCTGTTCTCCACCAGGACAAACCATCTCTTCTGGAGTCCCACCACAAGCAGTCTTAGGATTGAGTCCTGCTTCCACTATTGAGTCAAAAAATGGCGGGTTGCACATACAGAAGTCGAATTTCTCCCCTTCACCGACTACACCAAGAAGAACAGGCGGCCCATGGTAACTCTCTTTAAGACCAGAATGTGATGCAGATGAAGCTGGTAAACGCTGTATGTCAACAGCTTCAACATTACTTGAATCCGCATTGCTTTGATCATCATTCGCCTCTCTATTATGTAATTCTTCTTTGTCAGTCACCTTCTCCTGACTTACCCTTCTAATTGCAATCAGTTCAGAGATATGTGGATTACTTTTGACATTTTTCTCTGCCCACTCTAGTGCTACTTCGGTAACATCTGTCCAATAGACAAGCAACTAAATTATCATGCCATACTTTACGCCAGAAAGAAGTTTCATGACACGGCTTTCCTTGAGAGGGAGAACAAACATTGAAGAACAACCTGAGCCAACAAACCTCCAACCAAGAAGAGAAGCACCAAGAAGTGGGTAAATACAGTTGGCCCCAGTGCCAATATCAAAACCCTTTATTACATCACCATCAGCTCGAGTACTAGGAATAATATCAGAAGCCAGAAGATCTTCAATCCAATGAATGTAATTTGATCTGCTGGGCACTGTAGGACAAAGCTGCCCATCGGGAATCCACCTGCAATGTCCAATTCAGACTCCACCAACCTCTATCTTAGAACCCAAAATCAATGCACCACATCTATAGCATCATAAAACACTAACACATAAAATATGTTTTCAAAAACGTAATGCAACAAACTTAGTCTGCATGAATATACCCATTATTGTGCAATCAAATTCTAAGATTTTTTTCTACACAATGTCACGCCCAAAGCCCAGAAACCTATACAAGTAATACCCGTGTCATAGGCTTGAGAATAATTGTCTTATGTCATATATCAACTATCCATAAATGATTAACCGAGTTACTATATAAACCCAAAACACCATTTTTTTTCTAACCCCCCAACCCATAAGATTCGAACCCTAGTCTCTCAACTGCAAGAGAGAGTAGCCAACCACTAGGCTACTTTTAAATCTCATATAAACCCAAAACACTTACTTACTAACTACACTCATGTTAAGAACCAAAAATAGTTAACCCGAGTAACTACTTAAACTCATAAAACGTTACTTATAAACGACATTCAGACATTCTCCTGCCAATGTGGGACATTACGATATATAGCCAATATAGATAAAACATGTTCATCAGCTCAGTTACAGAAGAAGTTAGCCTGCTGCCACCTAGCTTCACTGAACAATCTAACTAACCTTAATTCATTTTATCAAAATTAAGTAAAGGTCAAACTTTTATCACCAAATCGTCCCTGACTTGAAATTAGTAATTACTTAAAGCTGCAAATTAACTCCATTAAACAACTATAGCAAACAAAAGCTTCACACATTAAGCTTAATTAATCTTAATCAATTCAAGAGTCATAAGGAAAAAAATATATAAATTATAAAACTAGACTTGCGTTTATTAAAGAAAAAGAAGATACCAGTTAAGGCCGTGGTCGTGGAGGAGCAAGACTCTGGTGAGCTCACGGGTGGCATTGAAATCAGTCCAGTCGATTCTGGGCCTCCCATCGCGTGTATAAAACACAAACTGCTGAAAGGTTGGATAAAGCGAGGCTAAGAATGCAAAGTCCGGTGGGTTCTCGGCATACTTGTTTCTAGGGTGTATGGTTGGCTTCTCTCCTCCTCGCTTCCTCTTCTTGCTCCCCATTGTCTGTAACATTTTTGCAGCAAAATAAAATAGTAATTTGTAGTATTTCTTGGGCCCAGAGCGGCTAATCCTGGTTTTTAGTAACCCATGAAACACTCTATCATAATTTAGTAATTTGTAGTATTTCTCGGTCATGGTTAGCCAATTAACTTGTACACACAAAACGAATATATAGGACACATTTCATGCTATTTCCAGGGCCAATTGAATGCCAATCAGGGTCTTGACCAGCAGCATGGTCCTGGTCTCTCAATCCCTAGTAGGAAAAAAAATATCTGTTCAATATGATGGCACATTTCTAAGGCCATACACTTTATGTCTCGAGGGCTACAGTCCCAGGGCGTGCAGGGGCTACCTGATCTGCTTTCGACCTTGTGCTAGAGTGCGGCCCTAATAATTCCGTTGTTGTACTTGGGCTGTGAGGGCTCTCAGCCTAACAACATGGTTACTTTTATACTTCTGCTCACTGTTTTTTCTCCACCATTCTTACCATCACTAACCGCCCTATTCTCTGAATGATAAACCACTGGGATAACTGATCTAACTGCTTCCTCACCATTCTTATCATCACTAACCACCCTATTCTATGAATAAACCACCGGGATCACTGACCTAACTGCTTCCTCAAACACTTGATCCCCTTCTGATTCCTTTGGCCCATGTTAACCCTCCCGCTACCTTTTCCTCTACTTTCAACTACGAACCTCACCTTCCACACCCTTCAGTCCCCAACTGCCCCATTTTCCATCACGAAACCAACCTCGAGAACCCTAGATTTCACTCTACAACCAACAAAAAATTAAAAACTGTAGAAAAATAAAAATTCATCGAAAGAAAACCAAGAATAATCAATTAATATACCCAGCAAGCATAATCAACTATTCAAAAAGAAAAACACGTTATCGATTTCAAATCCCCTTCAGCTAAGCAAAGAGCTAACACCTTTACCTAAGCTTAGTTATGTAGCAAATAGAAATCAAATCCTTTTAGGGTTTAAAATTGAAGGTAGGGCTTTGTGTAGATTAACACAAAGCATGTGAGAAATTCGAAAGGTAGATAAAAATGAATGAATTGAGTAATAAACATACCAGTCGATGCCAATGATGTCGAGTGAGAGAGTTTTGCAGTGTTTGAATGAGATGAGAATCGTTTGTTTCCGCGACGCTCTAAATACTTGTTTGGAGGGAAAAAACCATTTTGGCCCTGAGGTTTTATAAAAGTCCCAAATCAGTCCCTGTGTTTTGGAAAACACCCAATTTGATCCCTCCATCAAACTTTCGTTAGCCCAATTTTAACGGTCAACCCTTTAACTGGTTTAAAAGACTTTTATGTCCCTAGGCAGGAATGTGAAAACTCACATATTTTTACAAATCATCCTAAAGGCATCGCACATCATCCTAAAAGCAATACACATTATCCTAAAAAGCAATACACATTATCCTAAAAAGCAATACACATCATCCACATTTTAAAAAAAAGTACAATTAATTTTCAATCCAAACATAAACAACGAAAAATTTATCACAAAAAAATAAAAATAAAAAGTCATAATTTATCTTATTCTCTGACTGATACCTCCGTTCCTAATTACTCGGAAGTTGTAGAACCAATTAGCATTGTACCTATGGTTAGCAAGCTATTTTGTTCATCTTCTGAGGTAATTCTTGTTTCCGAGGCATTTTAAATAATATAGTTTGGACCAAAAAATTAAATAATTAGCACATATTTTAGTATTAGTTCAACACTCAAACAACATTAACAAATGCTGCAATGTGCAATCATAGATAATTGATATTAGGAAAAAAATGTACTATTGTAGCAAGACGATCAGGGTCACAAAAAGGCATATCTAATGGAAACAAAATTTGGATGAGTAAGGGAGTAATGGAATTCAAGAATAATACAAACATTAATTTGTAGAAGGGTAGTTATTGGGCAATTTGTAACCCAGTGACAATCAAGGCAAAGGTTCCAACAGATGTGGATTTTGAAGATAGAAAGTTCAAACATATATGGATTTTGAAGATAGAAATTGGGATAATGAGACGAGAGAGAAAAAATAGTTTTCTTTTTCTTACATGCCAAAATGATTGAATTGTCTTTCCATCAGTTAAGTTTAACGCTGGTCTACTCAACGTAAGGACCAAATTGGGTATTTTTCAAAATATAGGGATTGGTTTGGGACTTTACTATAATAGTAGGGACCAAAATAGTTTTTTCCCCTTGTTTGGATTCCAAAGGAAATGCATAATAAAGAAAATAAAATAATAGAATCGTGAAGAAAAAAGAAAGTGAAAAAATTAAATCTCGTTTGTATTGAATAATTTAATAAAGGAAATAAGGGATATCATTTGCTATTTGATCTAATAGTTTGATTTTCGTTTTAGGTGTGAGAAGTATTGAGATCAATTATTGTATTTAATATCATAAGTGATATAAACTGGTTTATGTCTCGTTTGAATAAAAAAGGGTAAATTTTATATGCAAAATAACTTATATACCTTTTTATTTTAGCCTTTATTGGTATTAAGATAGTGCCATTATTATTATCGCATGAAATAAGATAATCGTCTTCTTCTAATTTATCCAAATTTGAAATGATTAGATTTTGGTACTTTAATATCCTTCTAACTGAACAATCTCTCCGCTACACATTTTACACCATTAACTTAAGTAATATAACGTTTTGTTCACCACAATTAATTATTTGACTTGGTTACATATTTTGTTGTGATGTTCGGGTTGAACGTTACGTACAACATCATGATCTATAACAATTATTGTTTTGCTTATATTGCAATGGTGATTGTATATGATGACTATAGAGCTTTTTTAACCAATAACGTTATGAACTATAACATACATATCGTACCAATGGTGCAACCAACAAAACACGTGTACTGCTCGCTGGTTGTAGCATATGTTATCATTTTGCTTGTAATCTAATATAGATTTCTATGCACTTTGTCTCTAGGTGTAATAGGTATTTGTTACTAGAAGTTCCACACCGTTCCAATCTAATTAGTTTGTTGTCACGGGATCAAAGTTTCGCCACCACAAAATTACTTAATCATTGTGCAATGCTTAGAAAATCCCTAATATCTTGACTAAGCTAAGCCTTTTGCACACTCAAATAATTATGACAAAGGTGCTAGAGTCTATAGAGTCGTTAAGCCCCTAACTTTGAAGTGAGGATTGGAGATTTTGAATTTACACTCAAGTTTTCGATATTTTGTATTGTTTATAAGAGAACTATCCTCTCCATTTTATAGGGCTAGTGAGGTTTATCCAACGATGAGGTTTGATCCACACAATTTGGATAACTCATAAACAAAAATCTATAGATAGTTCTAGGAACCATTGTGAAAGACACAAATATTTAAATGTCCAAAAAGACATTCTTCAAATATTGCAGATATTCGAGGAAAAAACTTTTAAAAAAATGGTGGTTAAAATTAGTGTCACATGGTTGTCATGATTTTAGAAGTTGAGAATTGGACTGATAAGAGAAAATAAACATGAAAGAGAGTTGAAAACTAGCCAAAATTCAAGATCATTAATGCAAATGCATTTATCAGCTTTGGATAATTTATTTTTTAATAAGGATGAACTATATATATATATAATAAGGTTTAGAAAAAAAAAGCATATATATAAAATAAATTAACAAGAAAGTTATTAATACCCTCCGATGTAAGAGATATACTGTATACTTGAAATGTGGATTTACATATTATGAAAATTCAATAAACCAAATACGCTAATCGAACTCATCCAACGTAGCCTACCAAAAAATAGGAAAAAAGGGCTTCAATTCAACATCTTGTATTAATTAATTAATGAAAATGGTAGTTAAAATATTATATTAACATTGTACGTGCATAATTACATTTGAGGAGATTAAGTGGCCCAATTTAAATACTATGGGATAATTTGCTACACTTCCTGTACATTGAAGGACTACAATGGTACGAACCTTTCATAGATAAAAATATTTATCCATTGTTCATACTTCAAATAAGCAAAGACAAAAATTGTGTTTAACCTCGATCACAAAGACATAATGACTAATATGACTATTATACCTTATCCCTTTTACATTTTTTTGTTGTACATAAGTTTTTTTTTATTATTATTTTTTATGTAGTTCAAAAAAATCATAGTCAAAATAATAAATAAAAAAATATTTTGTCAACATTTAAAAAATAAATATTCCAATTTATGAACTCTCATATTTCCAATGATAAGTTGGCAAATTGATGCATGTAATAGCATAAAAATTATATTGTGTTATAATCCCCTTATATGTTGATGGCTTTCTAATACTAGACAAAATATTAATCTTTAAATAAAACCACAAAAATATATCTCATTATTGCCACTAGCTTAACTATTGACAACAAGATAAAAGGTAAACACTAATATAATTTTTAAATTTCTTTGCAAGAACGATATGGAATCAATGGACCCCCAACTCCTTAACGGACTGTTTGGAATAAATGAATTCCACAAAATTTTGTGGAATTCATTTACAAATCCAATTTTTTTTGTTTGGTTGCATTTTTTTAAAGAATTACAAATCCAAGATTTACAATTCTTGGATTTGTACAAGCCTTACTCAAATCCGAGCCCAAGAGGTGGAATTTACAAATCCACGTTTTTTAATTCTGCTACTAATATTTTGAGGACAAAACTACCCTCAGGTTTTTTACTTTGCTAGGAATAGTCCAAAACTCAAAAAAGAAAAAAACAAACGTCTTCCCATTTTCTCTCTTTGACAGAAGAAAGCCAACATCTTCCATTCTTCTCTTTCAGGTATTCTTTAATTTTTCTTGTAAATTTATTTGTGATTTTTTTTTTTGGGTAATATGTATTCGATTTAATAGCCTATCGTGTATATATTTTATTGACCATCACGTAAAATATAGAATACAAGATTTCTTTTGTACTTTTTTGCAGCCACCGAAATCTATTGAAGAAAGTTAATACTCCACTGCAGAAATCATCTTTTTCCTTTTTATCTTCCTGTTGTTATTGCTTTTTACCTATTTGGGATGTAGATTGACGTGATTATTCATGTCAGATTTTACTGATTATCCACTATGCATTTGCCAGTTCCAAATCTAGTAATATACGACTTCTTGTTATTTCTCTTGTTTAGTTGGTTGATTGATTTAATTTTAAATTGTTTCATTTTTTTCTTATATTGAAATTCAGGGAGTATGAGGGACTCTGAAAAAAATGCGCTAACAGCTTTAGTTACATATGTTGGGTACTTAGTGCTCCTACTTCGTTTATACAAACATATTGAGCGGTCGTTAGGGGAGACTAATCGTGATAGATATCATATTAGACAAGAATTAATGAGACAGATAGAAACAAATAGAAATTCTCGTCATGTATTACGCATGAGGCCTAATGCATTTAGAACTTTAGTAGATATTTTTAAACAAAGGAAGTTGCTACATGATACACAATATAGTTGTGTTGAGGAACAAGTTGCAAGATTTTTACACATTTTGTCTGGGAACGTGCGAACTCGCCATGCAAACTTCTTTTGGTGCCGAAGTGGTGAGACAATAAGTCGTCATTTCCATCAAGTGCTTAGGGCCATCATTGCGCTTGAAGATATATTTTTAGTACAACCTGATGGATCCATAATACCTCCAGAAATAATTAATAGTGAAGGAAGATTTCATCCTTATTTTCAGGTACTGTTAGCATACTTAGCCATCTTAAATCACAAGTTATATATTTATGTTGTCTATTCGTTGATACTGATCAATTAAGCTTAATGTTAGAATTGTGTTGGTGCTATTGATGGAACACACATTCGTGTCAAAGTCTCAAAAGCTGATGTTCCAAGATATAGAGGCAGGAAAGGAGTACCCACAATGAATATATTAGCTGCATGTACTTTTGACCTCAAATTTACTTATGTCTTGCCTGGTTGGGAAGGATCTGCAGCAGATTCAAGAATATTAGAAAATGCTTTGGATAGGGAAGATAAGTTGAAAATACCCCAAGGTAATTATATTAGTACTCCTAGATGATTTGAATAATATCAAGTAAAAACTTAAAAACACATGAATTATGTTTATTTATTGTAGGAAAATTTTACCTAGTTGATGCGGGGTATCCTTTGAGATCCGGATTCATCACTCCATATCGAAGTACTAGATACCATTTGAAAGAGTATTCTCGCTCTCCTCCCGAGAATCCAAAAGAGTTGTTCAATCTTCGGCATGCGTCACTACGTAATGCAATTGAAAGAGCATTTGGAGTGCTAAAAAAAAGATTCCCAATTATAGCTAGTGGAACAGAGGCAAACTACGATGTTGGTACCCTTTCAGAAATTGTGCTTGGTTGTTGTATTTTACATAATTTTCTCATTATGTATGATCCAGATGAAGAGATTTTGCGCGAGGTAGATAATGAGTTATTTCAAAATTTGGATGGATTAAATGATAATGAGCGCATTCCTAGAGTTGCGGATGCTAGAGAAGGAGAGCAAATTAGAGATGGCATTGCTGCCCATATGTGGACTGATTATATTTCTTATTCATAGTTGTTATTTTAATGCCTTTGTATTCTTTTATATTTGCGACAATGTATTCTAAAATTTATTATTTTATGGATAAAGTATTGTTGGCATTGATTTATGAAATAAGTTTTTTCTGTTAATATTCATTTTTATAAATAAATTTTTGTTTTAGTATTCGTTTTGTAGTTTACTAATTAGTTTTACTACTGCATCGGGTTGACACGACAAAGGCAGATGGAGACACCAAATGAAAATGAAGTTGAAGTTGTTAGTGAGGGGATGGATAAATATCTTAGATGGCCAAGAGAAATGGATAAACTTCTTCTTGACAGTTTGAAAGAAGAAAAGGTGAAAGGTAACAAGGATGAAAAACAATTTTCCAAGGAAGCTTGGAAGACTGTTGTTGGTATCCTTAACTTAGAGTTTCAGAAAATTGGAAAAAAAATTGACAAAAATAAGGCAGTTAACAGATTGAAGACTATCCAAAAAATAATGGGTCTAGTAGTCGAGCTCTTGGATAACAAAAGTGGTTTTGGATGGAATGATACATCAAAGAAGATTGAAGCTGCTCCAAGTGTGTGGGAAAGTGTGATTAAGGTGAATTTGATAGTGTATGTATTATTCTTATTGTTGGTAGACTATATAAAATTTAACTCAAAATTCTTGTTCTTTCTTTTATAGGCAAAACCAGATTATAAATTAGTGCGTGACAAGGAACTCCACTTTTTAGAAGATGCTCGTGAGTTATTTGAAAAAGACCGGGCAAATGGAGCTGGGGCAGAGAGTGCAAAAGAAAAGCTACGAAGGTGGCAAAATGAGCAACAATTTTCTACACAAGAGCAAGATATAGGGATTGAAGATATTGATAATTTGCAAGCAACTAATGAGGTTTTTCTTGAACAACCTAATCATTTTCCTAGCACTTGTAACTACACATCAGTGGAGCATTCACAAATGACTCAAGACTTGCCAATTGGTCATGATTCATCAACTCCAAGCATATCAAGGGCAAATTCCAAAGGAAAAAGAAAAAGGTCCATGAGTGCTACAATTGCCGAAGAGATTATGGATGTTACTTCTTCAATGAAAGAAATTGCCAATGCTATTAAGACTACGAGCAAACGATTTTATTCAGCTAATGAAATTACAGTCGAGCTAAAAAAATTGGGATTGGATAAGTGGGAAGCATGGATGCGCTCGACTTTCTCAAAGATAATGAGTCATTAGTGGAGAGATTCTTTGCATGTGATGATGATATCAAGCTGGCATGGTTGAAGAGAAATATGGGAATTATGGATGATTAAGTGGTGGACATTTGACAAGAAAAATTATCTATTATAGTTATTTTTGTAATGTTGAATTGGATGAATAATTTGCATTAGTTGAACCTCAAGTTATTTTTTCTATGTTAAACTTACGGTTAAACTTGAACTTATTATGATTATTTGTAATGTTTAAATTTTTTGAAAATATTTATTTGTTTTGTTACTTTTTACTTTTGGGTTTTTATGAAAGTATCAGGAATCATTAATGAATTGAGAAGATAGCCTAATTTCAATTAAATAAAAGAAGGCTATTTAAGTAAAATACTAATGTTAATTCTAATTTCACATGTGTTCCAAACACAATTTGGATTTATAAATAACAGAATTGACTTAATATTGTTTTAGATTTCCAAACAAGAGAATTCGTTTGTAAATGAATTCCATGAGGAATTCATTTATAAATGAAATGAATTCCACACATGAATTGCTTCCAAACACTATGTAAATGTTCATGGGTTAGAAGTATTTTGGATATGATTTTCAACCTTACGGGTATTCAATGGGTTGCCTCAAAGTCATTTAGTGACTAGATTAAAACGTGGAGTAGTTTAAAGTCATCAAAGTACAAAAAGAAAATCATTCGTACAGTCCCCCCTTGCCATTATTTGGACCCTAGGGAAGTCATTTAGTGACGAGATTATAATGTGAAGTGGTTTAAAGTCATCCAAGTACAAAAAGAAAATCATTTGTACGGTCCCCCTTGTCATTATTTAGACCCTATGGAAGGAGAGAAATAGGAGAGCTTTTGAATGGAAAAAGTTATCTATTATTTTATTTTTTAAATATTATTGGCTTAATAATCTTTGTTTTTGGATTAAGGACTCTTGTAAATTTGATGTAGATAGCTTACAAGAAAGTACAGATAATTTAATTAGTTGATGTATATATTTTTGGATTGTACCCTCTTAGTACATATCGTTAAAATTCTTTACTTCTCAATATATATATATATATATAATTTTTTAAAACGTGGACAATATCTAATGATTCATAGAAGTTACTACAACTTTAGCCTTAATGTGTATAAAGTGTCACGATCGACTCCTGTATAATTGTTTCTATTACCTTTCTTCTTAAGGGTAATTATGTATATTCAAGATTTGAATATAGCATTTGCCATTTTTACTGATCAATACAATAGCAAAAGCTTGGGCTCAACATAATACTTTAATCTTTACCCTTCATAGACTTTGAACATCACTATAAATAGAGAAAATAATAGTAAGTTAATCATTTTATACACTTTAATATTTAATAAGAGCTATAATACGAGATTACATTGGTTTAATCTGTTTAATGTCATATAGAAGATTGTTCTACGGTCAAATGTAGCAATAAGAATTAAAGTATATCGTGCTAAAGAATATATCAATTGTTATGAGCATGCCACGAAGTTGTAATGCATATACATGACATATTTTGGATCAAGAATTGGAATTGGACATCCAATTTTGATTAAGCGCTTTATTTTGGGTGCGGAACAGGTAATTTGGCTCTCAATATGTGCTACAGTATCACTAATGGATAGATTTTTTGAATCACGAGCTTAAATCAATATTCTTAATTTTATATTGTGACTATTAAATTTATAAAGTGTTTCGAGTCAATATCCAAAGTTTTTAATCGATAAAATGGTTATTATATTCCTAACAAATAAAAAAATATATTTTTTTCATAAACGGAACATAAAAAATAAAGACTACATAGTATTATTTAAACTTTGCAAAAATGATGACTATGAATCAAGTATTTTTCATTTTTTCTTTAAACAAGCATTTTGAACCCTCAAGGAATTTTGAAGATGATGTTGCGATTGTTCAAATGGAAACAAATGGAAAAATCAAAGAAACACAAGGTATTACGGTTTATTTATTATAATTTATTTTCTTTATAAATTCAACTAAAAATTGGTAGTTATGAACAATAGCTAAAAGAAAATGCTATTGTTGAGTAAAGCTCATTAATATAAAAAGATGATCACATATATCATAAATTAGAATTATGGTAGTTTTTCCAAAATAATTACAAGAATGAGTCATATAAATAATCTCAAACTTTTATAACGACGGTAGAGTAAAGTAAGATATATAGATGAAAAGTCAACTTTGATATTCGTAAATTGAAAATGAAGGCCCTTTTTTTTGGTGTTGATAAAATTGAGCTCACAATGTAAATTACAAAGCCAGATCCCTATTTAGAATTTTAAACACGTTTAGGGCACAAAGTGCGATCGTTGTGCACGTAATAATTAGTTAAATTGATAAAATAACGACTTATTACAGTCAAAATTTAAAATTTAATATTATACATTTACCTGACAATATTATTTAATTATCATCTAATTTAAAATATATATTACAACATTGTGTTATATTATAAAATTTATAACATTAAAATAAATATATCACGAGCCTCATATATAAATCTATAAAAAAATACTAATTATTACAAAGAAAAATATCTCAAAACAAAAGTCACAGTCTGTCATATTACGGTGCTGTTGTAATCAAGTTTATTAGTTAGTAGTTGGACTAAGCTAGTTTAATTTCCGCGTAGTCTAAAAATATCTCAAAACAAAAGTGATCGTCTGCCACATTTTTGCCGGATCACGAGCATATAGAAACTTTGGCGCGGATATATTCACACCACGGCCCACAAGTTTTGACATTCCTATCTTTTAAACCTCAAATGCTGATCACTACCAGAGTACCAGTTATAGAATCCTAAACAAGCATCACAACAACAACAACAGATTTTCTCAAATGCTTTACAGCTGCTCATACACATTCTCCACCTCCCTCTACACTTTCACCACACCTAGTAGGGCTTTGATTATTAAGTCAATGCAAGACGACAAAGCGATTAAAGTTCCTCATGTTCTCACCGTCGCCGGTTCCGATTCCGGCGCCGGCGCCGGTATCCAAGCCGACCTCAAGGCTTGCGCCGCTCGTGGCGCGTACTGCTCCACCGTCATCACTGCAGTCACTGCTCAGAATACCGTCGGCGTTCAGGTCTTTTTGCATTGTCAATTGCTTTTTTTTTTTTTTTCCCGAAAATTATAAAAATTAGTGCAAAGTGGAAAATGCTCATGTTCTGTAGAAGTCGCACGTTTTTGTTTTGTCCTGAGCTTCTATTTATGACATTCGTATACATTATAGTACTTATTGGAGCATGACAGTTGTAATATTAGATTACGATGGTTATACAGCTCTAATGCATAATTTTGACAAAACACGAACATTTTTTGTGGTTTACGCAAAGAATTAAATTATGTATAATATTTATTTTCTCACCATTTCTTTGTGATATTTATGTTTATAATCGTCAGGGTGTGAATGTTGTGCCGGAGGATTTTGTAGCGGAGCAGTTGAAATCGGTGCTTTCTGATATGCGTCCTGATGTTGTGAGCAAATAATATTTGCTGTTATATTTGTGCTTATAATATTCACTGTGCTTCATGTGTTGCTTATAGATTGCTTGTGAAATAAGGATAAAGTATATCACGATTTTTTTCCTTTTAAGTGTGATGAAATGTTAATTGTAAAGTGATTATTAGTAATGAAGTGCTATGGTCTGTTTGTTGAATTATGCTGGGAAAGTTGTCGAATTTAGTAGATAAGTACGTGACAGTTTAGTGGCCGTGTAGTTCAGTAGTTAGGACTCTTATATGATAAGCAGACATTCTTTTTCATTGCTGCTTGTTCGTGTATATGATTTCCTTTATGTCTTATATTCTTGTTAGCTGGTGCTTCTGTGACCTTATCAGCTCCATCTAAAGCAATTTTTCAGAATTGATTTTACATGCCTGCACCTTCTTTCATACAGTGCAAGAACTGCTATATATATGTTACGGCGCAGTTGTGAAAGCAACAGTATCCTATTATTAATTCTTTATAATTTTGAAAGCATGTGCATTTCAGCATTCTCATTTTTAGAATCGGTCAAGTTCCACTGTGCCTTTATGGATTGATAGATTTAGCTGGAATAGCCAAGTCTTGGGCCTACTCAAAGTAACAAAAGAAAAGAGTTAAAAGATATCTAACTAGAAGTTGTTAATAATTTGGTGTATCTTTGTGTTCATAATTACTAACTGTTGGCCTGGTTCTCAATTATGAAAATGATTAATTGTGTTAATCATAATGCCAGTACTGAACTGAAATGACTTTAGGTGAAAACAGGCATGCTTCCGTCAATTGGAATAGTCAAGACTCTTTGTCAAAGTCTAAAGGAGTTCCCTGTTCGAGGTATGCTGTATTGATGTTTCCTCTCACAACTAGAGTGTGCACTTTTAGTTGACATTTTCGAATTTATGAAGGCAGCTCTAGTGGTTGATCCTGTTATGGTATCCACAAGTGGAGATATACTTGCTGGGCCCTCTATTCTTGCTAGTTACCGGTATGTTGCTTTGTATATATACTTTTATGTACACACACACGTATATATATATGTAGTAACTCATAAATAGGTTCGTTACTACTCAGACTAATTATGTTCTGTGCTTCTGCCCCCTTGCGCATGAAACGATATACGCTATTACATCAACTGAAACCTCATTGTGAATACATTCTGTTTAAATTGCTTAATGATTGTGGATCCAATTGCTACGAGGATGGGTAAAATTAAAAATTTGGACGGCAAACTCTAGGAAATATAGAAGTACAAGAGTAGTTAAATTACTCAAGTGGAAGCTGAAAAGAGTTAGAACCGAAGAACCAGAGCAAGGATAGAATACTCAATGTTGAGACATAGTACATATTTTTCTTTTGGACACTGTTGTTCCAATTTGAGTTGTCTACAGAGTTTCTGATCTTGCCTATAATTAGTTATTGTCTTAATTCACGCTATAAGACATGCATGTTGCCATTTCAACTTCAAATATGGAATATACATGATATAAAATCCACAGCAATTACAACTATCCTGACAGCTGAGAGTGGGGATCACCTTTTTGTGATTTGATGCACACCTAAATATTTGAAATGATTGTCTTGTGCAATACTTACTTGGATACTGAAATGCAACTATGAATTATTATTTTGCTGATGATAGGGAGGAGCTTCTTCCTATGGCTGACATAGTAACCCCAAATGTTAAAGAGGCTTCTGCTTTACTTGGTGGTGAGCCCTTGAAAACAGTCGCTGACATGCATTCTGCTGCGAAATCCATACATGGTTTTGGCCCACAGTATGTTTCTAAAAATGCATTTTATTCTTCTCATGTCTTCTTAATTAACTATATATTGAACTTGTTGGTTGACTTGTGTTTGCATAAAGTTATAAACCATGGTAAAATTATTACTTTTCCTTTATTCTTTTTTCCTTTAGTGAAAAAAAAATCCAAAAAGCAAGCTCAAGATCACTTATTGGTGTTTAGTATTTGAATTATGACCCTACTCTGTGTGTATCATCTACGATCCAGCCTCTCCAATTATTATATAGACATAGAGTGACTGGTATGTTAAAATCATCTGGACATTTGCTTGAAGTGATGCTCTGTTTGATGTATTATTGGAACTGCAGATTCAATTATTTGGCATTTTTGGAAGATTAAGTATATGGTTGGAAGGGTTGTTTATGTTTCAATTAACTTGGTTTCCCATTGTTAACTAACCAATGTTAAGTGAGGTGTTTGAGGAAAAGATGACCTATAAAGTGCCTATGAAGGTATCATGATAATAACCCAAA
The DNA here is from genome assembly GCA_037974665.1 of Ehretia macrophylla. Lineage (NCBI taxonomy): Eukaryota > Viridiplantae > Streptophyta > Magnoliopsida > Boraginales > Ehretiaceae > Ehretia > Ehretia macrophylla. The sequence continues at coordinate 36,142,175 of CM075776.1, forward strand.
ATGAATAAAAACTAATGTTACTGCAGTAGACAATTGAGGCAGTGGCTCTGCATGTTGGATGTATCCATCAAAAATCCCGAAGCCTGGTCTGCACCTATGTAGTTAAAAACTTCACCTTAACTGCAAAACTGACCTTATTGAGATATTTAGATAGATGTATTCCCCTGAATTTTATAACTCTTTGGCCTATGTTAAGGTTTTTCAATTTGCAATGTATTTTGTCAACCATATTTCTTCACTGCATTGGACTGCGATTCTATGTTTTATTCTATAATTTTCTGGAGTAACTGAGGATGGAAAAAGCTGTATTGAACAAATTCAGAAATGTACTTGTGAAAGGAGGCGATCTTCCTGCTTCTTCAGATGCTATAGACATTTTATTTGATGGTATGTGTGACATAATTTTTGAACTCCTTAAACATTATCAGGTGCTTATTTGTTGAGGCGTGTATGGATGCTTGTGTTTAAATCTTTTGCGGGTTGATCATTGTAGGGAAGGATTTCTTTGAGTTCCGGTCACCTCGTGTACAAACTCGAAATACTCATGGAACTGGCTGCACTTTGGCTACAGTTATAGCAGCTGAGCTTGCAAAAGGTTCTCAAATGATATATGCTGTTAAGGTGATTGACTACTCGATTGCTCTTCTGTGTGACATGTTCCAACATCTAGTCACCTGCTTCCATGGTGGAGCTTCTAAGTAGGAGAATCTTCGCATTTGCACTAATAAAATTGCATGCACAAACATTTGACCTTCTGACGAGATTTTTTAGATATATTACTTCTTGTTATACAGATATATGATCAGTGTGCTCAGTTCTGGGTTTAGAATTAATTTTCCTCTCATCATTCTTTGTTCTGTTCTCGTTCTCTCTCTCTCTCTCTAGTGGAACTGACCATTTACAGTAAATATGATGCTCGTGCTTTGTTTATTTAAAGTTCTAAAGTTTTATGGTTGTTTTCTGCAGATTGCTAAACGTTATATTGAGACAGCCTTGGATTACAGTAAAGATATTCTAATAGGGAATGGGCGACAGGGCCCTTTTGACCATCTATTGAAACTCAAGAGTAATGTCTATGGCAGACAACGGTTATTTGATCCAAATGATCTCTTCTTGTACGCTGTTACTGACTCAAGGATGAACAATAAGTGGGGTCATTCCATGACCGATGCTGTGAAAATGGCTATAGAAGGGGGTGCCACCATAATACAACTTAGGTTTGTAAAAACTTTCGTTGCAGCTTTCTGTATTTTATTTAATCTGTTTCCCTACGTTGCCTTAAATATTTTCATGCATTCTCCACGTAAGTATGCACTTGTCTTGATGAAATATAAGACAAATAAAGGTTCTTGTATGAATGTCATAATTGCTAATTATCTCACTCTTTTATGTGGTAGTATAACATAAATATCTAATGAGCTTGCTAGGAGCATACATTTTAGTTCGTGATTTTGCTTTAAGGCATATTGGATTTTAAATCACAGTTATGTACATATGTATGCAATCTTTACTTTTCTTGCCAGTGTATTTATCTTCGTGTTAGTTATATTAACATCAAGGAAAAATTATGCTCATTTCATGATGTTATTGCTGTATTGGGTATATGTATTAACTTATGTTATACCAGTAAAGATTTTCTTTTTTTGATGACTCCCTCATAGATCTCTGAAGACATATTTTACTTTCTTTTAGAATTAACTGCTTTAAAGATCATTCATGCCTATTTTATTAATCTTCCCTACTGTCCACATCATTTAAAGGGAGAAGGATGCTGAAACACGAGATTTTCTAGAAGCTGCCAAAGCTTGTTTGGTAATTTGTCGAGCCTATGGTGTACCGCTGCTCATAAATGACAGAATTGACATTGCACTTGCTTGTGATGCTGATGGTGTCCATGTTGGCCAGTCTGACATGCCTGCACGTTTTGTGCGCTCTCTTCTTGGGCCAGACAAAATCATAGGTGTATCATGCAAAACACCTGAGCAAGCTCAGCAAGCATGGGCTGATGGAGCTGATTATATTGGTAGTGGTGGTGTATATCCAACAAATACGAAAGAGAATAATATAACTATCGGTTTAGATGGTCTAAGAACTGTATGTTTGGCTTCTAAGTTACCGGTGGTTGCTATAGGCGGCATTGGCATTTCAAATGCGCAGTCTGTTATGAGATTAGGCTTGCCAAACTTGAAAGGTGTTGCAGTTGTGTCTGCTTTGTTTGATAGGGAGTCTGTCTTAACTGAGACGCGGAAGTTGCACGAAACGCTAGTGGAGTCCACCAGAATGGTAAAATGAGACGACAAAATTCAGAACCAAATTTCTAACTTGTGAAATGACACAGGTAATAATATTGTTTGAAGAACTAAGCAAGATTCAATGTTGTCATTATTACATTGTTTGAATATCTGTATGCTGCATTACTATTCTTTTGTTCTGTTCTTTGTCTGTGTCATTGGCTTATTATGAAATGGAAGACTTAATGCAGTCTGAATAGATGTGCGGGATTTGTCTTTTCTTGTGACATTACAAGGGAAATCCAATGATGAATTTTCCATATTATTGCATTATAACTGCCTCATCAATTTAAACGTCATCCTTGCATGTAAGATATTTACTGCACTAGTGAATACCCTTGGTGAGTTGTCTATCCTCACTGGGGGACTAGTTTAGTTAGAGAATGGAACGATAGAGGTCAAATAAATTGATTACTATTCATGACCTTACCCAGAGCCACTCGGATTAGTTGGTAAGTCTCATCCTATTCTCGGACTTGGACACGAAACGATAGTCATTCCTTGCATCGTTAAAAGATATAGTACGATAATGAGGGGGTTCTTATCTATAGGTATAGTGTGGTCCTAGGGCCTATCCACCTTTTTTATTCCATGATCTTATGGGTCATATGTATTAAGTGTAATAGACAAAAAAGATCGGAGGGGTGTCTCATTGTCATTAAGAAGTGAGGTCTAGATTATTTAATATCACAAGAATAAATTTCAATTGTTCTTGTTTTTTCAATAAAATAATTTGTCACTGTTTCTATTTCTTCTTTTTTCAATAGAAAGATATGGGAGTAGCGCAGACTCAAATCTGGTGGATAAGGGATGAGAACTTGTTTAATATCTGCATTATGACATACTGTTCTAATGGGCCATTATGACAGCGACACGAATTCTCACTTATGCCGCCCAAATATTCAAAGGAAGGAAAATTGATATCGGGATATGAAAACGACTCTCTTTTATAACAATACCAATATGAATATTTAAAAGCTAAAAATATCATGATTAGTTAAACTATATCGAACACAGACAAATTAAAGGGGACTCGAGTGCCGATGATTATCATCGTCAACTTGGTCCCTACTACATCTATTCCTGTATCTACGTTCTCCTTATTACAAAATTAATAAATTGGAAAAAGATAAATTATTTAACATGGTCATAATCATTATGTAATGCAGCTACACTGAAATCCCTGGGGTGGCATAAGCCACTCTAGGACAAATGAATCAATATGTTATATTTTGTCGCTTCACAATAAAAAAATTCGTTTGCTTAGTTTACGAGGCTATTTTTACTAGAGTCTCTAAAATAGAGATTTTGGTATCGTACAATTATTACATAATGTAGTTCATTTGATAAAATAAAATTTTATAAAATAGATATTAAAATCACCAAAAGTAGGTCTGGGTCTCTAAAAAGTACAGAATTTTTAAAAATGTTAACAAATTTGTTAACATTTTTAGAAATTTTGTATTTTTTAGAGATCCGGACTCACTTTTGGTGATTTTAATATCTACTTTATGAATTTTTATTTTACTAAATAAATTATATTACGTAATAATTATACGATACCAAAATCTCTATTTTAGAGACTCTGATAAGAACAGCCTGATCAAGATAAAGAAATTAGTTCGAAAAACGTGAAAGTGGCAAAAAAATGTCACATCATACCTTGGAAATTAGTTTGATGGTGTCAAATCTTTAAATGCAATTGATGGTAATATAAGTGCATTGTAATGCCCCACTATTGTGAGTTGCACTTTTAGGCTCCGTTTGTTTGCCGTAAAATAACTTACTTGTGAAAAATGTTTTCAGTGGAAAATGTTTTCTTGAAAAATAAAATATTTTTCTCCGTTTGTTTACCGTAAAATAACTTGTTTGTGGAAAATGTTTTCAGTGGAAAATGTTTTCTTGGAAAATGTTTTCAGTGAAAAATGTTTTCCGAGCTCCGTTTGTTTGCCGTAAAATAACTTGTTAAAGGAAAATATTTTCCTGGAAAATAGAATACTGGAAAATATTTTCCGGTGTTTGGATGTACAATAAAAAATATTTTTCAACATGAGATTTATATAAAAAAAAAAATATACACATAAAATAGGAGTGGTTAAGTTCCGGAAAATGTTTTCATCTCCCAAAGAAATGAAAATATTTTTCCAAATTTTGAACTAGCCGTCATTTTTGACCGGAAAACATTTTCCAGTTGACCAATTTTCCGGTATTACCAAACAGCGAAAAATCTCCAAAAAGTAGCCTACAATTTTTGACCGGAAAATGTTTTCCGGTTGACCAATTTTCCGGTGTTACCAAACACCGGAAAATCTTCAAAAAGTAGCCCACCATTTTTGACTGGAAAATGTTTTCCGGTTGACCAATTTTCCGGTGTTACCAAACACCGTAAAAGTAGGAAAATATTTTCCGGAAGAATATTTTCCGGCAAACAAACGGAGCCTTATAGTCAAGTCTTCTGCTTAATGACAAAAAAAAAAAAAAAAGGTTTTCTGCTTTATCTAAAGATACATCGCTAAGTAACACGTGATACATTTGAATTTGAAAAATTTTAACTTTTTATTAAATTCACACTCTTGATTAATTTGAAACATACATTAAGACACACATCTAAACCTGTAAATTTATCAATTAATGGTTGAATTTCACTAAACTCAACCAGTGATCGATTCTACCAACTAAATTCTTACGTTAAAAAAAAAAAAATACATTGCTGATGAGGACAATCATTGATTGTTTTATCACTAATGACATGTGCTTTTCAAATTGTGTTATTTAATTTTGTGTTAAGTGTCACATATAAATAAAATAAATATTTTTTTAAAAATTAAATAATTCAATTTATTATATAAAAAAGAAAAAAATAGAAAATATTATATAAAGGTGGTGTGTAACATAGCTCCTTTTACATCTTGTCCTGAAAGCTTTTGAAAGGTTGGCAGTATCCGTTTTAGGTTACGTTTGGACTTCCAGCCTTATTTTGTTGTTGGCAACCACCCAGTTTAAAAACGTACACCGAGGGGTATTTGGTTTGCGAAACTTGAAAAAGTAAAATCAATAACGTAATATTTTTGTGATTAGTTAATAAAATAAAAAAATATTATTGAGTATATTACATTTTCAACAATGTAATACTCTTATAAATTTTCCAATTTGTATTCCCGTGTGAGAAGTGAAAATCTAACTTCCCAAGTTGAAAAATGTTTTTTAAAAAAATAAAAAAGTCAAAAATACTTATGCTCCCTATCATACATATGCAAGAAAGATACACACACAACACAGGCTACAACATTAGTTCGCCTCGCCACCACCACCACCACCACCATCATCCATATTTTTGTCTTTTTTAATTAGGAACTTTTTTGAAAAATAGATTTTAAAAAATATGGAATTTAAGCCGAACACAACATTCCTAATAATGATTTTAACGTAACAAACACTTTTAATTTTTTATTTTTATTTTGGGTGAAAAAACACTTTTAATCTAACTTCCCACATTTTTATACGTTTCTGTTTTCCTCCAATCAAATTCCTAATACGCTTTTTTACGTTTCTTTTTTCCTCCAATCAAACTTCACAATTGCATTAGAAATCAGATGCCACCTAAAGTCATGCCTGCTCCAAACACGCAAACGAGACTAGTAATAACTAATTGAACCTCATATCCACTGACAAAAAATAATTAACCAAGTTATTACTTAAACTTATTAGACTCCTACGTTCATATTGTACTTCATAAGGTACATGCAACTGCCCGTGTAAGTTCATGAACCTCTATTGTGTTCCACACATCAACACTCCAACAGTATAGCATAACTTAGGAAGACGAAGGTCAACAATGAGAACTAGAAAAATTACGGAAAGCACTTCAATCAATCCAGATTGACATCAACCGGAAAAATACAATCAGGTCAGAAATAAACCTCAGCAAATGACAAAAAAGTTAAAATGCAACCCATAGTAAAATACATTAAAGATAAATGTTTATCTAAATATTTACTGTTTCAACCATAACCATTACTAGAGAGGGTAGCAATTCATCAACTAACATCACTGCAAGAAACTCACCAACTCAAATTGTCACCCTCAAGAAAGATAAAATCAAACTAATCCTTCAACCCCTACTGTTTTCAACTTCACCACCAGACTCTTGCATAACCGATACTCCACAAACCTTGATCACATTGCTAGTAATTTACAGACCTTATTAAATAACACACGACCGGGATTTAATGAGTGACTTGACTTTATACAGCCATAGGAAGAATCCTTAAGTTTACAGACTGTGAAACTTGATCTATTCTACAAAGGAAAGCGCTTACGAGAGGTGAAATTCTCCGCTTGCATGTACTGCTTTCACTTGCTTATCATATTCGTCTTCCTCTTCGTCTTCCTCTTCAACCTCAGCTTCTACATCTTCCTCCTCCCGCTCCTCATCTTCTTCACCTCCCCAGCCAAAGCCACTTACAGAACGGGATGCTGGTGGAGTCTTCGCCTCTTCCACAATTTTCATGATCTCCTCCACGCTTTGGAGGGAAAAGGTTGGGTTTTCTTTTCTGTAATAAGTGGCCTGAGCCACTTCTGTTAGTTCTCTTGGCAAGTTCTTCAGAAACCATGGGTGTTGTTTAATTTCTTTGATTGTGATCCTCTGCAAAGCAAAAATGGTTATCAGAACACAAGATAATTGCTGTCAACTATTCTCTCTAACTTACATGATGGGGGTGCACAAATAAAAGAGAATGCAAAGAAATACACGCTCAAACGCGTCATTAGATAGATAATGGCAAGAAAGGGGACAAAATATAGTGAAGCAAATAAAAGGGACCAACTCACGCCAGAATTCGAAATCCAAAAATCACAAAATGTGAACCTAAGAGGATTAAGATAGCAAGTCATGCCAAGACTCACACAAGAGGATAACAACGTAGAGAAGACATGTACAACCAGCACAATATATAGTGATGTTTTTACAATTTAATGAAAAGCAGACATAGAACTTTTAAATACCAAATCAAGATAAATAGTTAATCAGACAGCTTCAAACACTAACATACGTACCCTAGCTGGGTTGGCAACAAAAATGCGAGAAAGAAGATGCCTACAATCTTGAGAGATGTGCACGTAGTCAGGAATCTTGTATTGTACGGCCATGATCCGCTGCAGAAGGGTCAGGATAGCATTAATACAAATAATATTTTCCTATCTACTTAAGAATAAATAATTAAATCACCTCAAAATACGGAAGATATCAAACAAAATGTAACCTACTTGAATAGTTTTCCTGAAGTTCTTCGGATCTTCTTGGTCTTCAAAAGGGTATGCTCCCACAAGCATAACATAAAGTGTCACTCCGCATGACCAGACATCAGCTAACTGAAACACAAACTGACGTTAGAAAAGACCTGCAAAGTGCAAAGATTCACTTCTCCTGCCCCACAAACACAAATATGTGAGAGGGAGAGAGATGTGAAGATAATGTTATTCCCTGCTAATAGCAATTTGTGCTGGCCCTTCTAAAAGATGCTTAATGAACTTCTCAGAAAGCTAAAATAAATAACAAGAACATGAGATTAAATTGTCCCTGAAGAATATACAAAAGCAATAGCTTATGTACCTTCCCATCATATTCTCTCCTAGACAAAACCTCTGGAGCGATGTAAGCTGGAGTGCCAACAGTTGATTTCGGTCTTGAATGCAGCAGAGATGACTAAAAAGCAAAAAAGCAAAATGTAAATACAGTAAGCAAACAGGTTCCCAAGCCATCAACGAATTCGAAGCAAAATACTCTAATACCTTTGAGTAACCAAAGTCACAGATTTTCAGCCGTGGTGCAGGGCTTCCATCGAGAAGGGTATTCTCCAGCTTCAAGTCTCTATGACATATTTGCTGAAGATCACAGAACTCTTTAGGAGATGATGTTTCCAAAATGAAAAGAATATGAAACTAAACAAACTGGGATGACGCTAAACATAACTCATATAATTGCATCAATTTGTTCATATGTTAATATCCATGCAATATAACACAAAGATACTATGTCAGAATGGTTCTAACTAAGCTTCCTTTACCATGTTGTGACAATAGTTAACTCCAGAAATGAGCTGCTGAAAGAAATATCTCGCCTGAAAACACGGGGGAAAATTACCACTAATCAGCATACGCTTTGGAAATGTCAATGAGAGCGTGAAATCAACATCTACAACTAGTTCAAGAAACAATATCACTACCTCATCCTCACTAAATCTACCAGCATTGCAGATTCGCTCAAAGAGCTCTCCCCCGGCCGCATACTCCATCACTATAGCAAGATGAGTTGGAGTCAGCACCACCTGTGGATCCAATTCCAAACAAACATCAAAATGACAAAGTTCCCAAACACTACACTTCGCTTTTCATGCACGATCAACCATACTACAGAAATATTACGACAAACCAAATAGGGCACTTACCTCCTTAAATCTAATTATGTTTGGATGCCGAAGTGACTTATGATTTATGATCTCTCGTGCCACATTTTCATCGATCTACAACCAAACACAAAATCAGTCATTCAATTATAGAAAAATCCAGTCTTGAAACCAACTACACAACTTCATCAATAGTAAATCACATGCCCATCACAACATATAAAAGGGTAGGCAAAATACATATACCCATAACAGAGACTTGATCAATTGCATAATTCACTAAAGGGTATCAAATTTGCTAAGATACTCGTACTCACCTTACATAAGTTTCCCATTAAAATCTAAACTGGCGCAAAATGAAAACACACAATTTAATTCTTTAGTATTTTTTCTTTTTTTTTAAGAGGGGGCAGGGGTGTTTTGAAGCTTTAAACCAAACCTAACCGAGCATTATCCACTAGTGGAGTCACTCATTCCTATAGAGAGCCATCTCTGCCAGCTAAAGCTATAATCAATTGAAATGTCTAAGAACATTAAAAGTTCAAATTATGCATACCTTGTGGCCTCTTTCAATGTATTTCATGGCAACAAGCTCTTTGGTCTCCTTATTCCTCATAAGCCTAGCCACACCAAAATTCCCAGACCCTATATCCTTCACAAGCTCATATTTTTCCATTTTTTTTCCTTCCGTTTTTCCTCCTTACTTTAATTCAAACAAGCTCCTTTATTGAACCCACAAATATTTCACAACAATTGAGCCTCAATTCATACACCCTTTAAGCTCAATCACAACACAATTCAACACCAAAACCTAAATTATACACTAAAATCACAATTCAAAAACTAGGCGGTTTTATTAAAAGAACTAAAGCTGCAATCTTTGAAAGGGTTTGAGAAGAATTTCACAGAAACCCTTAAATTTGATGCTGAAGAGCTATAATAATTTAAGTTTAATCCAATTTTTTCAGCTCAATCACAGCTCAGATCCACTCAATTCTCTAACAGAAAGGCTTGATTTTGCGATAATATCAAAAAGGGTGTTTGGAATTGGAAAGGGAAAATTGGATTTTTTTGAAAAAAACTTTTTGAAATTGGGAAATTAGGGTTTTTTAGATTTGGGCAAATTGGGATTTTTTTTTATTTTGTGAAATTGGGAAAAAAGCTGAGATCTATGGATGGTTTTGAAGGAAATGAGATGGGTTTTTAGTGGGAGAAAAAAAAAAAAAAAAAAAAAAAAGGGAAAAAGTTTAGGTTTGGTTTTCTGGGATTGGAAGAAAAGAAAGGAGCGTATGCACTTTAGTGGGCGTACTGTGTGTGTGCATGTGAAAGAGAGAGATAAAAGAGAGATTCTTGAGGAATATATATTAATCATTACAGGAGGACTATATATGTGGAAAACGAGAGAAATAAGGGGATTTTAAAGGAATATCTTATTTGCACTTTCGTGGAAAGAGGATGATGATGGGCCTTGGATGGATATGGATATGGACTTGGATTTGAGATTTATGGAAACAGGTTTGTTGTTATTGAAGATTTGAAGCCCAATGAATCAGAAGACTTGCATTGTGGACATGGACTTTGAAGGTCTGTAGATCATTGATAATGGAGGAAAATAGAGTAGATCAGGAGATAGGCTGCAAGTCATACAAGTTTTTACTGTCCAATCACCAGTTTTATTTTATTTTTATGATAAATAAGTGAGAAAGAGACTTAAGGAATAGCATGACGAAAATTGCGGGTATCTTCAACAATTTGATGAATCTCCACATTGAGGGGCAATAGAGGTTGAGCAAAGAGTTCGAAGAGAATTTCCGTATGCATTTCGATGGTAAGATTTTCCATATTCAATGAAGATAAAATTTGACAAGAGCGGAAAACGGCTAAACTTTCAGCCTATAGGGGCCTGCATAGAAAATATTTTTTGCTTGGCCATGGATGAGAACACCATTGCGGCTTTTGCAAATAATTCAACGAATAACAAATGTTTGTTTTTCGGCTAGGCAAGCAAATGACTTTCATTGATTGTCAAAAATATTTACACAACTACTAACTTTCGAGTAACACTCCACAAATTTATAATGGACCATGCTTTACAAATGAACCTATTGAGGGAATTCTTTCCAAACTTATTACGAAAATTCAATTTGTGTTTAAAATCATAACTAATATGTTCAAATAGTTGGTCCTCTATTAGCACATCATTTTGGATCTCGATTTTTTTTTTGACAAATCTACCCCTTAGTTTTACAATTGTAGGGCTCATTGTAGCACCCTTGATTTTGACCTTGTATAACTAATATGGCCATGGACTTTGTATTTTATCACAGTATTATTCAAATCACTATTCTTGTAAATTTTACCACTTGGTTCTACAACTATAGGATCAAACGTAACACCTTCGGTTCTGACCATATATAGTCGATGGCCTATTTATTTATTTAGGGAAGTGATAGCAAAACTAGAGGCAAAGTCATTTGTAGATCAAAATATAGTGTCTACTAAAATTTTGCTGTTGTTTCCCAGATATCCAAAAAAAAAAGGAGAAGGGGCGGGGGGCGGGGGGCGGGGGGCGGGACGGCCGGAGATAACACTACCCTTAACAACTATTGTATCATAGTTTTTACTCATTACAAAACTGAGTTAATCATGTCCAATCACAATTAACTGTTATGCTCTGTTAAATTGCAAAAGGTATGTTTATAATTTAGATCTTGAGACACTGGTTCATCTTCTTTCTTGAGATCAGAATATCTGCAATTCTTCTGTCATTTTATGGATTCTTTCCTAAGAAACACCCTTAAAATTATGCGTTGCTTGCCACTTTCATTGTATTTCTAATAAATCCTAAGAGATCATCCTGGCCAAGTTGTTTATTCAAAAAAAAGCAAGACCGAACAATCAATTTCAATGGATGATAAATTTTATATATATGTGTGATTTATTTATTCGAAATGCCGTGTGTTCAGACTTGTCAGACCAAAAAGATACATGTTTTTAATGTTTGGATTTGTGAAACTTGAAAGATTGGGGAGAACATTAATGATATTAAGAGCTCTTGTTCCAACTAATATGGTTGCTTATTGGATGGCTTTTTAATTTTTTAATTTTTTTTAAGAAAGGCCTTAGTTGACCAAATCACATACATCGTTGATGACTTAAATATTTCATCAAATTGGAAATATCATGATAGATAAATTTGAAAAAGAGCTCATTATATTATGCTCTTATTGTCTAGGCTTATTGAGTTCTTTCTTTTATTTCAATTGTTCTTAACATATAGTGTTGAACTATTAATATATTTTTTTTCCAAAAAGATAGTTATATTAATACAATATCAAAATATATAATTAAAGGGCGAAAACACTACATCCCAAAGAAAAATAAATAAATATAGACACAGGGCCATAATGAAACCCAACAACACAAACCCTAATCCTAGCGGTGAACAGTAATGCCGAAATAGACAACACCAATGCCAGTAATATCATCAGCGGCCAATGGAGATACAACAAAAATCCAAAAACACTACAACCCAAACCAATCCAATCAACAAAAACACTAAAACAAACTCACCAAAAGCGAGCAAAAACAAAGCGTGAATCCTTTAACTTTACATTTATAGCGCCTGTCGTAGCACCATTTGACCACATATAACTAATAAAGCCATCTACTCTGGATTTTATCATAATATTCCAATCACTACTCTTTGTCAAATGTAAACCCTTAGATCAACTCTAAGACCATTCTCAATGGAGGCTCTAAAAATAAATTTAGAGTTCATTTGTTTTTTACAACCCCATTTAGAGCCTTATGTATTTTTTAGGGGCTCTAAAAAAAATTCATCACCAATAAAGGCTCTAATTTTAAAGATCTATAGTGGGACTCGTCGTCCCTTCCATTATTTTAAACCTAAGTTGTCAATTTTTATTTTTATTTTTTTGGTTAAAGTTGTCAGTCAGATATCAAATTTGATTTGTTAAAGAGACTCATGTGAAAATCTGATTTGTTGAAGAGACTCATGTTGTCAAATATGATTTGAAAGTGACCTATGTAGGCTCTAAATTTTTTTGTCTTTTTATCGTGCTCCATTTTGTTCAATAAATTTATTAAACAAAATGGAGCCCGAACTCTAAATTTGTTAAAACATAACAACTTTATATTAAAAATCTAAATTTAAAACTCTATATGTACCATTGGTGTTTTTTTTTTTTTTCTAAAATCTCTATATTTACTAAAAAGTTATAATTATTATATTTTAAACCCTCTATTAAAAGTGCCCTAACAATGTCTCTATTTTTACTATTGTGAAGGTCATGCTTTCGGACTTGTTGGACCAAAAAGTTACTTTGTCTTCAACTTTTGTATTTGTGAAACTTGAAAGACCGGAGAGAAAATTAATACCGTTAAGAGCTCTTGTTCCAACGATGTGCACATTCAGTTTAAGCTCATCAAATGCACAACTAATATAGTTACTTATTGGAAAGCTTAAAAAGAAAAAGAAAAAAAGTCCTTAGTTGACCAAATCAATACATCGTTTTCTTTTTTTTTTCTTTTTTTGGTTCAAAATCACATACATCGTTGATGACTAACATATTTCATCAAATTGAAAATATCATGATAGATAAATTTGAAAAAGAACTCATTAAAATATTATGCTCGTATTGTCTAGCTAAGTTTATTGAGTTATTTCTTTCATTTCAATTGTTCTTAACATATAGTGTTCAACTAATAATATGAGCTCAACTAATTACATACACAAATTCTCAATCTTAATCAACGTATCATCAAATTAAGGAAAATTTCAATTTCAATATTAAATATTTTATAATATAAGGAGTTCTACTATAAATACAAAAACAAATTCAAGTATTATTTTAAATCTCATCTATTACTTACGAGAAAAAAAGAAATCTCATTTATTTTATAAGATTAAATTTAACTTTCGTGTGCTAATGTTTCCTTCTTTTTTCTCATATCAATCACAAACACATAATATAATAATAGAAATGTAGTATCTGAACAAAAAAGAAAAAGAAAAAAAAAAAGAGAATACAAAATGTAGTATATTACACAATTTTATAATGCTTTTTTTTATTTAGCCAAAAAAAAAATTATAATGCTTTTTTTTGGATTTTAAAACGTTGACCTACTCATCCCAATACGTATATATCTATAATTATAAACAGTGTAGACTCACTCTCTCTAACATACAGCCATCTCCCTCGCTCTCTCTCTCCCTTTCTTTGTGTGTGTGTGTTTTTTTTCATAACTCGGCCCGTTAGGCCCGAATCATCGCCGGCGATCACCGATGTGGCCCACCGTTCGATCTCTCCATCTCTTTTCTCTCCTCGCCGCCGCCTTCATTGTCGTTTGTCCGCCGGCGCTCGCTTCCGAGTCTGATCACAAGGTAGCACAATCTCCTCGATCTTCAAGAAAGCAAAGCCCTAATTTTCAGCTGTCTCTTTGATTCGCAGTCAGAATTTTGTTAATAGATCTTTTAATTATCTGCATAACAAACACGTTCTATTCAGATCTGTAATAAAATCTTGGAATTTTGATTTTTTTTCCATGCGAGTTGTGGTTATATATGTATGTATGTATGTATGTATGTATGTATATGTATTCTTATATATTTCAATTGATGTACGGTTAATTTTGATTTTTCTTTGGTTATTTAGTCAAAGATCCAATTTTGTGTTTGAAGAATGTGAAATGATTGGTTGATTGCTATAGAGATTGTTGAGTGGCGTTATGGCAGTGATCAATGTATAGATCTCTAGGGAATTTTATGTCTTTCCGAAATTCTCGTCTCCTCTGAAATGTGCTTAGGCTTGTCTGTATTGGTCATTCAAACACGCGTGCCGAAAATTGTGGATTTCTGAGCTGAATGTCTGTTGTATGATGTTGTCTGAAATATGGTGGAAAGATAAGGGGAATCGGGCTAGGGATTTTTATCCTCTTTGGGGATCGAGAAACAGGGGAGTCGGGGTTGGGGTGGGTTCTCGGGGATGGGAGTCATGGTGATAAGTGTCTGTGGAAAGTAGATATGCTAGGAGAGTAAGCGGCGTTATGACGGGCATTTAACTATGAGAACATTGGGGAAAGCATGAAAAAGAATTGGAAGGGTATATAACTGTTATTTTCTCTTTGTAAAATGGTGCTTTTATGTATTTTTGTGTTCTAACAGGATAGAGGAGGCGAATGTAACTTGAACTATAAACCAGATTGTATGTACTCCTAGGTCTGGTTTGGTGATTGTTCTACTCTTTTACTTGTAGAAGAAATACTTGTACTTATTTTTTGGTGACTCATTCAGTAAGATCAACTTGATAAATAGCACGTCTGCATGTTGATATTTGCTCCCGGTGAACCCCAGTATTTCGATGTATATTCTCATATATATGCAAATATCAGCAGGAGTTGGAAATAGTTAACAAGAAGATACCCATTTTACATTTCAGAAAGGAAAAAATAGAATATTTCCAACCGTTCTATTATCGTATGGTCCAAATAAAAGATTCAACAAGCTAGAGCAAAGAAAAATTAGTGACACAAAGATGTAGCTTCATTTCTAGTGCTCGTGCTGATATTTTCGTTTCCACCTTGTAATACTTACTAACCAAAGTAGGGAAGGTGACTGCTTTTTCTTTGCTTCTCTTTTCTCTTTCTGGGAGTTCTAGAGGAATGAACAAACAGATTAGTAGGACTTGAGAGAATCGATTCGTGTCATGGAATTGCAGCTTAGATTGGGTAGTGATGGCAACAACATTTCGGAAGTTTATGAGGCTAGAGGAGTTCTAGTTCATAAAATGATGGAAAGGAAGCTATATAGGAGTTGTAGGCATATATTGGTCTAGGGGGGAAGGATTTAACGTAATACGTCTTGTTTTTTCTAGTAAGCTTTTTTTCTGTGGGTGGGAGTGGGTAGTGGTTTTTGCATTTAGATCTGGTGTTGACCGTGTGTCTCTGGCCTGTTGTCAGGCTTCATCACATGGAACTCCTGGGTGTTGCTTTATGAGTTTGTATTTTGAGCATTGCTTGCCCCAAGCTTTTATTTTTGCAAGAGAACCACTTTGAGACAATGAGTTAAACTTATATTTTTCGAATTGCCAGTGTGCTTAATTAATATTGTTCTCAAGTAGTTGTAGTACTTTTATGAGATCAAGTCTAATAGATGAATGTTGATTTTACTAGATAAAGATAATGATAGGGTATCTTTTACAAATCAGTAGTATGGTGTTGTCCTCCCAGATTTTCATGTATGCTCATATAATTGTGTGTGTTTGTTCATTTCTTTAACTTTCTATGGTGCCAAGTTGGAGATTTCATGATTTTATTGACTTCTGAACTTGTATTTGATGCAAATCCTGTTACAGCTTTTACCAGGATTGTGGTTTTGATATAGTGTTGTTGATTGTGAAGACCTTTCTTTTTGGCATCTTGTTTTTGGAGTTTCGTGTCCTATGTAGTATCCAATTGTATGTATAGTAAGTAGTTTAGGAAAAGTTTTCTCATGGCTCCTGCTGCAGCAGTGAGCTTATTGTTTTATATATTAAAACTGGTTGCTACATATGTTTTCTCTGACATTCGTTTGCTTTCTGCTGCAGTACCAAGCTGATGATCCAGTTACCTTGTGGGTAAATAAAGTGGGGCCGTATAACAATCCACAAGAAACATACAATTATTACAGCCTTCCATTTTGTCATTCTGGCAGCAATGCTGCTCATAAATGGGGTGGGCTTGGTGAGGTTTTGGGAGGAAATGAGCTCATTGATAGCCAGATTGACATAAGGTTCCAAAGTATGTAAATCTCTTCAAATCTTCAGTGGAGTTATTTTTTGTGTCATTGCAAAATAACATGGAGGGTTTTGATTGTGGCAGAAAATGTTGACAAAAGTACCATTTGTGAGCTTGAACTTGATGAAGCGAAGGTCAAACAATTCAAGGATGCTATAGAAAATAGTTATTGGTTTGAATTCTTCATGGGTATGTTACTAACTCATCTTGTTCATGTGCGTTAGAGATTGTATTAGTCAATTGCTGCTGAACTCGAGATTAGACGGCACATGCACTCAAGACTGCAGCAGAAGTGAAATCAATTGGACCTGCATGACTATATTTGAGTTGATTGTAGTTGAAAATGAAAGAGTTATTACATAATAGACTTTGCTTTGCTTTATTTGTATGTTCTTTGCAATTGTTTTTGCTATTTTAATTTCAGTCTGGCTGACACTTGTTCTTTCTCTTTGTTGGATGACCGTGTGCTGTATATGAGCTCAGATGATCTGCCTTTATGGGGTATGCATTTGTCGAGCTCTTTATTCTATGTTGAATCAATCAGAACTTTTCTTGCTAACGTGTTATTATAATGTTTTTGTTAATCTCATAGGTTTTGTTGGTGAGCTGCATCCTGATAGGAACAGTGAGAATAAGCACGTGCTTTATACACATAAAAGTATAATTGTTAAGTACAACAAGGATCAGGTCCATTGCTTCTGGAACTCCCATGTGATTTTTCTCTATGGTTTCATGTAACTATACCCTCTTAACTTCCTGTTCTTGTAGATCATTCATGTGAATCTCACTCAAGAGAGTCCAAAACCACTGGAGGTTGGGAGGACATTGGACATGACATATTCTGTCAGATGGATTCCAACGGATATCACTTTTGCTCGTAGATTTGATGTTTACCTTGATTATCCATTTTTTGAGCATCAGGTGAAATTTTTGCTTTTATATGTAAACTGTTTGCAAATTTTGAGTGCATGTTATGATGACTGTACTGTGCTTTACCTCTCTCCAGATATAACGGAAACCCAAAGCCTTTGCTGTTTTTGTATACTGGATGTTTCTATTCAAGTTTCATTTGCTGTGTCCTAATTGCTATCTGGATTTTGCAGATACATTGGTTCTCTATCTTTAATTCCTTCATGATGGTTATTTTCCTTACTGGTCTGGTCTCAATGATATTGATGCGAACTTTAAGGAACGATTATGCTAAGTATGCTCGGGAAGATGATGATCTGGAAACTTTGGTAATAAGTTTACATCGCGAGTATCGTCTTAAATTTAGCCTTCATTTTTTGCTGTGCATTTAAAGTTGTAATTTTCAGGAAAGAGATGTAAGCGAAGAGTCTGGTTGGAAACTTGTTCATGGGGATGTATTCCGGCCTCCTCGCAATTTAGTATTACTTTCTGCTGTTGTTGGCACGGGGGCACAATTGGCATTGCTTGTTTTCCTGGTCATCTTGTTTGCAATTGTGGGGATGTTGTATGTCGGGTATGTCAAATATATAGTTATAGTTAATATGATCACCTAGATGACTAAATTACTACAGGGGTTTCTCATCAGAAGTATCATGGGTGGGCTATTCTATGCCCTTACCTAAACAAAAAAAGAAGCCTCTCTCTGTGTGAGAGTGTGCATGCTTCTGTCTCCCCCTCCCGCCCTTTCATTGTTGTATACAGTTTATGTTCTCCTATTTGTATTTTGTTGACGTTTATTATTGGGTTCCTTTACATGGTAAGGCTTCATAATTGGTTGTAGCTGATTGTGGTACTTGGTTGGCCTGCACTTGTTCCTTTAAGGCTTTTTAAAGTTGCTAACCATTGGACATTAGCTAAAATTATACCTTTTGATGTGTTTTACAGGAGAGGTTCGATTGTCACAACTTTCATTGTATGTTATGCTCTCACATCATTCATTTCAGGTTATGTCAGTGGTGGAATGCACTCGCGCAATGGCGGTATGCGTCAGTTTTGTTGCATTCTCTTCTTTCTTTGGCCGTTACTAAGTCCTTTTTTCTTCATGTTGTGCTTGAGATTTCCCATCTTTTTGACAAGCCTTTCCTCTGTCTGGCTTTTTTGGTTGCAGGTAAAAACTGGATAAAATCAATGATCCTCACAGCATCACTATTTCCCTTCTTGTGCTTTGGAATTGGTTTTGTCCTGAACACAATTGCTATCTTTTATGGTTCTCTAGCAGCCATTCCCTTTGGTACAATGGTGGTTGTTTTTGTCATCTGGGCTTTCATCTCTTTTCCGCTGGCACTTCTTGGTACAGTGGTGGGGAGAAATTGGAGTGGTGCCCCAGACAATCCATGCCGTGTGAAGACTATTCCCCGCCCCATTCCTGAGAAGAAGTGGTACCTCACACCATCTGTGGTCTCCATGATGGGAGGATTATTACCCTTCGGCAGCATCTTTATTGAGATGTATTTTGTGTTCACATCCTTCTGGAATTACAAGGTAGATTACTAACCCCTTCTAAGGATAATATATCTTGATTAAGAACGTCTTTTGAATGTAAGCAATTTATTACTACCGTTACTTCAGATATTCACCAGGCAGAGAAAATTAAGAAATTTATTTGCCAGAACCGTAATTTGTGTTAGGAAGTTGTAGAAAAGTATATTGAACTCGCTGTGTATGTTCCTGATCAATGGTACACGCGATGTTTTATTATTTTGTCCTAGGAACTCATGTAGTATTCATGTGATGCTAATTGACTTATCATTTGACGAATAACTATCAAATTTGATTCTTATTAACTCTTTATTGCTTTCTTTTACTTCAGGTGTACTATGTTTATGGCTTCATGCTGTTGGTGTTCTTGATTCTCATCATCGTAACTGTTTGTGTGACTATTGTGGGAACATATTTCTTGTTAAATGCTGAGAATTATCACTGGCAATGGACTTCATTCTTCTCAGCTGCCTCCACAGCAGTCTATGTGTACTTGTACTCGATATACTACTACTACGTGAAGACTAAGATGTCCGGGTTTTTCCAAACCAGCTTCTACTTTGGATACACGCTAATGTTTTGTCTTGGCCTTGGAATCCTGTGTGGTGAGTGATTACAGTATATTAATTCATTTGAACTATTCTTGATCTTCCTTTCCTTTCCCCACTTTTTATCTGTTTCCTCGATGACATGTGAATTCTGCTAAGCAATCTCTATCTCGATATATTTTGTCCTGAAGATAGTCTTTTGAATATTGTATGCAATATACTGCTTAAAGATGGCATAGCCAGATCATAGGACTTTTTACTCGTTTAATTGTAGAATATACCCTTTGATATCTTTGTTCTCTTTAAAAGTTGCTGTCCTGCTTTTGTTTGTTTACTTATTTAATTATTTTACTTTCGAGATAATATTTAATGGCATTCAGGTTGGTGGTTGTTTTCACTCTCTATTTGTAAATTTTTTAACATAGAACTGCTGGGTGCGTCTCATCTGTTGTTCAGGTGCTGTTGGCTATTTGGGCTCCAATCTGTTTGTGAGGAGAATTTACAGAAACATCAAATGTGACTAGTTCTCATTCGAGGACAGAAAGGTAAAAAACGTGCTTCTTCATGCTTATTACTTGCAACAAATCAAAAGAAGACTCATCATTCAACGCGGTAATTATGGATTCTCACATGGCTTTTTACTGGTTTTTGAGGATGTTACATAACCCTTCTGGATTATGGGGAAGCCCTGAAAAATTTCCCTTTTTCCCAGGCTGTAAAAGGAAGCCTTCTTAATTTAGTCGAGATTGTTTTTGTAATTCAGAATGCTTAGATAATGGTAGAGTTACCATCGTGTAGTTTTTCTCCCTCCCCTCTATACAGTGTATGACCTGCGCCGGCACCAGTGCCCGGCACGGCTCCTTTCCTTAACCCTTTCTGTTAATTTTGTTTACCAATTGTTATGTCCTTTGGAGATGCGAAGTTTTAAGGGAAGGTTTATGAGGAAATGAGTTTTGCAGTAGTGAAACGCTTTCAAATTGTTGGTATTGCTACATATATACATTGGCATTATATGTGGTATGTGATGATGTCTCATTTTTCTAGTTTTTTTTTTTCCCCTAGACTCTTTTAGCATAATGAATAACCTATTATCGTATTGGTTTTCGTCATTGGGGAGCTCTTCAGTCCTACAAGGTCGAATGTCAAATTCTCACATATTCTCATGTGGGCCGACACTTCCCCTAAGCCTGATGCCCAGTTTTGTTGGACTGAATTTTTTCCCTTTCCTCACAAAGTACCTAAAACACATTTTTCTTCTTTGGTTGCAAAATTGGTGCAATTTTCTTGGTTTTCGAAAAAATCAAGATAGGGATGTTACAATGTGAAAGGACCACTTGCAAGGATTGTCTTGTACTTGCTCGTAATTAACCACCGAGTAATAATATAATAGTACGTTATCAAAAAACTAATAAGTGTGCTGGTTGGCTAGTTAATTCTTTGAAGCAATCTAGGGGAGAACATCGCATGGATGAAGCACTTTTGGCGTTGATGACTTTGCTGGAGTAGGAATACATCTCCTTGCATTGTTAGCAAAATGTGATCTTCGGCAATAGTCTCTCTTTAAACTATTAAAAAAAAAAAAAAAACTAAATTTCCTAGCCAAGGCTATCTGAAATTTCCACCAAGTTTTGTCATATGTTTTTCGATCAAAAAATGGTTTATAAAATAATTTTAGCTAGAAAAAATAAAAATTTCATATTTCAAGCTCAAAAGAGATTATGATATCTTACTTGCATTTTATACCTTATTCCGAAAAATAACAATTTACTTCAATTAGACTACAATTTAATTTTCTATGAGCCGTAATTCAATATATTTTTCTTTGGGCCACATTATTCTTCTGTGTGACTGTGTATGGAGAGGATCCAACCTAGTCAATAAATTGCTCCTTTTTTTTTTACTTTTTCTTTTTAATAATCAGAACTTCTTGTGAGAAATTCAACGGACTCACACTAGGATGTTAAACTCAAAATACATGATGTACACGAAGGAGATATACTCTGAATTAGTCAAATATAAAATTTATCAGAACTGACTTTAATAAAATTAGTTTTTTACTTAATTTAAAAGTGAAACGTTAGTAAATTTCATCATCACACCTAAACGCTTTATTACTAGGCTAATTCTTGGATTATATAAATTGCTTGTTAGTGGTTGAAAATCTCGTTCATTTCCTAACGAAGTTCACGGTCGATATAGAACCCAATTGTAAGAAAACCACAAATTATAAACCAAAACTTCTCCCTTAATGAAAGGCCATAATTGAAACAAAAGATTCTGGAAAAAAAATTATAGAGACGAACCACCCTAGTCAATAAATTGCTCCCTTTTTTTCCTTTTTCTTTTTAATGATTAGAACTTCTTTTGAGAAACTCAACATACTAGGGGGGTGAAATCCGAAAAGCACGATCTCAAACATAGAAAATATAGTCCAAATTAGTCTATCATATAACTTATCAGGACTAACTTTCCTTGTCAGTGGTTGAAAATCTCGTTCATTTCCTAATGAACTTCATGGTTGCTATAAAACCAATTGTAAGCAAACAACAAAGTAGGCTCCGTTTGTTAATATTTTTTTGGGCTCTGTTTGTTTGCTGTAAAATAATTTACTGAGGGAAAATATTTTATTAAAAACAAAATACTAAAAAATATTTTATAATATTTGAATATGCAATAAAAAAAATTTCCAATATTAAATTTTATAAAAATATATATATACATAATATAAATGTTAACCGTAAAGTTGGATGATGGGTGGGGGGTAAGGGGTAGGGCATGGGGATAAGGCTGGGTGAGTTCTGAAAAATAACTTTTTATTTAAAAGGATATGAAAATATTTTCTCAAATTTTGTATTAGTCGTAATATTTAATTGAATTTTTTTTTTTAATCGATCAATTTTTCAATATTATCAAACACTGAAAAATTGAGCAAAAATACTCACTATTTTTTACTAAAAAATATTTTTTAATTAATTAATTTTCTAATATTATCAAACACCAAAAAATTAAAAAAAAAATATATTTTCTGATAAAATATTTTACTGCAAACAAACGGAGCCTACCAACCAAAATTTTTTTACCCTCAATGAAAGGCCAAAATGGAACCAAAACATTGTGGGAAAACCACATTCACAAATCAAGGTAGTGAATCTCCTTGTGCTGATAAAATGATGATAAAGTGAACCACACCATGTTGACACGTGGAGGATAGACTTGCAAGCCAACTCATATGTTTCCATCCCCAAACCACACTATTTCCACAAGCCATTCCATTCCCATCAGTTTCCACACAAGTGAGGAGTGCTCTACACACACAACACACACTAACAATGGCCAGTACTCTCTCAGCCTCCATGGTCAACACCTCCTTCCTCAGGAGGCAGAACCCATCAGTGACAACGCTCCGCTCACTCCCCACTGCCCAGCAGGCACTTTTTGGTGTCAAGCAAAGCCGTGGTGGAAAACTAACCTGCATGGCTTCTTACACGGTGAAGCTAGTGACCCCTGAAGGCCCTGTCGAGTTTCAGTGCCCAGATGATGTCTACATTCTTGACCAAGCCGAAGAGGAAGGAATTGACCTCCCGTACTCGTGCCGCGCCGGCTCTTGCTCTTCTTGTGCTGGTAAAGTTGTGGATGGCAAAGTTGATCAGTCTGATGGTAGCTTCCTTGATGATGATCAGATTGATGCAGGTTGGGTGCTCACTTGTGTTGCTTATCCTCAGGGTGATGTTTGCATTGAGACCCACAAGGAAGAGGAGCTCACTGCTTAAAATTCGTGATTATGGATTTCGAAATCTTTCTTACAAAATGTTTTTTTTTATGTTGAAGTTGTTCTGTTATGTGTTTGGAGTAATGAGTACTAGTACTACTTACTTTTACTATGTAATTTTTCCAATGTTCTCTTTTTGCTACTTTTGTTTGTCATGATAAAAAGGGAAAGTTGTGAACTTTTCTGTTGTCTAATTAAGAACTTTCTATATATATATATATATATCATGTATTGTATTATGATACTGATTTAGGGATGGATATTCTAATACATGGTAGTTATTGCAGTAGCGGAACTACATGTTTTTAAGAGTGTGCCTGATAGATTGACATCTCTCACTGTACAAGTGTATCCGTTGAGTTTTTGACCATATGGGTGTAACTATTGACCACAGGGTCTGGCTCGCTCTGCTTGTGGGTTGTTGAGATTGCATATTAATTTAGTGGTACAATAATTATAATCTTAGTTTTAAACTTAATGTATACTTTCGACAAATCGAGAGAGAGGCTTGTGGTGTTGCATATTACCATTTTACTATTTATGAAGATAAGGTAATATTCTTGTTTCATTGAGAGCAAAGTATTTCTTATCTTCTTTTCTCCAATAATCAGAAACTTTGCTTGTGGCTAAGAGAGGGCATCTATGACTCTCTGTGCAGCTCAAGAAACCAGACACAAGTTAAAGCATTATTTTTGGAGAAACATTTTTTTTCAAAACTCGCAAATTTCACGTGCATGTAAAACTCACCACTCATTTATCTTTGAATATTCTGCCGTGCGTGCTGAAGTTTTTTCTTTTATGTCAGTATGCCAAATCGTTTATTAGTAATGCTTACCGCATATCCAGTGGTTTTTGGAATGTAACAAGCGATTATTTCAACGTAGCATACTAAAAATGAAAAACACGTTATAGGTTATTCGGCCGCTGAATAAATTTTGTGAGATTTACATATTTGTGAGATAATCGAATGGCGGAAGGTAATATCCAAAAGTTCGTGGGCATCATAACAATTGAATTCTTCATTTCCTCTCTAGAAAGAGATCCATAATAAATGCCTTTGGGTTCTGTAAGGACAGCACTGGTTTTTCGATAAGTATATTGCACTAAAACGGTAAAATAGGAGAATCTTTTTTTTTTCTTTGGTCATAGTAAAATAGGAGAATCTAACAAAAGAAATTTGGTAAATCTTTTTAGGTGCGTTTGGTTTGTGGAATTTTATAAGATTTTTGATAATGTGAAATTTGAAATATAATATTTTTGTATTTGGTTCGCAAAATAAAAAATTAATTTTGTGAATATCACATTACAACAAATGTAATATTTTCATGATTTGTTCAATTTTTATTTCTATGTGAGAAGGTGAGAATCTCATATTTTTAAATTGTGGGGATGTTTTAGAGAAAATAAAATAAACAAATACCTCTTTTAAAAAAATAGAAAAATAAATAAATAAATAAAAAGATAAAAAATAAAAATAAATAGAAAATTAGAATAATAAAATAAAACAAATTGAATATAGTTTATTAAATTCTTAAGTTAAAACAAATTTTGATAATTTAAAGTTATATTTAAAATAAGATTTTTAAATTCTAAATTTAAATTTTATGTTTTCTAAAATTAAAAATTAAATAAAATATTTTTTATAATAAATTTAAAATTAAAATTAAAAATAAAATAAAATAAGTACACAATTATTAAATTGTTATGTTTGTTTAAAAATTTAAAATTTAAAATTATATTTAAAATAAATTTTTAAATGTAAATTTTAAATTTTAAATTTAAAAATTAAACTAAAATGAATAAAATAATTTTTAAATTTTTAATTTTTTAAATTTAAAGTTAAAATTTACAAATATAAAAATAAATTTATTTTACTTGTATAAACACTTTTGATATTTTCTTTGTCACGTATTGGATGACATTTTTTATTTTCTATGTGAGAATGTGAGAATCTCACATTTTTAAATTGTGGAGATGTTTTAGAGAAAATAAAATACACAAATACTTATCTTAAAAAAATAGAAAAATAAAATAAATAAATAAAATAAGTCAAAAATAAAAATAAAAAAATATAAAAAATATATATATATATATAATAAATATAAAATTAGAATAATAAAAATAAAACAAATAGAATATAATTTATTAAATTCTTAAGTTAAAACAATTTTTGATAATTTAAAGTTATATTTAAAATAAGATTTTTAAATTCTAAATTTAAATTTTATGTTTTCTAATATTAAAAATTAAATATAAAAAATAAATAAAATATTTTTCATAATAAATTTTAAAAAAAAATAATAAGTAAAAAAATATTAAATTGTTATGTTTGTTTAAAATTTTAAAATTTAAATTTATATTTAAAATAATTTTTTAAATGTAATTTTTAAATTTTAAATTTAAAAATAAAACTAAAAATGAATAAAATAATTTTTTAATTTTATTTTTTAATTTTTTTTAATTTTTTAAATTTGAAGTTAAAATATACAAATATAAAAATAAATTTATTTTACTTGTATAAACACTTTTGATGTTTTCTTGGTCACGTATTAGATGGCATTTTTATTTTTTGAATTAGGGGCATTGTTGAAAAATTAATCAAGATTCTAAAGGATATTGAGTTTAACCCAAACATAACAATATAACATTTATAGAATTTGACAAAATATTCTTATAAATATTTTTAACCTACCAAATAATTTTAATCACAATCCCGGAAATAACATTTATAAAAATGATATTCCCAAAAATATTATTCCTAAAAACGAAATTTATTTCATGAACCAAACACCCTTTAGGAATGTTAGGAATCCAATCATGGAAGCATTCCTGATTCTATTGGCAATTTGGTCATGCAAATTTTCCAACTCCGAGGTTGTAAAAAATGAGGAAAAATAAGACGTTTGGATGTTAGGCTAATTTCAATCGCCTTTTTATTTTTTATGTACATTTAGAGGATTGGAGAATTTTTCTTATATTTAAGAATCTCTTATTTTAGTTTTACCCCCAATAACTTCCTTATATTAAATTAGTCATCTATTTCAGTTTTACTCTAATAACTTCTCTACATTTCATAAATTTTGCTCTTTGACAGTTGGAAAGATTTAAGGAATGAGATAGGAGATTATGTATTTTTTTTTTCTTTCAAATGTAAATATGTTAAAAATGAGTTTAAAGATCTTCTAAAGTTTAAGGAATTACTTAGGAAAATTGTCGAAGCTTATTTGCACCAAATAGGGATACTATTGGTTGAGCTCATTTGCACCAAATAGGGATACTATTGGTGTTGGTCTTCGAAAGAAAGAGAGAGGAACTTAATCAAGAAAAAAAAAAAAAACAAGAAAGAGAGAAGGAGGATCTTACATGCACGTAGGATTCATCTATATGAGGGTTGGAAGTTTGGATGCAAATGTAATCTTCCAATGGTGAGCTGAATTTTACTAAACTAATAAAACATTAACACCCTAATTGACTGATTCAGAGGAACAAGACTCTAGCTACATGAACTAATGAATTTTCTTAAGGACGATGAAATGTCCACCTAATAGAGGTGGGCTCCATTCGAGCTCTATTTGTGTATAAAACTCACGTGCTAAAAATAAAGGTGAAACTCATAAATTATTTTTAAGATCAACTCCAATACTAAACGAGAGAGCCCTGCATAGGGATAAAAGTCAAAAAATTTAATGTGTATTGCTCGCATTGCACATTAGATTGTCTCACACTAATTACTTAATAATTATTATTTTTTTCTTTTGATACAATAAAAGTTAAAACTGTGATTTAAATTTAAAATCTTTACAATATGTTTTTACTTGACTATTCCATCCAATTATTGAGTAAATTGATAAATATTCATGATTTATGAAAATGTGATTAAAAAAAAAAAACTCCTAAAGTTGCCACATACATACAAGGACATTAAATCATCTTTTATATATATATATATATATGTATATTTCTAATTGACAGACCATAAGTTTCTCATACCAAGGTATTTAGTTGGGAGACTATAAGTAATACACGATACATTCAAATTTGTTATGTATTTGTGTATAATGTTCATGTTTTAATTATGTCATGTTGCCGATTCATTCTAAACCCATTACATTAACTTATTTATACTTATTGATCTAATAGAACGAATCAATTTTGTTCCTAATCTCCAAAAATTAGAGATCCGATCAAGTAATATATCGTGTAATTTTTAAAAAATAACAAGTTATTTCTAATTATCCATAAGATGCTTATTACATCTAAAATGTTCTATGAAATTTCCAGCTTATAATAAAATAAAAAGAATCCCATGTATAATAACTCAATAGTTATTCATGAATTATGAAAATGTGATTTTTTTTTTTTGTCAGGACGAAAATGTGATTGAAATCCCTTGCCAATCCATGGAATAGTAAACCATATTCTTATATATTGTATTTCAGGGACTATAATTTTTTTATATTCGAGTGTTTAGTTAAAAAACCACAAGTGATACGGGATAGATTCATGTTTATCATATTATTGATTTATTTTGAATTAGTTAAATTAATTTATTTATGGGCAAAAATTATTTTAGTCCCTGAGGTTTGTTTTAAAGACTAAATTGGTCATTCAGGTTTGCAAAAAGACCAAATTAGTCCCTCAAATTAATTTTTATTAGTCAAATGTTAATAGTCAAAGGGTTGACCGAGTTAAAAGACCATTATATCCTTAGGCAACATATATTATAAAAGAAAATTACGATAAAAATTTAAATTAGTCTAAAAAAATATAATTCACAACATTTGTGCAGAAAAAAAAAAACTAAAACTAAAAAATATCAATTCAAACATAAACAAATTAAATTCAGTAATATATCGTTAAAAAATGAACAATCATCATCGACATAATTAACAGCGAGAGTACCGCCCAAAAAAGATAATGAATCATGATTGTTCATTTTTTAACGATATATTACTAACTTTAATTTGTTTATGTTTGAACTGATATTTTTTAGTTTTTGTTTTTTTTTCTTACGCGAATTATGTGAATTATGTTTTTTTTAGACTGATTTAGACTTTTATTGTAATTTTCTTTTATAATATATGTTGCCTAAGGATATAATGGTCTTTTAACTCAATCAACCATTTGACTATTAATATTTGGCTAACAAAAATTAACTAGAGGGAATTTTTTGGTCTTTTTGTAAACTTAAAATACTAATTTGATATTTAAAATAAATCTCAGGGATTAAAATAATTTTGACCCATTTATTTATAATCACAGGGTTATTCAATTGGAGTCTTACTTCCAATAATTGGAGCTCCAAACAAGTAATATGCGACCAATATTTGATCATAAAAGGTTATGACGTGTAATTTTAAAAAAATTACAGGTTTTTTCAATTATCCATATAATACGTTTGTGATCAATAAAGATTATAATGTGTAATTTTAACAAAATTACGGGTTTTCTCAATTATCCATATGATGCTAATTACCTCTAGAATGTTCCATGAAAATTTCAGCTTAGAACATGATAGCAAATTACAACTATAACCATATCAAAACCTCTTCAAAAAAAAAAATATAAACCCTAGTCTCAATTTAGAACCCATAACCCCCCAAAGGTCTCTCTCTAGTTTTTTTCCTCTCTCTCTCACACCACCACCGTCGTAGATGGCGCCGTATGCTCTCCGCCTCCGCCGAGCCCTCACTCTCTCCTCCTCCCTCCTCCACCACTCTCTCCACCGCCCCACCCCTTCCCTCCCTTTCCCCACCCCCCCCCTCTTTCCCCAACACCCCACCACCTCTCTGAAACCCCCATTTCCTCAACCAGATTCTTCTAGATTCTTCACATCCACCACGACCTCACTCTCCTCGCGGGGCCGAGCATTCGAGGCGAATACCGACGACATCGGCCCGGACACGATTCTCTTCGAAGGTTGCGATTACAATCACTGGCTCATCGTCGTTGATTTCCCCAAAGACCCCGAGCCCTCTCGCGAAGAAATGATCAGCTTCTATGAACAGACCGCTGCTAAAATCTTCGGAAGGTCAATCCTCTCTCCCTCTCTCTCTCTCTCTCTATATATATATATGTGTGTGTGTGTGTGTGTGCGCCAGCGCGCGCGCGCGCGCGTGTGTGTAAGTAATGTATTTAAGTATACGAGTGCCTGTATTTTGTTAAATGTTTATATAAATGTGTGTTTGCGTGCGAAAGGGAGCCTTGACTCAAAGGTGGAGTTGTTGGTGAGGTTCGAGTCATGATTTCATTTTCGCTGGATGCTAAGTAAGATTGCGTATAATAGACCCAAAATGGGGGGAACCCATTCCCGAATACCACACATAGTGAGAGCTTAGTGCACCGTGCTGCCTTACACACACGGGGACATATATATGTGTGTGCAGTTTAAAATTGTGAGGAACTGATGAGGAATAGGGTTAAATTATATAATTTGTTTATTATGCAGTCATGTGTATGTATATTTACATTTATATATGTTTATACTTGAGTTTGTAATAATTTATTGTATAGGTTTGTTTGCATATACATATATTATTGTTTTCGTTAGGTATGTACGCAAATGGTGTTAGCTTACAAGCTATGCAAAGATAACCATGCTGTTTACTGTTCTATGTTTAAAAATTTAGCTGGAGGTCTTAATCCCGATTGATGAACTCTTGCTCTGGTTATGTATATATGTATGCAAATGTAGTGTTTTCCGCACACAAATCATGTTTACACTGTATTTCGTGTGATGTGTATTAGCCTTTCTTTTGTGTGTGGGTAATTGACTTTCCAAAAATAATTTTATCATAGCGGAGTCTTGTGCAAATTATGGTTTATTGGTCTTGTGAAATTTATTCTGTAGTATTGCCGAAGAAAATTGTAGAGAAACTTGTACATTTGTGTGATGTGTTGTATTGGTGAAGGTTGGGAGAGGATGATCTGTTAATGGAGTGATCTGTCTTCTATGATCTTGTTGAAACTGTTTCTTGGATTTTTGGCTCTTCTTATATTCCTGCTGATTATTGGGACTAATTCGAGTTTGATGCAGTATAGATTATAATGACATGAAATTGAAGCATTGCCTTTCAAATTCAGTTTTTTTTTTTTTGAAATCGATGGGTATCCGAACTTTACCCGACTAATCCCACGGGGTCTTAAAGTTAACTGCCGAGTAAACTTCCAGTGGCCTTGAGGGGGAATCAGTTTTTGACCTACAATTGCAGGCGTCAGTAATGATTGAGTGCATTTTTCATGTAGATTTTTGTCATAGAATTTGTACTATTTTATTAATTTTGTTATTTTAGAGCTGAAGTTCACTGCAATATGATTGATCTATTCATTGCTTGTCAATTAGCCTTATTCAGTCGTGAACTTTTTTTAAGTTCACCAGAAGAAAGGTTGAAATCTTTCTTTATTGATTGTGATAATTGGACCATAGTCAACTATACATTGCTAATATGGTTTGTGTGATTTCAGTTTGGAAGAGGCAAAGAAAAAAATTTATGCCTGCAGTACAACAACATATAAGGGTTTCCAAGTTGAGTGTTCTGAGGACACATCAGATAAATTCCATGGTAAGCATTTTGAAGCACTGCCTTGCTGACAAGTATTAATAAGTCGCTTTTGGTTTTCCTGTTTGATTTATTTTGCTGGTTCTAATTACTGTAGCTTTTATCCCATAGGCCTCCCTGGTGTTATATTTGTTTTGCCAGATTCCTATATTGATCCAATAAACAAAGAGTATGGAGGTGAGAAGTATAACTTCTTTAAGATGATTCAACAAATTTTATGGTTTAAATCTCGTATTGGTGGTAGACTGATGATCTGGTCAGTTCATAACTGCTTCTTATTTGGGCTTGCTTCACTGTTTGTAAATATCAGGAGATAAGTATATCAATGGACAAATTATTCCTAGACCACCACCTGTTCAATATGGGCGACAAGGGCCTCGTAGAGACTTCAGAAGTCGTCCCAGTCCTAGAGGACCCATGCAGGGCGATTCACGGAATTTTGGTCCACCACAGACTCCCCCACCTCAGCAGAACTTTGGCCTGCCACCCCCACCTCAGCATAACTTTGGCCAGCCACCTCCATCTCAGCAGAACTTTGGCCAGCCACCTCCATCTCAGCAGAACTTTGGCCAGCCACCTCCACCTCAGCAGAATTACGGCCAGCCACGTCTGCCTCAGCTGAATTATGGCCCACCACAGAACTTTCCACCTCAGCAGAATTATGGTCCACCAGGAAGTGGTCCTACACCAGCCAGTAATGTCCCTGGAGGATGGGATAACTCTCAGGGGGGCAGAAGAGATTCAATGCCTTCCTATCAACCCAATTACAATCAAGGGGATCATAGAAACTTTTACCCTCAGGGACAAAGAGATTTTCCACATGGCGACCAGAGGAGCTATCCACCCCCTGACAACAGGAGCTTTTCAGGACCAGTCCCACAAGGTGGAAATTTTGGGCAAGCCCCAGATGGAGCTCAGGGGCAACAAACAGGTCCTGCATATGGCCAGAATTACCCTGCAGATCAAAGAAATATGACGCAAGGTGTTGACCAAAGAGACAATGCGGCTATGGGTAATGCACCAACTGACCAAGTGAGTGTGTTTCCTGCTTTTTATTTATGCATTTAATAAGTCATTTTTCTCTAGATGCTTACATGTTTTTCTTAGAGAAATTACATCCTGTTTTTTGAGTACCGGGACTATCTATTCTCATTCAGTGTTAGATGAAGCATGAATTAGTGTATGGATCCAACTTACTTGGATTATGTTAAATTATATTTGGTTGTGCACAAGGTGGTCTTGGAAATTCTTGTGAGAGGAAAAAAGAGAGGAGAGGGGGGTGAAGGTTGGGTGGGGTGTTCCCGGAATAAAATATATATGTTGGCTAATTGAATGTTTTAACTAAGGTTAAGTCAGTAGCCTCCGACTAATCTGGCCCTTTTTGAAATTGGTGCTTTGCTTATTAAACTGGTATCCTTCTGCGGAACAGTTAACTCAAGCTAAGGAGAATACTCCTCCCTGCTTCTGGGTGATTCTTTGGATCATGGGTAATCTTACATGTCAAAGTTTTATGTGAAATTACGAGTAGTTTCTTCAGTAAAGAGTTGGTAAATTTGTAGTCTTCTTCCTATTCTGCGAATGTATTGCAACATATGTTGATACGCCTGTGTCCCTCTTTGCAGGGAAGATATTGACGAAATGACACACACTCTTCGTTATGGATTCGGTAACATTACCAAGACTTTGAATGCTGGCCATATTTTGCTGTTGTTACCTCATCCCGCTTCAACTGGTTTGGTCTAGATATCTTTGTAAAATCATCAGAAACTACTTTTTATGTCGGATGGCGACTAAACTACTTGGTAATCTTTGTAACGGTATATAATACTTGGTTGTGTCTCGGTTTATTAGTAGAGCTGGTGAATAATGACCAATTCTTTTCTCCTTTTCGGTTTTGGGAGCTAGAACCTGATGATGCTGCACCTTCTTGGTTTTATACGTATATGGTTGGTGTTTATTTTCATAGTCACAGACCATCACTCTGAACTCACTTTTAAGTAGGATTATAGTGGATTCACTCTAAGGCTATTCTTTTGGTGCAACAACGTGTTCTAATGTATATTTCAGATTAGTCAAAGACTCAAGGGTCGGGCAATATTTGAGATGGTAGGGCATATGTTTGAATTTGTGACTTTTGGCCATAACAAGTCCATGCTTGACCACTTTGCCAGCCCTTCGGGTGTGCTTGGATGCACTTTTGATTCAAGGTTGTGATTTTACTTAGGTTGCTTTGCCAGCGGCTTGATGTGTTAGAAACAAAATCAATGCTTAAAGTCGATAAAAAAAATGGGGGGCAAAATTTTGAATATAAATGCTTTATACTGTATGGGAAAATATTCTGTATTTTTTTCTTTCACATGTGGTCCTATGAAGTGCAAAATACTACTACGGTCGTTGCATATATTATTTTATTGCAAAATACTACTAGGGTCGTTGCAATTATTTAATTGCAAAATAATCGCCAAACTCTAATAGAGTATAGAGAGAAATATAGAGAAAATTATTTATAAAAAAAAAAATTCTGAATGAATATGTTTTTAAAATAATAGCAAAAAGATAATAGAGCATAGAAAAAAATATAAAGAAACTGACAGAAGATAAATATAAAGAAATTGAGAGAAGATAAATTCTATAAGTTGCTTTGAATGAATATATATATATATATATATATTTATTTATAGAACTTCAAAAGTTTTTATTTGCGCGGGCACGGATATTATCACAATAGTAGTTTTTGCAAATTGTACTATTAGTTCTCATGTTCATTTTTATTGCGACTTTACGTTCATTAATTGTATTGCGATTTTGTTCATCATTACGATTTTTTGTATTTTTCATGCTTGTGTGCATTGTATATTTACAGTTAACCGTTATTATTTTTGAAAGGTGTAAATGATTTAGCCAATACTACCACTACTCTTCCTCGGTCTCAAAAAATACTGTTTTATTATGGGCAAAAAAGATTAGGTGAAAATCTAAAAGGATTAATTATTAAGAGTTCAGAGGATGAGCATCTCGACCGCATAGCGCAGTGGATTAGCGCGTCTGACTTCGGATCAGAAGGTCGTGGGTTCGACTCCCACTGTGGTCGTGGATGACAAACTTTTGACAAAACCTACATTTTGCTTTGAAACACACATTGAAATTTATTAAGTTGAATTTCTCATGAACAAGTACAACCAAACTTATACACGAGTTGACAAACTTTTGACAAAATATATGTTTATATTTTAATAGATTCACACAAATAAAATAAATATTCACACGAACATTATTAATTATATTACTAAATACACAACTACAAACAAAGTCTTAACTTTCACGTAATAAATATCAATTTAACTAACTCACATCTTTTAAATTACCCAATAGACTTAAACCATATACAATAACAAAAAAGAACGATAAAAACTAAAGTAACTTGTTACAGTATTGATTATTCGTTAGATTTAGTCCTATATTCACATTTTCATTTTTTTTGCTTTGAAATTTAATAAAATGTTACATTTTTTTATGTTAAACAATGTTCCTTCAATAAATTATTCTCCAAAGTTTTTGATTTTCACGGACTTCTATAATTAAAAGATAAAAAACAAATGTAAATGGACCATTATTATTTTAGAAATATGTTCCTACCAAAATAATTTCCTTTTCATTTTTTTTTTCAAAATCAATAAGTATTAGGATTACTCATAACATGGTTTCTTTCTAAAGACAAAAAAAATTAAAAAACTCTTCTCCCACACAAAAACACACACAAAAAAAAAAAAAAAAACTCTTACAAGACTACGAGTTCGACACTCTTTATTACTTTTGAATTTCCGCTTGAACTAATTTGGTGCATGTGTGTAGATACACAACTACACCCAAAAATTTACCAGTTAATAATCATTACGTCAATTGCGTTCCCACGACATCTAAAAAAACAAAAAAAGAAAAAGAAAAAAAGAAGCATGAGTTAGAAAAGGAAAAAAGAAAAAACCCAACCCGGTTATTCCTCAATTTAAAGCAAACCGGTCCGGTCCAAAGACTGCCTATAAATAGAGTCCAGTCTCGCTCGGCAATAATGTTCACTCTCCTATAAAGCATCTTCAAGTTAGGGTTTAAGAAAACTTCTCTTCTCTCTGCTCATTTGCCATTTCACCCTATATGTAAGTACATATATATCTCTATATGTATCTTTTATATGTAGATATGTGTGTGTGTGTGTGTATATTGTAATGTGTGTGTGTGTAAGTGCAGTAATAAGAGTTTAACGCTATGTTTAATGTAGATATGTGTGTGTGTGTGTGTATATTGTAATGTGTGTGTGTGTAAGTGCAGTAATAAGAGTTTAACGCTATGTTTAATCATTAAGCAGAAAAAGATTCACGAGAAAACAAAAAGTGAGGAAACATTAATTAGAATTTTAGAATTTTGATTTTGTTTGTGTTCAAACTAGGCACATGAACTAGATGTAGCTGAGCTGAAGTGGATTTTAAGAGGATAAATTAAATAAAGGGTTTGGTTTTTGAGTTAACTGATTATATATTGTTATTCTTATTAGTTAATGTTAATTAAGGATTTTCCATCCCTTGGAGCTTGAATTTTAACATGCCGATTGTAAAAAAGGAATAAAAGAAAATTAGAGAACTATTCTGTAGTCTGAAGTTTTGGGTCGCAAGGCCGTGGATCATTTTGCTCTATGTAAGTGGTGGGCAAATGCACATTGTGGTTGTGGGGTGAATACAGTTGTGTTTACCAAAAATGCTAACATGCCCATGAGTGGGGGTGGGGGGGCGTTGATATTTGCTTGTGTGAATATCCCTTTTGTGGTCGATATGGTTGAGGTGGTTCTTGTATTGGTGGCAGAGTAGAGAATGGCTTCAACGGGACAGCCACAATCGTCGTTAAAGAAGCGTGATACTGTGGCAACTCGAGAAGGGGATCAGTTGATTATAACCCCTTTAGGGGCTGGAAATGAAGTGGGGAGGTCCTGTTGTTACATGTCTTACAAAGGGAAAACTGTTCTGGTACGATTGAATAGATCCTTGGTGCTTTTGTCACTAACAGCTTGGTTATTAAATTTATTTCTCATTTGTATTCCTTTACAATTTTTGACAGTTTGATTGTGGAATACACCCTGCGTACTCAGGAATGGCTGCTTTGCCGTACTTTGATGAAATAGATCCTTCAACCATTGACGTTCTTCTTGTAACTCAGTATGCTCTTTTTTCACTTGGAAGAATGAGTGACTAGTATATAAGTTGTTTGGAAAAGTATAGATTTTATTTTTAGTTTCTTTTAAAAGATTTAAATAAGTAGTTTTGTAGAATGATTTCTTGCTTTTAGTTGATTTAATTTTCATCGAGTGAATAGCTACTGTTTGGTGTTTGGGCCTCTTAACTTTGTTGTGGATGTACAGATAAACAAAAGAAAGAGTTGATTTTTCGTTGTTTTATTTGGTTTGTTACTAAGAGATAAAGGAGGTGGCAAGTAGCGGAAGAATATGGATAAAAAAATAATCCAGAAAGACTTTACTCTTTGACACTTCAGGCAGAGTAATTAGTACATTCAAATGGTTTCATAAAGTTTACTAGTTTAGTTGAGCATTTTCATATAATTGACTGCAAAAAAGTCATTATACTCTTGCATTTTTTATTATTTGCTGAGTAGGTGTAGGTGTATGAGTGTATACCTGAAAAAGAAAAGAAG
The DNA here is from genome assembly GCA_037974665.1 of Ehretia macrophylla. NCBI lineage: Eukaryota > Viridiplantae > Streptophyta > Magnoliopsida > Boraginales > Ehretiaceae > Ehretia > Ehretia macrophylla. The sequence continues at coordinate 36,178,685 of CM075776.1, forward strand.
GGCAACATGATTAAATTTAGGAATCGATAGTATTTGTAAAGTATTTGGGTCAAAATTGAGAAAAGGATTTGTTGTTCTCAATCCTTAGTAAAACTAGATGTTGATTGCACCTAAAGCTCTCGCCTTTGATCAATGATGTTGCCTTCCGTTGAAAGCTTATGATTAGCTATGTAGTTTGGATTTCTGGGCCCTGAGTTAGCAAAGGCATGGGGTTCTAATTGTTTACTATTGGTTGTGACCTTTTGTACTTTCAGTATTCCTGATATTTTTTTCCTTACTTTTTGCAGCTTTCATTTGGATCATGCTGCTTCACTTCCATACTTCTTGGAGAAGGTTTATTGCTTAGTTCATGACTCCGTTCTCAATTTTCATCCCATCACAATTTTGATTTCTAAAAAATGAGCTAAATGTACTTCTGATCTTACAGACCACATTCAAAGGCCGAGTGTTTATGACTCATGCAACAAAGGCCATCTACAAGTTGCTTTTATCAGATTATGTCAAAGTGAGCAAGGTGTCAGTTGAAGATATGTTGTATGACGAACAAGACATTCTCCGCTCCATGGATAAAATTGAGGTGTTTTTACTGTTGAATAGAAGGTTTCTCTATCCTATGTGGTTTTGTTTATTACTTTTCTCATTTCGGTTTCAAATCGTTGATTGCAGTTGTATATTATCTTCTAGATAGGTTGTTTAGGTTTCCAGTTTGATCTTGATCACTGTATTACACACACATTTCTTGCACGTGGATCTCTGGATCATCCGTCTTTTTGACTTTTATCTCTTTGAGGAGAGATCCATGAAAGGAGTGTACTGTCCATTTATGGCATTCTGTACTTTTTCCTGTAGCTCCAGGAGCTTGAGATGCATTTTTCTAACAGTTTGACAAAGTTTCCTATCTTAACATCTATTTCTGGAACTACATCCACTTTAAGGCAAATGTATCCTATACTTGTTAAGCAAATGTTTACATATAACCTTATGTTACTATATGAAAGCCAGGCCTTTTCACATGATAGCAGCTGTATAATTATACTAGCACATATTTTGCCTCCCAAGGGATAATATCTTTTCCTTTCAAGAAATGCCATTTCAGTTGATACATTTGTGATTTATACTTCTGCTTTGAAGCGTTATGCTTATATATGAAGTTGAATTTGCAGACCATATGGCTTTTTCTATCCTTCTTCTCCTAGCTTACATAATCTTGTTTATTTCAAATGACCATTTTATTGTATCCTATATTCCCTTGACAAGTAAATCTTTTTGTACCCTGACGTGTATATAATCTCTGTTCTTCAGGTTATTGACTTCCACCAGACTCTAGAGGTAAATGGTATTCGCTTTTGGTGTTATACTGCTGGGCATGTCCTTGGTGCTGCCATGTTTATGGTTGACATCGCTGGTGTTCGTGTCCTTTACACTGGAGATTATTCACGTGAAGAGGACCGGCATCTTCGGGCTGCCGAGCTCCCTCAATTCTCTCCGGATATATGCATTATCGAATCAACTTATGGAGTTCAACTCCATCAGCCACGACATATTCGAGAGAAGCGTTTCACTGATGTCATTCACTCCACAGTTTCTCAAGGGGGTCGTGTTCTAATCCCTGCTTTTGCACTTGGTCGTGCACAAGAGCTGCTCCTAATCCTGGATGAATATTGGTCCAACCATCCCGAGCTCCATAACATTCCCATATATTATGCTTCTCCCCTAGCGAAAAGGTGCATGGCTGTCTATCAGACCTACATCAACTCAATGAATGACAGGATTCGCAATCAGTTTACCAGCTCTAACCCTTTCGATTTCAAACACATATCTCCTTTGAAAAGTATTGAGAACTTTGAAGATGTAGGCCCATCTGTTGTAATGGCCAGCCCTGGTGGGCTTCAAAGTGGGTTGTCGAGACAGCTGTTTGATAAATGGTGTTCTGACAGGAAAAATGCTTGTGTAATACCTGGGTATGTTGTGGAAGGAACATTAGCTAAGACCATCATAAATGAACCTAAGGAAGTAACCCTTATGAATGGCTTGACAGCTCCTCTCAACTTGCAGGTCCATTATATTTCCTTTTCAGCTCATGCAGATTATGCTCAGACAAGTACGTTTTTGAAAGAGCTCATGCCTCCTAACATAATTCTGGTACATGGAGAAGCGAATGAGATGGGGAGGCTCAAGCAGAAGCTGACTACTGTATTTGCTGATGGCAACACCAAGATTATGACCCCAAAAAACTGCCAGTCTGTTGAAATGTACTTCAACTCGCAGAAAATGGCAAAAACAATTGGGAAGCTAGCAGAGAAGACCCCTGAAGTTGGCGAAACTGTGAGTGGCTTACTTGTTAAGAAAGGCTTCACCTATCAGATCATGGCACCTGAAGATCTTCATGTTTTCTCTCAGCTATCAACGGCAAACATCACCCAAAGGATAACTATCCCGTATTCTGGTGCCTTTGCTGTTATAAAACACAGGCTAAAGCAGATATACGAAAGTGTGGAGTCCTCAACAGATGAGGAATCTGGTGTTCCAACTTTAAGAGTCCATGATCGTGTGACTGTGAAGCAGGAGTCAGAAAATCATATCTCGTTGCATTGGACAGCAGATCCAATTAGTGACATGGTGTCTGACTCAGTCGTAGCTTTGGTTTTAAATGCTAGCAGGGAAATGCCAAAGGTTGTAGTTGAGTCAGAACCTGTAATAAACGAGGAGGAAAATGCAAAAAAAACTGAAAAGATAATACACGCACTTCTTGTTTCTCTATTTGGAGACGTCAAACTCGGGGACAACGGAGAACTGGTGATAAATGTTGATGGGAATGTGGCACATCTTGACAAACAGAGTGGTGAAGTTGAAAGTGAAAACGAAGGTCTCAAGGAGCGAGTTAGAACAGCATTTCAGCGAATCAGAAGTGCTGTGAAGCCAATTCCCCTTTCAGCATGTTAGTTTTGGCTCTCTTTGTTTTCCTTCTCTAACTGTTGTTGATATTTAGTGTTTGGACGCTAAATTTCATTGCTGAATTGCTCGTATGCTATGTACATTAGAACCAGTACCGATTGTAATCCATGCAGCACATGAGCAAATTAAGTCGAAATCCGTTAGATTTCCATTAAGTTTTCTGTATGTTATCGTTTTTCTTTCTTCTTTTACCTTTTCTCTTCTTGGTGGTCTTTTTCAAATAGCCGACCTCACTTAACTAGATAAGGTTTGATTTGATTTGGTTTGATTTGCCGTATCTTTTAACAGAATTACAGTGTTATTGGGATTGCTACGATGAGGTGTATGTGTCTGCCCCCTTTCAGAAAGAAAGAAAGATGTTGTTCGCTCTTGCTTATCTAGTTGGCAATTGCTGTTTGAAAATACTTGCGTCCGGCCAGATTGACATCAGTCTCGGGCGTCACACGTGTGTTGGGTCAACCCCCATTTGGATGGACACAAGTTTGAACCCACGAAAGATTTTAGTATAAAAATTTAATCCCACCAGGATTTGTAATTTCAAAATTGAAAAAAGTTGAAACACACAAGATATATGATGATGTACTAGGACATATATTTTCTGATGTTGAATTCATTTTTCTCCTTCATCTTCTTTATATTTTCTGTTTGCCAAATTTATTTTTGTCATCATCTCTTGCAAATGTACGCAGTAAGATAGGTAGAAGATGTATGATGAATTAAATGAAAACACTCAGTTGAGATGGTGTATCGGTGGAGTTAATAAAGGAGAAGACTCTTGATAAAAATAAGTAGCGTCGTTAAATTTATATAGATCGATCTATTTAGTGAAATAATATTTGGTTTGATTTGGTTAGATTTTATCGTCTCTTGCAACTGCATCCTTACAATTGAGGACAACTTTGTTCTTTGGGAGCAGCCTCATTTAGTTTCATTTTATCACTACCATTGTGGTAGAGACTATTACCATAATGCTAACCCAAAGTAGGTATCACAAAATTAGCTCGTGAAAAAAAATAAAATAGGAGATTTCACTTAGTCAATTCTTAAGAAGTTTCGTGAAAGTTTTCATGATTATTTTTTGATCATAGATGGGAGACATATATATACATTATTCATTGTAATGGATCAACATTGAGTTGAATTATATTTTCAAGAATGTTAAGATGAGAATTATGAAAGAATGTACGGGATTAAAGATTTGCAATATTTTTTCAATAAATTTGGTAATAAGTCCATAACAATTACTTCTCACAATACCAAAAGCAAAAAAAAAAAAAACAAGGAAAACATTATTTTTGGTTTAACAAAAGTAAATATAAAATCCTTTACTATTCATTCACACACAAAGTTGGCTTCCTACTATCCCCAAAACGATCAAATAATGACTCGCTGTGATAAAAAATTCAAGTTTATATTTACGCTCGTCATCACAAATATGGTCTCTTTCTCTCTTATTAACATAAAATATGTGTTAGGATCGTTTTGTTATATCATGATGTACTAGAATCTTTAAAAAAAAGAAAAAAAAAAGCAGGAAGGAGTTGGGTTCCTACTAATTTAATTTCTCCTCGTCACCACCTACATACAACTTGACCCACTCTTCCAGAAGGTCGTGGGTTCGACTCCCACTGTGGTCGGTCGGGTGGACTAATAAACTCAAGTCTCAAATACTTTTAATGTTTTTAACTACTATTTCCAAATTAACACATAGCTTTGGGTATTTGGAAAAAACAATGAAAACTAATTACCACAAACCTACATTTTGCTTTGAAACACACATTGAAATTTATTAAGTTGAATTTCTCTAGAACAAGTACAACTAAACTTATACACGAGTTAACGAACTTTTAACAAAATATATATTTATATTTTAATTGATTCACATAAATAAAATAAATATTCACACAAATATTATTAATTATATAACTAAATACATGACTACAAACAAAGTCTTTAACTTTCATGTAATAAATGTCAATTTAACTACCACAGATTTTTTAAATTACCCAATAGACTTAGACCATATACAATAACAAAAAAGAACGATGAAAACTGAAGTAACTTGTGACACTATTGATTATTCGTTAGATTTAGTCCTGTATTCACATTTTCATTTTTTTTGCTTTGAAATTGAATAAAATGTAACATTTAATTCTGTTAAACAATGTTCCTTCAATAAATTCTTCTCCAAAGTTCTTGATTTTCGCCAACTTCTATAATTAAAAGACAAAAAATAAATGTATATGGACCATCATTATTTTAGAAATATGTTCCTACCGAAATAATTTCCTTTTCATTTTCGTTTTTAAAATCAATTAGTATTAGGATTACTCATATCATGGTTTATTTCTAAAGAGGAAAAAAAAAATTTAAAAAACTCTTTCTCCCTCACGAAAACATACAAAAAAAAAAAAAATTGTTCTTATGAGACTACGAGTTCGACAAACTCTACTACTTTTGAGTTTCTGCCTGAACTAATTTGGTGGATGTGTGTAGATGTATCACTACACTCAAAGATTTATCAGTTGGTGGTCTTTACACTAATTGTTTACGCCAATTGAATTCCGACAACATCTAAAAAAAAAAAAAAAACAAAAAAAGAAAAAGAAAAAAAGAAGCATGAGTTAGAAAAGGAAAAAAGAAAAAACCCAACTCGGTTATTCCTCAATTTAAAGCAAACCGGTCCGGTCCAAAGACTACATATAAATAGAGTCCCAGTCTCTCTCGTCAACAAAGTCCACTCTCCTATAAGGCATCTTCAAGTAAGTGTAAGTACAAATATATCTCTATATGTATCTTTTATATGTAGATATATGTGTGTGTGTGTGTGTGTGTGTGTGTAAGTGCAGTAATAAGAGTTTAACGCTTTGTTTAATCATTAAGCAGAAAAAGATTCACGAGAAAACAAAATGTGAGGAAAAATTAATTAGAATTTTAGAATTTTGATTTTGTTTGGGTTCAAAGTAGGCCATGACCTAGATGTAGCTGAGCTGAATTGGATTTTAAGAGGATAAATTAAATAAAGGGTTTGGTTTTTGAGTTAACTGATTATATATTGTTATTCTTATTAGTTAATGTTAATTAAGGATTTTCCATCCCTTGGAGCTTGAATTTTAACATGCCGATTGTGGGTTGTGGGGGTGAATACACATTGTGTTTACCAAAAACGCTAACATGCCCGATGAGTTGGGGTTGGGGTGGGGTTGGGGGTTGGGGGCGGGTGGTTTGCGTTGATATTTGCTTGTGTGTATATCCCTTTTGTGGTTGATATGGTTGAGGCGGTTCTTGTTTTGGTGGCAGAGTAGAGAATGGCTTCAATGGGACAGCCGCAATCGTCGTTAAAGAAGCGTGATCCTGTGGCAACTGGAGAAGGGGATCAGTTGATTATAACCCCTTTAGGGGCTGGAAATGAAGTGGGGAGGTCCTGTTGTTACATGTCTTACAAAGGGAAAACTGTTCTGGTACGATTGAATAGATCCTTGGTGCTTTTATAACTAACAGCTTGGTTATTAAATTTATTGCTCATTTGTATTCCTTTACAATTGTTGACAGTTTGACTGTGGAATTCACCCTGCTTACTCAGGAATGTCTGCTTTGCCGTACTTTGATGAAATAGATCCTTCAACCATTGACGTTCTTCTTGTAACTCAGTATGTTCTTTTTTTTCCACTTGTATTTGTTTGACTTTTAACTTAATATTCCATTGTCCTTGCTCCTCGTAAATGGTGCTTGCTGATTAGGTTGTCTAATATGGATGTAATTTCAAAGAACAGTCCACTCTCCCCCTCTCTCTATCTGACTAGTATATAAATCGTTTCGAAAAGTATAGATTTTATTTTTAATTTCTTTTAAAAGATTTTAATAAGTAGATTTGTAGAATGATTTCTTGCTTTTAGTTGATTTAATTTTCATTGAGCTACTGTTTGGTGTATGGGCCTCTTAGCTGTGATGTGGATGTACATGTAAACAAAAGAAAGAGTCGATTTTTCGTTGTTTTATTTGGTTTGTTACTAAGAGATAAAGGAGGTGGCTAGTAGCGCAAGAATATAGATAAAAAAATAATCCAGAAAGAATTTACTCTTTGACACTTTAGGCAGAGTAATTAGTACATTCAAATGGTTTCATAAAGTTTACTAGTTTAGTTGAGCATTTTCATATAATTGACTGCAAAAAAGTCATTATACTCTTGCATTTTTTATTATTTGCTGAGTAGGTGTATGAGTGTATACCTGAAAAAGAAAAGAAGGGCAACATGATTAAATTTAGGAAGCGGTAGTAAAACTAGATGTTGATTGCACCTAAAACTCTCTCCTTTGATCAATGATGTTACCTTCCGTTGAAACCTTATGATCAACTATGTAGTTTGGATTTCTGGGCCCCGAGTTAGCAAAGGCCTGGGGTTCTAATTTTTTACTATTGGTTGTGACCTTTTGTACTTTCAGTATTCCTGACATTTTTTTTCTTACTTTTTGCAGCTTTCATTTGGATCATGCTGCTTCACTTCCATACTTCTTGGAGAAGGTTTATTGCTTAGTTCACGATTCCATTCTCAATTTTCATTCCATCACAATTTTGATTTTTTTTAAAAATGAGCTAAATGTACTTCTGATCTTGCAGACCACATTCAGAGGCCGAGTGTTTATGACTCATGCAACAAAGGCCATCTACAAGTTGCTTTTATCAGATTATGTCAAAGTGAGCAAGGTGTCAGTTGAAGATATGTTGTATGATGAACAAGACATTCTCCGCTCCATGGATAAAATTGAGGTGTTTTTACTGTTGAATAGTTTTGGTTTCTCTATCTTATGTGGTTTTGTTTATTACTTTTCTCATTTCGGTTTCAAATCGTTGATTGCAGTTGTATATTATCTTCTGGATAGGTTGTTTAGATTTCCAGTTTGATCTTGATCTCTGTATTATACACACATTTCTTGCACGTGGATCTCTGGATTATCCGTCTTTTTGACTTTTATCTCTTTGAGGAGAGATCCATGAAAGGAGTGTACTGTCCATTTATGGCGTTCTGTACTTTTTTCTGTAGCTCCAGGAGCTTGAGATGCATTTTTCTAACAGTTTGACTAAGTTTCCTATCTTAACATCTATTTCTGGAGCTACATCCACGTTAAGGCAAATGTATCCTATACTTGTTAAGCAAATGTTTACATATAACCTTATGTTTCTATATGAAAGCCAGGCCTTTTCGCATGATAGCAGCTGTATAATTATACTAGCACATATTTTGCCTCCCAAGGGATAATATCTTTTCCTTTCAAGAAATGCCATTTCAGTTGATACATTTGTGATTTATACTTCTGCTTTGAAGCATTATGCTTATATATGAAGTTGAATTTGCAGACCATATGGCTTTTTCTATCCTTCTTCTAGCTTACATAATCTTGTTGATTTCAAATAACCATTTTATTGTATCCTTTGTTCCCTTGACTTGTAAATCTTTTTGTACCTTGACGTAGAGGTGGCATTTGGGGTGGGCCGACACAGGCCCTGCTCAGCTCAGCACACGAAAATTCGGGCCAGCCTAGCTCAGTTGATAGTGGGCTCGACTCAGTCCAACCTACAACATATATGTGGGCCAAGCTGGGGCTTATAATTTTTGACCCAGTCCATTTGAACTCAGACCCATTTGAGTTCTGACCTAGCTTAGCCTAGCCCATGAGCCTAACTCAACTTTGCCTATAAACCCAGCCCAGCCAGCTTGGGACCCAAACCCAGCTCGAGCCCAAATAATGCCCATCTCGAGCTCAACTCAAGCCCAACACAAATTAAACACAATTTGAACTCACTTGTTAAAAGAAATTGAAATATTATGCTTTATGCATGCAATGTAAGTTGTAGTAATTATTATTTTTATTTAAAAACAAACTAGCAAGTCGTAGTAATTATTTTTTTAACAAACTAATAATAGGAAGTAGTAAATTTATTTCTTAAGTCAATATAAATGAATTGTTATAAAATCTTTTTTATGATATTGAAAGTTTGCAACTTGCAACATATTATTTTTTTTAAAAGATTTTAGATACACTTTTTTATGATTTTTATAATCGTACATATAATTTTTCTTATAAATAGTTATTAACTTAGTGCTTTTACTTTACTACAAGTCTACAACATTATATATAACTATGTCCACGGAGAAGAAATTTTTTCACAACGATTACACTTGTTAGAGGTTTGGAATCATTTTAAATACTTTGAAGAGTTAGAGGTTTGGAATCATTTTAAATACTTTGAAGAACAGGGGTGTATAATTTGTAATTATTGTCAACGTCAATTTATATTTTGACATAAATTTGAAATTGGGACGCTTGTAAGATACCTTGTATCTTAATAACCAAATGTCCTAACACTCGTACAAGGAGCATAACAAAATCTAGAACTTTTGCATTAACTTTCCTCAAGCGTTTATGTAATGTTTTATTTTTATGTTTATATCATTAATCTATTGTCTCATTAATTTGTAGTTTGTTATGTAATGTTCTATTATTTATGTTAATTGTTAATGTTGTCAATCAACTTGTATATTGTCTCGTTAATTGTTAAATTAACTTTTCTTAAAAAAATTTTGAAAAAATTAAGCTTAAATTTTATTTTATTAATTATTAATATATATATTGGTGTTTGTATATGTATGTGTTTGTATATTCAGAATACAATAATTACAAAAAAAAAAAGAGTTGGCAGCTCAGTCCAATCCAGCCCAGCTCGCGACTCGTGGTAGTGGGTTCGTGGGCCGAACTGGGTCCTATATTATGAAAAATGAGCCCAGCTTAGCCCACTAAATATCTGTGCCGAGCCGAGCTCAGTTTTTTCAACCCATGATTTGGTTGGGTTCAAATGCCACCTCTGGCCTGACGTGTATATAAATCTCTGTTCTTCAGGTTATTGACTTCCACCAGACTCTAGAGGTAAATGGTATTCGCTTTTGGTGTTATACTGCTGGGCATGTCCTTGGTGCCGCCATGTTTATGGTTGACATTGCTGGTGTTCGTATCCTTTACACTGGAGATTATTCACGTGAAGAGGACCGGCACCTTCGGGCTGCTGAGCTCCCTCAATTCTCTCCGGATATATGCATTATCGAATCAACTTATGGGGTTCAACTCCATCAGCCACGACATATTCGAGAGAAGCGTTTCACTGATGTCATTCACTCCACAATTTCTCAAGGGGGTCGCGTTCTAATCCCTGCTTATGCACTTGGTCGTGCACAAGAGCTGCTCCTAATCCTGGATGAATATTGGTCCAACCATCCCGAGCTCCATAACATTCCCATATATTATGCTTCTCCCCTGGCGAAAAGGTGCATGGCTGTCTATCAGACCTACATCAACTCAATGAATGACAGGATTCGCAATCAGTTTACCAGCTCTAACCCTTTTGATTTCAAACACATTTCTCCTTTGAAAAGTATTGAGAACTTTGAAGATGTAGGCCCATCTGTTGTAATGGCCAGCCCTGGTGGGCTTCAAAGTGGGTTGTCGAGACAGCTGTTTGATAAATGGTGTTCTGACAGGAAAAATGCTTGTGTAATACCTGGGTATGTTGTGGAAGGAACATTAGCTAAGACCATCATAAATGAACCTAAGGAAGTAACCCTTATGAATGGCTTGACGGCTCCCCTCAACTTGCAGGTCCATTATATTTCCTTTTCAGCTCATGCAGATTATGCTCAGACAAGTACGTTTTTGAAAGAGCTCATGCCTCCTAACATAATTCTGGTTCATGGAGGAGCGAATGAGATGGGGAGGCTCAAGCAGAAGCTGACTACTGTATTTGCTGATGGCAACACCAAGATTATGACCCCAAAAAACTGCCAGTCTGTTGAAATGTACTTCAACTCGCAGAAAATGGCAAAAACAATTGGGAAGCTAGCAGAGAAGACCCCTGAAGTTGGCGAAACTGTGAGTGGCTTACTTGTTAAGAAAGGCTTCACCTATCAGATCATGGCACCTGAAGATCTTCATGTTTTCTCTCAGCTATCAACGGCAAACATCACCCAAAGGATAACTATCCCGTATTCTGGTGCCTTTGCTGTTATAAAACACAGGCTAAAGCAGATATACGAGAGTGTGGAGTCCTCAACAGATGATGAATCTGGTGTTCCAACTTTAAGAGTCCATGATCGTGTGACTGTGAAGCAGGAGTCAGAAAATCATATCTCGTTGCATTGGATAGCAGATCCAATTAATGACATGGTGTCTGACTCAGTCGTAGCTCTAGTTTTAAATGCTAGCAGGGAAATGCCAAAGGTTATAGTTGAGTCGGAACCTGTAATAAACGAGGAGGAAAATGCAAAAAAAGCTGAAAAGATAATACACGCACTTCTTGTTTCTCTATTTGGAGATGTCAAACTCGGGGACAACGGAAAGCTGGTGATAAATGTTGATGGGAATGTGGCACATCTTGATAAACAGAGTGGTGAAGTTGAAAGTGAAAATGAAGGTCTCAAGGAGCGAGTTAGAACAGCATTTCAGCGAATCAGAAGTGCCGTGAAGCCAATTCCCCTTTCAGCATCTTAGTCTTTGCTCTCTTTGTTTTCCTTCTCTAACTGTTGTTGATATTTAGTGTTTGGACGCTAAATTTCATTGCTGAATTGCTTGTATGCTATGTACATTAGAACCAGTACCGATTGTAATCCATGCAGCACATGAGCAAATTAAGTCGATCTCCATTAGATTTCCCTGAGATTTCCCTGAAGTTTTCTGTATGTTATCGTTTTTCTTTCTTCTTTTACCTTTTCTCTTCTTGGTGGTCTTTTTCAAATAGCCGACCTCACTTAACTGGATGAGGCTTGATTTGATTTGGTTTAATTTGCCGTATCTTTTAACAGAATTACAGTGTCATTCGGATTGCTAAGATGAGGTGTATGTGTCTGCCCCCTTTCAGAAAGAAAGAAAGATGATGTTCGCTCTTGCTTATCTAGTTGGCAATTGCTGTTTGGAAATACTTACGTCAAGCCAGATTGATATCAATTTCGGGCATCATGTGCGTGTGAGGTCAACCTCCATGTGAGTATTGAACATCCATCTGGAGACACAAGATTGATCCCACGAAAGATTTTTGTACGAAAGTTTAACTCTACTAGAATTTGTAATCTCAAAATTAAAAAAAGTTGAAACACACAAGATATATAATGATGTACCAGGACATATATTTTCTTATGTCGAATTCATTTTTCTCCTTCATCTTCTCTATATTTTATGTTTGGCAAATTTATTTTTGTCATCCTCTCTTGCAAATGTACGCAGTAAGATTGGTAGAAGATGTATGATGAATTAAATGAAAACACTCAAATGAGATGATGCGTCGGTGGAGTTAATAAAGGAGAAGACCCTTAATAAAAATAAGTAGTGTCTTTAGATCTATATAGGTCAATCTATTTAGTAAAATAATATTTGATTTGAATTGGTTAGATTTTATCGTCTCCTGCAACTGAATCCTTACAATTGAGGACAACTTTGTTCTTTGGGAGCAGCCTCATTTACTTTCATTTTATCACTACCATTGTGGTAGAGACTATTACCATAATGCTAACCCAAAGTAGGTATCACAAAACTAGCTCATGAAGAAAAACAAAATAGGAGATTTCACTAAGTCAATTATTAAGAAGGCTCGTGAAAGTTTTCATGATTATTTTTTGATCATAGACGGGAGACATAAATATACATTATTCACTGTAGAGTTGAATTATATTTTCAAGAATGTTAAAATGAGAATTATGAAAGAATGTACGGGAATAATTGCATTTTCTTTGTATTTAGTTAATTTATACAAACATAGTAACAAAGTGATAATTAATCATTTTTTTCCTTTTGCTCTTGAGCATTAGAGGCAAGGGAACAATGTTATATATTGGTGTTAATGTTGTTTTGTCTTAGATGCATGTTTAATTTTTAATTCATAAAATCATATAAAAATTTTCAAGTCTCACATCAACGTATGCAAAATTTTATAATAAATGCAAGACTTTCATATGAAAGGGTTGTAGCATTAAAGATTAGCAATATTTTTTCAATAAATTTGGTAATAAGTCCATAACAATTACTTCTCACAACACCAAAAGCAAAAAAACAAGGAAAACATGAATTTTGGTTTAACAAAAGTAAATATAAATTTCTTTACTATTCATTTACACACAAAGTTGGCTTCCTACTAGCCCAAAACAGTCGAGTAATGATTCGCTGTAATAAAAAATTTAAGTTTATATTTATATTTTTTATCACAAATATTGTCTCTCCCTTACTAATATAAAATATGTGTTGGATTGTTATGTTATAACATGATGTACTAGAATCGAAAAAAAAAAAAAACAAAAAAAAACAAAAAGGAAGGAGTTGGGTTCTTACAACTTGACCCACTCTTCCACACAAAACGGCACACCACCACACACACACACACACACACACCCACACACAACACACACATCACCACACGCACATCATGTTGAAAAGCATGATTTGTTTATCTCTATCCCTATGTATATTTCCATATTAGCATTTAGCAAAACACACACAACACGCACTTATTCATTCTCATCTTCCTTCCTTCTTCTTGTACCTCTAAACCTTTGTGATCCCCTACCCCCCTGCCCCACAAACCACCACCCCACCTTACCTTTTTTCTCATTGACCATTTTTCTTCATTTGTTTAACGTACCCATAAAAATATTCAGCAAAATTCCTATTAACTTGCTGAAGAAGGATCTGGGTGTTCGTGCCTATCAACAAAGAAGTAAGAATTACTTTCTTATTTTTTTAATTTTGTTTTTTTTTTTTATTTTATTTGATGAAGTATTGTGTGTATGTTATGTGCTTTCTTCTTAGATTTATGTTTTAATTTTTCATGGTTTTGGGTGTGATTGGATTGTTGCAAAAGGCTAAAACTTGATGGGTTTTGATTTTTCTTTTTCTTTTGTCCCTTATTTCATTTTTTTTTATATGAATAAATGTTTCTTCAATGACTGAAGTGTTTATGGGTAGGGCTTGATGTTGTAATTGGATATTTCTACACGTGTCTGGGTTTGGTTAATTAATTTTCTAGGGTTTTTCTGCTGATAATTTTTCTGTAATTTTGTATTTGTTCTGTTAAAAAGACAATGATGTATGTGTTTGTGTGTGTGTGCACAGAAGGTGTTTTTGTTGATGATAGAGTTGAATGTTGTTGAATCCGAGGTTATGCAATAATTTCTGGAATTTAGTATTAGTACTACTTGATGATAGTGGTCGAAAAAGGTAAATTTGGTTCTCTGTTGCCTCGTTCCCTAATACTGAAAGTAAGTTTTAACTGCTTTATTTGGTGTTGTCAATGTGGTTGAGGCAGCTGTTTATGATGCCATCTTCATTTCCATATTTGTTAGGATTCTCTTGTCTCACGTGACATAATCCATCGCATTAATTGTTGTATCTATAAGGTATAAACATGTTGCCTCTCCGGGTTATGCATTCTTTCTGTTATTATGGATAAGTGTGTATGTATCGTTATGTGCACGTGGAGGGGTGATTCTTAGTAAGCTTTGTGTAACATAGATTAATTTTAGGTAGTTAACAACTTAATACCTTGAATATTGATGTTCTTGTTCATTGTTTGTATTTCTTGCAGGAATGAAGAGGACATCATACTATAGTTCCGTGCCTCAAGTGCAGGACCAATGGCCTATTAAGAAGGCACTGACGTTGTCTGATGTTGACATCACTCATCCGTTCTTGACATTATCTCGTCAACAAGTTGAAAATAACATAGTTGTGCATATGACACCGCAACAACAGGACCGTTTGAGAGCTGAAGGCCAGGTGGATTTTAATGCCCAAGATGATGATACTAGTGATTTGTACATAATGAAGTTGAAGTGGCGGGGGAGTTATTATAACCTTATTGGAAAATGGGGTAAAGTTGTTCGAGGGAAGGGACTTGATGTAGGGCAGGAGATCAAATTACGGTGGGTCAATGGGTGTTTACATTTCACGGTTCCACAGCAGCAGGTTGTTGCAGTACAACCGATCCGAATGGTTGCAGCGCCCCTGGTGCATGATCACTGGCCTATTAGGAAGGTTTTGACATCGTCTGATGTTGATCCTAACCACCCTTTTCTGCCTTTGCCCCGTCGATCAGTTGAAGATCATATTCTTGTGCATTGGACGCAGCAACAACGGGAGCAGTTGCGAAAGGAGGAGCAGGTGAATGTGAATGCCCGTGATTATGATACTGGTCATATATACTTGATGAAACTGAAATGGAGGGGAAATTACTATAACCTTATTGGAAAGTGGGGAACTGTAGTTCGACAGAAGGGACTTGGTGCTGGAAAAGAAATCAAATTGCGGTGGGCAAATGACTGCTTATACTTTTCAGTTCCTCAGGATCGTTATGTAGCAGCAGCGTCAGGAGAAGATAATTGGCCGCTCAAGAAGGCACTCACATTGTCTGATGTGGACACTAATCATCCATTTCTTACTTTGCCAGGCAAATCAGTGGAAGATCATATCCTCTTTTACTGGACACCGCAAGCTCGGGATCAGTTGAGAAATGAACATCAAATAAATGTTAATGCTCGAGATGATGACACTGGTGATCTGTATGTGATGAAGTTGAGATGGCGTGGAAGCTATTATAATCTTATTGGCAAATGGGGCAAGATAATCAGAGAGAAGAGACTCCATGTTGGAATGGAGATTAGACTGCGCTGGGATAATGGGTGCTTGTTCTTCTCAGTTCCTCAATGATGGCAACACATGATGTACATAATTGGATTTTGTTTAGATTCTTCTTAAGGATACTGAATAGCTTAATAGAGCCTGAGAATATTGTTCTCTGCAGATGATTCATACATAAAATTGCTAGAAGCAGCAAATATGACAAGTTGATGTGGCGAGAAGATTAATTATCGACATTTTAGATTTATGAGCTTGGGATATCTTCAACCTTCCTTTTGTATTGCTTTTCATTGATTGGTGGGAATCGAGCCAGGGAATTCACATATCTAATTGGGTCATGCCCTCATTTTGTTCCTGCTGCTTCTTTCAGATGTTATAAATTCGTGTTTTATGCCTATGCCATATATGCATTGTCATTCATTTGCCTTTATAATCTGGATGTTTATCTGCAACAAATTGTTAGTGCCTCCTTGTCTGATGACAATACAATGCAGTTTATTACTTTTTGGTTTGGCATAATCAAATGGTGCTGGGTATTTCAGCCTTCTTTGCTTTTTGGTACTTTTGCGATCTTATTGTTTGCTTGTTCTATTGAATATAAAAGATGCCTTTAATACAAATTACTGAAATATAGTCAAGGGTTGATAGCTGGTTATATGGCACAGTTAGATTAATTTTATTGGTCCTTGTATGCACTCTATCAATTACTATGCTCCATTGTTTGGATGCATCTAGTTTTTTCACAGAGAGAGTAACTTTCTTGTTGCTTCCAACTTATTGTCAAGCTTTTTCAGATGTACCCTAGCAAAAGATATTGACTTCTTCAGAATCCTAGATCTCTTTCGTAACTGTCTTGCAATTAGGCATTACCTAAATTAACATATCACATGGATTCTGAAGCCAAACTGTGCCCTGGCATGCTTATGCATGCAGATCGATATATAAAGCTTGGAGATTTGAACTGGTGACACTTTGTAAATCGAGCAAGATTTGTTTCTTCATCCAGATCAGCTTTATAGGTAATCCTGCATACATGCACACTTACTTATATTTGTGGTGAAGATAAATCAAGAAGCAGTACATATCCATTGCGGACAAATTAATAAGAAATCTTGAGGATTCAGTGTCTACATGTCGATTTGCCTTATATTATGCAGGGATGTGTATGAAAATTGATCTGATAAATTGCTCAGTGCATTTCTCTCTATTTCAAAAGTTACAGTAATATACACTCTTAAGAACTTATTTGACTAGTTTCTGTACTATCCATTAGATTCCAATATTTATTTTTGAATGTTCTACACCTTTGCTGTGAGGTGGCCTTTCCTGTGTGGTGCCTTATGGTGCATAGTTCCTTCCATGTTTTTGCAAACAGACATGTCTTGGAGAAAGAAATGTTTTCTGCAAATGAGTTTCATAGAAGAAGTGTGGAGAAAATGAAGCATTTCTGATTCACATTATTCTTCCTTTCTTTTCTATCCTTCCACTTATAAAAGATCTGTTATTATCTCTTAATATATTCAGTCGCGTTGACCATCTTTGATGATTAAGCTATTCTGTCCCTCAAAGGTTGCTGAAGTTTATACTTGGCTTCTGCCTAGTCTACAACCTCAAATGCTGTCTTCGTTAGACCAGTGTAATTGCTAGTACGCTTCTGTTTTCTCCTTAATTTCCTTCCTTTGTATCCCTTTTTTCAGTAGGCTGGATTTCGATGAGCAAGGTATTTTCCACTTGGCCTTCTATAGTTAATTGTTTGGTTCAGTTCTATGCTTCTTGCTGCTTTTGGTGCTTCTGTTTTTATACTACTAATTGCATGAATGAAGTTTTTCTTTGAAATGGATCAACATGAGATTGGATATTCACTGCTCATGGACTTTATTTTACGAATGGCTGTGCACGTTTTCTGTTTAAGCCAGCAACTGATTTGCCCCTATCATATACTAATTAGTTGAGTTTCTGAAGGAACCTGCTGTAATTATCTGCAGCAAACATTGAAGATGAAATGTGCAAGTGATTTGTTTCATTGATTCAGGGCTAAGTCTTATTCTGATTCCGAGTCACGAGTAAGGTCATTAATGCAGTTCTTACCCTTTGCAGTGGATTTTGATTATTATGTTGATGACATGTTGGCTATGCGCGTTATGAAGAGTGTTATTTTTATTTGTTTGAAATGCTTTGCATTACCTGTATGCCTTTTCAATGCTTTTCCCTAATTACCTTTGCCATTTTGATTTACTATCTTTATTTGGACAACATGGGGAATACATATGAAAGACTAATAATATTTCAGTATGTAGACTGGTAGCACTATTTGATTCCACATCTATCGGTTGTCTTTCATAAAAGCAATAACCTATCTTGAAGGTCATTGTTGTGTGTGTTGTTCTCTTTCCCACATTAGAAGAGAGGTAGTGTTCTTGTATTTTGAGGTCCCTATAAAAGGAGTCTAATGCCTTGTACTATTAACTTATTCTAATACACCTATTATGCTCTCTCTTAGTTAACATGGTATCTAGAGCCACAATTAGGAGGTCTCATCTCCTACCCTGACCCACCTCTCTGCCACCACCACCAAAAAAAAAAAAAAAAAAAAAAACCGGACACACTGTTCATCATCTTCTTCGATTTGCTTCTCTTTCTTTTCTTCTACTCCAGCCACCAAATCACAGCCTCAACACCACCATTTGCTTCCTCCTCTCTCAGTGACCCTTTCTCACCCTTTCTTTCTCGTCGCCGACTGCCATAGCCCCACCCAATCTCTACCACTTCAAACCCCATCTTTTACTTAGATCTACACTATTCCAACCACTGTTTGCTCGCGTGCCAACCACCATCTGACTCGCCTCGACGAGGCGACTCCACTGTGTGACTGCACGTGCTGCTTTCTCGACGGCGCGTCATTACCATGCGCCACCTCCTCCGTCATCTGTCTTGTTCCAAAATGTTCAGCCTGTCCATCCGAGTCCATTTCCGCATGTTTTCACCTCTAAAAATGCACTTATTCTGTCCTTTTACCCTTTAAATGTCACACATTAAATCTTAGTTGTTTTCTCACACTATCACTTGTACTTAGGGGAGTGTCTTTCATCTTTTCCTTGTCATGGATCCCTCTCAAACTCCAGAAGCTTCTAAAAATGATGTTCTTCCCAGTTCAAGTTCCACTTCGTTGGTGTTTGCTTCTCCATTGTTTGATACTCCCACTCTCGCTACGACCCGTCTTAATGGTCGTAATTATTCCAATTGGTCTGTGACAGTTGAACTTTGGTTTGTGGGTCAAGGCTTTGAAGACTGTCTGTCTAAACCATATCCGACTAATTTATCTGAGAAAGATGACGCACTTTGGCATCGTATGAATGCCCAACAGGTGAATCTTTTTTATCAGTCACTTGATCCAAAGATTTAGAGTATGTTCCGGCAGTGTCGTACTTGTTATACCTTTTGGAATTTGGCTAAAGAAATGTATTCTGGCACAGTTACCTGCATTTATGAGGTTATTTCTACTATGTTACGTGGTCAAGCTGCTGATTCGGGTTTGACAGATTATTATGGTCAATTTCAAGATGCAGTGTCTGAATTCTCGGAGCTCTTTCTCGTTAGTACAGATCCTAAGGTTATTGAGATGCAGCGGGATCGACTGTTTGTTATTCTTTGGCTTCATGGTCTCAGCCCAGCTTATGATATGGTTCGCTCTCAGCTACTTACATCTCCCGATTTGCCTACTTTACGTGAAGCTTATGCTCGTCTGAGTCTTGTTCCTGATCTCTCTGGTCCTTCTGACAATCCTATTGATCGTTCGGCTCTTGCTACTCATTTTGAGAGCCGTGTTGACAATTCGTATCGTGGAAGCCGTGGTCGAGGACGTGGTGATAGTGGACGGGGCAGTGGTCGTTCTAATGGTTAGCGTCCGCGATGTACTTATTGCAATAGGCTGGGTCATGTTCGGGACACTTGTTGGAGTTTACATGGTCGCCCATCCCGTGTTGCTAATGTTGTTCAACAAGATTTTTCTTCCACTGCTTCCATGCCAACTGGGACGTCACAGGCCTCTGCATCTTCTTCCACCGTCTCTCTTACTCTTCCCGATGAAGAGTATACTCTTAGTTTCTTCAGTTTCAAGCATCTCAACAAGTATCTCACCCTTTGGTGTCGTCTACAGCGTCCTTTGCACATTCACAATCCTCTGTAGCTTGTCTCTTTCATACCAAACCTGGTCTGACCCCTTGGGTAATTGATTATGGTGCTTCTGATCATATGACTAGTAATGCCCAATTATTCTCTAATATTCAGACTCGTTCCCTTCATCATGTTAAACTTGCGGATGGTTCGTCCACATTTGTTCAAGGGATTGGGATGGCCTATCCTACATCTTCTTTATTGTGATTATTCAGGATCTGGAGACGCGCGAGAAGATTGGTACTGGGCATGAGTGTAATGGCCTCTATTATTTGGTTGCTTGTTCATCTTCTACTTCCCTTGTTGCTCCTTCACCAGAGTAGATTCATTGTCGTCTCGGTCATCCATCTCTATCTCGTCTAAAAAAGATGGTTCCCCATCTCACTTTTGTAAAAGACTTGCCTTGTGAATCGTGTTAGTTAGGGAAGCATTGTTGTAGCTCTTTTGTCAGTCGGGTCGATAAACAGGTAAGTTCCCCTTATGTCTTAGTTCACTCTGATGTATGGGGTCCATGTCATTCTGTCTCTCGAAACGGTCATTGTTATTTTGTTACTTTCATTGATAATTACTCTCGTATGACTTGGTTGTATCTAATGAAAGATCATTCTGAGTTATTTTCTATCTTTTGTTCATTTTATGCTGAGACTCGTACTCAATTTGGTGTTAAATGCATATTTGTGAGCAAAATAGTCAAGAAAAACAATTAAAAGACTAAAAAAATACTAGTTAAAAGACTAAAAACCAACTTTGACCTTTTTGATTTTGTTGACTTAGTATATATATGCATCAACACACACTAAAAAGCTCACAAAACACCATCACACACACACACATTGCCGTGAGCTCCTTGAGCATTTTAGAGAGTTTTTCATCTTATTTTACAAAGCAAATTTTGCCTAGAAAACTTAGTTTTTGTTCCAAAGCTTTTCAAACCGAGTTGGATTGCGCTTGTTAGGCACCTATTGCACGCATTCCTAGCTTTGTTTCGGATCAAAGGTGAGAGAAAATTTTTAGATCTCAAAATGCTATTTTATGTCATTTTCATATAATTGAATTTTTATTCGATGAAATGTTAAATTGTTGTTAGATTGTTGCTCAGTAGATGCCAATGATCGTTTATGTGCATTTATATAAGTTTTGAACGGTAGTAGCATGTATTTCTATTTTTCGGGTATTAAAGTTGGGTATTTGACTTATTGTTGAATAATTGTTGTTGTAGTGGTTGAAATTGGTTGGTTGAGGCTTCTAAAAGTTTGTTAATTGCGGGGTAGTGATGTTATAATGCCGAATTTTTGATTGGAATGTTGTAGCAAAATTCTGGAAAATTCAGCCAAGAGCATTGCCAAAATTAGGGTTGTTGTGCTTGTTTTGGATGGCTTTTGGTTGGTCTCTAGTGGGGTTAATGTAGTTGCATGAGTGAGTGAGTGATAAAAAGTGGTTTGGAGGTTATGGGATCAGTAGATTGTAAGTTATGGTTGTTGGAAGTTTGTGTAGTCTTTTTTTAAATGTTGAAATGTGTCATTGGTTGTTTGGGTGGTGTTTGAGTGGTTGAATCTTGAGTTGTTGTTGGTTAGATTCGGGATTCGTTGTGTGGTTTAATGCATGTTAAGTTGGGTGGCTTACTTTGTCATCTAACTTAGTTGTTAGTTGGTTATTCGATTAATTGATGTTATGTTATTGAAATGATATTAACTGATTGATTATTGATGATGTTGGGAGATAGGCAACCTACTTTTGTTGTCCTTCCGTAATATGAATGTTTATTATTATTGTCATGAGTCTTGATAGTGTGTGCCACCTCTCAGGCAGCATTGGGCTGTCGGGTTGATAACGGCATGACTATCATAGACTACCCTCAGCTCGCATGGGCGAAGATGCCATGGAGGGAGGGGCTAGATGAGGTACCTCGGGTGTGTATTATGGGAGTTATAAGAAGATGATTGAGATCGTGATGGCGTTTGGAGCTACACTAACTAGTATATCCTTTCACAATTGAATGGTCATTTATGTCATTGAATTGAAAAGATGATGTTAATGAAGTTGTTATTATTGTTGTTTGCGGGATGATTTTCTTAAAGGGTAAAGTAAATGTTTTCAAAAAGATCTATAGAATTCCTCACTGGCTTGTTTTATATAAGCTCACTCTCATTCATTATTTGCAAACATGTGTTATTGAACCGGATTACGGGTACGTGCCTCAGGAGGTTGAGAATGTGCAAAACGTGGACGAGTCTTATGTGCCGGAGTCGTTTCCATGAGTTTGTCCTAGTTTTTGTAATATGTTGTATTGTATAACTTACTTAAAGATAAAGGCCTATACTATGCTAGTTTAGTAGTCTTTCTTTCGAACATGATTAGATTACTAGACTGGTTTATAATCTATTTTGCGAATGTATGATATAGCCTATGTATGATGTTGGAACGGAGACGTATAACTTATGAATGAACTATTGAATAGATGTTTAATATATGAAAATTGTTGCGTTGTATGTTGTTGAAATAGTTGTGGAGTTGTTGTTGATCTTGAAGTTGGTTGTATGAGTTACAAATGGGTTGGTTTAAAGCCCGGTATCCGTGTTACTCTCCTTATACTGCCGAAATTTCGTTGCGTCCTGACTGATCGTAGGTGGGGTCGAGTTGGGGCGTTACACTCAAGCTCTCTCACCTATTGTCCCTGAGCTACAACGATTTGTCTGGTGAATTGAAACAATGTTTTCTCTATATTGGCATCTTTCCTGAAGATTATATAATCGTTGCGGAGAAGTTGATGCTGTTGTGGATGGCAGAAGTGTTGAAAATTGATTCGTGATTACGGGAAGTGACAAAAGATTTATGGGACTCGATTTAGAATTTACGAATCCTCACACAGAAATTACGCAGAAATGTTCTGTTTATACTAAACTCACAAAATAAGGTTAATGGCACAAGACCCCCTATACTTTATAAATTGTAAATAATCCCCATGTACTTTTACTTATGTGTACGTTTTACCCATGTACTTTATAAAGTGCAAATAACCCCCTTATAGCTTGTAAATGCGTGCACATGTCCCATTCCGTGTGGAATGTTTCAAATTTTAAAATAATACATTAAATTATACACGGAGGGGTACGTGTGCACGCATTTACAAACTATATGAGTTATTTGCACTTTATAAAGTACATGTGGAAAACGTGCACATAATTAAAAGTATAGGGGGGTTATTTGCACTTTATAAAGTATAGGGAGAAAACTTGCATATAAATAAAAGTACAGGGGGGTCCCGTGCCATTAACCCCAATAAATTACAAAGTGTTTTCTCACACTCTCTTTTCTATGTTTCACTTCTTTTTCACTCTTCTTATCTTTTCTTGTGTCAAAACACAAAGCCAATACACCTATTTATACTAGTAGCTAGCAATACAAAGAGTCACATACTAAATGCTCATAGGAAAGCTAAGAGACACATTATTAAATATGAACCTAGAAATACGAAAATACACAAGACAATGAATCTACAATTAAACTTCTTTATGTGTACCAAATGCTTTGCCTTTCCATTTTTCCAAGAGTTAATTCGGGTTTGGTTTGCATTCTCCAATACCCCATCTCAAACCAAAACCGTCTTCATGCCGAGTAACGCCCTCAACTTCTTGAATGTTTCAGTTGGTAGTGCCTTCATAAAAATATCTGCAACTTGATCAAATGTTTTGCAATACTCCAACGAGATTGTCTTCTGATTGATATGATCCCTCAAGAAATGAAACTTGAGATCAATGTGCTTGCTCCTTCTATGCTGCACTGGATTTTTTGACAATTCAATTACTGACTTGTTATCAACAAACACGAGAGTTGAATACTTTTGTGGATGATTAAGTTCCTTCAATAAATTTCTAAACCATATAGCTTCACAAACTGCTAAGGACAATGCAACATATTCTGCTTCGCATGATGACAATGCGACCACACTTTGCTTCTTAGAAGCCCATGTAAAAGCAGTCGATCCAAGAAAAAATGCGTAGCCAGTAGTGCTTTTTCTTTCATCTTGATCACCTCCCCAATCACTATCACAATATCCATGTAGGATAGCTGATCGCGTCGTTTTGCGCTCAAAAAAATAGTAAGGTTAAATGATTGGAAATATTACTTACCTTGAATTACCTCTAGCTGTGGCAAGTAGAGGGTCGATCCACAGAGATTGGGTTATCAAATTAATTTAAGTCCTTAATTTAGAATTGTTTGACTATTTTCTGTCACTGATAAGTTTAATTAAGTCCAAAAGTACGAAAAATTAAGTCCAAGAGATGTCCACAAAATGTCCAAAGATACGGTAGTAACAAGGTCCAAAAGTGAATTAATCAAAAGTACTAAATTAAAGAATCACAACACTCAACACTAAAAATCCAAAGGGTTAATGATTCAGGGTGGTTATAGCTCGGTATACGCAAGTACAAAGTTATTGATTCAGATTAAAAATTAAGTCCTTCAGAAATAGGGCTACAAGCTCCCACTACTGAAATGAGCATTTAATTACGTAAGTGATAAAATTAATTAATTAACAAGACTGGATGTGTTGGTACAACCTAACGATTTTCAATCTCTCAATTAATCTTTCACTTATGTAACCTGGAGGTGTCGGAACAACCAGACTAGAATCCATCCGAAGTAGTCTCGTATTGCCACTGGTTTACAAAATCGGGCGTATATGTACTTTCAATTAAATATAACATAACTACAAGTATACGTATAATTAATCAAAGAATACTTAGAAATAGAAATACGAGACTTTAATAAATCCGAATCACAACATATGTACAAGAGTAACCTCACACGTACCACCCCGAATCTCGGGTCTAGTGTGCCATAATAAACTGTAAAGTACAAGAAATCATAACAAAAACCAAAATAAAAAGAATACTTATCATGTTGAACGGATTTCGGTAGACCGGTATGATTTCGGTATGATGATGGCTCACTAGACCCTCCATTTGGGATTAAAACTTTGCACACAACTAAGAATAATAACTAAAGCACTCAAACACAAGAGCAAAATCTAAGCTAAGAAGAGAAAATGGTACAAGAAAAATAAAATGAGGAATGGAGTATTTGTAGAGAAATTTTGGTACCATTCACAGGTACTATTCAAACCATAATGTCATCAATGTGTCAGCGTGATGTCATTTGCCTAGGTCATCATTGTGTCAGCATGATGTTATTCACCTAGGTCATCATTGTGTCAGCGTGATGTCAGCGAAGATACTATTCACACGTTGACTTTACTATTCATGCGTTGACTTTGACTTTTACCAAAAAGTTGACCATGGCTACTTCAAGGTTTTTGGGCGTCCTGAATTCGTTTTCGTACTCCGTTTCGTCATATTCAATCTCGATTTGCTCGTGTCAAGGTCGTTCTACCTTTCTCCTTCAGTATTGCGCCGAAAAGTCACTTCAAAAGTTGGCTTTTGTGGCCATTTTTGCTATTTCTTCTTCAGAACCTATATTGCATTAAATTTGTGTAAAATATACAATTAAGCTTTAAATAATAATGCAATATACATGATTTAATGGGTTAAAGTTACTAAAAATACAGATTTATCAACCTCCTCAAACTCATTTTTTGCTTGTCCTCAAGTAAAGGCATCAATTACTTCATATATTCATAAATATTAAATCTAAGCAGTCAATGTATTCATACAGTTAAATTTTATAAAATTACAAGATTAACAGTGAATTTGTCTTCCAAACAATTCCACCTCAAGAAATCATTTTGTATCTAGAAGAAAAGAAACCAACTTAATTACAAAAAATCATTTGAGCCTTTTTAAGCACTAGTAACTCAATTAAGAGGTAAGAAAATTAATCACGCAAAATTTTTAAAATTGAAAATATTTTCTATGGATAATCATGAAATGTTAAAACTCAACTACCTTTCAAATCGCGTAGTACTCCTTTAGATTTTTTTTATATTTATATTTTTATTTTTATTATATATATATATTTATGAATAGATGACTCGAATGGTAGATGTTGGTTGATTCAAATACGTTCTTGAAGT
Organism: Ehretia macrophylla; assembly: GCA_037974665.1. NCBI lineage: Eukaryota > Viridiplantae > Streptophyta > Magnoliopsida > Boraginales > Ehretiaceae > Ehretia > Ehretia macrophylla. The sequence goes on from CM075776.1 coordinate 36,204,515, forward strand.
ATTGCCTTTCTTCGGTTGAATTGTGTTTGGTGAAAGAAGGCTTGTCTGACAATATTTGTATTGATAGTTTTTTCATAACAAAAATGCTCAAAAATAGTTAGAAGAAAGCATTTGTTATGGATTTCTTTTCTGCCTCTTTTTGTTGAATCAACATTTTTGATATTTTAATGATGTTGAACGAGTCATCTACACAATTTTTTTTCAAAGGAGTATACCGATCTAGAAAAATAAGTCAAATTTTAATAAAACACAATATCTCACATTGAAAATATCTCAATCTACTCTTTTTTTGATAATTAATCAAAAACTTCTAATTAAATCATGTGACGCTGTTGGGATGTAATAATAGTTAACAAAGTTTCAAAAAAAAATCTAGATACGAACTCAACTCTTAGCGCCTAATCATTTTTCCATTCCAAATTCACAGTTAATTCAAATATTTTACCACAATCTAACCATATTTCAACAATTAACCACTCAATTTTAATTATTATGAATAAGTGAAGTAATTTTTTTTTTTTTTTTTGGTATCAGGTTGGTATCAACTTTTTTTCTCTCCTCAAACCCAAACCTTACATTGTCCTCAATGAAAGAAAACTATGTAATGCAAAGTAAAAAGAAAGACACAACCTAATAAACAATCCAAACAATGTTCCTCAAAAACTTTCTGAAAGAAGAATTGTTAAACAAAATCTCAAAAACCAACATTAGCCGTGAGTTTAAATAAAAACTAAAATATAAAAAACACGATGAAATAACTAAAATAACATAAAAAACACGCCACTGAATTTCAATGGTTGCGGCGGCTGAGGACCTGAGCCTGAACGTCTCATTGAAATAAGTTCAGCTCGTAATGCAGCAAACTCTTCCCTCTGTGACTGCTTAAATTCAGCAAATTTAGCTTTCAGTTCACCTATATCTCCCAATCCTGCAGCAAGGTTAGTATTCATGGCTTGCAATTCTCTGTACATTTTTTCCATTAATGATTCTTCAGATTGATCACCCTGTTGTTGGGAAGAAGTGATGCCTTCAGCAAATTGAGTGGAAAGTCGTGGAGCATTTAATGCTAAGGGCATTTTTCGAACAACGCGCTCCAAATGTTTAAAACTCTTTGAGAACTCTGATTCACCATATGAAGTAATAGGGAGATCCATGTATGGCTCATCAGGTGCAAAAGGAAAATCAAACCGTTGAAGCAAAGAAATTATCAGTCGAGGAAAACGAAGTGTAGATGTAGCATCAAACCTCCTCATGTGGTCTATAAGACTCATCATGTTATCCCCAATAACAGCCTCAACATCAAAAAGAGCACCTTGATAAATCCAATATAAAACTTATAAAATAACTCCCGTCCTTTTATGATCATGACCATAAGGGCAAAGGTTCTTTTTAACAATGATATCTGTTAACCACATGTCCCTTGGAAGGGAAGATCTCCTTACACCAACATCGTGTGGCAGAACCGGACCCCCACACAAATTTGTAGCAATGTCTAAATCAGTAGATGTAGTAGGGAAATCCATATTTTTCTCATAAAAATAATCATGCCCACACAGTATAGTCATGATATCAGCAGTAGTAAATTGAAATTCAAAACCATCAATTGATGCAGAAAATTTTTCATTATCGTACGAAAGATGCTCATAAAAAGGGCGAATAAGACGAGGAAAAACAGGAACATCATCAAAAGGTGGGTGCAGAAAACAATCAAGAAAATACCCCTCAAAAAATTCAAAAGCACATTGCCCATCTTCGGAGGCTCTCAACGCATCCGAAAAATTAGTTTCGGCCTCAATTTGAGCATTGTCAAGTCTTGCAGTCAATGATAATTTCTGCCTTTTGGGAGCCATAATCTTAATAATAAACAAAAAAAAACTAAATCAGAAAAGTCACAAAACAAAATTATATATATATATATATATATATATATATATATATATTGTTTTTTTTTCAATTTACATAAATACTATTTATTCAAACAACACCAAATAACAACCACAAAATCATCCTTAACACACAACATTATAAATCATCCGGTTAAATTCTATAACATGTAAATAATTTATAAATCTTAGATGTAGGGCAACAAAAATAATAGACATAAATGAATCTACATAAATCTGATTTTTTTTTTAAATTTTTGAATTTTTTTGAATTTTTATTTTTTTTAGAATTAAATGTAAAGGAATTCTAACAGAAAATTTAAAATTAAAATCTAACCAAATTCTATATACATTCTATATACATACACATATACATACATATATACATTCATATATACATACATAAATCTGAAAAAATTCATACCAAAACGAAGATTAAGAGCTATAGAACAACAATAAACTGAAAGTAAGCAGTAAGAATCATCCTAAAGCCTTCAAATATGCATATATACATACGTAAATAAATATGTAAAAATAGATCTAATACTTGAAATAAACAAAAAATAAATGCGAAAATAACAAAAAAAGTATAAAAACTAACCTCTTAATGTAGATCTGGAGAAAACTTGGGGTGGGGAAGGGCTTTGTTGAGGTTTGTGGGTGATTTCCGTGGGTGGGGGGAAGGAGGGGGGGAGAGGGGGTCTGTTTTTAAGGTTTAATAGCTGCTGCAGTCGGGGCTTTCGTCATAAGCCCCGACTGTGATTGGGCGCTCGAGCGCCTACAGGGCGCTCAAGCGCCCTGCTGCATTTTTTTTTTTCAGTAATTTTTTTTTAAATAATAATAATAAATAAATACACATATAGCAGGCTAACATAAATATATACATATATACATAAATATATACATTATTTAACAAAAATATCTTGACAAAAATAAAAATACATAAATATATAAATATAAATTATATAAATGCAAAAACCATAAACAAACCACACTATTTTATTAATCATAAAGACATTCCATAAAAGAAATGAAAATACAACAACAGAAGACTATCCCCTAAACCTAGAAATGTATGATTAACTTTAATCATTCCTAATATACCTACGATCCCACTTGACTAGGAGATAAATAAAAAAAATGTAAAGGATGAAAATGCTTGCAAAATAGTACACAACCATGGCAAATTGATCAGACGTGAGAGTTCCGAACATCATTGTATTGAATACAGCTAAATAGAGAAATGAAAGAAAAAAAAAATTTGAGAAAGAGAGAGAGAGAGGGAGAGGAGGCGGCAATGGAGAGAAAGGAAAATGAGGAGAAGAAGAAAGAAATAGGGCTTTAAACCCCTCGGTTAGGTCGTACAGCGCTCGAGTGCCCTTTAAGTGCGTTCGAGCGTGATTCTTCCTGTTTCTGCCTTAAATGCTTTTGCAAATTCACAAAGTAGGAAGATATAATCTTTCTCAAACTTATTTTCTACAAGAGTTTTTTTTTTTTTTTTTTTTTATAAAATAAAATAAAATTGGTACATGAGAAAAATAAATACACGAATTTTAAACCATTTAAATATCCTAAAACAAGTGTAAGAATATACAAATGAACACCGATCAATAGTCATCCATCAAGATTCAAACCTTAAATATGCTTCCAAAAGGAACAGTTGGATCCAGATTTAATTTAAGAGAATTTGAGTTTAGACTAAATTTAGAGTTCATCAACTTAACGAAGAGTTGTCCGCCAGTTTGGAAGGCAACACTGGAAGCCTGGGAAAAGCAAAAATAGGATCCCAACCCTATTTCAGTTTCATACTTATACAGCAAAGTAAACCATATTCGAACACCAAGTGAATGGCATTAAAATCTGGAAAGTAAGTCTACCCGCCATAGTGTAAGAACTGGCCGAAGCAAAGGTGATGAATCACGTATCACTTACCCCTCAGAATGGTATAAGTTATCTTTCTCTCAAATACCATGAGAGCCACTATTACCATAATGGTGGAAAAAGACCTTCTAATGTTGAAGTTAACGTCAATTTAAAGCTAATTGGTAACCAAATGACAACATCTAGGACAAATCTTGGAATGTTACCACCACGAGATCCTAGATTACCCAGAGATCACTTGGGTTCATGTGAGGCACACACCCTAGTACAAACAACACCTTGTTTTATCCTCAAACAGTCACTACCGAATGTTGCCACTATGTACCCATCCTCCCACCCATTTAGGATGAGTGCATCACATAAATTGTCAGAGTTTTTCCTTCTAACAGGGAATAGGCACTGGAACCATTTAATGTCAGCCAGCAAGACATGCACATACAGTTAAGTGCCGTAGTTTAACGCCTTCGGACAATTTTTTTTTAAAAAATAATAATATATTAAAATCAAGGGACTAGCTCTTCCAAAGGTTTCTGTGTTCACGCCATCTAGTACTTTCCTTCGTCACTCACATGGGGCCACAGCCAGTTCCACAGGGTCAAGAGCAAGACGGTGGGGTTTTACGTTACAGACAATACCGTCTGATGAATGCTCTCACTCTTAACTACCTTATCAAGTAATGCCCAAACAGACCTTAAACTACATTAAGCTGGTGGAGTGGCAAGTACTGTTAGACAGAGTTGTACTGTTCAAAGAACCGCACACAGAAAACGTACAGTGACCACTAATATCATGACAATTATACCTTTATGAGTGTTTCTCAAGGTTAAGACCCAAACTACTTTAAGCTGGAGAAAGACTCATTTGGTACTAATAAAAATAAAAATAAAGAATAAAATTAAAATTAAAAATCCTAGGTTGCCTCCTAGGAGCACTAAGTTTAACGTCTTCAGCCAGACAGAATTACTTTGAAATTGTTACTCTGCAGGGATTAGATTCTTAAGTTCAATTGACTCTTCACCCTAATTTTTTAACTGGATCGCTGGTTTTAGCCTTTGTCCATTTACAAACATAGTTTTCCCATTTGTTTTATCTTTTATCTTAACAACCCCAGACAGAAAAACTTGTCAACCTTAATTGGTTCATCCCACCTAGACCTCAATTTTCCTGGAAACAATCGTAACTTAGAATTAAATAACCACACATCTTCTCCAGGAATAAATGACTTACGAATAATCATTTTATCATGCGTTCTCTTCATTTTCTCACTGTAAATCTTGGCATTCTCGTATGCCTCTAAACACATTTCTTCAAGTTCATATAGATGGAATAACCTATTTTTACCAGCTTTCTACAAGTCAAAATTCACAGTTCTAATTGCCCAATAAGCCTTATGTTGTAACTCAACAGGTAAATGACATGTTTTTCCATAAACTAAACGAAAATGTGACATTCCTATGGGAGTTTTATATGCAGTTCTATGTGCCTAAAGTGTATCATTCAATCGAGTGGACCAATCCTTCCTATCAGGTCTAATTGTCTTCTCAAGGATTGATTTAATTTCCCTATTAGAAACCTCAACCTGTCCACTAGTTTGTGGGTGATATGGAGTTGCAACCTTATGAATGACTGAGTATTTCTTCAACAATTTTTCAAAAGTTCGGTGAATGAAATGACTTCCACCGTCACTAATGATGGCTCGTGGAATTCCAAACTGACAGAAAGTGTTTTCTTTTATGAATTTCATCACAACAGTGTGATCATTAATCCCTGTTGCAATTGTGTCAATCCATTTAGACACATAATCAACACAAACCAAAATGTATTGAAAACCAAAGGAGATGGGGAAAGGACCCATGAAATCAATACCCCAAACATCAAAAAGTTTACATACCACGATGGGATTTAAGGGCATCATATCCATTTTTCCCATGTTACCTATCTTTTGGCATCTTTCACATGCCTTGCAAAACTCATGAGTGTCCTTGATTAATGTAGGCCAATAAAACCCACTTTGCAGAACTTTGATAGCTGTCCGTCGTCCTCCAAAGTGTCCCTCACATTCCTGCGAATGACAAAATGACATGATGCTTAGCTGTTCAGACTCGGGTACACATCTACGAATAATTTGATCAGAACAAATACGGAACAAATGAGGATCCTCCCAGAAATAATGCTTTGCAATTGAGAAAAATCGATCTCTTTCAGCCTTGTTCCACTCCTTAGGTATTTTATCAACTGCAAGATAATTCACAATATGAACATATCAAGGAAGTTTAGGAGTAGAAATTAATAGTAACTGCTCATCAGGAAATGTATTTCTCAGGGGTAACTAATTTTCTGTTTCTTGAGTTACAATCCTTGACAAATGATCACTAACAACATTTTCTCGACCTTTCTTATCCTTGATTGTTAAATCAAATTCTTGAATTAATAACAACCATCGAATAAGCCTAGGTTTAGCATATTTCTTTTCCAACAGGTATCTTAATGCCGAGTGGTCAGAATAAATAATTATTTTTGACCCTAACACATAAGACCGAAATTTTTCTAATGCAAAAACTACAGCAAGCAATTCTTTCTCTGTGGTGGTATAGTTTTTTTGGGCATCATCTAAAGTTCGGCTGGCGTAATAGATCACACAAGGAACTCGATCCTTGCGTTGACCTAATACAGCTCCTATGGCATAATCCGAAGCATCACACATAATTTCAAAAGGAAGAGAGTAATTTGATGGTTGAATCACTGGAGCAGTGAAAAGTGCATTTTTCAGTGTTTCAAAAGCAGTAACACATTTTCATCAAATTGGAATGGAGTATCCTGTGCCAACAAATTTGATAAAGGTCTAGCAATTTTACTAAAATCCTTTATAAATCGTCGGTAGAAACCAGCATGTCCAAGGAACGATCTCACCTGTTTAACAGTTGTTGGAGGGGGCAAATTGGAAATAATATCAACCTTAGCTTTATCAACCCGAACTCCTTCCTTGGATATAATGTGTCCGAGAACAATTCCCTCTTGAACCATGAAATGACTTTTCTCCCAACTAAGTATGAGATTAGAATCCTGACATCTTTTCAACACCAAAGAAAGATTATTCAAACAAGTGTCAAATGAAGAGCCAAAGATAGAAAAATTATCCATAAAGACTTCAACAAATTCATCCATCATATCAGTGAAAATAGACATCATGCAGCGTTGAAAAGTGGCTGGTGCATTACAAAGGCCAAAAGGCATTCTTCTATAAGCAAACGTGCCAAAAGGACATGTAAAAGTTGTCTTTTCCTGATCTTCAGGGTCCACAGGGATCTGATTGTATCCTGAGTACCCGTCAAGAAAACAGTAATAACTTTGTCCTGCCAACCTGTCCAAAATTTGATCAATGAATGGTAAAGGAAAATGATCATTTCTTGTTGCAGCATTGAGTTTCCTATAATTAATACACACACGCCATCCAATTGTGGTGCGGGTAGGTACCAATTCACTTTTATCATTTGTCACCACAGTGATTCCTGATTTCTTAGGTACAACCTGTATAGGACTAACCCATTTACTATCCGAAATAGGATAAATGATACCTGCATCTAACAACTTCACTATTTTCTTCTTTACAACTTCCTTCATGTTCGGGTTCAGCTTACATTGCATCTCTCTAGACGTCTTGGCTCCATCTTCCAAATTAATCTTATGCATGCAAAAAGAGGGATTTATTCCTTTAAGGTCTGCAACAGTCCAGCATAACGCTTCCTTATTCTTAGACAACACATCTATAAGTTTAGCTTCCTGTTCCAAAGAAATGTTAGAAGCAATAATAGCTGGAAGTGTTTGATCTGCCCCTAGAAAAACATACTTGAGATGACTAGGAAGTTGCTTCAGTTCCAACTCATGAGGAGATTGTATAGAAGGAAACATGTTTTCTTTAGAAAGAGTCAATGATGGTTCTATTGCACAAACTTGAAGTTTTTCATCAAATCTTAAATTGCTTTCTAAAAATTCATCAGATTCCTCCTCAAACCTACTTAACACTATTTCATCATCATTCAAAGTATTCTCCAAAAATTCTTTTTGCATAAGACTAAGAAAAGACTCTTCAATTAATGGATCAATCTTATCAAGAATAAAACATTCAAGACCATCATCTCCATCTGCAAACCTAGCAGCATTAGCAACATTCAGCTTTACCTTAATATCTCCAAATGTAAACTCCAATTCTCCAGTTGCACAGTGAATTTTTGCATTAACTGTTGCTAAAAATGGTCTCCCTAATATAACTGGAGTTTGGAACTTTTGAATTTCTCCTGGTTCCATATCTAGCACAACAAAATCCACAGGAAAATAAAAATCATCAACCTTTATCAACACATCTTCAATCATGCCCCTATTAATTCTAAGCGATCTATCAGCCAGTTGAAGGGTGACAAGAGTAGGTTTCAATTCTCCTATATCTAACTGCTCAAAAAGATTAAAGGGGAGAAGATTCACACTAGCTCCTAAATCAAGAAGGGCACGATCTACACAATGGTTACCAATATAGCAAGGAATGGTAAATGTACTTGGATCTTTCAATTTTGGTGGAACATGAGAAGTAAGAATGCTGCTTACCTTTTCAGTCAATCTTACTTTGTTTGATATCAAAGCTGAATTCCTTCTTTTCTGAGTGCATAAATCCTTAAGAAACTTTGCATATGCAGGAATTTGCCTGATAATTTCTAACAGAGGTAAATTGATTTTAACTTGCTTAAAGGTTTCAAGCATTTCTTCCCTTTTTGAATCTTTATTAGGTGGATTACCTAATCCTGTGGAAAGGGTGCCTTGGGACTCAGTGTCAATGGAATATTTTCATGTGAAATAAAAGTTTCAGGTTCATTTGCAATTTCTTTTGATGAATCAACAATAACTTGAGACTTAGCTTTTTGCTTTGCAAGTCTTGCATTTTCGTAAGTTTCGACACTTACCTTGTTATCAACTTTCTTATCACTTCGCAATATAGTGACAGCTTGAAGATCCTCCACTATTTGACTTGTAGATGCGACATGGGCCTTACCTTTTGGGTTTCCATCTGGTTGGGCAGGAAGTGTTCATTCTTCCCTTTTCTGAATTGTGTTAGCTAATTGCCCAATTTGTCTTTCCAAGTTGGCAATTGCCTTTGTATGTGTACTTACCAGTTGCATAGTTGGTTCCCAGCTGTGAAGCTTTTTCAAAACCTGTTCTTCAAAAGTAGTCCCATAAGAATTGGAACCTGAATTAGAGCTCGTAGGTACTTGTCCTTGTGGAACTGAATGAAATCCTGGAGGATAACTTCTTGGTCTTTGTTGATGAACATCTTCCCGATTCTGATCCCACCGAAATTTGGATGATCTCGTGTACCTGGATTATAAGTGTTAGAGAATGGATCATAATTACGGGAATATCTATAAGCAGCACAAGCTCGGTCTGAAATTGAATTGGGATTTGATGCAAGAACACCTTCACCTGAATCAACTACATGCAATGATTCTTTCCTTTTAACCATTTTTTCCAATGCAAGAGTTAGATTTTCAATCTTTGATGTCAAAGAATTATAATCATTTGATCCTATACTTCCTCTATTTTCTCTAGATGAAGTTGTACACTTTCGTGAATTGTTGCTCAATTTTATGAACAATTCTGTGGCTTCTTCTGGAGATTTTTCAAGAAGTGAACCATTACAAGCTGAATCGAGCAAACTTTGATTATGCTCATTTAACCCTTGATAGAAATTCTGAGCTAATTGCCAATCTGGAATACTGTGGTATGGACATTCATAAGTTAAGGTTTCAAATATGTCCCAACTCTCATGAAGTGCCTCTCCAGGTAACTGAGAAAAATTATTTAATTGATTCCTACATTCATTGGTTTTTGAAGAAGATTAAAATCTTTCAAGAAATTCTCTTTGCAATTGATCCCAAGAAGTAATAGAACCAGATCGTAATCTGTAAAGCCAATTTTGTGCTTGACCCATTAAAGAGTAATGAAACAATCTCAATTTAACAACCTCTTCTGAGGCAGTTCTAGTATTGATCGATCTGCATGTATGAACAAAAGTATTAATGTGATCATACGAGTTTTCATTAGAAAGACCGTGGTACAAGGGAAACATTGAAATCATGTGAGACTTTATTTTAAAACCATCATCAGTTTTAGGTAAGGCGATAGATCGTGGATGAACATAATCTTGTGATGTGGAAAAATCTTTTATGCTCCTCCTCACATTTCCTACTTCTCTACCTTCAACTTGATCTTGATTTTGGTTTTGATTCGGATGTTGATTAGCCATGATTGGAAAAGTTCGTGCTTTGATTTTGGATTTAAAGGTTTTCTCAATTTCTGAATCTAAGACAAAGATGGGTGGTTTTAAAGATTTCCGACCATGCATACAAAACTAAAACTCAAAAAGATGAATGAAAATGAAATACAGTCTATATACAAAAACAAGATTAAATAAAATAAGAACTAAAATCTAAAATATATATACATAATAATACATATATACATAAATTAAAGACTTACCTTATTTAATGAACACCAATCCCCGGCAACGGCGCCAAATTTTGATCGCGTCGTTTTGAGCTCAAAAAAATAATAAGGTTAAATGATTGAAAATATTGCTTACCTTGAATTACCTCTAGCTGTGACAAGTAGATGGTCGATCCACAGAGATTGGGTTATCAAATTAATTTAAGTCCTTAATTTAGAATTGTTTGACTATTTTCCGTCACGGATAAGTTTGATTAAGTCCAAAAGTATGGAAGTACGGAAAATTAAGTCCAAGAGATGTCCACAAAATGTCCAAAGATACGGTAGTAACAAGGTCTAAAAGTGAATTAATCAAAAGTACTAAATTAAAGAATCACAACACTCAACACTAAAAATCCAAAGGGTTAATGATTCAGGATGGTTATAGCTCGGTATACGCAAGTACAAAGTTATTGATTCAGATTAAAAGTTAAGTCCTTTAGAAATAGGGCTACAAGCTCCCACTACTGAAATGAGCCTTTAATTACGTAAGTGATAAAATTAACTAATTAACAAGACTGGATGTGTTGGTACAACCTAACGATTTTCAATCTCTCAATTAATCTTTCACTTATGTAACCTGGAGGTGTCAGTACAACCAGACTAGAATCCATCCGAGGTAGTCTCGTATTGCCACTGGTTTACAAAATCGGGCGTATATGTACTTTCAATTAAATATAACATAACTACAAGTATACGCATAATTAATCAAAGAATACTTAGAAATAGAAATACGAGACTTTAATAAATCCGAATCATAACATATGTATAAGAGTAACCTCACACGTACCACCCCGAATCTCGGGTCTAGTGTGCCATAATAAACTGTAAAGTACAAGAAATCATAACGAAAACCAAAATAAATGAATACTTATCATGTTGAACGGATTTCGGTAGACCGATATGATTTCGGTATGATGATGGCTCACTAGACCCTCCATTTGGGATTAAAACTTTGCACACAACTAAGAATAATAACTAAAGCACTCAAACACAAGAGCAAAATCTAAGCTAAGAAGAGAAAATGGTACAAGAAATATGAAATGAGGAATAGAGTATTTATAGATAAATTTTGGCACTATTTACAGGTACTATTCAAACAATGATGTCATCAATGTGTCAGCGTGATGTCATTTGCCTAGGTCATCATTGTGTCAGCATGATGTCCTTCGCCTAGGTCATCATTGTGTCAGCGTGATGTCATTCTCCTAGGTCATCATTGTGTCAGCGTGATGTCATTCTCCTAGGTCATCATTGTGTCAGCGTGATGTCAGCGAAGATACTATTCATATGTTGACTTTACTATTCATGCGTTGACTTTGACTTTTACCAAAAAGTTGACCAAGGCTACTTCAAGGTTTTTCAGTGTCCTGAATCCATTTTCGCACTCTGTTTGGCCAAATTCAATCTTGATTTGCTCGTGTCAAGGTCTTCTACCTTCCTCCTTTAGTATTGCGCCGAAAATTCACTTCAAAAGTTGGCTTTTGCGGCCATTTTTGCTATTTCTTCTTCAGAACCTATATTACATTAAATTTGTGTAAAATATACAATTAGGCTTTAAATAATAATGCAATATACATGATTTAATGGGTTAAAGTTACTAAAAATACGAATTTATCAATAGCTTCATCTTTGCAAGAATAAAATAGGCCAAAATCCAAGGTACCTTTGATATACCTTAGAATTTTTTTTGTTGCAATCCAATGAGACTCTTTTTGGATTTTCCATGTATCTGCTTAACAACCCAACACCATAGACAATATTCGGCCTTGTGATTGTGAGGTAACACAAACTTACAATGAAATTCTTGAAAAGAGTAGCATTCATACATTTTCCTTCACCTTCTTTTGTTAATCTTAAACCAAAAGGAATAGGAATTTCAACAGGATTGCAATTCTCTATTCTGAATTTTTTAATTCAGTGGCATACTTTTTTTTGCGAAATGAATATACTGTCATCCTTTTGATTCACCTCAATGCCAAGAAAGTAGGACATAAGTCCAGCATCAGTCATTTCAAACTCCTTGAACATGGCTTGTTTGAACTCATCAAACATCTTTTTATTATTCCCAGTGAACAACAAATCATCCACATAAAGACATGCAATGAGCACATTACCTTGAGCATTCTTCTTCGTATAAACTGCATGTTCAAATGGACATTTAACAAATCCATTTTCTTGAAAGTACTTGTCAATTCGAGAATTTCATGCACGGGGGATTGTTTCAACCCATAAAGAGCTTTCTTGAGATGGTAGACATTGCCTTCATGTCCGTCTACAACAAAGCCTTCGGGTTGATCAACTTCAAGTATGCCATTTAAAAATGTTGACTTCACATCTAATTGATAAATTTTCCAATTATGATGAGCAGCAAGAGAAATCAACATTCTTACAATGTCAAGTCGAGTGACTGGTGGAAACACATTTTCATAGTCAACACCATATTTTTGCTTGTATCCTTTTGCCACAAGTCTCGCCTTGTAATGATCAATCTTGCCATCAGTTGTCCTTTTGATTTTATAGAACCATTTGACTCCAATTGATTGCTGCCCTTTGGGAAGTGAAGTCAATTCCCAAGTATCATTCTTTTCAATGGCACAAATTTCTACAACCATGGCCATTTTCCAACAATATTCTTGAATTGCTTCTTCAAATGACATTGGTTCATGATCGGCATAGTGACAATACAAATTTGTCTCTTGAGTCTTTTCATAAATTTCTCTAAGACTGCGAGTCTTAATTGGTGGAGAAGATGATGAAGAACTGCTTGAGCTTTGAGATGATCCTATTTGTGGTGAACTTTGATTTTGAGGATTTCTAGTGCGAGGAGGAGTTACAACTTCTTGTTCTTGATTTTCCTGCCTTGGCATTTCTTCTTCTTCAATTTCAAGTTGGTTCTCTTTGCTTGAACCTTCTTGATTCCATTGCCAAACTTCATTCTCACAAAATACAACATCTCTACTTACCACTACTTTATTTGTAAGTGGGTTGTAGAGCTTGTTGGCCTTTGACTCCTCGCTGTAGCCAATAAAGATGCATTTCTCACCGCGATCATCCAACTTCTTCTTTTTCTCCTCTGGTACACGAGCATATGCTACACAACCAAAAATTTGCAAGTGACTGACAATTGGTTTATAGCCATTCCACGCTTCTTGTGGTGTCATATCTTTCATTTTGTTTGGACACCTGTTCAGTAAATAAGTTGTACAAGCTACTGCTTCAGCCCTGAAAGACTTAGGCAAGCCTTTCTCCTTTAACAAAGTTATGTCATATCCAGAATGGTCCGGTTCTTTCTTTCAGCAACGCTATTTTGCTGTGGGGTATATGAAGTTGTGAATTGCTGCTTAATACCCTGCTCTTTACAATAATCTCGAAAATCATTTGATGTGTATTCACCACCTCTATTATATCTAAGAATTTTGATTTTGTAACCACTTTTTTTTTCAACATATACCTTGAAACATTTGAAAATGGTAAAAGCAGCTGATTTTTCTTTTATGAAATATACCCACAATTTTCTGCTATAATAATCAATGAAAGAAATAAAATACTTGTTACCTTCAAGAGAAGGAGTCTCGAAAGGTCCACAAATATCTGTATGCACCAAGTGTAGTGGTGTATGAGCCCTTCATGAATTTCTACTTTGAGCTATTCCTCTATTACTTGCCAAGAGTGCAAGCTTCATACACAAATTCGGGCTTCTTAATACGCGGCAATCCATGCACTATTCTTGCATTTTGTAGGAGCTTGAGCCACCAAAATTCAAATGGCCAAGTCGAAAATGCTATTTCCATGACTCATTCTTTACCATCCCTTGAAAGCATTTTTCAAGACTTGTGCTTAAATGCAGCAGAAACATGTGATTGTTCGCCATTTAAACTTTTGTAATGAGCTTTCCCTATGTATATCTCAAAAAAAGAGAAAGATTCTCCATATGTATTACATACCCCTTTTCAAGAAGTTGCCTAATACTAAGAATATTGCTTTTCATATTGGGTACATAATACATATTAGAAATATAGTTTGGAGCATCATTCTTTTGATAGATCTTGATTTTACCTTTGTCTTTCACCGGTAATTTGGATTGGTCTCCCAAGCTCACATTCCCATTCACATTCTCCTCAAGTTCTTCAAAGAGTTCTTTCTTCCCACATATGTGGTTACTCGCTCTAGAGTCAAGATACCACACATGATTTTGATTTTTTGTTCCTTCTTGTGCAAAAAGAAGTGCACAATCACCATTCCCTTGCATAGAGGTTTGAGCAAGATTGGATTGCTCATCATGATCTGAATTGTTGTTCCAACATTCTAAGACATAATGGCCAAATTTGTGGCAGTTATAACATTCAACATTTCTTTTGTTTCCAGAATTTTCACGTCCACGTCCAGCAGATCTACCTCTATCATCTTTGTTAACAAAATTATTTGAATTCTTTTGTTGAGATTAGTCATGAAAATTACCTCTACCTTGACCTCGACCTCGACCTCGTCCTCGATAATTGTTGCCATGTCCGCTACCACGTTGAGCACCTCCACTTCTTGGTTTTTGATCTTGCAAGTTAAGCTTTGATTCCAAAGCTTGTTCAACTGGGGCAGAATTAGAATTCTTCTTCATGTGTTGCTCATGGACTTGGAGTGATCCCATCAACTCTTCTACAGTGAATGTATCCAACTCTTTCGATTCTTCAATTGCGACTACCACATGCTCAAAGTTCTTTGTGAGAGACTGCAATATTTTCTCTATCATCCGAACATCCTCAATTGTTTCTCCATTTCTTTTCAATTGATTAACAATTGAAAGTAGATGAGAAAAGTAATCAGAAACAGATTTACCTTCTCGCATGTGAGTATTTTCGAACTCACCTCATAATGTTTGCAAACAAACTTTCTTGACTCGTTCAACTCCTTTGAACAAAGTTGCAAGTTTATCCCATGCTTCTTTGCTTGATTTTGCTTCTGCAATTTTCTCGAACATGGATTCGCCAACGCCTTGGTAAAGCAAGAACAATGCTTTCTTGTCTTTCTTTCTTGTTTCACGAAGCGAATTTCTCTGCTCTGCGTTGAGAGTTGCTTCAACTTCTGCGGTGGGTTCAACATACCCATCTGTTAGAATGTCCCAAAGATCTTGAGACCCAAATAGAGCCTTCATTTGAATACTCCAGTTTTCATAATTTTCACCAATGAGTTTTGGCAGTTGTGGCTGCACAAGATTGTATGCCATAATTCACACACTTAGAACCGTGGCTCTGATGCCACTATGTTGAAAATTGATTCGTGATTACGAGAAGTGGCAAAAGATTTGTGGGACTCGATTTAGGATTTACGAATCCTCACATAGAAATTACACAGAAATGCTCTGTTTATACTAAACTTACAAAATATTACAAAGTGTTTTTCTCACTCTCTTTAATTTCTGTGTTTCACTCCTTTTCACTCTTCTCATCTTTTCTTGTGTCAAAACACAAAGCCAATACACCTATTTATACTAGTAGTTAGCAATACAAAGAGTCACATACTAAATGCTCCTAGGAAAGCTAAGAGACACATTATTAAATATGAACCTAGAAATACCAAAAGACACAAGACAATGAATTTGCAATTAAACTTCTTTATGTGTACCATATGTTTTGCCTCTCCATTTTTCCAAGAGTTAATTCGGGTTTGATTTGCATTCTTCAACAAGAAGAACTCATACAACAAGGGAATAGATATGGAAGAGATTGTTTGCATGAGCTAATTAATCGCTGTCTGATACAAGTGGTTGATAGTGACAGATCTTTGGGAAAAATAAAAAAATGTAGAGTGCATGATCTTCTACGAGATCTCGCAGGTGAAAAGGCCATGGAGGTGAACTTGTTTGAAATATATGACCCATGCGTCTGTACACAGTTTCACCTTCACGTCAGTGTCATGCCATTCATGCTCAAATTAAGAAATTCTTTTCAGTTGGCCTTTCTTTCCGGTTCAAAATTGTGTTCACTAGTATTTTCCAACCTAGATTCTGAACACCCAGACCTAGCAAACTTATCGAAATTATGTCGAAGATTGAAATACCTCTGTGTGCTAGACCTTGAAAATGTTTCTTTTGGCCATTCTTTTGGCTACTGTCGGTTGCCAAATGCTATTGGGGACCTGATTCACCTCAAGTTCTTAAGTCTACTGCGCACCAATTTTAATGAACTCCCTCCGCACGTAGGCAACTTGAAAAGCTTGCAAACCCTTGAAATATCACTAGTTGGTGGTGCTACCTGCATTCTTCCCATGGAGATATCGAAACTCATCAATTTGAGGCATTTGTATATGGAACGGCCCAAAGGACTTTTGCAAATCAACACCCTAACAAATCTGAGAACTCTTAAAGAAGTCAGTTATGATCAATGGATGGATTTTGATACCATGCATCAATCTAGTCAATCTTCGAGAACTGGTTCTGACTATCACCATGGGGCAACCCGCAACAGGTAAGTATTATCCTCTGAATTCACTTATCAACCTAGCAAGCCTTTCACATCTTACTCTGATCATAAGTTGGAATACTCTCCCACCTCTAGAGCCTCTATTTTCTTGTCCACATCTCCTTAGATTGTGCCTAGAAAGGAAAATAGAGAAGCTTCCACCATTCAATAAATTACCACAGTCCCTCACAATGTTGAGGTTAACAAGATCACGACTTTCAGAAAATCCCATGCCTACATTGGAGAAATTGTTAAACTTGAGGAGTCTAGACTTATAAGATGAAGCTTATGATGGGAAAGAAATTACCTGCAGCAACATTGGTTTTCATCAACTTGAGTATCTTCGTCTCTCTAGTTTAACTAATTTGGAGAACTGGAGATTGGTAGAAACCGCCATGCCTGTGATTAGGAAGCTTGAGTATCATCGGCTGCCTGAAATTGAAGACCATTCTGGAGAGATTGATATATATTCGTCTCCATGCAAAATAGAAATACAAGAATGTAAATAAGGTGTGTTTGCATTCAACGGTCTTAAAATTTTTATTATTATTATTTTTGCAATTAAGAAGCAGTTATCCTACTAATTATCTCCTTAGTTCCAAGCATTATATTTAAAACAAGTAAATAAGTGAGACTTAAAAGATATAGATATATAAACTTATATATATATATTTATATATATATATATATATATATGTATATATATCTATATATATATAAAATATAACCATGTCGATCAAGTTACGTACTGTTTCATGAATAACGTGAACAAATCACCAACTCAAAATCTATGATGATTTTGAGTATTTGACCACTACATATCAATCAGAAAACCATCAAAATTGTTGCCCTAATTGAGCAACTGTTGACAATTCTTTATGGGTCAAAGACCAATTATTGCTTGGCTAAAAGTATTTTTGCAACTTATATATATATATATATAATATAACCATGTCGATCAAGTTACGTACTGTTTCATGAATAACATGAACAAATCATCAACTCAAAATCTATGATGATTTTGAGTATTTGACCACTACATATCAATCAGAAAACCATCAAAATTGTTGCCCTAATTGGGCAACTGTTGACAATTCTTTATGGGTAAAAGACCAATTATTGCTTGGCTAAAAGTATTTTTGCAACCTGTCTGATAGATGAGATTGTGCAAAACAAAACACGAAGACAATGGTCCTGTGACTCGTCTCGATATTGACTAGACAAATCGGAAAAAATTGATGCCTTTCTAGTTATTATATGCATTTAAGCGGTATGTCAGCTTTTTTGTTTACTATCTCTGACCAAAAAAAAAAAAAAAACTGCCTAGGTTTACTATGTGGATGTGTTTTTATAAAAAATTCTAATCCAAAAATATTTTTCACTGTAATAATTAAATATTATAAAATATTTTCAGTGTAATGATAAATAAATACAAAAAAAAATATTTTATTTCTCATATAAATATTTTAAGTTCACTAATGTAAAAAATCCGATTCAACCTCGATTTGATAACGTATCATTTCAAGGAAAATGAAAAGTGGCAAAGCCTGGCATGACCAAGCTTAGTTTAGTTCGGTTCTTCGATGCTTTTTGCGCATCACGACTATCAGCGGGCACTTCCTCGCGCGAAGGAAGTTTAGTTCTTCGATATTATCGTGCAAGTAAAATAGACTTAAGTAGCGAGAGGTAAACACACTAAGCTATCAGCCGAATGGAAATAGACACTTCCTCGCCCCAAGCTTAGTTCCTTCGATATTATCACGCATGCATAAAATATAATATTTTCTTTGAGCAACGTCTAATAAGTCATTAGTCAAATTAAATGACAGTGGAACTTTTCCTGCACTAAGCTTAGTTTCTTTGAAGCAATTAATCAAACTGTAAGTGTTAATGGATACAATTCTTTTACGTTCATAAATTATAAATTTTAAGATCATATATTGTAAAATTATAAACAACTTTACTTAATATCAATTAGTTTTAAAATGAAATTTCATGTTTCATAAGTCAGTATAGATAGGTCTTGGTGAAGTCTTGCCATTAACGTACGTGTGGTCCATCTCTTCACACAAACTTTGTTCCTCTATGTCAACTCGTATGCAATTATTCTCTATAACTTTAGTCCTCCATGTCAATTCTAGTATTCAAAATTATTTATTTATTTTGGATCACACATGAGAGGCCGTAGGGTTAAAAAAATACAATTCTCTCACATTATAAATCATTGATATCTAGATTATCATATAAGTACCTCAATCATTCTATCTAATATCAATTGGCTTTAAAATAAAATCTCACTTTTTTTTTCTCATTACATGTGAAATAAGTAAGGTATTCACAGTATCAAAACTCAGGTTATCAAAAAGGTAAGTGTTCAAGTCTAGTTGATGCCCATTAAAAAAAACAAAAACAAAACACCAAGTAGCTGGAAAATGATTTTTACCTTAAAACGTGTTAAAAATAATAAATAAATATAATAATAGCAATACTTATTATATATCACACCTTTACTTCATCATCCTTCCTTATATAGTATATTTTTTATCATATACACAAAAGACTTAATATTCAATACATGAATTATTACCATACAAAAAAAGATGAAAAGGTGAAGGGCCGGAATAACATAAAACATTACTCATATAATAAACTTCTCTCTAACAACAGAATCTTTAAATCAAATATTAATTTAATACAAGCATATTGTAGAGAGAAAATAAAGGAAATCAAAACAAAAAGTAGCATAGCATCGGCACGATCAAGGTTATTTTAATTTCTTGGATGTTTCGTGCATAGGAAATAGAAACAAACTGCAATAATCCCTTCCGAAAAAAAAAAAAAAAAACTACAATAATCCCATTAGCTAATATTATATCTCTAACCTCACGGTGCCTGAACATATTCTCTCTCTCTTCGTTGTGTGTGTATATATATATATATGGGAAAATTTTATAAATAGTCCCTATTATTATCTAATTATTTCAGTTTAGTCTTATTATTTTATTTGTCTCAATTTAGTTCTTATTATTTGTAAAAAAATTTCAATTTCGTCCTTATTATTTAAAATTTCTCAATTTCGTCTTTATTATTTTTAAAAAGTTTCAATTTCATTCTTATTATTTTTTAAAAAATTTAATTTCATCCCTATTATTTTCTTAAAGTTTCAAATTCGTTCTTATTATTCAAGAACTAAAATAAATTTTTTTGAGAAATAATGAGGACAAATTTGAAATTTTTTGAAAATAATAAGAAAGAAACTGAAACTTTTGACAAACAAAAAGGATGAAATTGAAAAATTTTAAATAATATGAATTAAATTAAATTTTTTTAAAAAATAATAAGAACTAAATTGAGACATTTTAAACAATAAAGACTAAACTGGATTTTTTTACAAACGAACTAAATGTGAGATTTTCCCTATATTTATATATGAGGAGAGAACCAAATATTCATTCATTCATATCAGCTAAAATCAGAATATTAGTGTGTAACTTCTTCTAAACTGATCAAGTGTAAAGTCCCATTCCCCTCTCAGCCAATTTTTGCCGGTAAATTTGCTCGACTGTTTGAAAATATAGTCAACTCTTCCCCTTTCATCACGCTGGAAGGTGAGAAGGTGGGATATTAATATCATTCCTATTATATTTTCTCCAAGAAGGCAAAGACTAAGGCGGATGAAATAATTAGTAGAGATAGAAGGATGGTAGATGCTGTAGTATCATTTGCAGTGCAAAAACTTGGCGACTTTCTCATCCAAAGAGCAGTACACCGACTAAGAATCAAAGACGATGTGGAGTGGCTGAGAAATGAGTTGCGATACATGCAATCATTTCTTAAAGATGCGGAAGAAAAACAAAGTAGAGACCAACTTGTACAGCAGTGGGTATCTGAAATCACAAATCTTTCTTATGATACTGTTACTATCCTAGAGAACTTCATCATCATCAAGGTAGGCAGTGATGAAACTTTAAAGCATGGAATAGTTGATCGTGTGAAAAGGTGTGTTTGTATGTGCGAAAAAGAAGCCAATCTATATGATATTGTGAACGAGATCCAGTCACTCAAGCAAAGGGTACTCGATCTCTCTCGCAAGCGAGAGACATATGGTATCACAAGCGTCAGCGATGCGGGAGAAGGGTCTAGTAATAGTGGTCCACATAACAGATCAATCACGAGAGGATTGAGAAGAACTACTTCGTATGCTGAGGAAGAACACTTTGTTGGCTTTGAGGATGTTACAAAGATGTTGTTGAAAGAACTTCTCAAAGACGAGGATCGCCGCAGTGTCATTTCGATTTATGGCATGGGCGGATTGGGTAAAACTACTCTTGCTAGAAGGCTTTACAATTCTGTTGAAATCCAAAATCGTTTTGCTTGCCGTGCTTGGGTTTGTGTCTCTCAGGAGTATAGTCTTCAAGATCTTCTCAGGACTATTATTAAATCTTTCAAAAGGGGGCCTAGTAAAGAAGAACTAGAGATGATAGAGAAGATGAATGAGGAAGATTTAGAGCGTTACCTTCGTGAGTTCTTGAAAGCGCACACATATCTGGTTGTTGTTGATGATGTGTGGAGCAAAGAAGCTTGGGAAAGCTTGAAAAGGGCATTTCCTGATTGTCATAATGGTAGTAGAGTTATTATCACAACACGCAATAAAGATGTGGCAGAACGTGTGGATGATAGAAGCTTTGTTCATCATCTTCGCTTCTTGAGGCCAGAAGAAAGCTGGGATCTTTTCAAGAAGAAGATTTCTTCTAGACATGGATACGCCCATTGGTTCTCTCCAGCGATGCAAGAGATGGGAAAGGAAATGGTAGGAAAATGCGGTGGTTTACCACTAGGCATCGTTGTACTTGGTGGGCTGCTATCCAACAAAAAAGAACCAGAAGTGTGGCACAAAGTGAAGGAGCAACTTTGGCAGCGTATGAAGAAAGATTCTATCGACATTTCTCACCTGTTGTCCTTAAGCTATAACGATTTGTCCGGTGCCCTGAAACAATGTTTTCTCTATGTTGGCATCTTTCCTGAAGATTATGTGATCAATGCAGAGAAGTTGATGTGGTTGTGGATGGCAGAGGAATATATACCGCAGGGGAATAGAATGGAAGACATCGCCGAGGATTACTTGCATGAGTTAATTAATCGCAGCTTGATACAAGTGGCTGGCAGATTTTGGGGAAAAATTGAAGAATGCAGGATACATGATCTTCTCCGAGATTTGGCAGTTGAAAAGGCCATTGAGGTGAACTTGTTTGATATATATGACCCACGTGTGTATATAGGTGGAACTTCACATGGACGACATGCCATTCATACTCAAATTGAGAAATTTTTTACAGTTAGCCACTCTAGTGCAAAATTGCGATCACTAGTATTTTTCAACCCAGATTCTGAATATCCGGATGTGAAAAACTTAACAATTATCTGTCAAAAGTTCAAATACCTTTTTATTCTGGACCTGGAAAATGTTTCTTTTGGTCGTGATGATCCGTGACTGCTTGATGTTACTGGGGACCTGATCCACTTGAAGTTCTTAGGTCTACTGTGCATCAATTTTAAAGAACTCCCTCCAACTTTAGGCAACTTGAGAAGCCTACAAACCCTTGAAAGATCATTAAGTGACTCATCTCCTTGCAGGTTTCCCGTGGAGATATCTAAGCTCATCAATTTGAGACATTTCTATGTGCATAATTCTGAAGGACCATTGCAAGTCAATAGCCTGACAAATCTGAGAACTCTTAAAGGTGTCTGTTATGATCAATGGATTGCTATTGATACCACCAATCTAATCAATCTTCGGGAGCTGGTTCTTGTAACTATGAAGCCCATAGGTATGACTTACTCTCTAGATTCGATTAGCAAATTAAAAGGCCTTACAACTCTTACTTTGCACAGCTATAGGACTCTTCCACCGCTAGACCCTCTTGTTTTTTGTCCAAATCTTCTTAAATTATGGCTAAACCGAAGATTAGAGAAGCTGCCACCGTTCAATAAATTGCCACCGTCCCTTACAATGTTGAGGTTAGTAAAATCGAGACTCCGGGAAGATCCCATGCCTACATTGGAGAAATTGTTAAATTTGAGGAGTCTAGACTTAAATGGAGCTTATAATGGGAAAGAAATAACATGCAACAACAACGGATTTCATCAACTTGAGTATCTACGTCTCTCAAGACTAACTAATTTGGAGAATTGGAGATTGGCAGAAACAGCCATGCCTGTGATTATTAGCTTGACCATCATCAACTGCTTAAATTTGAAGACCGTTCCAGAGAGATTGAAATCTATTCTTGTCCCTGAGGAATCGGAGCAATATGGCAACGGGAATTTTTATAGGCAGCCATATGAAATTTCTATGTCCAGGCGATTTAATATTTTTTAAGTTCCAGAAATCGCAATGAGAGAGAAGTACAAGTGTAATACCCCACATTTTCCACAGCTGGGCTTGAAATATATATAGGTCTTTAAATTTTCAGTTTCAGGAAATTACTAGCAGTTGAAGATGGTTTTTTTGCATGATTTGGGTATGTAACCACTCCAATGAACTGAATATCAACAACCCTATGAATTTTTCACCCTCTTATCTCAGAAAATGTTATGCAAACCTATCCCATGGAAGATAGAAATAGATACATAACTTCTGCACGTAGCTAGTTGTTTGAGTATTCCTTATAAGATCCCTGAGATGATATATTAACATAATACTAGGACATGTAATATATTTGATGACAATTTCAGATGTATGCTTGCTTATAATTGAATTATGAAATATGTTTTGGTTAAATCGTTGTTTGTTATATTCAATATTAATCTGTCTATATATATACGTTACTAAACCTATTTTGTATGCATTAAAGTCGTGTTAAGACATAGCCTGTAGAGTTTATCTTATCATTTTGTTTCACTTTTGAATTGTTATCTACTTAGATCTTCTGTTGTAACTTACTATTGTTATCTCCTAGTTTATAGGTTATCTCTGTATTTCAAACTACTGTACAAAGGCTATATAGCTGTGCAACTGCAATATACTTGGCGTGCTTTTTCAGCTAAACTATCTCTCTTATAGAACTCTTTCATGGTATCAAGAGCTTAATTGGCTCCAACGAGAAACCGTTCTTTTTTCCGATCCTCGAAATGGTTTAACCTACCGAAAGCTCCGTTGCTACTCTATCATCTTCCTCTGCTACTTAGTCGTCGTCATCCCTGGATGGCATCGTCGCCATCAATGCTGTGGCACAGCTTCCTCTGAAACTCACTCCTCACAATTTTCCGGCTTGGAAGGCACAATTTGATGCCTTGTTGATCGGCTACAACCTCATGGGGTATCTTGATGGCTCCACTCCTTGTCCTCCAGCCACTATTACTGATGCAGGTTTAACAACGCTTAACCCTGCCTATGTTCTTTGGGTTCGTCAGGATAAGTTTCTGCTTCATGCTATCTTGGCTTCCTTCTCAGAGAAGGTGATCACTCTTTGCACCACTGCTACCACGTCCAAACAGGCTTGGGATAAGCTTCATAAGTTATATGCCAATGCCTCTCGATCCAGGATCATGAACTTGAAGGAAAAATTAACCAACATTTCTTGTGGCACTCAACAGGTTTCAGAGTATTTGTAGGCAATACGAAGTGTGGCTGATGAGCTAGCACTAGCAAATGCCCCGATTGGTGATGACGACTTAACCATCTTTGCTCTGAACGGCCTCGGTATTGGCTTTAAAGAAATTTCAGTGGCACTTCGAGCACGTGACACAACTATTTCCTTTGAGGAACTTCATGACAAACTAGTGGAACATGAAATCTCATTGACTTGAGATGATGCGCGATCCCACTTTCCATTGATCAGTGTGAATTCTACTCATACTACATCAACTTCATCATCTCGCAATGGCCATACCACTCCGAATTCCAATAAAAAATTCAACAAAGGTTTCAATCAAAGTGGCAACCAATGGCGTAAAGGCAATGGATCAAGCAATACTCACTCTGGGGTTAAGTCTAATGTTACCTGCCAGTTCTGTGATAAGAGAGACCACACGGCCAAGCAGTGCTACACTGCTAAACGTTTAATACAGCAGCCTATAACTCATAACACTTCCACTCGCTCCGCTTCATCCAACAATTGGCTACTTGATTCTGGTGCTTCGCACCTTGTGACGTCTGACTTATCTAATGTCATTGCACCAACCTTATGATGAACCTGATGACATTGTGTTGGGTGATGGCTCTGGACTAGATATGACGCACACTGGTTCCTCTCTTCTCTCCTCTGGTCCTGAATTTTTTAAATTATCTAATGTCTTGTGTGTTCCATCGATTAAATAGAATTTAGTTTCAGTTGCTAAGTTTTGTCAATCTAATCAAACCTCTATTGAATTCTTTCTGTTTTCCTTTGTTGTGAAGGATCTAACCACGGGGGCACCCCTCATTCATGGATGGAACAAGAATGACATGTATGAGTGGCCCTGGACTGAAGCTGGAACTGCATCTGTGCTGTCATCCAAGTATGCTTGTGTGGCTACATGGCTCTCTTCGTCTCAATGGCACAATCGTTTAGGCCATCCCTCAAGTCAAGTTCTTCGTCATCTTGTCACGAATAAATTGGTGTCCTTGTCTTTGCATGATTCTTTACATTCCTCATGTACTTCGTGTATTTGTAATAAAAGCCAAAAGCTTCCTTTTGGTGTGTCTACTTTGTAGAGTCGGTGTCCTCTAGATCTTGTGTATACTGATGATTGGGGGCCTTCCCTTGTTGAGTCTATTGATGATTATCGCTATTATGTGTTTTTTATTGATCACTTTTCTAAATACCTGTGGTTATTTCTTATTGCATATAAATTTGTGTCTTCTCCGTTTTTCAAAAGTTCTCCGTTTTTCAAAAGTTCAAAGCCATAGTAGAAAACTATTTTCACAAAAAAATTGTCACAATTTACTCGGACGGGGGTACAGAGTATAAAGGACTTAAAACATTCTTTGAAGTCCACGGCATACAACATCTTATTTCCCCACCATATACACCTGAACACGTTGGTTCGGCTGAACAACGTCATCGTCATATTATCGAAACAGGTATTAACCCTACTGCATTCTGCCTCTCTTCCCCTCTCCTATTGGACACATACTTTTCTCACCGCTGTCTATCTCATAAATCGCATGCCCACTCCGATACTAAATCAAAACCCCGTTTGAATCTCTTTTCCAGAAAACCCCAAATTACGACAAACTTCGTGTGTTTGGGTGCATTAGTTTTCTTTGGCTCCGTCCGCACTCCTCCAACAAACTACAACCGCACTCCAAGCCTTGTGTTTTTGTTGGATACTCTAATATTTATAATGCTTATAAGTGTCTTGATCAGTCCACTAACAAACTTTATATCTCACGTCATGTTAGATTTCTTGAAGACCAATTCCCTCAGTCCTCTAACTCGTCAGCCTCGCCCCTAGACTCTACTATTTCCACATGGTCCTCGCTATCTTCTAGTCTTGCTACTCTTGAGCCTCACATAATTGTCACTCCATTGCCAGCTGAGAGAAGGGTTGTTGCGCTTCCAAACGTGGTTCATGGTGCGGTCCCGGCTGCGACTTATACTCTCGTTCCGTCTCTTGGGTCGTCTAGTGAACAGAGTGTGGCTTCCAGGTATGACTTGTCCACTACTGGGTCTTCTTCGCATCAAAATCCTTCTCCTTCATCTTCATCTATGGTGAATCCCACCCCTGAACCATCTTTGGAATTCCCCACTGCCCCGTCTCCTTCATCTCCTAGGATAGTCACACGGTCAAAAAATAATGTTTTCAAACCAAAATAATTGCCTGATTTTGTTCACACTATGCACGTTCACAAACATCCGCTTCCGCCATCTGTTGAGCCCAAATCAGTCTCTCACGCTCTTACTGACTCAAAATGGTATTCTGCAATGGTTGATGAATTTCGTGCTTCAATTCGAAATTACACTTGGGTCTTAGTTCCACGATCATCCTCTCACAATGTCGTCGGCTGCAAATGGGTCTTTTCGTATCAAGCGAAACCCAGATGGTTCAATTGCTAGATACAAAGCCCGTTTAGTGGCTAAAGGTTTTCATCAAAGGCCCGGTGTTGCTTATCATTATACATTCAATCTGGTCGTTAAGCCCATTACTGTGCGGACTATTATTTCAATTGCTTTAAGTTATGGGTGGTTTATCCATCAACTGGACGTAAATAATGCGTTCCTGCAAGGTCGACTTACTGTGGAGGTCTACATGTCCCAACCTCGGGGCTTCGTCGACACAAAGTTTCCCAATCATGTTTGCTGCTTAAAAAAGGCCATTTATGGGTTGAAACAGGCTCCGCGAGCCTGGTATATGGAGTTGAAAAATTTTCTAATTAAGTATGGCTTCACAAATTCCAAATCTGATGCGTCGCTGTTTATCTTTCGTGCTGACTCACGCATTGTTTACTTTCTTGTATATGTGGATGACTTGCTTGTAACAGGGAATTGCCCAAGCTTTATTTCTCAGTTTATGGCTGCACTGTCACATCGTTTTTCAGTCAAAGATCTTGGCCATTTGAATTTCTTCTTGGGTGTTGAAGTTGTGACCACACCTAAAGGCATGTTGTTATCTCAACATAAGTACATACGAGACATTCTTGATAAGCATCATCTCTCTGGGATTAAAGAATCTGCCACGCTGATGTCCTCCACGGGAAAAATTTGTGCTTTCGGATGGTTTTCCACCAGCTGATGGGTCCATGTATCGAAGCCTTGTGGGCAGTCTCCAGTACCTTCTACTCACCAGGCTAGATATTGCTTATACTGTGAACCGTTTGGCGCAATTTATGCATGCACCAACACAAAGTCACTGGTCTGCTGCCAAGAGACTTTTGCGATACTTGAAAAAAACTCTTCACTATGGTCTCTTTCTTCGTCGCAACCTGCCTCTCCAACTGTGTGCCTATTCCGATGCTAACTGGGCTGGGGACAAAGAGACATACACGTCTACCTCTGCATACATTCTATATCTTGGTGCAAACCCGATTTCTTGGCGAACAAAAAAACAGCGAACTGTGGCCAGGTCATCCACAGAAGCTGAATATCGAGCAGTTGCCTCCACTGCAGCTGAGGTTACTTGGGTCTCCAACTTATTTCGCGAACTTGGTCTGCAATTTTCCAAGCCGCCGAATATCTTGTGTGATAATCTAGGGGCTACTTATTTATGTGCTAATCCCGTGTTTCATTCCAGGATGAAACACTTAGCACTTGACTACCATTTTGTTCGAGACAAGGTCTTGGCTGGTGACTTCACAGTTTCTCATGTCTCTACTTCACAGCAGTTAGCTGATGTGCTAACCAAACCACTCTCCAAGTCTTTATGCTGCATAATGCAATCCAAGATTGGTGTCGCGCTCCCCCATCTTGCGGGGGCATGTTAAAACATAGCTTGTAGAGTTTATTTTATCATTTTGTTTCACTTTTGAATTATTATCTACTTAGATCTTCTGTTGTAACTTACTGATGTTATCTCCTAGTTTATAGGTTATCTCTGTATTTCAAACTACTGTACAAAGGCTATATATCTGTGTAACTGCAATATACTTGGCGTGCTCTTTCAACTAAACTATCTCTCTGATAGAACTCTTTCAAGTCGTCTTATTTACGTTAAAATTGTTTTATATGCATTAGAGATGTCTTATTTGCATTCAAATTATTTTAGATGCATTAAAACTACTTTGTATGCATCAAAAAGAAATTAAATTAGAATCATTTTTATAAACTTTGGAATCAGAAAAGGGTTTTATAAGGTTATCTTATAGTAAGAAGGGTTTTAGAGAAAAATGTTTATGATTCAAGGAAAAGTACCTTTTATAAAGTCATTGACTTTTTTATTGAAAAAAAGTATTTCGAAAGTGCTATGTTTTTTTTTTGTTTTTTTATTTATAGTGTGGGATGGTTAGATACTAGAATCAATGATCCTAGTTGACGGGGAAAGAAACAATGAGTTTGTCAGGGACTGCTTTGATCCTCTAGTTGGTTGCCTTATGGAAACTTTCCAAAACAAAAAAAAATGGAATTCCAAGAAATTTATGAAAGCTTCCAAAACAAAAAAATTTCCAATCTTTCCCCTTACCTTCCTTTCCACCTATTTCCCTATAAAATCCTAACAACTTGTAAGATTTCAGTGCCTTCTCATTCTTCTGAAGATTTCAATTCCATCGGTACATATTCTTCTCTATTTCTTTTTCTTTTATATAAAAAATAAAATAAATTCTAGTCTTTTTTGCTTTATAGAGATTGTCGAGGTCGGATTCTCGCAGTTGAACTGTTCGGCTACGCTTGCCGAGCTGAACGTTTCAGCTTGGCCTCCGAGTTGAACTTTTCAGGTCGACTACGTCACCTACACAGAGAAAAGAAGGAAAAGGCGAGTGATGACCCGGATTTTCCCCTCAGGCGCGCGAATGGTTAGTATGTCCGAGCTGACAAGGTAGCTGAGAGCATTTAGTGACGAGTTACCTT
Organism: Ehretia macrophylla; assembly: GCA_037974665.1. Classification (NCBI taxonomy): domain Eukaryota; kingdom Viridiplantae; phylum Streptophyta; class Magnoliopsida; order Boraginales; family Ehretiaceae; genus Ehretia; species Ehretia macrophylla. The sequence goes on from CM075776.1 coordinate 36,233,750, forward strand.
CCAAGTGAAGAGAGTGGATCTCTATTTATACTAGATTCGGGACTGACAGCATTTAATGCAGTGCAGCTTTATGTCCCATCAGTACTTTATGTCCCATCGGAGCAGTTGGCACTGGGGTCGGGATTTTCCGGGGTTGGGTCAGCATCTAGGTTGGGCATTTAGCTGAATGCGCTGGGCTCGGCTCAGATTAGCCCGTCTCAGCTCGGCAAGGGTAAATCACCCCAGCTCGGTTGCCCCTCGTCAATTCTCCCCCCCCCCCCCCCCAAGTCGAGATCGAGGGGGAAAGATCTAGAATTGAGTTTTTTCCCGAGCTGGATGTGCCCGACCCCGACATAGTAGGGATGGCCACGTCAGTGGTGCATGCCCTTCAGATGGCTGACATGTCACCTGGCGGTTCTGACAAGACGCGACGTTTGGACTCCCCGAGGTGATTTTCAGAAACGCCTATAAATAGGGCCTTGACATCCGAGATTCGCTCCACACTTCGCTTTCAACCTTCAAGAGTTTTAGGTCGGACAACAGAGTGGTCGGACGCAGTTAGCTCGGAAAGAACCTCCTCGGGATTTTCAGCTCGGAGCCAGCTAGGTCGGTAGCATTCTGCAGTCAAGAGCAATAGGTACGTCCCGACTCCCTTTAGTCATTCCTGTACATTTATATTTAGTTTGTAGATAGGGTGGGGAGGTCGAAGTCGGAAGATTCCTAGGCTGTGACGCCCGAGAACATTGCCATGATTCATTAACTATTTTATCTACTGTTTGTGCATTTTCACTATCCATTTACTTGTTGCTTTCCTTGGTTACTATTTATTACGTTTTCCAACTATCTATTTTCTTTAAATTAGTATTTTTCTTAAATCATATTAATTGTTATAGGAATGAGAAAAATGTGCATTTGAGTTTAAAGCGATAGGAGCCTTCGTTTAGAAAATGATTTGTGAAAACTAGTGAATAGTGTTACGTATGAAACATAATGTTTTAGTTAGCTAACTTAATTTATGTACAATGAACTTATTTTAAAGCTAACTAAGCTCATTTTAATAGACCATTTAAGCACCCCCCTTGACCCCACCCATAGCCTACTCATTATATAGCAAAAATAAGCTCAAAAAACACAAATAAAAAGAGAAGATGCAGATTTTACTGTAGCAAATCCGAGAATAGCATAGGAGAGGAAATAGAGATTTTTGCTCAACAAATCCTCAATCCAAGCCAAGCCAAGCTAGGTGCAAGTGGTTTAGGGTATTTACTAGCCTCTTAGGAGCTCCTACGTGCAATAGGTGAGGGATTTCATACCTATTTTTACATTTAAAAAATGTGACAACTTTCTTGAATTTCTTGTTTTGCTCTTAAATGTTAATGCAATGCTCAAATATGCTTATGTATGTTATATATATGTAGTAGAGACCTAATTTATGCTATTGTTTCGTAGTTTAATCGGTTGAAATTGCTCGTTGAATATTTGGCATGAATAGTGACGAAAATTTTAGGGTTTTGAGAAATTGGACTTTATAGCTTGAATCAATGATCCTAATAGGTGCTTTAGATGTTAATGAAAGTATTGTAAAGACCCCATAACATTTAATTGCTCATAACCTAGCAAAAGAATGAAATAGCCGACTTTTAGAAAGGGGTTTAGGGGTTATCTCGAATCCGGGTTGAATTGGCCTCGACATTTAGTAATCCTAGGCTATCTAGGACCTAACTAAGCTTTGTTAGCTCCCATTTGAGTTCTGGTTGAGGTAAGTGTAGTACAAAGTCAAAAGAGAAAATTTGGGGCTTTCGGGCTAAATGCAGGTAATTGTGTGACTTCGATAGTCCTAAGGGTGCCTAAGGGATTAACTAGAAGTTTAGAATAGGCCGCTTGCTAATCTAGAACCATAACATGAGTTTGGAAAGAAAAAACATGTTGAGTTACAAATGGGTTTAAGTGCAAATTCGATTGTGTCACGCTTCTAAGGCCTTGTCACGACTCCTTGTGTGTTTAAATAGTTTTGAGATGTTTTGGAGCTTTTGGTATAGTTCTATGAGAATTTTGTAAATGCCATTTGTAATTTGCTTAATTGTTATATGAACTTGCTTCTATTGTTATTGTTATATTTGTTGTTGTTATTAATTTGCTATCTTTGGACACGTGTAGGCTAAATGTTTGATAAAAATGCTTAATGAAGTGTGCAACAGTTATATATGCTTGAATAATGTTTAAAACTAGCTAGGAATGTAAGGGAACCAAGCAAAATTCACGCGTGCACATATGTGTGTTCAACCGTGGCTGTCCAAATTTTCTTTCAGCAAAACTAAGGCAATTTCGAGCTTAAAACTGTATTAATTGGAGAAGGATTAGGGGTTGAATTATATACCATTAGAAAGCCTTACGAGTCTAGTTTCTAATGCTTTTTACGGTGCATTAATCGGAGTTTTCTAGAATAAGTTATGATCATTTTGGTGAGATGTGTCAGAACTGTCCTATTGCGCGAGAATCTGAATTTCATTGTTATTTTGCTAGAAGTGATGATATATTTCAACTCTAATTGAATATCTTCGATCAAGACTTTATTGTGTAGTGTTCTTGGATGATTAGTAGCGTAATGGAGCTCTTATAATTATGTAAATTGTGATATAATTGAGATTGAATGAGTAAATAGAAATCATGAGTTAGTATGGAATGCAGCTGCCTTTTCCCTTGCCCTTTTACCCATCTTGCTAAAATGTGAACTCATTTATTAAGTCATGTAGAGGTTAACTATAGCTTGAATGTCATACTACCTACATGAAAATAATTGTTTAGTTATAAATAAATATGATTTAGATCTATTGTTTATCTTGAATGCTAATTTGATTGGAAATGAAGACAAGTGTTTTGGTGTAGTATCTATTCTTTAAGCTTATGATTTAATTTCAAATTGAAGAGTTAGTTTAATTGTGTAGGGGTTTAGTTAGAATGTAAGTTAATTGTGAAGTAGTTATTTATTGCTTTGTTAAATGTTATCTTTAATTTGAGTTTGCTATGAAAGTGGGATGAAATTGTTCTTATTTTCAATTGCTGTCAAGTTAATGTTGAAGTTATTGATAGATAGGCTCCCTATCCCGTGTCTTACTTGTGAAATAATGAGTTATAAGTTATATTAAAGTTTGCTGAGCTAGATAATGATATGATTAGGATGGTTTGTTATCAGTTATAAAGTCTTAAATGAAACACTTATTTCTTGAATAGTTAGCTAACTAAGAACTGGAATGTTGGTTGAGTTAAATATTATGCACCTAACTTTAATATTCTAGTTGAAACACTCCCTTCTTGAGTTGTTAAGTCATCCTTTTACTTTTAACCCTACGTCTGCTAGTGAGAAGTTTCTAACTTAGATTACTTATTTTAGGATCATGCTATGTAATATTTCCACTTGCTTAACTCATGGAATTAATGAATTGAAATTGTGAGTTTAATTGCCTACAAGTAAATTGCTATTTATATGTGAATTATTGGATTATTAGTGGTTGTTACAAAAAAAAAGGTATTTGATTGAGCTTGTTATAAAGGTTACTTTGTAAAATATTAATATAGTTAATGCCATCTAGGAGGTTATGAAATGTTTTATAGCCACAAGAATGCTTCGGTTGACTATCCAAAATGGTTGGGAGTAAAGCCAATTCTTGCATCTTGGAGCTTGGTAAAGGTGAGGGATTTTCATCCTTTTGTGCATTTTGGTTCATCTTCTCTTTAATAAATTGTATGACTTAAGATAATTGCTTGAGTTATATTCTTTTTATATTTTAATTGTTTTCGAGGGCAACCTACTTTGTTGACCCTCCTATGTGTTATTGCCCTATATTTGGTTATACTGTCATTGGATTTAAGTACATTGCATAGTGGTTGCGCAACCATAGTGTCAGGGGCGGTTGTATTGAATATCGGCTGGGCGGCGGCGGGCTTGCCAGTGGATATTCGATCTCCGTACCCTATTCCCTCACTCGCCTGGTCCGGAGATTGCCAGGGGGTATTGGGTCGTAGGATTATCGGGGTACATCTGGAGTACACCCACTGGAGTGATTGGGGTTATGCCGGCACATTGATCGTGGTTCGTGGATCGTGAATGAAAACCAGTAAAGATTGGCGTATAGGGGTTATGTGAAATGTATCCTTTCAAATGTGTGGTTATTTAAGCTATCATTGTTTCTTGAATTGCTCAATTGTTATTGTTGTTAACTGTATTGCTTGTTGCATTGCACGCCCCAGGACCTTATCCCTCACTGGGCAACAGTGGTTGCTCATACCTCGATATATGTTTCAGGAAGTGCTGAGGGTGAACCCCAACTAGCTGAGGTGCTAGTGGAAGAGGAAGAAGTTCAGGCTGAGCCTTTGCCCTAGTTGTTGTGTGTTTGTTGTCTAAGGTGGATTTGCCTTCTTGTTGTTACATGATGTACTTTTATTGCTATAGCATGATCTATTTTGTGGCCTTAAGGCTATGTATATTCTTGTAGTTGCAAGTTGAAAGTTGTTGGTTGTAATGTTAGCTTTGAGATATTATGGCTTGTAATAACTTTTAATTCTCCTTTTAGTTCTTGCATGCTTGGGGGTGTATGTTTAGAGGTGTTGATTTCAACTTCTAAAATTGCTTTAATGTTATCATAGAATGGTATGTTAAAAAGGTTTAATGAAAAGTTAAGTTGGGTGCATGCATGTGTGATTTGGAGCTGTTGTTTATCTCCTGGCTTGGATGGCCTTGAACCTTTGAATTCTAATTATAAAAGCTTGTTTCAGTATATTGTGGCTATTTTGAGCATTTACAGGTTTGAAAATGTCCGCGGTACAGAGGAAACTCTGTCCGTTTTTTCCTAAAATTTTGTGATCGGGTTTGGTATTGGGTTGAGAATAGCATGGTTATTAGAGCCTCCGGTCTCGTGAGGGATCGGGGCGTCACACAGGCGATGGAGGTGAGGTCCTACGGTGGGATGAGAGTCTATCGAGCTCGGAATCTACTTCAAATAGAGATCAAGGTGGAGAGAGCACTAGTGCATCTTCAGGGTCGGCTCGGAAATCTAGACCCGTGGAGAGCGATGATGACTGCCAAGTTATTGGGGTCAGACTGGCGCAAGAGGAAGCCGAAGCGGATCCTTTGGCCGACCTGGGAGACTTGGAAGACAGGGACGATGAGGAACCGCTGAATCGGCTGGAGGGCGTCGAGATACCTCAAGAGTTCCTAGCAGGGATTTCTGCCATCGAGCCGATCGAAGCTGTCCCAGTTAGTGCTGTTCGACCTCAGAGCTCGGCCACAGTTAGCGCTTCATCAACTCGGGGGAAGAGGATCGAGCAGCTGTTCGCCTGTTGCAAGCGTGAGTGCCATTCCACAGTGCAAATGGCCAACGCCAGGCTAAAGAATTGGTCGGTGGATCGTCACCATAAGCTGAAGGTTCCAGGTCGGCAAGAATCTGCGTGCTATCCACCGGCCGACCACTTCACCATATACGATCTCGCGTTCGACGTCATCCAGCTCCCTCTTCCCAGTTTTGTTGTTGGAATCCTGAACTATTTTGAGCTCAGCCTAGGTCAGATGTCACCGAATGATTGGGCTGTGATGGTGGCCTTCTACGTGTTCTGTCTGGAGAAGAACGTGGAGCCGACCTTGCGCAGGTTCAGGCATTTCTTCCTATGCAAACCCAACCCGAAGCAGCCAGGGTGGTTCCACTTCGCAGCTCAGGTCGGCAACTCTATATTCACCAAGTGGCATTCTTCCAATAAAGGCTGGCATAACGACTATTATTGGGTGGAGCCGGCCGTGAACACTGAGTGTAGGCTGGACTGGAACCTAAGTTTGAGGAAGACCGCCAACGATGACCCCAAGCTCTCCAAGAAGAAACTCGGGGAAGTCGCGGTGCTCAAGCCCGCGCCCGGGACGCTGATAGACATCGACAGTGTGCTCAAATGGGAGCGAATATGGGATTCCAAGTTATTTGGTCGGGAGCCCGACCTCTCGAGGGACCATCCCCACCTGCTTCCCGAGCCTGATAGGGATGCGGGATCTAGCTCTGAAGAGGGTCAGTTTGCAAGATTGGCGCCCGACCTCCCCATTATTCAATCTGCTAGTTTTTTTTTTTTTTTAGGTTGGCCTTCGGCTTGTTTTCACTTCTTTCCTCTACCTTTTGCAGAAATGGCGGACATGAGGAAGCTCGCGTATGCCCAGGTGCGGAGGAAGAGCGAGGCCAGCGGCGAGGAGTGGCTCGATCAGGCTTAGGAGGTGCCGCTCAAGGACAGAGGCAGCGGCCCAGCGGCCAAGCTCGGGAGGTCGGTTCCGAGGTCTCCTCTAAAGGGGCTTCGGGGTCCTCTTTGCCCAAGAAGTCGGGCTCGAGAGTGGCGATTCCGAAGCATTCTTCATCCCGACCTAAAAGCAGAAAGCGGCCTCGGGCCGAACACCCTGGGAAGGGTAAGGCCACGGTGGTGAGCCCTCAAAGCAAAGACTTCATGGAGGCGTCCAAGGTGGACCGCGACCCCAAGCTCGCGACGGTCCCGACAGAGCAGCTCTCGCTCGACTTGAGGATGGCCATCGTCACAGTGAGTCTTTATCCAACTTCTGGTAATGTTGTTTTTTGTTTAGCTCGGCTGATCGCTTTGTTTTCTGCTAAGTAGGCTGAGTCCCATATTTTCTCGGTTCCCAGCTTCCTGGTCAAGGCCCAAACTCACTGTGTTGAGCTCGAGCAATGATACGTGGATGCTCGAGCCGAGTTGGAGACCGTGAGGGAAGAGGCTGCTCAGAGGCAGAAGGCGGACACGACGGAGATCGACCGCCTGAAGAAAGAGCTTGACATAGAAAATGCCTGACGCGAAGCCGCGGCCAAGGACGTCGAGTGCTATAAGCGAGAGAAGCGTGAGGCAGAGGCAAAGTTCCAAGATCTGGTGGACTGGGTCGACGTCAAGGGAGAGAAGGCAGTGGAGGCCTTCAAGTCCAGCGATGCGGCGGTGGATTGGCTGGCCACGGAAGGCGGAGCCATGGCAAAATACGCCGAGATGGAATTCTATTTTCGGGGTCAGGTCGCAGCTCGGGAGAGAGCGAAGACTTTCTTTCCAGCCACCAAGAACGACTACATCGAGATCTTGGAGGTTCCGCTGCCGGAGTTCTGGGAGATTCCCGAACTTCCATCCGACTTGATATCCCAGGCTAAGGAGGTATCTGAGTTCGTTCAGAGGGGGATAGACCAGGTCGGAGAGGAAGCTGAAGCCACCACCTCTGCCGCTGTACCGAAGTAGACTTTGTAAATTTGCCCGAGTTGGGCTCATGTAATTTCGCCCAAGTTGGGCTTTTTGTAATTATGTTTCAATTGAATGAAATGAATTTTTTTTTTTGCGTTTTATCGGAGTTAGTACTTGTGCACTTTTTCTTTTTTCGCAAAATTTTTTCCAAGTAAGCAGGGTCAGACAATATAGTGGACCACTCGAACATAAGTAAAAGGAACCGAGTTGGATGCGATTAATGAATTATCATCCTAATCCAAGCTGGTTAACCGGGCAACTTCGTAATCGTCGCCAACCTGGACTCGTCAGTCTGATTTAAAATTGGTCAAACTAATGTTGACGAATGTTGAGTTCGAGTTTAGACCCAAACTAATATACCGACCTGAAGCCGGATGACACCGAGTTGGACCTTAATCCGAACTGGTAGAATATCAATTTGTTATTGATTATACCCGAGCTGGAACATAGTCCGAGCTGAGTTACTTGATCGTTAGCTCGTGATTAAGCGTGGCCACCGCGTTAATCTGAGTTAGAAGTAGCTGTGTAGTTGTAGCACTCGGGTCCGGGTTGGGTATTGCGCTCGTTTTGGTTTGTCCCCAGGTCGGGCATTGCACTAATTTTAAAAAAAAATGCATTGTATTGAATTTGTACACGAAGTTCTTGGGCTCGGGTGCCAATTACAAGCAATGTCTTGGACCGGGGCCTTAACAAAAAGATTTTGGCCCGGGGCCGTTACAAGAGGTTTCGGCTCGGGGCCGTTTACAAAATTTTTCGGCTCGGGGCTATTCAGACAAAATACCGCTTCAGGTGTTCTGAGCAGTGTTCTGAGTGCCATGCATTCTTCAACAGTTTCCCATTTTTGTCGTGGAGGTAGAAGGTCCCAGGTCGGACTTCTTTCACGACTTCGTACGGTCCTTCCCATGTCGGGGATAGCTTGTTACCCGAGCGTGTCAAAAAGATGGCCTTTCTGAGCACAAGGTCTCCAACCTTAATAGGTTTAGACTTGACCTGTTTGGCAAAGGCTCTTTTCATGGCAGCTTTGCTAGCCAGCATTCTGATCTGAGATTTAGCTCGGAGCTCTTCGGCGAGGTCGAGCTCTTCACGGATCCGTGCTCAATTTATTTATGGATCATGATGGAGGATTCTACTGGTCGGGGACCTGATCTCCACTGGCAGTACTGCTTGAGTACCAAAGGTCAGCTCGAAGGGCGATTCTCCCGTTGCCGAGCTGGTGGTGGTCCGCTGAGCCCACAACACCTCGGGAAAAATCGATGCCCACTGGCCCTCTGCTTCCTCCAGCTTGGTTTTCAGGCCCTGCAAAATGATTTGGTTAGTCCTTTCAACTTGGCCATTACTTTGAGGGTGAGCAATAGACGAGAATCTAAGGTCGATCCCAATCTCAGCACATTTGCCTCGAAAGTATGCACTGTCGAATTGCTTGCCGTGGTCAGTAACGATGACCTTTGGCACCCTAAATCGGCAAATGATGCTTTTCCATACGAAATCCTAAGCTGCTTTTTCCGTTATTCTAGCAACACCTTCAGCCTCGGGCCATTTGGTGAAGTAGTCTACAGCTACGAAGGCGTGCTTCTTTTGGCCGACATCGGTCGGCAATGGGCCGATGATGTTTAGACCCCATTGATAGAATGGCCATGGGCTTATCATCACTGTGAGGTCTACAGCAAGCTTCCTCTGTACATTGGCGAACCTCTAGTAGGTGTCGCATTTTTTACATACTCTTTGGCATCTTGCTCTAAGGTTGGCCAGAAATAGCCTTGCCTCAACACCTTCCGAGCCAGAGCTTTGCCTCCCAAGTGGTTTCCACATACCCCTTTATGAATCTCCCGGAGTACATAGTTTCCCTCCTAGGGTCCAACACATTTCAAGAGAGGCCAAGTGTAGGCTTTCTTATAGAGTTGTTCGGCAATTATGACAAACCTTGAGGCCCGTTTCAGGAGTTTTCGAGCTGCTTTTTCATCCTCTGGGGTCATACCCCCCTCCAGGTAGTCCACGATTGGTTTGGTCCAATTTGGGCTTAGATTAAGCTCGGCTACGGCTTGCACCTCTAACCGAATACTGGGTTCGGATACTTCTTCGACATGGACCAAGGCAGGTCGGCTTTCGCCCAAGGCCAACCTGGACAGAACATCAGCTTTGGTATTCTCCTCCCTCGGAATTTGCTGTATGGTGAACCTTTTGAGCCCTGAGGTCAAATTCTTGACTTTTTTGAGGTAGGCTAACATGTTACTGTCCTTGGCTTCGAATTCTCCCGATATCTGACTAGAAACCAGTTGAGAGTCGGTGCTTAGGTCACCTGCCTGCGCGCCAAGCTGAGCCACAATTTTTAATCCTGCAATCATTGCTTCGTACTCCGCTTCGTTATTGGATGCCGGAAAGGTGAACCTGAGGGAGTATTGGTGCTCATGCTGGGTTGGGTCGAGGATGACAACCCCGGCTCCGCTACCAGACTTCCCTAAGGCCCCATCCACATGGACCTTCCATATTTCTTCTGGGTCGTGCTCGACTCGGCCAGTGCACTCCACCACAAAGTCCGCGATGGCTTGGGTTTGATGGTTGTTCTGGGCTGGTAGGTGATGTCAAATTGACTCAGCTCAACTGTCCATTTCAGTAGTCTGACCGACACCTCTGGCTTGTGCATGATGGACTTGAGTGGGGCATAAGTCATGACCTTAATCGGGTGAGCATCAAAGTATGGCTTCAGCTTCTTTGCCGCCGTGATGAGCGCGAGGGCAAGTTTTTCCAATGGGGAATACCTCACCTCAGCCCTTTGCAAGGTTTTGCTGACATAATAGACCGACTTCTGTTCCTTTCCTTCTTCTCGGACTAGTGCTGCTGCGACTACTGTCCCCGAGCATGCTAGGTATAGTACCAGTACCTCCCCCACCTCAGGTCGAGATAGCAGGGGCAGCGAAGTTAGATACCTTTTAAGCTCTTGGAAGGCATTCTGGCATTTCGTAGTCTATTCAAAGTTCTTAGGATTCCTTAATATTTTGAACAGAGAAGCACACTTGTCAGCCGACCTGGACATGAATTTGCTCAGTACTGCGACCTTGCCTGCTAACACCTGGATGTCCTTCACGCAGGTAGGCGGCGCCAGGTCAAGTATCGCCTAGACCTTCTCCGGGTTGGCTTCTATTCCTCGGGCTGTGACCATGAAGCTTAGGAATTTGCCTGCCTTGATGCCGAATGCGCACTTTTCTGGGTTCAGCTTTATCCCGAAGTGTTCCATTACGGCGAAGGCTTCAGCCAGGTCGGCTACATGATCCTCCGCCCTCCTGTTCTTAACCAGCATGTCATCTACATATATTTCCATGTTCCGGCCAATCTGATTTTTGAAGACCTTGTTCACCATCCGAGTGTAGGTAGCTCCAACATTCTTGAGGCCGAAAGGCATGACCTCATAGTGGTAGAGTCCTTTATCGGTGGTAAAAGCAGTATTCTCTTTGTCTCCAGGAGCCATCTTGATTTAGTTGTAGTCTTTGAAGGCATCCATAAAGGAGAGTAGCTCGAACCCAGAAGTGGCATCCACCATTTGATCAATCCGAGGTAGAGGGAAGCAGTCCTTAGGGCAGGCTTTGTTGAGGTCGGTGAAATCAATACACAGTCTCCATCCACCTGAGGACTTAGTCACCAGTACCACATTGGACAACCAGGTTGGGTACTGTATTTCTTTTATGTGGCCGGCGTCCACTAACTTGTCCACCTCTTCTGCTATGATTTATTGCTTATCATAATAGAAGTGCCTGTGTTTTTGCTTTACCGGATAGTGATTTGGGTCGGCATTCAGGTGATGCTCAATTACATCCGGGTCAATACCTGTCATGTCAGAGGCAGACCAGGCAAATATGTGTTCATTCCTTAAAAGAAATTGGCTTATACCTTTCTTGAGGTTGGCAGAGAGTTCACTCCCAATCTTTGCTCTCTTGGTTTCATCAGAGAGCTCTACCTCCTGAAGGTCTTTAGCTAGGCTTCCTCTCTTAGCATCTCTCTTTTCTTCAGGCAGATCTGGTCCCCAGCCGACCTGATATTTGGGTTGGAGTGAGTTTCATAACATTCCCGAGCTGAGAGCTGGGCTCCGCGAATGGTGGCCGTGCCGGCCGGGGTCAGGAATTTTAGGGCCTGATGGTAGGTGGATGGGACGGCCCTAAAATGGTTGAGCACCACCCGACCTAGAATTCCATTGTAGGTGAAGTTACAATCCATCACAATGAAGTTGGCTTGCATTGAAACCCGCTTATCTCCATCCTCCAGCTTCAGCGGAAGGTTAATAACCTCTTCAGCTCGGTGTGCTTGCCCAGTGAAACCAGCTAAAGTCCCCCTCAATGGCCTGAGTCGGCTCCTGTCCAACCCCATTTGCTCAAAAGCGCTGAGGACTAAAACTTCTGCCGAGCTCCCCGTGTCCACCATCAGTCTCTTTACGGTGAAGTTGGCTATTTCAGCGTGATCACCAGTGGGTCATCATGGAGTAATATTACCCCCTCCAAGTCTTCTGAGGAAAATGTAAGCTCCTCCGTCCTCGGGGCTGGACCCCGCACCGGTCCATACTCCTTTCCAGCCCAAACATAACCCTTCCTGCCTGCCGAGGTCTCCCCTCCCGAAGCCAGTCCTCCTGCAATGGTTTCAATCACAGTCAAACGTCCGCCCCCAGCCTGGCGCCTAGGTGGACTCCTCTCCCTATCTCTTTGATCATGATTTCGGGTCGGCTGCCGGTCTATGTACCTTCGGAGATGGCCTCGGGCTATCAGTGGCTCGATCTCCTGTTTCAAGTCTTTGCACTTTTCGGTGGTGTGGCCGTAGTCCATGTGGTAGTGACAATACTTGGTTCTATTGCGCTTCTTGAGTCGGCCTTTCATCCTCGGAGCTGGAGGCAGGTGGTTCTGGTACTGGATCTCCATCAGGATCTGCTCCTATGTGGTATTGAGGGGAGTGAACATAGTGAACCGGGGGTTCTGCTTTGGCTGTTGGGGCTGTTTGCCTCGGTCGTTTTGGACTTTGCCCCCAGGTTGGGCTCGGGAGGTTTCTCCATTCCTGCCAGCTTCCTTCTCTTTGTCATCGTCCCTCTTTGCCTGATGGATTTCTTCCGAGTGTATGTACCCTTCTGCTCGCACCATCAGCTCGGACACAGTATCCACGGGGTCGATTGCCAATGAAGATGTAAGGGGGGCCCGACCTGAGCCCACTCTGGTAGGCCATCATCGCCATGGAGTCCTCCAAGTTGGGAATCCGAAGGGACTCTTCATTGAATCTCGCTGTGTAAGCCCTCAGACTTTCCCCTCTATGTTGTTTTACCAGCAGCAGTATAGAAGTGTAGCAGGCGGCGCGCCGGCTCCCCGCAAAGCGGGAAAGGAAAGCCTCAGCCAGCTGATGGAAACTTGCAATTGAACCTGGACGAAGCTTCTGGAACCAATCCAAGGCATTGCCAACCAAGGTGGTCGGGAATGTTTTCGTCTTCATAAGGTCGGACATGTCATGCAGGGTCATGTGGTGATCGAAGTTGAGCAAGTAGCTGGCTGGGTCTCCATCTCCATTGTAGATGGCCAGGTTGGGCATCCGGTTGCCGGTGGGCAGTGGCGTGGCTAGTACCTCGGGTGAGAGGGGGTTTACACCGAGCTGGTTGATAACCTTGGCTATGGCGGCTGCGGTTTTTGCCTGCTCGGGGTCGGCTTGAACCGCCCTTGGACCTCTCGCCCCACCAGGTCTCGTCACCGGCTCTAGGAAGCCCTCTTGGTCTTACATCGTCCTCGGCCTGGGGTCTGGGATGCGGAACTGTGGACGCAAGGGCCGCGACGTAGCTTCTTGCGGAGCCGAGGAGCCCTCGGCTAGCCGGGCTACATGTTCTTTGAGTTTCTCAAACATCCTCTGCATCATTTTTATCTCTGGTGACAGATTGGAGTTGAGTTCTCCTTCCACCGCGGGGTTGGTTTGAGTGGCTAAGTGTATACGTTGGCTCGTCCCAACGTCGGCTGGGTTTGGGTTTTGGCTAGGCACCTGCGTGGTTTCGAGGTCCCCATCTGGGTTAGGCGAATCTTATACCGGTGCACTATGGCTTCTCATTTGTACCATAATGGTTTCTCAGTGAGTGGTGAAGGAAAGTGAGGGAAAAAACAGTTTCCCACAGACGGCGCCAAACTGTCGAGGTCGGATTCTCGCAGTTGAACTGTTCGGCTACGCTTGCCGAGCTGAACGTTTCAGGTTGGCCTCCGAGTTGAACTTTTCAAGTCGGCTACGTCACCTACACAGAGAAAAGAAGGAAAATACGGGGTGATGACCCGGATTTTCCCCTCGAGCGCGCGAATAGTTAGTATGTTCGAGCTGGCAAGGTAGCTGAGAGCATTTAGTGACGAGTTACCTTCCAAGTGAAGAGGGTGGAGCTCTATTTATACTAGATTCGGGTCGACAGCATTTAATGCAGTGCAGCTTTATGTCCTATCAGTACTTTATGTCCCATCGGAATAGCTGGTACTAAGGTCGGGGTTTTCCGGGGTCGGGTCAGCATCTAAGTTGGACATTTAGCTGAATGCGCTGGGCTCAGCTTAGATTACCCGTCTCAGCTCGGCAAGGGTAAATCACCCCAGCTCGGTTGCCCCTTGTTAGAGATTGAGAACCATAAATCTCTGTAGATTTTAGGGCTTTTAAGTTCGATTTGGCTAAGATTCTGTTGCTTTACATCTTTCTCTTCACTCACTTTTCTTTTTGTTAATTTGTAAATTTGTTAATATTTCGCGTATGCATGTGTTGGAATATTTAGTATCCTCTTAATGGCACAACTTAAGTTTATGGTTGTCCGAAAGTTGAGAGGCCGAAAAGTGGGTGCTGGATTAGTGTTTTTTTTTTTGTACAACAGAGTCAAAGCCACCGCGCATGGTTGGAAATTGAAACTTTTGATTATAACAGGTTGCTACCGATTATTCGTCAACTCTTGGGTGTAGATTAAGTCTAGAGTTGTAGAGTTATATATATAAAAAGGTCGAGATTTGTGTATACAAGTGAAAAGACACACAGCATTCATCATTCTCACCACACATATATACAATTACCGTAGCTAGCTGATAATCGGGAATATAAAATCTCTTGATTGTGTGAACAAAATAATGTATTGATTATATACAACAGATTCTTTGTCTAAGGTTGATTCCGTGCGTTGTTGTCGAGCTATTGCTTGCCATGATATTCTTTAATTGCGGCGGACCCTTATCAATATATGTTCTGAATTTTGACTTGTTGGAGGTTTGAGATAGATAGTGTGAAGCTTATTACTTGGTGTGTGGTTAGTGTGATTAATGTTTTTTTAGCCAAATCCAGGGCCTCATCATCTTCCTGTAACCCTGTATCGATATTCAAGCCTCTAAATTTTTGTCTATCTATATATCTAACGGATATGAAGTCGTCAGCGAGGATTGGTCGTCCATCTGATGCAATACAAGGCTATACGGCATTTCAAAGTCTGATAATTTAATTGTTCTAACGATAGATATAACAGAAACTGTGATCATGAGCTATATATATATATATATATATATATATGTGCATATTGCAGGGTCCACTTCAAAGTCTAATTAAGCATTCCCAGATCCATAAAGAGAATCATATTACGTGCAAGGGTGTTGACGTAAAGAGTGATACCGTTACACAAAATGATGTAGAGTTATACGGCATTTCATTGTCACCATGTCGTAAGGGGATTTATTTTATTAATAGGTATACTCCAGTAGACTTGGAGGAAGTGCATCCTAAAACTAGTTATTTAAGTAGAGGTCCGGATGGGAAATTGCATGGTGATGAAGATGTGACGAAGGATAATCAATCAACAACGTTGGAGAAGCCAGCGCTACATCTCATGATGTTGCAAGCCAATATTCCAAAAGTAGTAAATCAAATAGAGTTTCGGATTTGATTTTGGGTATCCGCCGCCATATACATGCAGGTGGAGGATTGGGTGCCGGAAAAATGTCTGAATTTGATCATGCCACCATGCTCAAGTCTTGTTTGAAGCGGCCGCCTTCACATGATGCTTATAAGAAAGAAACTCACATGATATTGTTTGAGTCTTTTCATTTAACTCATCTTAAGTCTTTTCAATTATATCTTATATATTTATATTTTCGTACATTCTAACAAATATCTCTTATTGTTATGAAGAATAAAAAATAACTAGCCACTATTTTTATTGAATCTCTAGGCTCCGTTTGTTTCTTCTCTAGCTAGGTATACAGAACTGGTAATAGATAGAGCAATATGTGGGTTACCATTGTCATTAATATATAATACGAATCAACGAATCATTCTTTTTTTTTGGTATTTAATTCTACAAATTGAGTTAATAGAGCTAGAGAGAGGCGAGAGATAAACGCAAATTAGTGATTAGTAGAAACCAAATACATATGCTATTAATTTAGATCTTAACTACCAAGATTAGAAAGGAACAAATCTGATGACCTAAAATGCATGTCATTTTAAAAATGAGAGGACCCAAATCCTTATTTTGATTTGTTGTATGTCACATGAGTATAAAAAGGGTTTACGAATCATCTAAACATTACTTATTATCTCCTTGATGACTTTCTTACCTTATTTAATAGATAGTTGTAGTAATAAGACTTCTTTAAGAAAAATAGACCGGACTAGACTCTTCTTTGTTTGAGCTGCTCCCACGCACGACCGGACGTAGAGCCATTAAAAATGACAGATCGGGTCGGGGGCAAGTTCTAGATCCAAAAAGTCGAGTCTCGATCTGTGACGCTCCGGACCCGGAGACAGTAGTAATTTTACTAATTTGTACTTGCATTACATTTAGAGTAAGTGAAATTAATGTCAATAGAAGTAGACTACATAGTCAATAATATATTGGGCTTTTTAGTGGGCTTAAGTGGGTTATAAGAAGATTAAAATGAATTTGGGCCTAAGATATCGTGCTAGGTTATAATTAGAAAGCCCATTAGTCCAACTAACCAATATAAGATTAAAACAACAAAAGAATTCTCTAAAAAGATGAAGATAAAATCGAATAGGAGAGAGGAGGAAGAGAGAGAAACGACCAAGAGAAGAAGAAGAAGAAAGAAGGGAGGAAGAAGAAGAGATGAAGGAGAAAGAAGAAGGAAAAAAGGATCTTGAGCTCAATTCTACCCTCTTTGATGCAATTCTTCAAAGCTAAGGTGAAGGGTTCATCTTTATGTGCATGTTTAATATTAATCTTGCTTGTAGTATGTTATATATGTGTAGCTAGTTGATGTTTTGAGCTATAAGAGCATGCAAAGTTAGCTATTATATGCAAAGAGTGAAGTGTTAGTCTTCTAATGTTTATGTCGTAAGCTTTGTGTGAAGTTGTAGTATGTTGATTGAAGTTGAAGTAGATGTAGTTTACATGTTTGATCAAAGGCTTGAGAGCATGTTCTAGGCTTAACAAGGGAAGTACATGAAATTATATATAAGGAAATGCAAGTAACAAGAGCTAAATGAAGTGTTCATGCACAGCAAAAGCAAAGTTCTGGACAACTTTGCAGAGCTTATTTGAGGTAGTAAACATTATTAGAATTGGTTGAAATTTTAGTATGTTTTTCCCAAGACCTTGAGGAACAAACTTTGTTTTAGGTGCAAGCTCTAATTCTATCGTTAGGATATATTTTTAGAGCCATTTCAGTAAGGTTTTGATTCTCGCGTAGGAGCAGGGCAGTTTGTGCAGTAAAGTTATAGAGATCATAACTTGATGAATATAACTCCGAATTGGGATCCATTTGATGCTAAACCCATCTACATTTAAAGAACTACATATTTGCGCATTTTCAGAGTTTTTAGAGAACATTAAGGTTGATAACCGAATTAGTAAATTCATGCATGTGCAGTCTAGAATTTCTACTTATATTACTAAGTGTTCAATGTTATATTAGTGGTTAATTCTAGATGAATAATGATTGATCATAGGTAGTTTGAATGCTTGGTTGTAATAAGTAATTGTTGGGAGAGAATGTTCAAGTGAAATGAGTGTTAAATGAATATTGGTTACTTGATGAAATTAAGGTCGAGATGGTGTAAGTGTAAAATGAGAGTATGTTATAACCAAGGATATACAAGATTGCATGCATGTTCACTTGCCTTTAAAGTTATTCACGAGTTTACATGTTGAGTGGCCTACTTTGTCACATACAAAATGTGTTTTAAAGCGTTCATTGATTGGTAATGTGAAAACGTGCTACTTAAGTGTTATTGATTGCTTAAATGCTTATATGCTCGAAGGACAACCTACTTTGTTGTCCCCTTATTTATGTGCTAATCCTATCGATTAATTTCTTCAGTGATTTTTTATGTGTTTATCGATTGTTATCAATGGTTTGACAACTATATCGTTCGCCACGGATGTGTTGGGCCTCTACTGGGTGGCAGCGGGCTTGCCAGTGGTTGGTTGCTAAACTTCCGCGACCTATTCCCTCACTCGCTTGGTCAATGAAGGTCTTGGGGTGTTGGGTCGTAAGATTATCGGGGTACATCCGGAGTACACCCAACGGAGTTATAAAGGATTTTTCAGCATTACTATCGCATCGCAATGGAGCAAAGAAAGTGGGAGTGATAAGGTTGGAAAAAAACCGTATCCATTTCATATATGGTTGTTTAGTGTTCTAAAGCTTTAATGAATGCCTTGTATCATTGTTATACTTTCGTGCCTACTTATCGTGTACTTGTTAATTGATTCTTATTGTTTGGCATATGTGCATTCACGAAAAGATTTTTGAAAACTCCCCGTATTTATCCCCCTTCACTGAGCACGTAGTTGTTCACCCCGTTTTCTTCTATCATTTCAGGTAAGTAAGATGGAATTTGAAGTGTTATGACAGTTGTTGGGCCTACCCTACAAAAAGTGCTACCTTTAGCTTGTGATAGTCCGTAGTTGTCTTGTAATGTCAAGAGATTGTTAGATGTTAACAGTTTTTGTGGAGATGTAATGTATGTATATTTAGTTTTATTTGAACTTGGAATATTGGTAAGTTTGAATTGTAAAGAATGAGATAAAGCGATGTTGAAAGCTTGTTGTCGTGAGATTGTCTGATTGTACAGGTTTTGGATTGACTTGATTCTGCGAGGGATCGGGTCAGGACATGATTAGCCTAGTGATGTTAGGTAGATGGATCTAGAAAAGTAGGAAAAAATCACCCTTCAAAACTTACATACTATTCTCATCGAATATGAATTTTTGTTTTGTTACAAGATATTATTTTTGAACTTTCTCATACATAAGCATAACTTTATTACCAGAGCATTCAATAATTAGCCCCGAGATGACCTAATAATGCTCTTTAGTTGGAATTTGTCCATGAAAAATGATCAATTAAAAGTGACGAGTTTGTTATTTATTATATTTTATTTCGTTCTTTAGGTTAAAGCGGGGGTTAAAAAGACACGATTCTAGGAAATGTTTCGCCCCACTTGTCATATTCCAACCACATTCGCAATCCATCAGGAGGATGGTCTAGTACTTGAACCCTCAACATTTATTGTAGTCCAAAGCTCGTAAGGAAATTTGCACATTTGTTAGCATCACGAAAGACATGCTCCAAACGGTAGTTGGCATTCTCTCTCAACATTAATTTAAAAACGTACACAGTATCAACCCTTCTCTCTCACATAAACCCCTATCTTTGATCACAAGCAACAAAACCCCTTCTGCCTCACATAAACTCCTTTACAAACTCTTTCACAAACTCCTTCCAAATGGCTGATCACCAAAAGCAGACCAACTACCAATTAGCCTCACCCCCGACAAAAGAAGTATTTGGTTCTAAAACCTCGAACCTATAAGGCCTGATACACAACTACAAGAACATCGTCGTCCCCGCTACCAAAGTGTAATTGGATCTGTGCGGGCTCCAGGGCAAAATTCTAATAGGTAAGCTTTGTTAGTTTGCATAAGCTCTGTTAGTTTGTATAAGCTCATGACTAATACTTTTAAAAAATAGTTTTTTTGTTTTTTTTATATAAATTAATTTTTTTTTTCTAATGGCAGCTGTGTCATTCATGACATCGTTGGATCATGAAACTTAGGAGGAGTATGAGAAAATAAGAGGTTCCTTGATGGTAGAGTACTGGTACCAACAGAGACGTACCACAGAGATATTGACCAACTTCCATCGCACTGTAAGCAGTATGAGTTTCATTTCAAAAGCAGGGTTCAGCGTCATCCCTTGGTCCTGAGCTCCATCGAAACCTCGTGCAAACGGGTATTATCGTCTGCTTGCATTTTCATGGCAGCCTACTTAGGTGTCTTTATTGCTAACTGTATAGCCAAAAGAAAATTCATTGTTGTTAAGAAATCTCTGAAGGATCTAAAAGACTCATTCAGTGAGTTTGTAGAAGATGCAAGAGATATCAAACATCAAGTCTTGCGCGACAGGCCCAGTTATTCAACCAGACCTAATACTAGTACACCTTTAACCCTATTCGATGAACTTCTAGAAATACCGGATATCGATGGTGTTATACAACACCATCTTAAAGGTGTTAAGCAGGTGTACCTTGTCAACTGTTTGCAGGCTGCATTTCTCCCCATATTTGCCGATGTTATATGTGGTGGGTTCTAACATGTCTTTTATCTTTTAATTTTCTTTTCTCTTTCTTCTTTTTTGTTTTTTTTTTGTTTTTGTTTTATGCTGTATGCATTGCTTATTCTTTGTTATATTCTCTTAATAGTTATCCTACGTGCATTTCCATGCAAACATAAAAGAGAAAAATATTACGTGGAGGACACTAGTTTGTTTTTCTGCAATGGTATGATTTTGAATTAATTTTCCTTTTATTTTTGTTTAAGTTTTTATTTTTATTATAATCATTATTACTATTTTTTTTCTTGGAGATAGAAATAGTGCAAAGCTAAAGAGTAGGCCTGGACGTTGTTGTTGTTGATGTTGGTGGTTCTGTTGATTATCGCTGTGAGAGTTGATGTCAGTCTCATGCTCAATATATTTTGTTATTCACTTGGGACTGTTATCTTTTCTTTCTTTCTTTTTTCCTTTTTTTTTGGATCCAGATGTAGCCTAGCCTTATATATCTCCTTACCATGGAGGCTTGTTGGTTCTGTTGACACTAGATTTATTTGATTCTGTAACCTTTTTAATTTTTAGTTTTGTTTGACCAGAACCATTTTACTTGATTGTTCTTTCATTAAGTTGATAGAATTATATGTTTTTTTATTTTTTTTATATAAGCCAAAAAAAAGAAGTTGATGAAACACAATTTTTCCATAAATGAATAACCATGGGTTTTCGATCGACCAGAAAAAAATAAATAAAAAATAAAAATAAAAGATAATAAAACAAAATAATCATGTGTTAGGATGTTAGTATCTTATAATCTCTGCCTATGACATAACAGTAAAACGAAGAGAGGCAAAGGTAGTAGGAAAACATAACGTGGATCCCACATTCAAGGTAACATTAGAAGCCTCAGCAGAGGCTTCAACCTATTCCATCTCGCTTGAGAATATGATTCTATCTCATTTGAGAATAATCAAGGGTGGCTATTCAATAAATCTGGACTAATATCAGTCCTTTCATATGGAGTGAATCTTGCACACATATAAACCCTACTTCCAGGTTGATGTCAATCCACATTGATAGAAGAGTTTTTCAATATTCGGAACTTAATTCAAATTAAAATAAGGATCAAAATAAGCAAGTTGAAATGAACATAACTACTTTGCATATGCCCTTGATAATGAAACTTGAAACATTCGTAAATAGATGCGGGTGTTACACCTCTCTATGTGAGATTTCTCTTACATCATCAAATCCTTCACATTAAAAGGCCTCGTATTGGACTCAGCTACACTAGTATATGACTGGCATAAGTAAATATATGCCTGAAACAGAAAGTTGACCAAACAAAGAATAACTGGCATAGTACAACTAAAATATGCAAATGGTGTTGAAAGTATTTCCGATCCACTTCTGTCACATATTAACGTCGGAGTATCAAAGGTTTTTACAATTGTGAAATAATAAACAGTATTCGTTGCTAAACAAACAAGGGATACATTAGCGACGAAAAATTTTGTGTAAAACAATCCGTCGCTGATCTATTGCTACTTAGCGAATGTGAGTTCTCAATTGCATTATTGTCCCTATTTAGCGAAGGTTTATTGACAGAGAGTTATTAATTACACTATATGTCGCTACTATGTCGTGATTCAGCAACATAATCGTGATGGATTGTGTACTCCGTCAACTAATCATTGCAGTGGAGTAGCTTTTATTGGTGCCAAAAATGACTGTGAGTTGACCATCGCTGCCTGTCATCTATTCGTTGCATGGGGCGACATATTTTCGTTTGTCGCTAAACTTCAATTGTCAGTGCCACTTTGAGGGCCCACTAAATTATCAATTAACGAACAATTGTGATTAAATATTACAAGTTCAAACCGTAATTTTTCCCTTTATTGTATAAAAGAAAAGAAAAAAAATACTATGAACGCTTTGTAAACTGTAGACACCTGCTTGTATTCAAAGCTCAAAGCATATGGCTTTAGAGAGGAATTTAATTTTTTTTAAAAATTAATAAAGACTACATTGACTAAATTTACACAATAAAGACTTATGTAAAATTTTAGTAAAAGAATAAAGATTATTTGTGAAAATCTGTAGACACCTGTACTTGTAATCAAAGCTCCTAAGCAAATGGCCATCTTCTGAGTGCTCTACAGCCGCTTACGCATTGGTTGGTATAGGAGTTACATGCCAAATATCTGCATAGCTGTTGCTACTTCTGTTTTCTGCTGTAATAAGCTTTGCATTAATCGGATGTCGTACGTTGCTTTTTCCTGGTATAATAAATTAACAATATTAGTCATTTGGTTTTTTTTTCTTTTTTTGGTCAACAACAATATTAGCCCGTAATAAAAAAAAGTGCAAGAATTCTTCTATGTTATGAGTTAATAAAAGAGCCATGATACTATTCATCTTTTATCGATGACGCAACATAAACTTTATCGTTAAGCTTTTTGGGCTCACTTTCTTTTGTTACAGATTATAATCTATTTTTTCTTTTGGGAAAATGTCACATTTAGTCCCTACGTTAAAAATATCATGTGTTGATTCGCTGTGCTTTGTGTGTCTGATTCCCAACAAATATAAATGTTATCAATTGTCAATTCTAGTTAAAAAGATAGTTATGTGTATGAAATTTTGGCTATATATAGTCTCTAGAAAGGTGTGTAAATATCAACTAATCTAACATGATCAAACCAAACTAATTCTTAAAAAGACAGTTCTGTGTACGAAATTTTAGCTCATTAGATGGGGTTGACTATATAAATTCGATTATGTCATGCATTCAGCATTCTTGTAAAGAATCGTCTCCTCTATTAGTTTATGCACGCGAGATATTATTTGAGTCTTTTCATTCAATTTATCTTAAATCTTTCCAATTCTATCTTATATATTTATATCTTCGTACATTCTAACAAATGTCTCTTATTGTTATGAAGAATAAAAAATAACTAGTCATTCACTTGTTTCAATTTATTATCTATTTTTTCTTTTGAGAAGTTGTCACATTTAGTCCCTGCGTTAAAAATATCGTGTGTTGATTCGCTGTGCTTTGTACTTTTGTGTGTATTTGTGTGTCTGATTCCCAACAAATATAAATGTTAACATTGGTCAATTCTAGTTAAAAAGATAGTTATGTGTACAAAATTTTGGCTATATACTCTAGAAAAGTGTGAAAATGTCAACTCATCTTAACTCTTTCCAATTCTATCGTATATGTTTATATTTTCGTACATTCTAACAAATATATCTTATTGTTATGAAGAATAAAAAATAACTAGCCACTGCTATTATTGAATCTCTAGGCTCCGTTTGTTTCTTCTCTAGCAAGGCATACAAAACTAGTAATAAATAGGGCAATATGTGGGTTGCCATTGTCATTAATATATAATATGAATCATTCTTTTTTTTGGTATTTAATTCTACAAATTGAGTTAATGGAGCTAGAGAGAGGCGAGAGATAAACGCAAATTACTGATTAGTAAAAACCAAATACATATGCTATTAATTTAGATCTTAACTACCAAGATTAGAAATGAACAAATCTGATGGCCTACGATGCATGTCATTTTAAAAATAAGAGGACCCAAATCTTTATTTTGATTTTCTGTACATCACATGAGTATAAAAGGGGTTTACGAATCATCTAAACATCACTTATTATCTCCTTGATGACTTTCTTACCTTATTTAATAGATAGTTGTAGTAATAAGGCTTCTTCAAGAAAAATAGACCGGACCAGACTCTTATTTGTTTGAGCTGCTCCCATGCATGACCAGATGTAGAGCCACAAAAAACTCGAAGATCGGGCCGAGGGCAGGTTCTAGATCCAAAAAGTCGAGTCTCGATCAGCCTTGTGATGTTAGGTAGATGGATCCAGAAAAATAGGAAACAATCACCCTTCAATGTACTATTCTCATCGAATATGAATTTTTGTTTAGTTACAAGATATTATTTTTTAACTTTCTCATACATAAGCATAACTTTATTACCAGAGCATTCAATAATTAGCCCCGAGATGACCCAATAATGCTATTTATTTGGAATTTGTCCATGAAAAATGATCAATTAAAAGTGACACATTTGTTTTTTATTTTTTTTAGGCTAAAGCTGGGGTTAAAAAGACACGAGTCTAGGAGATATTTCGTCATGCTTGTCATATTCCAACCACATTCGCAATCTATCAGGATGATGGTCTAGCACTTGAACCCCCAACATTTGTTATAGTGTAAAGCTCGCAAGCCAATCTACACATTTTTAGTCTCACGAAAGACATGCTCCAAACGGTAGTTGGCATTCTCTCTCAACATTAATTTAAAAATGTACATAGTATCACCATTCTCCCTCACATAAACCCCTCTCTCTCACAAGCCATAAAACCCCTTCTACCTCACATAAACTTCTTCATAAACTCTTTCACAAACTCTATCCAAATGGCTGATCACCAAGAAGCAGACTGACTACCAATTAGCCTCACCCCCGACAGAAGAAGTATTCGGTTCCAAAACCTCGAGCCTATGAGGCCTGACGCACAACTACAAAAACATCGTCATCCCCGCCACCAAAGTGTAATTGGATCTGTGCGGGCTCCATGGCAAATTCTAGGAGGTAAGCTCTGTCAGTTTACATAAGCTCATGACTAATACTTTTAACACAAAGTTTTTTTTGTTTTTTTGTTTTTGCTATAAATTAATTTTTTTTCTAATGTCAGCTGAGTCATTCATGACCTCGTTGAACCATGAAACTTTGGAGGATTATAAGGAAAAAAAAGGTTCCTTAATGGTAGAGTTCTGGTACCAACAGAGGCGTACCACAGAGATATTGACCAACTTTCATCGCATTGTAGGCAATATGAGTTCCTTTTCAAAAGTGGGGTTCAACATCATCATTTTGGTCCTGAGCTCCACCGAAACCTACTACTTTTCTCTACTATGGCTAAAACCACCATAAGAGAAATGAGAGATTTTTCTTGCTATATTGTGTGTGTTAGGTGTCAAGGGAGTAGAAAGAAGAATTTGAAGTCTTCTATTTATAGATGAAAGACATCATCTAGATTGTGCTAAGTGGCAATCATCAAAGCTTATCAAAATAAGATGATAACAAGTGTCTAATTCTTCTTTGCATGAGGCGTCCAAGTGCCCTTGTAGAAGGAAGACTTATTTTCTTCTTTTGCATGTGTGACAAGTGGCAAGAAAAAGAAACATTTTATCTATATATAATGTATTCCATTTGCCAAGTGTCAAGCTTCAAATCTTGTCAAAACAAGATGAAGCCAAGTGTCAAGCTTCAAATCTTGTCAAAACAAGATGAAGCCAAGTGTCCTTCTCCTTGCATGCAATAGGCGGTCAAGTGGCAATGAAAGAACAAGACTTTTCTTCGTCTTTCTGCATGAATGACCAGTGGCAAGAGAGAGAATAATCTTATCTTTATAATATCTTCTTTTTGCCAAGTGTCAATTCTCTTGGAATTCCAAGATTGTGCCATGTGTCAAGCATGCACAACTTTTAATTAATTATTACTTATCCCCATAAGAATAATTAATTGTAAATATGAACTACCAAGCTCGTTAATTGCCTTATTCTTGATGCTCTTTTTGTATGTGACTTTCTAGATTCATAACCGTATAGCGATGAGAGACTATTAAATGCTTTTAATCTATTCCAGGAATGTCTCTGTCATTCGATAAAATACCTTCATGTTCAAGAGTTACATCTAGCAACATACGCGCATCATGACAGTTTATACGGTAATGAAGTCCAACTCTTATGAATCTATTTATAGTCATAAATTAGCGTGCAGTCTGATCCTTCCATTAAATATGTCCCGATCGTTGTGGGGACCATGATACAATTAAGTCCACTAAACAATTCTATGCATAGATCTATTCGGTGGAATGAGAGATGACACCTATGAAAAAACCATTTTCCATCATTCCATTTATTATGCCCCGGCCGAGGACTTCCTCATTCAAACAACCGAAATAAGATCGCATAAGACATCGCCTCACGTCAGAGGTTAATGGATCTTATTTTGACAATTACCTGTCGGTCTCTATATCACAAGACTAAACTGCGAAAGGTCGTTGCTCACCTTGAAAAATACAAATTTTGTCCAAACGGAAGATTTAGCCCCTGATATATCCGGCAACCGTAATTTCTCGAGTCAAATGATTAATTTGCACAATTCATAACAAATAATAAACTATTAATCCAAAGTCTTGTAGTTTATTATTTTGGTCGTCACATTCAATGATTCGTTCCACTAACGATCACTCATATGTAAATTAATCGCATCCCTATGCTTTATGGCACAAGGCTCGTCATCATTTATCATTAACATCCTTATGCTAATCAAAGACAACTACATATAATAGCCCATACTTGATTATTCTAGTCTTGGTCGAATAATCTGAGGGCTATGAATCAGTTTGAATGTTTATCATATTGAACAAATATGCCAATATATTCTAAACCCTTTGAGAATATATTTATTCTCCGAAAAACATTAAGAACACATTCATATAATAGGAATGACGGAGAATATTACGCAGTGACAATGCTAAAGAATATTTTTCTTCCCAATTTCGCTCATATATGGCCACTAATGGTCTTATCCATCAGTCCTCTTGCCCACATACTCTACAACAGAATAGTGTCGCTGAGAGAAAGAATAGTCATCTCATTGAAACTACTCGGACCCTCCTTCTTCACATGAATGTCCCATTACGTTTCTGGGATGATGCTGTCCTTACGGCGTGTTATCTCATCAATCGCATGCCTTCCTCCATCTTAAATGACCAAATTCTTTTTTTTTTTTCCCGTGCTTCTCTTTATGTGTTACCCCCTAAGGTTTTTGGTTGTACTTGTTTCGTCGACCATCTTTATCTTGGGATTGATAAATTGGGACCCCGATCTATTAAGTGCATCTTTCTCGGGTACTCTTGTAATCAAAAGGGGTATCGTTGTTACTCTCCTCAATTAAACAAATTCTATATTTGCGCTGATGTCACCTTCTTTGAGTCTACCTCATACTATGACTCCTCTCCATCCGAGCCAATTGTCGAGATATTATCTTTCCCTATGCCCACATTTCATCTTCATTCTCATTCCCATAACCTTCCCGATCTTACCTCCTTGCTCACTAATCCTCCATCTACCTCCCGGTTAGATCGATCTGATCATCGAGTTTATACTAGGCGTCCACGTCCTCCACAAGCTATCTCCGTCCCCATACCACCTGACTCGTAGTCTCCGGCTCTTGTACCTGCCACTTCATCCTCTGATATGGATCTTCCTATTGTGCTTAGAAAAGGTGCTCGTAGTTGTACTACTAAACATCCTATCTTTGCCTTTGTTTCTTATGACTCTTTATCCCCTTCATATGCATCCTTTATTGCTTCATTTTTTTCTGTTTCTGTTCCTAACACCCTTTCAGAGGCACTTGCACATCCTGGTTGGCATGATGTTATGTGGGAAGAGATGTTTGCATTGGATGCTAATGGTACTTAGGATTTGGTTGACCTTCCTCCAAGGAAGTTTGTTGTTGGTTGTCTCTCTCCTGATGGTGCCGTTGGTCGGTTGAAAACTCGTCTTGTTGCTCGGGGCTACACTCAGGTATATGGAATTGATTATGGTGATACTTTTTATCCTATTGCCAAAATGTCCTATGTCCGTATTTTTATCTCTTTAGCCACCATGTTTCGTTGGGGCCTTCATCAATTGGACATCAAGAATGTTTTTCTTACTGGAGATCTTGAGGAAGAAGTGTATATGGAGTAACTGCCTAGGTTTGTTGCTCAGGGGGAGTCAAGTAAAGTATGTCGTCTTAAGAAAGCTTTGTATGGTCTAAAACAGTCCCCGAGGGCATGGTTTGAATGCTTTAGCCTGGCTGTGTTAGAGTTTGGTATGAGTCGTTGTGGAGTAGATCATTCAGTCTTCTATCGACACTCTACTTCAGGGAAACACCTTTTGCTTATAGTGTATGTGGATGATATCATTATCACTGGTGATGATATAGTATGTATAAATGACTGAAAGGTGTTCCTTCATAAACAGTTTCAAACTAAAGACTTGGGACAATTACGATACTTTCTTGGGATTGAAGTTGCACAGTCAAACCAAGGAGTATTCATTTCTCAGCGCAAGTATGCATTAGATACACTAAGTGATACAGGGATGCTTGGTACACGACCATGTGAGTTTCCTATGGATCCGAATGTAAAACTGATGCCAAATGAGGAGGAGTCGATGACAGACGCGGGAAGGTACAGAAGATTGGTTGGAAAACTCAACTATCTCACTGTGACCCGTCTAGATATCTCATTTGCAGTTAGTGTCGTTAGTCAATTTATGAATTCTTCGAGAGAAAGTTATTAGGAATCAATTGTTCATATTATTCGGTACATCAAAGGTGCTCCAGGAAAAGGATAACTATATAGTGATCATGGAAATACTGAGATTACAGGGTATTCAGATGTTGATTGGGCAGGTAGTCCATCAGACAGACGTTCCACATCAGGGTATTGTGTTCTTTTTGGAAGAAATCTAGTTTCATGGAAGAGTAAGAAACAAGATGTTGTCGCTCGATCAAGTGCTGAATCAGAATACCGATCCATGAGTTTGGCCACATGTGAACTAATATGGATCAAGTATTTACTTACAGAGATTAGAATCAATTGTCATCTTCCTATGAAGCTAGTTTATGATAATCAAGCAGCAATCCATATTGCATCAAATTCGGTGTTTCGTGAGCGGACTAAGCACATTGAAGTTGACTGTCACTTTGTAAGAGATAAGATCTTAGCAAAAGAGATAATTACATCTTATGTTAGCTCTAATGATCAATTAGCTGATCTATTTACTAAATCCTTGAGAGGTCCTCGAGTCAACTATATTTGTAACAAGTTGGGTACATGTAATATCTATGCTCCAACTTGAGGGGGAGTATTGTGTGTGTTGCTCTCTTTCTCACATTGGAAGAGAGGTAGTGTCCTTGTATTTTGAGATCCTTATAAAAGAAGGGGTCTAATGCCTTGTACTATTAACTTATTCTAATACACCTATTATGCTCTCTCTCATCTCTTTTAGTTAACAATCATTATTGAATAATTGTGCTTTTAAACCTCGATTCAACTATCTTTTATAACAGCATATTTTTATCATATCTTTTGCAGGCTATTGACTTTGGAGTTTAGGGACATTAGCCAAAACGTCCGCCTCTCTCTAGCGAGAACATGGGGAGCACATCACTATCTCACAATCGTCTCAAAATGGCGGACGTTTTGGAAAAATTTCCTGGAGTCTAGGGGCAATAGTATTCTCTTTTTGTTTGAAAGTACCGATTTTATAGGTCAGGTCTCAATAGGAAGCCAATTCCAGATCTTTCAGATCTTTAGATCTCTCAGGTCTTTAGATCTCTCAGATCTTTAGATCTTTAGAATTCGTTGTACAACT
Source organism: Ehretia macrophylla (assembly GCA_037974665.1). Lineage (NCBI taxonomy): Eukaryota > Viridiplantae > Streptophyta > Magnoliopsida > Boraginales > Ehretiaceae > Ehretia > Ehretia macrophylla. The sequence continues at coordinate 36,262,968 of CM075776.1, forward strand.
CCATTATTGTCTTACGACTATACAAGGAAAACTCTTTGGTCTGGTTGTGGGGCCTAACCCATGTTAGTGTTGCATAGTCAGTCGGGCCAAACTGAATAGTGACTCCTATATAAGTTCTTCAGTTTTAAGGAGGCCATATTCCAAGCCTTTTTGCAGCCATTTTTAGACGCTTGATGTGTAAGAATTAGAGCCAGGATCACCAGTCTTTTTCTTTCTAGATTAGGCTTCAATGGATAAATTAGAAATCGTGACTGCAGCCTGTTAAGCTCATGTTACTCGTGTAGATTATAGCAAACCTTGATGGTTTAAGGCAGTCAGTGGTGATGTGAGTCTAGATAACCATTTGAGATAGTTCGGACATGTTAGGAAGATGAGGGAAGACATTTGTTAAAAGATGCAAAATTATGGATGTAGTGAGCTCCATGGCCATTGGAGGCACTGGTAAATTCAAGGTGGGCCTTTAACTAAAATCTAGTATGTCTAATGAGTTTTTTTATTTGACAAAAAAAAAATGTTTTTTTCTAAGTCGAACACATTCGCAACTAACGTGGCACCGCTACTAGATGTAGTGCATTGTAAGAGAAGTAGAGAAATATCTAAGATAAGTTAGATAGAGAATCTCAGATGAGATTTGACAAGTATGGAGTTATGTAACTAATAGAGGAGAGGCTCTCGACATGAATGTGCGATGTTGTCAAATTTACAAAATTGACCCCCACCTAATGAAATCCGGCTCAATCTAATTTGATTTGGTTTAGTGGTGAATGGTGATGTGAGAGTGGTGAACTGTTATGATAAGATAGTAAACTTCAATGTACGGAGAAACTTTGTGGGTGAATAAGTTTAGATTGCTCTTATGACCTCAAAAGTTCCTCTTTGCAAATGGGTGATACTATGCCAGCTTAATCAATAATGATTTCCAGTTATAAGGATATGGTTGGATAACGTACTTGTTGAATCTAGGTTCGACTTTTACTGAATTAGAAAGGAATTGATTTAGCATTTGAATCAGTTAGAAAATTAATTTTTTTAGGTTCAGTAACAGTAAGCTTTGTATCTTATTAGTTTGTATCATGTTTTTTCTAGATGAGATCATGTGTTCTAAGATTTGATATTCACGATGTGAGACATGAAGGGCTTCTCACAGGGAGTTTCCTGTGAATTAAAAAAAATGAAGGAATTGATTCCTGCTCATGTTAAGAGTTATATGGATGAATGGAATTTGAAGAAGATGACGTATGCAAGTTTCTAGAAGCTAAATGTGGCTGAAAGGAGAATCCTTAAGGCATATATGCCTCTAGAAGTGATAGAGCATGTGATACTTTATGGAGTAAATTTGCATAATCTATGTCTCTCTAGGTCTAGATTGAAAAAATGTCTTACAGGATGTGAGCTTTATATGTGCACAAAATTTATACACGAAACATAATGTGAACATTTTAAAGACGTTCTTTAATTAATATATCTGATTTTAATGAAGAGGAATATAGTGAAAAATTCGTTAATATATTGTACTTGGACAAAGGAGTTGGAAATAGAATTTAGTACTTTCTATCTTTTCTCACCTTCTTCAAGTTCTACATGATTGTTGATCAAAGAAAAAGAAAAGTACTGTGTGATTGGCTGATTGTGTCGTTTTGCGCTAAAAAATAGTAAGGTTAACTGATTGAAAATATTGCTTACCTTGAATTACCTCTAGCTGTGGCGAGTAGAGGGTCGATCCACGGAGATTGGGTTATCAAGTTAAGTCCTTAATTTAGAATTGTTTGACTATCTCCCGTCACGGATAAATTTGATTAAGTCCAAAAATCCAAAAGTCCAAAAGTCTAAAAGTACGGAAGTACGGAAAATTAAGTCTAAGAGATGTCCACAAAATGTCCAAAGATACGGTAGTAAAAAGGTCCAAAAGTGAATTAATCAAAAGTACTAAATTAAAGAACCACAACACTCAACACAAAAAATCCAAAGGGTTAATGATTCAAGATGGTTATAGCTCGGTATACGCAAGTACAAAGTTATTGATTCAGATTAAAAGTTAATTCCTTCAGAAATAGGGCTACAAGCTCCCATTACTGAAATGAGCCTTTAATTACGTAAGTGATAAGATTAATTAATTAACAAGACTGGATGTGTTGGTACAACCTAACGATTTCTAATCTCTCAATTAATCTTTTACTTATGTAACCTAGAGGTGTTGGTACAACCAGACTAGAATCCATCCGAGGTAGTCTCGTATTGCCACTGGTTTACAAAACCGGGCGTATATGTACTTTCAATTAAATATAACATAACTACAAGTATACGTATAATTAATCAAAGAATACTTAGAAATAGAAATACGAGACTTTAATAAATCTGAATCACAACATATGTACAAGAGTAACTTCACACGTACCACCCCGAATCTCGGGTCTAGTGTACCATAATAAACTGTAAAGTACAAGAAATCATAACGAAAACCAAAATAAAAGAATACTTATCGTGTTGAACGGATTTTGGTAGACCGGTATGATTTCGGTAGGATGATGGCTCACTAGACCCTTCATTTGGGATTAAAACTTTGCGCACAACTCAAAATAATAACTAAAACACTTAAACACAATAGCAAAATCTAAGCTAAGAAGAGAAAATGGTACAAAGAAAATGAAATGAGGAATTGAGTATTTATAGAGAAACTTTGGCACTATTCACAAGTACTATTCAAACCATGATATCATCAATGTGTCAGCGTGATGTCATTCGCCTAAGTCATCATTGTGTTAGCATGATGTCATTTGTCTAGGTTATCATTGTGTCAGCGTGATGTCAGTGAATATACTATTCACACGTTGACTTTACTATTCATGCATTGACTTTGATTTTTTACTATTCACCCGTTGACTTTGACTTTGACTAAAAGTTGACTTTAACTTTTACTATTTACCCGTTGACTTTGACTTTGACAAAAAAGTTGACTAAAGCTACTTCAAGGTTTTTTAGCGTCCTGAATTCGTTTTCGCACTCCGTTTGGCCAAATTCAATCCCGATTTGCTTGTGTCAAGGTCGTTCTACCTTCCTCCTTCAGTATTGCGCCGAAAATTCACTTCAAAAGTTGGCTTTTGTGGCCATTTTTTATATTTCTTCTTTAGAACCTATATTGCATTAAATTTGTGTAAAATATACAATTAAGCTTGAAATAATAATGCAATATACATGATTTAATGGGTTAAAGTTACTAAAAATACGGATTTATCAACCTCCTCAAACCCATTCTTTGCTTGTCCTCAAGTAAAGACATTAATTACTTCATATATTCATAAATATTAAATATAAGCAGTCAATGTATTCATATAGCTAAATTTTATAAAATTACAAGATTAACAGTGAATTTGTCTTCCAAACAATTCCACCCCAAGAAATCGTTTTGTATCTAGAAGAAATGAAACCAACTTAATTACAAAAAATCCTTTGAGCCTTTTTAAGCACTAGTAACTCAATTAAAAGGTAAGAAAATTAATCACGCAAAATTTGTAAAATCGAAAATATTTTCTATAGATAGTCATGAAATGTTAAAACTCAACAAACTTCCAAATCATGTAGTACTCCCTTAGATTTTTTTCTTTTTTCTTTTTTATGAAATAGATGACTCGAATGATAGATGTTGGTTGATTCAACGACTTCATTGAAGTATTGCCTTTTTTCAGTTGAATTGTGTATGGTGAAAAAAAAGCTTGTCTGGCATGAAATATATTTCATAACAAAAATTTTCAAAAATGGTTAGAAGAAAACATTTGTTATGGATTTCTTTGCTGCCTATTTTTGTTAAATTAACATTTTTGATATTTGAATGATGTTTTTTTTTTGGTCGGATATTTGAATGATGTTGAGCGAGTCATTTACACATTTTTTTTTTCAAAGGAGTATACCGATCTAGAAAAATAAGTCAAATTTTAATAAAGCACAACATCTCACATTAAAAATATCTCAATCTACTCTTTTTTTAATAATTAATCAAAAACTTCTAATTAAATCATGTGTCGCTGTTGGGATGTAATAATAGTTAACAAGGTTTCAAAAAAAATCTAGATACAAACTCAACTCTTAGCGGCTAATCATTTTTCCATTCCAAATTCACAGTTAATTCAAATATTTTATCACAATCTAACCATATTTCAATAATTAACCACTCAATTTTAATTATTATAAATAAGTGAAGTAAATTTTTTTTTTTTTTTTGGGTATCAGGTTGGTATCAACTTTTTTTTCCTCCTCAAACTCAAACCTTACATTGTCCTCAATGAAAGAAAACTATGTAATGCAAAGTAAAAAGAAAGACACAACCTGATAAACAATCCAAGCAATGTTCCTCAAAAACTTTCTAAAAGAAGAATTGTCAAACAAAATCTCAAAAACCAACATTAGCCGTGAGTTTAAATAAAAACTAAAATATAAAAAAAATGATGAAATAACTAAAATAACATAAATAAAAAAAAGCACGCCACTGAATTACGATGGTGGTGGCGGCTAAGGACCTGAGCCTGAACCTCTCATTGAAGCAAGTTCAGCTCGTAATGCAGCAAACTCTTCCCTCTGTGACTGCTTAAATTCAGCAAATTCAGCTTTCAGTTCACCTATGTCTCCCAATCCTGCAGCAAGGTTAGTATTCATGGCTTGCAGTTCTCTGTACATTTTTTCCATTAATGATTCTTTAGATTGATCACCCTGTTATTGGGAAGAAGTGGCGCCTTCAGCAAATTGAGTGGAAGGTCGTGGAGCATTTAATGCTAAGGGCATTTTTCAAAGAGCGCACTCCAAATGTTTAAAACTCTTCGAGAACTCTGATTCACCATATGAAGTAATATGGAGATCCATGTATGGCTCATCAGGTGCAAAAGAAAAATCAAACCGTTGAAGCAAAGAAATTATTAGTCGATGAAAACGAAGTGTAGATGTAGCATCAAATCTCCTCATGTGGTCTATAAGACTCATCATGTTATCCCCAATAACAGCTCCAACATCAAAAAGAGCACCTTGATAAATCCAATATAAAACTTGTAAAATAACTCTCGTCCTTTCATGATCATGACCATAAGGGCAAATGTTCTTTTTAACAATGATATATCTTAACCACATGTCCCTTGGAAGGGAAGATCTCCTTACACCCACACCGTGTGACAGAACCGGATCCCCACACAAATTTGTAGCAATGTCTAAATCAGTAGATGTAGCAGGGAAATCCATATTTTTCTCATAAAAATAATCATGCCCACACAGTATAGTCATGATATCAGCAGTAGTAAATTGAAATTCAAAACTATCAATTGATACAGTAAATTTTTCATTATCGTACGAAAGATGCTCATAAAAAAGGTAAATGAGACGAGGAAAAACAAGAACATCATCAAAAGGTAGGTGCAGAAAACAATCAAGAAAATATCCCTCAAAAAATTCAAAAGCACGTTGCCCACCTTCGGAGGCTCTCAACGCATCCGAAAAATTAGTTTCGGCCTCAATTTGAGCATTGTCAAGTCTTGTAGTCAATGATAATTTCTGCCTTTTGGGAGCCATAATCTTAATAATAAACAAAAAAAATTAAATCAGAAAAGTCACAAAACAAAATATTATATATATATATATATATATATATATATATATATATATATATATATATATATATATATTATTTTTTTTAATTTACATAAATACTATTTATTCAAACAACACCAAATAACAAGCGCAAAATCATCCTTAACATACAACATTATAAATCATCCGGTTAAATTCTATAACATGAAAATAATTTATAAATCTTAGATGTAGGGCAACAAAAATAATAGACATAAATGAATCTACATAAATCTGAATTTAAAAAAAAAAAAAATTAAATGTAAAGAAATTCTAACATAAAATTTAAAATTAAAATCTAACCAAATTCTATATACATTCTATATACATACACATATACATACATATATATATATTCATATATACATACATAAATCTGAAAAAAATCATACCAAAACGAAGATTAAGAGCTATAGAACAACAATAAACTGAAAGTAAGCAGTAAGAATCATCCTAAAGCCTTCAAATATGCGTATATACATACGTAAATAAATATGTAAAAATAGATCTAATACTTGAAATAAACTGAAAATAAATACGAAAATAAGAAAGAAAACATAAAACCTAACCTCTTAATGTAGATCTGGAGAAAACTTGGGGTGGGAAAGGATTTTGTTGAGGTTTGTGGGTGATTTCCGTGGGTGGGGTGATATGTTTTTTTAGGTTTCAAGGCTGCTGCAATTGGGGCTTATAGACTGTGGTTAGGCGCTAGAGCGCCCTACTGCGTTCTTTTAGTGATTTTTATTTTTATTTTTATTTTTTTAATAGCAATAAATACATATATAGCAGGCTAACATATATATATACATAAATTTATATACATTATTTAGCATAAATATCTTAACATAAAAATACATAAATATATATATATATATATATATGAATACAAAAACCATAAACAAACCACACTATTTTATTAATCATAAAGACATTACATAAAAGAAATGAAAATACAACAACAGAAGACTATCCCCTAAACTTGGAAATACATGATTAACTTCAATCATTCCTAATATACCTATGATCCCACTTGACTAGGAGATAAATAAAAAAAATATAAAGGATAAAAATGCTTGCAAAATAATAAACAACCGTGGCAAATTGATTAGGCGTGAGAGTTACGAACATCATTGTGTTGAATGCAGCTAAATAGAGAAATGAAAGAAAAAAAATTGAGAGAGTGAGAAGAGGCGGCAGTGGAGAGAAATGAAAATGAGGAGAAGAAGAAAGAAAGAGGGCTTTAAACCCGTCGGTTAGGTCGTACCGCGCTCGAGTGCCCTTTAAGTGCGTTCGAGCGTGATTCTTCCCGTTTCTGCCTTAAATGCTTTTGCAAATTCACAAAGTAGGAAGATATAATCTTCCTCAAACCTATTTTCTACAAGAGTTTTTTTTTTAATAAAATAAAATAAAATAAGTACATGAGAAAAATAAATACATGAATTTTAAACCATTTAAATATCCTAAAACAAGTGTAAGAATATACAAATGAACACCGGCCAATAGTCATCCATCAAGATTCAAACCTTAAATATGCTTCCAAAAGGAACAGTTGGATCCAGATTTAATTTAAGAAAATTTGAGTTTAGACTAAATTTAGAGTTCATCAACTTAACGAAGAGTTGTCGGCCAGTTTAGAAAACAACACTGGAAGCTTGGGAAAAGCAAAAATAGGATCCCAACCCTATTTCAGTTTCATACCTATGCAGCAAAGTAAACCACATCCGAACACCAAGTGAATGGCATTAAAATCTGGAAAGTAAATCTACCCGCCATAGCGTAAGAACTGGCCGAAACAGAGGTGATGAATCACGTATCACTTACCCCTCAGAATGGTATAAGTTATCTTTCTCTCAAATACCATGAGAGCCACCATTTCCATAACAGTGGAAAAAAACCTCCTAACGTTGAAGTTAACGCCAATTTAAAGCTAATTGGTAACCAAACAACAACATCTAGGACAAACCTTGGAATGTTACCGCCACGAGATCCTAGATTATCCAGAGATCACTTGGGTTCATGTGAGGCACATACACTAGTACAAACAACACCCTGTTTTATCCTCAGACAGTCACTACCGAATGTTGCCACTGTGTACCCATCCTCCCACCTATTTAGGATGAGTGTGTCACATAAATTGTCAGAGTTTTTCCTTCTAACTGGGAATGGGCACTGGAACCATTTAATGTCAGCCAGCAAGACATGCACACATAGTTAAGTGCCGTAGTTTAATGCCTTCAGGCAAATTTTTTTTTTTTAAATAAAATAATAAAAACAAGGGACTAGTTCTTCCAGACGTTTCTATGTTCACGCTATCTAGTACTTTCCTTTGCCACTCACATGGGGCTACAGCCAGTTCCACAGGGTCAAGAGCAAGACAGTGGGGTTTTACATTACAGATAATACCGTCTGGTGAATGCTTTTACTCCTAACTATCTTATCAAGTAATGCCCAAACAGACCCTAAACTACATTAAGCTGGTGGAGTGGCAAGTACTGTTAGACAGAGTTACACTGGTCAGACAACCGCACACAGAAAACGTACAGTGACCACTAGTATCATGACAATTGTACCTTTATGAGTGTTTCTCAGGGTTAAGACCCAAACTACTTTAAGTTGGAGAAAGACTCATTTGGTACTAATAAAAATAACAAAAAGAATAAAAATAAAATTAAAAATCCTAGGTTGCTTCCTAGGAGCGCTAAATTTAACGTCTTCAGCCAGACAGAATTACTTTGAAATTATTACTCTGCAGGGATTGGATTCTTAAGTTCAATTGACTCTTCACCCCAATTCTTTAACCGGATCACTGGTTTTAGCCTTTGTCCATTTACAAACATAGTTTTCCTATTTGTTTTATCTTTTATCTTGACAACCCCAGATGAAAAAACTTGTTCAACCTTAAATGGTCCATCCCACCTAAACCTCAATTTTCCTGGAAACAATCGTAACTTAGAATTAAATAACCACACATCTTCTCCAGGAATAAATGAATTACGAATAATCATTTTATCATGCGTTCTCTTCATTTTCTCACTGTAAATCTTGGCATTCTCGTATGCCTCTAAACGTATTTCTTCAAGTTCATTTGGATGGAATAACCTGTTTTTACCAGCTTTCTGCAAGTCAAAATTCACAGTTCTAATTGCCCAATAAGCCTTATGTTGTAACTCAACAGGTAAATGACATGCTTTTCTATAAACTAAACGAAAATGTGACATTCCTATGAGAGTTTTATATGCAGTTCTATATGCCCAAAGTGCATCATTCAATCGAGTGGACCAATCCTTCCTATCAGGTCTAACTGTCTTCTCAAGGATTGATTTAATTTCCCTATTAGAAACATTAACCTGTCCACTAGTTTGTGGGTGATATGGCATTGCAACCTTATGAATGACTGAGTATTTCTTTAACAATTTTTCAAAAGTTCGGTGAATGAAATGACTTCCACCGTCACTAATGATGGCTCATGGAATTCCAAACCGACAAAAAATATTTTCTTTTATAAATTTCATCACAACAGTGTGATCATTAGTCCTTGTTGCAATTGCTTCAATCCATTTAGACACATAATCAACACCAACCAAAATGTATTGAAAACCAAAGGAGATAGGGAAATGACCCATGAAATTAATAACCCAAACATCAAAAAGTTCACAAACCACGATGGGATTTAAGGGCATCATATCCCTTTTTCCTATGTTACCTGTCTTTTGGCATCTTTCACATGCCTTGCAAAACTCATGAGTGTCCTTGATTAATGTAGGCCAATAAAACCCACTTTGCAGAACTTTGATAGCTGTCCGTCGTCCTCCAAAGTGTCCCCCACATTCCTGCGAATGACAAAATGACATGATGCTTAGCTGTTCAGACTCGGGTACACATCTACGAATAATTTGATCAGAACAAATGAGGATCCTCCCAGAAATAATGCTTTGTAATTGAGAAAAATCGATCTCTCTCAGCCTTGTTCCATTCCTTGGGTATTTTACCAACTGCAAGATAATTCACAATATGAGCATACCAAGGAAGTTTAGGAGTAGAAATTAACAATAACTGTTCATCAGGAAATGTATCTCTCAAAGGTAACTCATTTTCTGTTTCTTGAGTTATAATCCTTAACAAATGATCAACAACAACATTTTCTCGACCTTTCTTATCCTTGATTGTTAAATCAAATTCTTGAATTAATAACAACCATCGAATAAGCCTAGGTTTAGCATCTTTCTTTTCCAACAGGTATCTTAATGCCGAGTGGTCAGAATAAATGATTATTTTTTACCCTAACACATAAGACCGAAATTTTTCTAATGCAAAAACTACAGCAAACAATTCTTTCTTTGTGGTGGTATAGTTTTTCTGGGCATCATCTAAAGTTCGGCTAGTGTAATAGATCACACAAGGAACTCGATCCTTGCGTTGACCTAATACAACTCCTATGGCATAATCCGAAACGTCACACATAATTTCAAAAGGAAGAGAGTAATCTGGTGGTTGAATCACTGGAGCAGTAGAAAGTATATTTTTCAGTGTTTCAAAAGCAGTAACACATTTTTCATCAAATTGGAATGGAGTATCCTGTGCCAACAAATTTGATAAATGTCTAGCAATTTTACTAAAATCCTTTATAAATCGTCGGTAGAAACCAGCATGTCCAATGAACGATCTCACCTATTTAACAGTTGTTGGAGGGGGCAAATCAGAAATAATATCAACCTTAGCTTTATCAACCCGAACTCCTTCCTTGGATATAATGTGTCCGAGAACAATTCCCTCTTGAACCATGAAATGACTTTTCTCCCAACTAAGTATGAGATTAGATTCCTAACATCTTTTCAGCACCAAAGAAAGATTATTCAAACAAGTGTCAAATGAAGAGCCAAAGATAGAAAAATCATCCATAAAGACTTCAACAAATTCATCCATCATATCAGTGAAAATAGACATCATGCAGCGTTGAAAAGTGGCTGGTGCATTACAAAGGCCAAAAGGCATTCTTCTATAAGCAAACGTGCCAAAAGGACATGTAAAAGTTGTCTTTTCTTGATCTTCAGGGTCCACAGGGATCTAATTGTATCCCGAGTACCCGTCAAGAAAATAGTAATAACCTTATCCTGCCAACCTGTCCAAAATTTGATCAATGAATGGTAAAGAAAAATGATCATTTCTTGTTGCAGCATTGAGTTTCCTATAATCAATACACACATGCCATCCAGTTGTGGTGCGGGTAGGTACCAATTCACCTTTATCATTTGTTACCACAGTGATTCCTGATTTCTTAGGTACAACCTGTATAGGACTAACCCATTTACTATCCAAAATAGGATAAATGATACCTGCATCTAACAACTTCACTATTTTCTTCTTTACAACTTCCCTCATGTTCGGGTTCAACTTACGTTGCATCTCTCTAGATGTCTTGGCTCTATCTTCTAAATGAATCTTATGCATGCAAAAAGAGGGATCTATTCCTTTAAGGTCTGCAACAGTCCAGCCTAATGCTTCTTTATTCTTAGACAACACATCTACAAGTTTAGCTTCCTGTTCCAAAGAAAGGTTAGAAGCAATAATAGCTGGAAGTGTTTGATCTACCCTTAGAAAAACATACTTGAGATAACTAGGAAGTTGCTTCAGTTCCAACTCAAGAGGAGATTGTATAGAAGGAAACATGGGTTCTTTAGAAAGAGTCAATGATGGTTCTATTGCACAAATTTGAAGTTTTTCATCAAATCTTAAATTGCTTTCTAAAAATTCATCAGATTCCTCCTCAAACCTACTCATCACTACTTCATCATCATTCAAAGTATTCTCCAAAAAATCTTTTTGCATAAGACTAAGAAAAGACTCTTCAATTAATGGATCAATCTTATCAAGAATGAAACATTCAAGGCCATCATCTCCATCTGCAAACCTAGCAGCATTAACAACATTCAGCTTTACCTTAATATCTCCAAATGTAAACTTCAATTCTCCAGTTGCACGGTGAATTTTTGCATTAGTTGTTGCTAAAAATGGTCTTCCTAATATAACTGGAGTTTAGAACTTTTGAATTTCTCCTGGTTCCATATCTAGCACAACAAAATCCACAGGAAAATAAAATTCATCAACCTTTATCAACACATCTTCAATCATGCCCCTGGGAATTCTAAGCGATCTATCAGCTAGTTGAAGGGTGACAGGAGTAGGTTTCAATTCTCCTATATCTAACTGCTCAAAAAGATTAAAGGGGAGAAGATTCACACTAGCTCCTAAATCAAGAAAGGCATGATCTACACAATGATTACCAATATAGCAAGAAATGGTAAATGCACCTGGATCTTTCAATTTTGGTAGAACATGAGAAGTAAGAATGCTGCTTACCTTTTCAGTCAATCTTACTTTATTTGATATCAAAGCTGAATTCCTTCTTTTCTGAGTGCATAAATCCTTAAGAAACTTTGCATAAGCAGGAATTTGCCTGATGATTTCTAACAAAGGTAAATTGATTTTAACTTGCTTAAAGGTTTCAAGCATTTCTTCCCTTTTTGAATCTTTATTAGGTGGATTACCTAATGCCTGTGGAAAGGGTGCCTTGGGACTCAGTGTCAATGTAATATTTTCATGTGAAATGAAAGTTTCAGGTTCATTTGCAGTTTCTTTTGATGAATCAACAGTAACTTGAGACTTAGCTTTTTGCTTTACAAGTCTTGCATTTTCGTAAGCTTCGACACTTACCTTGTTATCAACTTTCTTACCACTTCGCAATGTAGTGACAGCTTGAAGATCCTCTACAATTTGACTTGTAGATACTATATGGGCCTTACCTTTTGGGTTTCCATCTGGTTGGGCAGGGAGTGTTCCTTCTTCCCTTTTCTGAATTGTGTTAGCTAATTACCCAATTTGTCTTTCCAAGTTGGCAATTGCCTTTGTATGTGTACTTACCAATTGCATAGTTGGTTCCCAACTGTGAAGCTTTTTCAAAACCTGTTCTTCAAAAGTAGTCCCATAAGAATTGGAACCTGAATTGGAGCTCATAGGTAACTGTTCTTGTGGAACTGAATGAAATCCTGGAGGATAGCTTCTTGGTCTTTGTTGTTGAACATCTTCCCGATTCTGATCCCACTAAAAATTTGGATGATCTCGTGTACTTGGATTATAAGTGTTAGAGAATGGATCATAATTACGGGGATATCTATAAGCAGCACAAGCTTGCTCTAAAATTGAATTGGGATTTGATGCAAGAACACCTTCACCTCAATCAACTACATGCAATGATTCTTTCCTTTTGACCATTTTTTCCAATGCAAGAGTTAGATTTTCAATCTTTGATGTCAAAGAATTATAATCATTTGATCCTACACTTTCTCTCTTTTCTCTAGATGAAGTTGCACACTTTCGTGAATTGTTGCTCAATTTTATGAACAATTCTGTGGCTTCTTCTGGAGATTTTTCAAGAAGTGAACCATTACAAGCTAAATCGAGCAAACTTTGATTATGTTCATTTAACCCTTGATAGAAATTCTGAGCTAATTGCCAATCTGGAATACTGTGGTGTGGACATTCATAAGTTAAGATTTCAAATCTGTCCCAACTCTCATGAAGTGCATCTCCAGGTAACTGAGAAAAATTATTTAATTGATTCCTACATTCATTGGTTTTTGAAGAAGAGTAAAATCTTTTAAGAAATTCTCTTTGCAATTGATCCCAAGAAGTAATAGAACCAGATCGTAATCTGTAAAGCCAATTTTGTGCTTGACCCATTAAAGAGTAAGGGAACAATTTCAATTTAACAACCTCTTCTGAGGCAGTTCTAGTATTGATCGATCTGCATGTATGAACAAAAGTATTAATGTGATCATACGGGTTTTCATTAGAAAGACTGTGGAACAAGAGAAGCATTGAAATCATGCGAGACTTTATTTTAAAACCATCATCAGTTTCAGGTAAGGCGATAGATCATGGAGGAACATAATCTTGTGGTGTGGAAAAATCTTTTATGCTCCTCCTCACATTTCCTACTTTTCTACCTTCAACTTGATCTTGATTTTGGTTTTGATTCGGATGTTGATCAGCCATGATTAGAAAAGTTCGTGCTTTGATTCTGGATTTAAAGGTTTTCTCAATTTCTAAATTCAAGACAAAGACGAGTGGTTTTAAAGATCTCCGACCATACATACAAAACTAAAACTCAAAAAGATGAATGGAAATGAAATACAGTCTATATACAGAAACAAGATTAAATAAAATAAGAACTAAAATCTAAAATATATATACATAATAATACATATATACATAAATTAAAGACTTACCTTATTTAATGAACACCAGTCCCCGGCAACGGCGCCAAATTTTGATCGCGTCGTTTTACGTTAAAAAATAGTAAAGTTAACTAATTGAAAATATTGTTTACCTTGAATTACCTCTAGCTGTGGCGAGTAGAGGGTCGATCCACGGAGATTGGGTTATCAAGTTAAGTTAAGTCCTTAATTTATAATTGTTTGACTATCTCCCGTCACAAATAAATTTGATTAAGTCCAAAAATCCAAAAGTCCAAAAGTCTAAAAGTACGGAAGTACGGAAAATTAAGTCCAAGAGATGTCCACAAAATGTCCAAAGATACGGTAGTAACAAGGTCCAAAAGTGAATTAATCAAAAGTACTAAATTAAAGAATCACAACACTCAACACAAAAAATCCAAAGGGTTAATGATTCAGGATGGTTATAGCTCAGTATACGCAAGTACAAAGTTATTGATTCAGATTAAAAGTTAAGTCCTTCAGAAATAGAGCTACAAGCTCCCACTACTGAAATGAGCCTTTAATTACCTAAGTGATAAGATTAATTAATTAACAAGACTGGATGTGTTGGTATAACCAAACGATTTCTAATCTCTCAATTAATCTTTCACTTATGTAACCTGGAGGTGTTGGTACAACCAGACTAGAATCCATCCGAGGTAGTCTCGTATTGCCACTGGTTTACAAAACCGGGTGTATATGTACTTTCAATTAAATATAACATAACTACAAGTATACGTTTGATTACTTAGAAATAGAAATACGAGACTTTAATAAATCTGAATTACAACATATGTACAAGAGTAACCTCACACGTACTACCCCGAATCTCGGGTCTAGTGTGCCATAATAAACTGTAAAGTACAAGAAATCATAACGAAAACCAAAATAAAAGAATACTTATCGTGTTGAACGGATTTTGGTAGACCAGTATAACTTCGGTATGATGATTGCTCATTAGACCCTCCATTTGGGATTAAAACTTTGCACACAACTCAAAATAATAACTAAAGTACTCAAACACAAGAACAAAATCTAAGCTAAGAAGAGAAAATGGTACAAGAAAAATAAAATGAGGAATTGAATATTTATAGAGAAATTTTGGCACTATTCATAAGTACTATTCAAACTATGATATCATCAATGTGTCAGCGTGATGTCATTCGTCTAGGTCATCATTGTGTCAGCGTGATGTCATTTGCCTAGGTCATCATTGTGTTAGCGTGATGTCAGCGAAGATACTATTTACACGTTGACTTTACTATTCATGTATTGACTTTGATTTTTACTATTCACCCATTGACTTTGACCAAAAGTTGGCTTTGACTTTTACTATTTACCCGTTGACTTTGACTTTTACTATTCACCCGTTGACTTTGACTTTGACCAAAAAGTTGACTAAAGCTACTTCAAGGTTTTTCAGTGTCCTGAATCCGTTTTCGCACTCCGTTTGGCCAAATTTAATCTCGATTTGCTCGTGTCAAGGTCGTTATATCTTCCTCCTTTAGTATTGGTCCGAAAATTCACTTCAAAAGTTGGCTTTTGTGGCCATTTTTGCTATTTCTTCTTCAGAGCCTATATTGCATTAAATTTGTATAAAATATACAATTAAGCTTGAAATAATAATGCAATATACATGATTTAATGGGTTAAAGTTACTAAAAATACGGATTTATCATTGGCTTATCGAAAAAAAAAAGAAAAAAAAACTCTTTCATGTATACATTTTAGGTGATTGCACTATTCAACGAGTATCTGTGATACGTGCAATGATATCTCATGTGTCACACTCATATAGGGATGGCAACGGGTCGATTAACCGCGAAAATTAAAAAAATAAAAACCGAAACCAACTACCTAAACCGAAAACCGAAACCGAAACTAAAATTCGACGAGTTTAAAAATCACCAACCAAAACCGAAACCAATAAGTTTAAAAAACCCGCGGTTAACCGAACCGAATCCGATAATTTAATAAAATTTATAAAAATTAATTTAAACAGAAAATAACTTGAGAATCTACAAAATTTCAATTTAAAATTGTTTAAAAAATAAAAAAAAAGAAAATGATTCAAAAATCATAAACAATAAAATTCAAAATAAGACCACATAATCATTAAAAATTTGCCTATAATAAGTATTCATCCCTAAAAAAATCTAAAGATGGCAAAATACTTTTAAAAGAACTATTAAAAAATGCATCTAAATGAAGACAAAAAATATGCAACATGGTTATAATATATGTATGAGACCTGTTTTAAGGAGTCTTTACGTAATCTAAATCCACAACTGCAAGTGACAATTCAAAGTAACTCAGTTTAAGGAGAATAATAAGATCATAATATAATCAACTTCAAGGTAAATAACAAGCTAATCATAATAGCATTCTTTTGATATTAGTTTTGGTATGAGCATCTACAATTTAAGAAATAATCTCAATACTTTAAATTATAAAAATAAATATATTACAGTACCATTGAACAGCCTGCCATGACTTTCTTATATTCCCCAACTTCTTTGTAACACGATGCTCTAGAGGGAAGAGAAAAGCAAAGAACACAAAAGAAAGAAGAATGAAGAAAGAGGGGCTGGAAAAAAATAGAGAAAGAAATAAGTTGGAGATTGTTGCCTTGCTATAGAGAGTGAAGAAAGAAAGGAACAAATGAGGGTTAGGGCTAATACATGAGAAGAAGAAATGGGAAAGTTGTCTGACAGGGAAAAGAAAGAGAGAGAAGGTAAGAAAGAAAAAGTAAAAAGGTGAAACGGAAAAGTTAAAAAGTAAAAAGGAGATAGGTACTATATTATATTATAGTGTATGTATACATATTATATTATTAGTAGTACTACTAAAATATAGTCCATTAAATATATATATATATATATATAATCGGTTTTCGGTTTCGATTTTTTTAACGTAAAAAATCAAAACCTATCAATTTATCTGTCGGTTTTCAGCTATAAAATTCAAACCCTAACGGATTCCCTATCAGTTTTTGTTATCGGATTTTTATCGGGCGGTTATCCGCCGGTTTCGAATAGAACAAATAGTTGGCAAGTCAAACTCATATGAAAAAATTTGAACAAGAAAGTGTTCTACAAACCTTATTTGACTACCTAAAAAAGTTCATAAAAGAATGGTGAATCTTGAAGAAAACCTTGCAATAAATTATGTCAATCTCATCTAGCAATCATATAAGAATACACAATAGCACAAAAGATTTTAATATCTTAATAATATAATGACATTATTATTATCTCACTATCATGAATCCTTGGATAACATTATATGTTATTAGAGGATCCAAATTTGCATAAAAATACTTCACAAACAAAACCAAGTACCAGGACTATAGATTCATAACTGACTTGCATAACATGTGATAGCAAAATGTCATATTTTAGATTTTGATTATAACAAAGACTATTGTGTTTGATATTACAAACTTGTCTATATTCATGGTTCAACTCTCCTTGCCTAATATTTTATATGTTTTTTGAGTTGAATATATTTGAAGGACCTTGGTCTTGGTATATGTCACACTTAGAGGAAGATCTATGAAAATACAAGATCAAGATATTGAAGAAGAGATACTTCATTGAAAGACATCATTGAAGACTTAAAGATATTGAAAAAGGTGTGGTGGCATAAGGATGGAAAAGTGGCGTCACAAGGGATATCGACTTTTATTTGTCATTTGCCTAGTTTTTGTTTGTGTTAGCTCAAAATGGTTTGAACTCCATAAATGCTTTCAAAACTTAGATTTCAAAAAAAATTTATCCACTCTCTAAAATATTTGAAATGGGTCTGTAAAATCTTTTGAACAACTGATTTTTCAAAATCAAAATCACACACATTCAAAAGACTTTTCAAAAAATCATTTTGGATCATTTCTGCAAAGTCGCTGCTGCAAAATAATGATTCAGACAAATGACCCGGTCGAGCCACATGACTGGATCCAGTCGCCCAGATCCATGGCCGTTTGGACTAGGAACGATCTAGATGAGTGACCCGATCGAGCCACTCGATCGGATCTACTCATCCGGATGTTATGCAGTAATGATCCAGACGAGTAACTTGGTCGAGTGACTTGACCGGATCTAGTCATCTGGATCCATTTCGGAGATTTTTTAAAAACCAACCGGACAACTACCTGGAGGATTCCCATTCGTCCGGATGTTGTTGTCAAATTTTAAAAAATAGTTGATAAAGATTTGTTGGACCCATTCTTTAAAGCTATTGTTTTACCCCATTTGAAAAATAACTATTCCAAACTTTCAAAAGTCTTCATTACGCATTTATTGCACAAAATCTTGAGCTACTCTAGTTCTTAGATTGTGATAATCATAGAAGAAAGCAAAATGTTGTTAATCCTTTGTGGACTTAAAGAAAGAGAAATAGTAGGTTGAGCTTCACCTACATTTGAAGAAACTAGTGTACTACTCTCGTGGACTCAAGAGCATTGTAGTTGGATTGTGTTTCACCAACATTTAAAGAAATATTATAGTGGAGATTGTAAAAATTCTAAGAGGAAAAAACCTTAGGTGGTGAATGTAGAGTAGCGAACCACCTAAAAATGTGATGTTTTATCTCTCTTTTCTCTATTTTCTTTAGGGTAAATGCCACCAGTAATTCTTTATATTTGAAAATTGTAACACTTTGATCCTATATCTTTTACAATGAAACTTTTAATACTAAATATATTACAAATTTAATACTGTTGACGCAAACCTCATCATTTTAATAATAAAAATTTAAGTACCAACAAACCATCACCACTAGTAAGATGCTAAAACCGTTTACCACCCAGACAAGAAAAAAATATACATCTTTGTATTGGGCCCCAAATTAGTTACAATATTAAAATAGTATTATAACAAAACAAAGTCATCATCTCATAAATTAAATATTATTTGTGTAAAGAATAAAAAAATGTTCCCCTAATTTTTTATAATTATCAAGAACCACTCACTGAAGTATTATTATATTTCAAGATATACTTTTTTTCTATATAACGAGGAAATTGACATTAAATGTATTTATATTAGATTTATTTTAAAATTTTATATTTGTAGAGTAGTAATGTATCACAATATATATTTTAGGTCAATTAAAAATTAAATAATATTTATAATGAAAAGATATAAATTTTACCTTGAAATCTTATACTATAATAATTTATTATTTCACCACTCGATTCGACTTTTTGGAGGTAATTACTTTTTTTGTTTTTCTTCTTTTTATGAAAAAGGAATTTAATCTAAATAAAATTGTATTACATTCACCATAAATTTATAAGTGTTATGATGTAACGACGTACCCCAAACAACAAATATTTGTTATACATATGTTGAAATACAATTTTTTTAGTCAAAGTGAGTTATTATCCGACCACGTGACTTAGGATTTACTTGTAATTAAGGACAAAAACAAACTCTGCGAAAAATGTATAAAGAAACAATAAAGAACTATTAACTAGTACGTAATAGGACCCAAATTTTCGGCAGCTTCAAATGGCTGCAATCTGAACAGAGGAAGTTCACTCTCTGCACACACACAACACACACACATATACATACATACATATATATATATTATATGGAAGAAGAGGAAAACGAAGAAGAAGAATCATCATCTCAAAGTAAATCAAAATAAAGATTAAATAATTATTATCTCTTCCTCTCTCTACGTATATACGTGTATATATATATAGAGAGATTGAAAGGGTTTGGGTTTATATACATACATACATATATATATATATATAGAGAGAGAGAGAGAGAGAGAGGGGGGATGGGGAAGGGGCGATTGTTGTTGAGACGGAGGAAGAAGGTGCCGCCGCAGGAGGCGGCGATGGTGGTGGCGGAGGCCGGTGCTACTGCTGTGGCGGCGAATGATACTGTTGGTTCCTCTGTTGCGGTGGTGACGGGGAAGGCTGCGAAGAAGAAGGCGGCGGGAGCGCGGCTGTGGATGAGGTTCGACCGGACGGGGCAGTCGGAGCTGATGGAGGTTGATAAGAGCGTGATCATAAAGCGCGTGGCAATCCCCGCTAGGGATTTGAGGATCCTCGGCCCCATCTTCTCTCATTCCTCCAGCATCCTTGGTAATAGACTACCATTGCCAATTGTATAGTTTTTGACACCCTACTGCACACACTGAAGGTGTTCTTGTGTTTATATATATATATATATTAAGCATGTATAAATTGCTAGTTTACTGGTGTTAATGCAGAATATATGGTAGGTGTCTTTATCTTGATATCGAAAAGGAAGAAAGAGTTTTGATGAGATTTAAAAATAAAATAGTAGAAGGTTTGCTAATCAGGGAGGAATATGAAAGCATACTTGAGTGTTTTGGACGAATTCATATATGTTTCGATCTTGTTATGGAGATGATGAGGTAAAAATGAAGATTTCGTAGCTCGCACTTTTATTTCACAAGTGTTCAAAAGGTGTTGCTTTTGAATATACTGATGTTGGGGGTGTCTTGTTGGCCTTCAACTTAGTTCATAAAATTTCTTGCATTTAGTTCTGGCGTCTGATTGTTAATATTGTGCATCGGGCAGTGTTACTTATGAACAATTCTTGATGCTAGTGAGTGTCGAATTAGTTTAATGATTTTTCAGATAAATTGAATTTTCTTTTGGCTGATTTACGAGCCAGAGGGGGCAGGGTGGCAGCCCTCACCAGGGCAATCTGTCACTTGAGTTAAGAGGGTTTAAGCTAAAATGTGGTAATTCCCTTAAAAATTAGTGAGCACTATTTATAAACTTCTTTGTAGATATTTATTTCATGAATCATCATTGTCATGCAGGCGTTAGTTAAATGTGTGTTTTTTGAATTATAATCCTTGACGGTCTAGTGTTCATTAATGTTTTGAGGAGTTAAGAGTTCCTTCTCCTTTTACACCTGCAGAGAGGGAAACACAAAATGCTTGCGTGAATTCTAGTCCTTGATGCTGTTAGTGTTTATTTACCTTTCAAGGGAGTTAAGAGTTTGTTCTCCTTTTACACCTGCAGCTAGAGAAAAGGCCATGCTTGTCAATTTGGAGTTTATAAGAGCTATAGTTACAGCCGAAGAGGTATTGTTACTTGACCCTTTACGTCAGGAGGTTCTTCCATTTGTGGAGCAGCTGAAACAACAACTTCCTCATAGAAGCCCCTCTAAGATTCATGGAGCTGGCCAAACAGCTGGACGAGATAATGAGATGCAACTTCCAACTTCTGGGCAGTGGCTACCTGTTCCAGAAGCTGTTGAGGGTTCGCAGGCTGAGCTTCCATTTGAATTCCAAGTTCTGGAGATTGCATTGGAGGTTGTATGTACATATCTGGATTCCAGTGTGGCGGAACTTGAGCGTGACGCATACCCTGTGTTAGATGAACTGGCCATGAATGTTAGCACAAAGAATCTCGAGCATGTGCGGAGTTTGAAAAGTAATCTTACCCGATTGCTTGCACGAGTTCAAAAGGTAATTATAGCTTTTTTCCCCTTCGTTTTTTCCCCTCCCAAAGCATATTTTTTCTCTGAATTGCTGTTTAGTGGAATGGTGTGTAGTTGCTCTATCCCGTTCTTCACAGCATTGTGCTGTACATTTCTACTTTACTTGTCATCTCACATGTAGAGACAGAAAGAGAGGGCGTATTGGGCCGGGAGTAAATGTAATTCTTTTTTATGTCACTAAGTTTTCTGGTCTACTGTATAGGTTTCATAGTTTAGTTGATTACCTTTCATCTCTCAGTCATGAGACTGGCTCAGAAGGTTTATGGGGTATGAGAGTGCCAGACTCCTCAGGAAACATAATATTGAAGAACAAAAAAATTTGATGGTTATCCTAATGGTATCGACTTTTGCAAGAGGGCCACTATTGGGTGGTATCTTGGTAATTGGTGTTGTATGCCTTAGGGATTAATTGTTGTGATCACTTTATTTCGGCTGATGAAAGGAAGAGACTGGATTCCAAATATTGTTTTTAAATAGGGAATGCACAAAAACAAAAAAAGGTACAAATGTTTGTAATCCTTTAATTGGCGGTGTTACTGGACTTTGTCATGTATACATTCATAACATTTTGTCTTCAGTCAAGTGTTTAACTTTTACATTTTATAACGTATTCTTTGTCCTATGGTTTTTATCTGATATGAGTGCATCAAACCATTATATTTGTTAGGACAAATTTCTTAAACTTGATGTTCAACTCCCTGGGACAATCATGTATGTTTCTACTAACATCAAACACATAATCAGAAAACAGGTTTCCCTGCACTGCTTTGTGGTCTACTTTCTTGCTTAACAGATTATAAAAAACATGAGAAGTTTGCAAGTTTATCGTGAGAATACTACGTCTTATATATTTCTCTTATATGTCACATTTATTATTTGGAAAATATTGGAGTTGAATTATGTAATCAGTCTTACCATGTGGTCAATCCGCGGCATCGAGCATGGTTCTTGTTCTCATGCTATTGCATATTAGTCATGACATGTAAAACCTTGCTATCTGGAATTTCTCTGCTGCTAATACTGTATTTCTGATTCTTCTTCTAGTTCTTCAAATATTTCTTGCATGTGCATTTCATGCAAAGATATTTTCCTGCCCCGTAGCAGGTGTCACTTTGAACTAGTTTGCATGGTTATTTTGGAGGGTTTAATTATTTGCACAAAATTATCCCCACTGTGTTAGGATCATAACTCTAGAGCAAGTTATTGCCCATTATCTTTGATAGTATGGCTCTTGCTATAGGACCAAGTTGCTGGTTCAAATTTGGCTTTAGTGAAAATGTGCCTTGGTGGTGAAAATGGTAGACACACGAGACGCAAAATCTTGTGCTAAAGAGCGTGGAGGTTCGAGTCCTCTTCAAGGCATAATGTTGGGAACTCTATGTGAGCTTTTCATCTCATACGGCTCCTTAATCTCCTTTCTGCTAGAAGTGTTATGTGTTCTCCCATATTAAGTCTACTGAAATGCACATGTTTCAGATTTCTTCAATATTTAGGATTGAGGTACTTTCCTATTCTATTTCAAGACAGATCTAGCCGCAAAGTTGTGTTGTGTGAGCTTGTCATCACTTATGAGCAATGGAATCTGCCCTTGAACTTAATTGCATGTGTAGCAAATCATATGTTGTCAAGTTTAACTGACTTGGGCATCTGGTCTTCACTCTCTTTGACTCTTGCCTAGATATGAGCAGAACTGGTATTAATTAATTATTCATATTGTACATTATTCACATATTGTACTTATCATTGGAGTATCCTGATGGTAGGTGAGAGATGAAATTGAACATCTTTTGGATGACAATGAAGATATGGCCCAGTTGTATTTAACAAGAAAGTGGATTCAAAATCAGCAATCTGAGGCTTTGTTGGGAGCTACTGCTTCAAATAATATCGTCCCTGCTGTATCTCATCTCCGCCGACTTAGCTCTGCTAGAAGTGGAAGCTTGGTGAGCAACTACTTTAATGACCATGATGTGGAGGATCTGGAAATGTTGCTTGAAGCTTATTTCATGCAGCTCGATGGCACTCGCAACAAAATACTGTCTGTGAGTATTATTCTCTCGACTCTAGTTGAAAACCTGTTCAATTTTGTTCTATGTTGTCATCTTCCTGTTTAGATGCTGAAGATGCCCATAGTTCTAGAGTTCTTTGCCGACAGATTCATATTTATTCTGCAGAAAAGTAGTGAAAATTGTATTTTTCGGGGGTAACATGTTATCAAAACACTAAGTTGAATTCTTTCTTCTTGGGAGTGAGCAAACACAGAGTTCTTTTTTCTAGTAGATTTTTACTTTCTTCCTTCGCGAGGTATTAATCTACGGAGGCATGGCATCAATATTGTTTAGCTCTTGTGATTTTCTATGTAAATCATTTTTTTTTTGGTGATTATATAAATCGTTTGATTCACTTTTATTCTTCAACTTGCTATTTCAGGTTCGTGAGTATATTGACGATACAGAGGATTATGTAAACATTCAACTTGACAATCAGCGAAACGAACTTATTCAACTTCAGCTGACGCTGACAATCGCGTCGTTCGCTATAGCTGTTGAGACTCTGATAGCAAGTATTTTCGGTATGAATATCCCTTGTCGACTGTACAATATTGAGGGGATATTCGGCCTCGTTGTTGGAATGTTCACAGCTGCTTGTGTATTACTCTTTCTTCTTGTTCTAGGGTATGCCAGATGGAAGAAGCTGCTTGGGTCATAAGTTTCTCTAAAATCTATTATGGTAATGAGATGAAGAATCTGAATTGTTCATTACGACATTTTTGCTTCATCTGGAAAAACTCTTTAGTTGAAATATGGTTTTCACTCTCTTTACAAAATTTTCCCCTGTAACTTGCGTTCCAAGGTTTTATGGTGCGTGAGTTATACTTTTGAACTCTTGTCCCCGTCAAAAGAACACCCAATAATTTATGGGGTATACGGGACTTTATGCAATTGATCATCGGATTATCCCTTTACATCATCCTTCTTATCTCTTTTCTATGTTTAAACAGTAAATTTTGTCCTATAGATCTCAAACTGTACTGTGTATAATAGACTTTAAAGTGAATTTGGTCTTTTACTAGACCTTGTTACCCTATGCATAGTAAGAATTTCGTGCACGAGTCGTCCTTATAGAAGAACTACTTCCCAAGTGAGCTTGATAGCAGGTAATTCTGGGTTTGATCAAGTTTCAAATGGAAGTTTGTTCATAGTGATGATATTATAAGTAAGATTTAACAATTGCGTATTGTTGATATAATTACGATAAATTAATGTAGATAGTTCACAATGGTTAGATCTTACTCTTAACATTATGATATTATGATACTATCTATACTCTTTCTTTTTTTCTTTTCTTTTTCTTTTTGAGGTACTTCCCCACCCCAATTTAGACTAGCTTCTTTTTTCTGTTCTTTTTTTTTTTATATATTTTTTTAAGTGAGGTCTAAACTGATATTACATCACATATAAAAGATATTACACTTATCGAGAATTTATCTCGGGATCTCTCGTAAACTAAGCAAGAACCATACCACTAAAACAAATGCCTACTGGTTAGATTAGCTTCTTTATGGTAAACAGAAAGTACATTGTTTTATCTTTTTCATTCTTTTTTATGAGTTTCTATCACTCTAAGCAGAATTACATTGATTGCACATTTAGGTTACAAATCTTGTTATA
The DNA here is from genome assembly GCA_037974665.1 of Ehretia macrophylla. NCBI lineage: Eukaryota > Viridiplantae > Streptophyta > Magnoliopsida > Boraginales > Ehretiaceae > Ehretia > Ehretia macrophylla. The sequence goes on from CM075776.1 coordinate 36,288,012, forward strand.
TAGCAGCGCAACCTAACATTTATTTTTCAATTAAGAGTCAAATAATATTCGTAACGAAAGAGCATAAATTCAAATTCAAAACCTTCGGTCACGAATTGTTGCTTAAATATTCCACTAAAAAATTGGGGCCATTGCATTATCTTTTTTTTCTTCATATCATGGAGTAAAGAAGAAACATGGCTATCATTGCGGCACTAAATACGTTAAAGATCTTGGTATAGTTTTCTACCTATATGCTACATATCGCTATCCGACAATGATCACCAAGGCAGATTGTCAAAATTATAATTGTACCAGTAATAATGAGAATGATATAATGCGTTATGCTCTCGGATTTGATTTACGTTCTCTGTTTTGGATTGAGAGCTTTGACTGAATTAGTGTACATATTAAGGATGTATCGCTGAATCAAAATTTATCAATTGATAATTAAATTTTACTGAATTATCGATAATCGAACTCCACTAATTAAATTTTCCTTGTCAACAAAAAAGGAAAATGATGCAAATTAATATTGAAAAGTTCTTTGCCCCTACTTTTTATGGTCATTTAGGATGACAGGTTGGATATACCCTTTTATGAAGATTATGTTGGGTGGTTTGATGGTGTACGCACCACCTCCTTCATTTTGGAAAAAGCCCGAACAATGACACCTCTTTTAAAATCCGATGTGTAATCTAATTGAGCGTTTAGGGCATAGATGAGAGATATTTATGTCTTTTAAAAATAAATTTAGGATTGTTTTTTAAAGGATTAAAAATATATAATTTAATACTCATATATAAATAATTTTATTAAATAGGAGTTAAATTAATTTTTTAAATTAAATGTACTTTAAATATATATATATATATATAGGGCATAGATGAGAGATATTTATGTCTTTTAAAAATAAATTTAGGATTGTTTTTTAAAGGATTAAAAATATATAATTTAATACTCATATATAAATAATTTTATTAAATAGGAGTTAAATTAATTTTTTAAATTAAATGTACTTTAAATATATATATATATATATATATATATATTTATATTTATTTATTTATTTAAAAAAAATTTAGGGTGAGGTGGGGTGATAGTCCCTTTCATTTGTAAATTCCTCTGTCCTTGACGTCTGGTTTAAATTAGTTAAGATATTATTCTATTTGGATCAGTTTTGATCGGCCATGTATCTAATTAATTGAACCATTTCTCTTTCAGTGTGGGCTATATATTTTAAAATTTGTACTCTACTACGAATCGAAGGATTTCTCAGAAGTATTTTTTGTTAGAAATAATAAAATAAGAAATAGAAAAGTAACCGCACTCTTGGCTTTAAATCCATGCATTTCGCTTTTGTCAACCCATTTAATGCATGAGCTAAGCATGTGGTGATTTCTTTATGAGTCACCATCCATGGTATAATTCTCCATCTAAGATATGACCTAGCAGATGATAAGTTCTCCACATTAACACTACGATAATGAAAAACATTACGTTTTGATGAACGTTCGGCCTCACAATAATGTGGGGTTTATATTTGAATCTCACAATAATGTGGGATAAATATTATGTGAGTCCTATATTATTATTGGCTTCGAACATTTGCATAGTGGATGAAAGAGTAAATTCTACTATAATATTTGTCGTTATGGAGGTAAAATATATAAAAGTAAAACATGACAAAAATGTGAAATAGTGTGGACCCTGCATCATTGTGAGGTCCAGACGATGTATGGCTAATGGAAGAATAACATGTGTTGTTATGAAGGCAAAATATATGAAAGCAAAATATGACAAAATGCGAAATAGTGTGAATCCTATATTATTGTGAGGTTCGAAAATTCATATGATGGGTAAAAGAGTAATCTCTACTTACAATATATATATAATTATTGTGGTATAATATATAAAAGCAAAAGAAGACAATGCGAAATAGGCTTTGCATGCAAGAAACATAGTGTATGATTCAACATGAGCTGTAAAATCCTATACCAACCAAAAGTGAGCTAATACTTGCAAGTTATGGAAGTATTAAATGATTGCATGAAACTAGAAATATAACAACTACTAGTGGTGGTGACCATTGACGAGTTGTAGGCCTCATGAGTTGTTTATTTGGGTACGTTTGTTATCACACCCCCCTCATGAGTTGTTAAAATAAGTTCAACAATAACCACGAAAATTAGTACACTAGATTAGCATATTTCACTGGTACCCCCTTGAGGTTATGAGTGGTTTAAATAGCTCAACTATAACCACGAAAATTTAGTAAACTAAATAAGAACATTTCAAAAACACCATTTGAAATTTATAGTAATTTTACAAATACGTTTTACTTTTTTAATTATTGTATCGCACTTTTTCGTTCTGTATGCTTCTTTGACTTGACAATTGTAATTCTATTGCAGTTCGTATTAGGAAAAAAATTGTTGTTATTCTAAAAATATTCTCAACGGTCTTACTAGATGGAAAATGTAATTTTTTTTTTAATATATTTTTTCCTTAAGTGTTACGTGTCTCTATATGATCATTGTGAATTGTATATTTCTTTAATGATCGAATATCATAACTATATGTACCAAGGAAATACACATTTAAATTCTTGTAAACTCATAATTGATCAATCTCATGTGGAGAATAAAGATTTCATTAGTACATATACTAACTAAATTTTTTGAGAAATTAGTGAAGAGAATGAATACTTTCTTTCTCTTCATTTCTCAAATCGTTACAAGTTCTTAATAATGATATCAATTTGACACGTCCAATGTGAGAGCCCATTCAAATATATGATTTTTAGTAACAAGATTAACATGATTTTAAGAGGGTAAATAGGTTGTTTTGTGGCTACATCTAAAAACCTTGTGTCAAGTGTTCGACGCAAACCACACGGTAATATTTCAAAAGAGAGTGGGACATCAACGAAATTTTCATAAACCTTAGGGGTTGTACATTTAAATTTGCCCAAACTTTTTTTTTTTGTTAAAAGCCAAAAGAAAAGGAGAAAAAATAGGGGGACTTTTCCACAAATACCGAGGAATCGTGGGGCTAGATTGCAAAATTACGAAATCATCAAAAGCATCTTCTCCTCTCATTTGCGCTGTCAAATCCACCAGTTAAGACGGCAACGAGAACAAAGTTTAGAGAGAGAAAGCGTATAGAAGAGCAAGAAAACCCTAGGAGATATATATATATATATATATAGAGGGAGAGAATTAGAGAGAGAAATATTGGAGAGAGAAACTACAGCTGCCATTTTTTCTCACATTGCGTAGGATCTTCTTTCACAACTATTCAAAGGTTAGCATTTTATTCATTTCAATCAAAAATTCATCATATATATATATATATATATATATATATATATATATATATGTTTATATATATGTGTGTAAATATATGTTATATGATTGATAGATGTACATATCTATATATATAGATATTGATTTGATTTGAAGTAATCTGTTAGGTTGCTGAGAAAATGCGGGTGAAGCGAAGCGAATAAAATCGAGTAAAATTGTTTAATCTTTTGTTAATTGATTAATTTTTAATTTGTTTAGAATATATATATAAAGAGGGCATCACGGTACACGAAGCTCCACTATGTGCGGGTTGACATGTATAGGTGTACATGTATAAATGTGAGATCTATATGGTTAATTGGAAGTGTTATTTGTGGTAAATTACTATAATTTGCTGAAATTGCTTTGTTAGAAATTTTTGTTTTAGGGAATGGAATAGTGAATTTATGATCGTGTCAGTTTTCTCGTATGATCGAGTTATTGAGGATTAGTGTGTTGTGGACGTATTCACTGCAATGTTGAAGTTGAGAGGCGGACAATATCAAGTTGTGTTTAAATCTGAGCTCAGGTGTTTATTAATGATTTGGAAGGGAAATGGTTTGTTATTTGGAAAGACGTCCTTTATTGTTTGATTCTGCACACTAGCATTTACTTATTTGGAGGTTTGCGTTACACTAGTTATTAAATCTGTTGTCAGATATTTATTAATGATTTGGAACGGAAGTGGTTTGTTATGTGGAAACACATCCTTTATTACTTTATTCGGCATCACTGGCATTTACCTATTTGTAGGTTTGCATAACACTAATTATGCGTGCGATTTATTTGTATTGTTTGAACATTTTGGCTTTTCTGCAAACTCCAATTATCTGAATAATTCATTCATTGGTACTGTTCTGTTAATATGTGCCACCGTGTTAGATTCTTGTTGTGCAGGTGTTGTATTCTCTCTATCTATTTTTTTGCTTTCTACTCCAGAAGCTTGCATCAGGATGTCTTATTTTTTGTATTTTTCCTTTCTTATTACACCTCAATGGGTTACTTAATTCTAGCTTCTGTGATGTAATTTACCATTTAACAGGAAGTGGTGTGCATGGCAAATTCCAAGGGACCATCCAGCATGAGAAACATGATGTATAACGGAAAGAACTCTTTGCTGCCTCCTAAAAGTCCATTTCCAAGCATATCCCCATCATATGTTGATTATATTCCTAGTTTTGTTCTTGGACAAAAAGGTATCCCGAAGCCCAGAGATGGGAATTCACACCATCAACGAACTTCCTCTGAAAGCTGTTTGATAGAGGAGCAACCTTCTTGGCTGGATGATCTGCTTAATGAGCCGGAGACCCCTGTACGTAGAGGAGGTCATAGGCGTTCATCAAGTGACTCCTTTGCATATATTGATGCAGCCAATGTTACAAACTTAGATTATGTGGCTAAAGATGAGATTAAATCTAAAAATATGGGACCTCCTTCATGGAGATTGCCAGAATTTGATCATTACAAGGATGCTCGTCATGCTTTATTTTATTCAGATCCAATATCTTCAGCTAAGCACAAGAATCGAGCACGAGATGCGTCTTTGAATTCATCTGTGCAACCACGTGGACTTCCGTCTCCCAAGGAGAAGAGCATGCTTCAGAGCTCAAAATCAGCATCTTCCCTTCAAGAACCGGAGGGTGTTCCATCAACAGCTAATGAAAAGCAGGATCCAATTGATGATGGCTCCAATGAACCAAAAGGAATCTCTGAAAGGAAGGAATCTTCTCATGCCAAGCCTTCTGCATCTGAAACAGACACAAAACGTGCTAAGCAGTATGTTAAATTATCTTTATCAAACCTCTTTACTCAATGAAATGAACAAGAAGAGAAACGGAACAAAAAGACGAAATCAAAGAGATCTTTTTTGGCTAGCTATATTCATTTCATGCCCTCTTAATTCTTAGAAAGTAATAGTAGATGGTAGTATCAAGCCTAATGGTGCCGTTGTCTCTGGTTGTTTTATGTGTTATTTTGCTGGATTAATGCATTCTATATGACATCCTTGTATCATCATGGAGGGTTTTGCTTAATCTTTGATAGATATGATGGAGTTATTATCTTTCTACTGGTAGTAATAGGCTCTAATTTTAAGAAGGTAAACAGTAAGTCATTCTGATCATTCTGAGGTTTATGGCAATTATTACTTCAGAAGCTCATAAACAATTAAGGCTTTACTTTGAAATAAAGCAACTCTGAATGATCAGAATGACTTAATCATTTATGAGCTTCTGAAGTAATAATATAAAAAAATTTGGTTTCTTTTTCTTGTTCTTTGTTTTTTATTTTTGTTTCGCTTGGGGGTGGGTTTGGCTCATGTTCATATATGTCTAGATCTTTTTTTCCTTTGTTTCTGATTGACACAAAAGGATAGAGGAGGAGATAGAAAGCTCTAATAAGGTGAAAGCAAATGAAATGCAGACCTGTAGGAGTAATTAGTTTTCTATGATACTTGTTTTGCAATGTTGAAGAGCTGGTGGTAAGACCCATGGGATTCTGAGTTTCAATCTGGCCAGGAGTGTTGAACAAATTGCAATCTCAACTCATAGATCATCTGTGAAAGTAGACAACTGTTTCTTAGGTCTCTCAGCACTCATTCTTCTTACCAGTTACAGATATGTAGAATAAAGTTTTTGCACATACAAAATTTGATTGTTAAAATGTCATAATTCATTTTGAGGTTTAGTAAGCATAAGATGCTTCTTGCTGCAGGCAATTTGCTCAACGATCACGCGTGCGAAAGCTTCAGTATATAGCTGAGCTTGAAAGAAATGTACAAGCTCTACAGGCAAGTATCAGCAGAAGCTAAGTGAAATATGGATGTGGATGTGAAAAGATATGTCATATGTTACAGTTTACTCATTATTTGCATTACAGGCAGAAGGCTCTGATATTTCAGCTGAGCTTGAATTCCTAAATCAGCAGAATCTTATTCTAAGCATGGAAAACAAATCCCTGAAGCAACGTTTAGAAAATTTAGCTCAGGAGCAGCTTATTAAGTATTGTAAGTTCATTTCAATCTGTTTCCATTCCAGCTGGAACTGTTCAGTTCAGTTAGTATCGTTCTGTTATGATTTGGATAGAAATAGTTGCTGATGATTCTATCTTAATCATTTAGCAGCAGTACATGAAATTATTTTTAAGGGGAAACAAAGAAAATTTTGAACAAATTCATCTTGAAACAAGTACTAGTACCGGGGAATGGGGATCAAGGAGTAGACAGTAAAAGTAAATGAACCAACTATTTCTCAAAAAAGGTTTTACCCAAGTGATGGAAAAGATGAAGAGGCTGTTTTTTGAAACATTCTCTTACAGAGTCGTGTAGATTATTTATATCATTGAAAGGCTTTTCATTGGAAAATTAACGGCGATCTTCTGCATTTTGACTGACATGAATTGGATGCATGTCTGGCTTACAGGAAATTCATAACAAGAGCAGGCTTATTCTTCAGGGGCTAGAAAATTGTAGTGCTTACTGTGGAGTTTTTACATGTTTGTCACTGGAAACAGATCGTCTTCCTTAGGCTTAATTTATTGAAATGCGACTTGTCCCCCAAATACAAAAAAGAAAAAAAAAAAGGGAAAATTGATCGGCAGAGAAAATATTTGGGTAACTAGTTCCCTGTATTCTGATGACAGTTACTCTCCATGTTTGGAGGAACAACTTTAGAGACACACACAGTCACACACATGTACGTATTAATTTCATGGGTGTATATGCATAGATACACAAATATGCCTCTATGTGTGTATTCGTATATACATGCATAAATGCATAATTTACATGAATGCATACTTGTGCGTACATAGTGGTGGTCAATATTGGAAGGACATTATAGAAAGTTCATTGATATATGATTTTCAAGCCGACTGTTACTGCTGTGTGCAGTGGAACATGAAGTATTAGAGAGAGAAATAGGAAGACTGCGAGCCTTGTATCAGCAGCAGCAGCAGGAACAGCAACAACAGAAGCCTTCTTCTGGTCTTCGACGCACCAGCAGTAGAGATCTGGATCAGCAATTTGGGAGCCTTTCGTTAAAACACAAGGAGCCCGGTGCTGGATGTGATGCAGTTTCTGGCCAACTTCACATTTGAGTACATATCTTCTCCAGCTTTGCCATCCTCCTGACTATGCCTTAACTAATATTGCTTTGCCCTTGACAAAATTATGGTTTCCTTGGGGGATCTTGCTGGGCTCTTCCAGCCATTGTGTTCCCCTCCCCCCTCCTTGCTTGTTTCTCTTTCCTTTTTCTTTTTCGGTGCTTACTTGTATCCTTCACGTGCACCTGGTGGTCAGTTGCTGATAGTATTTCTGGCTGTTGGCTCACCCGAGGTGGTTGCTTCGAACATCATCTTTCATCCTTGTTTAAATTTATCAATTTTTCCTCATTTGCCTCTTGTAAAATTCTTGATCATTAAATCCGATAATTGGTAGTTGGCCTAAATGTATTTCGGAAGTTTGCAGTAATGCTGCTAATTTTTCGCTGTATTTCTTAGTGTGTCATCAAAACTTGCACAACAACGATGCATGTTCTGATCGATTGAGTGATTACTGCGGTTTGTGTGGTGGCTGTAACCTGTGAGCCACCTTGAATTCCATCTGGTATACTCTTGAATATGGGACGATGCGCACCGTATTAGGACCCGGTGCCCTTAATTTTGATTTGGATTCTTTTGTAATATTACAACGTATGTTTAGCTCACCATGACATTAAAATGTTATGCATAGCTCACGATAATGACAGCATCAATAGTAGTGAACTGATTATATCTTGACATATTTGAAGTTTTGAACAGTTCACCACTATTAGATCGAATTTAATTAATTTGTTTGGTGACGAGTATCTAATTGTTTTCTTGATGACAGTAGCTGCTGCACGTACTTTCACATTTTTGTATAAGACTAGGATGTAAACATTTCTATCTAATATAAAATTTCTCAATCTTTGGAAAGAAATTGTCTACATGTAAAGATTGTAACTAATGTAATTTTCTTTACTTTATTTTTTTTTTTGCAAATTTCGGGACACGAGTCCATTCAAAATAGAAATGAACCGGTTTAGTTAAATACATGTTTATCGGGTTTGACCTTCAAAAAATAACCACTTGATTGATTCTTGATTGATTCGAACTAGTGAACAAGTTTCATCAACATAAAAATTCTCGATCTTTGAAAGGAAATTGTTTACGTGATTAGAAGTAATCAGAAGTGACTTCATAAGATTGCTGCAAGTGTCATTAGTGACAGAAGAATAATGAGAAGTGACTTATTCTCAATCTTTGAAAAGAAATTCTCTCTTTTTCTAGATGACAAGTAATATTTGGAAAGAATTTCTGGTTGGTCTAAATCTTGAGATACATGATTTAGCTTTCCGGTTTATCAAGAGTGACCCTAAAAAAAATTGCTTCTGGATTGATTCGAACCAGTAAGCAAGTCTCATCTAATGTAAACATTCTCAATCTTTTTGAAAGAAATTGTCTACAAGTATTAAAAAATAACCAGAAATGACTTCACAAGATTGCTGCGAGTATCAACAGTGACAGAAGAATGATACATGAGATTGCTTTTGCACCCACCAAATGGGCAGTATTTGGTAGCCTAGGGTAATCATCAGGTGGAGGCATGACACATTCCTCACCATTAAAGACAACTTTTCTTGGAAAAGCCCATCCTTCTCTGAAAGTGAACATTCCTTGATCTTTGTGTAGTAACATCTCTGTCTGCACATTTCCATTTTCACCTGCTTGGAGTAGCATGTCATTGTAATATTGTATCCCATAGAACATCCCACTGTCATCTGAAAAATTTAAGTTGAAGAAAAGATTGACATACATCAGTGATAATGAATGTTATGCGGGAATTCAAATCCGTTCCATCTTGTTGCTAATCATAGTATTAAGGATCATAAGAGTTTCTTATGATTGGAGTAGCACACACCTTGGTGCCAAAAAACGCCTTGGTGCCAAAAAACAAACACAAATAAAAAGAATGAAATAGAAAAACGAAAATCATGCTTGATCCTACAGCTATGAGCATCACAGAAAAATGAATTGAATCCTGCTCATAACGTTATGGGATCTTTGCTCGAGCATCTCGTTATATATTTTGGTCCTCACCTCATTTGAAAGGTTTTCATTTGAATAGCACACAAGATACCCCTGAGTTGCATCTCAATAGTGTAAATTAAAACCAAACCTTCACCTAAGGCATGTATCTAGTTTAACAATGTAGCCTTGTCCAGTCATATCTATAAGATGGTTTAAGAGCAGATCTAGAATCTTTTTTCAGTAGAAGTAGCAAATTTCTGATCTTTTCTTAGTGGAAGTTATAATACAATTTAACAATTATACAATTAATATTCTCTTCCATGGGGGGTTAATTGATTTCTCGTACTATTTTCGCTAAGTGATTTTTAGCCGCTTTGGCCCTATACTGAATCCGCCCCTAAGAGGGTGAAGTTCTGAAAGGAAGAGCAAACGATGATAACATTCCTAATCAATGTTAGAAATCATCTTAAAGAACGTATCATCTGCTATAACACCAATTCAAGGATCACGGGACGTGACAGAATGAAATCAACTTACTCATATGACCGAACTGATTGAGAGGCTTGTAATTGAAACTGAAAACCTGGGTAACGCTTCTCAAATTCGGGTGCAAGGCAACCAAGTTCCACTGACTATAATTCTGAACAACATTCAAATTTGTTATTGTAATCTTCACCCTCCAGTATTGTGTGTAACTCAACTTCACATGCCAGTGAATCTTTACTGGGCACATGTGATGTGAACACTGCACTACTGGCTCTGGTTCTTCATTAGGATGTAGTTGCAACACCGGTGGTAATTCGCCGGTCCTGAAATATACGAGAGCAACAATGAAATTAATCTGAACCCTTCAAAACGAACTTAAAAAAAAAAAAAACAAAGAAATCCCTCTTTGTAGAGGGGATTAAAATGAAAATATTGATGATTTTACTTTATGCATTTTGCTCCAGCTTGTCCTTCACAACCACAACTGCATTTTGGGCATGGAATGATGGTCTCATTGTAGAAAGCAGATAATGAAACACAACATCTTGGAGTTGGGTATGCTCGAAACTGAGAGTATGAACATGTCACATTCCATGTGCCTGCATAAAAATTGGCATAGTTATTATAGGATAATACTTCTAATATATATTCAAAATACAGAAGCGGTACGGACAAGGGCGGGTGTACTGTCAGGGTAGTGGGAGCCACAACCCCCACTGATCTCAAGTCTTTTAAAATACATGGGTAGTATTGGTGTATTTTGAGAGTATTTTTAGTTTGGAAAATTAATTAGCATGCAGTAAAAAAATTGGTATATGAGTGTTAAATCGTGTGTTATTAACTCTTATTGAAACAAAACCCTAGATCCGTTTGTACATGCGCAAACCTATATATGGACCAACAAGGGCTGCAACCCCCACTAATCTCCATAGCAGAATAATTAAATAGCAAGTTGGGGCTGCATTTTTAAAAAAAATGTATATTTTTAAAGTATTTATATGTTAAAAAATCAATTTAGCTCCTATTGAAGAAAAAAAAAAATACTCATATATAAGTGTTAAATTGTATAATTTTCATCCACTGAACAAACATCTTGATTATGTCCCTATGTCAATATGTATGGAAGCTAAAGATAAAGCATCAACTAGATGATAATCTTGACATCCCTAGGCAAACTTGACTCTTCCCACAAAATTCTTATTTTTGTTACATAAACCAAACCGAGTCTGGTCTCACTAGGTGGTATCGGCTTATTATTGTCACATAAGAATGTCAACACATTAGGCAACTTCAATTACAAACATTATACACACTACAAGATAAATTAGAATCTAAAACAGCAGAAGATGAACATGATATACACTTACTAAGTGCTTGTGTCCTTCGACGGCCTTGATCTTCAATGAACTTACTTGGTGGAACCTGAAATGGATCACCACAAGTGTATCCAACAAGTCCAAGTGTGAAATTCGCAGGCACTTCAGGCATATCACCATTGTTAGAAGAAGCACTTCCGATGTTCATCTGGAAAGCTGCTACATATTTATCAGAATCTTGCAGCATCGAAGAAAGCACCCCTCCTTTGCAGCAATTTGCGACCTGTTTATTGTATGGTGCTCCAGGTAAAAGGTCGATGATTACAGGTTGTTTTTCACAGCAATGTGGAAGTTGTCTGCCTCGAAATGCAGAACAATTGCCTTGTTCTATGGTTTCAGCTCCCCACATGCTCCATATCACCTCGTCTCCTTGCCATGTCCAGGTTAGTTTCCATCCTGGTTGCTCGATATGGCGGTACAGCTGATAGTTGATGATTGATACCCTGACCTGGAAAAAATGGATGGAGGGTAAATATCTGTCTTTCTATTGAGAAGGGCTTTAAAATTGGGGTAGTCCCGGTCAAGGATAAGATGTGGAAAAATTGTTTGAGATGGTTCGACAGACATTTGTGTATATGGGAGAGAGAGGCTTGAATTTTGAGAGATGAATAAACTTATTTTTAATTTCTATATTGAAACTCTTTACACACATCAAACTGAATACATCATATGCCTATTTATAGTAGTTTATAGAATGATCAGGACTGTAGATTATTTTTCTTGCTCGATTTCTAATCTAATGTGAAACTACATAATTTTCAACAAATCCAGAATTCTCAATGTAGTTGTATATGAGTGGTAATCTGAATAGCTTGTTTTATATTTGTTGAATGTTGACTTCGATTCTTCTACATCAGAGTTCATAGATCTGGAGTTTTCTTCGATCTTTTGAATTTTCTTTAGATATGGAGATTTTTGGAATCTTTGAATTTTTTTAATACCAGAATAATTTGACTTGTTTGACTCTAGAACTTTCTAACTTGATTCGAGAAGACATATGTTAGAAAGTGCGAATGTACTGAAATAGTATATTATAAAAAGGATAGAGGATGATCTAGGATGAGTTGAATGTGAAACAATTAGAAGAGATTTAGCATTTATGGAATTAACGGAAGAGACGACTCTTGATAAAAATGAGTGGCGTCGTTAAATTTATATAATCAACCCCACCTATCCAGCTTGGCTTGATTTGATTTGGTTGCTACATGAGGTAGCATTCATCTCTCACTTCACTTTTACGTTAGAGACACAACTCTCGTTGCTATTATCCTGTTTACACTTCCATGTGAGGGGACATGTTAGAGACATCAAATTAATTAAGTATACATTCTCTAACAACTTAAACTTTTAGATGAGATGATTACTTATCATTTTACGCATCGTACTTTATATCAAAAAGAGAAAACTTTAAGATGATGATGATGATGATGAGAGGGCACACTTAGCAGCTAAACTATTTGAAACTCAATTAGAGGAACACAATTTCAGGTTCGTGATGGAAGAAACATGTGTTTTATATATGTATTTAAATCGTAGCTAAATTCTCAATGAATTACACTCCTAAATGCAACCCGTGAAACAAGTTTGCTCGATATAATGTAAGACTGAAATTCAATTTTGCACCAAAAGAATTCAATAGTTATGCATGATGAATTAAATGGTATTCTTAACTCCTAAGGTTTTACTGAAGGTCATTTAATGACTAAAACATGATATTGCATCACTTTAAAACTTTAAGCTCCTCACGACCAAAAAAAAAAAAACTTTACGCTCTTCTTTCTTTAACTTGTCATTAGGGAAGGGACTTCTATTCGGTCATCCGGCTGTGTGGCCCTATAATGCACATGTGATGTGAGACTTACTTTTTATTTTACAGTCCCACAATACAGTGTTGATGACATATAACAAACCTCACTTGCGTAATTAGATCTAACTGGGTCCATTGGCCCTATTTGACATGATATGTTGCCTACCTATTGGTCACTACTGGAGCTTCTAATGAGACCTTAAAATTAGTTGTCACGTCTTAATTTAGAATTTCAAGTTCAAAAGATGAGAATGAAGTAATTGGTTTGAAAAACGACTTAAAATCTACTACATAAACCCTTAATTTCACTATCTTATAATTGTCCAACGTAGGACAACAAGATATTATACTCGTCGTGTTAAGATCAATAATAATTACCATCAGAGTCACCGACACCGACTCATCCCAATCTTTAAGGAAGAGATCGTACCCCTTGCGTCTACACTTAAGACGAGAATCCAAAACAATATTTAACAGACAATGTTAACACAATGATTCAGACAAACACATACATACACAGTTGTATATTTTCTTGTATCACTTGTTAAACACCAACACATTTATTTCAAATGTATGACATGAATGTATATGTAATTAACTTACATCTCGTGTACCATCATTGTCTTGCAAAACATCCCATTTGATCGTTATGTTCCCATTAGGATCCAGTGGATCATATCCATCTGCATAACCACTGAAATTCACCATTAACGAAATTTAATAAAATTTCTCAAGTAATGCATCTCTATAACTAATAACACATATCAATATAAAACAAGACTTAAAACATCTAAATCTTGGGAGAAAAAAAAATACTTACGAGACGGCGAGATTAAACTCAAGAAATACACTAGAAAACTTAGGACGAAAAGTTTCATGGGCCTTCTATAGATGATGTAAAACAATGTCTTTTTCATTTCTCGTGTAACATGTACAAGATAGAAGATTACTGCGTACAGGAAAGAGATGATATAAAATATTACTTGTGTTTACAGAATGCATGTAATCTTCTTTGTTTCTTTCAAATAAGGAAAGGAAATAATAAATTATGATTATTGTGAGTTGGCAGTGTAACAATTTAACCAAAAAAAGGGTCTTTTTACAGCGTTTACTTGCCATATTTAGGCGCTAAGAAAGCGTATTTACTGGGATTTTTGGATATGTTACGTTTCGAAAGACTCATCACGCGTTTGGCTCCGTGGTCATTGCTTGCCGTTTTGACATTCAACACTTTGTATTAATTGTTGCTTAATTAATTATCGTCCTTTTTTTCTCTCTTTTTATTTATAGAGTAAAATATTTCTATGGCCACTAAATTATTTCTTCAATGTTGTTTTGGCTATCTAACTATTTTTTGTCATATTTTGTTCATTCAACTATCAATTGAGTTTCATTTTGGCCAGTCCATCAATTTTTTCTATTAAATAAACTAATTGTCAAGGGTAAAATCATAAAATTAATTAAATAAATGATATTTTTGCCATTAAATTAAACTTACTTGCAAATCTAATTGATTGATTTTGCGATTTTATATTTAACAATTAGTCTATTTTACAGAAAAATTGACTGAATGACCCAAATAAATCCCAATTAATAGTTGAATGGTCAAAATAAGATCAGAAATAGTTGGATGATTAAAACACGACTGAAACAAATAGTTTAATGCCCATAAAAAAAAAATTTAACCTTATTTATTTACCATTCTAATGTTTTGATTTTACATTGACCGTCATGTAATGTGGATTTTTTAGCATATAATTAATACATCCTAAAATTATAAATGCAGTCCTCCTCGTACATGTTCCAAAATTGATTGTGATTATGTCATGTTGGATAAGCCACCTATGTAACTATTACTATAAAATATAATTATTCTATATCGATATACAAATCATGAATTTGAAGACCACCATTTAAGTTAGTTCACGCAATATAATTTTTTCACAATGGTAAATCATGAGTTTCATGTTTCAAGACCACTCACTATATAAGTTACTCCCCATAACATTAATCAATTTAAATATAAGACCCCACTTTTTTTATCGGTAATTAGAGTTTGGATTTTTTTTAAATGAAAAAATACTTATTCGAATAAATTTGGTCCACCCCTAAACCAGTATGAACCAATGTTTAACTTGAGTGACTATGCCATGATGAGCATGTTAAGTTCTCAACAAAGAGTTATTGTAATGTCTCACATGGTTTGAGAAATAATAAGTGAGTTAAATCAATTATTTTTAAACTTATAATCGTAGTCTCCCTTAGAGTCGAGTGTAACAACTTCTTTATTTCTGAACTCTCAGTAAAGTGTGTCCTGTTTAATCTTTAACATCATCAGCAATATTTTTGTTCTTGAAACGATCTTGTTGATCATCAGCTATTGATTGTCCAGTTTACTTGGTAACTTTTAATCAAGAACCTTACTAGTTTTACTTGGGGTGAAAATATGCAGTGATGCTTCTTGCTTTTTGTATAGTACCCTTAGAGTTGTATCATGTTGTTTTAATCCTACGTCGAATAGTGATTTTGTTCTCATAATTGAATATGAATTTGTACGTTTGCTAACCCGACCTGGGGATGACAACTGTGATAAGTAATTACTTGAATAAAAGTTTAAGCTATTAATTAATATATTGTTAATTAATTTGATATTTTCAATACGCCTCTTCACATGCAAGTGAAATTTTTTTGAACTATGCACAAGGCAAACATGATTATAGTGACGAGATTTGCGTTTCTAACATACCCAACCTAGTAAAATAATATTTAATTTGTTTTGATGGGTCATGTAAATTTTGTATGTTCATCTTGATTTTTACTAAAATTGATGTAATGCTTCCGAGAATTGTTTGAGGAATATTCATGTTAAACTACATCTTGCTTATATGTAGAAAGTCAGAATTCATCAAATTTGACGACTATCACTAATCATCGAGGTTAAATACAAGCTAGAATGAAATAAAGAAAAAAAAATTAGAAATGTTGATTTGGTTTAGAATTATCACGACCTAACTTTCAATTGGTTTTTGACCATCAAATAAAACGTGAATGACCCACCCGTCTTCTTCTCTTAGAAAAAAGGGGCACTTTCGCTTTTGTCGGTGTTTGAATAAGTTTTTCTCTCTCTCATATGTTCTTGTTGTGCATAGTAGAATAGTTCTGAATAGAGGAGATCGAGTTGGAGATGCATTGCTGATAAAAGTTTCTTTTAGGACACTTTGATTTAATGATGTATCCTATAATGATTTTTTATAGGGAAAATTGCACAAACAGTGCTATTGTTTTTTTTAAAAATTTCAAATTCGTTCATATTGTTAAAATTAGTCAATTTAATTTCTATTATTTTTTTAAAAAAAAATAAATTCGTTTCTATTATTCAAAATGAGCCAATTTCGTCTATATTGTTTTCTAAAAGAAAGTCAATTTAATCCTTATTGTTTCATAAAAAAATTCAACTTAACTAGTTTAAACAAAGACTAAATTGATTTTTTTTAAAACTAATAAAAATTAAATTAACTAATTTTAAACAATAGAGACGAATTTAAAATTTTAAAATAGTAATAGAGATTAAATTAACTAATTTTAAAAAATAAAGACAAATTTTAAATTTTAAAAAAACAATAGAAACTATTTGTACAAATTTCCCTTTATTTTACACCTTGTGATCTAAATGTTAATGAATTTGCCGCGGTTATCTAAAGTGATTTTCAACCCCAAAAAAAAAAAAAAAAAAAAAATCTAAAGTGATACCTTTCTAAGAACTCGACAAAAAAAAAAAAAAAAGATGCCTTTCGAAGGACAGTTTATACTTAATACATTTTCTAATTCTAAAAAGAATATTTACATTAATTTAATGTTTTAAAGATTTATGTAAAAATACTCTTCCATGTGGTAATTTGCAGGCTTGTAGCCCTGCAAAATCAAATAAGTTATCGCAACTAGAGATTTACCACTCACCTCTAGGTTTTAGTAGACATCGGTATATTTGTAAAGCAAAAACCCTCGGTGAGCCTTCCACCTGCTAATAATCTATGCTTCATCTAAACGTCTGTATTTCAACTATAAAGTGATTGATTTGTCATCAACGAGACATATTAGATCGTAGGCAACATAAATCATGGTCGATATATTAAAAATAAATCAAGATCCGGAAATTTTAAAGAAATCAAAGAGAGACCTCGAGAGAAAATGTGACAAAATAATTCAAAAGCCATTATATCATTACTAAGTTATTATATATTGATGCATATAGTCTTGCACAAGCGTATATCTCCATTAAGACTTAACGCACTTGTTGACGATGCTTTACTCCCACAGCATTTAGAGTTCCTCATCACCAAACATATATCCTTTCTACTGTAAAGGGTCCAAAAAGAAAGGGGGAAGGAACTGCTGGACACTGAACAAGAATGGTGATCTGATGACAAGACACATGAATCGGGAATCCATTCCCTACTCAGGCATGCCTGCGTCTCTTACTCCCGTCCTCAGTATATGACTCCCAGTTCTTATGATCAAGGCCGCTGATGTCATCAAGATCCGCTATGGCAAGCAGATATTGGGTGAGCTTCATGAGTTCTTGATCACTACTTCGGCTGGAATGGGCCTTTCTGAATGGCTTTATGGTCAACCCATTTTGCGGGTTCATCACAAAGTTCCTTCGTAGATCATCAAACATTATAGTATTCTTTGAACTGTAAAACTGCAAACATATGCAGAGAATGAAGTTGTAAGCTAAGCAGGCAAATAATACACCTTATATGCACTTTTTCGCATATAGTTTATGGTATTCCAGAACAGTTAACACAAGGTTAGCTGGTCGACAGAGGTTGATATCAATTTTAACCAGATTAAAGTTATTCAAACTAATTACTCGTTTACTCAAAAATGCCATTAATCATTAGTAAAGCAACCAATATTTGAAGTATGAATGAAAGCTTCTCAAAAATTATGCTATTACTGCATCACAGACGTCACCGAAGAACCGTTGGTCAAAGAACTAAAAGAAGGAGAAAGCATCGAACCTCGGGAAAATGGCCCCAGATCAAGCCAAGAGGTTTGCAGTCAAAAACCCCACGAGTATCTGATTGAACTGTGATCATTGCTAAATGATCCAGGAGAGCTGTAATTTTATAGTTAGGATTGTCAAGTACACCAAGCTGTCCCATCTTCAACTCAACCCACTTCATGCTGCAAAGAGGAAATTGAGATAGTGAGGCAATAGCCTTTCATATGTCTCCATAGTTTAATGCTCATTGAAAATTTAAATGGACAAGTAGGCCATCACATGGACAAGTTCTCCCAAATTCAGTTATTTCAACTACATTAAAATGATCTTTCAAATTGGTCAAGACTCTCTAGTTTATGGTGGTACCAATTGTTGTTTCAATGAATTTGCTTTAAAGAGAGAAACAAAGGGGAAACAGATACAGAGTAAAGAACAGGCAATTTTGTTTTCAATAAGTTTTCTGAACCATAATACAAAGGCACAAGGTATGAAAATAGCTACTTAGATATGGCACGCTCCACGCAAACCCGAGCTGTCTACATCATTTCAATGAAGTAAAGGAGGTTTCTACATAGAAAAGACAAGGGAAAATAGATGTCTTACTTTGTTGCAGACCATATCATGATATCATATTCAGCATAAACGGATGTGAGAAACTCATGAAGATCTGCAAGAGTTTACATGATAATAATAGCTCCACAGCTGGATGATCACTGAAAGATGCAAAATATACTACAAACAAATACTTACAAGGCCGCATGAGTTCAAGTGGGTTTTCTGCTGTTGACCGATGATCAAACAGAGTATAGTCAATATCTAAGACAAGCAGCTTTTTTCCTTTACGGCATGGATTGCGCAATTCGATCTGCAATGATAATGATATGAACATCACTTCCTTTAGTCCTCTTCAGTCTTTTGTGTATTCGACAATTTTCGAATGACCCCAAGTATAGTCCACTTTGAGCATGAAAAAAATTATATATGTTTCCTGCAGTGTTCTTTAATTTACTAGGAGTAGGGAAGTCCTTTTCATTTTGAAAGAATGCATTAGTTCAGGTAATTTGAAAATGTACAAGCGAGTTTTTCTTCAAGAAAATACAATTATTTATGTCTCCTCAGAAAATAAAAGAAAAAACAGATTCAGTAGATTAGTTGTTACCCTGAATATATAATAGTCAAGGGACTTCAATCCATGGTCTACCACATTTTGATTCTACAAGGTAAAAGGAGCTTGAGATTTTTCATCATTACGGCAGTTCCAGTGACAGGAGTGTTTAATCAAGCCCCATTTTTCAGGGTCTATCTATACATATAATTTAGAAAAAGTCTGGAGTAAGAGTACCAAAGATTAGTATTCCACTGAAATATCTGGCTTTTAGGTTGTTTCTGGGGGCTTGAGAAGAAAGAAAACGATTAGCGCTTAACAAGATTCAAGTTGGAAGGGAACTGGAGCAAAAGGGAAGAAGTATAGCCAATAGTGATTCATGGGCAAACATGATCAAGTAGATTTCGTCTACTCTTCTTTTTCCTTTTAAGTAAATGGAAATAAATTTTTAATCACAATCAAACATGTCTTATGGCTTAAATGTTAATCCTTTTCTTGCCTACATGGTACTATGGCTTAAATGTTAATCCTTTTCTTGCCCACATGGTAGGTTTATGCTTTTTCTTGACCATTTTATGCACATAAATGACCAAAAAGATCCAATGACCACCCATATATTGGAGCTCTTCCACCATGTGTTTGGTCAAAATCTGCGGTTGCCAATTGATATATTACCTACGGCTGTTGAAGGTCAAAATGGTTCTGGGGCAACTACCCTCAATCTCTCACACCAGATTTGCCATTTTCCAGCCTAAGACTAGGCCTAGAGCTCGGATTAAGATCGAGTATAACTTTAACAGCATAGACACAGAAACACACATGTTTATATATGTTTGAGTGTATCAGCATCCTTTGTCAGCAGATGATTGGTTGTCCGTGGTGACCATCATTTTATGTATTCACATGTTACAAAAATCAATCTTACTAGCGATGCACCTTTTTCTTCCTTTCATTTCTTTTGCCTTTTGTTTGGTACACATTAATAAATTCTTTAATGTTATAAAGGAAAACTAGGATGGGAATAGTGGTATACAGCACAAGTTAAAAGATTTTCAGGGATAACTGACCTTGTACTGTTCAATACGCCTCCTTAATTTCTGTCTGTTGACTTCTTTATCTTTAATATCAACAACTTCTTCTTGCCCAAGTTCAAAATCATCAATAATCTCAGGGGAGTCCACTGGTTCAACAAGAATATCATCTTCAACGGTGCTACACATGCAGTAAAGGACAGATTAGTAAAATTAAGTTTTCATACCAAACTGACAACTAATTAGCAAAAAACCAACTTGGTGTCAGGAATTTACAGAAGACTCAGAAAACTGTGACCCAGTAGTTTACGTTACTACAGTTTTGTTCTGTGAAATGAATAGCCTAAATGCTACAAACAGCCTTAGATATATGGCACCTCGCAAAAGAGAAGAAAACCTCTACATAGAACACCTTTCTGTTTAATTCTAATTATCTACTAGCATTTAAATTTGCAAATTGTACTTTAATTTCGGCGCAACAGAAAAATTGTCGTTGTGTCACCTAGATGTCATGGGTTCAAATTGTGTAAACAACCTGTGTACATTAGATACAAAGTGGATCCTACTCTTCCCTAGACCATGGGTATAACAGGAGCTTTGTGCACCACATTGCCCATTTATTGTCCTTTAATTTTTACAGGTTTGGAAGTACATATCAGCATTCTGAAATCTCTTAAAGAAATGTAAAATGCAATGAGAAGCTTCAAATATCTAACGGTAAAACTTCGGAAAATACTTTTATCTTTTTTATAGCATTAAAAATCTAATGAATCAGCACAGTGGCGTTAGCCCATATAGAATGTTCATTCTAATCAAAGACCATAAACTTGTTAACTTATCATTCCAAAAGCCATTTATGTATATACTTGAACTAGGGAAATGACCTTATGCTCCTTTCTGTGTGAACAACTCAGTTACCTTATTTAACCTAGTTTCTCTTCACCATTTAAATTGTTGCAATTTACGGCAGCCCCACATTAGTAATATTTTCTCCTACATATGTTGTTAGAACGACCAAATTGTAATACTCCATTATCCAATAAGAATGTGACACAATCCCATGGAAGTCAGTAAACAGAATGAACAAATAGGAACCAAGTTAAACCTATCAGGAGATTTAAAAGCTTGTTACTAATTACTAAAAAACTCAAGTGAGACATTGTAGACCTATCATTCAAGTTGGACTATATGTATTTTACTAATACAATCAATCTATTTCTCAATTGCCTCACAATGAATCAGCAGAAATGCCAATAATGTGACAAACCAAGGGTCAGAAATCACCTTTACTCAAGAAAAGCACTTTATAATAAAAATAGATAAGAAAGTCGGCCTTTGGAGCCAAATTAACTGCCCTCAGCATCCCCCCACCCCAACCATCTACCACCAAGCCCAACTCAAGAAGAGAAGGAATAAATATTTTGCACTAAGACTTTACACACGCTCTTCATCTTTGAGATTAATAGTTTTCATAGTAGCAGAGCCAGAAATTTCTTCCAGTGGGTCCGTTAATAGTTTGTAGTTATGTACACTTCTCATCCCAAATTTGTCTTATAAATCTTGCACATAGCTTTATGTTGAATAGTAGTTCTTAATATATACTATAGCAAGAAGTTGTTCCGTGATTAAGGTACAAAACGTATACTAGCAATGACGCAATTAGAGTGTAAAGCATTCGACATCTTCTATTTATCACACTAATATAGCAGATTCGCCTATTTTTTCCATTCTCCCATCATTTTCAACACTTTAGTGGGGTTAAAGAAGTGAATTAATCAGAATCTTTATGCTATTGCAAGTAAATTTAATGTTTCTTCAAAGATCAGAGGGGTCAATTGACCCCACCAAGTTATATGGCGCCACTATTGTTCACAAAGCAGGACCATCATCATCGAGAAAGAATTAACGATGACCTCCAAAAGAAAAGCCAAACGGTACAAGATTATCATAGTAAACTTTCAAACCAAAACTAGAAAAATCTTATCCCAACTTGAATGAGAACAGTCAAAGCAGTTGAATAAAAGCCCACTCATTTAAATTTAAAACCATTTACGATGGACAAAAGTCACACACACAAAAAACATAAAAATAAAAAATAAAACCACCCTTAATTGAACACAAAGGATAACAATACTATCCCAAATTCAATTGTGCAGTTGCAACAGAAATAATGAAAACAATTAGACAACTAAGCACACTTAAACCAGTACAGGAACAATCCTATCTTAAATTAATATCTTCAGTTACAACTAAATCAATGAAAGCAAACAGACAGTAACCACTGACTCCACCTAAAGCAAAGCAACCCTATCCCAAATTACTTTCCTCGGTCACACCTGACTCGGTAAAAGCAACCAGACAAGCAAACAACTGACCCCAGTTAAACGAAACGTGAATGATCCCATCCCAAATGAAACTTTACTGGTGAAAAAGAAAAAAGAGACAATAAAACCACCAAACGCATTCAAACCAAAGCGAGAACCCTATCCCAAATTGAATTCTATTATTGACAAAGAAACAATAAGACAATGAATCAACCAAACGTATTCAAACCAAAGCGAGAACAATCCTATCCCAAATTAATTTTACAACTAGCCCAACATCAGAAGCAATCAAAGCAATCCAGCTATATCCCACTTCAACCTCAGAAATGAATCAAACAAAAAATTCCTCACATGAGTCACACAACTCACTTCCAAACCATTTGGTAACCACATTTGAAATCCTTAAACAAGTTTTTTACCACATGAATCTGCATTATGCTTGTGTACAAAATTCAAAAAAGTACATACAGACGGGCGTGCATTAACATAAACCAAAACACAAGCCATTTTTCAAAACCACTCATATAAATCCTCGTGCACAACTTTTTTCCAATATCGTAGTGCATTTCACATTGTGATGTGCCCATATAAACAAGTCCCTTCTCTACATTATCCTACACGTTATCAAATGAGTGAACTAGGTATCCACAAACAACATATACATTTACATATATGTGAAATTAATCAAAAACAACTTTGTAAAAACTCTCAATAACCTAATGGGATTCAAAAAAATCAAGCCTTGTTTCATATTGGTATGTCATTTTACAGATGTCACGCCTCAATCCCAGAACCTGACACACTAGCTTGACACTATGTATGTTGGACCAAAAATAAAGTCGACGTAAAATAGTTAATCCAAGTTAATATTACTTAAACTACGATACTGACTTATAAACTACACTCGTATCAAATATCACAAATACAAACAATCAAACTAAAATTAAAAATATAAAAATAATGGAGAAGGGGGCCCACCCAATCATGGTGAATTTGAGGGAAGCTTTGAGAGGCAATTGAGAGAGGAGAGTGGAGTCATCAGAAAGCTTTGATCCAACAACTTTTGGGTAAAGAAGCTTTTGCCTTTTGGGCAACACGTTTGTCACTTCGCATATTCGACGCTTCAGCTCGCCCACCGTGTCGTCGCCGCACACTCTCACCGTGTACTCCTTCCCGCTCCACTTCACTGTCAGCGTCATCTCCTCAGCCGCCGTCGCCGATGACGATTCTGCCGCCATTTTTCTGGATTTTTCCCCTCTTCCTTTTTTTAACTAGCGCTGCACCCCTTTTGTATGATTTTCTTGTTGCATAAAACGGCGACGTTTAGAAGTTTTCTTATATTTCCAAATCTTTTTTCTCTAATTGCTCAAATAGTAGTCTCTCCCCATTGTTCACAATCTCTTTTTTTTTTTTTTTTTTAATAATTGTAATAACAAGCAACTCATTTTAAATAATACAATATTAGATCCATTCAAAATTATAGACTCCGTTGTGCAACGACACAAATGTAATTTGTTAATTGCAAACGTCAATAGAGAAAGAAATATGTGATTAGGTCTGATTGAACCCTATTTGTAATATATGTAATTTTCAGTTAAGCTTTTTTTCAATTTTTTTATTCGAGGTAAAGGAATATTTAAGCTTATTTTGTAACTTTAAGGACTTCAAAACACAATATTGCATATAATGAAGCAAAATATAATTCTTAGCGAGCTCGTTAAGGACTATTTGAGAAATTTATTATTTTCGTTATTCTTTCACATGATGAAACTGATACAAGTTAAAGAGATTACTACTCACAACATTATATTATATTGCATCATAATATTATCTAATCTTTAACTTACTTTAAGTATGTGTTAAAGTGCACGTTGTAGTATAGAATTTATAGCCTGAAGTTATTTCTCATTTTAAAAGAATATTATATTTCACTAGTAGGCCTCCTAAAGAAGTTGTATCATCTAAACCTTATCTTTTAATTATCATCTTAGATAGTTTTATGCAAAAAATATTACATGTGGATAGGACTCTTTAACATAAAAAGATGCATAAGAATTGAAGAATGAATGATGTCATATAAGAAATGATATATAACTTTGCATTTCGAACTGGTATAATATTTATGGAGTAATGTGAACAAGAATAATGAAACTCACAATTTGGTAAGAAAATTATAAATTTGAGGTGTTAATTACAGGCTAAATTGCACTAGTAGCCCTTATTGTTGACAAACCATTCAAATAGGTCCTCAAAGTTTCGTGAACCTATTCAAATAGGTCCCTACTAGATAGTCTTGTGTGAAAAGATTAAATGTAGATAGGGCTCTTTAAAATAAAGTGCACAAAATTTCTCACATAAAAGTGAAGAGTAAATAGTGCCACAAATGAAATGATATATAATTTACACTTTAACCTAGTATAATGTAAATGGAGTTAATGTGAATAAGAAGAATGAAACTCACAATATGGTAAGATAATTACAAATTTGAGGTATTAGTTACCAAAAAACACAAAGATTGTGTGAACCTCATATCACAATGAATTAATACCATCAATGCATGGCTGGAACAATTTTGAGCTTTGTTAAAGATGAAGCATAAAATTATAATTAATTTTCTATATTGCATTTTTGAAATTTGAAAATTGCCAAGTAGTTGAAGAGCAAATATTTGTGTTTATTCCTATATATGTGGCATCTTTACTCATGTACAACTGTCATTGTTTTTAAGTAATTTCCAAAAAACCATGCAAAATTGCACATTTTTTATATATAACAATACAATAGTGGTTCTCAACTTGACTCTACTCCTATAGCATTCTTGCTTCATTAACCCATTTTCCCACATACTTCTTCCATGGCCAACTATAACATTGTTATTCATGGAGAAAAGACTAGAAACAATTTGAGGTACAAAGAATGTTTGCACAACCTTGCAACTAAAATCATGGCTAATAATTATAATCTTGATGCAGGTTGTGGCAAATTTGAGGCAAATGGCAAAGAAGGTACATTAGGATCTGCATATTGTGCTGCATGTTTTTGTCATCGCAGTTTCCATAAGATGGTAGAGGAAAAACTCATTGAATGTTCTAGTGACGAGCTCGTCATAACTCGCCTTATCTGCCCCACCAATGGTGATTCCCCGGTTGTGCAAGCTGTTTCAAAAACTCAGGCACAACAACGTCGACCGCGGCTAGATCCACACGTTCCAGTTGTACCACAAGGTACTTTTAGGTTGAATAAGCAGTTGCGTGACATGAACAACAACAGCAACAAGAAGATGGATATGGGAGGAAATAAGAAGAAGCCAAGAATGAGAGCTACTCTAGAGCAAAAAGAAAAGCTTAAAATTTTTGCTGAAAAGAAACGTTGGAAATTTCTAAAACATGAAGAGAAAAATGAAGATGTCAATCAATTCTGCTCAGAAATTGGAATCACCGTACAGTTCTTAAAGAATTGGATTCGCAACAACAGGCGCAAGATGGCTCTCAAACTAGCATCAATAGATCTGAATGTCTGAATAATCAAGTACTTGAGAGTTTCTATAAATAATAAATTGTAATCAATAGTTTGTGCATTAATTAAGGTTCTAGTTAAGGTGTTTTAAGCAAATCTTGTATGTACTCTCATGGTTGTTTATCAAATACAATTAACTTTGTGTTATCATACATCTACACTGTGAATGCTTTAGGGTAGATCATCGAATGAGGTTTCTCAATTATTTCATATATTTCAAGAATTTTATATTTAATCTTGTAGCCTTTTTTCTCCAGCTTTTAAATAAATAAATAAATAATACTAGAGATTATAGCTTCTAAAATCTTGTTGAGAAATTAAGTGAAAGACTTAATGGGTTCATGTCCGTCAATGATTTTGCTAATGATACTAATTAATTCAATTTTGCATAAAAGAAAGTAAAGAATTATTAGGTTCACTAAAAATGCTAAAGGCACCAATTAAGTTGTAAAGTAGATAGTATTCCTCAACATAAAAATGGTAGTAATTACCCCAAACTATAAAAAGAAAAACAAACACGACTTAAATATTGAAAATAGATAATTAAACCGAATTATGTTTTTGATACTTAAAAAAGGTTTGTACATGACAAGGCACATATAACAATGATGAGATAGATTTTAGTTGACAATTTTGTAACATTGCGGTTTCTATACTATTGCTTGATGACAACATTGATGAAATTTTACCTTGCTAGATATTTTAACTTGTATTGACAATGTGATGTAACTTTGAATAAACCCTAAAGAAAGCTAATAATAAACGCAGAGTAAATGTTGCAAAACGATAAGCTAGCAATCGTTATAAAATGACAAGCCATCAATCGTTATAAAACGGCAAGCCAACAATCGTCGCAAAACAACAAGCCAACAATTGCTATAAAACAAGAAGCTAGCGATCTTTATAAAATGACAAACTAGCGATCGTTGTAAAACGACAAACTAGCATTCGTTGTAAAATGACAAGATAGTACTTTTTGTAAAACAACAAAAAGATAAGCGTATATTTTACTTATTATGGTTATCTAATTATGATGAATTAAATTAATTAAATCAATATATTATATCGTTTGTACTAATTCTTCTATGTATGGAGTATGTACTTAGCACAGAGATATTGTTTACAAAGTTTCATTGATTTGTGTAGTTATAGATAAATATAATTCAACAACGTGTGTCGATTATTCAATCATATTCTATCATGACAAATAACTTAACTAGATAGTTGATGAGCTCAACTAAAAATCTCTTCGAATAAAGTTCGTGGTTGATTAATAATCCTTTAAAAATTGATAAAAAATAATCTACAAAAAGAAACAAGTATGTAACCATGTATTTCTTGATTTTCTTGTATTTTTTCTTTTCAAAGTTTTTAGTTATACGAATGTCTTAAAACTAAAATGTCAATAATACATGAATTTTCATTAAGAAAACTCACATAGAATTGGAAGAAAAAACAAAAGAAAATTTTATAACATTTATAGACAACACCCTATCTATAGCTATGTAGTTTGGACTTGTTTCTCAAACAAATTGGAATGAAGATATATATATATAGCTTTTAGATAGTCATAATTCATTTTTCTAAAGTTTTCATTCAAATCGCATACCTATAATTTTCAAAGATTGAATTAACTCGAATACTACAATTCAACTCTTGTTTCCATTTCAATATAGGATGATGACTATATCTATATTGGCTTTAACCGTTTAGAAAATATTCCAAAAGCGTTTTGGTTGACAAATCACAAAATGGACAAAATATATGCAAGTAATGTTGTTTTGCTAGAGTATCTCTTTTTCTTCTTCACATGATGAAAAGCATTGAGCATTCAACCACACTACCAAGAACCACTATCAATTCTAATGGTGCCAAAACTAAAGTAATTGGTTTGGTGAGAACAAGCCAAAATGCCAACATCATGAGCTAGTACTCTTCAGTAACAAATAAAGTTTTAAAAGAATATCATAATCTTCATTTTCTATTATCATTGTGCTCTAATTTCTATTCTTATTCTAATTCCTTACTAGTAATCTCCCTACTTTTCTTGTTCTCTCTATCTTTCATGGCAACAAATGCTGGTTCTAGCTCTTCTAGATCAATGTTTTGTGCGTGTGTTTATCACATTTGGCATAAAAAATGGCAGGTTCCATAGCTCAGGCGCTAGCTCAGAGGAACAAGTTATTGAGAGAATTCCTTTGAATGTTATGGACAAAATAAGTAAATATGTTGATAGTGTCAAAATAGATCTCTTTGCACAATATGGCAGATAATGGATAGACGGATGTAAATGATCTCTTGTAAATGATGCTCATGTTTTTAGTAGTAAAATGAAAGGATTACTTGTCTAGCAAAAAAAAAAAAAAACTTCAATGATTCTTCGTTCATGCCCTCAACCGCAAATGCCGCTTCCTCCATTGCCACAATCCCAGTTACCTTCTCTTTCATGTCCACAAGTCATGTTTGAAAGTATTGTATAGTTTGTTTCATAGTTCTTTTAGTCTAATCTCTACCTTTGATATGTATGCCCTCTCTTATTTATTTATATCCAAGATGTGTAAGTCGATTGAGTGTTCAACATATATAGAACTTTTGTCTCCGAGTACAATGGTAATTAGGAGTTCTTGCTTTTCTTTTTCCCTATAATTATTATGGTTAATATTTTAGTTTTTTTTAATGAAATATAAACCTATTTGCACATTGAATTTCAAGTTACTATTTTTTAAGTTTCTTCTTGCAATGCTCCATAACAAGCATCTGTCCTCTGCTCTACCAGCTAAGCTATCCCAACCATTTCCAATGTGGAAAAAATAATTTATAAATTAATTAAACTCGTTTTCCCTTGAGGGAAAATCCAATGCAAAGAATGAGAAAGAGAAATGAGAGATATAGTGAAAAATTATACTATAGTATGTAGCCGATACCTGAAATATAGGCTATCAAGCTTTAATTTGGAGTACAATTCAAAGAAAAGCCTCAATTTGTACCAAATTTTAAGGTGAGTAGTATAGATTTACTAAAACAAATCATTTTTAATTACTTGATTTATATCTCCAGGTAAAACTTTTAAAAATACATATTATAAAGAAAATATTGATATATACTTGGCTGCAATAAAAAAATTTATGATTTTGATGCCTTCTTCCAAGAACTATTTGCCCTTTTCTTTGAAAGTTTATTTTTTGGTTTTGATGCTTTTTTTAGAACAGTTGCTTGAAACATTGTACAAACATATCATAAATATGAAACCTTTTACTCTTTTTTTTGTTTCTAAGAATAGAAAATAAGTCGTCAAATGACTATAATTTTTGTACCATATATAGTTTAAGTATAGAAGTTATATGTGCTAAACTTGGAAACAGAACACTACTAAATTACGTACTAACAAGAAAACCACCTTTTATGGTTTCCAAATATATATAGAAATACTACAAACTCAATCATTTTATGCAAAAACGAAAGATAGTCTAATGACAAAATATATTTTTATTCTTGATCAAATAAATAAAGTTGTACTAGTTTTCAGATAAATTAAATAATAAGTTGAAAGTTAAGCAAATCAGTTTTCATTGATAGACTAAAAAATAGAAAGAAAAAAAAGAAATTTTTTATCTTAAGAAAAAGGATTGAAATTTGAGAGAATTAATAATTGCTATGACAAATGAATACACAGAGAAGAAAAAAGATTAGAAGCCACAATGAATCTTTCTTTTAATTTATATAGATAAAAGTATTGTGAAACATTCTTAGGTTATGCTAGTGATAACAAACATTCTTAGGTTATGATTATAATATGCTTCCATTGAGCTAGCTTTGCCAAACCTCACATATCTAGTGAGGTTTAGGTTACATGCCCAAAATATCTAGAAATAATATGAGAAAGAAAGTTAAAAAATTCAGACAATTTCTTTATAAAAAAAAAGAAGAAGAAATTGTTAGTGTTGAATTGAACCTTAAAATTTTTGCGCTATACATATGTAATTTTCTATTAAGGTTTTGTTTAATAGAAGTCCTAAAAGGATTATCTAGGCTTCTTTGGTAATTTTAAGGACTAAAAAGTGCAAAAATGAATATAACAGACTAAAATGTATACTTCTATGCAAGCATTGATATTTGAAAATTTTGTCATTGTCATTTTCTCCCACATGGTAAAGAGTATCAAGATTACTGAAAGACACTATATTATGTTGGCAGCCCGCCTAAAACATGTATGATATAGCCAACTACTTATTATCATAGTGCTCTTCAATTTGAGGCACATACTTTAATAAATTCAAGGACTCTGTTTTTTTTTTTTACGACGTGATAACTCAATTGACGGATCACGATCATCGGAGATCGGGGAAACTTGATCACCCCTGATAAATTTTCAGATGTAACGGTACGTCCCAATAAATGTACCGATTCATGTACTCTGTTTTTGATACCTTGTTATTATCCTTGAAATCTCTAGGGAAATGGCTCATCACTAAGAGTTAGTTATTCGATAGTACTAGTACAATCTATTTGGAGTGATATGAATTACAAGAATAGTAAAATGATTGCTAATTTGAGGTGTTAGTTACCAAAAATTTTAAAAAGTGTGTGGACTCTTATACCATATTAAATTAACACCATCAATGCTAAAAACGATTTTGAGCCATTTACACAATCTTTATGATTAGCTGTTTTGCATTTTTTGAACTCAAAAGCCACAAAGTAGTCAAAGAGCAATGTGTCCACATCCCTTTGTGACATCTTCATTAACATGCAATTTGACACATCACTACTCAGGTTTCATTTTATTATATATTCAATGCAATAGTGGTTTTTCACATAACTCTACATCTCTTGCATTCTTGCTTCATTGCCCCATTTTCACCAAATTTCTCCAATGGCCAACAATAATAGTTCTTATGGAGCAAGGACTAGAACCATCATAAGGTACAAAGAATGTTTGCACAACCATGCAACCAAAATAATGGGTTATTGCCTTGATGGTTGTGGTGAATTTGCCCCTAGTGGCAAAGAAGGTACACCAGAATTTGTAATTTGTGCTGCATGTTTCTGTCATCGTAGTTTTCACAAGAAGGTAAAGGTGAAGCTCACTAAATATTCCACCAACCAAGTTGCAGTCAAAACTCACCTCAACAGCCTCACCATTAGAGATTCCCCAACTAGTCAAGCTACAAAAACTCAAGCGCGAAAAGTTGTTAGGTTGAATGATCAGGGACGGATTCAGACATTCTTCTCGATGGAGGCCGCTAAAACACTGAATGCTGGCAATGAGTTAAAAATGCTACCAACAACAAGCAAAGAGATGGATGTGGAAGGAAACAAGAAACCAAGAATGATGAGAGCTACACAGGAGCAAAAAGAAAAGCTTCAAGCTTTTGCTGAAAAAAGAGGTTGGAAGCTTCTAAAACATGAAGAGAAAAACGAAGATGTCAACCAATTCTGTTCAGAAATTGGAATCACCGTACAGTACTTAAAGAATTGGATCAGCAACAACAGGCGCAAAATTGCTCTCAAACAAGCACTGATAGAAACTTGAGAGTTTTTATAATTATCAATAGTTTATGTATTAGGGTTCTAGTTAAGGTGTTTGAAGCAAATTTGGTATGTACCTCTCTTGGCTGTTATCAAATATAATTAAGTTTGTTTTATCATAAGTCGTAGAATAAAGATTCTCAATTATTTCATATATTTGTGAAGTGTATATTTAATTAATCTTTTTACCTTTTTGTTTCCAACTTTTAGAAGAATTACTAGAGATCGTTACTTCTAAAAAATTGTTGAGAAATTAAGTATAAAAACTTCAAGGGATTAGTATCCATCAATGTTGAATTATTATTATTATTAGCTAATCATGTTGAATTAACTTAATTTAATAATAACATTTTGACCATACAGTTCTTTTTATTGTATGGAGTGCGTCGAATGCAAAGATTTTGTCCCTATGGTTTCAATATTTTGCATAGTTGTAGATAACTATAACTCAAAACGTTTGTCGACTATAGTCAATTACATTCTATCATGAAAAATAACTCAACCAGATTGTTTGATGATGAGCTTTTTTTTTTCTTTTTTTTTCTGGTCGGATTTGTTGATGAGCTCAACTAACAAATTTTTAAACCAAAATTATTGTTTGACTACATAACGCATTAGATAGTCTAGTTTCTTAAGCATGTAATTCTCAATTCTTTTGACAAACATATGATATCCTTTCTCCTTCCAAAATTTTTATTTATAAGAATGTCTTACAAACTTCAAGAAAATGCTAATAGGACATGAATTTTCATTAAGAAAACTCACATAGAATTGAAAAAGAAAGGAAAAAACAAAAGGCCCTAGACGTCATTATTTAAGAATGTGATCTATAACTATGTATAGTAGTTTGGATGTGTTCCTTACACAATATATTTTTAGATAGTCATAACTCATTTTCCTTGAATTTCATTCAAATTACGTACTTACAATTCTTTTTTTTTCTTTTTACAGAAAGATTTACAATTTTTAACAATTGAATTAAATATACAAATCTAGGAATTAACTCAAATATCAGAATTCATATTTGGTTTCCTTTTCAATACCATGGGATGATGATTCTATTTATTTAATTTTGTCTTAAAGTGTCTAAAGCAGATTCCAAAAACGTTTGGATTAACAATTAACAAAAGGGAAAAAACCATGCAAGTAGTGTGAACTGTAGGTCTCTCTCTCTCACATGAAAAGTAGGCTTTGGGTACTCAACGACGCCAACAATAACAACAATCAATTCTAATGCTGCCAAAGTTAGGATAATTGTTTGGTGAGAACAAGCCAAAAAAATGAACATCATGGACTAGTATTCTTCAGTTACAATAAAGGTTCAAAAGAATAGTATAATATCCATAGCAAGCATATTTGGTACAAAATTTGAATTTATAGTTACATCTTTTGTAAATCTATATGTTCTATTGCAAGCACTTGAATGAAAATTCAAAGAACATGAGGCTTTAATTAAAGTCTTTAATCGTCAAGAAAAAAAAAGTCATGTGATTTTGTTTCTAATCCATCGTGATAATTTGTGATGCAACTATCACACATGACAGACACAAACAGACAACCACACATAAACACACAAAATTGTAAAGTTAGAGATAAGATATTGTCACACATTTTCAAGAAAAGAAAAAGAATGAGCTCTATATATAACTAACATTGTAAAGTAAAAGATAAGATATTGTCATGCATTTCAAGAAAATAAAAAGAATGAGAAAGAAAGAGGTAGAGATATCGAGAAACCTTTACCACCAATACGAAATTGATACATGATTATACTTTTATCAAACTTATAAAGAGTACAATTTAGTGTTAAGCCTCTAGTCATACTAAATCTTAGGCTATTAATATATATATGGATCAAGTGAAATCAATTATGCGTGATTACTTAGTTCATAAATCTCCAAAAGATAGTTATAAAAGAATTATAATTTCACTGACATTCATAATTGCATTACAAATATCTGAGGTTGATGCTTTCTTTCCAAATGTGTACTCTTTTCTCTAAAAGTTCACTACTTGGTTTTTTTTGCTTCTTTTGGAAATAGCACTCTTTTATTCAAGTTCAATTACAACATTGTACAAAGTACAAACACATCCTTTTTTTTTTTTTTTTTTTGGGCAAATACATCCATTGAGTGACTATATTTTTGTACCATATTTAGCAATATATATAGTTTAAATGATATAGAAGTAAAATGTGTTGAAGGTGATCGAGTGCAAACAAGACATTAACATTACTTGTCTATTTTCTGTCCACCTTGAACCAAAAAGGCTAAATTCTCGTCAAGCATGATTTTCTAATTACGCATTAATGACAAAACCAATTTAATGAAAAATATATCTTTATATCTTGATAGAGACAAAGTTGTTCTCAGTCTCATGTAAATCAAATAATTCTTTCAATTTAAGTAAATATATTAACTAAGTATTGTTAATAGACCCAAAATAGAAAAGAATATTTCGAACAACGTAAGTGAATTACTTAAATAAAGTAATTAGTCAAACTTGAGAGAATTAACAATTGTTGTGCCAAATTAATACAAAAAAAGAGAAAAGTTTACGACGCATAGTGAATATATTGATGCATACTAATATAATCATTACGAAATGTTCATATATTAAGGGAGTGTAACAATTGTTGCACCTCATTTGAAATTCCATCATATGATCAATGCTGCTTGCTAGAGGGCTTGATGAAGCTAAATCTTTGCTTTCCTCTCTTTTCTTTTTGTAGATAAAAGAATGACGTCTTTTCAAGAGTTCTTTAATATTTGCAATTTCTCAAATTGCCCAAATTGTTATTCTCTCTCATTTGTTCCCAATCTCATTTTACTATAGTTCCTCTTTTTCATTTGTAGTGTTGTTATGTACGTTGTAGCCAAGAAGTTAACAGAAAAAGAAAAGGAAAGAAAAGAAAAATGTGTTAGGGTTTAATTGAATTAATCTAACATATATAGGTTTTTTTCAGTTTTATCTTTTATAGCAGCCATCAATGGATTTTCCTTTTTGTAATTTTAAGGAGTAAAAAGCGCCAATTAATTATAATGGCCTAAAATGTATTTCTCAACAAACATTCAGGTTTCACCAAATAAATAAATAAATAAATAAATATATATATATATATATATATAGGACTATATGAAAAAATTTTGGTTCTCATTTTTCTTCCAGATGATATAGACTAACAAGATTACTCACAAACATTATATTATTATGGCAACCCTAGTAAAAATAATCTCTTGTAAAATGGCTCATCATTACGAGTTAAAATAATTTATACTAGCTAGTATAATCTACTTGAAGTGATGTGAATTACAAGAATGGTAAGATGATTACTGATCTGAGGTGTTAGTTACCAAAAATCCCAAAGAATGTGTGGGGCTTATATCATATTAAATTAATACCATCAATGCAAGGAGGAAAAATTAAATTTCGAGCCAATTATTAGTAAATCTTTCACATGATTAAAGATGGAGCATAAAACAAGTTATTGAGATATGATTAGTTGTTTCGCATTTTTTGAACTCAAAAACCACCAATTAGTCAAAGAGAAATGTGTTCACGTACAGTACTTAAAGAATTGGATTAGCAAAAACAGGCGCAAAATTGCTCTCAAACAATAGCATTAATACAAACTTGAGTCTGAACATCTATGTCAAGCTAATATTAAATAAAGCAATGAAGTTGAGAGTTTTCTATTATGAATAGTTTGTGTTAGGGTAATTTATCGAAATGGTCCTACATCTTTATTTTTTTTAACATTTAAGTCCTGTATCTTTCATTTTGAAAAAAATGGTCCTTCATATTTTATTTTTGTGACAATCGTTAGTCCTTGAAGCAAAATTCATCAAAAAATAATATTAATGAGCACGTGGATGACTTGTGGACCAAAATTCATAAATTTTTAGGGATAAAATTATCATGCGATAAAATATAGGTATCTTAAAGTTTATGCATTTTGCGGCCACGTGTCATTCACGTGTTCACTAATGTTATTTTTTGACAAATTTTGCTCCAAGGACTAATAGTTGTCACCAAAATGAAAGATGAATGACCATTTTGTCTAAAATGAAAGATAAGGGACTTAAATGTCAAAAAAGACAAAGATGTAGGACCATTTCGATAAATTACCCGTTTGTGTTATCATAGATCTAAACTCTGAATGCTTTACGATAGGTCGTAGAGTAAGGATGCTCAATTATTTCATGTATTTTATGATGTTTATATTCAATCTTGTTACCTTTTTCTCCAACTTTTAGAAATATCACTAGTGATTATTGCTTATAAAAGCTTGTTGAGAAATTAAGCAAAAACTTTAAGGATTCATGCCCATCAGATTTTGCAAATTATATTGATCTAATTTGCATAAAATTAAGAAAATAATAATCAGGATCACAACTAATGTAAAGGGCACAAATATAATTATGTTTATAAACAAGATAAAATTCCTCCACTACAAAAAAAACTGAATTCTGTGACAGACGGTTCCCCTCACCGTGTCGTCGCCAATTTCGACTTTGTGATGACACGGTGAGAGAAAACGTCCGTCAGATACAAGGTGGTCGCCAAAATCCTCCCAGTCACCAAGCCGTCGTCGTATTGCGACGACTCGTCACCAGGCCGTCACCAATTTTTGCCGTCACTGAGCCGTTACCAATGATTGCCGTCACCGAACCCTTGCCAATATTTCCCCTCACTAAGCCCTCACCAATTTATCCCGTCACCACGCCGTCACAAATGTTTCCTGTCACCATGCCGTCCCAAACAATTCCCGTCACCATGCCATCACTAAACACTACCCATCACCATGCCCTCGCCAACTTCACCCATCCCCATGTCACCACGCCGTCACAAATGTTTCCCGTCACCATGCCATCACTAAACACTTCCCGTCACCATGCCATCGCCAACTTCACCCGTCCCCATGCCGTCACCAAAACAACCGTCGCCAAGCCCTCACCAAAACTGCATGCAACAGTTTATCTTTTCTCTCTTCCCAAAACCCCCTCATCGCTCTTCATGTGTATGTTGTTAATTATTATCCCTACTTTGTCTCAATGTGTCAATTCTTTATAATAGAAACAAATTTGTTACAAAAAATGGTATAATGCAAAAGTAGATAAATAAACTATGCAATTTTCGTAGTTAATGAATGACATAAATTACACTACTTGATATATAATATTGGATTTCCCTTGTTTGGGATTGTCTAGCACAAGTCAAAAAGAAGACTTTGTACTTTGTAAAAGAATTGAAGAAAGGGAAAAAAAATGAATGAGATCATGGAAAAAAGAGATAAAGTAAGAGAAAAAATAAGTGAAACCTAAAAGATGCAAACACAAATAGATTGTATGCCTAGTGGTTGTACCTCTTTTTATATAACTTTGTCATAAATATAATATGCTTATGAATCATCACCAACATAAGTTACCAATCTCATTCAAATGAAAGTTGTATCCTAGTTAAATCCAATTTTGATCCCCAATATCAATTCCACATTTTACAGGAAAAAGGAAAAAAGGAGCGATTATCCATAAGACTGCACAGAAAATAATTCAGAGGGTTTGAACAAAACATATACAGTTCTCTCTAAGAACTTATCAATAAGGTAAGAGATGCAAACAAAATGTGATAATATTCAATGCAGGTAACATGATAGAATTATTAAGGCAAAAAAAAAAAGATGAGAAAAAATTTTTATTAAAGAAATGAAGGTTCTGAAAGAAAATGTTTTATTAGAAACAGTTGTAAACAAATATTACACTCCATAGAGAAGGTTTATGAGATTCATCGTAAGGAGCTTGTATAGAATGGATTCCACATCTTCCCCAACATACCTTGCCTGCAAATAACAATATGTCACATGGACTGAGAAATTTATGATCATCTTCACACAAGCACAAAATGTCAGAAGATCAACTTCCTCTTTCAAATAAAGTTAATCTAAACTTGCCTGAGTAAGTGTAGTGGCGTCTGCAATTACAATGGGAACATTCACCAATCATGCTAAGGTTTTGGGAACTAACGTGTTCCCTGTCCTTGAAAACATTCAGAATACAAAAGTGAAACAGTAATATAGGAAACGGGAATCAGTCATATATGTGATTAGTGGAATTTTAGATCAACCTAAGCTTCCAATTTTAACAAAATCAAATCCTTAACAGACCATGAACTAAATGTAAAATGCATAATGATAGATTATCACTTCAATTGCAATTATAAATACAAGGGTTGTATATATAATTGTAATAGTCACAGTTAAAAGGTGGATCTTTCATGAAAAGTAAAATTAAAAACACAATGAAATGAATTCCTCGGAGGAGAACCACAAACTAAATCAAATATTACACTGTTTCCAGAAAAAGATAACAAATGAATTGAAATAACAATCGCAGCTAAAGGGTACTGCTAAGCGACACGTTTCATGGAGTGAGGGGAGGAGGCTCTGAGTCTCACATGAAACTTGAAAAAGGCTATACAGAGCTCATAAAAGGAATCAACTCATACCTGAACCTGTTGGTCCCATTAAAAGAATGTTGTTTTTCTCAAGTTCCACTGGTTCATTATCAGTGCCATCTATTTTCTCATTCCCTGAGTTCCTGCAGACCTAACGTTC
The DNA here is from genome assembly GCA_037974665.1 of Ehretia macrophylla. Taxonomy (NCBI): domain Eukaryota; kingdom Viridiplantae; phylum Streptophyta; class Magnoliopsida; order Boraginales; family Ehretiaceae; genus Ehretia; species Ehretia macrophylla. The sequence continues at coordinate 36,326,181 of CM075776.1, forward strand.
CAGGCAGTTATATGTTAGAAAAACAAATAACAAGATTGATAATAGCACAAATGCAAATGTAGGCGAGCATGGACCCAATCAATGAAGCATATTAATTGTGTTCTATTAAATCAACACCTCAACTAACATGAAGGCTCACGGAACTGTCACAGCATGTATAGTCATACAATGAACTGATGCACAATAGATTTACTATGCGGTTGTAATGTAGAACACTAATGAATCACATTATGAAGATGCACTAGGAAGAAAAGATAAATGAAAGGTTGAGAACCAACCATTTCTGGGCAGAGTCATTATAGATTCTCTTGTAGTGATTATAAACAGCTACAGAAAAGACCTAAGATCAAAATTTTTTGATCACAATCAGATAAAGAAAAATACACAACAAGAAGCAATTATCACTCAATTCTTGCTTAAGGTGATATTTCAACAACAAAGACTACATAAAACCATTCATTCTTATTCCAAATCCATTTAAAATCATCCTCATTCGTTAACTTAAGAGTTTTGCATCAGCATAGATCTGCCGCCTGTTGTTAAGCCATCGTCTCCAAGAGCTTCGGGTAAGAGTTTTATATCCACCCACTCACCCACCTTCATGTCACCTCTCTGACTCCAGTAAGTGTGTTGTCAAGAACAATGACCAACGTAGAGAGCCAATCCAATCATCAAGCTAAAGTACCAGTGTTTATCATTGCTTCCTGTTAATACTGTTTCTTTTCAATGAGAGTAAGAAAATAACAAAAGAGAAACAAGACCTTTTCTTTTATCCTTTATCTTCTTTGACTATTTCAAGACTAATCATCTCTAGTCATCTTATCGATTTGTCAAATTCAAAGGCTAAGTGGTGAAATTCCTCAAATTCAACGTCCTAATTTTTGTAATAAGCAAACATTCACGGTAGACGCACACACATGCACACAAAACTTGTTCTGTTCTTACACTCCACACATGCGAAATCTGTACTTTTATTATGCTACCATCAATTTAATACACCCCAAGCATACATAGATATATCTGACCCCATCAAAACCAAGAGATCTGTTATCCATTTAGTATATACTTCCTCAAAAATTAAGAGAAATCGAATCTGCATTAAAATCTAATAAAGTAAGAACTATTAAGGAAATAAAAAAAAAACAATAAGAGCCAGAATCAAAAAAGCTAATATAAATTTCTTCAGGCATACTTAAGAACAAATATCCAAATGTCACTTTGCTTCTGCCAGTAACACAGAACTTTTAGTTATTGTAAATTAAGAGGCAACGAGTAACTGGAAGAACCAAAGAAGGGACGGGAGGGAAGAAAATGAAAACAACCACTGATTAATTCTTTGCTTTCTCCTATCTAATTTCATAGCTTGAAGTAAAAATGAGAAGACTTGCCACTGATTCAATCTTTTCCTTCTCTTATCTAATCTCATCTATGAAGTCAAATGAAAAGAGAAGGCCTAAAATGAAGAAATATCATGCCAGGTTTGCCTTTCAAAACGTTAGTAGACTTTAAGCTAAAATATAATATTAATAGAGTTACTCCAGTATGTACTTCAAAAGATTACTAATCTGTTGCAGATTTATAAGTAAATATATAAACGTGGCATGATCCTTATCTGATTCTCATCCTACCATCTATTGCATCTCATATGTCCTTAAGATGCCAGTCTAATCTTTTACATAGAAGACACTAATAACTACAAATCAAAATAGATTTTTTAAAAACTGTGAAAGTTGAGTAGGCCGTCATCAAATTGTCATAAAGGAATATTGAAAAAGTTAGGAGAAAATGTAACAGTAAATTATAGTCATTTAGATGTTGATGAGTCACCGAATTTATATCAAAATGTCATTTGAACATTCAGTTTAGAATTCAACATCAAACTTCTCATTCTTCATGACGTAAAAGCCTGTACACTTCAAACTCTAGTCAAATCATTATTTTTTGTTTTCTTTTCAATAAATCTAATAAGTTTATGGAGTCAAACAGTAGAGGCCAACAAAGAGGTTTAGCACATTTTAGCGAGATGAAATGTTGCTTGCAGCCACATTTTTCTACCTCTTTTTACTTGATTAGTCACACAGTTTTTTTTTTTACCCTTCTTTTTTTTGTGAAGGAACTAAGTTTTTTTACAATCCCAAAAATATTTACATCCACTACTCAAGCTATCCATCCAATCTTGAGTGATATCTACATCAATTTTACATGAACCTCTAATCCAAAAATAAAGATCATGAATCCAATTATATCTCAAAAAAGAAAGAGATAACTCCTTCTCTTTGAAGTCGTCCTTAATGTTGATCGCCTGATCAGATTAAAATGGAACTTGTGAGATTCTAGTACATTTCCTTGTAGCATCAAGCCATATCTTTCTTTATGTATTTAAAAGTTGAGAATCATTTATTATAGGATTGAAGTCATAAAAATTTTACCATACATCTGTTAAAAGGATCATTATTATCACTTGCACTCCAAAGTTAAGTTTCGACATCCAACCTCTTGAAGTTAAGATGTCACTGACACTAACAAAAAGTGAAGCCTCTCTATTCAATTCCAAAGGGGATAAATAATAAACACTTTTTCTTATTAATGCCTCAAAAGGAGAATCGCCTCTCTCTAAAGATTCTCTGAGGAGGCTTAGAGTCATCATTTAAACTAAATCATAGTAATAGAAACATGATTTTCTATTCATTACGCATTCACTTAGTATGGCTAACATTTCATGAAAATATACGAGCTAAATTGGAAGGGCATATAAATGAAATGAGAATTTGATCTCAAGATAGCGAATATAAATGGCGCAAAAACTACTAAAGCAATAACACAAATGAGATCACAAGCTTAGATCAAAGCATTCAATTTAGGGAAGAAGTCGTCCAAAAGGAAGGAAAGAAAAGAGACTTTCCCAAGTATGAGATTACCATTTTATACAGCCATCAAATAGATTTAGAATCTTCATCTAGATTTTGGCAAACAGAAACAAAGCCACACTGATTTCACAAGATCTTAACTTTTCACTCGATAATCTGAACTGTAAGATTTAAAATATCAGCAAGTACTGCCGGTTTGAAGTACATATGATATTTAAAAGTCCCTCACATTAGCCAAACAAACATTTTCAGGGTAAAATTATTTATAAATTCATTTGGTCTCATCCTATTTTTATGATTAAACTACAAAGAATAACCCCATTGAATACAGATTTTTTTTACATCACAACTTTCTCTCTCTCTCTCTCCTAAATTACAAGTTCTATTAGCAGCATTTCAACAACATCGCAATAATGTTTCTACACTTCCTTCGAATTATGTTATTGATGAGTTCAAGTTTTTAGCGGTAACAATAGAAGAATCCTTCAAAACTTGGGAAAAGAACCTAAAGAGGTATAACTACTTTTGGAACATTTTGTAGGAACTCACGAAGCATCAATATAAAACAAGAAAAGAGGAATCCTATCCAAAGGGTCTTTTTTGTTTCTCGTGAATTTGATTATAGCATTTCAACTTCTTTATTATGTTTCTTCAACCTCACAAATCTTCCCCATAATGGGCATCATTGCATTACCAGAAAGCACAAAGTAATTTAACGCAAATTAAAGCTCAACCATACCTCAATTACACCTGCATAATACAAAGTAATTTAATGCTTGCTTATTAAATTATTTTGCTCTTGATCCTATCATATCTAACGTTATTTCAACTAATTGGAACCTTTTATCAAACAACACATACTCAACTTAAGATTGATAACTATATTTACATTTCTCAGAAGTATAATATACCACATCAAAATATATTTACGTTAAAAGCAAAGCAAAATCAGATAAACTAAACGGCAAAGCAAAATCATATGAACTAAATGTAAAAGCAAAATAATATAAGCTAAAAGGAAAAGCAAATAATATAAAATAAAAGTCAAAGCAATATAATTATTAGCAAATAAGAAAATAAAAAAGGATTCGGCTTTATCAACCTCCATCGTTTTTAATCCTTCTATGCACCGGTGACCAAAACTGTTCTTTCACCTATAATACGGCCAGATCTGTCATTACATATATATACATTAAACCCACCTACAAAAACAAATATGCATTAAACAAAAAAAAAAAGAAAAAATAAGTATATATCTATAAAAAGCAACATATATATATATATATATATATATATATATATATATATATATATATATATATATCTGTGTGTGTGTATGTATAGATCTGCACAGGAGGGGGGTCATAGGTGGGGGTAGGGGACTGGGGTGGGGGTGGGGGTGGTGGGTGGGTCGCGAGGGTGGGGTAGGGGAATGGGGTGGGTCACTGGGTGCGGGACTGGGGGGTCACGCGTAATGGTAGGGGAGTGGGGTGGGGGTAGGGCACTGGGGGTAGGTCATCGCGTGGGAAGAGGGTGGGAGGGGGTCACGGGAAGGGGGGTGGGGGGCTATTTTTAAAATGAGAACAAATTTTTAACTTTTTTTTTGTTTTAAGAGTAGTGATGACAGTTTTTAATATTTATTTTAAAAAAAAAGGAATTTTTTTTTGAAAAAAAAAAAATTAAAAACCCTCTTTGGAGACGGGAGATGAACCCCGTCTCCAAAGTTTTTTTTTGAAAAACAAAAAAAAATTTAAAAGCCCTCTTTGGAGACGGGATGCTAAATCCCATCTCCAAAATTTTTTTTTGTTTTAAGATTAGTGATGGCAGTTTTTAATATTTATTTTAAAAAAAATGAATTTAAAAAAAAAAAAAATTAAAATCCCTCTGGAGACGAGATTCAAACCCCGTCTCCAATACAAATATAAAAAATATATATATAATTTTTAATTTTAAAAAATAAAAATAAATATAAAATTGTATATTTAAAATATAATTTTAATCTTAGTAATTAAATAAAAATTTTGTAAAAAATAATTTTTTCCCTTCACTTGGGCGTCACCAATTTAGTGACGGTCTAACTTGGCCATCGGCAATTTGGTGACGGGAGACGCTACAGTCTCCAATTTTGGAGATGGGAGGCATTGCCGTCTGCAATTTTGGAGACGGGAGGCGCTCCTGTCTCCAATTTTGGAGACGGCAAAATATGCCGTCACTGTTGATGTCGACTTTGTCATAATTTTTTTCGTCTCAAATTATGCCGTCACTGTCCTGTCACAAAATTGGCGTCAACATATCCCTTCACCAAACTGTCGCCGTATTTGTGACGGAATGGCGACGGCCCGTCACAAAATCCAGTTTTTTTTGTAGTGCTTGATCAACAAAAAAATGGTAGGAGTTATATGCATGCAGATATAAAAGAAAAGCAACACAACTAAAATAGTGAAGATAGATATCTAAATGAAATTATAGTTTTCATACTTAAACACAAGGCTCTACCAAGATAAGGAAGAAATAAGATTAGCACAATTAGATATTTTTGGCATTTTTGTATCATTACAAGTTTCTACTTTCTAGATATACTATTGTTTGTTGACAACTTTGATGAAATTATACCTCGCTATTGACATGTTAGCGTGTATTTACGAGTCATATAACTGTCAATCAACCCTAAAGAAAACAAAGAATAAAAGCAAGAGATAGTAATTGTTGCAACACGACAAACTAGCAAGCAATGAAACAACAATCTAGAAATCGTTGTAAGACGACAAGTTAGCAATTGTTGCAAGACGACAAGATAATTTTTTTCTAAAACGACAAGAAGGATAACTCATTTTTTGCTTTATTATGATTGTCTGATCTTGTTGAATATATTAACTTGATCAAATAAAAACAATTTGACCGTACAAAGCAAATATTTTGTCTCTAGGGTTTCAATGATTTGTATAATTAATGTAGCTAACATAATTCATGAAAAACATTTGTCGACTAGTCAATCACATTTAACTCAACTAGATTGTTTGTTGATTAGTTGTTGATGAGCTCAACTAACAAAGTCTTCAAACCAAATTATCGTATGATTAAAAAACGCTTTACAAATTGATACTTCATAACGCACTAGATAGTCTACATAAATGCTATGTTTCTTAAGAATGTACTTCTCAATTCTTCTAACAAATATATGATTCCTTTCTCCTTCCAAGATTTTTAGATATAAGGATGTCTTACAAAATTCAAGAAAATACTAATAGTATATGAATTTTCATTAAGAACACTTATATAGAATTGAAAAAGAAAACGAAAATATTATATGTTTAAAAACAAAAGGCTATAGACACTATTTAAGAAAAAAATGTGTGATTGTTATGTTAAAAAAAAAATGTGTGTTTATTATGATGGAATTTATGTTCTGCCACTGCCACTATCTTTTTTCTTTTTGTTTTTAACTTTTGGCGAGTTTTGTCAATTTCGACTATATTTAATAAAAAGGTTTTATTTTGATGAGGATCATTATGTACTCTTTATCCATTAAGATTATTTTGCAAAATTTTCAATGGTGTCTACTCGCTTCCTTAGTAATTTTCATTCCCAATCCTTTTCCCCTTATCAAAATTCAAATAGAAATAGATAGACATAACCAACAGTCTTTTAGTCTAATGATATACCCCATGTTGTAAATGCGAGAAATTACGAAAACAATTCTTCTTATGTTATATATGTTGAAAATAATATATAATATAATAAATCTCTCTCTTATAGCACACAACCAACAACAAATTCTTCATCCTCTTCTCTACCATTTCCTTCTTCTCTTCTTTGTTGATCCATCATGGCCTCTACTACATCCGCTTTCTCCTCCACCATTGCTCCGCTAACCCCTGATTCTTCCGCTACGATCTTTTCTATTCCCTCTCTTAATGTCAAAACTTATGTCACCGTCCTCCTTGATAACTCCAACTACTTGACATGGCAAACTCAAATGCTTAATTTCCTGACTTTTAACAAACTCTTGGGCTACATCAACGGCTCTATCAAGAAACCCACTATTCTGCGACCGCCACCTCTGATGATAGCACAACTGTTGCGTCTGCCTTGGACAATTGGTTGTGCTATGGTCGTTTTGTTACCTCTTGTATCACGGCCATGCTATCTGAATCATTGGCCCATCAAGCAACGAGTTTCAAGTATGCTTATTCTCTTTGGTTGTCTCTTCATGGATCCTATCAACAACAATCGTTTGCTCAAAAATCAATCTTGCACGCCCAACTTCGAACCCTTAAAAAATGAACACTTTCTGCAGCCAAATATCTTCACCACATTCATACCATCTCTACTGCTCTAATTGTCATTGGGGATGCTCTCATTGATTCAGACATGGTTCTTGCTACTCTGGATGGTTCCCAAAAGAGTATCGCCCATTTGTTACTTCCGTCGAACAGTTTGCGACTAATACTCACAACTTTTTCCCAAATTCGCGCTAAGCTTCTTAGGTATGAGCAGCGTCTCGTACTAGTTGAACCTCCTCAGTCTCATGAGTTGTCTGATACAACCATGGCCTTAACCAATCAGCTACAGTCCACTACCATTTCTCATGAAGCAAACACGTCAGTACACAAAAACTCCAATTCAGTTTCACATTCTCACTCCAACTCATCCAAACAACCTCAATCTTCTCGTTCTAACTCCAATTTCCCTTGCACTAAATGTCAAATATGTCAAAAGTATGGTCACTCTGCCATTTGGTGTAGGTATCGTTACTCTCAGTCGAAGAATAGTGGGCCAAACTCTCCTTATGCAGGTTATCATTTCCAACCTCCAGATCGAGTACTGAGGCAGAGTACAGGGGGATTGTTTTTTGTTAGGGGAAAATAATTTTAAGAGTGGGTGAATTAAGATCATAGCAAAATATTACTATTTAAAACTTTTATCACAATCCACAAAAACTTCTTTGAGACAATTTATCAAACATCTTGTGTGGACAACTTGATTAAAGTTATTACGACGAATAAAATCACACACAAGAACAAGATAATTACTCTAACCAATATATATGACAATAAATATAAATAGAGTATGGATAGAGAAATCTAACTTAGTATTTTCAAGTGGCTCGAACTTCCGAACGCCTAGTCCACAACCTAAAGTCTTCCTCCCCTTAGGATTTCCTAAACTCCACTAAATCAATGCTTCTTCAAATGTTGGTGAAGCACAAACCAACTTACAACAATCCTCTCTTGAATCCACAAGAGAAAACATAAGTTTTTTCAAATGTAGGTAAAGCTACAACCTACTATCCCTCTTTCTTTGATTCTACAAAGGTTTTTTCCACACTCTTATCTTTACAAGAATTCTCTTAATTCTAATCTATAGCCCAAAAGTGTATACAATATAAAGAATTAAGTATTTTAAAGATAATACAATGAAAACAATTAAAACTCCTCAATAAGTAGATAATACAATTTAAATCTTTGAATGCTCAATAGATTTCCAAGTTATAACTCAAGCTTGGTATATATTGATTGAAATAAATGAAACTCAAAGCTTATAATCAATATATGATATTTTGGAGATTTTGGAAGAGTTATTTTATGAATTGGTTTGGTTTAGAGTTTATAAAAAAGGTTATAACGTTAAAAAATGACTAGTTTTTGAATTTTCGGGCATAACCGGTCGGCCTCAACGGCTAGCCGAGTCACCTAGCCTCCCATAAAAATAAACTCACTGCCTTGACCGGTCGGCCTCACCGGATAGCCGGGTCGCCTAGCCTCCAACATAGTGATAGATTTTTAATTTTATGAAATTTTACCCGAAATTAAATTTTTCGAAGGTAACATATTTAGGCAGTTCAAAAATACTTCTTCTAAAGTGTTTCCAAATTTTTTAACACTTCAAAATATTTTTTAAACTCTTGTGGAAAGAATAAAACTAATTTTTGTAATCAAGAGTTTAAAACAAATTTCCAATCGAAAATTCAATCCTTTGAAGAAAAATTGTTTAAACCTTTCAAGAACATTTTTTTCAAAAGGTGTTCCAACCCATTTAACCTTTTAACCTTTTAAAATCTTTTCAAAACTCTTGAGAAAAATATTTTAAAATATTTTAGGAAGATTACCAAGAGCTTGAACCATAAAAATTCATATCTAAGGCAAACGACATTTTTAAGCCGCTACCCCTTATGTCGCCACGTCTCCATCCTTATTACATCACTTCGTCTTCAAGTCTTGAATCTTGAAACATAATATTCTTTTGTTCAACTCTTCAAGACTTCATTTCTTCATGCTAGTGGTGACTTTGATCTTTGCATTATTCAATGACATACATATGTTTGCATTTTTTCAATCTTGCAACCCTTCTATGATTAATCACGTTATCTTCTTTTGTAGAAGATTCTCTTCCTTATCTAACACCAAGCATCCACAATATATTTTGGCTTATAATATCATTAGTATAATATAATTCACACAAGCCAAAACATTAAAGTAAAATATGGCTTATAATGATATATACATTTAATGTACATAAGTCAACATGTGTGTAATTTAAGTGTGTAAACGCATTAGCTCAAATACACTTACAAATCTAATTTTTCTTGATTTTTTATTATCAAAATCATATCTTTTGGCATAAGGCCAACACTTTTGCCACTCCAGAGTTATGTTGGATACAATCTCTCCTTGTTGAGCTAAAAATTCTTTCACCGCTGAAACCGGTTTTATGGTGTGACATATCTAACAGCGAATCCGATTCTTCATGCCCTCACAAAACATATAGAAATAGTTGTACACTTTGTCAGGGAAAAGGTTGTGCTCATCATTCAAGAACTAGATTCGCTTGAGGGGACATGATAACGGCTTCTAATATTTGTTTTTGAATATTTTTGTAATCATTTGTGTTTATCTTATCCTAATCATGTATACTTATCATGTTTATCTTATGTAATATATATTAACACAATATACCCCTTTTTCAATCAATGAAATACAAATACATTACTGCCTAAATCTCTACATGGTATTAGAGTCTTTCATTGATCAATTTCTTCACTTAGTTATGTTTATTGATAAAATTTTCTTCTATTATGTTATCCTTTCAGTGCATAATTTCATGGATGCATGTATAGTTTTTTAACAATACAAAGCAATCTTTAAACCCTCACTGGAATTAAAACCAATGCGTTAAGAGGAAATAGTGACATAGGTAACGTGATATGTGATGTAGAGCCATTCATGTGTTTGAGAAGGCAGTAACCGGTAAGAATTATTGAGTTTCATTCGAGATCAATTAGTGTTAGATGGAGTAATCTAGACAGATACTCCTTTGTTCAAATTTCACAAGTAAGAATAGCTGACTTCGGAGAAAAGTAAACTAGCTTGCAGAATCAGTGGCAAATTTGATTATAAGAGTCCTCTTGCAAGATTGGCACGAGTTTCCTCTCAAAAAATAGATCTACGTGTCTGTCTCTATATAAAATTTTCCATCCCATTATTTTTTTTTTTAAATTATAAATAAACTCTTCCGTAATGAGTTCTGAATAGAATTATAGAAAAACATCAAACTTTTTAGAAACAAGAAATGTCTATTTGAACAATATGCTTCCTTAAACTTTTGATTATTTTCTTTTAACCATGTGTAAATCGTGTCATGATTTATAAGCATATAAAATTATCACCCTTATTTAAAAGACAATGTAAAGCTTATAGGCTAATTAGATTATATAAAGATTCTATTATTCTACCTTATTACGTATTGTTATATTATGTTCTAACTCTCACTTTCATCAAAATAACATCTAAAATATAGTTTGAACTATTTTTACTTTTATTAGAATTTAGTATTTGGTTGGGTACAAAAATTGTTGATGTGGAAAATATTTTACCCTCCATTTAGTTATATGGTGTGATATTAACCATTTAATAGGTAAATATGGATCCTCCATTTACCCTTAAATGGAGTCTTGGTAGATATGATTTCTTAGAACTGAGGCTTATTCGTTTTCAAGTAAGTACATAACTCAACGAAAAGATAATTCATGGTTCATATATTTAGTAAAAAGAAAAGAATAATCAAATTGATTTCATGGATTTACCTAGGTTAGTTTGTGGACCACTACAAAAAATTTATCTTCAATTTTAGGTGGTTTACGACTGTTACTCAATCAGTTATTTCATTTTTTAGTCCAACCGAGCCAACCATAAATTATTCTAATTGATAACAGTATTGTAATATGAATTCCCAAAAATGGATCTAATTACATTGAGAAATGAAAAAAACCGCATGTGAATATGGACAAAAGATATGTAAAATGACTAAAATGGCCGAATAGTAACCTAAGAAATTACCAAAGTGGAAACCTAAAGTTGTGACTTTTTTTTTACACCCAAACACTACAAAAAAAATTGAATTTTGCGAGAGAAGGTTCCCCTCACCGTGTCGTCACCAATTTGGAATTAGCGACGGCACAGTGAGGGAAAACGTTCATCAGACATGAAGTGGTCATCAAAATCGTACCCCTCATGAAGCCATCGTCATCTGGCGACGACGGCCAAACTATCTCCTATCCATCTCCAAATCTTCTGCCACCAAATATGTCTCCAAGCCCCCGCCAACTTACGTCGTTGCCAAGCCCTCGCCAACCTTTCCCGTCATCAGGCCGTCACCAATGTTTGCCGTCACCAAGCCCTCGCCAACTTAACCCACACTAAACCGTCCCCAAAATTGTCCTCGCCAACCTTTCCCATCACCAATGTTTGCCGTCATCGAGCCCTCGCCAACTTAACCCATCATCAAACAGTCACCAAAATTATCGTCACCAAGCCCTCGCCAATCTTTCCCCTCGCCAATCCGTCACTAACCTTTCCCATCACCGAGCTGACACTGAGCCCTTACCAACTTAACCCGTTACCAAACTGAACGTGTCAGAATAAATTCATAAATTTTAAAGAATGATCCCAAATTGAATCTGTTTGATCTGTCAAATTCATTTCAAAAATGCCGAAAATGTGATTGATTCATATAATTAAAATCAATTTGTAATTTAAAACTGTTACAAATAAAAATATATCAACATGAAATTATATGTAACTTCAAACTACACAGTTAACATTATAACAAATTAATCCTCATTTTCATCACTAGGTGAAGAGAAAGAATACTGCTCTTCAGGTAGAGTAGAGAACTTTGAAGTGAGTAAATCCAACACCTGACTCTGCTTCTTCAATTGTTCTTGAAGTTGTTGGATCAACTGGTTCTGACTTTGCAACTGGTGGTTCTGACTTTGCAACTGATGGCCCTGACTTTGTAGTTGATCTTGCATAGTGGATGTCGTTCTCGTAACAGCATCATTAAGTTCTTGCTCTATGATTCCACGCCAAGAAAGGGTGCTAGTGTTTGCAACAGACTCAACTGAAACTTGTGATCCTACCCCGTATATGTGACCTTTGCGTAGTGGGCCGACAGCCTATAAAAAAGATTGTGTTATGATCTACATGAGTGGGGTTTGAGTCTGATTTCAATGCATGCATGGCATGTTGGAGCAAATGTTCGTAACAAGCCTGCGAAAAAAGCATAGTTATAAGTTAGTATTACGAAACCGATTTGTTGCACAAACATTCTTTTATGGTGTACACAAACATAAGATTCAAACACACAACATTTCTCAGGACTACGTCAAGATGTCCTCATTGATAACAATTGACATTTAAACTATGCGCTCGTTTATTCATTCATACAACCATTTTCCTAAAGTTAGACAATTTATCACCAAGAGTGCTTGGTTAAGCATAATTGCAGAGATACAAAACCACTCTTTCATGCATTGACTCGTCAATCTAAAAACAGACAACATCTCGTTTGTATTTTGGACTTTTTCCAATAACTTGTTACAAGATAAAACCAACAAAATACAAAATCCAACCTGGTATAAATCACATTTAACCTCAACATTGCAATCAACTACTAGATCCCAAAGTAGATACAAAGTTACAGTGGTACAAGTTTTATACTTTTAACCTTTTACATATTATACAACTTCATCATTATTTGATAATTACATTACTTTGACATTTACAATATTGTACAACACAAAAATTTACAACAAGTAACCATGTTCCATAACCACCCATGTTATTTCATATCATAGGTACATTTGTGCTTACACATAATGAAGTCTCCCAAATCCAAGAGGCCCACTTAGACGGCCTGCTGGCCCGTCTCCAATGGAGACAGCATGTGTCCGTCTCCAATGGAAATGAGCATTAGTCCCGTCTTCAACTTGGAGACGGGCCAACAGCCCGTCTCCACTAGAGGCCTACTTAGTGGGCCTCTTGTTGGAGACGGGCCAAGCAGGCCGTCTCCTCTTGTTGGAGACGGCCTAATCCCCCGTCTCCAAATTTATAGATAGGCTAGGCCCCGTCTCCAACTTTGGAGATGGGATTGATCCCCCGTCTCCATTGGAAACGGACTAAGAACCCCGTCTCCATTAATGGAGAAGGGATTCAGCCCCCGTCTTCAATGTTGGAGACGGGGTTCAGCTCCCGTCTCCAATATCGGTGACGGGGTTCAGCCCCCGTCTCCAATATGGAGACACAACAAAAATATAATTTTTAATTTAAAAATTAAAATTATAAAAAATATAATTATAAAAAATTGTATATTTAAAAATATAAATTTAATCTTAGTAATTAAATAAAAATTTATTAATAAAGGTATAAAAATATACTGTTTTATTTTATAAAAAAAAAATAGAAGACATACAATGAACAATTATAAATTTATAATTTACAAAAATATATGAACTGGAAGAAGATTTAATTTTCTATATTACATTAATTAGAAGAAAATATAATTTAAGGAAATTGTATGCCGTGATTGGACAACTCGTTATGTCTTTAGACATAAATTAAATAAAACCTGTCATGTTTCAACAGATATACATTGATAATTTGTCGTTGTGTGCTTAAAAAGTCGTCATGATTTGACACATCGTTGTAGTGATCGTACACGTCAGACACGCGCATACGGACTAATTAATGGTCCTAAAGTTAAATGTGAGTGAAAACGAAAAATAATAATTTGGTGTAAATAAATAAAGTCTGGCATCTTTCAACAGCTAAAATTTTGAAAATTATCGTCGTACGCTTAAAAAGTTATTATGATTTGACACATCGATGTGGTGATCGTACAAAAAGTCACGTGCATACGGACTAATTAATGGTCGTAAAGTTAAATGTCAGTGAAAATGAAAAAACATAAATAATTTGGTGAAAATAATTTGAATCTGTCATCACGCACCAGCTAAACCTATAATTTGTCATCATGCGCTTAAAAAGTCGTCATGATTTGACACATCGCTGAGGTGATTGTACAAAGAGTCGCGCTCATACGGACTAATTAATAGTCCTCAAGTTCAATGTGATTGTACACGAAGAAATTTTGGTGATGACCCAGCATGATCTGTCGCCAAATTTGTGCCACTTTCACGTCTATATAAAGAAAGCACCCATCCGCTTGTTCTCTTCCATCCTTACATAAAATTAACCTTGTTGTATCTACATTTTATCGATAATGAATAACTCTCAACATGGTTAGTGGGTTTCCGTTAAAAAAGAGGAATACAATACAAAAGGTAAAACATGCAAGGCCAACAGCAGCAGAGTTAAACCACAACTTGATCTGAATGAACCACCAAAAGAAGAGGGTTTTATTTCTGCAGCTCAACACAAGCAAATGGTTGTGGATCAAATATTGAACATCTATTTGCCGAACTTCTTTATGTGAAACTTATGTTCGAAATTAGTACTTAAGGTTAATAATATCAAATGTATTATCTAATTATGTGTGTTATTTTGTTAAGTACTTTTGTATGGTGATGTCTTATCTTAACCGTTTGTCAATGTAATCCCTAGTTATCGTAAGATTATGAAATAAAACCTTGTCGTTTGTATATTATATTATAATATTTGTATAATATTGTAGTTAGTATGTACAATAACATACTATTTTATTACTATGAAAAGACGTTTGTAAGTACTTCTCGTCAACAATACATGTTCAAACTGGTACTGCTAGTTCACAATTTACTACATTCGTTGTTACTTTGGGATTAAAGGCCTTGTTCATTCATCAAAACAGAGGAAATTGAGTCGTCACCCTTTATGGTGACAGCATGGTGAGGGAATCTGTCACCATACTATCACTGAGCCGTCTCCAATTTGGTGACGGTCTATCTTGGCTGTTACCGAATTGGAGACGGCCAAGACTGTTGGTGACAGTTTGGTGACTGTTTTTTTGGTCTGATACTATGCCGTTATTGTTCCATCACAACACTAGCGTCAACTTTTCATTTTACCAAGTCGTCGCCATACGTATTAGTAACAATATATGACGACGGTCCGTCGCAAAATCCAATTTTTTTGGTAGTGAAATTTGGATAGCCCTTCCCCAATGTACATGTAAAGTATAACTTATGTCGCACTCTCTTTTGTTTCTGCTATCCTGGCGATACTCTGCAAAATAGTTTTCCTAGTTGTCCATGCCAGAACCTTGGGAGTACTCTGGAACCATGAGCATAATTGGTTTACTCTTGATAACCATTTGCATTTGCCCTTGGCTGGCATGACTGAATTGTGCTTTAGTTTGTACACCTGATGCTTTTCCTTGGCGATGATGATCTTTGGTCCACAGTTACCTCTAACAACACAACTATTTCATTCCTGCTAATAAATATAGTCCTCTAATCCATCACGATTTAGTCACCGAATGGCTATGAAATATTATTTTTTATTTATTTTTTATAATTAAAATTATTTTTTATCATCACTTCACTGCGCCTAATTTTTCCACGAAAAGGTTACGGACAACATTTATAGATATATTGAATGGTGTTTGGCGAGAGGGCGCTTATGGTGTGATCTTATTTTTTTATTATTATTTTAATAGTGGGTATGATTTTTTTTTTTTTGTTGAAACACAATACTAATATTGCAAAAAAAAAAAAGTTACAGAGTTTAGCCTACACTTGGAAATCAGAAAGCAACAAATTATACAGTAGAGTTAGAATGTTCGAAAATCAGTCAATAGGCAAGCTATTCCTAAGTTGCATTTTTGCGACTCAGTCGCACGTGAGGTTTGTTGTTCTCCTAATGCATTGAAGACCAACGAATTGGTTTGATGTAATAATCTTTTGAATATCTTCTACCACATATCTTGCTTTCTAAAAAACAAGTTAGGAAGAATTAATTACTTTGACAACTGCTTCAGCGTCACTTTTAATAATGACGAATGAAAGAGAAGACTGATTAGCAAATCGACAAACAAACCTGATTACTAAGGCTTCAGCTTCAAAAACTGTGGCACTATTGAAAGGACAAAAACTGTGGTATGATCTTTTATAAAAGGACAAAATTGCATTCCAGTTTTTAATTTTACATTGTATGGCTGGGCAATTAGGGTTGAGGAGCTGCTGCCACGCTGAAGAATTTTCTGAGTGTTTCTCCTGAATGTAAACCTTTTGTTAGCACGTGTAATGGCTATACTGTAATCGATATACTGTAATACTTAAATGGTTTTGAAATATTGTTCAGCGTGAACATTTTAAAGTTTTAGGGACAGTGCTACTTTTCAGGGGCAAAAATGGTTCACACATCTTCTTCTTGTTACTGATCCAATTTAACCAAGAAACTTGATGTTGCACCTCGTTTAAAATGTCATCATATCAATATTGTTTGAAACTATCGTACTCCATGGACGCAGAAAAGGCTTTGTCGCTTATGCACATAGATTTCACTTTTTTTGTTTTTTTTTCCCGATCTAATATTTATTCTCGAAAATCTTTGTTACCGTGAGATATTAATATGAAACTATCGTACTCCATGGAAGCAGAAAAAGCTTTATTGCATATGCACTTAGACTTCACTTTTTTCTCTTTTGTCTTCCTCAATTTAATATTTGTTCTCAAATATCTTTGTTTCGGTAAAATATTGATATGAAACTATCGTTATAAGCAAAAAAGGCTTTGTCGCGGAGTGGATACCATGACGGTTTTGCAAATGGTGCTGTGCAAGTCAATGGCCGGGCCACGGAGGACTAGCTAGAGGGCTGCATGAATCTTCTGGGTTATTGAGAAGCATACTGGCCCTAATTTTTTTTAAAAAAATATGTGTATTATCTCAAAAAAATATATATATATATATATTTTTAATATGAAAAATCAAATTAATACCCATTAAAATATATATTAGTGTTATAATCTCCAATGAAACAACACTTTAAATCTGCCCCTAATGCTACACTCTGCTGAATCTATCCGTTTGATCACTATTTGATTTGTAGATAGTTGAGTTATAACTTCATTTTCTCCCTCTCAGAGTCGGCATTTTTTCTGGACAAGTATCTTTCGCACCCTTTGGAACTGCGACGAATCTAAAAAAATTTCTCCGTGGAGACTATATAATACACAATTAACAACTGTACAATATATATTTTATCAGTGGATCTAATAAATCTTTTAGAATTAAAAATACATAAATAATTAAAGAATTTTACGGTAAGTTGTTGGGGATCACGACTCCTGGGCCTAAGCTACATCAGCCGCCGCTTTGGAGTCCATTTTTATTCTAGAAAAATAAAAATGATTTTAATTGGACGAATGAGTGATTTTTTGCTAACAAACTTATTTGTTTCATAATTTACATCGGTAAATTGGGGAAAAGAATAAAAGGCAGAAGAGATAATCAACCAAATGAATTTTTTTTTTCTGGAAGCCCTCGGGCAATCCAGTATTTCATAAAAAGCTAACCAATTACGATATGGATTTGAGCAACATTTTAAATTTTCAATTATATTTCTATTTCTTTTCAGCTAAAAATCAGGTTAAATGCGGAAATTAGTACATTTTCTAAACAATAATTTCATATGCAACACCATTTCTTTACACTCAAATGGAGTCACTAATGATCTTTAGTAGTTAAATGTGGAGTTAGCTATAGAGCCAGAATAGAGATTTCTGCATTGCGGATATAACAATACCTTTAGTTATCTTCTTTTGGGCTCAACGCTTCCCAGGAAGTTAGCGAAAAATGCCTTCTTCACATCATAAGGAGCTAATAGTGCAGCAGTAGTGCTCAACTTTCAGGTTCACGGCTGAGGCGTGGACATGCTTTCTCTCTGTACAGAGGAATAGTAATGTGACTCGAGCTCCTTAAGACTAGCAGCTGCCTCCTCCCCAATTCTAGCCAACATACGGTCTGTCTTCTCTGCCTGATGATTGAACTCCTCTGTTCTCTGCTCTACATGGTCATTAAGAGATGCGAACCCTGAGAAGATTGCTGTCTGCTTCAGTTCGGACACCAATTTAAGCAGGGAGTCAGCTGCCTGAACCTGTCGTACATGCAACCAAATCGTCAAAAGCTTAGTTAAGTCCGGAAAAGAAACGAAAAACTAACTCCTCCAGTTCAAATTGAATTTTTCATTCTGAATTGACGCAACATTTTAGGTGATAGTTGGAACTAGATGATATATACAGACCACTGGAGCCAAAACTAGGCTAACAAAGTAATTTTGTGTACTTTTAAGTGATTTTTGAAAGTATATGTATCTCCTAGCTGGATAACTTGTCCACCTAATATTCAGAAAGAAACAGCATTTTAGGTCTATTGTGAACAAGACAAGATGAATTATTTTACCATAGCAGCGGACACAACTTTGAAGAGCTCAAGACATTCAATTTAAGATGAATGGTTAGAATTTGAAATTTAGAAAATAGATCAGCATAGTTCCAGTAAATTATATTTGCACATTTCTTGTGGAAAAGACGGGCAGGTATTAAGCCTAAATGGTCATTCCAAGAAAAGGTCAAATTGTTTTATCGAACAACTAATGGATACGGTGATATTGATATTCCTGAAACCATGGAACAAAACTGTAGCAATTGGACTACAATGTGCAAACGCATTTTTCAAGCTAGATTTATGGTTAAAAGTTTATTCTACATCAAAACTTTTCCTTGGCTAGCATAAATATACCCCTGTTTCCTCTGCGTTATATACATGCACTGCAGATACAATGACTAATTAGACGAGGAAAAAAACCCTCACCATTCTGGATGCACGCATCTCCATCGTAAAAGCCTCTTGTGAATTCCTAACTGGTGGATCATTAACCTGCATAAGAAGCAATTTCAGGTGCTTAACACGTAAGAAATACTTTACTGTCAAAACCGAACTAGGACAAGGACAGAAATCTCCAAGAATGAAGCCATCTAAGAAAAACTAAACCAACGTCCTTTTTGCAATCACTCACCAAATAAAGAAGAAAACGATAACAGGTTAAATTTTTACAAAGATTTGAAAACTAAACTGATGTGACTCAAGAATGTAGCATCAACAAATTCTGCTTACATGTGTAACATTTTTATCGTTCGATTTACCATCAATTGAAAAAATATAAACTGCCACACTCTCAATGCCAGCTTACTCTCCTTTTTTCACCTCATTTTTTGAGTCCACTGTATTAATCTCGAAACGAATTTCTCACATCTGGGACAATGAACAAAATAGCTCCGCATAGCAACTACAGAAGTATAAGTGTATAAACTACATCATATTCAGCTAGCCTCTAGCTCGAATTTGTGTTATATGAGTTGCTGCCAGATTAGCTCCATCATTTCAAAAGACTTTAACTACAGTCACTAAAAAATGTACAACAATCACCCTAAACAGCAATTTCTATAAAATTCAAAGATTGTGGTCTTTGATGCCATTTCTACAATCACACAGACACTGAAGGGAACATGCTTGGCTTAGCTTTAAAGCATGTGCTTGTAAGCCTAAAACCATTTATTTCTTTGATACGAGCAATAATGCTCTAAATAATTTTGTCAAAACTTGCTTAGAAGGGAGATGCTCATAAGCACCTAACCTATTAACCTGCAGTCGAGGTGCTGTCAAAATAAGCACAAAAAAGTGCTTATAAGCAACCTAATAATTTGTTACGCGCAACTCAACATCAGCTACATGTTACAAGCACTTTACCTAATCATAAGCAAAGCACATTTTACCAGCTTATAAGCTAAGCCAAATTTCCTTCAAATCAACTATAATCGCCACAACAGCCAACTAACAGATATCAATATAAATCAAATTAAAATAATAAAAAAAAATCAGTTTTTTTCATTTTCAGATCCTAGTTTAATTATCTTCACTTTTTTTTCAAAGAGCAAAAACTTCCAATTCCTTGAATTGCTAATTAATCTTAAACAATTACCTAATTCGCCGCAGTCTCAATTGAACATGATAACCCTAGCAAAATTTACTAGCACTATTGTATTTTCATATATAAATATAAAATAATGTACGCCTATATATATATATATATATAGAGAGAGAGAGAGAGAGAGAGAGAGAGAGAGAGAGATGTATGAGTGTACCCTAGCGACATTGACGAGGAAGCTGAAATTATCAACGATGTTACCGATGTCAGCGTCGACTCTCTGCAATAAAGTCTTTTGCTTTTGAGCTGCGGCAGCAGCAGCGGCGGCGGTTGGACCACCCCCGCCGCTTGCGACGCCTCCTACACCTCCTTTGTTCATTTTTTACGATTGACGACAACTAATAATTTTATTTGATGTAGAAAAAAAACAAAGAAAGTGTCGATTGTGGCGCGACTAAGGCTCGATAAAAGGAAGAAAATGAGAATAATATCTATATTTATATATATATATAGATTTTGGTTAAAAATAGGTTAATATATATATTGTTTAAAAGCTCTCTTGAAATTGGAAATCAAGCCCAACTCGAACTTAAGTTAAGACTAAACTTGGATACTCATAAAAGAGTTTCAATACTAGTAAATTTTTAATACAATTATAATAAAATAATTTTAAAAAATTATAATTATTTAATCATTCTATGATAATATTAAATATTATGAGAGAATATAAATTCGAAACAAAAATCAAGTTATTTAATTTTGTGGAAGGTTTACTCACTTTATGATTTTTAGAGATTAGGAAATATTCTTAGTTGAATACGATATGTAAATATTGAGTGTTACGATAGAATTGTTTGTAGGTTTACCAATGTCAAACTTAGCCATGAGCTTTTGTCAAGATTACTCATTAACTCTTGGAGATTGAGGACCATGTAGTCAACAGGCCAGAGTTTATACCATTACTTTGAAGCATTTTTTAACTAGGATGAATATACAATAATAAACTCAAAACTTATGTGTCAAATCTATCAAATTTGGAATTTTGATTTTCTTATTTTTTTGGATGCCACTAGCTAAGCCAAAGCACGTTAAAAAAAAAAATTATACTAGTCACAAATTAAAGAACGCAAAGACCAGACAAGTTAACTCTCACTAATTCACTAAGCTTTTTTAGCTATGACAAGAATTTTCACTAATTCACAATATTGAGTGAAAATGAGGAACAAATTGCAGGAATTGTGATTGAAATTCTTCAAGAACAATTTCTTCTTGCAGCATTTGTTTTTTTGTTTTTTTTGTTTTTGTTAAATAAGTAAGTGACTATTTATTTTCAAATTCTTTGTACAAGATTACACGAACAAACAAGCCAAAACAAGCTCAGACTAATACAGAATTCCCCAAATCAAGGTTACAAGAACGAACAAGCAAATTCTCTTCGTGTAGTATTTTACTTCAAATTATTCAAAGGGTGTTTGTGAACTATTGTTATTACTCTGCCAAAATGAAGCAAATGCTAAACATTTAAACCTGCATTCTAAGTCATCATAGAGATTATCCATATGATTGTGTAGTTTGTACATGGGAATTGTATGCTACTAGAGATAAGGGTAAAACTCAACCAAAATAACTTTATCTCACTAGACAGGATCGGGCATATAGATCTAATATGCCAACTCATTCCTGTCAAAGACCGTCTCCTCTATTAGCTATCAGAAACGTAGGGAGAGGGAAAATGGAGCAAGGGGGAACAAAAGGAATTCAAGACTAGTAATCTTTCAATTGTAATCCATATTGTGGATACAAAATCAAACCATTATTTTCTAAAGTCATGCAGTTTGCTATGTAACAACACAAATTTTATAAATAAATAAAAAAAGAATTAAGTTAATCCTCGTACTCTGTCTCTTCATCATCATCCTCGTTCTCTCCGTACCTCCATCCATCCCCAGCATTTTCTCTTTCTTCTTCGGTTTCTTCACTATCTTCTTCGTCAAATGTTTCTTCTTTGACAGGCCATGGTTTTTTCACTATATTCAGATTAGCTAGGGAGGCACTCGAGCCTTTGCGCTGTACCACTTTGGAGGGAGGCAGTTTCAAGTTCGGCTTAGGCCTGCTTTGTTTTTGAATCTTGCCATTACCACGCTTTCCAGCATAGGCGTCTTGATCACTGGCTTCATCCATTTCATTTTCAACCGCAGGTTGGGCATTCTTGGCATTCTCATCAGGGAAGTGCCCCGGGTGCTCTCTCCTTAAATGAAGGTTTAGCTTGTATTCATGGATGTAAGCTTTTTCGCACCCTTCATATGGACAGGCATATGGGCGTTCCGATGATGCAGAAGCATATGCTGCGGTAGCAGTTTTTGGAGTTTTCTGTGGCTTCTCAGGAGGCTGCACATACTTCACTGTATCTGCCATGTTCTATAAAAATATGGACGTGGTGTAAGAATCAGATCGCAATAGCAAGAAACGAGGCATATAAAATAGTCCAAAAACTTACGAATATATGACCTAGAGATTTTCTACTAAGGTTTTCCATATGTTAAATTTCTACAATGCCTGAACACATGGAGTCCCTTTAGTATTTTTATTTGGCATGTTTCTTATTTCAATCATATGTGTAACGATTTTTAACCACTCTAAGTTGCATAACATTACATTCTTCTATTTAAAGTAGACAATTTTTCCGTACTCCCATATTTGTTTTATACACATATGATGAAACTGACACCTGGACATGTACCTGAACCCGATACTCATACCTAAGTCCATGTAACTAGGGCTTTCCTTTACTCATACAATGAAATTAAACTATTCAAGAAAAATACAATTAAATATTAAGTCAGCCCAGTCTAACTCGGTGATGGGTAGCTGATCATTAAGATGCTTGCAAAATTACATTTACTGTCACAAGATTTAGTGGTTCTAAGATTGATCCGGACCTCCTCCATAGGCACAACACCAGACTGTAGACCTAAATCCTAAGTCCCAAATAGAACACAAATTAGGAAAGAAGCCATTGAATAAACTAGAAACACGCTTGTTATATGAACAAATGTGATAATTCTAGTCTCTAAAGGTCCTGAGGAGCAATTACAAGGTTCATTTTTTCGAATCTAAAGCTGATTGCAACCAGGACAGCAGAACTTGCCCCTCAGCACCGAAGAAATATGATAACAACAAATTCACTTTTCAAGAAGAAGGGGAAGGTATAAGAAAGAAGTAGACAGGGAGAGAAAAGGGCAGGACAGACCTTTTCATGATGATTTAAAATGTGATTCTTCAGCTTGTATTCATGCGCATATCGCTTTCCACATTCTGGATATGGGCAGATGTGATAGTTATCCTGTGAATGTGTCTTCATATGTGACCTGAGATTGAAATCCAGAGAGAATGCCTGCATGATATTATAGGATGGATTAGAGATCGACATGAAAACCATATGCTTCAGCGCAATCTTAACATAGCCCAAGATGCAACTACATGAAGCCATATACATGTTATCTGTATCGAGCTTCCCCGCACTTCGATGTGGCCAGAAATATTGATGTCATGAATGAAATCCTGCTAATTAAAAATATCGTACAAATGTAAATGAGAAATGCTACATGCACATCCCAATGAATTTATCGCGGGCATCTGACATAGCGCGGAATGCAGGCGCTGATGGGTCCCACTGCTGCACGACACAAATAGTTACATACAAGTCTATAGAACGTAGAAAAGCGGGATGTCCATGACGTGTACGTGTCGGATGAACCAAATCCTCATTAAATTTGATTTTTCCATCTGATGATCGATTCAACCTCTGATCAAAAAGAGACGAGTAGTGGGGTCCTGAGCTAAGCCTTGGTTAAACCTTGGAAATCTGCCGCGGCGGCATACAGGTGGAGTAGGTCAGAAGATGTTAATTGGATCTCTACTGGTTTTGTAATTCAAGGATCCCAACATGATTTCTATTTGCACAAAAGCATGATACTTAGATATATCTCTGAAAATTACAGCAAATATCACCCAAAATAAATCACATTGAAGGTTTAAAAGGAAAAGTAGCATGCAGGAGAAGATACTGAGAAGCACCACACTTCAACAAGAAAACAAAGATACCGGACATGGTCTGCTTTGTGATGCCAACATCGGATAAAATAAGGATTAGAAAAATAACCACATCAAGAAAAGAACCATTGAAGCAAACTGAGTAATCACCTTACCACAGCCTTCATGTGGGCATATAAAATCTCTCTCTCCAGTGTGTATAAGAAAGTGTCTTTTCAGCTTTGAACTATCCAAAAATTTCTGGAAAATAAATGAATCAAATTCTGAATTGGCAGCTTGAAAAAAAAATTGCAAATCAAGGTCAACTGGAGAATATGATGCATATATGTATTAACATCAGATGCATTACCTTTCCACACCCCTCATAATGGCATACATATTGTCTCTCTCCATGGATGTGAGAATGCTTCCTCAAAGCTCCAGCATCAATGAATGTCTTTCCACAGCCTTCATAACTACAAAGGAAGAGAACTTCAGTAGTCGGTTCAGGCTCAGGCTCCGGTACTTCTGGCTCTTTTTTCTCTTTCATAGCCTTCAATATAGCCTCTAATAATACCAGACAAGGCAAAAGATAAAGTTATATTATTTTACTAAGAAAATGAAAAAATATATCATATAGCCACTGAATCACCTTAGCTCCGCAGACTTTTATGCTTCGAAGAAATAAAATATACAACGTCAATAATTGCTTCGTTTTGAAGTATTAAAATATAAATTACATGAAATCAGAAATAAATCAGGTAAGCACACAATATCATACAGGTAAAGCAAACTACTTCAGTAACAGCTTAAATCAAACCAGAGAGATAAGTACTTAAGAGATTCCTTAATACAAAAACTACGATGAAAACAAATTACCATCCACATCATAAGGAACTGGAATCTCACTTCTGTGGCATTTGATATGGTATATTTAAAATCCCTGTATTTTGCAGTACATCATGAATCCATGACCAATGGTGAGATAGATAAACAGCAAGGAATTTGAGATTGCAGCTTTCAAAAGTTGAAAAGGAATCACCCATTCCACCAAATACTCTCACTCAGCAAACTATACTAGTATGCAAAGCATCAAAAAGTTTCTAGCTGCTTGATATAGCAAAATTGTCCGCGTCACCTATAAAAGCACAATCTTGAATTTTATAAATTTGAACTGTGCTACAGATACCTACAAACTCAACCAGCTCTAAATTCTATTGTGGCAATAAGAAAACAAAACTTCTTGTCAGGCAGCTTCATCATCAATTGGAGACAGTGAAAAAAAATCCTTCTCCAGCAACTCCACATCCATTGTGCTCATGGTGCTTCCATAATAGGCTTAAAAGTAACGCTGGAATGGTGAAAACCCTAGTGATGAACCATCTTTACCAGAGCACACCATAGAATGAAACTTTTCTAAAGTTGACATTCGGTTGCATCCTTCATTAGAAGTACAAAGGAGTGTGTTCATTTCCAAATCCCTTAAAGGACAATGAGTCATGTTTAGATGCATGCTATTTGATAGTCTATGGCAAACAATAGGCATACCCCTTGGCAAATGTTTATACTTCTTTTGGACTTGTCGTCCACTCGATAAACTTCAAATTGAGCTGCACATTGAACAGAGCTGGAAAAAGAAGAGTACATTACTAATTAAGCCACCAAGAGATTTTAAAAGACGGTTCAACTATCAACTTATCTAATATCCAGGACCAAACTGAAATGTAAATATTCCGCAGCAAAATATCAAGTGAACCTCCAACCAAATACAATATCTCCTGCATATTCCATAGGAAATCAAATTCAAGGCAAGCAGAAGTTCTAAGTTTACTTCTCCCCTCAAATCAATATCTTTGAATGAACCAGCCCTCTTAAGAGGTTAATCAGTTCCAGAATATTTTTTGAGAAGTAATCAGTTCCAGAATATTAAGAGAAAAACTTGTGAGTGACATATTAGCGTGTTTCTGCTCTTTTACTTCCTAGTACATAGCCCAAGCATTTAACCACCAACTTACATAGCTCTAAGAATATCGGGGTTAGTGTCCAATTTTATTAGAGATAATACCTGACTGCAAGTTGAAACACAATGTGACACCTCCAATTGCATTTATGGTCGAACAAACAATACAGATAAATGAAACAAATTGGGAAATGACACCTAAGATATACAAAAAAGGTTTTGACAACCCACAGTCAGAGAAGACTTATAATTCTTTAATCAGCAAAACACAATGACAAGGCATACAGCCCTTTATACCATTTGACATAGAATATCATCCTCTGACTATAGATAAAAAAAAAACCTTAACATTCGGTGACACCGTATAATGCTACAATTAATTACCGAAAACAACTCTAAGAAACACTTATGAATGTAAGATTGCGTATATTACAAAAAGCAGCCAGTACTAACCATTAACCCATCTGAAAAGACGGCACTTTCCACCAGTTGCTACAACATCTTGCGGCACCCTACGACAGGCAATTATAGAAGATATTAAGAAGCAGCCTCATCTAGATAGATAATCAGAATATTGTAGAGAGAAAACATAGTTTTACTGTATCCACCTCTGAATAAACTGGAGGTGTTGAAAAGATAAAACTTAATATAAAGTTTCATTATCCAAACAACCTTCTAAAGTTGCAGAACAAAGTTCATTGTATTCAGTGAATGGTATGACAACCAGCAAAAATATACAATTTCATCCAATTAAGAATGGTCTCACTACCTATGACCATGTGACTACTTGAAAAGTCTACAACCTCTCCAGACCCTGAAAGAATATGTATCATGACGCCATTCCATTAGAAGTCTCAGTATTGTGATTATCATTTTACTTTAAAATGTATAATATCACTCCAGAAGATTCTTTTTTTTTTTCAAGAAAAAATATTTCATTTCATTCAGACTGTTGATCTTACTTCAAATTACAAGGGATATTACATCAGGTTTCTTGAGGGGCTTCTGAAATGCAGTACTGTCTCTAAAGCTCAGGAAACCAAAAAATATGAAGCACAATCACTAACAAATAAATACAAGCCATAGCTTATGAGATCACTCACTAGTTCTCTAATTTCAACCTTGGAAGAAAAAGACAAATAATTGCCAATAAGAGTTGAATTATTAATTCCTCAGACAACTGCAAATTATAATTGAATTGAATTAGCAAGCTACACTTTATGTTACTTCTCCAAAATAATGAAGTTCCAAAAATTTTTGTAAGCAAAACTTTCCTGTCTCAGCATTATCATCCTCAGTAGAACTCTCAGCATCTACATTCAACACTATGGAACCACCAAATTCTATGCGTCGTTCCTCCCTTGATTTGGCCTCATACACCCTTAAAATCCCACCTCTATTTGGCCCCACATCCCAAGGCCGAGAAAGTCATTAGCATATCTAATTTACATGAACTCATTCTAACTAAAATAAAGTCTCTATTAATTTGAGTTTGACGCCTCTAAAGTCTTTTTGCCAAACCGATGAATCTCTCATTTACCTACATATAAATCTTAACGTATCTAGACTCTTAACTAAAATGATTTATAGTCAGCACTACTTCCGGAGTTCCACAAACACATATCCATAAAGTCATGTCAAGCAAGCCAAAAGAGGACAATTGTTCAGTGATGATCTTATTCAGCTTCGGCTTTCATCCTTTTTTCTATAGTCAAAACTCTTTCCTCCTTCCTCTTCTCGTGTTGTTCCATTAATCACGTCTCTTCCTTAAACAATGCTAGTTTAGTTCCCTTGATCATCATTCGGAAAAATACGAATAAAACGCTACAGCCAGTTCAATGACACTCCACAAAACTTCTTACTCCTTCCCCCTTCTTTCTTTCCTGTTTCGCTTTGCTGCAAACTCTTTGATACAGTACACAAACATTTAAAATAAACTTGACCTAAATTGATTTTACAGCCGAAATTTTTAAGATAAAACCCAAAACTTAAACTACACAAAAGTGCTCAACTCAGTATCACATAGTACAAATTTGATAACCTGTATGATATTTACGTGTATAAAAGTCGTACCGAGCGCATAAGACTCCTGCAAATAGCTGGAAGGATATGTACACGTATATGTCCAGAAATTCTTCATCATTAAATTATCATACAGAAAATTTAAACAAAAATCCATTAAAAATTAAAAAATTAAAAAAAGAAAAAGAAAACCTTGACACACACTCAGGCACATAGAAATTATTTCATAATTACACATCTAATCAATAAAATACATGTCAAAGTGAGTACGACCGTTCGTCAAAACCCGTGCAAAACAGGAGTTTCGTCCACCGTGCTGCTACTTTATATGAAATACGAGAAAATAAAGTGAAGAGATTAACTTACCATTCTTTGACCCATTTAACGGCGGGGGTTTTAGACTTGGTTATCGGCCGCCTCTCGTATAGATTATACGTAATCTGCATCTCCATTGCCGTCAATTGTTGTTGATGATCAAAAAGCTAGGGTTAGGGTTTTGGACGATTTTGAGGTCACTGAATTATTTATTTATTTATTTATTTATACAATGAAGATTTGGAAAACCAGCTCGTATCGCGATAGTCTGCCATGAATTGATCTTCTTTTTCGAGACCGGTCATCAATGGTGATTGAACCGGTCCGGTTTAATGAAATATATGTCCGGTTCACTTCTTCAATCCGGTTTTCTTGATCGTGACACGAGAAAGGCCGTCCTTGTTCGGCCCAATTGATAGCCTGATTTAAACCAAGTTAAAAGTGTTTGGTCAGCCCATGATATTCTTTTCCCTTTTTGCTAATTGAGGAATTTACTCTATATAGTACTACGATGATTTATTTTAAAATTATAAATTTTGAGGTCTGAGTCCTTTGTCACAGCCTTTAACGTTGTTTTCGTAGTGACAAAGGTAACAACTTCAAGTATGGCCAGCTCCCGTAAAGTGACGGGATAGTGTATACGAGGTTAAAAAACCTAATTGCTCATGTTTAATTTCATGCAGACAAATTATACCTCCAATTCGAATTAAGGATTAATTTTTGGGGTTCGATCACCCTCACAAGATCACAATCCTTTGTCTAGGTCATTCAAAAATGTGTGGCACCCAAGATGTAATTAGTATGATGAATTGACAGCACACACCTTTTGTCGATTTTTCAACATTTAATTTGTAAATCAGTGATACAAGATGAGTGGTAGTTTTTAGGAATTTCAATATGTTATTGCTATTCTTCATTGAAATTTACCGTGATTGGAAGTACAAATAAAATAAAATAAAATAATGAAAAGGAAGAAAACACTGGAAAAATGTTTCCAAATGTCTTTGTGCTTTCAACTAAATTGTGTCAAAAAGGGAGACTATCAATAAGGCATCAAATGCAATTCTCTAACTTTGTGTAGTTTCCATCGATCAAGTGTTAGGAATTACATGATTCTTTTAAATAAAAGAAGTATAATTCTCGCTTTAAGTATTTTAAAATTTTCGAAATCGATCATCATAGTGTGTAATATCTTAAAAGATAAAGAATTAGCTTTTAAACCTCTATTTGAATATATTAAAAAAAAAAAATAGATCATGAAATATTGAAATCTCCCCCTCCAATTTTTAACTGAAATTGGACCACCTCATATTAAAAGTATTTTAGGCAAGCGAGCATATAAGGTTCACTTAATGTTATAAATTTGTGGTGCACGCATAGGCAGATTTACTTGGGACTGAGCAGAGGTTGCAGTCCCACTGATTCCAATAATAGAGTTATTAACGAGTGGGTAATAGTTGTATTTATTAAACATGTGTGTAAGTTTTAAGCTATTTTTAAGTTAAAACATTAATTTTTTCCACTGAGAAATTGATCTATATATGAATATTAAATTGCATATTTTTTTGCTAAATAAATATTAAATTGCGTGTTTTCAGTCTCTGTTGAGCAAAAGTCCTAATTTTGTCCATGCATGTTGAACACACTATACATGTTTTAAGTCATTTATGAGTTATATTATATTTAAGATGAGAGAGTATAAGTCAACATTTTTAATTAGAATGAATTATTATCTAACTATTCTACTCAATCTGCAAGTCTATCCCCAATTAAATGCTTTCTTGACATAAAAGAAATGAAAAAGTCAAATCAACTCTAACAGTGTGTTTGGATTGAGGGGGAAAGGTTTAGTAAATGAAAGGCAGAGATAGAATTATAAAGAGAGGAAAAAAGTGATTAAATCATGTTTGGATTAGATAATTTGAAGAAATGAAAGTATCATAAAGGATGATAAGTGTCATTTATTTTGATTAGATAAAATGGGAGGATATGATAAAATTTATGTGTAAAATGACTTTTATGCCGCATTTTTTTATTTTATATTAACAATTTGGAATACTTGTAATTAACTTAAAAGTGAATGTCAAAATTGTCATCACAGTAAATAAAATTTTTTCATCCTCCCATTTTACTCCAAATCGAAGTGATCACATGAATTGGGCTTATTCCCTCTATACTCCAAGTCTCCAACCACTCTTTCACTTCCAAACCAAATAAGAAATGACTAAACCCCTTATTTACTAAACCTCTCCTTCCCCCATTCCCCTCAATCCAAACACACCCTAAGCCAAAAACTATTAACTCCCCATAGACCATAGCTAATGGTCAAAATTTATCTTTTTCATGAAGAAGAAACAATGCAAGTAAGTACACAAGATAATCCCAAGATAATCTATTCTGCTGATTACAATGAAACCCTGGAAACAATCTCCTCGAAAAAAAATAAAATCTCACCAAATTTGTGGGTGTCACCCAACTGCAAGATGTACCATATGATTAGCTGTTGGCTTGGACAGCCTCATTGATGGTGACAATGACCGATGCAAGTAAGTTTTCTCTATCTAGTGGAAGTACCAAATGCACAAAAATAAAGGCTAGTAATACAAATACTTGTTTTTACTTATTATTTTCAGTATTCTCATAATATTGTAATATATTATAAAATAATATTTAATAATTATAAATTGTCCCGTATTTTTGAAAGACCTTGAATGAATTCAATGAAAACAATAGTACAAGATTTTGTGTATATAAAATAAAAATAAAAAATAACTCTTAATAAAAATGATTGAGGGCATCTGATTCATATGACCAACTCAAGCATCGAAATTGGAAAGTCTTCATTTTGTTTAGTTTTCTTCAGTTTTACCATCCGGGTTCAAGAAGTGTTAAAATTAATTACTGAAATGTTTGGACTAACTTGCAGAAAACATCTTAAAAGTCCTTGGGACTCGGATTAAAATTTATAATATTAAGACACATTATCTTGATCGAGAGAAGTATGATCCGAATTAGTTAAATATAAAATTTATCTTTAATAATCCAAAAAAATAACTTTTGAATTTACACTTAAAACGTCAACAAATCTCTCATTTACATCTAAACACTTTACCACTAACTTAACTATTTAATTTTAGCTACTGTTTTACGGTTATGTATGCTGGCCATACTTGCACTTTACTGGCAAGGATGGTGATCCGGGAAGGTGAATAGGCTAGGATAAAGTTGATGTCGGTACAAAAGGCAATAAAAATCAACATTAAATTAACATCCACGAGCGGTATAATTTGACATTTAGCACCCAAGTTTCAGGAGCGCACTGACCAATAGAATAATAGAAGTGCAAAAACGTTAAATTTAGATTGAGATCAGTCTTTTATATATTAGAGCAATACATATATGTGACTCTTACCAACAATTTGAGAGACTAACCTGTTAAGGCAGACTGATTCAAAACTTTTCTTGTTACGTATAAGTTATATTAATGCTATGAAATATTGATGATTTAATCTAAATTAATTCAAAATTTTTTCGAATTTTTCGCTTTTTGAAAGTAGTCCAAGTGGGGGCGGTTGAATGAATATCTCTGACAGTAGAGTACAATACTGTGGTAGCATTATTATTTGAAAATCTGATTAAATTTTGTTAGTTGGAAAAGGATTGAAGAGGGTGAAAGAAAGGGGACAATGGATGGGTCATTTTCAAGAATCTCTTTCTAAATGGGATAGGAAACCAAAGAAAGTTGGAATGATGTGTGAACAGTAATTCCCACCGTGACCACTGTCCACTGTGTCCTTGCATAGCAGACCACAACTTTCGTGACTAAAATGGCAATATTATGTGAAGCTACACTCATACCCACCGGTAAGCATTTGAATGAATATCAACGCTCCATTTTTTTTTTATTTTTTAATAACAGAAAATACTCGTGAAAAGTCTAGTCTGAATTTGGGGTTATACGATCCTATATAAAAGAAGCATGATAAAAATTAATTAGACCTAAGACCAATAAAGACTAGATACAAGAAAATTACTTTTTGGTGTTTTTAAACTTAAGGCATGAACAAGTCTTATACCCACATTTAAACACGCCACTACTAGAGTAAAACCTATAGATCAAAAGTGCATTTTCTTTGCTAAGGAAAAAATATTTCATTTTTTTTTCTTCCTTATAATGAGAAATGCTCATAAAAAGTCTTTCGCACTCATATCGAGGGGGTCCGAATTCGGGTTCGTATGACCCTATTTAAAAGATACATGATCAAGATTAGCTAAACTTAAGATTTGCCAAAACTAAACCCAAAAAAATTATTTTTGGTTGTTTTGAATCGAAGTTGTAAGCAGTGGCAGAGTCAGACACCGGAGGTCAGGGGTGCACTACAGTGTTGGAGTCGGTAACTGGAATTTGGGAAAAATCATTTGTACATAAAATTTTCTATGATAATTGTGTAATTTTCTTATATTTTCATCTCAATCGGATAAGATCACTATCTAAATATTCGTTTGACAAAAATTGTGCAATTTTTCCTATATTTTCCATTTCAATCTCTTCATTTCTCTATTTATTTTCTCCCATTTCCTCACTCTCTCTCTTCATTTAACAAAATATTATTTTTCCTCACTTTGTGTTTTTTGGTTTGGATGAAAAGAATCCAACCCACATCGGTTGGTTAGAAAGAAAAAAATGTGGTGAGAACAAAGGGATATTTGAATTTGATTAATATAAGTCAAAATCAAATTAGATATCCGTTGGATATTTTGATAATATTCCTTTATCAATCTCTTATAAACATTTCCAATTTAGATACGAGGTTACATTTTTAAATCTCTCGAACCAATCTCTTCACTTCATTTTGACTAGTCTAAACATAGTGAAAATCTTTCTCATATTTTAGAAGTCTAACTTTGAGCGCTCCGTTATTTCTGACAAACTTGAACCAATAAATTGTATTACAACAAGAACATACAACAATATGTGATATTTTTAATTATTAAAAATAAATCCAAAATTTAAGCGGCATTCCCTGAGCCTTAGGACATCCTCAATTGAGTTTTTAAAATACAATTTAAAGACCTTAACTTTCAAATTTGGGTTTTTTTAGAAACTCAATGGCCCAAAAAATATTATCAATGAGGTTTGTAAAATCTAAATATACATGGGGTCTACTACTTTAAACCAAAATAGAGCTCCGCTCTCCATTTTTTTTAACAAATTTTGTGTTGTTTTTTAGATCATTGAGTCTCTAAAAATACCCAAATTTAAAAATTAAATCTCTAAATTATATTTTAAAGAATCCATTAAGAATAACCTTATGTGGCTCCAGTACTAGTGGTTGTAAGAAAGTCTTATGCTCACACCCAAAAGCTCCACTACTAGAAAAAATCCTCGTGTTTTTTTTTATTTTGTTATCGGCAAAGAAAGCTTCCTGTTTCCTATATTTTAGAATATTTAATCTTTATGGTCTATTGGTGTTTCCAAAATTTTCAACCAAAGAAAGATTTTACTTATAAAATGCCAGCTATTTTTGAATGGTTAGTAGTTGATAAATATGATAATTATAGGTGTCTATTTTAATTGAATTCATTGTTCCTTTTTATAATATTATCGTTATTTTTGTGCGTTTGTAAACACGATCCATTGAAATATTCCAAACCCAGAGCAATAGTATCACGGCCAGAGAAAAAGAGGCAAGACATCTTTTTTTCCTTGTGACAAGATTGCATATTAAACTATGAATTTAAATATTATTAACAATGACTAAAGATTTTTTTTTGTCGAACAATGACTAAGGATGAGGATGTGGGTTGTGTGGTTATTTTTTAACTCAATGAAGTTGATCATAATATATTCAAAAAATCAATATAAAAATTCAAGGAGAAGTGGGTCCAGGTGGAACCGCCTGGCTGATTGTTGCTGCTTACTTGTAAACATGTCTTTTTTGTTTTTAATTATTATTATTATTACTTAAGGGAGTTTTAAAACCCTATAACACATATTAATAATATAATTAGTGAGAATCGATTTTATAATTTTTTACAATTATAATAAGTAACGGAGACAAAAACCTTGGTGACGTAGACATGCTTTTTCAATTTTGAATTTTATAATGAAAATAATATGATTTGGGCGCCTCATGACTTTTTAGACTATGGTGTCTCTAATTATTAGTGGACAAAACTGTCCCTTTCCATCCATTATTATAACCCATTAGGTTAAAGATATAGTTTGATTTGCTTGTTCAAGAATCATAGCATCTTTATCTGGTATATATTATACCATCCTTATCATGAATTTCATGAATAATGAGGATCTGCTTAAATTAAAATCTCATGAATAATGAGGCTTTACATAAATTAAAATTTCGGTGACGAAATCTTTCTCAACTTTAAACTTTTAAAGTGTAAAATTTTAAACTCAATTTTATGATTAACGGCAAGTGTATTTAATTTATATTAGTATTAATTATCTCTCACTACATGTGAGTTATTCTATACTTATTAATAGCACCACAATCAAATTTGTATAATTTCGCTCAAAATATATGTAAATTCTTGTAAACATCACATGAGCTTTTCAATAAAATAACCATATCATTTTTTGTTACGTTTACTTTGAAATCAAATGCGATATTTCAACAGTAAAAAACTGGTGAAAAATTTACTCTATCAATGTTTTTTATTAGTAAAACTTCAAATTAATTGGATAAAATTCGACGAAATCTTAAGATAGCAATTACAGAAATAGTTAAAATTTAAGCTAAACGATTCAATATACCATGACATTTATATATTGAGAAATAATATTTTGCACAGCCTATTCTTTTTTAAGAAATGATTATTTATATAACATTCACACAATGAGAGATAATCAATCTATAAATGATAAATACGATGATCAAGCTATAAAAAAACCAATGAAAATGAATACTGCTATAAGTGATATTTTCATCTACATGGTCTTCAACTTATAGCAAGTGGGTGTGCCCATATAAAGAGGAATCAAAGATGTAACTAAACGAACAACACAGTGTGGGGTTGGGTTGGGATGAGCTGTCCTGGTGCGCATTTGATGCTTTATCTGATGCTTACTTGCGATGTCTATCTGCCACTCTGGATTCTATCTCTCCCGCTTATTTACGAGCGTTGTTGTTGTTGAATCTCGTTTATAACATAATAATGTTATACATAAATTTTTTGAATAATTTACTTACCGGTTACCACAAATTC
This sequence comes from Ehretia macrophylla, assembly GCA_037974665.1. NCBI lineage: Eukaryota > Viridiplantae > Streptophyta > Magnoliopsida > Boraginales > Ehretiaceae > Ehretia > Ehretia macrophylla. The sequence goes on from CM075776.1 coordinate 36,361,806, forward strand.
ATCGAACAATTCAACATCAGCCATGTAAATAAGTATGTAACAATGATGGTATACTATAACATTTTAGCGTTTTTGTAACACTTCAATTGAAAAATGAAAATCTGTTAAAATAGGAGTCTTATTACAACTATTGTATAAATTAAAATATTTTATAATGGTTAAATTTTGTTCTCACTTTTTATTCATCATTGCTCATGAAATTATTTTTTCACAAGAGTTTTAAAAGAAATGTTTGAGGTTTCAGTGATTTATTGATAAGATACTTTTTCAAAAAACAAACTTTATAGACGAATTTTTTCGCTCCTACCTGCTTCATTCGCTCACTCACAAGGCTTTCGTCTTTAGTAGCAGTAAGAAGGTCTTCATCGAGGATTCAACATTTCCTATTATAGAATAGATAGTGTAAATATAGTGCCCCGACGGGCACAGATTAATAGCGAGGTCTAGGTTGTTAAAGGGTTAAAAGTTATAGTTTAATTATAACGATTTTTTAAAATGTTGTTCATTATTTATAAAAAAATCGATGCAATAAAATTTTGCAATGACACTATGTACAACAGGCTATATGTAACAGTTAAAGTTATTTGCAGTAGCTTTTAATCCTTCTGCAATAATTTTTAAATACTTTTAAATATTGCAGCAAATAAAAATAGTGGTAATAGAATAATAATAATGAAAATAAAAAATCAGTATAACAATGCGGACCAATTACGTAATTAATTCACCAGATTTTGAATTTCTAATTATAGAAGCATGTAGAGACTTTATTGTACTTCTTTACCTGTAGAAGTATATATCAGAACAGTAACAGTACACAAATGCCATTTCTTTTTCCCTTCCATTTTCACAGTCCTCACGAGTGGACTTTGCTACTCTCCCCCCTCCCCCCTCCCCTCTTTCCTCTTTTTTTTTTTTTCTTTGTTAATCCTTAAAAACATCATCACTTAGTTAGCTCACGATACATAAATTAAATTAGACACCATTATAAAATAAACACTCTAATGAATGGCAAATCGGTATTCCATTGTCTAACCTAATAGCTAAACATAAAATAAAACTCGAAAAATGACAATTCGATTTAAAATACGTATAAATTTAATTAAAAGTATAACTTTTAATAGAAATTAAAAAGACTTGAACCTGCATTCCCGCGGCATGTGTGGGAAAGACAAGAGTCAATGAGAAATCAACCCCACAAAAACAAACTCTTTAGTCCAACTTAGTTTCCAGTCTTCTGCAGGAGTTTTAAAGGATTTTTTTTTTTTTTCTCCTTCTCTCTCTCTGCATATCTCTCTATAGCAAGAATAAGAAAGAGAGGGAGAGAGAAGGGGATGAGGTTGATGATTAACTATCATCACACAAAGGAAAGGGAAACAACAAAGAAAGATCTGCCTTGAACCCACCAAAAAGCAAAAAAAAATTCTTTCATTACCCCACACATAAACATGGAACTTACAGATTTACAACAAGAAACCAACGCTAAACCACAACTCAATAATAATAATACTTCAGCGGCATCTACCACCACCACCACCACTTCACAACCTCTCCACCACCTCAACACACCGCTCCACCACCACCACCAACCACCGTCAAGTCATGGCCGATCAGCCCCATTCATCACCACCATATCCTTCCAAGGTGCTGCAGGGCTTACTAGTCATACTAGTGCAAACAGCTCTTCTGCTGGTGGTGGGGTTGGTGCTGGTGGTCGTGTGTCATCATCCTCAATTTCACCTTCCACACCCTCCACCACCACTGCCACCACCTCCTCCGCCACTCCACTACTACCTCCGCGCCTCGTGGACGCCTCTCTTGCTATTTCCACTAGATCGGAAACCCTAGTTGACACCTCCAAGAAACCCCAACAACAACAACAACAACAGCAACAATTACAATTACAACAGCAGCAACAAACCCAACAGCCAGCAAAGAAACCAACAAAGGACCGACACACGAAAGTCGACGGCCGAGGGCGGCGTATACGAATGCCAGCCGCCTGTGCAGCTCGAGTATTCCAACTCACACGAGAATTAAGTCACAAGTCTGATGGTGAAACCATTGAGTGGCTTTTACATCAGGCTGAGCCAGCCATCATCGCCGCCACCGGAACCGGCACTATACCGGCGAATTTCTCCACCCTTAACATCTCTCTACGTAGTAGCGGCTCCACTCTTTCAGCTCCACCATCAAAATCAGCTCCACATTCGTTCCATAGCGCATTAGCTTTAGCTAATCATCACCAACGTCCATATGAAGAAACCAGCTTTTCTCACTTGTTAGGCTTCCACCATCAACATCAACACCATCAAAGTCCTCATCTGTTGCCAGAAAACCAAATTCCGGAAGCGATACCTACCGGTGGTGGTGGTGGTGGCGGCGGTGGCGCGCAAGACGCAACAGAGAATTTTCTAAGGAAGAGATATAGAGAAGATTTGTTTAAAGAAGAAGGCAGTGATCATCATCATCATCATCAAGATGATCATCAAGTGTCTGGTGGGCTTAGTTCGCCTTCGAATAAGCAATTCAAAAGTAGTGGCAATGGTGGTTCATCAACGGGACCATCGATGAGTATGTTAACTCAACATCCCAATATGATGCCAGCAGGCACTGCCATGTGGGCAGTGGCACCGAGTGGAGCCACGGGGAGCACTTTCTGGATGCTTCCCGTCACAGCTGGTGGTTCCGGTGCCGGAGCCGGTGGCAGCAGCAGCCAATCATTGGCGGCTGCTGCTGTAACTGAAGCCGGTACCGTTTGGCCTATTCCTACAGCAACAGGCAACACTTTTCAAGCGCCATTGCATTTCATGCCGAGGTTTAACATGCCAGCAGCAGGTTTTGAGTTTCAAGGTCCGAGATCAGTGAGTGCACTGCAATTGGGGACGACGCTAATGCAGCAACAACACCAACATCAACAACAACAGCCATCTCAACATCTTGGTTTGGGAATGGCTGAGACGAATTTAGGCATGTTGGCTGCTTTCAATGCTTATTCAAGAACTGGTTTGAATATGAATATGAATATGAATATGAATAATTCTGAACATCACCAAAGTCATACATTAGAGCACCATCAGCAGCAGCAGCAACCACAACGCCAGCCTCAAGCGACTGATAGTGGAGATGATGGCCAAAATAGCTCTCAATGATAGGATGCTAATCAATCTCTCTAATGGTTAGTATATGAATTTCGTTCAAAATTATTCAGGGTAATTAGCATCAATCACCACTTATCTTAATCTTTTTAGCAACCTCGTCCCTATAACGTTTTCGTCTCTTATTTTTTAATTTTATAACACCATTGGTACTTTAAATAATTTTTAAAATAAACGGATTGTAAAAGTTAATCATGAGCTTCACATGCATAGAAATCCGTTTATTGTTTGACAGAAACTAATCAGTTAAAATAAGGTGTCGCAAAATTAAAATAGAAGAATGAAAATATTGCGTTTTAAAAATTAGGATAAAATTGTCAAAAGTGAATAAAATAAGGAACGGTTAGTGCTATATACGCAATCATTTAATTTCATGGTCGTTTGGGTGAGAATTTTTTAGCACTAATTTTAGTTGTTTTTTTTTTTTTTTTTTTTTTTCATTTTGCAGATTCAGAAGTTGAATTGTGGTTCATTACAAGTATATGTGCTTGACTATTAATTATATGAAAGAGAAGACAGGTATCTAGTGCTCATCTTAGTTTTGTTTGTTGTGATGATTATTTGTTTTTTGTTTTTTGTTTTTTTCCTTCCATTTTTTTCCCCAGCTTTGGAGAGGATTTGAAATGTAATTTGTTAGTTTTGTCCGATGGGCGACTAGGAGTGAAAAGTGAGTGAGATAGAGATTGTATAGGAGGATATTTGTTTGTGTTTAATAGTTATTGCAATTTGCTTAGTTATTTGTACAAGTAGATTGAAAATACTTTTTTTTTTTTTAAATTGAAAATTTGAAGAAACACTTGATGATTCTATTATAAAAAATTCATTGTTTTTTTATTTAACAGATATATTGATTATATATCTTACTTCACCTAATAATATAAGTGAGGAGATGACATTCAATAATCAATAATAATGAATGGCGTCGTTAATTTATATAGGCGATTGATTGACCTATTGAAATAAAACTTTATTTGGTTAATTGTATACAAGTCATTCTACTGTGGGGGTCCCCCGTTCACTCCATAATCTTTTTGAAAATATATGTTTTTAAAAATACTTTTAGTATGAAAAATTAATTTAACTCCCATTGAAAAAAATTATATATTATTTATGTATAAGTGTTAAACTAAATATTTTAGTCCCTATTAAATAAGAATCTTGGACTCGTCTCTAATTGTATAAATCATCCCATTGATATAGAAAGAATGATATGAAAAGCTTGAAATGATCTTTGGCCAGAATGTTGTTTATCAAGAGCGTGTTTATTAGGACATGGTCAACAATGTTGATTTAATTTTCATATTTTCGTCTATTTTTGAAAAAAATTATAGTAAATATACATATATTTTAAAATAATTAAAGGATGGTAAAGATTGCAATCCTACTAGCTCCGCTTTTATCTCTCAGAGATCTATCAAGCAATTAGCTTTTTGTTCTTTTAAATAATTACATATAGCAATAAATTGACATCAAATTGATCCTTAAATCTAGTAAAAATGTTGTGAAACTATATATAGACAATAAGTTTATCAGTATATTAGTTGGTGGCCTAATTGCATAAAGAAAACTACATCTGCCTAATTGTGTAAAGAAAACTACATCTCTTGCTTCTGATTTCCTATGAGCCGTTTTATGACCTTTTTTTTTCGGAGGGTCGGCGGGACATGAGAACCTCAGCTCATGCATCGATTTACTGAAATCATGCACCTCCGCTCTCCCACTTCCTTCTATTCAAAAGGCGAGCAACCCTTAAACAAAAAGGCCCTAAGAAGGCTCTTCTTTATATATTACATACATAAGCTCTAGAGTAGGTAGCCCCGAAAGCCAAACTCACCAATTTGTTAGGAGTGTTTTGGGTTGGAGGTGATGATTAATGAATGTCCTTTTTTTTTTGTAAAAATTAATGAATGTCCTTGGAGGTGGTGATTAATGAATGTCCTTTTTTTTTGTAAAAATTAATGAATGTCCTTGGAGGTGGTGATTAATGAATGTCCTTGTATGTGTTTTGAGGTTTGTATGTGTTTGTTTAGTATGAAATTGAATTTTATGTTATGAGCAGATTTATCCCATTTATTCAGGGGTCAATAGCTTTTTGATTCTTCACAATTTGCATTAACTTTGAGCATATCAAATGTTTCATGCATCTTGTTATAATAGTTTATTTGGTCTTGATGATCAAATGATATGATCATTGCCTCTGCCTATAGATTGATAGCACATTTGCGGAAGAGAGAATTTGAGAGAATGTAGATTATTGTTGGTGAATGCTATAACTTTCTTGTGTGTTTTGTTCAATGCAAGCTACACTATTTATAAATCTCTCTAGGCCAATGGATAGCTAAGATCATTTCGATCTAACTGCTACAATACATTTTCTACAAGATTCATCATTAATCAAAGGATTCATATTAATCATAACTCCCAATTAAGGTGATTACAATCAATCTAATATCTCTTAGAAATATCTATACAATTCTAAAAGTTTCTAAAAGCTCCAAGAAGGGAAAATGACTATATGTGCAACCTTACGAGCCTCTCATTATTGTCAAGTCACTGTTCACATGGCCCCTGCATCATCTGAGCGTGACGATTTGTATACTTTAATTGTGTTCTTAAGATGAATTGAAAGATGCAAAGATATGGATATAATACTTTGTAAGAGAGGTAAAGGAAGAGCGAATATGAGTTAGATAGAGACACTTAGGTGATAACTTACTTGTATGAAGCTAACGGAAGAGACGAAGTACTGAAAAAACTCATATAAGCAAAAAATATCAAATATCTTTGATCATAAGACACATAATTGTCACTATAAATAAGAATCATAACTCTAACAGTAGTTAATATTCACATAATAGAAGTAAATGGGTTGAGTAATTTTCGACATAAATGAATTGTGTTTACTAATCCATATTAATCCCGACTAATGAAAAAACCACTTAATTTGATTTAGTTTAGTTTGAATTTTTTTATTTTTTAAGGAGACATGCGGTTCTATATCTATTTTGCTAGGATATCGTTTTCCCCATATTTAAAGTTCAAATGGATTTACAAAATTTGTGATAGAGACTCGATGTTAACTTTTCCCTTACATTTCATGCTATAAAATCGATATCTAGCTGGTTACAGGTGAATCCACCCTTACATTTATCAATCAATGGACAAGCTTGTAACTTTCCACCATTATTTTACGAAACATTACAAAAAAAATAAGATCGTAATTAATGCCTTTAGATCAGGAATCAAATGAGAAAAGAAGTTGATTCAAACATTCAAACAAAAGGCCTTTTTTTAGTCTGTACTAGCGAGCGCCTGAAGGAAGGACATTTATCCCTCAATTGCGGGTTCAAAAAGTCTGTCATTACAAACGATGACGGTCTGTATTCGGAGCTGTCAGACTAGAAAGAAAGAAACTTTCATAAGACGTGTTTATTTTTTAGTGAGTTTTAGTGTTTGTAATTAATTAAGAGATACTCATTAATTAGTCAAGACTGATATTAATTTCTTATATATCCATAAAACTCACATGTCTATATCTCATTAATTATGTTAGAGATTAATCTATCGGTCCGTATTTTGTAATAATTTTTCATTAATGAAAACTTGCCGCCGTAACACACAATTTTTGTTGGATTTTCTAAAAATCCACTAATCCGTGATTTTCGCAATGAAATGCTGCGCTTTTGGGTTGGTATCACTTTTTGATTGCAAAAAAGGACTGCATAAAATCGTGTTGACTTCTTCATATGGATAGAGAAAATATAAAAGGACAACTATTTATACAAAATTCCCATTATGCAACAAATTCAAAAAAGAATCCAACTCACTTTAAAGTTCATAATACGAAATCTAAACTCATTTTTATAAAAGATTATTTTCAAATTTTAAATCCATAACATGTAAAGCCGTATAGTGATAACTTTATTATTACAATAACTTTTTCCTCCATAAAAACAGTCTGCTTAATTTTTTTTGTTCTAGGGAGCTTACTGTTCTTGGAAAAGACAGAAGAGGAGCCTATATCATATGAGTTGTACTTTTCATGTGGATTAACGATCCAGATTCTTCTGTTGGGTCTTTTTAGATGGTCACCGATAAAATAGTGTGTATAACATATTTAATGGGAAAATTGCACAAACAATTTTTATTATTTTTCTAAAATTTTAAATTTGTTTTTATTATTTAATTTAGTCCCTATTATTTAAAAAAAATTAAATTCATCTATATTATTTAAAATTAACTAATTTAGTCAATATTATTTTTTTAAAAATTTTAATTTAGTCCCTGCCTAAGTTAAATTTTTTTTTTAAATAATAGAAATTAAATAATTTAGTTTTTTTTTAAACAATAAAGACTAAATTGATTAATTTTGAAAAAAAAAAACTATAGGGATCATTCCTGCCTAAATTAATTTTTTTTGAAAAATAATATAAATTAAATAATTTAATTTTTTTAAAAAACAATAAAAACTAAATTAATTAACTTTGAAAAAAAATTAAGAAAACTATAGGGATCATTTGCGCAAATTTCCCCATATTTAATCATAGTTGTATTTAGTTGGTTTATTGAGTTTCGATCCACGCCCTTCACGTGCATCCATCTTTCAGATATGATGAAGTCTTGTTGGACAGGTCTCCTTTTGCTCTTTTTTTTGGTTTTTTTTTTCTTTCTATTTTTGTTCTTTTTAATACTTCGAAAAAGGGACAAGCTCGTAGCTGTATAATCATTTTAACTAATTTTTATTTACTTGATGTATATTTTGCGACAAACAGTTATACTTTTTAAGTTTTATTTCAAATTTAACTGTTAAGTTAGGCGATGAGACTCATTCTCAAAAAAAGTAAGTTAATCCTATCTATACATTTGTGAACTAGTTAAGTAGGAGTTTTTCGGGCTTAACACAAAAAAAAAAAAAAAAAAAAAAAAAATCTTTCTCTAAAAGTGGCATCAATTAATATGAAAGAACGTCAATGAAAGATTATTTTAAAGGTTAAAATAGTCTTTAACTAGTCCCCCTTTTGCTTTTCTATCATGATATTTGCATGTTTTAACTTCAACTTGAGCATCATATCCTTTTGAATCTCATCCTCATTCAATCATTCATTTGAAGAGACAAAAGTTATTCCACTGAATTGGCAAACTATTCCAAGGTAAACAATTCTACGTGCAAGAATATATCCAGGGGTAGATCTATTTTATTTTATTTTTTAGTTTTAGTGAAAGTTGTAACATATTTTATAAGAATGGTAACGGATATCTATTTTATTTAAAATTAACAGATAATCGTTTGATAAAAATTTGATAATAAAAATAGATAGGGAATCCGTTAGGATTTGGATTTTATATAGGAAAACTAACGGGTAAATCGATAGGATTTAGTTTTTGATGTTAAAAAAATCGAAATCCGAAACCCAATTATTAATTTAATAAAAAAATCTAACCTATATATATACACTTAAAATAAAAGAAGACTAACTAAAATCGGTAATTAAAATGATAAAAATTTGAACTAAACTCAATTAAAAAAAATGAACTGAGCTTAGTTAAAAGAGATGGGCTAAGCCTATTAGACCAATACCTATACTCTTAAAATTGTCAGCTTTACTTGCCGAAACTAAATAAGAGACATTTCTCGCTCGGCGCTTGGAATGAATTTCTTTTTGCATAACTTCTTGATTTTGATTTTTTCTCATAAAATTATTATATAATTTATTTTAAGTTTTATCACTGGTTTGGATTCTTTTATTTTTTTGTTTCTTTGTATTTAAACTATTATTTCTTATATTTTTTATGGATTTTTTTTTTTAAACTAAATAATTTTTAGTTAAACGGTTACAGTTACGATTAACCGCGATTTTTTGAATTCTTAACGATTACGGTTATGATTAATGGTTTGCTAAACAGTTTTGGTTATGATTTTGTTATTTTTCACGATTATACGAATCGTTATCATTCTTAATATTTTATGTAAATGATTTTTTCAGTGGGATAAAATCAAAGTCAAGCTTATCGATTATCAAAAGAAATGTTGGTTTTTATTTGACGTAAAATACATAACTATTTATTTGAAAAATGCATAGATATGAAAAATTAAAATGTGGGATTGTACAAGCTAGATGCAAAATTTTCTCTTGTTGGGTTTGAGGTGACGCATAAATCAATAGTTTGATGTCCTAAGAAACATGAAGTAAGAGTAGTTTATAAAGTAAACATTCTGAGTTTAAATAACAACTCGTTAAATATATTCTTTTGGATTAGTAAATTTGATAGTCAAAAATTTTCTTAAATCAATGATATTAATCTCGATTGCAGTTCAAAGTTATTGATCATTGAGTAATTCGATTTCAGTAAAAAAAAAAACAAAAAAACAAAATTTTCCTCCCAATTGAAAGTCTTCGCATGTACACTAATATATGAGCATTTGTATCCAAATAATCTCATTGGATTACAGCTTACTGAAAACTATTTTGGACTTGTGTCTACTAAATCCCATCTCTAACCTAATAGAGCTTCTCCGTTCATCTGATCAGACCAAAATTGAGCCCAAGTCTTATGAGATGTAACTTGCTATTCTGGGCTTTTTTGAGCCGTAGGCCTATGGTTGGGCTCTCATCTTCCAGAACAAATCAAGCCTAAGCCTTATGAAACCCGCAACTACCCCAATTGGAGAGGCTAGACTCTAACTTCATATTAGTCGACTCGACCCAGATAAGTATATTATCCGATGGTTGATACTATCAACTCATATATAGGATAGAGCCAAAAAGGATAGGGTAATCATTTGTTCTACTGGTATTCTTCTCATTTCGTGTATGAAAGTTACCGAGATCAATTCTCGATAAGTCTAATATCTAAAAAAAAATTAATAACTAGAAATTATTTAAATTATTTTATTATAATTAAATTAACAGTTTATTAATATTGAATCAATCCTTTTCATAATACAAGAGCATGTAACATCCAAAAAAATTAATACTTATAAATTGTTTAAACCATTTTATTATAATTAAATAAATAATTTATTAATATTCAATCAATCACTTTCATAATATAAGAGCATCCAAGTCAAAATCGGAGAACACGCTCTATTAGATTGTTTAGAATAAATGAATTTTATAAAATTTTGTAGAATTCATTTGCAAATTTAACTTTTTATGTGTGGAATCACTATTTTAAAAAATTAAAAATTCAGATATTTGCTCAAGACTTACCCAAATCCTTGCTCAAGACTTACCTAAATCTTTGCTCAAGATGTGAAATTTACAAATTCACATTTTTTAAGTTAGTTCCTTTTTTATCCTTTAGATTTTTCTTTACAGTTAAGTTTAACTTTGACTCAGATACAAAAATAAAAAAATAAAAAATATTTCAAACCATTTCCCTCACTATTTTTCTTTCAATGAAACACTAATAAAATAATTAATCAACAAGTCATAACATTAACACTTCATATTAGTACTTGTTAGATAGTTCAAAAATTATTGTTTATTATTATTAAATTTTACTAATTCTAATAAAATAAAAGAGGAGTATTTTAATAAAATATAATTTTAATTTCAATTTTATATGTGTTGTAAATTACTATTTTAAACAAGGTAATTTATTTATAAATATAAATTCTCATAAAATAAATCAAATGAATATTGTAAACACTTGGTAGGTTTCAGTAGCGCGTGGGTTCCACTAGGTTGTCATACACACGTGTATATATATTATTTTTGGATCGTCACCTATATAATCTCACCAAGAGGCATATTCTAGTTTCCACTTCAAGAACTAGTCTAACATCTTTGTACAAGCCGTAAAATCTTCAACAAATAACAAACAAAACATTGTTAAAAAAAAAAAAAATAGAAATTTGCGATGCCACAACCAAGCAAAGAACCATGCAAGAAAGAGGCATGTGACATTCAAGCTTGCCTCTCCAAGAACAACTTCCTCTCTCAAAGGTACACCTCCATTCTTAATTCGTCTGTTAATTTAGAAAAAAAAAATTATTGTATTTTTGTTTTAATTCTTCGAAAAAAAGAGATAAGACCCTTTAATGATTATCGCCATTTTTTTATTGTATATTTGTTTAGTTCTTGAAGAAAATTAGAGAAGACCATTTAATGATTATCGCCATTCTTTATTGTATTTTTGTTTGATCTTGAAGAAAATTGGATAAGACCCTACCCTTTAATGATTATCTCCATTTTTGGTTGTATTTTTGTTTAATTCTTGAAGAAAATTAAAAAGACCCTTTAATGATTATCGCCATTTTTTTTTATTGTATTTTTGTTTAGTTCTTGAAGAAGATTGGATAAGACCCTTTAATAATTATCATCATTTTTTGTTGTATTTTTGTTTAATCTCTATTAATTAAATTAGTAATATGACTATTTTCAAGAATGGTGAAACCCTTGAGTATATATGGCATTAAGTTCTATTGGTGACTGAAGTTAGCTGTATTACCATTAGGCATTCACTGCCTAACATGTTCAAATCATCTCAAATGGTTGTCCATCAAATGTTAAAATTACTGAGATTACAAGAAATGATTTAAGCTGGCCTTATTGGCGCGGGCATTATCTGAATGTAGCTGTTGTATCTTTTTAGTTGGAGACATACCTTTTCCTTTTCGAGAAGGAGAAGAATTGATTATTGGAATTGGGAATTTTGTTACTTTGTATATTAATGTGGCATTATTTCTAATCAAGCGCGTTTGTTTCATCTGGCTTGGTGTTGGTAATGAATGATGACGCTAATCATCAAGGAAACTTGTGAAGTTTTCTGGGTGAGGATTGATAAGGAATCTTCATATTAGTGGAATATTTGGAATATACTTACATGAATATGACATTATATATCCTCTCTCGTGGGTGCGAGAGTTATTATGGTTCTCTAAAAGACCCTCACCATTTTGATGTTAAATTATGTGAAATTGATATTATAGAGGTCTAATCTATGATGTTGTCCATGACCAAAGGACGGTTTGGAAGGTTTCCGTACGTATAATCAGAGATACTGTATATGGGAAGGAGGCTATATATTTTATCATAGTTTATGAAATATGAAGTTATAAAGGATTTGGATTACACAAAGTCCACTTGAAAATTCTACCTAGCTACGTTATCGAAAGTTCTATGGTTGGGCATTATTCAGGATATTCAAATAGGTTGAATAATCCAGTGAAGTAGAAGAGGTTCTTCATTCAATGCTGTGACGATGTTTACCAACATTTTGAAGGATTACATGAAAGTTTCTCTATACATTATGTGTTTCCCAGGCCTTCTGATGGAACTAGTTCATGTCTATTCAAGCTAGCACAGACCAAAGCCTTAACGTAGTTTAACGTGGATATCATTCTCATTTTACTCCTAGTCACTCTCAATATATCAATTATTTGTGAAAAGAAACAAAAGAATGAATTGTAAAGTATCAAGTAAAAGTCATGGCTGTTGCTGGTATTTAGCTATGCTGTCATATAGGAACGAAACTCAAAATGTGTCACTATGTCGACATTGTCCACTTTGCGCGACTAGAGAAATGTATAGGGATAAGTGGCTAGGTTGCTTGTGCATGTTCTTCTCAGTACCTAGCAAAGAAGGTGATATGTTTTGGACATGATGAGAAAGGGGACAGATGAGATCACGATGAATTTCTTGTATTCTGTGGGTATATTGGCCTCTTTCGATTTAACATTCATGAGCGAGTCTCTCCTCCATTTGAACTGTGCTGATAACTTTATCTCGCCCAACCTTTAATCTCGTTTTGACAAGATTTGAATGTCATATGTTGATATAGATGATAGCAATTGGAATAGCAAAACATAAAAGTGATCTATAAACACTGTTGGCGAACATTGAATGAAGATAGTGTCTTGTTAGTTTTCAATGAAAGGCAGAGCTCCAGTATGGTGTTGATAGACGCTTGATAATTTATTGAAATTCTATGTTGCCCAACAGATTAAGCATCCAAGTGACCAAGGAAATAACTACATATGTAGGGGGAGCACAATTGATGCGATTTCTGTTTTCTGTAGAAGTTGGTACGTGCACAATATTTGAGGAATTTAAAGTCACATAAAATTCTAGAGAACTTCAGATAAAGTTGAGCGACAGATAAAAGATCAGGTGTCTTTCTTTGAACCAATACTGTCTTGTGTACTGTGTTGTCTCTTAGCTGGAGCCACATTTTCCCAGTGGGAGCTACATTGCCTATAGTGGCAGAAACTCACAAAAAGAGATTTGATTCCTTCCTCGTGGCCTATTTTGTGCTTCTGCTGTTTTTAGACATAAAATCATACGATCTTTGAATGTTGAAGGCACGGGAGAGTTCAGACCAACTGATTAATAGATAATTGCTAAAACAGATATGATGATTGCAGTTTTCTGTTTGTAATAAGCATGTTTAATTTCTAAATGATAATGTTTGATGTTGATTTAGTTGCTTTGAGTAACCATTGCTGGGATCATTATAGCATGATTAGTTTATGTTGAGTAGTTGATTAGAGGAAACACTATTCGCAGATTAGAAGTTAAAATATTGTTTGCGGATGGACTATATACATTATTCTGCCTCTGAATCTTTATAGAAAACATTTTGTTTGGGAACATTTCGAGGTCCTGTGATCCACTCCCTCTTAGTAAATTTCTTTCATAAGGCTCTTTCAGAGGGATCAGGTCATTAATTGAGCTTGCAGTCATGTTAAACCACAGAGTTGCTTCTCGCTTTTCCCATTCAAACCTTTGAGTTGCATTTTCCTTTCTACTTCAATTGATGTTACTTTTGATCTTGTTAGAGTTTCCAACACGCTTGGCAATATAATCTTAGTGAACTTCTCCCTACATGGCCATTTGTCCTTAAGTTTTCGCTTTATTGATGGATGAAACTATAAGAGTTGCTTATGTACTCGCGCTTGTTTATGTTGTAGGTGTGTCAAAGTCATTGAACTGCTCCAAACTTGCTGTGAGCATTGCAATTATAAATCAACTCATTGTGCTTCTGTGTCTGGTCTTCTGAAGCAAATACACAAGTGAGAACTCCAGCGGAAGCTTTCAGGTCAAAAGAAGCGATGCCACGCGCTTGGAGATATGGCTGTTTACTGTAACATCATGCACCAGAGATGACAGTTTTGCGATGCTTGCTAAGATGTAATAACCATTGCTGTAGGGTAGAGAGAATTTGTGATGATTAGACTTGATAATCGAAAATTTAGATAAAAATTGGTGTGCATATTACCAGCTGTTGTACCAGATGACTAATACCTTTCAAGTATTGATGGCGTTATTCTCAGGTGTTAATGTAAGAAATGACTCTTCTATTTGTTATTTTTTGGTTTGTGAACATTCTTGTCTTCGCGTAAATGATATTGGTTTTGAAAAACATCATTATTTCCCTCTTCTTTTTCTGTGCCTTTGTTTAAAACGCAAGGTGTACGCTGAAAACATGGATTTTTAAGCTTCCACCATGTTATATATAGGTCTAAATTCATTTAAAGAGTACAAGTTGGCCTAAATAGTCATTCAAGTTCAGCAGTCACTTAAGACACAAACTCACCCACTATATTAACGATATTTTGTCCCACATTAAATCTGTAAGAGATTTGTATTTACTTTACAATGATTTAAATTGAATCAATTGATTAGTCTTAATGTGTCAGTAGGCTAATAATTGAACTTTGATCGTTAAAACGAGATTGAATTTTTGCATCATCCTACAAGTAAAATGCTATTAAACAACAGGGCAAAAACATGGTACATTTAATCTTTTCCCCTGGAATGCAAACGGGGGGAAGTTCTCTACCTTTCTTTCCCACTGTATACAGATAAGATACAATTTGACATTAGTGTGGTCTCCTCACAGGACAGGTGACTTCTCAAAAATGGCAATAATCAATTGGAAAAAGAGAGGGGGGGTAGAAATGAAAAAGAAAAGAAGGAAAAGAATAGACTATAATCTCGAAGATTCCTGCCGTCTCAAAGGGATGCCTTCATCGAAACCATCCTCCTCATCGGTGTGCTTGGGAAGTCGTGTAGGCAACAATGTTGGACCTGTGTGCATATTGTCAATTACACTTGATTCATAAGGCGAGAAATAAATTGAACACTACATTTCTAGAAAACATCTCTTATGCTAAGAGTTGCTTTCATCTTAAGAAATGGAACCGAACCAAACCAGACATTAAACATCAAAGGAAGTTAAATATCGCATACCATCAACCATGTCTTTTGTTTTGTGAAGAAGAAACGTTCCAGAAAGAATCGTCACGAAGCCACACATTTCAGTAACAATCTGGGTTGGATTCTGCCTATCCCAGTCCTGTACACATAAGCCAACTTCATAGTTATCAAAACTGCAGTAAAAGGAGATTTCTAGTATAACTTCCAGAGCTTCATTTTGCCTAAAGTCAGATGATAAATAGAACCGCCTTCAAAGAATTTAGTTCTGTACGTTAAACTTATTGTCATGAAGGTCGAAAAGAAAATTTTGATATTCATATTTAAACAAATTTTCATTCTAGCACACAACACTGTCCCCCTCCTTTAGCTTGCCGACAACTTCATGCATACATTATGTCCTTTTAACTTTTTTAGACATTTTATATAAATGGGTCCATCTAGATCCCAACCGTATAATGTTTTGTTTGGCAAAAGAGAATAGATATCACATGAATTACTATAACATTTAGTAAATGCGAAAGAAGAGTAGTTGAACACTTTCAGTTAATTGAGCAACCTTACAGCATCTGAATGGACTACTCAAAGGAAATAACAGCATCGAAATGCAAATGTAGTATGATATGAAGTCATCTCTAGTCAAATATAAGAGAATATCCAAATAGACCCTGTTGAGTCAGAGATCTACCTTGAACATTATAACACTTGCCAAAATAGTTAACGATGTAAACATAACATAGTAGATGGGAGAAACAACAGCCGTGTTGAATGTGTCAAGAGCCTGCATTCGAACCCCAAATAAAAAGATGAGAAATTCAAATTGGGAGGAAATGGACATCAACAGAAAAAGAAAGTAGCAATCTGTGCATGCACCAAACAAATAAGAACAGCAGTTGACATTATTGAACATTGTGGTCTAAAATTCTAACCAGATTGCGTTCAAACAAATTCATCCCAGGGAACATCAAATATAGACCTCAAGGTAGACGTTGGAACCTGAACCATGGTAAAACTTGGTCTTGAGAACTATGGTTGAACAATTAGCACAACCAAGACACTAGTTTCTGCACATAGCAACTCAAAATGTATACTTAGGAGATGCTCTACTTTTATTTTACAATTTAAAGGCAGCAAACTAACTTTGGTAACAATGGTAAAAGTTACTGACATTTCTTAGCACGATTGGTAGCACGGTACGGTCTCCTTCCTTGAATTCTGGGCAAGACAGTCATTCAGTGCAAGTGATATCCTATATAAATACCCTGCCAAAAGGGCTTAAGGGAGGATTTCGAGCCTGATGATTCAGCTGTATTATTAGCTGATGATTCTTTTTTTCCAAGTGTGTCCAATTGGTATCACTCGCATAAGACTTTTCTTTAATTTGTAGCGTCCATACTATGGGAAATCATTAACTGTTAGTTTATCCAACAAGCACACATCACACTAACTATCTAAAGCACCCTTGTTAAAGCAAATTAAACTATTAGACAAAGTAATTGTCACGTAGTTTAAGAATCATATGGCTGGACTGTAATATGCACCAACGTTCTCACTGGATGCAGCGTGTGAGTTGGCCATTTAAATTCCAAAGGAAACAATCTCTCTTCCAGTCTCATGTTACTTCAATATTCTGTGTTATATCAGAGCCATTACACCTAATTATGGCTTACACACCCTCTTCACCCCTTCAAGTCCACGCTTTTACCATGCTTAATAGCTATAAGATGTTCGATAGAAAGAAATGTAGTACGCTAATTATATAGATGTCAACAGTATACAGAAAGAATGTAAAAAGGACTAGAAAAACATTCAGTAGTCATTACCTTATTTAAATAATTCATTTGGGTAAGCACACATGTAATAACAACCATAGCAAAGGCCCATGTCTGAGGATATGTTAGCTGGTTTGTTCCTGATAGCGTTAACTTCAAAGCAATCCCGAGTGCTTTGACACTCATGACCTGTCAGCACATGGCCATTAGCTGAAATAATGTACAGGTGAGTCAAAGGAGAACAAGAGAAGAAAAACAAAAAGGTAAATAAGAAAAAGTTTTTTAACATACCGACAAGGAACCGACTAGCGAACAAACTCCAATATAGAACATGATGTGTGTCTGACCATATTGTGGGATATAGTGAAATATAAGTATCAGGACAGCTGTTATCACTAGAGCTGTGTAAAAGAGAAAAGCTGCAGGAGAATTGCTTTTCCTATTAGCTCAGGAGATTGGTTCAAGAACGAGACAAAATATAGGAGATCTTAAACAGGTCGAAAGAGTAATTAGACAAAGTTTAAGGATTGGAAAAAGAAACAAAGGCATAGAGGCCTAAGAAGATACCTGGTTCAGTTGCGAGATCCCACACTTCTGTCACAGATTCAATTTCGCGTTCTTGGGGAGCATGTAGAACAATTGTGGTGGAACCAACAACACATAAAGCACAGCCAAGAATTCCGAATATATGTAGCTTCTCCCGTAAAATAATGTCTGCAAGTACAGCACTGCAACATAACATAACAATCAGTAATTAAACCCCAACAATAAAATTTTGAATAAGTTGCCTAGCCTTAACGCATGCCTGATGATAATACTCAATGCACCAAGAGGGGTCACCAGAATAGCTGGTGCAAAAGCATAAGCCGCAAAATTAGCAATTTCTCCAACAATCACTGTTCCAACAGCAAACACGAGTTAGTACTCTAACAATCAGTAGAATCAGATAAGAACATCACAGGAAAATAAAGTAATTAGATACTTAAAAACCACAAAACAATTACAGAAGCATGCACAGGGAACCAAGAAACTATCACCACTCATCAATTCTTGTGATAAGACCTTATCACTTATCAGGGAGCAAAGATGAATAACATCTTTGTTAATTTTTGGAAAGAAATAGTAGCTACAATACCAGTAACAAATAATTTGCATGTTGTGGAAAGCAGACAAAGACAACTTACTTGTTATCAAACCTATCCACCAGAGTGGCTCATACAGATATGAATATCCTCCAACTCCTGCAAAATAAATTTTAAGAATCTATACTTAGTGAGACAATCACTCTCAATGACGATCAGAATTAGAAGCTCACTATTTATATGTTCAACAAACATGATCACAGGAGTTGTCTGCTTCGCGTTATTCATTTGGATCATAAACAGGCAACTGACAGTCAGAAATATGGAATTAAAAGACTCAATGCAGCCCCTTGCAAGTTGCAACTACTACCAGCAGACTGATCACTGGGTTTACGGGGACTACTGATGAACCCTACTTGAGGTTGCATCTTAAAGGTGCCCAAACACATTCAATGTGGAAGTTAGAACTCTTGCAGAAAGATCAGCCTCTCACCCATGCTGATATCCAGCAAAACTCAAGCACGTGACAGAAACTGGACATCCTGGATACGAGTACCAAATTATGTACTCTATGACTAAAGGCTGTTAGTAAAAGCAATAGATACTTCAAGAGGTTATCGAGGTTTGAGATCATATCATCGGATCATCACACTGGTGTATGCCTTGAATCAATTCTTTTTCTTTTAATAAACAATATAGGATATCTTATCTTTGCATGAAAATCTGTAAATCCTTTCTTAAAATGAGTCAATTTGTATGGGATAGTGGATGCCTTCAATCAATGCCAGTTCTTTCAATTCCACCACGAAAGAATAGTCTGCAATCCTCTAAGACATTGTTCTAAACTTATTGCTATAGAGAGGCATTTCTTTCACCAATCGATACATAAAGACCAATGTAGCAAGAGTTCAGGACCACAAATTGCGAGGCATTTCTAAGATCAACTGCTTTCTGCATTCGCGTCAAGTAATATAAAGCAAATCTCTTGTCAAAATGAAATCCTAACTAATCGATCTTCGTTATATAGTTCAATTTTCCTTCCACAATCGTCTGATCCTCCCAAATTCATTCTGTATTATAAAGATCAGCATGAAACTATACGATCCACCAATTAAGTAAACCAAAATTCCTTATCTAACCCGTCTCTAAAGATCTCGAACCACCATGTACAAACAGTTAAATTAGCAAACAATCGCCCATTAAGTAAGTTTCAGCTATATGGGCCTAACGACATCACTCATCACTAACCGAGTCTCAGTGTTAACTCCATGCACGCGACATCTCATCCAAGTAAATCCCCCTCTACCCATTTAATCAACAACAAAAATTGTTTCGCTTCCATTAAAAGCATAAACTAAACTAAAAATCGAACTATACCTGCTCGGACGCCCGAAGCGCCGGCCTTTTTTAACCCCTTTTTCTTAACAATGAAGCTAGCCCCGATAAAGAAGCTAGAAGATAATGCCAGTACCAAACCCTTTATATTATCCGATGACATTCCCTTGTACGACAACGCCGTCGCCGTTGCCGCCGCCGCCGCCGCCGCCGCTGCCGCCCCATCTTCCACCGCCGCCGCAGCAGCCATCACACTCCCCCAACAAAAAATTCAATGTAGAGCCCAAAAAAGAAGCCAATACCCGTTACTCTTCACAACTCCATTTCCACTTATACATACATCAATTTGTCTCTAAACAACTTTCACTTCAAAAACAGATACATACATACACATATATGTGTATATATATATATATATATATATATATATATATATATATATATCTAAATATAGATAGATAGATAGATAGATATAGAACAGTGGGTGGGGTGTGTGTGTGAGTATTGAAAATTACAGGTGGAATTATTGAGATCTGGCACACACAGCTGGACTTGGGGACGGGTGTTTACTGTGTGTTTCTAAATCTTTGTTTTTGCTTAGATCGGAGAGAGAGAGTGTGTGTTGTGTGTGAAAGTGGGGTTTACCAAAATTAGGACTCCTGTTCGACTCAGGTTTGATGACTGGTACACTCCATATCAAAATTGCTTCTTAGCCTTGCAACGCATTATCCGTCTTTTTTCTTTTTTCCCCATTTTTTTTTGTTAGGTGGTAACTCAGTTAGTAGAATCTAACCATAAATTAGTAAACTTTTGAATGCAGTGTTGTATTTTAACACATGCCCGGATCAGTCAATAATGTGAGTTTAATATACAATTAAGAATTTTCGAACCCAAGTATATTGAATTCTATCACTCATTGTTGCAACATTTTTTTTTATTCAAAAAAATTGTAAATCATTTTTACATCAATTAATATATTATATATAAAAATTAATCTTAATACATCTCTTTTATTCCCCTAATTTTAGTTGTGAAAAATTATCCTGTTAAATATTTGATTTGCACTCTAGATTTTGTTTAGTTGGGTGCAATACAGTCCAACTTAGTACCTACCAGTGTTATTAGAAAACCTACCAGAAAAATAGTTGTTCATTTTTTTCTTTTCAACATTGAGTTTAGCTCACTTAAATCTATGTTATGGGAAATGCTTCAAAATGACAAAATGTTTTAAATATCCCTCTCCCATTATCGTGAGCTCGATAATTCAAACTCTTACCTTGACCAGTTTCTTACCAATGCATGAAGTTTATATGCTATAAATAAATATGTGAAGTCAGATACGTTTTTAAGCATGTATGTTATGAATGCAAATAGACCATAAAATGAGGGATTATAAATCGTTGTAGATCCTCAAATCTATAATCAACATCGTGAGTTAGAGTTTTTGCGAGCTATTTTATATGGGTACTAATAACTTGAAATGTTCAAAGGGAAATAAGAAAAATCAGAGAACTTGGGGTACTACTGTGGCGGAAATAGTAAGAAAGTGTATGAAGAAAGAATTAAGTAAAGGAAAATGTATAAAGTGTTTGAGAAGGTAAAATCGACGATTATAGAAAATGATCATAGATAGTTGAATTTGTAATTTTGATATGGTATCAATATATTGAATAGACACGGTTTATATTAGAGTCACAATATATATATTTGATGACTTGAAGATCGTGAAAAATCAATTGTTTACATACTATCAATCCTTTTAATGTGTTACACAATAATTATAGGCAGCAAACATGTAGCGAATATTACTTAGTTGTTGTATTAGACTCACATATTATCCCTTTTGGATATATTCGTCATTTGAAAAGATCAACTTTATTGTCACGTGATATACGAGTTGGTCGAATTGGTTAAATTATCAATCTTGGCTTATCAAGTGAATGGGCAAACCTGGACAAGGCAAGACTACTTCATTCAACTCTCACCACACGGGATTCGGATGGAACAACTTTGGTCAATTGGCTGGGCTTGTCGAGACGGTTTTTTTTTTTGGTCAAATAACAAATTAACTCAAAAAGAAAAAATACATTAATAGATTTATGTATAATAAATATTTTGAGAAAAGAGATACAACAAACGAAATAGAATATAATAAAATTTATTCACAGGTAACTCTTTTCTACGCCTATATTTTGCTACCCAGTCACAAGATTGATTAATCTATCTTCTAATACACTGAAATCTCAGTCTCGAGTTTTCTGTTATAATCTTTCTGATATCCTTTATAATGGTAAATACTTTTTAACAAATGACAGACTCCGAATAAATGATTGTTTTAAAAATGACATCTGCATCACTCTTAATGATGATGCTAGAATGCTGCACCTGACCAATAAAGAGACACACACAATAAATCACAAAAACTTCTGCTTCAAAAGCTAAGAAACCCATAATTTAGGCTTCTGCTCCAGAGATGGGCTTACAAACCCATAATTTGTTCATTATATGTCTGCTAAATTTAGGTTGAATTTGATTCAGATTTTGACCATTAAGTAAATCCAATTTTCATATTTCCAAATAAGGGATCTGTCGAGGTCGGATTCTCGTAGTTGAACTGTTCGGCTACGCTTGCCGAGCTGAACATTTCAGGTTGGCCTCCGAGTTGACCTTTTCAGGTCGGCTACGTCACCTGCACAGAGAAAAGAAGGAAAAGGCGAGGTGATGACCCGAATTTTTCCCTCGGGCGCGCGAATGATTAGTATGTCCGAGCTGGCAAGGTAGCTGAGAGCATTTAATGACGAGTTACCTCCAAAGTGAAGAGGGTGGAGCTCTATTTATACTAAATTCGGGTCTGACAGCATTTAATGCAGTGCAGCTTTATGTCCCATCAGTACTTTATGTCCTATCGGAGCAGCTGGCACTGAGGTCGGGGTTTTCCGGGGGCGGGTCAGCATCCAGGCTGGGCACTTAGCTGAATGCGCTAGGCTCGGCTCAGATTAGCCTGTCTCAGCTCGGCACGGGTAAATCACCCCAGCTCGGTTACCCCTCCTCAATTCCCCCCCCCCCAAGTCGAGATCGAGGGGGAGAGATCTAGAATTGGGTTTTTTCCCTAGTTGGATGTGCTCGACCCCGACAGAGTAGGGATAGCCACGTCAGCGGTGCATGCCCTTCAGATGGCTGACACATCACCTGGCAGTTCTGACAAGACGCGACGTTTGGACTCCCCGAGGTGATTTTCAGAAACGCCTATCAATAGGGCCTTGACATCCGAGATTCATTCCACACTTCGCTTTCAACCTTCAAGAGTTTTAGGTCGGACAACAGAGTGGTCGGACGCAGTTAGCTCGGAGTGAACCTCCTCGGGATTTTCAGCTTGGAGCCAGCTAGGTCGGTAGCATTCTGCAATCAAGAGCTGTAGGTACGTCCCGACTCCCTTTAGTCATTCATGTACATTTATATTTAGTTTGTAGACAGGATGGAGAGGTCGGAGTCGGAAGATTCCCAGGCGATGGAGGTGAGGTCCTACGGTGGAGATGAGAGTCCGTCGAGCTCGGAATCTACCTCAAATAGAGATCAAGGTGGAGAGAGTACTAGTGCATCTTCAGGGTCGGCTCAGAAATCTAGACCCGTGGAGAGCGATGATGACTGCCAAGTTATTGGGGTCAGACTGGAACAAGAGGAGGCCAAGGCGGATCCTTTGGCCGACCTGGGAGACTTGGAAGACAGGGAGGATGACGAGCCGCTGAATCGACTGGAGGCGTCGAGATACCTCAAGAGTTCCTAGTAGGGATTTCTGCCACCAAGCCGATCGAAACTGTCCCAGTTAGTGTTGTTCGACCTCAGAGCTCGGCTACAGCCAGCGCTTCGTCAACTTGGGGGAAGAGGATCGAGCAGTTGTTTGCCTGTTGCAAGCGTGAGTGCCATTCCACAGTGCAAATGGCCAACGCCAGGCTAAGGAACTGGTCGGTGGATCGTCACCACAAGCTGAAGGTTCCAGGTTGGCAAGAATCAGCGTGCTATCCACCGGCCGACCACTTCACCATATACGATCTCGCGTTCGACGTCATCCAGCTCCCTCTCCCCAGTTTTGTTGTTGGAATCCTGAACTATTTCTAGCTCAGCCCAGGTTAGATGTCGCCGAATGGTTGGGCTGTGATGGTGGCCTTCTACGTGTTCTGTCTGGAGAATAAAGTGGAGCCGACCTTGCGCAGGTTTAGGCATTTCTTCGTGTGCAAACCCAACCCGAAGCAGCCAGGGTGGTTCCACTTCGCAGCTCGGGTCGGCAACTTTATATTCACCAAGTGGCATTCTTCCAACAAGGGCTGGCATAACGACTATTATTGGGTGGAGCCGGCCTTGAACTCTGGGTGTAGGCTAGACTGGAACCTAAGTTTGAGGAAGACCGCCAACGATGACCCCACGCTCTCGAATGAGGAACTCGGGGAAGTCGCGGTGCTCAAGCCCGAGCCCGGGATGCTGATAGACATCAATAGTGTGCTCAAATGGAAGCGAATCTAGGATTCCAAGTTATTTGGTCGGGAGCCCGACCTCTCGAGAGACCATCCCCACCTGCTTCCCGAGCCTGATGGGGATGCGGGATCTAGCTCCGAAGAGGGTCAGTTTGCAGGATTGGCACCAGACCTCCCCATTATTCAGTCTACTAGTTGTTTTAGGTTGGCATTCGGCTCGTTTTCACTTCTTTCCTCTACCTTTTGCAGATATGGCGGATATGAGGAAGCTCGCGTATGCCCAGGTGCGGAGGAAGAGCGAGGCCAGCGACGAGGCGTCGGCTCAGTCAGGCTTGGGAGGTGCCGCTCAAGGACAGAGGCAGCGGCCCAGCGGCCAAGCGCGGGAGGTCAGTTCCGAGGTCTCCTCTAAAGGGGCTTCGGGGTCCCCTTTGCCCAAGAAGTTGGGCTTGGGAGTGGCGATTCCAGAGCGTTCTTCATCCCAACCTGAGAGCAGAAAGCGGCCTCGGGCCGAACACTCCGAAAAGGGTAAGGCCACGGAGGTGAGCCCTCCAAGCAAAGACTTCATGGAGGCGTCCAAGGTGGACCGTGTCCCCAAGCTGGCGATGGTCCTGGCAGAGCAGCTCTCGCTCGACTTGAGGACGGCCATCGTCATAGTGAGTCTTTATCCAACTTCTGGTAATGTTGTTTTTTGTTTAGCTCGGCTGATCTCTTTGTTTTCTACTAAGCAAGCCGAGTCCCACATTCTCTCAGTTCCTAGTTTCCTGGTCAAGGCCCAAACTCACTGTGTTGAGCTCGAGCAACGATACGTAGATGCCCGAGCCGAGCTGGAGACCGTGAGGGAAGAGGCTGCTTAGAGGCAGAAGGCGGACACGATGGACATCGACTGCCTGAAAAAAGAGCTTGACATGGAAAAGGCCCGACGCGAAGCCGCGGCAAAGGACATCGAGCGCTATAAGCGAGAGAAGCGTAAGGCAGAGGCGAAGTTCCGGAATCTGGTGGACCGGGTCGGTGTCGAGGGAGAAAAGGCAGTGGAGGCCTTCAAGTCCAGCGATGCGGCGGTGGATTGGTTGGCCACGGAGGGCGGAGCCATGGCGAAATACGCCGAGATGGAATTCTATTTTCTGGGCCAGGTCGCAGCTCGGGAGAGAGTGAAGAACTTCTTTCCTGCCACCAAGAACGACTATATCGAGATCTTGGAGGTTCCCCTACCGGAGTTCTGGGAGATTCCCGAACTTCCATCCGACCTGACATCCCAGGCTAAGGAGGTGTCTGAGTTCATTCAGAAGGGGATGGACCAGGTCGGAGATGAAGCTGAAGCCACCACCTCTGCAGCTGCGCCGAAGTAGATTTTGTAAATTTGCCCGAGTTGGGCTCTTGTAATTTCGCCCAAGTTGGGCTTTTTGTAATTATGTTTCAATTGAATGAAATGAATTTTTTTGCGTTTTATCGGATTTAGTACTTGTGCACTTTTTCTTTTTTTGCAAAACTTTTTCCAAGTAAGCGGGGTCGGACAATATAGTGGACCACTCGAACTTAAGTAAAAAGAACCGAGCTGGATGCGATTAATGAATTATCATCCTAATCCGAGCTGGTTAAACGGGCAACTTCATAATCGTCGCCAACCTGGACTCGTCAGTTCGATTTAAAATTGGTCAAACTAATGTTGACGAATGTTGAGTTCGAGTTTAGACCCAAACTAATATACCGACCTGAAGCCGGATGACACCGAGTTGGACCTTAATCCGAATTGGTAGAATATCAATTTGTTATTGATTATACCCGAGCTGGAACATAGTCCAAGCTGAGTTACTTGATCGTTAGCTCGTGATTAAGCGTGGCCACCGCGTTAATCCGAGTTGGAAGTAGCTGTGTAGCACTCGGGCCCGGGTCGGGTATTGCGCCCGTTCTGGTGTTTGTCCCCAGGTCGGGAATTGCGCTAATTTACAAAAATGCATTGTATTGAATTTGTACACGAAGTTCTTGGGCTTGGGAGCCAATTAAAAGCAATGTCTTGGCCCGGGGCCTTAACAAAAGATTTTGGCCCGGGGCCGTTACAAGAGGTTTCGGCTCGGTGCCGTTTACAAAATTTTTCGGCTCAGGGCCATTCAGACAAAATACCGCTTTAGGTGTTCTGAGTGCCATGCGTTCTTCAACAGTTTCCCATTTTTGTCGCGGAGGTAGAAGGTCCCAGGTCGGACTTCTTTCACGACTTCGTACGGTCCTTCCCAAGTCGGGGATAGCTTGTTATCCGAACATGGCAAAAAGATGGCCTTTCTGAGCACGAGGTCTCCAACCTTAATAAGTTTAGGCTTGACCTGTTTGGCAAAGGTTCTTTTCATGGTAGCTTTGCTTGCCAGCATTCTGATCTGAACTTTAGCTCAGAGCTCTTCGGCGAGGTCGAGCTCTTCACGGATCCGTGCTCCGTTTATTTCTGGATCATGATAGAGGGTTCTACTGGTCAGGGACCCGATCTCCACTAGCAGTACTGCTTGAGTACCAAAGGTCAGTTCGAAGGGCGATTCTCCCGTTGCCGAGCTGGTGGTAGTCCGCTGAGCCAACAACACCTCGGGAATAATCGATGCCCCACTGGCCCTCTGCTTCCTCCAACTTGGTTTTCAGGCCCTGCAAAATGATTTGGTTAGTCCTTTCAACTTGGCCATTACTTTGAGGGTGAGCAATAGACGAGAATCTAAGGTCGATCCCAATCTCAGCACATTTGCCTCGAAAGTATGCACTATCGAATTGCTTGCTGTGATCAGTAACGATGACCTTTGACACCCCAAATCGGCAAATGATGCTTTTCCATACGAAATCCCAAGTTGCCTTTTTCGTTATTCTAGCAACACCTTCATCCTCGGGCCATTTGGTGAAGTAGTCTATAGCTACGAAGGCGTGTTTCTTTTGGCCGACACAGGTCGGCAACGGTCCGACGATGTCTAGACCCCATTGATAGTATGACCATGGGCTTATCATCACTGTGAGGTCTACAGCAGGCTTCCTCTGTACATTGGCGAAACTCTGGCAGGTGTCGCACTTTTTTACATACTCTTTGGCATCTTGCTCTAAGGTTGGCCAGAAATAGTCTTGCCTCAATACTTTCTGAGCCAGAGTTTTGCCTCCCAAGTGGTTTCCACATACCCCTTCATGAATCTCCCGGAGTACATAGTTTCCCTCATCGGGTCCAACACATTTCAATAGAGGCCAAATGTAGGCTCTCTTGTAGAGTAGACCGGCAATTATGACAAACCTTGAGGCCTGTTTCATAAGTTTTCGAGCTGCTTTTTCATCCTCTGGGGTCATACCCCCTCCAAGTAGTCCACGATTGGTTTGGTCCAATCTGGGCTTAGATTGAGCTCGGCTACGGCTTGCACCTCTAACCGAATACTGGGTTCGGATACTTCTTCGACATGGACCAGGGCAGGTCGGCTCTCGCCCAAGGCCAACCTGGACAGAGCATCAGCCTTGGTATTCTCCTCCCTCGGAATTTGCTGTATGGTGAACCTTTTGAGCCCTGAGGTCAAATTCTTGACTTTGTTGAGGTAGGCTAACATGTTACTGTCCTTGGCTTCGAATTCTCCCGATATCTGACTAGAAACCAGTTGAGAGTCGGTGCTTAGGTCAACTGCCTGTGCGCCGAGCTGAGCTGCAATTTTCAATCCTGCAATCACTGCTTCGTACTCCGCTTCGTTATTGGATGCCAGAAAGGTGAACCTGAGGGAGTATTGGTGCTCGTGCTGGGTTGGGTCGAGGATGACCACCCCAGCTCCGCTACCAGACTTCCCTGAGGCCCCATCCACATGGACCTTCCATATTTCTTCCGGGTCGTGCTCGGCTCGGCCAGTGCACTCCACTACAAAGTCCGCGATGGGTTGGGCTTTGATGGTTGTTTTGGGTTGGTAGGTGATGTTAAATTGACTCAGCTCAACTGTCCATTTCAGTAGTCTGCTCGACGCCCCTGGCTTGTGCATGATGGACTTGAGTGGGGCATCAGTCATGACCTTAATCGGGTGAGCATCAAAGTATGGCTTCAGCTTCCTTGCCGCCGTGATGAGCGCGAGGGCAAGTTTTTCCAATGGGGAATACCTCACCTCAGCCCCTTGCAAGGTTTTGCTGACATAATAGACCGGCTTCTGTTCCTTTCCTTCTTCTCGGACTAGTGCTGCTGCGACTGCTGTCCCCGAGCATGCTAGGTATAGTACCAGTACCTCCCCCACCTCAGGTCGGGATAGCAGGGGGGGCGAAGTTAGATACCTTTTAAGCTCTTGGAAGGCATTCTGGCATTCCGTAGTCCATTCAAAGTTCTTAGGATTCCTTAATATTTTGAACAGAGGAGCACACTTGTCAGCCGACTTGGACATGAATCTGTTCAGCTTTGCGACCTTGCCTGATAACACCTGGACGTCTTTCACGTAGGTCGGTGGCGCCAGGTCAAGTATGGCCTGGACCTTCTCCGGGTTGGCTTCTATTCCACTGGCTGTGACCATGAAGCCCAGGAATTTGCCTACCTTGACGCCGAATGCGCACTTTTCCGGGTTCAGCTTTATCCCGAAGTGTTCCATTACGGCGAAGGCTTCAGCCAGGTCGGCTACATGATCCTCTGCTCTCCTGCTCTTAACCAACATGTCATCTACATAGATTTCCATGTTCCGGCCAATCTGATTTTTGAAGACCTTGTTCACCATCCGAGTGTAGGTAGCTCCAGCATTCTTGAGGCCGAAAGGCATGACCTCATAGTGGTAGAGTCCTTTATCGGTGGTGAAGGCAGTCTTCTCTTTGTCTCCGGGAGCCATCTTGATTTGGTTGTAGCCTTTGAAGGCATCCATAAAGGAGAGTAGCTCGAACCCGGAGGTGGCATCCACCATTTGATCAATCCGAGGTAGAGGGAAGCAGTCCTTAGGGCAGGCTTTGTTGAGGTCGGTGAAATCAATACACAGTCTCCATCCACCTGAGGACTTAGTCACCAGCACCACATTGGACAACCAGGTTGGGTACTGTATTTCCTTTATGTGGCCGGCGTCCACTAACTTGTCCACCTCTTCTGCTATGATTTGTTGCTTATCATAATGGAAGTGCCTGCGTTTTTGCTTTACCGGATAGTGATTTGGGTCGGCATTCAGGTGATGCTCAATTACATCCGGGTCAATACCTGTCATGTCAGAGGCAGACCAGGCAAATATGTGTTCATTCTTTAAAAAAAATTGGCTTATACCTTTCTTGAGGTTGGCAGAGAGTTCACTCCCAATCTTTGCTCTCTTGGTTTCATCAGAGAGCTCCACCTCCTGAAGGTCTTCAGCTGGGCTTCCTCTCTTAGCATCTCTCTTTTCTTCGGGCAGATCTGGTCCCCAACCAACCTGATATTTGGGTCGGAGTGAGTTTTCATAACATTCCCGAGCTGAGAGCTGGGCTCCGCGAATGGTGGCCGTGCCGGCCGGGGTCGGGAATTTTAGGGCCTGATGGTAGGTGGATGGGACGGCCCTGAAATGGTTGAGCACCACCCGACCTAGAATTCCATTGTAGGTGGAGTTACAATCCATCACAATGAAGTTGGCTTGCATTGAAGCCCGCTTATCTCCATCCTCCAGCTTCAGCGGAAGGTTAATAACCCCTTCAGCTCGGTGTGCTTGCCCAGTGAAACCAGCTAAAGTCCCCCTCAATGGCTTGAGCTGGCTCCTGTCCAACCCCATTTGCTCAAAAGCGCTGAGGAATAAAACTTCTGCCGAGCTCTCCGTGTCCACCATCAGCCTCTTTACGGTGAAGTTGGCTATTTCAGCGCTGATCACCAGTGGGTCATCATCGGGTAATATTACCCCCTCTAAGTCTTCTAAGGAAAATTTGAGCTCTTCCGCCCTCGGGGTTAGACCCCGCACCGGTCCATACTCCCTTCCAGCCCGAACATAACCCTTCTTGCCTGCCGAGGTCTCTCATCCCGAAGCCAGTCCTCCTACAATGGTTTCAATCACAACCAAACGTCCGCCCCCAGCCTGGCGCCTGGGTGGACTCCTTTCCCTATCTCTTTGATCATGATTTCGGGTCGGCTGCGGGTCTATGTACCTTCAGAGATGGCCTCGGGCTATCAGTGTCTCGATCTCCTGTTTCAAGTCATTGCACTCTTCGGTGGTGTGGCTGTAGTCCATGTGGTAGCGGCAATACTTGGTTCTATTAGGTTTCTCAGGTCGGCCTTTCATCCTCGGAGTTGGAGGCAGGTGGTTCTGGTGCTGGATCTCTATCAAGATCTGCTCCCTTGTGGTGTTGAGGGGAGTGAACATAGTTGTGGTAACACAATCCCACATCGAAAAATTAGGAAGTGATACAGCTGGATATTAAGGTTCAAGTCCTTGTATCAGCCGTCACGCGTTTTCACATGGGAGACCACGTGAGGAACAAAGCTGTGAGCGTATTGGTTCCCTTCGGGGCTTGCGCAAAGCGGACAATATGACGGTAGTATCGACTCGTGCGCCCCTCTGTGGGAATGGTGATCGGGTCGTTACAATAGTGAACCGGGGGTTCTTCTTTGGCTGTTGGGGCTCTTTGCCTCGGTCGTTTTGGACTTTGCCCCCAGGTTGGGCTCGGGAGGTTTCTCCCTTCCTGCCAGCTTCATTCTCCTTGTCATCGTTCCTTTTTGCCTGATGAATTTCTTCCGAGTGTATGTACCCTTCTACTCGCACCATCAGCTCGGACACAGTATCCACGGGGTCGATTGCCAATGAAGATGTAAGGGGGCCCGACCTGAGCCCACTCTGGTAAGCCATCAACGCCATGGAGTCCTCCAGGTTAGGAATTCGAAGGGACTCTTCATTGAATCTGGCTGTGTAAGCCCTAAGACTTTCCCCTCTATGTTGCTTTACCAGCAGCAGTGTAGAAGTATGGTGGGTGGCACACCGGCTCCCTGCAAAGCCGGAGAGGAAAGCCTCAACCAGCTGATGAAAACTTGCAATTGAACCGGGATGAAGCTTCTGGAACCAATCCAAGGCATTGCCAACCAAGGTGGTCGGGAATGTCTTCGTCTTCATGAGGTCGGACATGTCATGCAGGGTCATGTGGTGATCAAAGTTGAGCAAGTGGCTGGCTGGGTCTCCATCTCCATTGTAGACGGCCAGGTTGGGCATCCGGTTGCCGGTGGGCAGTGGCGTGGCTAGTACCTCGGGTGAGAGGGGGCTTACGCCGAGCTGGTTGATAACCTTGGCTATGGCGGCCGCGGTTTTAGCCTGCTCGGGGTCGGCTTGAACCGCCCTTGGACCTCTCGCCTCACCGGGTCTCGCCACCGGCTCTAGGAAGCCCTCTTGGTCCTGCATCGTCCTCGGCCTGGGGTCTGGGATGCGGAACTGTGGACGCAAGGGCCGCGGCGTAGCTTCTTGCGGAGCCGAGGAGCCCTCAGCTAGCCGGGCTACCTGTTCTTTGAGTTCCTCAAACATCCTCAGCATCATTTTTATCTCTGGTGACAGGTTGGAGTTGAGTTCTCCTTCCACCGCGGGGTTGGTTTGAGTGGCTAAGTGTATACGTTGGCTCGTCCCAACGTCGGCTGGGTTTGGGTTTTGGCTAGGCACCTGCGTGGTTTCGAGGTCCCCATCCGGGTTAGGCGAATCTTCTACCGGTGCACTATGGCTTCTCGTTTGTACCATAATGGTTTCTCAGTGAGTGGTGAAAGAAAGTGAGGGAAAGAACAGTTTCTCACAGACGGCGCCAAACTGTCGAGGTCGGATTCTCGCAGTTAAACTGTTCGGCTACGCTTGTCGAGTTGAACGTTTCAGGTTGGCCTCCGAGTTGAACTTTTCAGGTCGGCTACGTCACCTGCACAGAGAAAAGAAGGAAAAGGCGGGGTGATGACCCGGATTTTCCCCTCGGGCGCGCGAATGATTAGTATGTCCGAGCTGGCAAGGTAGCTGAGAGTATTTAATGACGAGTTACCTCCAAAGTGAAGAGGGTGGAGCTCTATTTATACTAAATTCGGGTCTGACAGCATTTAATGCAATGCAGCTTTATGTCCCATCAGTATTTTATGTCCTATCGGAGCAGCTGACACTGAGGTCGGGGTTTTTCGGGGTCGGGTCAGCATCCAGGTTGGGCATTTAGCTGAATGCACTGGACTCGGCTCAGATTAGCCCGTCTCAACTCGGCATACATAAATCACTCCAGCTCGATTACCCCTCGTCAGGATCAATCTTTGCCACAATAAATAAGATGGCTATCACCAATTAGAAAGGTGACAAAAATTGGTCCCATATCTAATGTTGACATCTCTCCACTAACACGGACCCATTTGAGTACCTTTTATTAAAAATAATATACAAGGAAAAGCACTCCTACCACATAAATGCCAAAATCATAGAACCTTTTTAAATGTGCAAAATTATAAAATTTTATTTCCACCGTGAAAATTGATAGATGTTGAGATTTTTTATTTTCCCTACACTTATCCATCCCCTTCACATTGATTTTTCTCATCTCTAACGTACATTACAAAGCCCGTGTGATTGCTTCTCTAAAATTAACATGATGGGAATATATTTTGTTTGTCATGATATCACAACATGAATGTCTTTCAACATTTTTTTTTTTTGGGATTACAATTTCTTAGTGAGAGTAACAGATTCGATTATAATGCCTTCAATAAAAATAATTTATATAGTAAAAAAAACTACGGTAAATAGATAAATCAATACAATTTACGAGGAATCAATCAAAGGTTATCAATATTCTCCAAATTTTTTCATGCAAGTTGTGCTTAGTGAGGGGTAAATAATAATAAAGAATGAGTCATCTAATTTAATTAAAAAATGAAACTCTTTTTTTTTTTTGAATTATATTTTTTGTATTTTGTCGAAAGATCGAATAATGGAAGGTACAAAGTTAATTGCGCACCTATTGTATGACTCTCTCACTAATGAGAAAGCAAGCCTAGTACGCTTTGTCTTAACTTGTCCTTGTGGTATCAGAGTCATGGAGCCTTTTATAGGTTACTTAGAGTAAACATGGTTGGAAGCAGACAGTACGGCAATTTTAATCATGCTTTCTACATTTAGAAATAAAAATAATATAAAGAATGCTAAAAAGGAAGAATATGATCTTCCAAAATAATTAGATTTGTTAAATAAATGGACCATTCCATATGTGCAGCCCAATACTATTTACCAATACGGTATGTTTGAAAATATGGGTCTTAAGCAAGTTGTTAAGACTGTTGAACAATCAATCCCTATGGAAGATGATGAGTTAACAATTAAATTGTTGTCTAATGATGATATTTTGCGTCATGATTCTACGCATAATTATTTGCATACAGGTTTAATTCAAATAGCCTTTAAGCCTCTTACATTAGGAGGATTAAATGAAAGTTTTATTGCAGTTCTTAGGGATGCTAGGAACCTAGATTGGAGACAATCCTTAATGGGAATAACTCAGTCTAGTCTGGCATATGGACCAGTTTATTTTAATGTTCGTCCCAATTTACAGCTTTCTTTATCTGATAGAAATATACGAGAAGCTGTTACTTTATATGTAAAAACTAAGGGATATAATTATATGCCTCACTCAGAAACTATGAGTATCTGTTATCGAATTTATTATAAGGTTCTACATACTTTGAATCCTAACTGTAAATTACAGGATGAAGCTGGTACAACAGTTATGATAGAGACTAATTTGTCTAAATCAAAAATTACTACTAGAAGAATGATTAAATGGGAAGAAATAGACTTTCCTGAAAATTGGAAATTAGAAAAGGTGACTCCTAGTCAACCTAGAATTCAATCAGATTTATCTGAAGTTGTTCAGACAACTGAAGGCGATATCTTTCTTAGATTTAAACAAGAACCTTCATTAATTAGGTCTTTTTTATCGAATCACTCTTATATATCTCCGATTGTGGAATATCCTCAGTCATCAATAGCCTCTACTTCTTATATTAGAGAAGATCCTAATAAGGAACTAGATAGGTTTAAACCACCATCTGAAGAGGGTGAAATAGTTCAACCCGAAAAGATAGATACGATAAGAATTTCCCATAATCAAATTCCTCATGGGATTAATAAGGAGGATATTACTCCATCTTAAATGAGTTTTCACGTATGATGACGACCAAACTCACTTTTTGTCCCGGAAGCTGGGAAAAAACTTATGTTAACAATGAATTTTTAAATGCTCACTGACAACCTATTAGGGAATGGATTTCTTCATCTTTTGATAAAACCCAATGGCAAAATATTAAAAATCAATATTATGATTTTATGAGAAAATAACAAAAAATTTATAAATTTGTTCCTTGGTTTATTGATCATTATATTTCTTTTGCTATTTATACCATAGAGAGAGAATGGACTGATGTCCAAGGTAACAAGGAAAAATCTGTTTTTTCCCCCGACTAAACCATTAATTATTGGAAAAGATGATTTTCAAATTGAATCTAAAGCTTTTCAAAAATTAATTAAAAATGGTAATGCTTATGTTATGATACATGATTTAAACTCTCTTGTTCAACAAGGAAACTATACTAATTGTACTCTACAAATAGTAGGAGAACGATTACTTATTTTAGAAAAAAAGGTTAATCAAATATTAGATTCCTTAAAACATAAACCTTCAAAGGTAACACTCCAGGATACAGGAAAATTAAAATTAGGAGAAACATCTTCTTCTCAAGCTAAGAAAACAGGTTTTCAACCTGCTCCTAAATTAGAAGGATTTAAGATGGATCCTGAGTAAAAAATTGACAATTTGATTAATAAAAATTTAGTTCATTTACATATTGGATTATTGTCTGATCTAAGGTCTGATAGATCTACACAGATTAGTTCTGACAGTTCTCAGTCAGAAGATGAATTAATTCCTCAAAATAATTCATCAATAATGAATATTTCAGAGGAAGTAAATAAAATAGAAAGAGGAGAATCTAGTAAATTTGCTAGTAAACCTAAGAATAATAGGTACTATTATCCTCGTCCTACCCCACAGGATATTTTATATGAGGAAGATACTACTAATTTTAGTAAAAATGCTAGTTTTGATCATCGTACTATTTATGAATGGAATATAGATGGTATGACTGATAAACAAATCAAAAGAGTTGTTGAACGCATGCTTATGTATGCTCAGATTTGTAAACAAGTTGGTAATCAAGAACCAGTAATATGTGAAGCTATATTATCTGGATTGTCTGGTCAATTAAAAGGCTGGTTTGATAATTGTGTTACATTGGAAATGAGACAAGAAATTGCTCAAGCCACTAGAGAAGAAAATGGTGTTATAGTTTCTAATGCTGTTTACACAATGTGTGCTACTATTCTTGAACATTTTTGTAGTCAATTTACTACTAGTTATGATAGAACTAGGACATTATTACGTAATCTACGTTGTCCTACTCTCACATCTTTTAGATGGTATAAAGATGTTTTCTTTTCTAGAGTTTTTGAACTTCAAGAAGCTAGTGATAGTCAATGCAAGGCACAATTTGTTGAAGGTATACCTACATCATTGCAGAAAAAATTAGAAAAGTCTAAATTAAAGATACAAACAATAATATTGTTTACAATATGTACACTTATGGTGAATTAATAGGTGTATGTGTCAAAAAAGGATTAGATCTTTGTAATCAGATTAAATTAAATTATCAAATTAAGAAACAAGGTCTGACTGATAGACAGACATTAGGTCAATTTTGTGAACAATTTGCGATGGACATTCCATCTACTCGTAGACTTACTAAGTCTAAAGGTATCAAAAATCTTAAAGAGTATTATACATCTCCTAAATATAAGAAAAAAGCTAGAAAAAGAAGAGAGAGAAATGAAAGAAAGGGATATAAACCTAAGCCCAAGCCAATTCCCACGTGTTATAAATGTGGTAAAAAAGGTCATTATGCTAATAAATGTCGGCAATTCCGAAAGAAGATAAATGCTTTAGATCTTGATGATCATACTAAAGAACAATTGTCAAAATTACTTATTGATATAGACAATTTGTCTAGTTCTAGCTCAGATAGCTCAGATAATGAATCTTCTTCTGATGAAGTTAATAATATATCTTCTAAGGAGGATTCTCCATGTGCTTGTAAATATAATAATATTGATGATGAATATTATAAGATATTATCTCAATTTGACGATTTAAAAGTCAATATGATTACTGCTGATAAGTGGTTAGATGTTTTAAAATTATTAGAAGATATTAAAGATGATTCTTTAAAATTAAAAATTTTGGAACATTATTCCAAAGAAAATTTTATTGAAAAACCCATAGAAAAAATTTTCAGTTCAAAACAGGGTTATAATATTAAGGATGTTATTAATCAAATAAATGATAAAAAGGGAAAAAAATATTCCTATCACTCATTATGAATTAAAACAGGAAGTTAATAAACTTCAAAGTCAGATCAATGATCTTAGACAAGAAAATCAATTAATTAAAGAACGAATTGATATGTTTGTTCATCAGGAACCTAGTTCCTCTAATACTTTACCAGATGCTATGGTAGATTTAAATCTTCTTAATATATTGAAGGTTATCACTACGCAAAAATGGTTGGTTAGAATTAATTTACTTATTCAACCAAATCATATGATTAAAGATATGATTGCTTTGATTGATTCTGGTGCTGATCTTAATTGTATACAGGAAGGATTAATTCCAACTCAGTATTTTGAGAAAACTGCTCATTCTATTTCTTCTGCATCAGGAGAAAAATTAAGGGTTAAATATAAATTACCTCAGGCATTTATATGTTATGAAAAAGTTTGTATATCTACTAGTTTTCTTTTAATTGAAAACATGACGTGTCCTATAATTTTAGGAACTCCTTTTATAAATGAAATTATGCCAATATTAGGCATAGATAATCATGGAATAACAGGAACTTATAATAAAGAACATGTGATATTTCGTTTTATTATTGAACCTAGAGAGAAAATCTTAGGACAGATAGCTAATTTAATGAAAGCTAAGGAATCACATCTGAATTTCTTAAAACATGAGATGAATATCAATAATATTGATAATATGTTGAAAAATACTAAATTACTGGATAAGATTAAACATCTTACTCATGATTTTTCTTTACAAATCTGTAATGACCACCCAAATGCTTTTTGGGATAGAAAGAAGCATGTTGTTTCTTTACCTTATGAAATTAATTTTAATGAGAAGATGATTCCTACGAAGGCTCGTCCTTGTCAGATGAATCAGGAATATCTGGATTTATGTAAAAAAGAAATAGCTAATCTTATAGATAAGCATCTTATTAGAAAATCATACTCTCCATGGAGTTGTACTGCTTTTTATGTCAATAAACATGCAGAACAAGAAAGAGGTAATCCTAGACTTGTTATAAATTATAAACCACTTAATAAAGTGTTGAAATGGATTAGGTATCCTATTCCTAATAAGAAAGATCTTTTGGATCGATTGCATAATGCATTAATATTTTCAAAATTTGATCTTAAATCTGGATATTGGCAAATACAGATTAGTGAAAAAGACAGATATAAAACTGCTTTTGCTGTTCCCATTGGACATTATGAATGGAATGTTATGCCATTTGGATTAAAAAATGCTCCTTCTGAATTTCAGAATATTATGAATGAAATATTTATTCCTTTTAGCGATTTTATTATCGTATATATTGATGATATTTTAGTCTTTTCTAAAGACATACAACAACATTTTAAACATCTTGATATATTTAAAAAAAAATTTATACAAAATGGTCTTGTTATTTCCAAACCAAAAATGCTTTTATTCCAAACTAAGGTCAGATTTCTTGGTCATAATATTGAAAAAGGAAAGATTATTCCTATTAATAGAAGTATTGAATTTGCTTCTAAATTTCCTGATCAAATTACTGATAAAACTCAATTACAGAGATTTCTTGGTAGCTTAAATTATATTCTACCATATTATAAAAATCTTGCTACTGATACTGCTATCTTATATGATAGACTCAAAAAGAAACCAGGACCATGGACAAATGTTCATACTGAAAAAATTAAGTTAATTAAATCTAAGGTTAAAAATTTGCTTTGCTTAATGCTTGCTAATCCTACATCGAATAAAATTGTTGTAACAAATGCTTCACAGATTGGGTTTGTAGGAATTTTAAAACAAGTCCACCCAGAAACAAAACAAGAACATCTTGTTCGATTTCATTCAGGAAAATAGAATAATAGTCAACAAAAATATGCGACTGTTGCGAAAGAAATTCTTTCGATTGTTAAATGTGTGTTAAAATTTCAAGATGATTTATATTGTCAAAATTTTTTGATAAAAACAGATTGTCAAGCTGCAAAATATATGTTCAATAAAGACTTTAAGCATGATGTTTCCAAACAAATATTTGCGAGATGGCAAGCTAATCTTGCACCTTTTGATTTTGATATTGATTATATTAAAGGGAATAATAATTATCTTCCTGATTTTCTTACCCATGAATTTTTGCAGGATGATCCCCGCTAGGGGATGATCCTCTAACCATAATAGGGGAAGAGGAAGAGGACGTAACCTTGATCCTAATAGGGTCATTGCAGGCAAAAAATTAGTTAATTTAGGTGGGATCACTATTGATCCATCACATCCTGATTTTGATAAAATCAAAAAGGTTATTGAAGAAAGCAGTAATACTGCTCAATCATCATCTTATGCTCATGCGGTTGATCATGAAGAGTCTGATGACTCCTTTGAGATATCTCATCACGAGGAAATAATTTTACCTCTTGAAAATGCTGATAAGCAGTGGATCAATGATCCTTGGTACCTTATGGAACGATATTTAAATAATTATATGTTTCCTGTACTTTATTACAAGTCCAGGGTATATTTTGAATCAATTTTACAAGTCACAAATTCATGTGATATTGAACATTTCAAGAAGAATAATACTCTTCCAATTTATACTTATAGTAAAATTTATATTAGAAAAATTCTTTCTCCAAATGAATGGGGAATCAGTACCTTAAATGAAAGGCAATTTATTCTTGATAAAATTACTTATCATTTTAATTATTGGGATTATGTGGAAGCATTTTCCAAAGTTTTCTTATATGAAAACCCAAAGCATAAACATTCTTGGTTTATAAAATTCAATCCTGAAATATTTCAGAACCGCAGATTCCCTGCATGGATCCATCAATGGTGGAAAAGTTTTGGACCCCCTATCAAAATTCTCCCTGATCCTTATAAAGGACTTTTTACTGAATGGTTGGCAATTTGTCCCCATATTAGGAATGATCCTGATCTTTATATTGAAGGATCGAGCTCTTTATTTTTCTTTATAGAATTTGGTCTCCCATGGATATGGAAATGGATCCCTGTCGCGGAAATAAATAAAGAAAAAATGTTTTGTTTGAAAAGAAAATTTCTTTCAAAATTTTGGGCAAAACTCTTGAAAAATGATCCTGAGACTAAGAAACCTTATGGTCAACCCAATATCAATGAAATTTCTCAGACGATAGCACTCTATCAAGACCAAATGGAAGAAA
This sequence comes from Ehretia macrophylla, assembly GCA_037974665.1. Classification (NCBI taxonomy): domain Eukaryota; kingdom Viridiplantae; phylum Streptophyta; class Magnoliopsida; order Boraginales; family Ehretiaceae; genus Ehretia; species Ehretia macrophylla. Next base: position 36,401,241 of record CM075776.1, read on the forward strand.
CAAAGAAAAAGACTCAAGAAAAGGAATCTCCTTTTTCTCATATTTTACCAAAAATCCAAATGAGGAAACAGATAAGCTCTCATGAAGATGTTATGGCATCATATCTGGATGAAGTCAAGGAAGATTTCTTAAGGCATTTTAAAAGTGCAGTGGACACTGATTCTACATCAGAAGACACTTCGATGAAGTCTACAAATGTTTTTGCTTGTCTACCAAGGGAATCCCAAGATCCTAATGAGGATATCCCATCCGCTCAAGATGTGTCGGCAGAAGATCTGTTTGACAGCTTGAAGGATGAATTATTACGAAAAGCCAAAGATAAAGGAAAGGGAAAGATGATCTGAAGGAATCTGATGAAACTTCGGATGAGACAAAAGAAAAAACCGAACTTTGCGGGAAAACAAAATTGCTTTTGGAAAAGCTGTCGGGTACTGACAGTCGGTGGAATGTCACTGTTGTTACTTTTAGGATAATTCCTGTTTATTTTTTATAAAGTTTTTGTCTTATAGACACGTATTGTACAAAGACCCCGGATTTCAAAGTTTTCAAATCTGGTCTGAGTTGTTTTTAATTTTCTTTTGAGTACCGCCCAGCTGTAAAAATTGAGGGCTTTTAGTTTTCGTTGGCAGAGCTCTAGAGAGAGCAGCCTACCACTTTCCTTCAGTTTTATATTTTGTAAATTTTACAAATCAATCGAAGAAAACTTCTTTCTTCAGGTATATTCTTTTTAATTTTTCAGTTTTGTTCTTTTATTTTCTTTCTTTAAGTGCCGCCTAATATGGCAGGCTAGTTGCCATACTGTCTGTAACCGCCATGGATCTCTAGACATGTTACTCTGTATTATGAGTTAGACACGGTTGTGGATGGTATCGTTGTTATGGTAAGACAATCCTCAAGGCAGACACTTTGTCGCCATAAGTCGCACTGTTGGCCCTTCTCCATATGTTGTGGGCTGTTTTGTGTTGACTCGGTTGACCGCTTTGCCAGAGTGAACTTTGTTTGTAAATCCAATAACTAGATCCCCATACCTGGGCCTCCTTGTGGTATCAATCAAAGGTTATCAATATTCTCCAAATTTTTTCATGCAAGTTGTGCTTAGTGAGGGGTAAATAATAATAAAGAATGAGTCATCTAATTTAATTAAAAAATGAAACTCTTTTTTTTTTTGTTTGAACTATATTTTTTGTATTTTGTCGAAAGATCGAATAATGGAAGGTACAAAGTTAATTGCGCACCTTTTGTATGACTCTCTCACTAATGAGAAAGCAAGCCTAGTACGCTTTGTCTTAACTCGTCCTTAGGCAATCAACTAGCCTTTAAGAGGCTGCTGCATCTTAATTATTCATTTCAGTTTTATACTACAAAAGGTGGGAGAGAAAATGAAATGTTGGACATTTTGAAAAAGTTTATAGTTGAAATGTAATGTTAGAATGTGAAAATTAATTCTTAGTTATAAGAGAGAATCATAATCCATACAAAAATCTCTCTACATCTACCACGTTCCATCCAATGCACTTCTTGTGGGGTTTGAGTCTCCCTAATAACATAATTAGATAAATTATTAATATTGAAATGATGATTTACCTATAAATAAAACAACGATATAAATCATTAATCGACCAAAAAAAATAAATAAAAGAACAATCACTTTTTTAAATTATTTTGTATTTGATGGGAGGCTTAGCCAATCCCTAATGATACAATAAGCCAAAAATACTACTAAGCTATTCAATAATTAACCAAGGAAATGTGTCCCCTTCTTTTCTCTCGAGTAGGTTAGAAATCACTAGGTGTCATAGTTATGCTCACACTGTTTAAAAATTAGAATAAATTATAATTTACAAGTTAATTTGTATATCTATTTACTCCTTATAAATATGTTTTAGAGTAAAACAAAGATGAAACAAAAGAACTTGTAATGTCCTATAAATTATTAATCTCCCTCGTAGGTACCCACAAACACCCAAAGTGCAAGATTATCAAAAACCAAGTGCACCAAATAGGTAACCTTTATAGTCACACTTTATAACGCTCCTCTCCCAACGAATCATCCCACAGAATCTACTTCTTGGCTCTTAGATCCTCTCTAGCGACATCACTAACAAAACACACACAACACACACATCATCATCTGCGGCGTTTAATCTCTTAATCACATCACATTCTTCACAATCGGCCAAATATGCCCGCAGTTTTCGAAGCAATTTACCTGCAATGCCCTTCCGCTTCGGCCTCTATCTTCTCTCTTTCTTCTAGATTTTCGGTGAAATGTTGCTCTCTCAGTACGACGCCGTTTACGTTGGTGAATGGAAACGTGGAGAGGAAATCCTCCGACCGGACCGAAATTCGCCTCGGCTTGCCTAGTAAAGGTCGAATGGCCGCCGACACTCTTGACCTTCTCAAGGTACTATTTACTCTGGTAATTAAATTAATTTGTTGATTTATTGACAATTTTTTTTGAATTTTTTGCTTTTTATTCCAGTTTAGAATTTCTTTTTGTGGACTGCTATGCGTATGAATGTATATAGATATACATTAATGTGTGTATGTATGTATGTATGTATATATGCGTGTGTGTGTGTGTGTCAGGTCGAATGGCCGCCACCACACTCGACCTTTTAAGGTACTATTTACTCAATAAAATAATTAAAATTGATTTATTGACAGTTTTTTTAATTGTTTTTTGCTTTTTATAATTTCGGTTTAGAGTTAATTATTTTCTCATAAATATATTGATTTATTGAAAAAATGTTGAATCTTGTTATAATTCGAGTTTAAAATTATTTGTTGTGGACGTTCTTAAGTTGCTGCTATGTGTATGAATGTATATAGACACACATGAACGTGTGTGTATGTATGTACGTGTATATATATATGTGTGCGTGTGTAAGGTCCAATGGGCGGCGCCACACACTTGCCTTCTTATGATACTATTTACTCAATAAATCAATTAGTTTATCGATAAATTTTAGAATTTTTTCTTTTTATAATTTCAGCTTAGAGTTAATTACATACTCATAAATAAATTGGTTTATTGAAAGAGTGTTGAATTTTTTTGCTTTTTATAATTTGAGTTTAAAATTATTCGACTTGTGGACGTTCTTAAGTTGCTTTATGCGTATGAATGTATATAGATATACTGAACGTGTTTGTGTATGTATGTCTGCATGTGTGTGTGTGTCTCTCTATATATGATAAAGTGCAATCTTCACCCCTACTTTTGGCGAAGTTGGCCGGTAGACTATGTTCCGTAATAATCTAATAATCCTGAGATTTGGAAGATTGTGGCTCACTACCTCTTGTTACCTACGAGAGAAATTTTGCCACATTCTTATTATTGACCATAAGTATATCATATAGCAAATAGAGATTTTTGCCCTTATATATACATGTATATATATAGTTTATAGCTTTTTTTTGTTAATTTATTTAATTATGTAACTTTTGACTTGTTTATTTGTGAAAAGGACTGCCAATTATCAGTGAAGCAGGTGAATCCGCGGCAGTACGTGGCAGAAATTCCTCAGGTACCAAGCTTTCTACATTTTAGTGTACTAACACAGTGTTTTTTGTTTTTCAAGTGATTTTCCTTTTCTTTTTCTTTTTTTTTTTGTTTATCAAATTGTTGCAAATTATTCAGTTAATATCTGCATTAGATAAAATGATATACGAAGGCTTATCTGGTTAGGTTTATAGTGTAAAGTTTCATTTCGAATTAGAAAAGAATGCCACAAGTAAAGGAACGCGATTAGTTGTTACTCTGAAACTCTGCGTACAGCTTGTCTCAAAAGAACGCAATCCTTTTCTCGTGGCATTTAAAGGAGATAAAAATGATAATGGAATAAATTAACGTTGTGAGATATATCTTCCGGACATATGTTAATAACAAGAAAAATAAAAAAGAACTAGCATGTCTGTAGTCTTTACATGCTTACTTTTGGTGTAAAACATTTAAGGCTCAACCAGACATAGCATTAGAAAATCTCCATTATTGTTTCCTGAGATTCTAGTTCTGAAGAGATTGTTCAAAGATTTCGAATGAGAATGCTAATAGCATTTAGGAAGTTAGTGAAGAGATTTTGTTTAGGTTGATCTACTGTGAGGAGTTATTGAGGGATGAGGGACAGAGAATGCTTGAGAATGGAGTTTTCTTGTCGTTCTACTGTCTGAGAATAGACATTTGGAAAAAAAGAGATGAATTAGTAGATCAGACAAAAGGAAGGAAAGTCTTAGTGTGAAGATCTTTGAAATTCATATGAAAAAAATGGCCCTTGAAAATTCCAAAGCCTTAGTTTTTGAAGGATGTCCAAGTACGTTAAGTGCCTGCTTCTTTTTAAAACCATATGGTGGACTTTATTTTTCTCTTTTTCTTTCCAACAGAAATGCATTTAAGTGCCTGATGCTTACTCATGCGTTCCTTGTTCCTTCAAGAGTCTCTGCTATTAAATCTTATAGAGCAGACTGTCTGAGTTTATATGTGTTTGTTTAGATTGTGATTGGAACGTTTTGGACAGAGAAGTTGTCCTCATTATTGAAGCATCGGTGGGCTTTTAGTAAAGATCCACTGCAGAGATTTGGTCCAACTCAAGTATTGAACTCAAGTCTTCGTGGTACTGCATTGGCATTGGCATTGGCAATTCCTCATTCTAATTGGTACTTTAGTAGAATTCACAAAAATTGGTTTGTTACTCTTTCTACAGAATGTTGCATCCTTGAGATTTTGTAGGGCTACTGTTATTAATAGAGTGAAAAGGGGGAAGCAGCAAAGGAGAAGTTACTATAGAGAAAGAAAGCATTCTATTATCTCTTGCTGCGTAAACCCAGTGTCACCAAAATTCTATATATATTAAAGTGATTCTCTGTAGTTAGTTCTTTAAACCGCTCTTGTCGTTATCAGCGAATATCATCACTATAAAGTTTTGAACAAATGCTATCCTCTGCCCGAGACCTGTCTCGGATCTGCTTGAAAAATGATGTATATGATACTTCAGGGAAGATACGCTATGGACATTTAAATATTATTTTGTCAGCTCATTCTCTTATTTGTCATTTATGCTTGTGACTTCTGTTTGGTAGAAGCTACATCTTCTCATTTGGTGGTATTGTTTCTTTCTCGCCTGATCTTTTCTAAAATATGCAGCTCTCGAATTTAGAAGTCTGGTTTCAACGGCCAAAAGATGTTGTAAGGAAGTTGGTATCTGGAGATTTGGACCTTGGTATTGTTGGTCTTGATACAGTTAGTGAATATGGGCAGGTAATAATCGAACATCCTAATAATTCTGTTAGATGGATGACATTATACCTATCCTGAGTTTCTGAGTAAAATAAGAATCTTGTAAGAGTTAATATCACATTAATATTGTTGAATTTGTGAAAAGAAAGATGTGGCTGTTTTAATTTTCAATCAATATTCTCTGTGGTAATATAAAATCAGGTCAATAAAGTATTATGTAATTCTTCTGCTCGACACTTCTCATGCTTGATACTTCTCAAAAAGAAAAAAATTCTTCTGATTGATACTTGTATATTTCTCCATTTATTACTTTGCTAAACTATAGTAATGTAACTCTTTTCTTATTGTCGAACTATACAGGCGATGGAATTGCTTCTTTTTTGTGGGATTCTAGCTATCAGATGCTAACACTTTGATTTGTACACATAAATCTGTGCGTACTGACGTATGCAAACATATAATTCATTCTTAGATTAGGGAACCTGGTTGAGCAACTGACTCCAACTATCCTCAATGTTATCCATTCTAGACCTGACAAACTGCTATCTTTGACTCTTGTTGAAAATGAAAAATGCTTGAAAAGTTAATATAAAGAGATGTCCAGAAAATGATCACAAGATTTATGTCCCAAACTTCACCTGTTACACTCCAAGCGTCGCTTTTCCTTGATCCTTGAGGTGCACAGCTGGCCATTCGTCGCCCGCTTACTCCTCAAGGAATTTTTGGTTCCACTCCTCTTGGGCGAGCCCATCAGTGACAGTATCTACCAGCTAAAGAATAGTTCCTCTGCACCCAAAGGGAACAAAAATAAAATTTATTGATTGTAAATATCTTTGAGGATTGATAGATGCTTTTTGATTCATATGTTTATTGTCAATACTAATAATTGTACTTTGCATGTGTTTTTGTAATATATGGATAAATGGGAAATTGTAACATTTGATGCTCACTTTTTGAATTACTTTCCATAGGGAAATGAAGATCTCATTATTGTTCATGATGCTCTTGAGTATGGAGATTGTCGCCTGTCTCTGGCCGTAAGTCTTCACTTTCTTAGTTAATAAAAGGTCTGTCTTGCATCCAATTGGCATGAAATGATGTCTGTTGCAACATACTTCTCTTTTCAGATACCCAAGTATGGTATTTTCGAGAATATAAACTCGTTGAAGGAGCTAGCAGAAATGCCACAGTGGACACCTGAGAGACCTCTGAGAGTTGCTACTGGCTTCACTTATGTATGTTGTATTCACAGCTTAAAATTGTTTTCCACTTTCTTTTCTTCTTTCTTTCTCTTCTCTTAATGTTGAAATAGAGGATGAATCTAATGTTCTATATCCATTTTATCACAGCTGGCTCCTAGATTTCTGAAAGAGAATGGACTAAATTATGTCACTTTCTCAGCTGCTGATGGGGCCTTAGAAGCAGCTCCGGCGGTTAGAATGATGTCTTTGTTTTCAAGTCTTTCGTTTATCATTCCTTACAATGCCTATCTGGAATTATTTGCTTTTATGTTCTATCATTTAAATACCTGGCCATGCTCTAAATATGACAGAGAACAAAAAAAGAAAAGATATGTTTCACTTTGGTTTAGAACAAATGGAGAAAGAGTGTGGTATATATATGAGTGAGGAGTTCCACTGAGTTGACTATCTTTCATACTCTAGTAATTATACTGCATTGCCACCTTATCTCTTGACAATGCAAACTCTTTCTGTCACAACTGACTGCCTAATATAAGCTTTTAAAAACGGGTTGAAATTTATCAGAGATATAATAAGAGTTATGAAAGAAAATAAGGTAATTACAAGTTTATCTGTTTTATGTTACACATATCATTAGAAATATATAGTTTGAAATCAATGGAACATACAAATTGTGACAAGTCAGTTGAGTTATGACCATTTCATTATTTTGATATGTCCTACGCTCCTCGAGTTTCAAGTGTATGTCTATGCATATATTGCTAAGGAAGAATCAAATGTTATAAAGAAAATAGCATGTTTAAGTTTCCCCTTTAAATTGAACTACTTATGTATTATGCAATGTCTATTTCATTTCTATTTTTAATCAAATCCTTGTGAATATATAGAATTGGAACTATTACTTAGAATTAAGCTAGCAAGTTGAATGATGAATCTTGGCTCTCAAATCGTCTATGCCTTTCTATGTAAATTTGTATATTATCCAATAATCTGTTGATAAAGATTAGGCCAATTATTGGAAAATATATAAGTAGTTCAAGTTATAAAGAACAAAAATTATGATTTAGAACTAATGATGTTAGAAAGGAAAAATTTATGTGATTTATAGAACTTATGATGTTATAACGTAATACATGTCTAAATTTGTGTGATTTGTAGTCATGTCTAAATTTGTGTGATTTGTAGGTTATTGGATCGAACAGGTCCATGTTATAGAGATAATAGCAGTAACTGTTTTTTATTTATTTATGAACTCAAAATCTAGGATAGAAACAAGCGAAGAAGAAAGAAAGAAGTGTGAAAAGTTATCGTTGCATGATTTAAACAATTCTCATTTCTTTTCAATTATTGAACTGAGCAATCTAAGGTGAAGTGGTTAGGGGATATTTGGTATGGGGGAATGGTTTGGGATGGAAAGGTCATTCAAACCAGAATGATAATGAGTTAGATTTCTCATTCCGTATTCTCTTGTTTGGTGACGAACATGGAATGGATAAAAGTGACTAGTTAGATTAATCAAAGTTAGGAACCCACCATCCGTAATCAACAATAACCATCTTTGACCACCGTACCATCTCCTTCTCCCGTTCCAAAGTACTTTGCATAGTTCATAAATTATAAAGTCATATCAAGCAAAACAAAATCACAGCAAGAAACTATTGTTTGACTAACTTTATAATCAGTAAAGAAATGACTACCGCATGCAAACCTTGCAGCTTGAAATTGCTAACTTTAGCACTTGAACATTTCAAAGGTTATAATAATTGAATTAGAGGCTTCTATTCACGTGTATCTGTATAATTGTTTCCTTGTGGTTCCATGTTTTGGCTGCTAATTTTCCTGTTGATGTAGATGGGAATAGCGGATGCAATTGTGGATCTTGTGAGTAGTGGAACCACACTGAGAGAGAACAATTTGAAAGAAATTGAAGGTGGAGTTGTCTTGGAAAGTCAGGTGATCGTGCTTGCCATTGTTTTTGGAGGCTCTGGCAATTAATCTACACTTTTTATATGATGTATCTCGTTTAACCTTGTTTTTAGCATTTCAGGCAGTCTTTGTTGCTAGCAGAAGGTCATTGACCCAGAGAAAAGGTGTACTTGATATCTCCCATGAAATGCTTGAAAGGTTGGAAGCACATTTGAGGGCCAGCGGCCAGTTCACGGTGCGCAGAAGTTTATTTTATTGGCTTTGCCCATCTGCTTTTTTCTGTTGTCTCACACTTAACATGGCAGGTAACTGCCAACATGAGAGGGAGCAGTGCAGAGGAAGTGGCTGAGCGGATGCTGAGCCAAAGGTCTCTATCTGGGTTGCAGGTGAAGCTAACTAATTTTCTGCATGCAAATTCGAAAAAAAGAAAAACAAAATAAGGCAGGCTAATACCTTCCCTCTAAAGGAGAAAAGAGAAATTAGAAATCCACCCTAACTCGCTTACTGATTTTCATACAGATTCCTATGCACCCGTACTAACCTATACGCCATTAATCAATTAATAGCACTCTCATTATGTTTACCAAGAGTAGAATGAATGGCCTTTTTATTATACATGCAGGGACCTACAATAAGCCCAGTTTTTTGCAAATGTGACGGGAAAGTCTCAGCTGATTATTATGCCATAGTTATATGTGTTCCAAAGAAAGCATTGTACAAGTCTGTTCGGCAGTTGCGTGCGGTGAGAGACTCGGTCCCTGCTTTTAATTGCCAATAGTTGTAGCGCATAAGCTGCTATTGCACCCACATTCTTTTTACTTTCACATACACAAATATAAATACTTGTTTTCCTTTTTCCTTTCTATCTTATAGTTCCACTATAGTTCTAGTCCCTCTCTGCTTACGAGTACATATCTTTCCGGTTGATCTTGTTAAAAATTGTTTCGCTTCTTCTCGTTCAACTCTTCTGAAACATGTTGCTTTGTATTCCTCGGTACAGATTGGGGGCAGCGGTGTCTTGATATCACCTCTGACCTACATCTTCGACGAAGAAACTCCAAGATGGCGCCAACTGCTTGCCGAACTCGGACTTTAGTCATTTCTCATAGATGGCTAGCTTTGATGTTTCTTTCACATCCTTTTTGCGCATCTCATATCACGGGATGAAACTTTGCGCAAAGTTCTATTAATGGATAGCTCCGCGAAGAGAGACCACAAGGTGGAACCTGCAGTTTTACCCTTGTTCTAAGGCTGAGTATTTATCAGCAAATATGTGTACTTGCATTTACTTTTCTCTAGTTTATCATCAGTTGTTGTAACATACAATAATGGTATTATTATTTGATTTTGATGCCAATAACTAAATAGTAGCAGATATTTATTTCGATATTTTTGTCAATTTTAAAACCTATTATGGAATTATCAAATAAGGATAAAAATACGATCAGTAGATATCTTTTTATCCTCTCTTTTCTTTTTGTTTTGTGCTGTTTGCCTTACTGTCCGACCACATAAGAGAAGGCTACCGCATCAAGGTGACAATATTCAAACCTCTGACCCTGTTACCTATGAATTTAACTTTACATATTTAGCCACGAAGATTTCAACATGTAAGAATATGATTCGTTTTTCTTTTGTTTGGTATTGGCTAGATGGTTCCAATTTGAAAGAGTGATTTGAAAATAACTAGTTGTGATTAAAGATTTTGAGTTTGAATTTATATATATATATTTACAAATAATTTTTAGTTTTTGATGAATTTAGAACATGTGTTGAAGTGTACTTGTTTTTAAGATGTAAAAATTAATATAAAGTAACGAGATGATGATAGGTGATTGGAAAAAATTAATCCCTTGCCTAATTTAATATTCCCCTCCTCAATAGTATCAATACAAGAAGAGAGTACCTTAAAAAAAAAAAAAAAATGAAGAGAGAAACCAATTATTCACAAGCCTTACATATTCGGGTAAATTTCACATTTAATCTTTATAATTTATATATATTTTTAATGTCGTCTTTAATATTTTAAAAAGATTTATAATAGTCCTGAATATTTATAAAAGTGATTCAAAATAATCTCTATTGTTCAAATTAGTCAATTTGATTTTTATTATTTTTTAAAAAATTTAATTTAGCCTCTATACGTTATCCCTTTTGAGACTAAGTTAAAATTTTCTGGAAATAATAGAAATTAATTGATTAGTTTTGAATAATAGAGATTATTTTGAATTCCTTTTATAAATATTAAAACTAATATGATTTTTTTTAAAATATTAAAGATCCATTTAAAAAAAATGTTAATAGTAGAGACTATATGCATAATTTACTCTTCATATTCAGTGAAGATATATATGATTATTTTTCTTTATAGTCAAAATTTTACGTAACACTTGTAGACATATAAAAGATATCATGTTATTTCAAAATAAAATTTATTTATTTTAACTAAAATTTCAAATATAAGATTTTGGAACTAACTTTCCAAATGAATTTTCTACTATGTTTCGAGAATGCAAATACTTTTTCAAAATATAAGCCAAAAAGGCCCATATTGTTTAGAATAGTGGTATGCAATCTATTCGGTTGTGTAACACTAATATAAAATAGTTTAATCTTTCTTTACTTTTTCTTAAAAAAGAAAGTGTTTTATAAGCGTATTTGACAACTTTTTTTATTTTTATATTGGTATTTGACCAAATTGAAAATCTTAAAATGTGAACTTTTTTTATTTCTTTCACCCCTAAATATATTTTTCTTATAAATAAGATAAAAAAAAACATATAGTACTCCAAATAAAGCAAGCGGTACCACGTATTGCCGCCATTAAAACCCCTAAAACCCTAGGTGGTTTCTATATCACCATCGTCATCGTCATAGGCATTCTTCACTCTCAGAAGCACGTTGAAAATGAAGACTCCACGAGTGAAGAAGCAAGCAGAGAAACCAAACAACAAAGACGAAGAAGAGAATTTGAAATCTAATAATAAAGCAGAAGAAGAAATCTCCGATGCTTCACCTGTCGTCTCCGACGCCGACGCCGACGCCGACGTACTTCATTTCAAATTTATTTAATTATTTTATTTCTTTATTGGTTTATTTAACGGTAAAAAGTACGGAATAAGGTTAAGAATTTTAGTATTGATAGAATTTTCATTAGTTTTGTTGAACCTCGTGTTAGCATACGTGGTGGAAGCTTTAAAGAATTTAGTGTTGTTGCTCAGTTGAATTTGTAGAAACAAAAAGCTGAAATTTCTGGCATAATTTTCATAAAGCTTACCCTTTTTTCAATCTTCATATTTTCTAGTCTGATTTGTTAGGAAAAAAAATTATTTTGATATTTGTTTGGATTTTGTATATTCAAGTTAGTTGAAATCTAGGGCTTTGGAAACTAAAAACTCGAAACTTTAAGAAAAAAAATATGAGCATTTTGGGCCTTGGAAACTAAAAACTCGGAACTTTAGGAAAAAAAATTCTAATCTTATCACTTTTTGCTAAAGTGTATGTGGTATTAGTGATGCAAACTTACATTAGAGTACAGTCAGCTGAACGTTGAAAGCCAAATTAGGAAACTTAGGTCTAAAAGTTAAGTTTTCTTCTAACTATCTTATGTTTCGTTACTTATATAATGAGGACTTGAGAAGTGCTTATCCGTGAATAAATGTCTTTTCTGCGAGCAATATATTTATGCTTTCCATCTTACATATAGCTGAGTGAAAAGTTTGTATCTTTGCAAAGTAATTTTAGCATAGTCCAGTTACTTTTAAGTTTAAGCTAGTTTATTGTTTTCAGTGTAATTAGTAAAACTTCACTTTCATGCTGCCAAATGCGAGTTTGGTGTGTATTCTATGCTTGGTTGTCTTTCTGTCGTGTACAATGATGTTCTTTTCGTGGCTGTAGGATTTATCCGAGGATGATGACTCCTTGAGCGAGTCAGGATCAGAAGGCAGCGAATCAGAAACGAATGAACTCTCCGAGGATGAGGTACATGATAATTTCCTATTTTCGGAAGTATTCTGGAAACAGAAAGAGAAGTCTTTTTTCCTCCTGATATGGTGCTGATAATATGGTTTTCGGAGTATATAATTTTCTGTTGTGTTCCCTCAAGTTGCTGAGCTTTTCAATATGAATAGTGTGATTTATGTTATTCTGCTTTAGTTTTCTCTTTTAAATTTATTGGAATTGTGGCAGGATGTTGTTGTCTCAAGTGATGACGATGAAGTAAGCGGTGGCAGTGCAGGTGAGAAAGGTGGAGATGATGATGATCATGGTGAAGAAGAGGATCACGGTTATAGTGATGACTCTCGTGAAGTAGTTGAAGAGAGTGATTCATCTGAAGATGAGGTCTGTTGTATGTTTTCTCTGTATGGAGATGAACATTTTATTCATTTTGCGAGAATTTAAGAGGTTTGGCCAAGAATGTAAAATATTATTGTCATTAATGATCTAAGTTGACCAACAAAGAATGTTAGTTAAAGGAATATCTTTTAATGGTTTTGCCTTAAACTTATTTGAATGGCCGCTGGCAATTTATCTGGTTATTAGACCATCTCCAAGAGACTCCCTAAATTGGCTCCTTAGCTATTTTAGGGAGGCAAAAAAATAAAATCTCCTCCAACAGACTCCCTATGCATAGCTCCCTACAATGTGGAGCTCCTTTTTTTTTTGTTATGCTCCCTAGATGTAGAGAGCCAAATTGGCTCTCTATATCCAAAAAACAACATGATTTAGTAAAAAAAAATAAGGATAGATTAAAAGTAGGGAGGCTGTTGGAGTGAAATTGGAATAGGGAGCCCCTAAAGATAAGGAGGAAGCCTAAACTCTCTACATGTAGAGAAAAGAATAGGGAGGCTGTTGGAGTTAGTCTTAGCGTATTAAGTATTTCTGCATCACATAGATTTTGGCTTGCTCTATATGTGAGAGAATGACTTGATTCAAGGACAGATTGTCCATGTTGCACATATTGCTGGTCCTATTAAATGCTGTTTTCTTGGTATAATTGTGTTTTTGTCCTCTCAGATTGCTCCTCGTAATACTATCGGGGATGTTCCTTTGGAATGGTACAAGGATGAGGAACATATTGGTTATGATCTTGCTGGAAAGAAGATCAAGAAAAAGGAGAGACAGGATAAACTGGATTCATTTCTTGCTAGTGCTGATGATTCGAAAAATTGGTAAATTTATTTTTATGAAATATGGTTTAATGTTTTTATTTGTGAGATGCTAACAAAAATATCTGGACAAGCTATTGAAGTAATGGTATTGACATCCATGATTTCATGATCTTGCTTTCTTTCATTTGATTGAGATGTACTCCTTTAGCTTATTATGATTTCCATAAATGTGTTTCATCTTTTCCATTTAAGGCTTCTTTTGTTTCCCGTAAAATAACTTGTTTGTGCAAAATATTTTTCGTGGAAAGTGTTTTCCTGGAAAATAAAATATTTTACAGGGCTTTGTTTGTTTGCCGTAAAATAACTTGTTGGAGGAAAATATTTTACTGGAAAATAGAATACTGAAAAATATTTTCTGGTGTTTGGATGTGCCGTAAATTTTGTAAAATGTTTTCTTCTCCCAAAGGACATGAAAATATTTTACATAATTTTGTACTAGCCGCAATTGTTGACCGGAAAATATTTTACGGTTGACCAATTTTCCGGTGTTACCAAACACCGTAAAATTAAGAAAAAGCAGCCGCAATTTTTGACCGCAAAACATTTTACGGTTGATCAATTTTTCAGTGTTACCAAACACCGTAAAATCCAGAAAATGTTTTCCGGGAAAATATTTTACGACAAACAAACGGAGCCTAAATCAATATATTATCAGTTGACATAACTCTTTTAGCATGTCTTCAAAAGATCTTGCTACATGTGGGTGCTAAAGTTGATTACTGAATTGTGGTCAAATATTTTGCAAGTTGTACTCTCTTGGAGACGTATTTGCCTCTTCTATGTTATTTCCTTTTCAGAATTGGTACTATTTACACATTTCTTCTTTTGCTTTTCCCCCCCCTTTTTGTTCAGGCGTAAAATATATGACGAATATAATGACGAGGAAATTGAGCTAACAAAAGAAGAGATAAAGCTTATTGGCAGACTGGTGAAAGGACAAGCACCACATGCTGAATTTGATCCACACGCGGTTTGTACTTTTTCCTTATGTAGTTCTTAGACCATCTGCTGTTCTTCAAAGTTAAGTTTTTCATGCTTTTCTTCTATTTCTATTTCACTTATGTTTGAAGAAGTGCTGTAGGTGACTAATGTCTTCATTGCAGCCTTATGTTGACTGGTTTGCCTGGGATGGTGCCAAGCATCCGCTTTCAAATGCACCAGAACCTAAGAGACGTTTTATCCCTTCAAAGTGGGAGAGCAAAAAGGTAAATAATGTTATATCAGTGTGCTCCTTCATATAAGTTTTTGAAGAGAAGCTGTCTATAGTTTTATCTTTACCATGTTTCAACAAGAAGTCAGGTTCTGCTAATAAAGTGCAAATATTTGACTTGCCATGTGTAATACCCAATGCTTATGAGTTAGTGCGGATTGATGCAAATGAATTAGTGATTTAGTAAAATGAGATCCAAAACTATCATTCTCAAAAATGGCTAGATGGTGGTGCAACTTCTGACTTATTTCAATCAATTCCATGATATCCCAAGTACTTTTTTCTTCTAGTTGTCATTATTCTCTTATCTTTAACAATGACACTTTGTTCCTCGGTTGATAAGTCATGTAATCCGCTTGATCAAACAATGGTTTGAGTAGCAATGACATGGGTTCTTGCATTGAAGTTTTGTCTCTAAAGCTGCTGATTGTTTTAGTTATTAATATTCTTGTGGTTGCTTCGAATGAAAAAGGTTGTTGAATATGTCCGTGCTATCCGGAAAGGATTAATAAAATTTGATGAGAAGCCGAAGGAAGAACCCCGATTCTATAACCTCTGGGGGGATGATTCTAGCACAGCTGAACGACAAGGCTTGGCATATATTCCCCCGCCTAAACCTAAGCTTCCGGGTTTGTAAACCAAGTCAATGTTTCCTGTCTTATTTTTTCGATTAATCATTACAGTACTTAAAAGAATGTTCATTTTACAAATGAGTTTCAGGTCACGAGGAATCTTATAATCCTTCTTTGGAATACATCCCAACGCAAGAAGAGATTAATTCTTATCAACTTATGTTTGAGGAAGACCGGCCTAAATTCATCCCGAAGCGGTAGTTAATTGTTTCTTTTTTGGATATAATATTCTATTGCTTGCTTTATTGGTTAATATCTAGAACCTGTCCTTTTTTTATTGTTAGGTTCACATCCTTGAGAAGTGTTCCAGCTTATGAGAAAGCTGTTAAAGAAACTTTCGATCGTTGTCTAGATCTTTACCTCTGTCCAAGAGCTCGGAAAAAACGTGTATGTCTGGAGTATATGTTCTCTTTATTGTAGATTTGGTCGATGTTTCTCTCACAAGTTTCTTTTACTTTATCAATTCCAGATCCTCAATGATAACCTAACTAAATCTCAATTATGTTCCAGATTAATATTGATCCTGAGTCTCTGAAGCCCAAGTTACCAAGTCGTAAAGATCTTAAACCTTATCCAACAACATGTTATCTCGAGTATAGAGGTCATAAAGGTCCTGTGATGTCCATTTCAACAGAATCTACTGGCCAGTGGATTGCTTCTGGTGTGGACTCTATTATTTTTTTTTTTTGTGTATGTTTGATTTCTGGCTTAATTTTGGGGCACGCCTCATAGAGCTTCTTTTTGAATCTTATCATGTTTTATTATCTATGAAGGTTCAAGTGATAAAACTGTGCGTATCTGGGAGGTTGAAACCGGTAGATGTCTTAGGGTCTGGGAGCTGGATGAGGCTGTCCAGTATGTTGCATGGAATCCTTTGCCAGAGCTTCCTCTCTTAGCTGTTGCAGCGTAAGCTTCGATAACTCTACTCTTGCTGATTTGGAGATTATGTTGGTCTGGCCTTTAAGTTAACTAATTATTAAATTGTAACAGGGGACAAGATGTATATGTCATCAATACTGGATTAGGGAACGAAGAAGAACAGAAAAAGATCAAGGAGCTTCTGCATGTTGAGACTCCCACTGCACCTGATGATTCCGGTCAGTATAATGAGAGAGACATCCCTTGCATTTTATATGGGGGAGGTTGTTGTTTGAACTTTGGGCTTATGTTCATTTTGCTCAGATAAAATTGCATCCATCTTGAGTTGGGGTAAAGATGATAAGCACGGAGGAATCAGGTTGAAGCACTTTAAGGTACATATAAAGTTTGTTCCCTCTCATTCTCTTGTGATGAGTATGCATCAATTTAAGAGTTGTGACATTTAAATCCTTTTATTCCATTGTTTTGCACAGACTGTCTCTTCAGTGGAATGGCATCGTAAAGGAGACTATTTCTCGACACTCATGCCATCTGATATCCTTTTCTGGTTTACTATATGGACCTGCATCTTTTAAATTCGTTATCAAAAGTGAGTCAAATACTCAAATGCAGAGTACACTGGCCCTTCAAAATTTACAGACGTTTGCATGATTAAATAGGCAGATGATATTTTCTTCTGTCGATGTCAAATTCATATGTAGGCCAAGTTGAAAGGAAGTTTTATTTCCGTGGTAGTGTGGTGCGATCACTTAAAGAGATAAAAATAAAAGACAAAACATTCCTGAAGCTCTCGCCGAGTTGTTTAGCTCACAGTAATGTGTTTGTGCTATCATATTTGCCTGTCTAGAAAGAAGTTTTGGCCCCCTTCTCTTCCCTTTTCCTCATTTTGGGTGGGTTTGATTGCTCAATGTTTTCAAGCATTCTTTGTATTATGATAGTGCCCTTGACTTCTTTATACGTGAATCAAGATCTGTATTGATTCACCAGCTTTCGAAGAAACAAACCCAAAGAATACCATTTAAACTCCACGGCCTTCCGGTTTCTACAGCTTTCCATCCTTCACGCTCTGTTTTCTTCATTTCCACTAAGAAGGATGTCCGTGTCTATGATTTAGTGAAGCAAAAGCTCATGAAGAAGCTGGAAACCAGAGTGCGGGAAGTCTCCTCCATTGCCATCCATCCTGAGGGTATGTTTCTAAGTACCATTTAATGTTTTTTCTGTTGGTGCACGAAAAGAATATAAGGAGAAGGAAATTGCCTCCAAATTGGTTGCTTTTTTATTATTCATCTGCTCTTTTACATCTCATTTTACAAGACACTGTTTCTATACCTCTGGCATTGCGTATTTGTGAATCTTTCTTATGCAGGTGACAATATCATTGTGGGTAGCAAAGATGGGAAATTATGTTGGTTTGACATGGATCTTTCATCTCAACCTTATAGAGTTCTCAGGTATGTACTTTAACTTTATGAACAGCATTGGAGATTGTTCTGAACGTGGTGGAAAAAGCATTGAAAGAATATATACATTTTGTATCCACACACACACATACCCCGTGTAGATATTTAGTTCGAGGTTTATTAGTTGATAAAATAGACCTAGTCTTCCTTTCCCCAAAGACCACATAAAAAAGGGAAAAGGGAAGAAAAAGAAACAACAAAAAGAACTAGAAAACCCCAGACGGAAAGGGAGAAACGAAAGAGGCATCTGTGGTTTGGATGGAGATAACAGTAAGAGAGACATTATCCATTTGGACAAATACATACATACATATATCGAGAAAGAGAGAGGTTGAGAGAGAGAGATTCCCTGGCCCTAAAAGCAAGCATACTTGCGAGCAGATTATTGATTCTTTTTGTCTATCATTTGCCTATAATTTTATGTGTGATAAAATTTATGACTGTGCTTATGTTACGTTGGGTTATGACTCTGCTTATGTTATGTTGGAAATTGTCAGATGCCATTCAAAGGACATTACAAAAGTGGCCTTCCATCGCTCCTACCCTTTATTTGCATCTTCTTCTGACGATTGCACTGCATATGTTTTCCACGGGATGGTTTATTCAGATCTGAATCAGAACCCCTTGATTGTTCCTTTGGAGATTCTAAGAGGACATGCCAGTGAAAATGGAAGAGGTATTTTCATGTTTCTCAATTTTTTTTTCCTGTCTGTTACCTTTTGCCAGCATGTTCTAGAAGAAGATTGAAATCTCACATCCATTCTCTTAAGATTGAACCCTTTACCTTCATTATATCACCAGCAACACGTAACTCTGAAGAAGCAAGAAAACAATGTTAGCTTTGGTTTTCTCCAAAACTTGAAGCTTCAGATATAATTTCATTTCAAATTTTCTATAAATGAATGGTGATTATAGAAAAAAATGCATTTAATACTGTTGTATGGACTAGGACGTTATTCAAACAGAGAAGAGCTGTAAAAACAAGGAAATTACAATTCGATCATTAAACGTGAAGGGCATTCGTACTAGTTGCCAAGGTTTACCAGTATTTTCGGAATACTTTTCTGACCTCAATGTTCCAAAGGCCACATTATGAGTCCCCAGAGTTTACTACAAGTGTTCAAGTAGTCCCTACCCTTTATCTTAATGTTAAAATGTGATGGAAAATGGCCATGTGAGCACACACGTGCCTTCGGGACTAACTTGAAAATCTTGGGAAAAACTTGGGGACCAACTTGAAAATGCGGAAGATGATTTTGTGGGGTATAAAAGTAATCTCGTGATTTTTTGTCAAAATTTAATGGAAAATTAATGGGAGGAACTAACTTCATGACTTTTCTGAAACATTGGAGTGCATAATGTGATTTCTGAGTGATCACTGGGGACTAATTTGATAATCTGAGTAAACACTGGGGACTACTTTTGAAATTCCCCCTTACTTGAAATGAGTACTCCGTACATCGTCATTCTAGTAAGCTGGGCCGCTGAATGGGACTTGGCCTTTTCATATATAGGAAACTATATAATTCAAGGTAACATAACATGGCGTTTGCCCTCTATTTCCATGAGCATAATGATTTAGAGGATAACCAATTGCAATTTGAGTCAACTTCTGCTCCAATTTGGTTTGAGTTTCTCTAAATACATTTTTCCTCTGAAGAACTAAGCTTGCATAAACTGCTAAACAGTGTGAGCCTATACACGTGCATGGAGATGCACATTTCGAAATGGAGGACTCTATTGCTTATATTGATATTCTTGTACTGTTTCTACAAGTTGCTTCTCCTGGTTTCTGTTTGATGCCTGTACATGTTTACTGTCTGAAAGCGATGCGACTCTCTATGTAACAAGAAAGTCTGTTAGGTATGATGCTGAATATTTTGTTACTATGGCCATTTTGTAGGAGTTATGGACTGCAAGTTCCACCCGAGGCAACCATGGTTGTTTACTGCTGGTGCTGATTCTGTGATCAAGCTCTATTGTCACTGAAAAATCTGAGACCTTTGAATATCACTAGCGATCCAGAGGGAACGGATCTTCCAAATGAACGACTGACACTGAAATTTTTGAGTTTGAAGCGTGAAATCCGGTAAAAGCTCACACCTCGGGGAAAAACAGGCAAGTGTTTGATCTTGGTGATGTCGAATTTGTGATCTTTCTCTGCTCTTCCCATGTCAGATGAGGCGCACACAAATGTGTACCCTCTACTATTTGTTGTACAACTAGAACGGAACAATAACTTATATCCATTTTTGCCTGTCTATACATGTTCCTTGTACACTTGGTTTCAAGAAAACTAAGGTTATGATTAATGGCAATGAAGCTCTTGAAGTCTTGTTGAGTTTTACTTAATGGTCCTTATTGTTTTCTCAAAATTTAAAATTTGTTCTTATTGTTTTCTAAATATTTAAAATTCGTCCCTATTATTCAAAATTAACAAATTTAGTCATTATTGTTTCTAAATAAAAATTAATTTAGTTTCAATTGTTTTCATATAAAATTTAAATTAGTCCTTAATGTTTAAAGAAAAATGTACTAAGTTAAAAATTTTTGAAAAATATTAGGGATTAAATTAATTAATTATAAACAATAGGGATGAATTTGAAATTTTGGAGAAATAATAAGGATTATTTGTATAATTCTTTTTTTAATTGTTGTGGACTATATTCAATTTGGGCTTTGTACATGGATAATTCTTTTTGTTTTTAAATAAGTAATGGCTAGACTTGAAGGTTCTTTTGTAAACTAGCGTTGATACTAAATTATCACATCATTTAAGTTAAAGCTATTAGAGATTAGTTTATTATATTTATTTAATTTTTAACTCAGAATAATGCAACAAACTGAATAATCGATTAAATGAGTCAAAGAAATGAAGGGTTAACATAATAAGGCAATATTTTAACGCATTACAACCCTAAAGATTTGAGGCAGCCGGAAATTGACGATATGGATTTCTGTAACCATACTATATATATTTAATTTTTATACTCAATAGACCAAATTATTTTTTTATTATAATTATATTATTATTTTACCATTATTAATTTTATAACATTACAACGTTATGCGAAAATCTAAATCTAGAATCGAATGCCATTGCTAGGACTTCTTGCAAACCTCAAGCACGGACCAGTTGTTCATCTTTTCAATGTCTGTGCTTGGAGAAAATCATTACAAGGAAAAAATGCTTTGGTCCGACAAAACGTCTCTCACATGCAATGCTGTGTGAGCCAGACGGGTCCGGCTGCCGGACCCAACAACTTTCCATCTTTCCTATCCCTGGCTTCCACCGGTGATGTCTTTTTACGAAAATGCTTCATGACCATATTAACCGATGTATATCATCTGTACAAAAAATTGATGATACATCCTCATTATCAAACGTGAATATGAGTACAAAGTCACAGAAAGTACAGATGAAGGAAATTCTCCAGGGAGACCCATATCCTGTGAACACTTATTCAACGATAAAGCCCAGGCATCCGAGCAGCAAACTTCACTACTTTGTCTGTCCACGAGATAAGATATAATTCTGGAAAATATTTCTTTAACTAAATAATTACACAATAATGGTGATTTAATCAGTGCAGCCCGGCAAAATCGAAACTTTACAGACTAGTATTTATATTAGGAGAGGATTGTGATGTGTCTCACCAGATCGTAGAATGAACCAGTACACCTATATATATCTTGCTTGTATTGAATTATACAACTTCAACAGTTTGCTCATAGTTTTGTCAACTGCGCGTGGGGGTGTTCACAGAAGTTGAACTGCGGCAATGGCTGGGATCTTCTCTCGCAATTTCTGAGTGACAGCTACACGGACAGTCATCACACCTGCAGCTGGACCAGTTATACGCACCTTTACTATTGGTTCCTCGATTCCAACTAGTTCTAGAGAGCCACCTGCTGCCCCAACGAGGTAGGGTCTGATTTCTTCAAGCACCTATGGCAACATAGTAGATTAATTGTCGAGAAGAGTTGGAGGGAATCAAGACATACCAAGGAAATGTAGTTATTCAAGTTAAATGAATATGATTCCAAGAGAGAAGCACTTAATGAATACTTAAAGGTTTAGGATCTTTTCATAATATGGGATGTCCGAAGCAATTTCAAGTTCTTGAAAACTTAAAGTTTGTGTTTTCCACTCTCCATATGATTTGCAAATCATGACTTTTTTTAACATCAGCCAGATGTTTAAGGATTAACAACAAAACAAATGAAACATTTGACCTTCCTAGACGGGAAGAACTGCAAGATTCTTTACAAAGTATAGTAAACTCAACTTGATTTATATGATTGAGTAAATATATGAACTTCAAACTTCAAAAATTGTTTGATTTCATGGAAATTCAAATCCACCACTATCCAAATCCTTGGAAAATAACCTAAGAATAACTTTCTCTACCTACACTCATCTATACTTGGCAGCTAATCCATGCAGCTTTTCTCTACTTGCACTTATCTGCGCTTGCAATTAATCCATTAATACACTCTTCCTCTGAAAAATGAAGCAAACTGGGGAAGCAAACTAGTCTTTAATGATTTACTTCAAATCGATCTCATATTTCACTTTCCCAAACTTTATTCAAGTACGTTTAAATATCACTTCGATGCACTTCCTAGTGATGGTTTGCACAATTCTGTCACTCATCTCACCTCTGATTTACTCGTGGTCTTACATTCTACATTCCCAAAACGGATCCTCTTTTGTATCATTAACTAAACTTCCTTTACATAGAATTTAGATCACATTTAGGTGACTCAACTTACAGCTCTTTACTTCTATAATTAGCCTTGCACCATTTCCACTAAGGCAAAAATTGCATTAGTTATACATAGCAAAGCCATCTAGAACAAGCAACTGTTCCAGAAATGACTTTCTGCATCCAAGCAATAACGGAATTCAATGAGATGGATTTAGAATTTAGAGTACTTCAAATGCAGCAGGGATGTTTACCTGCTCAATGTTCTCCTCATTCAGCTCGAGACCAGTTTCTTCATCAGCTATTGGTTCAACAGCAACTATTTCAGGGATCTTTTCCATCAAACGACGCTCAATGCCCAATTTCATAGTCGTTACAGAACTAGGGCAAGAGCCGCATGCTCCTTGAAGCTTCAACCTGACGGTATTTCCATCAATTTCATGTAGTGCTACATTACCCCCATCTGCAATGAGGTATGGACGGATTTCATCTAATACGCTCTCAACATTCTCTGCTGTGAGTGGCAATTCAACAGCTGACTCCTGAGTTGCAACAGCCTTCACAACTGCATTATCCATGAAATTGCAGAACTTCAAAACAATAAATTTCATAAAATAATACAATTTTCAGGAGGCTCTAAAAATTGCACAAGCAACATATTATGCATATGACTTGCTAGGCCCAATATCTGTTCTGCTAAAACCACAAAGCATTTTGGCCCTTAAATATGTAACTTCTGCTCTATTCAACTCCCAAGTTCACCTTGGGAGCAAAATGGTATGCGCAGAAACAGGAAAATGTTTTTCAACGAAAAGAAAAAAATACTTAATCTTCAACTTTTTGGTAAGAAAAAATATCTATCAATGATGACAAAGACGGTGCAAGATCACTTTGAACATAACATATAGCTAATGAGGAAAAGACTCACACGATCAAATGAAAATTAGGACTTAAGCATAAGACATATGTGTCATATTAGGTTGTAAGCGCATATATAATTCATTTGAAGCAGCTTTTTTCATTGGGTAACTGACTTAATTGAAGGTAAACTGTATAATAAATGATTAATAATAATGACGTATTAATAGTCCAATAGTTAGCCACATCAACATAGCATCCGTGTCAAGTTGAGTACTTGTACCCAAAGATCATACCATAGATACAAGAGAAAAATTACTAAATAGTCCAATAGTTAGCCACATTAACATAGCATAGCAGATTTATCATATTGCAGTAAGATACATTTCACCGAATTATCTTCTTCTTCAAGGACAGAATAATCAGAAATTGAGGTTTCTTGTTTTTGTTGTGTAATTCCACGATCAACAGTTCAGCTCCCTGATAATGGGAGGATAAGAAACAAATTTCTCTTCCTATCATATCCTTAGAAAAGCCCAAAATTAGTTGATTCCGGTATACACTTTAGACACTCAGAAATTAACATCATCTTATTGTTAATCGGCTTCTAAGTTGACAACTATTAAACATATCGAGGAAGCAGTTATAGATGCTACAACAAATCTTCATTAGAAAATATCTCAAGAAATTCATAAAAATAAAATTAGGTCTCAACGAACAAATACTTGTTTTTACTTGAGCTTGTTGTAAAATGCTTAATCCAGTTCTAGATAAAAGATAATCAGTTAAAATTTCACAAATATGCTACAACAAAACTTGGTAAGGAAATATCTTCAGAAATTTATAAAGATAGAATTAGGTCTCAACGAACAATTCAGCGTTTCCATTTCTAAATAAAAGATAATCAGCTCAACTTCACAAGCTGAATAATGATTATACTAATAAAAAGAATTTGATTATTATCTCCAAATAAATAATAATAATAATGCTAGCACACATTAAATATATATATACATATAAAAAACAAAGTATCACCTTGCCGCCGTGAAACGTCGGTCAAATGCACCCGAGCGGACCGCCGCCTCACCGAATTGCGCCACCTCGGCGGTAATACTCGAGCGCCCAAGAAGCTACATGCCTGCAATGCCACGAAACAAATAAATTCCAAAATAACGCTGTATTCAATGTACAAGACTCCCACAAAATAGCACCATAACAGGAACAGCAAAGGTAAACGTGCGCAGTCTTAATTATTCGAGCTATTTCCACGATTCAAATCCGATCAAAGAACAAAAAAATAAAAAACTAGATACAGATACACATAATTATATGTGGGTGTGAATATACTTTGAGTGGAGGAGGGTGGAAGAGGGCGGAGGAGGAGGAGGAGGAGGAAGGGGTGGAGTGGTCTAGGGTTTGGTGGGGCCTACAAGTATTGGTGTATATGTATGTGTATGTATATGTTGTTGATGCATAATTTAAGGCCATGTTTGATTGCATCTCTTGGAGAAGTGTTTGCTTTTTTTTTCAAAGATTTGGCGTCGGTTGGTTGTGTGTATTGTTCTTCACTTTTCGTTTTTTGTTTAATTAATTAATTAATTAATCTCTTTGCTCAATTAATTAAAGTATATTTTCTCTTTCTCACTGCTTAACCATTAAAACCCATCTTGTGGCGGTCGTAGGCATTGTTTGTGTTGGACTTGTATTATGTGGTCAAAATGCAACACCCACATTTCACCCGCCCCCCACAACTCATTTGTAATCCTACACCGTTTCTTTTTTTGTGCGTTTGTGATGAGGAAGATCACGTTCAATTCAGTTTAAAATTATAAATTTTGTGAAGCTCGTTCTCATTGTGACTTTATAAAAATCAATTAAAGGTAAGATCAAAAAGAATGAAACGCACATAATAGTCATTATAGCAGTTTCTTCTAATCTTAGAATGTTTGAAAAAATTTGCTACGGAACTACTAAGCAGAGGACAAAAATACGATAAGTAAATACATAATTTTGAGTGTGATCTGATAATGGTAAAGCAACCTGTGATTGTGTGATAAATTGATCGACTCCCAAAATAGACTCGACTGAAGGAATAAGTTATATGTAATTGTGTATCCCAATACATACTTTAATTCAATCAAAAGTTTATAATATATTGTTTTCGTTTGTTTATTTCTTCATTCGGAGTTACATTATTGGCTTGCTTTATTATCACTCTAGTATATCTTATTAGTACACAATGTTTTTGCGATTAACAAGATTTAGAAAGGTAAACCATATGCATTCTTACACTTCTTGTTTGAGAAACTATTTTCAAGACTTGAATATGAAATCAAGTATTTTACGCGGGACCATTGCAAGCATTGCACACCAAGCACTATTTAGTTTTCTAAAATTAGTTTTATGAGCCAATTGAATTATTTTGGCACGCTAATGTGGGAGTGATTTTAAGCGTTTTTGACAAAAGCTATTTTCACGTAGCTATTAATCAAATTTTTGTGTTCTTATTTCATGAATGCTTCCATTATATCCTTTAATGATAAGCAAACTTTAAAGAAATATGAACTGTTACAATTTCAAAAAATACTCTTGTAATCAACTAAAAAACAAAAAGCTTGAACTATGACCATGGAAATCCAAAAATTTAATCATTAGAAGTAACTAATTTTCTAACTAGATGGAACCTTGTTACTTGTAAAAATTTTGATACAAGTAATTAACGATTAATCTCGTGACACAAGTGATAAAATGTGAATGATCTGTTATTTATTCAACAACTTGATTTTGAGTTTTAATTCGTTCAAAAATAAGATATACTTTCCTAAAATATATAGTAGTATCTAAATATTTATATTCTTGTGCTAGCTAACTTTAATTTAGAATTGGACAGTTTGTTCCCAGAGGAGGTAATACTAACCAGGGTAAATAACTTTATTGATAATTTAATTTAGGGTAAAATGATAATTGGTTCTCTAATTTTAAAAACGGGTATTTTTGTCCTTTTAAGTAACTAAAGTAAGACACCGTTAGTCCATCGCTAATTTTTTAACCATTTTCAGCACTTACTCATAAAGTAATTTGGCATGATACGTACGCATTTCATGTGAGTTTAACAGTTAAAATTGACGAAATTTACCTCATAGATTAACGGTGTTCCATTTAATGAATAATTAAATGAATAAAATGCTCGTTTTGAAAGTTATGAGATCAAATTATCATTTTGACCATATTTAAGAGACTAAGAAAGGTATTTATCCAACTAAAATTTCCAAAATAAACTTGGAAATCAATAAATCCACCCTGAAGATATACCAAAAGAATGACAAAAAGTGAATTCCTACAGTTGCTTCTCACATTCACACACTCTTGCTTTGCAACAAATATGAAGCAGAATGATACACAAGAAAGAAACATTAACCACTATGAAAATCAAGCACTAGCACAGCATAACACACACATTTACACACAGTAAAAAATGTCTGAAACGTGGACAGTTTCTAACAGTACATCATACAACGGATTTTTTGCACATTGAAGAGCACCCGATACAATAACAAGTGCGCGTTTGTTGATGAATACTTATATTAGTTCAGAGAATACGCAAAGAGAGGATTATGCATCGTGGTAGACGACCCTTTTTTCCTCGAAAACAAATCTCCCACTAGAGGAATAATAGGCTTCTTTTTCATCATCTTTCTCATCTCCGTTTTCTTTTCCACAAACAATCCTCCCTTCTCACCATTAATGCTCAATATTTGAGCTAAAGTTGATGAACTACTCCCCCTTTTTGTAAGCAAATCTCTTTTCTTGTCTTGTTTGATTTCATCTAATTCTTCGATCTCTCCATAACTTTTTGATCTCAACGCGACTGCTTTTGCAGCCTCGTTTGCCTCTGCCTGTGCTTGCTTTGACATGTTCTTGTGAAGCTCAGCATTCAGCGAAGCTAATGCTACCTGTGTCTCGGACTCTCTTTCTTTCAGTAGCTTCAACTCCATTTTTGTTTCTTCAAGCTCAGCTTCAAGCTTCTTTAAAGCATCCACAAGTGTATGATCATTGCTGTCACTACTAGAGTACTTCTCTGGACTTGGTAATGTTGAATTCTTCGATGATGTTTCAAACGACACGCGAGTATTTGGCGAATAATAGGGTGTTTCTTGCTTGGAAAAAGTGAATGACTTAGATGCGTAGATTTCTGCACCCAGGAATTTCTCGCCGAATATGGCTACAGCCTCCTTGACAGAGCGAAACGGACGCGAACTGTCGACGTTGGAGTGATAGCCGTCATCATCCATGCCTGCTGGTGATGGCTTATGATCAAGGAGAGTTTGAACCTCCATTGTAGTGAAAAATGATTAAATTTTGTGGAGGTGATGAGAAAAGATATTGAGACAGTGTTGTACTATTTGATGATAGGTGTGTGGTTTTGAGTTTCCTTTGCTTTTACTGCAAAGGTTCAGAAATGGAGAAAGATATGGTAGCTGGTGAGAATTGTGATACTTGGTTTGGAGGTTAAGCCATGTGAGATTTACAAGTTGGAAGAGGTAGACTACTCAACTACCAGTACTGAAGACATGTAGCCAATGGCCTAATACGAAAGTTCCGACTGTTAGTATGAAATGGTCGAGTAGTGACCTGTTTTAATTAATTAAAAAATTTAAATTTGAACCACAACTTGAATATGTATTATATAATGCAAAAGTATACAGTAAAGTCATGATCAAATATATATAATACGACTTTAACTATGTTAGTAATTGTTAGATAAAATAGTCGGTATTAAGTTATTATGAAGTTCCAAACTATGATTTCAGGTATACAGTAAAGTCATGATCAAAAGGCTACTTTCACTATGGAAATAACGGTTTATTGTCTACAAACCTTGTACAGTTCGATCTACTTTTTCTTGATGGCTGCTTGTGCTCATGGTATGTATCTTTCTACTTGAAAATGTGGATTTATCTTCGAATGGAACAACTAATCTAATATTTAAAAGTTGTTTTTTTCTTTGTTGACATTGAAAGGTACTAGTAAAATGGTGTTTTATCTTGGAAAGGAACATTGCAATTCAACACATAAAATATGTTTTTCAAAATGTCAAATAAACCCATATTTTATTTATTTATTTATTTTTATAACGAAAAACTTACATTAGGGGTATTGGATTTACTCTAACCTACATACTCTGTGATGATGTAGCGACAATCTTAATATGTAATTAAAGATTAAACAATATTTGTGATGAGAAAGTATAAATTCGAATTTAATACATTTTAGTTTAACAAGTCGTTAACCGATACTCTATCCAACATTTAAGAACTATCGATCTTTATTTAGGAAATGAGTTAAGCTCAACCTCAATTATAGGCTTGTTAATTAACCGAGCCAAGCCTCTAATAAGCTCGTATAAATATGTTTTTTTTTTTTTTAGTTATAAAATTATATATAAATAATACATATTTTTGTGAGTAATATTTCATAGAATATAACTATATGAATTTCTCCACGTGATATGTAAGATTTATAATAATATGAAAATTATGTGTATATTACATAAGATAAGAAATTATTGTGTCATTAATTTAAAATTGACTCTTAAGAGAAGGGAAAAGAAGTGAAAAGAGTTGGTCACAAATCACATTCTAAACTTAAATTTGACTTGGGTCCTTTATCTATGAAAGGAGTCGCGCTCAAGTAGGTTAACAATATGGATGTACTTTGTGGGTGTGTATCTAGTACCACATCAAATGGAAATTTTATTAGAGTAAGTAAGGAATAGCGGATACGGAATGGGGAGACGTCGGGCCGCGCGAGCAGGGACGAAAGTGGGGTAGGGGATGGGAATGAAGGGGGTGAGAATAAAATAAAAAACTGAAATGACTTTGTAAATGACGAAATATATTGTGACGATAAATTTTTTAAGCCAAATTCATCACACACCAGAAGTCAAGTCAATATTATCGAACGAGTGAGGTTTTCCTCACAATAATTATGAATGAAATCCAACTATTATAAACTGTTACAATAACAAATTACTTCCTCTATCTATCTGGTGCAAGTCTTCATTGATTTAAAAGCCCAAATATTTTGGTTATTTGTCGGTCAAACGCCCTACTTACAAGTCAAAGAGTCGTCTACTGGGTCGAAGTGAAGTTAATCCAACTCCCAAATATTTGGGCTTTAGTAAAATTAAGCCCAAATAATTGGCCTAGCTTCCGGCCCAATCAACCCAACTCTCATTGCAGTGAAGCTCAAACCTCAAGAGCTACTGTACTGACCAGCATCACCGTTTCTTCTGTTATACTTCCCTGTAACGCTCTTCTATATTATATATACATACAAAGACGCATATATATATATAATTGATTATATATATATATATATATATATATATATATATAACTAATATTTATGGCGCCGAAGAAGAAACAGCAAAAGCAGAAGGCTTCATCATCTGCGGCGAAAGGCAAAGCTTCGTCGTCGTCATCAGCGAGCGGTCCGAAGCTGCAGATATCGGCGGAGAATGAGAACCGGCTGCGGCGTCTCTTGCTAAACTCCGGCCGGTCAACTCCGGCTCAGGTGACGGTGACCGACGATTCGCTCTCCAAGGCGCAAAAGGCTAAGAAGCTCCGCGCGATTTACGAGAAGCTCTCTTGCGAGGGCTTCACCGATGATCACATTGAACGCGCTCTCTCTGCTCTCAAGGTTCGAAGATTATTAGTCTTCAATTTCTCCTGGAACAAATTGAAAAAAAAAATTGAAAAACGATGAAAATAGAGGAAAATTAAGTGTTTTAATTTTGATGTTTTCATTTGTTTGTAAGTGTGCTTCACTAAAGAGAGAGAATGCCAGAATGAAGTGTATGTGTATCTGTGTCTATATATATATATATGTGTGTATTTATGTATATGCGTATATATTACGAGAAGGACTACGGAAATAGAGGAAGATTAAGTATTGAATTTTGAATTCTTCATTTGTTCGGAAAATGCAGGAGAATGAATTGACCTATAGGTATGTATGTGTGTATGTGTGCAAATATAGTGCAACTAAATTTTGTTTTCGTGTGTATATATGTATGCATATATGTGTTTGTGTGTGTGTGTTATGATTAAATTTTGTGTAATTAAGTGTAAAAAATCTTTTTTTTTTCCCCCCATTTTCGGCACAAAGGTGCTAAAACGCCCGTTAAGGTAGGAATGCCTTTGCTTTCCTTAGTTGATGATAAGCTAAAATTATACACTGGTTGTTCAGTTGCATTGCGCGACGGTTACTGCAATATTATTTAAAATTTGTTAGCTTAAGTTAACTATCACTGCCTTGCTGTTAGTTAGCGGATGATATGACCACTCTGCCCTCATGGGCACGATAAATGTATTTTGATGACTGCATGATTAAAGTGTTGCTTGTTTCATTACAATTGTTACTATACTCTTTCTGTAGTTATAAAATCTATGTATGGATCACTTATTTAAATTTGAATAATTCGATCTGAGCATGCGGTGTTTCTTTTGTTGCATTGAGTAGGAGAGTGCAACTTTCGAGTCTGCTTTAGACTGGTTATGTCTAAACTTGCCTGGGAATGAACTTCCTTTGAAGTTCTCTAGTGGTACTTCACTCCATACAAGCGAAGGTATGAATAAAAGAGTTCCTTCATTGTGATAGTGTGCTTTGTACTTGGTTCTTTAAGAGAGGTTAATATCCCAGCAGGTTCTGTAAGTGTCATATCTACAGCACGAGACGATTGGGTTCCTTCAGCAGATTCATCGGCAGCCGAAGTTAAGGATGAAATACTTGAAGTGTCCATTAAAACTAAGGAGAGGAGGGACAAAGAAACTCTGGATTCAGTTCAACGCTCTCAAGCAGATTGGATACGCCAATATGTGGAACAACAGGAGGAGGTACCTTCTCACCGTGCTTTGGTGAATCGACATAGCTTCTTAATACTTCTAAACATAGAAGATCTTTATTCCAGGATGTTACCCATTTCTATAGAGTATATATGAGATGATAGCTCTTGCTGCTTCATATTCTAATATTATGGCTTCTGATTTCTTGTCCCAGTTGTAAAGTTTATGCAAACAAAGATAAGATTCCATTTGCTCTAGTTTTACAATTGTTTTCATGATATCAATAGGGTATTAGCATCAGGGTAGGAGTTGGCCTGTTAAGATTGTTTTTGTGAGTCAACCTTTACTGAGTACTTGTAACTAAATGGCTAACAGTTCCAAAAGTTGGTGTAATGCCTATGAACATTTTTTACCTAAGATTTTCAATTACTGTTAGTATTAATTAGATCAGATTTAGTCATCAAAAAATTGGAAGAAGAACATGAGAATGTGACAAAAAGAGTGCTAGTATAATTCTATGTTATGGTCAATGTATACCACACTTTAATTCCACTTGTGTAGTAAAGTTTTCAAAATCACACATTATGCAGACCACAGTTTTATCAGTTTGATTTTGAGTTTGCAGTTTCTTTTGTCTTATTTTGTGAAGTGTGTTAGCATAACCTCTCTATGCACTAGCTTCATTTTCTCCAAGAAATAAGTCGTTATCAGTTCTCAGTGTGTGCACAGTTCAGGCTAAACTAGAATGCATATGGTTGTTTATGTTGTTCCAATTTTACCATTATATGCACCCTGGACTCAAATATGGGACTTCTTTTTCTAACTCTCCAAGAGGTATATAAGTTCAGGTAAATTTTATAGTCTTTAAGTTTAGGTTGACTTCTGCTGGACCTAAATTATGGTTTCTGTGCACACAATGTATAAATAATCTTTGATAGGCATAATTTAGGAAGGGCTTTTTATTTCAGATAGTTGAAGCATGATACAGTTGGAAACAAAAACAACTATTGGATATTAATTCAACTAAATAGCTGGAGCAGTCATGCAATGAATGATGAGGAGTGTAGAGTGTTAAACTTTCTATCTGATCATTCAACAAACTGCAAGGAAACAAGTTAACAAGGTTGACTACTCTTCGGTATACTTAACAAGATTCCAAAATACCCTTAATCTTAATGATCAAGGACACCACCAAGGATATCTAATTTTACACCTGATCAATTTATGAAGAGATGTTATTTTATATCATTGTAAGCTTATGGTTAAAGAAGCAGGTGAAGACACTAACTGCTTGTTGCATTTATAAGATGATCTTTTGAAAATTATTATGGTAGGAACGAAGGAAGTCCTGAATGGTGATGATGCATGCTGCTGGCACATAGTTTAAAATTTGGGAGAAAAACATATGAGAAGCTGAGGGGAAGGATGTCCAATATGGGACTTCAAATATTATTTTTAATCAAAATGATAAAGCAAATTTCTGAAATCTGATGTCAACAGGCTGTTTTATTTTAAATTTCCCGTTCTCGAAATTATTACAAACATTATTTCATAAATACGTTAATGTCGAAATGATGCCTATTATGATGACATGGGCCCTGTTATCAGGCAGCCTTTGGAATTGCAGGATGAAGATGCTGTGAACTTGAAAGAAAAATATGGATAATGATTGATTACCTTTTTGGGCCAAATCAAGCAAGTAAAGTGCATATTCTTCTTTCTTATACATCCAAAAAAGGTTTTCTTTGTTTCTGGCTAATTGTGATCAATTCCGCTCAACTAAGAAGGGGGAAGTTCTTCTACAATTTATCTTTAGATGCGTCGGTTCGAGGGCAATAAATATTATATAAACCACTTTCTAACAGTTTAAACTTTTAGATGAGATGTTAATTTGATATGATACTATCAGAGATCTAATCATGCCAATTAAGTATACCCAGCTATCTCACTTTGGAGCTTCATGGAAGCATTATACTTTGCTCTATTTTACTCAGCAGCAGACTCAAACAAAGCACTAATATAAGGGTCTTATTACTTCCGCATTGCTGGAAAAGTTTAACAGATCTTGAGCTTGCTCAAAATGAGCCGCACGATGGAAGAGGGTGGCGGGAAGAATGAGGAAGAGGAATTTAACAGTGGACCACTGTCTGTATTAAGGATTAGTGTTAATAATGATATACAGGTTCCGATTAATTGCTGCAATAATAGGAAGCTTCTAGGTCGTGTGAGGGCATTTGATCGGCATTGCAGTATGGTTCATGAAAATGTTAGAGAGATGTGGACTGAGGTACCAAAGACTGGGAAAGGCAAGAAGAAGGCCCTTCCAGTCAACAAGGACAAATTCATTATTAAAATGTTCCTTCAAGGAGACTCTGTCATCAATGTTTTGTGCTCAGTATACCAAATGGTCTTGAGTTCATGTCTCGTTGCCACCCATTTACAAACCAAAAAACTGTTCATGTGCAAGGCTCAAAAACAAATCTCGCCTGCATGTGAGGGGCGTGTTAAAGACAATAAATAATATATAAACCCCACTCTAATAGCTTAAGCTTTTAGATGATGTGGTAATTTAATAAGAGAGTCTATTATTAGATTGTTTGACCTGACAAAACGTGACAAGGTGTTACTATTTTCCATTTCAATGTTCATGATGGATCTTACTTTTTACATTTTAGTCTTTCAGATCTTTCAGTTCCTGCATTTACCTTGCGTCATGATATGTTGTATCATGAAAAATTGCCTTGCAAAGATGCTATACTAAAGGAATGTAAATTTTAGTTCTTTCACATTTACAGGATGAATCTGACTCTTGGGAAGCAAATCTTCTTGGTGATGATTCGTCAATGAAGGTATTCTGAGTGATGGTTTTTTTGGATTGGGAGACATATCTTTAACTAGCTAACTGACCTAAGGTTCCCTGATTATGTGAGTAATGGTTTTTACTTCATCTGGAGAAAAGAAGAATTTATGCTCCTTTGCATGCTTTTCATTGCTGTTGTATATCAGATGATGATTTACAAAAGTTATCTTCAAACAGTTACTCAATCTTTTGGGTACAAGTTTGCTTCTATTCAAAACAAATTTTCATTGATGTAGTTTTATTTTGTGAAATGAGGCATTACGAGTCTAATCCAGGAGACTAGCCTTTAATGATTTCATGGTAGACTGGCATTGTTCAGTTTGTGAGTGCTTGACATTATTGCCTACTGTTCTTTTCTTTCCTTTTTTTTTTTGTTGCTCTGTTAATAGGTGAAGGAACCAAGGGATTATGATTCTGTTGCACAAGAATATTATGCTGCAAGGCTAGAAGCTACTAGTGCCAAAGAGAGAGGAGACAAAAAGGGCCAGGAGAAAGCAGGCCAGATAATTCGCAAAATTAAGCAGGAAATATCAGCTTTAGGTAATGAAAAGCTCATAGTTGTTGTCTCTTTTGTTTGATTATTTTCTCTTTTTTTTTTTTTTGCCTCTTTCCTTTCTTGTTCTGCCAGGTCTTCTGCAACATTTTTTCACGTTTTGGGGTCTACTGATCAGGATTGTCAGATGATATCTTGGAATCTGGATATCAAATGTCCTCATATAATTCGTCGAAGGATGCATGTTCTGATTCCATGCCGTTCAACTGTTTTGATGCTAGTGATATTACTTTAAGCAATGTAGAATCCATGGATTCGGAACGTGAAGTAGAGAAAAAAGTGGTGGACACCAGTCGGGTATCTGTTCCCTCAGCTGAAGCCAACCCCTCAGCTGCTACTACAGATGACAGAACTGCACTGGAGGGGGAAGCACAGGATGTAGAGCTTGGGAATTTCTTCATTGAAGAGGCTGCATCTGGTGAAGTTTTGCCTCCTGAGGTATTGGAGCTGCAGAAGAAAGAGAAATTGAGAGAATTATCCAGTGGAGAAAATTTAGGGAAACTGGAGGGCATCTGGAAGAAGGTAATATCTGCAATGCCCATGACTTGTTACTGTATTTGACAGCATCTGAGAGAAGATTTAAGATGATAACTTCTGGTGCATGTTTGAATTTCTTTATGTTATATGTTACCATATGTAGAGGGATTGAAAAAGCGTGTCAGAGGTAATGTAATATATTATTACCTCATTGGTGCCTTCATGTTTGGCATCCATGTATCTCTTGACTTCAATGTTGT
Source organism: Ehretia macrophylla (assembly GCA_037974665.1). Classification (NCBI taxonomy): domain Eukaryota; kingdom Viridiplantae; phylum Streptophyta; class Magnoliopsida; order Boraginales; family Ehretiaceae; genus Ehretia; species Ehretia macrophylla. The sequence continues at coordinate 36,436,518 of CM075776.1, forward strand.
GTGTCTCGGGTTTTGATTCTGTCTGAGTTGAGTAATTCTTTTCTTTGGTGTATTCTCTTGCAATTATTTTACATATCCGATCTACATCTATAACTGCAGGGGGATCCGCAAAAGATTCCGAAGGCTTTTCTCCATCAACTTTGTCAAAGATCAGGGTGGGAGGCACCCAAATACAATAAGATTGATAATAAAGGAAGAATTCTCTACTACACAGTCAGTGTGCTGCGGAAAGCTAGTGGGAGGGGTAAGAGCAGAAAAGCTGGAGGGTTAATAACTCTTCAACTTCCCAGTCATGATGAGACTTCTGTTACTCCTGAGGTACTGGCTTTGCCCTTACAATGTCAAGCTTTGGAGTTTAGACAGCTTTTCTAAGCATTTATCAAATTGATGAATGTTCCGAAGATGCCTGAAGTTTAGGTTTTCACTGATGATAATTAGTTATGTCAGTAATATGGGATATTGACCATTGTGTAGCTTTCCTGGCTTCAATATCAGCTTCCTTCCAATGCACATACTAGATGAATCGATGTGTATATTGATTATTGATGTATGAAATATGTAGGTTTATATTCTTTGAGGAAGCTTATGATTGATTCTATTTACCTGCGTCTGATCACTTTAGTGATTTTGAATTTCTTTAGCAAATGAACTAAGTTCTCTGAAAAACTTGAATAACAAATGTTTATTGCTCAAAACCAATAGCGTGACATGCGACAATTGGGAATGATTCTTCCAATTGTTATTCGCTAGGAGATAGTGATCACTGGTAACAAATGTTTTCAGTCTTTACACATTGTTCTGGACATTATTGTTATTCTTTTCCTTCTTTCTTAAACATAACTTTTTAGATCCTCCATTGAGGAGGTGATGTGAGCTGCATGTTTAATCTGGTAGGTTTTAAGTTGCTTCTGGTTATGTGTATGCGTTTTTATTTATCTATTTTTTTGATACAGGATGCACAAAATAGAGTAGCAGCATATGCCCTATACCGCCTGTTTCCAGATCTCCCAGTTCATCTACCAATTACAGAGCCATATGCTTCACTTGTTTTGCATTGGAAAGAAGGTGGCTTGTTAAAAGTTTTCATTAATTCATGCAAGTTGATTTTTCAAGACTTCTAGAGGGTTACTTGCTGTGTTATGATGATATTCTTATACCAGTAAGTGGTCATTTTGTTGTTGAAATTGTGCAGGGGAATTATTCAAAAGTGTAGAAGACAATCACGAAGATCGAAGGGCTGATTTTGTCGACTTGTTGTTGAAAGCCGATGGATCTGAATTGCATGAACCTGCTGATGTCATCAGTACTTCTCTTGAAGAAAAGGTTCAGAAGCCTGATGGTGAAGAAGATATAATTGCCACGAAAGATCTGATGTCTGAAAGTATGTTAATGGGCTTCTTTGGTTGTGCTACACAAATGGTCCATTGAATTTTTCTTTTCCCTGTTTAAGAGGCTCCCAGGTGTATCTTAATCATTAAGTAGCCAAATAAGAAACTATACAGATGTGGGCCATGTTTGCAATAGTATATGATAAATTGGTGCTGTTTTGAATCTGTCACTTCAATAAGTTTGTGAACTTAAACTAATACTCTTTACTTGATCGACATTACAAGATTATGAAGATGCAGTTCCCCACTGTTAATATTTTCAGCTCCAAAGGCCTATTTGGTTATTTTCTTTTACTTTCTCTGTTCATCTGCAGGGATGAACTATCACAAACAAGCAGAGAGCTCTTATCTCAAAAGGGAACAAGAGAGCCGCAAGAAAATGAAAAGATACAAGGTTAGTCTTTTCATCTGTCAACAAGCCCTGGGATGTTGGTGGTAAACCGAGATGATTGGTTTTCCACCAGTATGCAACCATTAGACAAAGATTAGACTTAATGTCCTTTGATTAGCTTCCACAAATAGCTTCTTAATAAGATTCACATCTTGAAGTGACATCTATCGTATTGGATATTTGTGCTTAAATACAGAATAAACTGTATGCACCTTATGTCGTAGGCTACATAATGTTAAAGCCATGTAATTTTTACTTATGTCATAGACAACATAATGTTGGAGCTATGTAGTTTTTCTCAATCTTGTGAATGAACTTAGTACTGCTTAATCAAGTGAAGGGTCTTAGCATTACTTACATGTTTTGTGTGCTTACCTGAAGTCGGATATGTGCAGTAATTTGTCAAATGACCAACACCTCAGCTAACATTTTTGTAGGTGTTATGAACAATCAAAACTCGCAAAAAGTTAGAAATTTTCACTTTGTAGTACATTTGATGTTAATACAGAACTTTGATGCTTGTGTCCTGTAAAGGAATCTCTTTTGTAGCTGTTAGTAAGACGAGCATCATATTCTTGGTGGTAAAATGATGTCATGTTGTAGGAGGTCAATTAATATACATCTTCCAGTAAGAGAGGCTTCATATTCATTGTATTGAGAAGCTTCATGTTTGATCCTTCACCGGGAAAAATGCCTTCCTTTAGAAATTTCCATATATAGGAATTTATTTATTATATTATATATTTATTTATTTTTTGAAATCCGTGGGTATCCGAGCTTTGCTCGACTAATCCCAGGGGGCCCTGAAGTTAACGACCGGGTAAACCTCTAGTGGCCCTGAGGGGATTCGAACTGGCAATCTCTGGGTACACCTCCAGGATCCTTACCAGTTGAGCTACCCTTAAGGGATCAGATATAGGAATTTATTATGCTGGTTGTCGAAGCATGGTCATGTGGGGTTAAATATTTGTAATTCACTGTCACAAAAATTGCAGCAGTATCGGTTCAATTATGAGAATTCAAGTGTTGAAGCATGGGCATGTAAGTTATTCATGACTGAACAAAGACGGTAATCTACCTCTTGAGTTTGGATCCAATCACATACCAAACGATTGAGGTCTGTTATATGTTTGGGGTGCCCTTATAGTTCGAGAACTTCGTTACTACAGTAATATGTTTTATACTGTTTGGAAGCTTCTTTGTTCTGCATCTGTTAAAATATTGCAAATGTCCTTGTACTTTTTGTAAGGGCCATTTGGTTTTGATGTGGTCATTTGCTTTTCTGGATAGGACATGCTGGAGAATAGAGTTGCACTTCCTATTGCTGAGTTGAAAGATGATATTTTGCGATCACTAGAGAAGAACGATGTACTGGTTATTTGCGGGGAAACAGGTTGTGGAAAAACAACTCAGGTGCAAAGTTTGAGAGATTTGCTATTTCTGCAACTGGTTCTTTTTGCTTTTACTTGATTTTGAGTAGTTAAATTTTCCTTTGATTTTTAGCAACCCTTTCTCTTAGGATTTTTAACCATTTTTAAGGAGCTGTTTTATTTAACACTATTGGAGTTTGACTTCTGATTAGTAATTTATGTAGGTACCGCAATTCATATTGGATGACATGATTGAAGCAGGATGTGGTGGGTACTGTAATATTATATGCACGCAGCCAAGGAGAATTGCGGTCTGTACAACAGTTGCACCGCTGTCATACATGCGTAACAATTTCTTTATGTGATGTTTTTGTCTAAGGCATTTGATTTTCATTGTGCTGCCTTTTCATTTACTTTTCCTTGTTCTCATGCTATCAAATGGTTAACTCCACTAGAAGTCATGGAAATGTTTGTTTTGACATGATTTATGATAATTGTATCCACTTGCACATATTTGCAACTTATTTCTTATTGTTCTCAAGGCCTCCTACGCATGATAATATTGACTTTATAAGTAATTAAAGAGTAGCAGTGGAAGTGTGTACTAGCATTACATCTATTTGGGCTTATCCATGGCCAGAAATACTGTAATTAGCATACATCTTTTATAAAACTGCTATGTTTTTTAAAAGGTTTTATCAAAAACATTTTCCAACTGATAAGGCATATGTTGGTTGTTTGTTTCTTGATGGACTGGCCCAATGAATTTAAATTGGTAAACCATTGCTTAACCATTGCTTGAATTGTATATATAATGCTAGATATACAATTATTGTTGAAGTCTTTCACAAAGTTCTTGACATGCTGGTTAAGGATTTTGCTATAGGCTGTAGACAGTACTTGCTGATTTTTTTTTTTTCAAATGATCCAGAATAGTATTTGTTATCTCAGCCAGACTGGCACTAAGGCTGATGGAGTTGTTATGGTCTTCTGCAGGCAATTTCTGTTGCTGAAAGAGTTGCTGATGAGCGTTGCGAATCTTCACCAGGTTCAAATGATTCTTTGGTTGGTTATCAAGTTCGTCTTGATAATGCAAGGTGATTATTGTTGCAGCTTCACTGTATCTAGGTCTAGACTCACTGATATTTTTGCATCAGATTTTTCTTTTTCCCTCTCTCTCTCTCTCTTGCCAAACACCCAATTCTATAACTTCATTTTCCTTGACTGAAATCATCATCTATACATGAGGAGGAGAACTAACTGTAGCAGTTTGGTGGGCGTTGTATACAAACTCAGACACTCAATTATCTTATTAGGGTAAAATGCACGACACCCCCCTGTGATATGCCGAAGTTGTACACTACCCCTCTGTGTCCACGTAAGTCTTTAAAAGGTCCTTGTATCGAAAAGGTGCACACTGCCCCCTAATCAAATTTTACAATAATGCCGTTAGGGAATTCACAAAATGACTAAGATGCCCTTACCTTATATGGAACCAGCAGACCTTTTGGATTAGGCATTTTCAAATCTTCTAAATCCCTAATTTCGCAAATCTGTAGAGAGAGGAATCCAATTGTAGAGAAAGAGATAGAGTTTATTTTCACAGAAATTAATCTTTAAATCCAAGAATCTTGCACTCAACAAAAATTTTACACAATGGCCAAGATTGAGGTGCTTGAACCAATCTGAAGAAGCACGTAATATGTTGCAGAGCTTATTAGAAGGCAACTGAGTGTAAAAATTTTATCAAAAAGAATTTTGTTCTAAAGACAAGTTGCTAATGCAATCGTAAACTCAATTTTTGATTCACTTCTGCAAAGCAATTTAATTTTTCTTGTACTTTTTTACTGTCATGTGGTTATCTTTTCAATTTCTCTCAATATGTGTCATTTATGTCCACCAAATACTTTTATGTCCTCATCAGCTGTGTACTTCTTGTTGTGAATGTGGCAATGAACAATTAGATTGGTAAGAGAGAAGTGAAAAGAACGAAAAAAAAGAAAATAAGTGGGTCTATCTATGAGTGTATGTGGTGTCTCAAAGTGGTGGTGGTGGTGGTGGTGGAGGAGGGAGGAGGTGGAGATGGTGATAATGGTGGTTCTTGGGTTGAGGTTGAAAAAGTTGGTGAAGAAGAAAGAAGATGAAAAGGAAAGAAAAAAGAGAACAGGAAAAATAAAAATAATGATGGTTGGTGTTGATTTTTGTTGTAGTTGTGGTGGTGGAAGTGGATGGAGATGGTGGAGATGGTGAGAAGGTGGTGGAGATGGAAGGACTAAGAATATTGCAAAAGGACCGCCTGTGATCTAATTAATATGCAGATAACCCCCTACTTTCTAATAGCCAATAAGGGGCAATCTTGTCCAAAAAAAAATATTTAAACGAAAATACAAAAAAGTCACATTTCAAGCATGTGCACTTCAAAACTAACGGATAAACTGACGAAGGGGGTAACATGCAACATTTCGACAAAACACAAGGACCTTTTAAAGACTTGCGCTGCCATAGGGGGGTACTCTGCAACTTCGGTATATCACAGGCGAGTGTCGTGCATTTTACCCTATCTTATTATTATGCTTAGATTATCTGTATCTTGGGTCAGAAAATTTGAAGGTTTGGCTATAGAATTTTCTTCAGTGCCCTTCACAATTCTAAGCAACAGCCCATATCCACCAATGCAGTTGCTCATATTTGCAGGAATTCTCAGTTCCTAATTTGTTATGTAGCTGCTTTAGTCCTAATTAATGTGCGTTAGCAGTTTATTTTTCCAAAACCAATCTCTTAGCTCTGTAATTGTCCTCCTTAATCATGATCATTCACAGAATAAGCAGAGTTCAAATTAATATGTCGGTAAATTGACAATATATCTCCAGGAACAAATAAACAAATATCACCTAACATAAAATGTAAACTAGAAGTGAAGAATTATTACTCAATATATGGCACTATACATGTGACTGATGTCTGCAGGATGCTTGTTAATTAAATGAATTTTCTGGGTCAGATTTGGACCTTGAAACGTTGAACTATTTGTTGCCTACCAGTGTATGAAAAGGCATAAGGCACACTAAGGCGCTAGGGGGTCCTAGTGCCTAGGCACTAGGCGCAAGGTGGAAGGCGAAGGCGCGCGCCTTAGTGAAGTGAGGCGCATTTCTTATATTTATGAAAAATAAGCTACGAAATCAAAGAATTATGTAAGACACTAGGATAGAAGCTTTAATTAAATAATACTTTAACCCAAAAACATCTTAGATATATATATATTCATCAAAAAGTATACTTAAATGACAAAATATCTAGCGAAGTGCGGCGCATTTCTTATATTTGAGCCCTTTTTCTTCTTTTGTCTTCTATTTCCTCTAGGGTTTGACTTAAAATATCTAGAAGTCAAGGGTAATTTTGTCCTTTGCACACATACTAACAAAACCAAAAAAAATTATTGACAAAATAAAACCTTTTTACAAAGGCACAGCAAAACGCACCTAGGTGCGCCTTGGTCGCCTTGCGCGCCTAGGGAAAATCGCCTCGCCTTAGCCTTTTTAGGCGCTGAGGGTGCGCCTCGCCTCGCCTCAGCACCTAGGGCGTGCCTTTTAAAACACTGTTGCCTACAATGCAAAAGACTGCAATGATAGCATGGTGAATAGTTTTGCTTTTTCTGCTGATTCTTGGTAGCACCGTAGTTTGACTACGAAAAGTCTTGTTACAGTAATTTTGTGTAGACCTCTCCATACAGGTTAAGCTCCCATCTTTTGTATTCAGTTACTTTAAAGATTTAATTTATCGATTTTAGTGCAGGGTTGCAGCGTAAATTAATCCTCACATGTTGCTTTTTACTGACATTATGCTACTCATTTTGATTTTTTCCTGTGTGCATTTTGCTGTTTCAGGAATGAGAGAACAAAACTTCTCTTCTGTACTACCGGTATTCTTCTAAGGATGATATCGGTATGCATACTCTTGTAAATCCTTCATGGTACCCATAGTAACTTCTATATAAATTAAAAAATGCTCAGGCACATACATGTGTGTAATGCACCTACTATTTTAGAAGTTGCCTAAAACATAATCCCCCGCCTCAGAAAATTGTTGAACAATTGTCTGTGAAAAGCTCTTATGATGGCTCTCCATTTTGCAGGGAAACAGGAACTTGAGTGGTATCAGTCATGTCATAGTTGATGAAGTACATGAGCGGTCACTTCTGGTGAGTTGTTATATTTTGGTCTACTAGACATCTCAATTTGTGGCCGTCAGTCATTTTTTTGGATTTTGGGCCTCATTCATGCTATCTTACTAAAATGATATGCAATTGTTAATTTTTTTGGAGGATGGTTAATTATGCTAATTTTGTGAATGGTGCTATGATATGCGTATCTTCTCTCTATATTTCGTTAATCATGAATTTGGTCAATTCCTCCTCCTTGTTTGTGAGTGCCAGTTGCACTACTTTGTAATCTAGCATTACCTCCAAACCTGATAAAGAACATGTTGGTTTATGCTTTGGTGATGTACTATCTATGCATAATACGTAGTCCTTACTATACGAGATAGTAACATGGAACTTTTTTGTTCATTTGAAGTTAGTCCTGTTATGCGGAGCATGTTCATCATGTCTTTATAATGCCCAGTTGAACTGCTGTTACTTTCTAATTCTTATGCGGTTCTCAATATGTTGGCTTTTGAGACATAGTTGTAATTGGAAGAAAAAAGAAATGTGATTGCAATTGAGATCGCTTTGTGAATATGTCGCTTACAAACTTGTAACTTTTCACATCAGTTGAGTATGTGAATTCTTCACTCTTATCAATAACAATGATATCTGCATTTATATTTCTACATGTTTTACCATTTACATAAGAGCTTTTCTGCTTAATGTTTTGCCACTTAAATATACCCAGGGAAAATGGAAAAGGAAAGAAAAATATTTCTTGCAATCCTCAAGTCTGCTACATAGCATCGTCAGAATTTAAAAAATATATGAAATGTGCAGAAAGATTTGGCATCAGAATTTAAAAAATATATGAAATGTGCAGCAAGATTTGGCATCAGTTTTGACAAGTTTCTTTTTGCCTAACAGGGTGATTTTCTACTCATTGTTTTGAAGAATCTGATTGAGAAGCAATCTGCTCATAGCACACCAAAATTGAAAGTTATTCTTATGTATGGTTGCACCTCACATATAATCTAGTTAGGTTGCCATACTTGTGGCATTTTCTTGTAGTTTGGTTGACATTTACAGGTTTCACCTTGTTGTTCTAAATTATTGGTTATATGTACAGGTCTGCAACTGTTGATTCATATCGTTTTTCACAATACTTTGGTCATTGCCCAGTAATTACTGCACAAGGCCGGACACATCCTGTCTCAACTTATTATGTTGAGGATATTTATGAAAGTCTTAATTACCGCCTTGCTTCAGATTCTCCTGCCTCTCTCAACTATGGGGCACCCATAAAAGATAAGGTATCTATCTTGGTATATTCATTACTTTTATCGTATGAAGTTTTGGCCATTATCTCACCCTCTCCCTCTCCCTCTCTATATAAGTAAGGACATTTATACAAATGCATGTACACATATATGTGTGAAATAGGCTACTAGGACTTAACATATTCTCTTCATTTTCCTTGAGAAAAATCTGCAATTTTACCGTCTTTAAAAACTGGGGAGCATGCCACAACAAAAGGATGGTCCCCTATTCATTTCATTCTTTACAAACCAATTATATAAAGTTGACAGCATGCAAGTAGAAATAAATACCTGGAGGCAACAGTTGTTGGTTAATGGTCGTTTACCACTTAACATAATCATTTGTCTTTTGTTGGTGCAGAGTCTTTGAGCGTTTTCCTCAGACCACACATCTTATTCCTTGACAAAATTTTGCACTTCAAGTCTCCCCGGATTCAAGACTACAGAAAAATCTGATAAAGTTGCTTTCTATGTGCTGATTGACTTGCTTTTTTCCTTCTAGTAGCTCTTCCTCCACCAAGATAAACCCTTTGACATCCATAAGTAACTTTGTGCTAAGAAAGGCTTGGAAGAAGAAATGAAATTTGGTTTCATTTCTTCGGTGAACTATTAATTTTTTGCTGTTTCTTCTTTTTTAGTCCGGGAAGTTCTTGAGTGATATAATCTCTGTTGTAGCTGATACTTGCAGGAGTTTAGTACTTTTATATTTACATATTTATGCTTCAGCAGTTGTTGTTTATGGGACTTTGGCAGCCTTTTCATATATTGAGTTTCATTTTGTGGTGTCTAGACTCAATTTTTGCTGCTAATCTTTAATGCTTGCATTTGATGTTTGAGACATGCAATAGAATCTATCTATTATCATATTGCAACTTGACTTGATAGTTTGAAGCATATTTGCTTAAAATGTTAGAATCTTAAACTCTTAGCAATGGGTTTTTGCAGAATGCTCCTGTTGGAAACCATAGAGGGAAAAAGAACCTCATCTTATCTGGGTGGGGTGATGAGTCATTGCTGTCTGAAGATCAAATAAATCCATATTATGTTGCAACTAATTATCAAACTTACAGTGAGCAAACTCATCAAAATTTGGTACGTGCATTTGCAGTGCCCTTTTTCAGTTTCGATTTCCTATTGATTGTGCTTGTTCATAGCTCAATAACATTGTAATACTCGTTTTACAGAAAAAACTGAATGAAGATGTTGTTGATTATGATCTCCTTGAAGATCTGGTGTGCCACATTGATGAGACTTATCCTGAGGGTGCTATTTTGGTCTTTTTACCTGTAAACAGCTCATGCTTCCATGATTATAAATTTCTCCAAATTTTTGGGTTTTGTTCCCCTTGAGTCCTGTGATTCGTGTATTTAAGCTGTTATTGATACTAAATGATTAGTGCTCCTGTGTGCTTTTCTTAACAGGGTGTCGCAGAAATTCACACATTGCTTGATAAACTGGCTGCTTCATACCGATTTGGTGGACCATCTTCTGAATGGCTTCTTCCTCTTCATTCATCTATTGCATCTGAAGATCAAAGGAAGGTGTTCTTAAGACCCCCTGATAACATTCGCAAGGTAAAAATTCCAAAGTCTTGTTTTGCTTGTCTTACAACTCTATCCTTGCCATTTGCTCTTTTTGTATTAGTTATTTTATAGTTTCTTGACTCCTTTTCTTTCTTTTTTCCCCCCAAATTCTGGAAGCCCGTATTTAAGTTTATCATGTCATTTCATTACTACTAGATGATTCATGTAGACTAGCTCGTGTAGTGAACGGAAATTGTACTCTTGTTCTCCCTTGTTGTCATGAACGATGAGAGAATTTTTTGTTAGCTGTTAACTCAAGATAAGCTTACTGCAAGTGGCATTAGGACTCCAGATCCCTGTCTATTTGAAAATAAGATTGAATATCCTCCTCCATACATTTTTTTTGGTCAACTCCTCCGTACATCGAGTGGAATGTTTTTGCTTAACTTGAGTCTTCCTCAGTAGTCCGGAAAAGGCTTAGTACGTTTGGAATAACATAAAATATCAACCTCATGGATCTCAATAAGAGGTATTTGCCACTGTTTTTGGTAATTGGTATGTGATGAATCTATGTAAGATCCTAATAGGGCTACACTTTATCTCTTTTAAGAGTGGCCGGGAATTTTATTTTGATAGTCTGTACGTAAGCAAAATGTTTTAAGAAAAAATGCAGATGAACAATGCCGTGTTGCGGATCTATAGCTGATACGGGATCGATGAGAACAGAAAAGTTGGTGGTGTTTCTACCAGAATTGCATGAAATACCCTTCTCTTGCCGTAGGAAAATTTAGCTTAGACCTGAGGTTTGAGCCATTAAAAAGTCTTGCCTGCCACAGGGGCCTTTGTCTTCAGCAAGCTAAAATAAGGACTGGATATATAGTTACAAATTTAAATAGAAATGCCAAACCATTATGTCTTCCTCATTAAACAAAAACCCGGAATAAGATATGGATGGCTCTCAACTTGAAGCTTCCATTTTCTGGTTGAGTTTAGGAATCAAACGGCACACTGTGACCGCCCGAAAGTTGGCTGTGAAAGAACAAATGGGGGATATTGGTGAGAGTAATGAATCTCAAATTCTGATTTATAATGTGTCTGAGAAAAATATAATAAGATTTCTTAATGAACATCTTCATTGTGAATTATCTCTTAGTAAGTGCTCATTTTATTAACTTATCAAAGGGAGAAGAGCTTCCTGCCTTCTTTTTCCTTTTTTTTTTTGAAGCATTTGTTTAATTTTAGTTAATAAAAAATCATTGTTTCACTTGCTTATTGATTTTCTTAATAGTTTGATGTTCTTTTCTTTAAATTTTCTGTTTCAGGTTATAATAGCCACAAATATTGCAGAAACTAGTATAACAATAGATGATGTGGTATATGTGGTGGACAGTGGAAAGCATAAGGAGAATCGTTACAATCCGAAGAAGGTGTGTACTTTCCTTAATGAGCTTCTATTAATTAAAAATATTGTTTGTGTTTCATGTACCTGAGATCTTTGGCATATGTGGTGGCTGGTCAATATAAGCTTCAGAAGACCACCAAGGATAACATTTACGAGTGTCGTTTTCCTTTTGTTTTGGTTTTACACAATGAGTTTGGTCTTGTTCCTTAACTACACTATCATGTGTTTCACTTTTTGATGCTGTCAACTCTTGTTGTGGAGCTCCCTACATTATTTGCCCAAGTAATTGTCTAGGGTAAATTTTGACTTACAAATCTTTTGAAATATATCAAACAAGAGGTCAATTCTAAAAAGTTACCCACCTGCTCAACAAGAAAACAGTAATTATTTCTAAATGTTGATCCCATCCTTCTAATTTGTATTTTCAAATGTCCCTTCTGATAAGTTTTTTCCTTTTTTTTTCTTTTTTTTTTTTTTTCTGACGAACATTGAATTAAAATTTAAATTTGATGGAGCGAGAAGTAGTTCTTTCCTACTCTATTATTGCTTGAATGAAAGCTTGTAGGTCTTCATTTTTCAGTTATCTTTTATACTCAAGGTGCATGTGCTTGTTGCTATCAGAAATTATCCAGCATGGTTGAAGATTGGATCTCTCAAGCAAATGCAAGGCAACGGCGAGGGAGAGCAGGGCGTGTAAAACCAGGAATATGCTTTTGTTTGTACACATGTCACAGATATGAAAAGCTCATGCGGCCATATCAGGTATAGGCTCTCTCTCTCTCTGCGGAGCGGGAAAAGAAGGTGGTGGAGGTTTATTGCAGAAAATTTCCATAGTACTTACATTCCATTTTTCTATTCTAATGTTTGCATCAGTCTCTTTGAATTGTACTTTATGCGCTCTTTTATCTCTTCAGAACAAAGAAATTTTTGGCAATTCTATCGTGCTGTGTTTATGCCATATCTAAGCTGATCTTTGTTTGTACTGTGTATGATCTGATCTGTTGCTTAACCCTGACTAGATACCTGAGATGCTGCGGATGCCACTGGTTGAACTTTGTTTACAAATTAAACTGCTTTCTCTTGGTAGCATAACATCATTTTTGTCTCAGGTAATTTTTATTTCTATAAGGTTTTATGAAAGTAATGCATCCAGTGGATTTGATTTAAATAATACGTCATCTTGGACTCCAGGACTTGTTCCTTCAATTCTTGTTCAATTTTTATTTCAGGCTCTAGAACCACCAAAAGAAGAGGCTATTGCATCAGCAATTTCTTTGTTATATGAGGTACTTGCTGCTACAATGCGTTCCATAATCCACTACTTGTCAGTTGTGTTTGGCACTAAACTTGCAACTACTGTGATGAAGGCCTCCAAGTTGTATTCCTTGCTGTAATCATTGTCCATGCGCAACAATGTCCTACTTGATTCTCTTATACAGAGAGCACAACTGATAAAAAAGTGGCATGATTGCAGTCAGATTAAGTGTATTACTCATTACTCATTATCTTTGGATACACAACGTAACTGTAACATTACTTTATAATTTTTTTCTACTTCTTCATTGAACTTTGTATAATAACACGTCATGAAAATTTAAGTTTATATGTCCTGTCTACTCGTTAATGCCTGGTATTGGCATCACTATCAAGAGTATCTATGCTGTTACATTTCTGCATTTATAGATGTATTGAGAGCTGGAAAGAGGTGCTACAGAATTTCCACCTTCTTTGTTTCATCAGTTCGTGCACAGTTCAATTCCATGCGTCAACTGACCATATCTCTTTCTGAATTGCTTTATTTGGTCTTACTATTATTGTTCATGTACTTAAATTGAATTATATGTTTAGGTCGGTGCAGTGGAAGGGAATGAAGAGTTAACACCACTCGGGTATCATTTGGCAAAACTCCCAGTTGATATATTGATTGGAAAGGTGCACATCTAGTTCTTACCTTCTTGCTAAGATGTCTTAACGCATTTAGCAGATTGGCATTGAATGCTTAGTGTATAATAAGGAAGAAATTCAAAAATATATGTATGGCAGCTATAATCTTTCGGTATTTGCTTCTTTTTGTAATTTTGCACATCTTACATTGAAAATGCAAAAAACAAATCTTACGAACTCCATCCCATAAATTTAGTAAACTTTGACCTTTTCTGTTCAAAAGACTTTTTACACGTAATACTTTGTGATGATTGCTTTACTTTTTCTTCATAATTAATAGTACTTTTCATCTAGTTTCTTATTTTTCCAGTATTATTCTCTAAAAATAAAAAAAATCATATAGTCAATGCCTTAAAAAAGTCAATTTTGACTTAAAAGGGTCAAACTGGACTAAATTTATTGGATGGAGGGATTAAATATTTTCTCTGACCAAAGTTATCATCCTAGTCCCTATATTTTCATCTTTTATTGTTATCTTAGAAGAAGCTAACTACTTTCAATGTGTGAGGAAGGATGGTACAGTAGTTGTTCATCAGTTTTAGCTAAATTTTCATAAGTTCTTAACGGTGATTCATGCACGTTAATGGAGTAGGGGCACAGCAATATCAGTGTTGTCACAGAGGATCCATACAACCTCCATGGGCTAGCCAGGCCTTCAGCCATATGACTGTTAGTTAAAGGGTACTTTTACTGGCTTAGAGCATAATTGGAGCTTCTGCTAAAGTATCATATGTCATATAATTTCTGTGCATTCAACTGAAAGATTAAAAAAAAAGATAATAAGGTGTATATTATGGTATCAGCTAACAGCAGATAGGCATAGTTAACAAATCTTCTAAGATACTGAAACAGTGCCTTCATTCATATCATATATTCTCAAATGGTCTTAAGCAAACAATAATCAGAGATCTTTTTCCAAATTTCATTCCCCTTTTGTGTAATTTATGTAGGTGTGTGCTTTTTGTGTTGACAACATAATGATACCATGGTTTTGAATCACAGATGATGCTTTATGGTGCAATATTTGGTTGTCTGTCACCCATTCTCTCTATCTCTGCATTTTTGAGCTATAAGTCACCATTTGTTTATCCTAAAGATGAGGTCTGTTTTTCCTAAACATACTATTTCTTTCTTTTGTTCTTCTTCTTTTTAATATATTCTCAGCAGAGAAGTGAAATCTCACTGTTGTATGTATATTGCAGAACCAAAATGTTGAAAGAGCAAAATTAGCACTGCTGACTGATAAGCTGGGTGATATAACTGTTTCTGGCAATGATAACCGGCAATCTGATCATCTACTTATGCTAGTTGCTTATAAGAAATGGGAAAAGATTCTTCACGAGGTTGGTTGAACATCTCTCTCCATAATGTATAGAATTACATCAAGGAGTGTTGCCAATTCGTGGTCCGTCCAGCTTTAGAGCTGGAATGTAGTGAACGTATGCATACGTTCAAGAACTGGATGGACCATGAATTGAACTCTCAGGTACAACACGGTTCTTGCTGGTATGGTTACATAGCCACAGTGGTTGGTCCACGGATTTGACCATTTCAGATTGTGAATTTGACCTGAATCAAGGGCAAATTCGTCATCTGCAAGATGTGTGTCCCTGGTCAAGTGAATTGTACCTTGCTTTAAATTGCTTTCTTCATGCTTCATGGTGTATATACAGGTATAAACACCATTATTTCCTGAATTTAGATTATTGTGCCTCATTCTGCTTATAACCAACTTATGAGGATCTTTGCTCCTTGACCAGACAAACAGATAGTTGATCTCATCTTTGAATTTCCCACTTGCATTTGGTGACTTTATCGTGATTTCGATTGAGGATTTTGTTATTTATTCATGCAGAATGGAGTTAAAGCGGCTCAGAGGTTTTGCAGTTCACATTTCTTAAGCAGTTCAGTACTATACATGATAAGGTCTGATATCTAGTTTCTGCATTTTATGTTATTTTGAACCAATTCATGGTCCATCCAGCTCTTGAACATATGCCATTACATCTAAGAGAGTTGCCAATGCTATATTTTCTTCATTCAGGCCCTTATGGTTTTCCAAAAAAATCATATGCATTTGAACTTGCAAATTATAACTATTCCTGCTAACTGGAGAAAAGTTGGTTTGATGAAGATCTACAGTTCTTAGCAGAAGATCCCAGCTTCTTGTAGATCTTCATCAAACCAACTTTGTTGGGATTATCTAATGTAATTTCTTATAGTAGACTCAAATGGAGGTCTTGTACAAACAATGAATGAAGTTCCATAAGCTTAATCTTAGAGAATGAAAGAGTAAATGATTTGTTTTTAAGCTATCTTTTAGTTTATATGCTGTCCGTTAATGTGCCAGAGACATGAGAATACAACTTGGAACACTGCTAGCAGACATCGGATTCATCAACGTCCCGAAAAATTATCAGGTAATATTCTCCAATTACCAGACATTTATCCAGTAATAATTTCTCTGATGAATCTATGGATATATACTATCTTTTACATTACAGGCTTCTTTCTTATCTTTTTCAACCAAAATGTTTACATAATCTGAACTTTGTGTGTCTGAGGATAAGGCATGAAGGACTGGAAGTGTATTTGTGGTAATTCATGTCGTGAGAGCACAAGCAGTGGTTCAAAGTACATGGTCGTGGGTTATCAGCAGCCATTTGTCTAAACCCAACCAACGATTAATTTAGGCCTACTCTGCCTGTTTCATGATGAATTAATTGAATAGTTACTTGTGAGTTTCTATTTGATTCAATACAATAAGTACATGTTAAGTAGCTAATAAAGAATAATGGTAAAAAAGTAATTGGGAATTTATTGGTTTATTTGCTTGTCTCTTGGACAACGTATCACTGTCCTATTCCATTTTCTTACTTGCATCCCATTGTCTTTGTTATCTTGATCCTTTCATGAGTCTTCTCAAGATTTCTTCATCTTTTTCCCTTTCTTTGGCAGAAATTTTGCTCTCTTATATTATTTTTTCTATTGTTAACTACAATTTTTTTTTTTTCAGATTGTCGGAAAAAAGAAAGAAAAGTTTGACAGCTGGCTCTCGGATACATCACAAGTATTCAATATGCACGCAAATCATCCTTCAATTATAAAGGTAGGATCAGCACACTCTTTTATATGTATTGAAATGGATATTTATCCATGACCAAACAGCAAAGATCTTGCTTATGCTTCAAAATGGCAGAGCAAACATTACTCATATTATGGTTGCTTCTGTGGCACGGATTTTATTTTCAAAGAAAGCAATATTATTTATCGACTTAAGTGAACCAAGAGAGACAATTTGCAAAATTTTCAACTTTAGGATGCTTCCCAGCCACCACCACTCCCCTTCCCCAGGGTGGAGAAGTTGGGTCTAAGTGTCTAGTATTATGGTTGTGCTTGCTATAATTTTCTGATTTTAATTAGAAAGAAGGCTGATATTTAAGTACCAAAGAGCCCAAATTTGATTTAGTTGTTGCTAGGTGACTCAAATCTTCTGAAATTAGGATTTACTCTTAGGAATATACTTCATTTCATTTTCATGATAGGTTTTTGTGATGCTCGCACACCATGCTCCATGGTAGAGTTAAAGCTTTTAATAAGTTTTCTTCAATAATTTTACTAAGACAAATAAATCTTAGAAGGGCCAATATCTTTATTTAAAGAATCCTATTTGGATAAGTAATCTCTAGTATCTGACACGCCGTAATTTTATATAAAAACCTTCTTAAGATTCAATGCTAAATGATAGCACCTTGGCCGACTAGATACACACGATCTTAATATAGGGTGTATAGTCTAGATTCCATAATTAGAAAATTGATTGCAGTGTTTCTGATTTTCTCAATTGTTGGGGGCATAAAAAATATCATTTCTCTACCTCGAGGCTGTATATGGTTGTCAAGCTGTTACTCTGTAGTAAAAACTACCATGGAAAAACTCATTAATTTCTGCAATAAGATGGTAATTTGTTTCATCTATGTGCAGTTTCAAAAACTTAATAGTTGTGTGTGCCAGTGACAGCTGCGAAGCAAAAAGTTGTTCAAGATGTTAATTTCTTCCAACTATGGTACACACTAATCCATCTTCTTGTTAATCGCAACGCTTTATGTGCAGGCAATCCTGTGTGCAGGTCTGTGTCCCAATGTATCTGCCTCAGAAGAAGGCATCACTGGGACAGCTCTATCGACGCTTAAACAGAGAGCAGCACATAGTGTGTCAAAGGGTCGACCAGTGTGGTATGATGGGAAAAGAGAAGTTCACATACACCCTTCCTCCATCAACAGCAATCTAAAAGCATTTCATTATCCGTATCTTGTCTTTCTCGAAAAGGTTTGCAGTTTCAACCTTTCTTGCCCTCGAACACTTAGATTTCATCTTGGCTGGTGACTGTAGTTTAATATGTCAATCTGCAGTGAAGTTGCGTTTGAGCTCCTATTTTCAAATTCTTGCTTTTGCTTTGTTTCCCTGCTGAAGTGATCATTATTGAAAGATGAATATATGGTTCTTCTAAACTTCTTCACATGGCCTTGTTCACCTATTGTTTTTTTTTAAAAAAAAAAAATCCGTGGGTATCCAAGCTTTTCCCGATTAATCCCATGGGGCCATGAAGTTAATGGCCGGGTAAACCTCCAGTGGCCCTGAGGGGGCTTGAACTGACGACCTCTGGTTACACCCCTAGGATCTTTACCAGTTGAGCTATCCTAGACCTTGTTCACCTATTATTACACATAATGGACATGTATACAGTTCAGTTGGTTGGCTCCGGAAAAGCATCCTTGGTTGTTTGGCTGTTGACTGAATCTCAACCTTAACCTGATTCTGAAAGGGAATTATAAAGGTTATGGTTTATCGCAAAAGTACTGCTCTGTGCGATGGAGCACATATATAAATGTAATCCTCTATGAACAGAGGAACTTAAAGGAACTCAAGATTGCGCGAGAGGGAGTTCTTTTTAGTTTTGCTTAATCCATGATGTATGTAGTACACTTTTTCTTCCTTGTCTTTGTTATTTTATATTCTTTATGTCAAATCACGCCTATGCGTTCTTTTTGACAGATTTTCCTTAGACGTAAGGATGAGAAGGTTATTAATATGTCCCTACAATCTGACCTTACACATCTGGATAGGATGATGTGCTATAGTCTTTTTCATGCTGAGATTGATTCTACGAAGTGGGGGTTCTTCTATCATTCGGGCAGGAAACTTGTGGTGAAAGATAATAGCTGCTTATTTAGCAAGAAAACAGAACTCACATGGTTGCTTTCTAACTCGAGCGTGAAGGCTGATACTTTTTCTTAGTAAAAAATGTTATGAAACCTGCAGCAGTAATGACAGTGGCAGAAGGTTTGTTGATATCTAACTATAAAAGTGATAATTCAAAACTCATATTTGGGCGATAGTATTAACTTTTAAGTGCGCAGAGTCTCAGTCTGACCACTAACAACCAGTTTCTTTTGTGTGCTTCATGGTGTTGCTCGACCTTCTTGACCCCATAACTTTTTGAACTTTGATCTCTCCGTAGTCACAATAATGATATGAGAGAAACTTTTGCCTAATGTTTCCTGTTCTACATTTATTTTCAGCTGTGCATACATATTAAGATCTTTTTGGTATATTTCCATTTCAACTAACTGAATGTAATTTTTTCTTATTTTCAGGTTGAGACAAATAAGGTATTTTTGCGAGACACTACCATCATCTCCCCCTATTCTATATTGCTCTTTGGTGGCTCCTTAAATGTCCAACATCAGGTATTTCTCTTTTACGGTTGTAAGTAAAACATGTTATGCGTATTTGCTTCGTAACTGTAATCTGATGACCTCCTGTGTGATTTAATGTTTAATGTTGTACTGGTACGTTATCCAAGATGCTCAGCAGTGGGGGTGGGGAGAGTCATAAAGTTTTATAGTAATTTGATATTTTCATTACAATTAGGAAAGAAAATGAAAATATTAAGAGTGGGAAGAAGATATCTATTTGCTAAGAACATATGCTTTATTCGTTAAGATCCACCAGTTTCCTCACTGTTATAACTTATACATAAGATATTCAGTTCCGTGGAGTTCAAAATTTATTCTCTACCAAGGTTGTACAGAATATCAGTAATTCATCTGTCAAAAAAGTATATTAAAGACACTGCAAGATTGCAAAAATCCATATGGTTTACTTTCTCTGGAGTTGCTTTGGTTCACTTAGGCTCCGTTTGTTTGCCGTAAAATAACTTGCTTGTGTAAATATTTTCCGTAGAAAATGTTTTCCTGGAAAATAAAATATTTTACAGGGCTTCGTTTGTTTGCCGTAAAATAACTTGTTGGGGGAAAATATTTTTCCGGAAAATAGATTACTAAAAAATATTTTATGGTGTTTGGATGTATCGTGAGTTCCGTAAAATATTTTCTTCTTCCAAAGTCACGTAAAACATTTTACAAAATTTTGTACTAGCCGCAATTGTTGACCGAAAAATATTTTACAGTTGACTAATTTTACGGTGTTACCAAACACCGTAAAATTAAGAAAAAGCAGCCGCAATTTTTTACCGGAAAACATTTTACGGTTGACTAATTTTCCGGTGTTACCAAACACCGTAAAATCCGGAAAATATTTTACGGCAAACAAACGGAGCCTAGTGTCAGTTCTTGAGCACTGATTTCATCATGTATGAATACGTTAGTTATAAGCAAATAATTTTGGACGATTTGTTTGCTTGTCTCTGTTGCTAGTTGGTTAATAATTAAAGTTTTTGGTACTGCAGACTGGTCTGGTAACCATAGATGGTTGGCTGAAAATTGAAGCACCAGCACAAACTGCTGTGCTCTTCAAAGAACTCAGATTGACCCTTCGTTCTCTATTCAAGGAGCTCATCAGCAAGCCACAGGTATCCTTGCACTTAACTTTTTCTGCAGCAAATTCCTGGAAAGGTTCCCGAGATTACTACTTAGAGATGTATTACCGAGTTTATGAATTTGCGATCGAACATAAGCTTGTAGCATGTGGAGTTGGACCCATAGTTCTTCCAATATAGACGTTTCTGCATATGCTCCAAGGTTATATTACGGCTAATGTGGTAACTAGAATAAAGCACTAAGGTGTGGCAACTGCTCCTCACTTCACCCAAAGACTGGTCGTCACATACAGCAGCCCTAAAAGATGGACTCATAGTTACATAAATTGCTGACCGCCTAGCCAGTTGCATATCAGTATAGTAGATTAGCGATTTTCAATGCTAAATTTGATTGTCAGACTAAGTTTTAGGTCAACGCTTCAATCATCTTATGTACTTTTATATCTTCTCCAAAAAATGCTTCTTTATTCAAGAAAAAAAAAAAAATTGCAGCAATAAGATTTTCCCAGAATATCTTAATAGATTATACCCCTAGCGTTAAAAAACTTATATTGGTTAGCCAATTGCACTTGCACTCTTGTTTTGCGAAGCACAACGATTGGCACAACAGGTAACCTGGAGGTTGAAAGGTCTGTTTAGGGAATTCTATATTTGTAGCGTAATGCTGTCTGTGAACATGGATGCCTCTCCAATGTGCTAGTGTTGCTCTGCAACTTTCAGATCCAAAAAATAAAAATAAGAAATCAAAGTTTCAACAAGAATACTGTAGATGTTGAAAATCAAAACATAGAATACAGTGAGAGAAAAGTGACTTAAGAAGCCGTACTACACCTCTGTTGTCTTTGAACAGTGTTGGAGCCTAATTAGTAGAAAAAGAAAAAGAGTCCACCGTAGAGAGAGGAAAGCAGGGAGGGATATGAATAACCTTGTGGATGCCTGTAGTCGGCTATTGCTGGAAGCAAAGGCTCTCGGTGCTCATAAATTTTGGTTTCATCTTTCTTCTTCACGTGGTTTAGTAATTTTTATACATTCTTTTTGGAAGTTAACACATTAAGATTTGCATTTATTTGTAGTATACAAAATTGTTGTTGGTGGTATTCTTCCCATAGGGCATGAGAATTAATTTTCATATTTATTTTCATTTATTTCCTTTGAATTCTCTTTTCCCACTCAATTGCTAGTTATATCCTAGCTGACCCATTCATCTGTGTTAAAGTTTTCATTATCAATTGCAAACGCAACTCTAATAAACAACGAATAATAGATATCAATATGTTACTCCTGTTTGGTGGAAAAGTATTATAAGTTCCGGTGATACCGAGCTTAGACAAGTTTAAGTGTGTTGACAATTGCATTCTTGCGTTTAAATACTTCCTAATTACCAAACTTAATGCAACTTGGGAACTAGATTACCCAAGTATAAAACTCAAGGACTGAGTCTGTTGCAGCACTAACAGTGTCACATGAGCTATGCAACATAGTTTTGATGTTGGTTATTGTTAAGATAATTGAAGTTCTATTCTAAAACTAATTGGTACTAGGAGTAGTAACTCAGGATCTTATAAAGTGGTCTTGGAGTTTCTAATTTTCTGATGTGGAACAAGTGTATATTCTAACAGTTGTACTCGTCTTTGGACTTGATTATCTAATCCTAGTGATGTCTGATGTGTTTCTAATCCTTGTTCGTTTTCTTTCCAGACTGCGACTGTGGTTGATAATGAAGTAATCAAGTCTATTACACATTTGTTGATAGAGGAAGATAAACAGATCAAGTAAAATTTTATTCTTGGAGTCCTGCAAAGCTCTAGCATATTTTCCTCGACAACAGCGTATCCAAGCATGAGAGCGGCAATATGCATGGTAAGTTTTGTTGATTTCGTCACAAAATGGTGACGAAAATCTCCATCGCGGCCATGAGTCGAGCCAGATAAGTAATCAAGCTCACCGTAAGAGTTGATACCCTTAACTTTTGCTTCATTCAGGACGATTCAACGTGCCAACTATGAAGCAACTTATTAATACAAGATAGCCAATCCGAAATCTTTCCATTTTTCAAGTTGATCCTTCCTTTTTTGCCCCCATGTCACCACACGGGAGGATATTTTACAGAACTTCCCACCTATATCGTCAAACTTGATATTTCAGTTACATTTGCGTGAAGTTCTTGGACAACTGTTTTTGGTATTGAAATTATATGGAAAAAGAAAATAAAATGATATTTATGATGAGCAGATAATGTCTCTCGCTCTCTCTCTGTCTTTTCTCTATATTGTTGAATTCTCTTGGCACAACAATTTGATTTAGTATATTTTCTTCTAACAGGAGAGCAAAGAGATCGAACATGTTCTCAGTTTGCCCTCTGCTTTTGATGTGTGTGTGTAAAATGTATTGGGTGTGTGTATAATAGAAATTATATAAATCTTACGGGAAGTTGAACAGCAGACGCGATACCCAGCTGACTCGCGCATTGCCTTGTCGTAGATATTCTCTCATTTTTTAGACGAGGTGAATTATCCTTTAAATATCCGTCATAAGCTCTGGACAAATAAACTAATAAATCTCAGATCATATAGAGAAAAGGTGTTTAAGATAAATCTTGAAATGAATGTCTTAAGATTTAAAGGATTAAATCAATTGGTTTAAAAATTTTCTCATCTTTGAAAAGGAGAGAATCAAAAAGAAGAGGGTCCTTTTTCTTGATATCTACTGGACCATAGCTGGATTCAATCTGGCCAAAATAGTTTTGGCTCTTGAAACGAATTTTATTATGATGGCTAAATTGTGCCCTTTATATATGGTAGAGGTGCTCAGAACAATCAAAGATGAGATGATACGCACTTCGTTTGCCACACCGATTTATCATTTAACCAAGTGTAAAGACTCCTTGTTAGATAAGTTCTGACTTATTATGAAAGGTGTAACAATCTGGAATAACGGTTTAAAGTATCTAAGTAGTAAGCCCACCTAGTGACACACTAACCACACCCTTCTCTTTCTCTGATCATAAAGCACCTTGATAAAATAGAAGAAAGGGAAATAAAGACTAGGCAAAACGTCTAAAATATCAAAAATAAAAGAAGATCAAACTCCCTATAGAAAATTACACCTATTCTTCCTTTTTATGGAAAGTCTAGAGAGTCGTCAAGATATCTATATGAACAAGAAGGCCTAAATTCTTCACCGAGTTTGAACAAAAAATAAAAATGTCTTTGTCCAAATTGATATTTGTAGTGTGAATTCTTCTTCCTAACTTGGTACTTGATTGTTTGAGCCTAAAACTCCAGAGACTCAATTCAATAGATAGAGGCTATAGAATTGTTGGTGTTAGGTAGCATTTCTGGTCGAACTCGTCCAACCCAACAGAGAATTTTCCCAACCTAGGTTAGGGGGCCCTTGGGTTGGAAGTGAGCGTTGTCAAAATTGATGTTGGGGCCAAGATGAACACTCTCCTACTATACCAATAGAACCTAGCTTTATTTATTTCAGTATCTTAGCAAAATGGAAATCCTTGTTCTACATTTTGCCTATGTGGATAAAGAAAAAAGTGTGCTCGAATTGTTCATTTGAAAAAATTGAAACCCTTCTTATTAGATGATCATGATACTTTCCAAAAATCGAAATTGACAAATCCTTTATAATGTATCAAATTTGACTCGATTATCTATAAATGAATAAATCTGTCATTTCTTAAAATATCTCTTTTGATTCAAAATTGTGGTATAATGTGTATCATGGAACATGCCCCTTGATCATCGGACAAACTATAGTTAAACTTCTTCATTGCAAGTCAAGTGCGTTAAATGGAGTGCATCCGATGATTAGAATTCTATAAACTGTAGGGACCGCAATATCCTCACTCTAAAATTATTAGTATTATGTATTATCAAATTTGAATCCGAAACTCGACGGGTTCTAAAATTGCTTATTGAAATTGAATCCGAAGATAAAAGAAATATATAGATATCTAAATCGAAAATTGATAATTAATTTTTTTAAAAAAAATTTAATCTGTCTGTCTATGTAAGTATTTTCTATAAGGAAAACCTTTTTTTCAGACAAATAATTGTCAATTTATTTAACACACAAATATCGAATCACTTTTTATCTTACTATCAAACAACCTTCTAACTGTAAATAAAAATATTTCTCCCAACCCTAAAAGCTAAAAACTAGAGAATTGTTCTTTCATTCACCCGGACGGATGGTCAATTCGTTCACATAAGATGCTATAGGAGGCACGTTTATATAAATGAATTAATCATCCACTCAAATAGATAGAAGAATTTTCAAAAACTAGAACACAATGGGCCCCATTACCTCCGACTACTGATGTGTCAATCTCCTAGTGGCACCAATTGCAAAGGAGCAACCATTATTTTTCTCCTCTTTCTTTTTCATATGCAATTTTTCCCATAGGTGAGCAGATAGTAGACCACAAACCAATTCCCACCAACCAACCAAACTTCAAAATCTCACAAGCCAACACCCCTTTTCCATTCTCTTCTCACCTCTTCCCACAAGAAAGAAAAATAAAAAAATAAAAAAATAAAAAAATAAAAAGAAAAAGAAAAATAAAAAATTGTTAAATAAAGAATAAAGTACACACACAACACACACTTGGGTCACTTCAGATCTTCATGGATTGCTTGAATTCAATTGAAACAAATACTGAATCCCCATATGAGCTTTTGCTCAGGGCAGCTTTGCTAATACCAATCTCTCACTATATACTCGCAATATTGTTCCTTATTATCGTGTTTGTATACAATTTACTTGAAATTCATATTCTTAGAGATTTATTCACTGGATTTAGAGGTCAACTTGTGGATTTAGTCTTCGACTCTAGCTCTGATGTGTACCATGAGGTTGTTTCCAAGTGTAAAATTCTTCGTGGCAGGTAAAAGGTCCAAACCTTTTCGGGTTTAAATTATTTCGCGGGTCATTAAACTATACTTGCAGGCCTGTTTTGATAATGGAACTAATTTTAGTTATGGAAGTGTCATTCATTTATCAAAATGGATTTAATAAGTCAACCGTCAAATTTGCTAAAAAGGGTAAATTATTTGTATTGTTGATGACAATAATGTATGATTCTCGGAAATTTGCGAACAGTGGTGTATGACAAATTTGAAGCTTTTATGTAATTATGTTCCTCTCTGTTTAGTGATAACTGTTTTTTTTTTTTTTTAAATTTCTGATTTGTTATTATAGTCAGATTGTGATTATTTAAGCTAAAAGGATTAAAGTTCTATGCTTTTGTTGTTTCTTATAAGAGCGAACGATTAATGCGGCCTTACCTGAATCAGTGAAGTTTGATGCTTTTCAGAAGAGTCTAATTGATTATTATACTCAATCTTGAAGTTGGTTTTAGCCAAAAGTTAAAACTTAAATTTTATTTTTTTTTGAACTTGTGGTTCTTTAAAGAGTTTGAAAGATTTAAGATTGAATTGTGTTTGTATAACTGTTTATAAAGGTTGTGATCGTAATTAGATCATGGTGGCATTATGCAGGTATTTGTCTACTCCATGGCTGTGTAGTCCTCATCTGCAGACAGCCTTTTTGAGCTTCTTCGGAAGGCCTCCTGCTTTTAATTATAGGAGGTGAGATTTTTTTGATGCCTTTTTGTTGTCGTATTTCTTGTTGAATGCATAATGTGGATAGAGCAAGTGAGTGGATCCTTTTTGCGAATAAGCATCTTTTGCTCATAGTGAGAAATTTTATGCAACTCTTGTTTTCACTGATATGATTGAGAAATTAAGATTATTGGTCATATGGGTGGCATTTCTAAGTTTTAGTGTAATTTATATTCTTCCCATTTCATTAATTTCATTATTTGGTTCAGACAAATATTTCAGACGTCTGATGGTGGGACTATAGCTTTAGATTGGTTGATGAATATGGATGGTAAGATGACTTTTTGCTATACTATGTTTTACCAGCTTTTCATGGAATTTCGTGGTTCGTTAAGTACTGAATGCATTTGATGTTCTCTTGTACTTTTTCGAAGATGATCCCCAAAAAATTCTACTAACATAAAACTCGGTTTCAATACACAGTGTATATGTGAAAAGTTTGCTTGTTATTAGTTAAAAAGGTGAAATGGAGGTTTAACCTCTCTAAGTTGAAAGGAGTGAGGGTTCCTTTTTCTGAAAAGTGCTTGATCGTTTCAGAGATTTATTAGCATAAAATTCTAGAAAATGAGTATTTAAAAGCAAGCTTAAGTTTATACAATGGCTGACATTTTGCTCCCCCGTATTAACACGATTCAAGTAGATGAAGATCAAATATTTGAAGAAAATGCTCAGTTTGACCTGGAAAGTGATCTTTAGATAGTACGATTGGAGCTCTTTGATCAAACTCTATATTGCTTTATGATCTGTAATTTTAAGATTGTTGACAGTGAAGATGGCATCAGTTAAATTGTTACATACTCTAATGAAGTGCATGCTTTGCAAGGTTTTTAATATTTATCACCATGCTTATGCTACTTTTGTGCAAAATCTAGGATGCTAAGGTTATTTTTGCTATTGAATTTTTCAGTTAAGAAACCATCTATCCAAGTGAAGGATGCCATTCATAGTGACAATAGAGATCCTATCATGATAGTGATTCCTGGCTTAACAAGTGATTCTGATTCTGCAGTAAGCTTCCTTGCACTTCTTTCCTATCATTTTTTCTTTGCTGTCTTAGTTCACTAAACTTCTTCTGCAAGTTTTGTACTCTTCCTGTTTAGTGTTTTTCCCCCTTCTTCAATAGGATTGTTGTTTCTCTGTCTAGTTCTTCTCTCTTTCGTGGGCATTTAAAGGTTGAACAGCATAATATTATATAATGGGTTATCCTCACAGATAACAAGCATAAATCTTGGACGCTGTAATGCTTTGGTTGTTTAAAAATGGAAAATCACATTCTGCTGACAATATCTTAATCGATGACAGTAAAGAGATTCTTCTAAGTAAAAGTATGTCCATCACTCCATGTAATTGCAGTATTTTCATACCGGTAAGATAATGCTGCAATTGCTGCTTTCTTGGTGCTAAGGATACCAGAAGGAAATACATTTTCCTATCTGCATCATACTATTTATTAATCATGAGTGTGCTTACCATAAACAACCTTTAGTTCCACATCTCCTACCAGCCTTTGATATACATATTTTATGATTCGAAATTTTATTATCATTGATCTCCAATCTTTTCATTTCATTCTGAAATATATTGTGAATGCAACACACAAACAATAAAAGTCACTAATTTAATGTTTCTAGCAACTGGAAGCTCCGATCCCTTTTTACTTATTTGTTGTTTCCATGGTATCTAGTTCCAATTTGTCTACATAGGTTTAAGCTATAAGAACACCTTCATGATCATCCATAAAAAGCATTGGTTTGACGCTGACTGAGCTGTCTGTCTTATATTGCCTGGGTACCGTTCTTGTGCAGCAAAATGATTGTTTCTCTCTATTCTTCCTAACTCTTTTTTGCTCAAACAGTATGTAAAACATTTAGCTTTCGAGACTGCAAGACATGGCTGGAATGTTGTCGTGAGCAATCATCGGGGGCTTGGAGGTGTATCAATAACAGTGAGTATGCCTGCATTATGCAGTTTATCTTTTTTGTTGAGTTGATTATAGCAACACGATTTCTTATTCCAGGCAAAACTCTTTCCTCACGTCTTAATCACTAAAATCTTGCTAGTCCTTGGAACTTGGATTTAACAGCCTATCTTGACTTTATTTTTTTGCTATCCTGACTTTCATGTCCTAGGATGGCTGATAAGTTTTATTCTTTCCTTTAGTGGTGGATTTCATTCCGTGATTTCTTTCTTTCACTTTTTCACTCTTCAGACTCTTAATTTTTTTCTTCATTTCATGTGTACATTTTTCTGTCTTGAAAAAGAGAGACAAGAAAATAAGATGGAAGGAAAATGCACTTATGATCATAGTAATCGTACTTTTCAACTTTTCAAAGATGGTTGTGAATGACTTGAATTTTCCCATTGCTAGTATTATATATCTGATACTTCTTTATGTGTTAATAAGGGCATGCAACTTATTGCAATTTGCGTGTAAATCATAATATTGATTATATAGCCTTTCACATTGTATTTGCAGTCCGATTGCTTCTATAATGCTGGATGGACGGAGGATATTCGAAAAGTCATTGACCATATTCACAATCAATACCCTGAAGCTCCTCTGTTTCTTGTTGGGACCAGTATTGGTGCCAATATTCTGGTGAGAACATTTCTCTGATCTGTTTGTTTGTATGTTTTTCTTTCTTTCTTTGTTTGAGGGGGCGAGTGGAACTTATGGCGGGTTTTCCAGTGACCTATTTTAAAACTTTTTACTTGTAAATGTGCAAGTCATTTTATTAACCAAACCAAACCAGGCTTTATTTCCACTATGTGGAGTAGGATACACGAATATCATTCAGTCATGAAGCCTCAAATCCAGTTAGATTGAACAGCCTCAAATCCAATTAGATTGAACAGAAAGAAAATTTTGCTGAAGTTAAAAAATATATAAAAAGTTTTAACTAAAAATAATAACAATGATCAGGAAAATATTTAGTTTAGTGTCAAGAAAATTTTGTGGGAAGTTAAAATTATATGGTTTCATTCCAGTTGTTGGATCTGGTGATAACTGGTTGTCAATTGTGGTAGTTTGCACGGTGAGCATTGTTAGGTCCAGGCAAATAATGGTTTGAAGACGACCATCTTGGTCGCAGGGAACTGATATCAGCCATAGAATGCCAACTGAAATCTGTACTCAGCAGACCCTCCACCCCAAACCTGATCATCACTAGTCTGGACCTACTCAGGACTTGACCCTTCTCCTACAATGGTTTTCTTGATTATGACTCATAACAAGTAAAGTTAGTATTAATTTGAGTTTGTTGATTATCGTCAAATTTGAATTTTAAGTGCACTTAATATAGACATTAGACAAGTTCCCTGACCAAGAAATGTTTATCGACTGTAGATGCTGACTACCTTGGCATTGTATAGTTGTTTTGGATTTTCCACTAAACACTTTTTTAAATGATTTTTCATGTTAAGCACAGTGAAGCTGTTCTAATGGCACCAAAATATAAAAACTGATTTTACAATAAATGCTAAATTATGCATATTACTTAATCGATTTTCACAGGTAAAATATCTTGGCGAGGATGGAGCTAATATCCCTATATTAGGGGCTGCAGCTATCTGCTCTACTTGGGACCTTTTGGTTAGTATTGAGATATATGATTGTTAGATATCAGCTATAAAAAGCTGTCCTGAGTAAGCTTTCTACTGGTTTGATGCTTTCAGTTCACCCTATTATAAAAAAATTTCTAACTTCTGGCATTTTCATGTTTTTTTTCTTTCCTTGAGTTTATCTCATTTTGCTTTTTGTTTTAGCGTTTTCCCAACTTTTCAAGGATGCTGCTCCCTAAAGCTTTGTGTGAAATTTTTGTTACATCTTCCTCTTTGATTAGTTCTTCAATTATGTCTAAATGATGGCCCCTTAAGCAAAATATGGTCCACATTATTAGCCTGTTTGAAGTATACTTCCACAATTCATTGCTAATTGAGAAGCAACCAGTTTTCTTTGTTAATTTTTCTTTTGTGTTCTTACTTTTTCTTTATTATAATCTCTTAGAAGACTTTTAAGGTAAAATATATGATGTGCTAATACTCTCCTGTAGTAATGTCTTGTTTTGTACGCTTCTGCTCTAAGATGGATGCCCAATTTTTATTTCTGTTGCCAGATATGTGACAGGTTTATTAACCGCAGGCTTGTACAGAGGTTCTATGACAAAGTTTTAGCAATTGGATTGAAAGGTTATGCTCAGTTGTATGTCCGATTTCCTGGTTATCATCACTTTGTGATGTCGTCTAATAAGTTCTTTATTCCTTTCCCCCTAACATGATACGCAAAATAAGTAGTTTCGTGTGACAAGTTTGAATTTTGTAGGCACCAAACCATCTTATCTCGTCTAGTTGACTGGGAAGGCATTGAAAAGGTTATCTATGTTTTCTTCTTAGTTGCTTGTTCTGTCCTTTATTCATTTATGGATATTCTGCTGAAGGAAGTTCGTAATTATGTTCTTTCCTCTGATCACTGTGTGTTAGGCTTACGAAAGTTGAGGAAAAAATAACATTTTTAAAGAGACTATGCGTTAAAAGCTTCTTACATATGTGGTGAATACTGAAAATGATTGAGACAAAAGATTCCAATTCAGAGAAACATATCAGGGGGTTAGTGGCAAAGCAACTAGGCACTCGAGGTAACATAATTCGAAGTAGACATTCTGATGACTTTACTTCTTTGAACAAACAAATACTGTAGGAAAATGAAAAATGGATGTCTGGAACTAATTTCTCGATATATTTATCTTTCATAGTTTTGGCTGAGAGATATCTTATTTCAGTAGATTCCAAATAGGAAAATACATAGAAGCATTTCATAGAGTTATTATTTTGGTTAACTAAAGTTGCAAGTACACTACAGGACTCCAAAGTATGTGTCAACAGCAATTGACTCCATAGCCACACTGCTGCTGTGTATCAGGATCTCTTACATTTTAAGAAGCACTCTTCTAAACGTATTTTCTTGTTCACTTCTCTTGCAGTCACGTTCTGTTCGGGACTTTGACAATTATGCCACCCGCGTCTTGGGGAAATACGAGGTAATGATGCTTAGTTTATTTCTGATATCTTCCACGGAGATCAATATAATGATTATTGTTTTCGTTCTGCAGACTGTCGACACTTATTACAGACGATGTAGCAGTGCCTCTTTTGTGGGAAATGTAATGGTTCCTCTTCTCTGCATAAGCACTTTAGATGATCCAGTCTGTACACGTGAAGCAATTCCATGGGATGAATGCAGGTATGTTGTCTTTAGTTTTGTCGCTATAAATTTTACCCGGGGAATGTTAATTACCTATCCTTTATCTGTGTTGATGGTACGTTAATATATAAGAGAAGAAGAAGAAGCAAAATCTGAACATCAAATGAGGTAATAAATAATGGCATAGAACTCACAGGCAAATAGAGGACTGAGCCTTGGACTGAGCAGAATGTACAAATTTTTTACTATTTTGTTAAGCCATTTGAGAATATTTTGAATAAGGTTGCCGTGGTGAGGGATATTCTATTTTAACAATTTTCTTTGAAATTGTCTGATGTACTAAAGAGATGGAGTCTCCTCTTTTCCTTTTTCTTGAATAAACTATGACTTTCGCATACGTAATCTGGAAAGAAACCATTCCATAAATTTTCCGTCAGAGCAAGCCAAGCTTCTTGTGTATAGAAAGATCGGTTTAGAACAATTTACAATATTCCACAAAAAAAGGATCAAGAGGGAAATAGTCACAACCGAGACAGTAAACATTAAACTGGATTTGATTTTCCAGTTTATTTTGACTAAATAAATTGTCTGCCCCAGAAGGAGCTGTAATCTCTTATGTTGGAGCGCTTCTTTCTTCTGATCTTCACACTCTTCTAAACGAAGTGAAGGAGCGAAATATATAATGCTCCAAGAATAACCTTGCTGTGATGATCTCCTTTGAGCTATTCACCTCTATGGATGTTCTTCTTTGTTGTTGTCTATAGCGAATACGTATAGTATGCCCAAGTAATTGTATTTGCTTCACTTGACAGGTTTAACAGAAATGTCGTCCTAGCCACCACGCAGCACGGTGGGCATCTGGCATTTTATGAAGGATTAACTGCCAAAAACATTTGGTATGTTCCTGTCCTCTGTTCTAAGCATCCCTTACCTGACTCTTCTTATTTCGATTAGTAACTTCTGATGTAGCATTATCAACATTTCTAAAATCAATTGATATTAGATGGCAAAGATTCACCCGAGCCAACAATCCTTAGATGTGGAAAACCTCATCCATAACGCACGACATGAAATTGACTTTATTTATAAGTTCTGGCAACTTGTCAAACTGCAAACACAAGATTTTACTGATGATATTTGTCTAGTTGAAGTTGCTTTATTATTCTGTCCAATAGTTATATTTGCTTGTTTTGATCACTTGCAGGTGGGTGAGAGCTGTGAATGAGTTCTTCTCTGTTTTGCTCTCTAGCCCATTGATTCACAAGAAAAAGGAGGTACATTTTTTTCAAATTCTAGCAAACAATAAGTTTGATGGGCATCTCCAATATATGGAATTTATCTACACAAATAGATGACTCAAGTCGACTCCACCTAGTGGGATAATGCCTCGAATGGTTTTTATAGACTATTTATGATATAAATATGAGATTGCTCCATCATGCATCACGTGCACTTAAGAGTAACGTCCTAGTATTCAAACAATCAAGAAACATGCATTTCATAATGAAAATGTAAGAGAAAACAATATCCTCCATGTACTTCTGACGTTTGCATGTTTAGTGTTTCCTTCGAAAGCTTATAGTAGCAGCATTGGATTCTTAAAACACCAAAAGATGATGTGTAGATAATTTTTAAACACCATTGGGGTTGGACCGGTTTGTGTTTGTCTGTATTTTGTTTGTTCTCATTTGGGCCATTATCTTTGGCCCGTAGTCGCGGGAGTGCTCCTTTGGGTAGGCCTTTTGTTTTTTGATCCCCTTTCCTGGGCCAAGTTGGGTTGGTCCATTGCTTGTTATTTTCTTATCAAATTATTGTAGTCATTCTGAATATGTGCTCTTCATTATCATGTGCAGTTGCAAGTTTCTTCATTGAGCACCCCTCAAGAATCCTCCATAGATCAAGCTCCATTTGTAAACGTTCAGGAAGATGGGATGGTGGCTGCAATTAGCGAGCCAATAACTGATGTTGTAGGCATAAGCAATAAAACTATTGTCGAAAATGACAACGCCAAAAATACGATTCCAAGTGCCGAGGTGAATGATCAAGCGACGCAAGAACAAAGAAATGTGCCAAAAGACCAGATTCAACATCTGGAACGAGATATTGACAGCATTATCGCTCCTGTTAAAAAGCGCGTAGATCAGATCACGCGAAGAAGTTCTAAATCAATGTGGCTGCTTGTGTATGTCGCAATAATAACCACGTGGCCAGTTGTGGGTTCCGCTCTCGTGTTGTTCTTCAAGAACAAAATCCGACATGTTTTCCTGGGAAAATTGTCAAAAAGATAAAGATTCGTTGTGATGCCATAAACTAGATTATGTTCATTGAAAATGGCAGATACAGCTGCTACAGAGAAGGTGATAGAGCAGTGAACAAATACATCAAATTCATAAGATAAGTTGTAACCAGTGTTTGTGCTAATTGTGAGACACTGATTGATGTTACATTTCTGTAGCAGAATGTAAAACAGAATAATCACAATAATTACATTTTTATCGAACTTTATTCATCTGTGTCGATAAAGGACCTCTGCAGTTTGATGTTACAAGATCATTTCCTTTTCTGAAATGGCTACATGGTCAAGCCCATTGAGACCTAAAAGAATCAGAAAGATAAAAGAGAGGACAACGGGAGGCAAACCAGGTATGGCAGTTTGCAAGTCTGGAAACATGGCAAGTGAACCAGCATTGTCACGTAACAGTCTAAGAACACGTCTCAATTCATTCTGTTGTCTAGCTTCCGAATTCCCAACGCTAGAAAATTGTTCGTTAAAGAAGCCTCTATCAGTTTGTGCATAACAAGTATTCGGACTACATACCACAGATGTGGTAGTAAAAATAATACTAGCTATAGTGGGATAACTAAGGTACAACACTGTCAGAAAATTCTCCATGTATCGTTCCTGCCAACAGAGGCAATCCAAGAGAAATAATCAGTGTCTGATGACACTCGAGAGGAGCTAAATAAAATAGATCAGGGATGTTCGGTACAATCTTACTCTAGTGAGCTCGGCTCATCTTTATCTTTGGTGCGGACTTTTTCAATTGGTGAGCGTGCTCTTTAGCATCTTTTCTCCGGAGAGCCTCGGCACCAAGCCTGGCCTCTGCCTCCTCCATCTTCTTTCTTAGTTCAGCCTTCCTTTTCTTTAGGTCTTCTTGCCTGGCATTCAGAAGTTCTTTGTGAATCTCTTGCGCAACTTTCTGCCTCGCTGCCTCAGTTTTAGATCGAGCCTGCAATCCAGAGAAGACAGTTTTATAGACCATTCTATTCAGATTCTTTATCATGCTACAGAAAATGATACTCACATGTGAGCTGAGCTTGTATCGTCCAATTAAGTCGACATAATAGGGTATAAGAGCCACCATTTGTGTCATGTCAGCCATGTGATCGGCATCAGGGATAGAAAACTTAAATACCAACATCTTCTTGTGCGAACCCAAGTGTTGATCAGAGAAGTGCATTGAGATGAAAAACTTCCCAAATTTCTCAAATGCTTTGTCACCGAAGACCTGCATGAATTTAACCGTCAATCATATTGAAAAACCATCAAGGAAGCAGTTTCCACAGAAACATCATCCCCGTGCCCTCTGCCTTAAGTCAGTGGCAACGGATAAGGGAGGGAGGCAAGAAGGTGAAAACCATACACAAGTAAGGGGGAATTAAGAGTATTTCATGCCTCATTCATTATCCCTCGCAAGCATTTTCACAGAAGTGAGCCCCCAATACCACCCCTTACTCCCCTTCCCCAGAACAGAACAAAAGAAAAATCCCGAAAATATAAATCTACCCCTTATGTTTCAGTCATCTGAATTCTGAAGTACTCTAGATCTTGCCACAAAGATTGGAATCTGCAAACTGAGTTATGTCTCCATCATTTCTCTCTTATGCCCAAGCATCTGAGTTGGGACTTCTTGGTAATGTTGAAAAGTCTCATCTGTTAGGACCTCTTGGTAATGTTGAAAAGTCTTATCTTTTCCTGGAAACTATATTCCACTCAAGACTGAAATTGGGGTAAAGCTGACACCCTCCAGCGTAGAGATGAACTAAGAAAACATTAGGCACACAAACACACAAAGTCGAAGTTTAAACAAAATAAGTAAAAAGACTTCCATATGTTAAAAGAACAAAAAAGAGAAAAGAATATTTTCGAGAGTTTTAGCAGTGTCATGAGCTCATTATTCTTCCAAAGCATTCTTACAACTTCTGCATGGATGCATGTGTCATGGACAAAGTTTAATGAATAACAAAAGTTCCGCTGCTTTTCTCTGCCTATATATTTACCAATATCCATAATTAAACATTAAGCGATCATCGTTTTGCAGTAGCACCTACAAGAAATCTTATATCTAGCTTACCAATATTTTCGAGCTTCCATTCAAATGTCAAGTGGGATAACTACAATCAGAATGTATTATTAACAAGCAAACCAAACAATGAAGCAAATGTAAGATTTTGAAGTCGCACCAGAAATCTTATATCTAGCTTACCAAATTTTCGAGCTTCCATACAAATGTCATGTCACGTAGTATAAGTACAATCAGAACATATTACTAACATGCAAACCAAACAACGAGCAAATGTAAGATCTCAAAACCATAATTACAAATGCTCAAAGCACGACAAGAGCATTACCTGATCCAGCACAGCTTCAGTGATCAAATCCCCGGCAACCTCCTTAGACTCGGCCACCACAGCCAATCCATCAGCCACCCACTTCCTCCCACTAGGTGGCGCCACCAAACCCGCGTACCTCTGCAAATCCCTCTCCTCCTTATGCATTGCCTTCGCCAACTTACTCCTCGCCAAAGCAAAAACCAAATGATCCATAGCATCATCATTCATGAAAACCTCAACCGTGATCTCATCCTTGCACCTAACCACAACATTATTATACAATCGCGAAATCAAATCGTGTCTGCTCTTCAACTCCAATGTAGCTACCAAACCCTGGCAAAACCTCCTCCCTGTCGCGTAAAACTTGAACACAGTATTCCCTTCTTTTAACAACAAAGCCAAATTACCATCTCCATCGCCTTCCCCCACACCCAAAAGATTAAAATTCTTATCGAAAATCGAGCCTTTACTAGCAAACCTCATCGCCCAAGACAATGCCAGACTCTCATTTTTCCTTTTACCCATAAAATAATTAATCACAAACATAATCAAGAATAAAACACACCCAATCTCCAAATAACAAGAACGAAGCCCGAGCCCGAACCCTTTGGTTGGGGTTTGATTTAAATCGGGTTCAGGAGTGGCAGGGGCTGTAATTTCTTCCGAGTGTGAGGGTGAATGTGGAGGAGTAGGAGGAGGAGGAATGCCTTCGAATTCATCCTCGTCCCAGTAATCAAAGGAGGGTTGGGTAGATGGTGGGGTGGGTGTAGGGGGAGGGGGAGGCGTAGGGGGAGAAAGGGGGGTAGGGGGAGGAGGAGGGGAGTGAAGAGGGAGATGGAAGAGGCCTTCATCGACGGCGTCTTCGGCTTCGAAGCCTTCGAAATGAGAAGGGGAAGAGGTGGTGGCGGAGATGATGATGATGATAATGATGAAAAAGGTGAAGATGAGGAAAGATGATGATGAAGATAGCAGCTTCGTCATGGTTCGTTGTACAGTTGAATATGCACACAGTGAAAGTGAGATCTGTGATGGCAGTGTGTGAGGAAATATATAAAATATATTCATTTGTATACTAAAAAAATCTAAAATTTTTAATTACAAAATGTGGCTTTTTGTTACTGTCATTTGGTATATTAAAAACAACTAAAATCCCTATTTGTTACCGTAAGTAAACATGCATGGACATTGTTTGAGTTAATAATATTTGATTAAAAACTGACTTTTCTTTTCCAATCGAACTAAGCATTTGTTGATTAAATTAGAAAAAAAATATCGAACAGAAGCATGTTTAAATTGCACAAATAATTTTTATTATTTTTACAAAATTTTAAATTTAATTTTATTAT
Organism: Ehretia macrophylla; assembly: GCA_037974665.1. Taxonomy (NCBI): domain Eukaryota; kingdom Viridiplantae; phylum Streptophyta; class Magnoliopsida; order Boraginales; family Ehretiaceae; genus Ehretia; species Ehretia macrophylla. Next base: position 36,473,633 of record CM075776.1, read on the forward strand.
TCAAAATTAATCAATTTAGTAACTATTATTTTTTTAAAAATTTAAATTTACCTCTATTATTCAGAATTAACAAATTTAATCTGTAGTGTTTCAAATAAATTTAATTTAGTATCTATTATTTTTTAAAAAAAATTAATTTAACTAATTTAAACAAAAAATAAATTGAAATTTATTAAAAAATAATGAGACTAATTGATTAATTTTGAACGATATAAAAAATTTTAAATTTTTTTAAAAAATAATAAAAATTAAATTAATTAATTTTACACAATAAATATAAATTTAAAATATTAGAGGAACAATAGAGTAAATTTCCCTTCTTTCAAAAAAAAAAAAAAAAAAGACACGCCATTTACAAAAAAAGAAAAATAAATAAGACCCGCCAAAATGAACCCCCTCATTTACCAATGCCACCACTCCACTCCACCACCACCACGACCAATCGCCACCTCCGCCACCAAATCCGCACGTTCATAAACGCGCAAGTCAAATGGGTCCGCGACCCATTTCTCGACAAAGCCGTCGAGAGAGAGAAAAACCTGAAACAACTCGACGCTCTCAAAACCCTAATCCAATCACAACCCTCACAAACCCTACCCATCTCCACAATCTCACCACTCAAACCCCAATTAAACCTACCCACAACAGCCCTAAAATTCTTCCAAAAATACCCTTTAATTTTCAAGAGATTTCAACCCCCTAGACCCTTTTCACTCCCTCACGTTAAGCTCACCTCAACCGCCATTTCATTACACAACGATGAAATTTTAGTGCTTAATCTTTCGCATTATCGGAAAGATTTAGCAGAAAGGTTAGCTAAGTTGTTGATGCTTACTAGAGCTATGAGGTTGCCGTTATACGTGATTGATAAGTTTAAGTTTGATTTAGGTTTGCCTAATGATTATTTGTTAACGTTGTTGCCCGAATTTCCCGAGTGTTTTCGGGTTGTTGAAATGGGATTAGATGGTGATCAGGTGTTTGGATTGGAGTTGTTGTCTTGGAGGGAGGATTTAGCCGTTTCTGTGATGGCAAGCCGGGCAAAAAATGAGGGGAATAGGGGAAGGTTTATTAGGTTTTCGATGAATTTACCGAGAGGGTTTGATTTGGAGAAGAGGGTGAAGGAGTGGATGGAGGAATGGCAGAATTTGCCTTACATTTCGCCTTATGAGGATGCGTTTCATTTGGCACCGAATAGTGATCAGGCGGAGAAGTGGGCAGTGGCTGTGATACACGAGTTGCTTTGTTTGCTTGTGTCAAAGAAGACGGAGAGGGAGAATGTGTTTTCTTTGGGGGAGTATTTGGGGTTTGGGATGAGGTTTAAGAAGGCAATAGTGCATCATCCAGGGATTTTTTATGTGTCGAATAAGATTAGGACGCAGACTGTGGTTTTGAGGGAGGCGTATGAGAAGGATTTCTTGGTTGAGAAGCATCCCTTGATGAGCATGAGGTATAAGTATGTCAGGCTCATGAATACAGTGATGAGAAGGGGGAAACCGATCCGAAATATAGTTGGTAGACGTAGTCAAAGGTCGGCTTCTTCTGTTAAGGCTGATCGGAAAAAAGAAGTTGACAGAAGAAGACAAAGAGAAGAGAATGATGATTTCGACTTGCTGTGATGCAGGGATCGCAGAGAAAGAAAGGGGAAATGTCAGAAGATGAAATGGGCCGATGATTGCTAATGACGACTCCTTTGGAATATCATATAAGCAAAGCATCAGCAGATAGCATGAACTTGAACTTGGAGCCTACGGCATGTATTTTACTTATTATGGGAATGATGCTTGGAATGATCAGCATCTTAGACTTAAAATGTGTTATCTTCTTTTACCTCTCAGCAGGGTATCAATTAGGTTGCATAAATTGTGCGTATAGAACCATAGCCACAGCAATCTCGCATGCAGATATGCAATTGTGGAGTATAAGTTTTTAGGCATTAAAGGTGCCTCTGCCACCTCAGAATTTGTAACTTGCTATCCCTTCCCTAGCCAGCAAAGATTTACCTCCGTGGAAAGGATGATTTTTTCTGCAGATGCCTGGACAATATTAAGAATACTGTTCGGGTTTCTCCAGCAGTGTTAAAGGCTCACTAAAAGCAGAAGATACCAAATAATACAGAAAGAGAGAAACATGATTCTGATCTACTACATTTATTCACTGCAGCCATGATTTTGTACCGTGCTTTAAGTTGGTCATTCTTGAATGGCAAAGTTGAAGCTCTCTCTCCATTGCTTCCACTTTGACAAGGTAGGAGACTCTGAATACCATATTCTCGAATCAAAATTGTTCAAAGCCCGGCATGCTTCAAGTATGTGCCTTGAACTTGATGGTTATAAGGCTGTCTTTTGTCTTGGAAGCTTGAAATTGGAGGAACGCTATGGTCTTGGCCGTGAACAAATGAACTTATCTCAGAACTGGTGCCTGGGAGCAATGTCCTTGGTTCTTGAAAGCTGCTTGTGGTATGTTTGATCCCATTGAGAGTTTTCACTCTTATTTTCTTCACCTTATGTGTTTGAAAGAGGTCTTCAATCACCAATGTCCAACTTTTTCTTATGATACTTCCAGTGAAACTCTAAGACAGTCGGTTGCTAAGCTTTAAATATTTGGAGCCTGGAAATTATTGGTAAAGTTTTTTTTTTTTTTTTTTGCTAAAAGCAAGTGGGTGTGTATTATAATTCAAAAATATTTACATAAATGTCAAATACAATCACCAGAAATGGTGCTCGTCAATGTTCCAAGCCTGCAAATGGCTTGGTTCGAAAAAGAAACTTTAACTTTCCTAATTTTATACATTTTAGTTCGGACATCAAAGATAATTCTTGAAAAGATATCGTCTTCAATAAGCATTTCATTACTGTGCAAACGCCTATTCCTTTCCTTCCACAAATGGTAAACGAAAGTTTTCAGAAAAAGTTTTATCGTGGTAGCTTGGAAATTAGACAAGGAAGCAATATGGTCGAACCATTGCATAATGTCATTCCAGTTGGTGATAGATGGTGGTTCCTTGGTGAGTTTCCATCCTCTAATCCATATTCGACGGCTAAAAGAACAACCCTAGAAACATGCTCACGATCCTCAATACAAGTTAGACGAAAGACACAACAAGGATCCAGAGAAACACCCCAAGACAAAAGGTGGAATTTTGTAGGCAATCTATCAATCTAACAAAGTCATGTGCAGAAAGAATGTTTATGAATAGTATGTTTAAACCAGATAGATTTGTTCCAATTAACAGTGTTGAAGTGTGGTTCCACGAGATCAAGAGCCCATTTCATTTTATACTCTCCAGTTGGAGAGTTGCACCAAACACTATGATTCACCCTATTAGGATTGGGTCGAAGGTCTCTAATATGGAACTCAATGAGCTGGAAAACATGTGATTGAACAGGCCATGTCCAGGCCCCAAATGAGATAAAATCAGAAACCAAGGCATTAACATTAAAATTGGCAGTTTGAATATACTGTTCCCCAAACACATCAATCGGAATACCCAATGGATGTCAATGATCCTTCCAGAAAAGAGTGTTGTTCCCATTGCCAATCCTGTGAATGATGCATTGTTTTGCAAGTGGTCTCAGATGGAGGATTTTCCTCCATGACCAAGAGGGGCGGCTAGGCATAGGGAGCTCCAATTATTGGTAAAGTTGCTGCCTCTTAAAAGAGCATTATTTGTTATAGCAGAAACGATAATATCTCTGCTGCATCAGCTACACAAGCCGAGCCATATACCGTTGAATCCATAGACGTTGAATCCATAGTATAACAGAAACTGATTATTCAGAATCACTGGAAGGTATTCAGATCGAACTGGTTCTCTGCCGTGTAGATTTCTATTTTGTTCACAACGTAGTAAATTGTTACAAGGTGAAAAATTTAAGACACAAGTGGTGCGTTACTTGTAACATAGGATGTTTTGGCAGCAATGAAGAAACGTTATATGCAGTAAGATAGAACCACTATTAATGCGTTTGAATTATGCTTTTCAATTTTATGTTGAATCTCTCATTGTAGTGAAATAGAAATCTCAGTTGCTTTACGATGGAATTGTACCTTGTTCAAGAGGGAGATGGCTTGAAATAACAATGGGCTAAAGACTGTATATTACACAATTCGTTGATTGCCATGGTTTGGCTAGTTAAGGATTCAAGGTGTACTTTCTATAAGAAAGAAAGAAGAAAAATAGAGAAGATGTGATGATGCAGAGATTAGTTCTGCTGAATTTACAGGCACTTAGCTCATGTAGTTCCATGTTTAGATGTTTCAGGGGAGTTTGTATATGTGGTTTGGGCTGGTAGTTGATTCCGGAATAACGTTATGATGTTATAAGTAAGATTAACGATTGTTAATTGTTGATGCATTTATGATGAAATGGTGTGGCAGTTTGTCATTGTTAGATTCTGCTCATAAGATTATGATATTATGAGAGGATTCTTATTCGAGTAATTCCTGTTAAGAAAGGTAAGTGGGTAAACGGGATCGTCTAACCGGACTTTCGGCTACTTAAGTTAGTGACAGAGCTTTATATAGCCTTAATAACGATAAATGACTTAGTAATAAGAATGTAGGGCTCCAAAAGTTACTCTCAAATTGTGGTATGTTGGGTTTGTATGACATTCCAAGAGTTCAATATGGGATAGGGATGATTTCTTTACTGGTAAGGAATCACCATGGCAAGGTGTTGCTTTTCCGTATTTAGGGACGTGCGACGGCAGGGTGGATGAGGTTACCGGACTTCTGCCTTACAACAAATCTTATATGATCAACCCGTCGTCATCTTTTTTTATTTATATTAAATTTCACTTATAACGTGCTTCATAACGTGCTTAATTTATTCAATGTCACCAATCATTGAACAGTTCTAAATTCTAACCTTATTTATGCATTGTCGGCAACATATAATAATACCGAAAGAATAGAGTTTGGTCATCCACCCACGTGACCCACCCTTCATGTCTTGCCAAGCATTTATTCAACAAGCTCCACATTTTCAACATGGATTTGGATCTCAAATAAGTGGAATAATTGGAGGATTTACTACTTATTCTTCTAAAATATCGACACATTACATTCATATAAAATAAATGGTTAAATTTGTATCATTTTACTGCTCGCTTAAATTAAATACTAAAATAATGTTACTTTTTCCATTTTTAATGAAAATTAATTTACACAAAGCAATGGTATATACAGGTTTAACACACAATTTAACACTCATACACGAATTTTTAGTAAGGTTAACTAATTCTTTACATTAAAAATATTTTCAAAATACCCTAAAATCACCCATATGTTTAGAAAATATTAGTGCAATGGAGGCTACAGTCCTAATCCCTCAAAGGTCCATTTGCCTTAGAACATATAATTCTTGCTATTCCTTTTCTATTTTGTTATTCAATTTTCCCTTTTCTCTCCCATCATTATTTTGGCTAAGCAATTGTGGTTACATTTGTTGTATTTTCATGCTAAATTAAGTATGAAGAGAAATGCTAAATAAGCATCCCATCGTAGGTATCATTGGTAACAACTATTATGTATCTTGCATTACTCAATTGTGAAATTATTCGGGCCTCATTCCCCTCACCCCAAGTTTAGGACATCATTTTCTTCTTTCTTATATATAATGGAGGCTTAAATCATTGTTGAAACTTAAAATTTTTTATCATAATAAATTATTACCTGATCAGAAAATGCTATCAAACCCAACAGATTTTCACACGTTGAGATCCACTTGTGCTGTAAAAACTGTATAAGTCCAAACTTTCTGTAATCAAACCCATAGATGATTTGACCGATCATTCCATCCACTTGTGCTGTAAGGCTATCTTCAATTGAGTCTCTATAATGGGTCTCTATCCATCATTTTAGATACCAAATAGTGTTTTAGAAACCCACTTAGAGACCAAAGCAAAAAAACTGTTTTAAAGATCCATTTAGAGACCAAGATAAAAAAAAAAACATCCCCAATGACGGTCTCCATAAAATTGAGTTTCTATATTGTGTTAATTTTAATTTTATATAATAATTTGATTATGTGTTTTTTTTAAATTAATTATTATTTAGATGATTTTAACTTATTTAACGAATATTTCAACCAAAAAATAAATAAATTGCAACGAACATAACATTTAAAAAATTAAGATTACGTGTAATTATATAATTGAATGAGAAAAACTAATTAAAAATCTCTAATTAAAAAAAAAGCTTAATTACAATTAAAAATTACCTAAACTAAAAAAACGTAAAATAAAAAAACTATAAAAACTAAAAAAGTTTACCAAAGCAAAAAAACTAAATTAAAAAATTAAAATAAAAAAATAAAATACAAAACCATAATTTAAAAAAAAGACTAAATAAAAAACCCTAAATACATTACCTTAATTAAAAAATCTAATTATTTATTATATTTTTTTAATTAGTTCTAATTAATTCAAAACTTGTATTACAAGTTCCAAGTGTTCAAAATAATACTATCGTTAACTTTCAAACATAATAAATATTAGAGAAGTCAAGTTGAAATTTTGAAAGGTGATTTAATGCGTGTAAACGTAATTGTGGTGATTTTTCATTCAAATTTAACAAATAGACAATGAGAGTAAAAAAAAAAAAACAAAAAAAACAAAGCAGCAAAGCCCGCTGCACACAACACCCTCCCACCCCCTCCCCCCTCCCCTCCCTTCCCCTCCCCTCTTTCCCTTTCTGTTCGCCGCACCACCCTACCCCCCTCCCCTATTTCCCTTTCTGTTCGCCACACCACCCACCCCTCTCCTCTCTTTCCCTTTCTATTCGCTGCACCACCCCCCCCCCCCCCTCCCCTCCTCTCCCCTCCCCTCCCCTCTTTCCCTTTCTGTTTGCCACACCATCCCCCCTCCCCTCTTTCCCTTTCTGTTCAGTGCACCACCCCCCCCCCCCCCCTCTCTCCCCCTCGCACCCACCCCTCTTTCCCTTTCCCTTTCTCTTCACTACACCCCCCGCACCCATCCACCCTTCCCCCCTTCCTCCTCCCCCCCCCCCCCCCCCTCCCTTCCCTTTCCCTTCCTCGCTGTGCTCTTTTACTATTTGTGTTATTTGTTTTGTTGCTATTCAAAATATTTTTTTGTACTTTTTTTTTTTTTAAATCTGACGATGTTAGAAAAATCTGACATCGTCAGATCTGATCTTGTTTTTTTTAGAGGCTCGTTTTTGTCTTCTTGTATAGTCTCCATTTTCTTCAACAAATTTGTTAAAGAAAATGGAGACTAGGTGCTATTTTAGAGACTCAAAACTTGGGTAATGTCATAATTTTGCCAAAAACTATCAAATAGTATTTTAGAGACCCCATTAGTGATAGATTTTGATCAATAGAATTTCTAAAACAACAATTATTATTGTTTAAAGACTCTTTAAAGACTCTATTAAAGATGCCGAATTGTATAAGTCCAGATTTTCTATAATCGAACCTATAAATGATCTGACCCATCATTTCACCTAATTTTTTAGTGTAGCCTGGGATCTCATTTGAATTACTTGTATCTCATCAAAGCGCTTTTTAAGCACTTTGTCTCGCATGTACTCGCAAAAAGACAAAGAAATTCCCACGTGGAAGTTTCCAACTGTCATGAGGTTAATAAGGACAATACAAAAATAGTACGAATTTAGCATACAAAACAAAAAAAAAGCAAGAAAAAAAGAGTCACGTGTCTAAATAAAGCTTCATGATTGTAAAAGCAAGAAAGAAAAAAAAAAAAAAAAAATTGGTGGGGGAGCAATTACAAAAACTGTCGGTCATTGCTTTAAGGGTTAGTTAAATTGGTAGGTTGCAACTCGTTAAGTTTATAGATCTTGAATACGAATTTATGTTCACCATCATAAATATGAGTGATTTGAATGGATAAATATTTTCATTGATACTTTAATTTAACGAAAATGTAATTTGATCTCTTAATTTAAAAAATATGATTTTTAGTTCTTTAAATTTACAAAATAAGATATTGTTAGTCATTCTTGTGTTTTTTGTAAATTTTATTGCCTTTAATTGTACATGTCATACCAAATTAGTGAAGAACCAATGGTTGAAAATGGATAAAAAAAAATAGACGAATGACTAACTGTATCCTACTTTAGTTAATCAAAAAACAAAAATGCTCATTTATAAAGTTAAGTGATTAAATTTGTCATTTTTGCTAAAATTAAACGACTAATAAAAATATTTAACTAATCTAAAATCTAAATTGAGAGTTGCTATTACATCACGAATTTAAAATCCTAAAATAAATCTCACGTGCTACTCCGTAGCTCCTCGTCGTAAAAAAAAATCCGCAATGCAAGAGTGTGTAATTAACGTGCGCAGTTGGATAAGATCATCATAATTACATTGTTGGATTGACCACGAACATGTCACGATGGATTGAGATATACTCGACCCCACCTATGTCCATCTCATTTTTCTACATATATATATATGTGTGTGTGTGTGAGTGTAATATGTGTTCATGCATATCAATCCCATAAGTGGTATCTCAATTCACAGCTAATATACGCTAAGATATAGTAGTAATAGTAATATTTTTCTGAGTGAAAAAGAAGTTGAAAAAATGTTGAGCAGATCATCTTCATCATCATCATCATTAGATTCAGATTCTTCTAATGATGCAAAGCAGCAGCTACCATTGTTGGCCTTAAACCATGTTTCATTTGTCTGCAAATCTGTTAGCAGATCAGTTAAATTCTACGAGGAAGTGCTTGGATTCATGCTCATCAAGCGACCATCTTCCTTCGAATTTGAAGGAGCATGGTACGTTTCATTTCTCTTTTTTTTTTTTATTCTTTTTTAATAACGGAAAACTTTTTTTAAAAAATCTTCAAATTTAAATTTCAAATCCCCTGACATGTAATGTCATTCAAAAGATACATGATCTAAATTTTTCTTTTTCAAATCAAACGACAACTCATAAATTGTTGTTGGGTCTAGTCAATGGACTCAATGACTCTCACGACATAGTAATTAATGTGAATCCTACCAATAGGAAGAACTGTTTGCATTGATAGAGTCAGGAACTGGTCTGTCAGCGTTGCATACCTATAGTCAACAGCGTTGTATACGTATATACATAAAGGGTCAAATATAATGAATATTTTTGTTTTGTCAAAAAAATATTTTTTTTCATACAACTTTACAACAACATGACTCTGTCACCGCTTATTTAGATCCGGCCTGATCGAACATTTTCCACAACTCATGTATATTAACAAGTTTTCATGCCACTAGTACTTTGGTCCAGTGGTAAGGTTATCTAAAGGGTTGCGAGCTCGAGTTTCGCTAGTTACGTTGTACGACGTCAGGGCTCCCTTGAATTTAAAAAAAAAAAAAAGTTTTCATTGATTGAAGACAAGAAACCTCATTGATGAATTTAAGTTTGGCTAATTTTACAGGCTGTTCAACCATGGAATTGGCATCCATTTGCTTGAAGTTGAAAATGTTCCAACAAAGAAGGAAAAGATTAATCCAAAAGACAACCACATCTCATTCCAGTGCTCAGATATGGAACTGATAATGCAGAAATTGGAGAAGATGAACATAGAGTATGTGACAGCATTGGTGAAGGAAGGTGGTGTTATTGTTGATCAGCTCTTCTTTCATGACCCTGATGGCTACATGATTGAAATCTGCAACTGCCAAAATCTTCCAGTTCTTCCACTCTCTGCAGCTTGCCCCCTCAAGAAGCTTCCAAGTCCTAATAGCAACCAAATGGCATCATCTTTTGACGGTATGTTTAATGCTTTCATTATGATCATTACCCGTTACAATACTGTCACACCTCAAGTTTAGAATTATGGGCGTATGTATATTAACAGGTTTTATAAAATAAAATTATTAAGGAGTGAGTTGGTATTGTATTTTTTAAAAATATTTATATTTTTAAAGAATTGTTAGGCTGAAAAATTAGTTTAGTCCCTGACTGAAAAAAATTATCATATATAAGTGTTAAACTGTGTATTTAATTTGTAACTTTTACTAATAAATTTTTTTGAATCTGCCCCGTTCAAAACTTCAGGTCCGTTAAGCAAAACTAACATTAGAGGTTTAAGAATAATTTATCTCAAAATTTAAAATGATTAATCCGAATTATTATTTAAATTTGTAATACTTACTTATAAACTAAATGCAGGAAAGGAGGTGAGGAAGGCGCAATGCTCTAGAGAGGTTGAGGCACTGATGATGGAGAACTTAGCTATGGACATGATGAACATTTCATTTTGAAATATGCTATGAAAGAAGAATGGAATTATTATTATTTAACATCCTTTATATTTATAATAGTTTTATATATGTACATCATGTATTGAATCAAACAAGTGAACCTCCAATTTGAGGAAGATGTTTGATTCATTGTGAGAATGCAGATCAAATAAAGATGCATGATGAGTGTTAAAGCACTTGGTTAGCACTTTGTCATCAAATGTTTGAACTACTTGAAAAGATTGTAATGAATATTATTATGTAATCTTCTACAATATGGATAAGTATATAAAACCATGAATGTTTCCAACCAATATTAATTCATTCTCTATGGTTCTGGTGCTTCAACGATGCAAATACATATATTAATTGTTGTTAGTTGTCTTATAAATATTGTACTTTGTGATCTCATTAATTATGATTATTTTAAGTAGCTTATAGCTCGGACGTTTTGTATATTCGTATTTATAATTAATAAAATCCTTGCTTGCATGTGAAAAAAGAAAATCACATAAATTAGATATTGTTTAGTTGAACTATAGTGTTATTTTAAAGAACGGTTATAAACATCATTTTTATTTCTAAAATATGAGTCTCACACGATAGTAAAACTTATATATTTATTAGGTAAACGTTCAAAAATATTCACAATTTTCAAGAATTTTCACTAATCCATAAGAAGTCTCTAGATATTTACTGAGCTCGTATCGAACATGATATGAAGTATGTGCATGCTTCATATAAGTGATAAGTTAGTTGTGCTTTCACATCATACTTTCAATCATACTGAAAAAATTCTGGCTGCTCAGATATGGCATTGAATGGCCAAGCCCACCTTCTACTATATTATTGATGACATTCAATAATATTATTCTATCTCTTTTTTCTAGTGTCAACTTAAAAAAAAAAAAAAAAAAAAAAAAAAAAAATCTTGAACTGTTATTGGAAGACAAGAATCATTGGAAGAACTGAAATGTTGACATAAAAAAAATAGAGTTAATAAAAAAAAATATGTTATACATGAATGGATAAAATTGAATCACATCTAATTTTGATACTATGTTAATGAGAAAAGGTCTATTATGAAGACAACGTTGTTGATAACTTATGTTTCCTTTTGTTTTATCTAGAGAAATGTTTTTTGGACATTTTCCATCAACATAGAGATAAAAATAGGGATTAAAAGAGCCCATGAAAATGAACCTTTAATTACTTTATTACACAAATGATGGAAAAAATTACCATCATATCTTTAATGTGCGGATGCCAACCACAAAATAATATATCCTTATGACATTTGGTCCTCACCAAAAATAGCCCAGACTTAATCTTAAATTTATTCGGAACGTTATAATATTATTAAAAAATTTAATAACAGTGCATTAAAAATACAGTTATAATAATCGTCTACCATTATGGATCTGAAATTGACTCAAATGAACTGAAAATGCCAAATTTTGATAATAAGATAGATACTCTATAATGTAATAATTAAACTTTTTGTTTCATATGTTGACGGTTAGTAAAATTTTGCGCGTTATATTGAATTAAACCACATGCTCTAAAAGAGAAATTAACCATATAAAAGTTGCACTATGGCAGGATTTAACAAATTAGTTGTAATTGAATGACATAATTTTGACTGTTGTACGTTTTTACTCTATTCGCTTGTTGCACCATATCATATCATTATGTTGGATAATGCATTTAATATCTGTCATTTAATGACATAGACAAGCATCTGTTGGAAAAATACATGACAATTAAAATAATTGTGAAGCGGAAAATAAATTATGTATCCGTCCATGTTTAATTATGCAGATCTAAATCAGATAACAATTTAATCTAATTAAATTAAATCTGCAATAGTTTTAGGATTATCTCTTGAAGCGTAATTCAATGTAAAATCTGAGTCAAGCTCTCCACGTGTGAAGCCTCCAAGATCAATCCACACAGAATCTGCACTTGCTAACTGGATTTCTACCCCCACTAGGCTTTTAGATAAATCCTATATATTTTTCTGACTTGAAGAAATTGTGCTAGCTTTTTCTGTCAGAATAGTTCTATATATAAGAAACACATATGACCTAAGTCATAAGTGAGCTAGTCTTAAACTTATCAGTCTCGGGCTCCATATTAATCAGATCACCATCTAATTACTACGAGCCCAATTAAATTAATATTTAGGACAATCCTAAATTTAATTTAATATTTTTCTTTAATCCAATTAATCTGTAAATTCTATTTGTGTGTGACCTCTCGGGTTCATGTTTAATCGGCATCGGATAATTAATTCAACCAATTAATTTAAATTATAACTTTTTTTCTAATTAATTCACAAATCGTGAGTGACACCTAGCAGTGTATCACGATTACCCAATTAAAGACGAAGTGCAAGCATGTGAACCCAAACAGCAATTTATATGCAATCAAATCCTACTATCTCAATTATCCCGATCAAACCAGAGTTATAGATTGGGTCGTCAAACTCTCTTACTCGACCATATGCCAAAACCCAATTAATTAGTGACTAATGAATAATTCGTGAAACGACTTCCACTATTCTACCTCGGCCAAAGATTTCAAGTCACTTAATTAATCAGATTGCAGAGGACACCCAATTGACAGTTTCCGTGTCTACACATATATTTCTCCATGACGGAATAAATCACAACCACTGAATACATTATCTAATCCATGATTATGACTAGCTTATTCGCACCAGCAAATTATGACATTCTTAATCATGAGATAATCGTAGTGTCTCAGGTCTAATGATTAATTGCATAATTACATGATACAACGAATCATTGACATTCCATATAATTCGTTGTATTGGTGGTCAAGTCTAGTTACTTATTTACAATAAGTACTTATACATCTACTATAACAATATGAGATAAATCGCCCAAATTGATATCTCATATAATTTGGTTAATAGACTGTAATCCGATCTATCCGGATAAACTAACGTCCAACTAGTTTATTCTATGATCGGGAACAACTTTCTAGAATATATTTATGATTATAGATTTCGTCACTCATATCCTTACTCCTCAGGATAGAATATATAAATAGTATTCTAAGGACTTTATTTATTTAATCAAGACATTAATAATAAATAAATAAACTGCCCAACTTAAATGAATTAATAAATTAAATAATACATTATTCATAATTCCAAAATACAATTTATTGGCGTTTGGGCATTATTCTTAACAATCCCCCACTTGTACTAAAGCCAATCAGAATGGTATCTCATACCCATCCCCTCTAAGTGTCAATCCAAAGACTGCTTTGTCAGAGCCTTGGTCAATGGATTAGCAGTGTTATCTGCCGAAGCTACTTTCTGCATCACTATGTCACCCTTTCCCACAATTTCTCGAATAATGTGGTAACGCCTCTCTACATGTTTAGATTTTTGGTGAGACCTCGATTCCTTAACTTGCGCTAGCGCTCCATTATTATCACAATGTAAAGGCACTGTGACCTAAATGGAAAGAACCACTCCAAGTTCCTAGACGAACTTCTTGATCCACACTGCCTCTTTTGCTGCATCTGATGCTGCGATGTATTCGACTTCTGTAGTCGAATCTGCAGTCGTACTCTATTTGGAACTCTTCCAACTGCCCGCTCCTCCATTACAAATGAAAATGAATCCAGATGTGGATTAACGATCATCCACATCAGACTGAAAATCCGAGTTAGTGAAGCCCTCGATTTTCAATTCCCCTCCTCCATATACCAAGACCATATCCTTAGTCCTATTCAAGTACTTCAAAATATTCTTGACTGCTATCCAGTGTTTTTCACCTGGATCTGACTGACATCTGCTAGTAACACTTACAACATGAGCGATATCAGGCCTAGTACATAGCATAGCATACATAAGGCTTTCAATTGCTGAAACATATGGAATCCTATTCATCCTCTCTCTTTCTTCAGCTGTCTTAGCACTCGTAGCCCTAGAGAGATGAATGCCATGTCTAAAAGGTAACAATCCCCTTTTAGAATCTTGCATGTTAAACCTCTTTAACACTTTGTCTATGTAAATACTCTGGGAGAGACCTATCAATCCTTTCGATCTATCTCTATAGATTCGAATTCCTAGGATATAGGTTGTTTCTCCCACGTCTTTCATGAAGAATGTTCCTAATAACCAAACCTTGATAGATGTGATCATACCAATGTCATTCCCAATCAGTAGTATGTCATCTACATACAAGATGAGGAATGTAACTGCTTTATTGCTGACTTTCTTGTAAACACAAGGCTCATCTTCATTCTTAATGAAGCCAAATGTTCTGACGACCTCGTCAAAACGTTTGTTCCAACTCCTTAAGGCTTGTTTGAGTCCATAGATGGATCTCTTTAGCTTGCACACTTTGTGACTTTCACCCACGGATTCAAAACCCATTGGCTGTTCCATATAAATGTCTTCTTCAATAAAGGCATTAAGAAAAGCCGTTTTGACATCCATCTGCCATATCTCATAATCATAGTGTGCAGCTATAGCCAATAAAATCCTAATGGATTTAAGCATTGCTACTAGCGAGAAGGTTTCGTCATAGTCAACTCCTTGTCTTTGACAGTAACTTTTTGCCACTAACCTTGCTTTGAAGGTCTCCACGTTCCCATTTGCACCCCTTTTTTCTCTAATAAACCCATTTGCACCCAATAGGTACCATACCCTCAGGTGGATCTACAAGATTCCAGACTTGATTGGTGTGCATTGAATCCATTTCTGATTTCATGGCTTCAAGCCATTTTTCTGAGTCCCTATCAGAAATAGATTCTTCATAGGTTAGGGGATCATCAATATGATCACCATCATCCAATGTGAACAACTCTTGTCCTTGGCTATGAATGTAACTATATCTCATGGGGGGACGAACAGTCCTTAAATATTTGCGTATCTGTGGTGAAGCAGTTGGTTCTTCTTGAATAGTTTCATCCTGGATCAAATCCTGATTTTCTACCTGGTCAATTGGTTGCTCAATGTTCCCTCATTAAGCTCTACTTTTCTTTCCAAACCACCTCCTTGGATGAACTCTTCTTCCAAGAATATGGCATATCTACTAACAAAGACTCTTTGATCAGTAGGAGAATAAAAGTTGTATCTTAACGAATCTTTGGGATAACCAATGAATCTAACTTTGTCAGATCTCGCTTCCAATTTCTCAGTTTTAAGCCTTTTAATATAAGCAGGACAACCCCATACTCTAATGTGATTAAAGTTGGGCTTCTTATTTCTCCAGATCTCATAAGGAGTGCTTATAACTGATTTGGAAGTGACCTTATTCAAAATGTATGCTACGGTGAGAAGAGCATTGCCCCAAAGGCCAATTGGTAAATCAGTATAACTCATCATTGATCTGACCATGTCCAACAGAGTCCTATTTCTCCTTTCTGACACACCATTAAGCTCAGGTGTTCTAGGTGGAGTCAATGATACGATTATACCATTTTCTTTGAGATATTCCTGGAATTCAGTACTAAGGTATACCCCTCCTCGATCAGACCGAAGAGCCTTAATCATTTTTCCAGTTTGGTTTTCTACTTCTGCTCTGTATTCTTTGAACCTTTCAAAGGAATCAGATTTGTGTTTCATAAGATACACATACCCATACCGAGACACATCATCGGTAAAAGTAATGAAGTAGGCAAACCCACCTCAGGCCAATTCACCAAAAGGCCCACACACATCAGTGTGTATCAACTCTAAAATGTTTGTAGCTCTTTGCCTTTGTCCCACAAAGGGTGATTTGGTCATTTTACCAAGGATGTAATATTCACATACTGGGAATGGACTTGGGCCATATGCGCTTATAAGTCCTTATTTCTCCAACTTCATGATTCTAGCTTCCCCTATATGACCTAATCTTAAGTGCCACAAATATTTAGAATTAATAGTATCTCTTGACCTTTTAAAGGTCTGTACATTCATGCATTGCTCATTTTTATTGTCGTCTTTCTTTATATCAAGTATATAAAGCCCATTTACTAATTTGTCGGTGCCAACACATTTATTTCGCAAATAAATAAAACATCCATTATCCATAAATTTAAATTCAAAACCATTTTGAACTAAAACTGAAATGGAAATGATGTTTCTCAAAGCATTTGGCAAAAAATAAACAATTATTCAAAACTAAAGTAAATTCAAACGACAAAGTAAGACAACATGTCCCAATAGCTAATGCAGCAACCATTGCTCCATTTCCCACCTTCAGGACCACGTCGCCTTCTCCCAAAACTCTACTTCTCCTCAATTCCTGTACAGAAGTATAAATATAAGAAGTGGCGCCATGAGTCTAGCACCCATGAAGTAGAATCATGATTAATCGACAGACTAATCTCAAACATGAGCAATCGAGACATACTTGCAGAAGCCTTGCCCTTTCCCTTCAATCTCTTGAGGTACTCTGGACAATTCCTCTTCCAATGTCCTTCCTTCTCACAGTGAAAATAAGTTCCAGGCTTTGTAACCTTCCTCTTCTTCTTGGACACGCCTCTAGTAGGCTTGTCCTGATGGGCCTTTTTACTTTTCTTCTTGTTCTTTTTCTGCTTCTTAGCAGATGAAGAAGAGGCAAATACCAACACAGTTTTCTTACCTTTTCCTTTCATCTGCCCTTGGTATATAACCAGCATATTCAAGAGCTGAGGTAAGGTACGCTCAATGTCATTCATCTAGAAATTGATAATAAAGGAATGGAAAGATTCAAGTAGAGATTGAAGTATCAAGTCAGTCTGCAAGTTCGAATCCATAGAGAAATTCAAGGATTCAAGACGCTCGATCAAACCGATCATCTTAAGAACATGCGTATTGACATCTGATATCTCACTCATCCTCAATCGAAACAATTCCCTAGATATCTCATACCTAGCAACCCTATTCTTTACACCATACAACTCTTGTAAGTGTTTGATGATTTCAGTGACATCTTCCATGTCCTCATGTTGACGTTGAAGCTCATTTGCCATTGAAGCCAAGACATAACTTTTGACCTTTAACGCATCATCACGCCATTTCCTAATGGTTTCCAGTTCCTCTTCAGATGCCCCTTGAGCCTCTTCAGGAAGTGGACCATCAAGCACGTACTCAATCTTTTCAGAACTCAGTATGATTTTCAAGTTACGGAACCAGTCAACATAGTTTGGTCCGGTCAAATAGTTCTTATCTAGGATAGTTGCAAGAGGATTCATTTTTGACATATAACTGCAGAAAATAATTAATTGAAATTAGATAACGTATTATTAACTAGTTGACTTGGGTCTTTAAATCAAATAGTACCCCCACTCATTTTTTTTTTCGAATTCTACACTTCCCTAGTAGCAAACGGAAAATCAAATAAATGATTTTCTTAGTGGATTGGGGGGCCTATTAATTTTTGTTTCACCTCACATTATAGATTCTTGGAGATACAAACACTAATGAGTGAATAACACCTTATTCAATGCATCACATACAAATCCCAATTTTCTTGCCTACAATTCCCTTGACCTCACATTATAGATTTTTGGTCTCTAAGAATTGTTTAAGTCAAACCTATTATCCTAGGAAATTTAGATTAATTCGATACCAACACCTCACATGATAGATTTTTTGTAGCCAATAAGAATCTAAATTCTCCTACATCTCATGTTTTATAGACTTAGTTTACATATTAATATAAATAAATAGCCCCTATGTGTCCACAACCAGCTACTCACTTGCCTAACATATAAACTAATCTATGATAATAGAAGGCAATGATATAATCTACTCTTAGACTACATCATTATTAACTTAATATTTGGAGTGGGAAGATTTGCCGGTCTTTTATTAAGGTCTCACTTTTCACATGCTTCTGGTTTCAATTTATCATATAAACTAAACTAGAAACATCCACGCATTTAATATATATCGCATAATAAATAAATGCATGTAAATAAATATGATGATCATAGACTAGGAGCACTATCAATCCGAGCCACTGGGTTGAATTCCTAAAATAAAATTAGGGCCCAATAGTTGGGCTACTCCTTGTTGGGCTTCACAAAACTCCTTCTGCAAACCGGGTCCACCAACTCCTTGATGTGTCCTGCTTGATCTTCTTGTTACATTTATGTAAATAGATTCCTAATCTAGTGGGATACATAAATGGGAATATGGGTTTTACATTATCAAAATGGATAAGAGGCATGCAAGCCCCATTTAAATAATTACATAAAACTCAAATGAATAAATAGATAAATAAACATACATCCATTCATTCATTCATTCATTCATTCTAGTCCATGATCATCCAATCACATAATCATAAAATAATAGGTAATACACAAATATGACACAATTAATTTCCTTGATATAATCTCATTATATCAAGTTGTCTAAATTTAATAAACTATTTATTAAATAACTAAATTATCTCATATTTTAAAATAAATAAAACACCTTTTATTTATATAATATAATTAATAAATAATTTATTAATTAAATCTGTTAATATCCTTTTGGACTTCAAATAAAATAGAGTTTTATAAAAAATAAAGTTATGGGCTAAATTAATAAAAACCAACCTTTTATTAAAACATAGTCAGCCCAAACATTTTAAAACCACTATTTTAAAACAACTCATCAAAGCCCAAAAACCTCTAATAGCCCAATTAGAAAAAAAAATAAAATAAAAACAAATCAAGGTCCAAAACCCATCAACCCATGACACTTGGGTCATGGGTTTTAGACCTAGATCCGGATCCAAAATGGATCCAGATCTGGGTCAGGAAACCCTAACCCAAAATAATTTTTTTTCTTTTCCTTTTCTTCCCTGCGCCTTCTCCCCCTCCCCCTCCCCTCCCCCCCTTCTTTTCCACCATGGCTGCACCTTGCAGCCATGGTGGTTGCCTTGGCAGCGGCGCTGCCTCCTTGCGCTAGGCAGCAGCTCCTCAGCAGCAGCCTTGCGGCGCTGCTATGGCAGCAGCGCCGCAACGCTGCTGTTCCCAGCGCCTGATGGCGTTGCTGAGGGCGCCGCTGCCGGCATTTGAAAAAAATGTTTTTCAAAATTCTAAAAAATATATACAATATATATAAAAACAAAATAGTTAAAATTTTCAAAAACACACTTTTCATAAAAATTTTAATTATGAAAAACACTTTTTTCATATAAATTGGGAATGAAGATTTTGGGCTATTTTTCAATCACAAAATCAAACAACTTTAATTCAATATAAGAGATATAGGAAATTGTGCCATAAACGTTAAATCGCATAACAAACATGAACGGTGGCTCTGATATCACTGTGGGGAAAAATACCTGACAATTAACATAATTGCGCCACGGAGAATAAATCATGTATCCGTTCATGTTTAATCATGCAGATTTAAATCAGATAACAATTTAATCTAATTAAATTAAATCTGCAATAGTTTTATGATTACCTCTTAAAGCGTAATTCAATGTAGAATCTGAGTCAAGCTCTCCATGTGTGAAGCCTCCAAGATCGATCCACACAGAATCTGCACTTGCTAACTGGATTTCTACCCCCACTAGGTTTTTAGAGAAATCCTATATATTTTTCTGACTTGAAGAAATTGTGCTAGCTTTTTCTGTCAGAATAGTTCTATATATAGGAAACACATATGACCTAAGTCATAAGTGGGCTAGTCTTAAACTTACCAGTCTCGGGCTCCATATTAATCAGATCACCATCTAATTACTACGAGCCCAATTAAATTAATATTTAGGACAATCCTAAATTTAATTTAATCTTTTTCTCTAATCCAATTAATCTACAAATTCTATTTGTGTGTGACCTCTCGAGTTCATGTTTAATCGGCAGCGGATAATTAATTCAACTAATTAATTTAAATTAAAACTTTTTTTTTCTAATTAATTCACAAATCGTGAGTGACACCTAGTAGTGTATCACGATTGCCCAATTAAAGATGAAGTGCAAGCATGTGAACCCAAACAACAATTTATATGCAATCAAATCTTACTGTCTCAATTATCCCGATCAAGCCAGAGTCATGGATTAGGTCGTCAAACTCTCTTACTTGACCATATGCCAAAACCCAATTAATTAATGACTAATGAATAATTCATGAAACGACTTTCACTATTCCACCTCGGCCAAGGATTTCAAGTCACTCAATTAATCAGAGTGTATAGGACACCCAATTGACAGTTTCCGTATCTACACATATATTTCTCCATGACGGAATAAATCACAACCACTGAATATATTGTATAATCCATGATTAGGACTAGCTTATTCGTACCAGCAAATTATGACATTCCTAATTATGAGATAATCGTAGTGTCTCAGGTCTAAGGATTAATTATATAATTACATGATACAACGAATCATTGACATTCCATGTAATTCATTGTATCGGCGGTCAAGTCTAGTTACTCATTCACAATAAGTACTTATACATCTACTACAACGATATGAGACAAATCGCCCAAATTGATATCTCTTATAATTTGGTTAATAGACTGTAATCTGATCTATCCGGATAAACTAACACCCAACTAGTTTATCATATGATCGGGGACAACTTTCTAGAATATATTTATGATTATAGATTTCGTCCCTCATATTCTTACTCATAAGGATAGAATCTATAAATAGTATTCTAAGGACTTTATTTATTTAATCAAGACATTAATAATAAATAAATAAACTGCCCAACTTAAATGAATTAATAAATTTAAATAACACATTATTCATAATACTAAAATACAATTTATTTGCTTTTGAGCATTATTGCTAATAGCATCAAACTATGGGACAAGATAAGGCTAAAATAGAATGACTGCATAGGAAATCAAGCAACCATACGTTAGCAGCAAAGATCAATTCCTTAATGATTTAGTAGCAAGACTTTGGAGCGGTTTCGAATCAGCTGAGACTCATTTTTTTTTGGGTAAATAGCACCACAACCCTTTGTGCTTTAGCAAAAATACACATGACCCCCCTGTGGTTTAAAAAGTGCACCGGAACCCCCTATGGTTTTCAAACCGTGCACACGCACCCCCTCCTTAATTTTCCGTCAACAAATTTAACTGAATTGTATAAAAAGACTAAAATGCCCTTCAATTTTTTATTTTTTATTTCTCTTTTTCTTTTCTTTTTTGTTTACACACACACACACATGCACGCACACACACACACACACAAACGCACACACACACACACACATACACAGACACACACACACATACACACACAGACACACACACACAGACACACATACACACACACACATAGACACACACACACACACACATATATATATATACACACGAACACGCATATATATATATATAATATACACACGCACACACACACACATATATATATAAAGATTTGAAGGTGTGTGTGTGTGCGTCTGTGCGTCTGTGTGTGTGTGTGCGCGCGTCTGTGTGTGTGCGTCTGTGTGTGTGTGTGTGTGTGTATGTGTGTGTGTGTGTGTGTGTGTATGTGTGTGTGTGTGTATGTGTGTCTGTGTGGGGTGACGGGGTGGGTGGGGGTGGGGGGTTGACGGTGGGGGTGGGGATGGTGAGGGTGGGGGGGGGGGGGCGGTGGTTTGAGGAAGATGGGTTTGGTTTTTTTTTTTTTTGGTGAAAATTGCATTGGGAGAAAAAAAAAGAAAAAAAAATATATATATGTAAGGGCATTTTTGTCCACTTAAGTAATAATTTAAGCCTAAAAACATGAAAAAACGCATCAAACCCGCGTGTAACACACTCTCCCTTAAAAATAACGAGTTTTTTAAACGACGGGTCTGTGGTGCTACACTTTTGAAACTACAGGGGAATCCGGTGCACTTTTTAAATTACAGGGGGGTCATGTGCATTTTTGCTAAAGCACAGGGGGTTGTGGTGTTATTTACCCTTTTTTTTTTTGTTAAGTAACTCAAATCTTGTCTTTTTTAATACGATTATGTGTCTTGAAATTTAAACTTTGACTTAACTTTAAAAAACTTCTTAGAAATATTTTCGTCTTGAATGACACCATGACAACTTAAAAAGGAGTTGAAGCCAATCCAACCGTGACAAATGAGCATAATGCCATTTCAGGCTCGGTGTACTCTACCTGTCTTCTTCCATTATTTTTCTTCTCCCTATTTTTGTTATTTTTCTCCTGCCATCTTCTCTGTTTTTACTTCTCTCATTTTCAAAATAAAATGTGTTATAAATTATTAAATTTCATCAATTTTAATATCAACCATTCATTTCAAAAATTATTTTAAACACCTTTTTCAAAATTCATTAGTTTATTAATCGAGATCTAATAATTGAGATTTAAAATGATCAAATCTGATAACCTATAATGCATCTCATTTTGTAAATGAGGGAAATAAAAAAATAAAAGATCCTTACCCGTCAATCTTAGCACGTTATCTAATACCTAATTTTATAGCCAACATCCAGGACCAAAAAGCTAATATGAAACTTAATCTTTGGATTATTAAATTTGATTGAACAAATTGCAAACTGCTGAGCTGTGTAATGAAATGCTTCAATGGTGGACACGTTAGATTTGGTCATATTAATTAGATTTCTTAGCACATGTTATCCTAACTGATCCAACAATTGTTATGTTGTCTTTTTCTTATTTCACATTCCCATTTACATTTCATATGATTGCCAAACACTTATTGTTGGTTGGTCCGAATGTAATATAACACCGGCCACAAACTAAATTATACCCATTGACGATCCGAAACGTAGGATTTTATTTTAAAATCAATTAGTATTAGATAAAATAATTTAGGATCTTATATACTAATATTAATGGCATGATATAGCAACTTTTAAATAAATTGGTGAGTTGCGTGTGAGAGAGTGGACACACATGGTTAAAGATCGGACCAAATATACCATGATAAAAATCATAAAGTTTCGTTTTAAGTTTCTCTAGTTTGTTACTTTTTCCTTGTGCCTATTTTGTTGTAGGGGATTAGTTTGTAGGTACAACCTTTGTAACTTCACAATATACTTACAGATTTACTAGTTTCTAATTTGGAAGGCTGCAATTTTTGAATTGCCGCAGTTTCTACTCCTACTAATAATTTAGCACATTATTTGTTATTACTATGGGGTCCTAAAGCACAAGAGATGTTATCAATTAAAAACAAACGTAGTAACCCGTGATCTTATATATTAGTACTTAAAGTCATGATTGATCTATGATTGTATTTTTATAAATTAAATTCCTTGGCCAAAGGGAGACAGGAAGTTCATTTACAACAAAGTGGCATATCATATTTTTGTCATTTGTCAACCAAAATTAATAGACTTTCTACACCAAGTCCAAGTAGTCTTTGTTCCACAATTTTTTTTCTGCAAAATGTCATGCCTGGTAATGCATATCTGCAGTTTCAGCAGAAGGCAATGCAATTCATAAGTTTGCCATTAACTTGATGTAGTCTAGATAAGGTAAAGGATAAGCCTTTCTTGATTTTCGACACGCTAGTTAGGCATCCACGTCATCTCTTCAAGGTACGTGACACTAAAAAACAAGATTTCCGCAAATGGAACTTATTTTTACAGGGATACTCTTCTCTTTGGGGGTCGGCATTCTGATAGCAATCCATCTCTGCATAATTGGGAGGGCGTTTAGGGGCCGTTTTGGCATTGAAAACGACGCGGCGGCGGCGGTTGAGCGGAACTGCAGCGCCAAGAGGAAAAACATGTCCAGAGATGAGTTAGAGAAGCTTCCGTGTTTCGACTACAAGGGGGAGGACAAAGAAGAAGGTGCCGTCGACTGCGCTGTTTGCTTGGAAAGCTTCAAGAATGGTGATAAGTGTAGGCTGCTACCAAATTGTAGCCATTGCTTCCATGTTCAATGCATAGATTCTTGGTTGATGAAGACAGCTTTTTGTCCAGTCTGCCGAACGTGTGCCAGTGGAATGGTGGAGTAGTGACCTATTGTGATTCGATGTTTGAATTACGATTTCAACCTCTATTGTGAAGGAAAATAAAAAAAAAACAACGTTTGGCCCGGCAGGGAAATTATTTACTGCCTGGTGAATATAGCTTTGTGAACATGGAGAGAGATTTGTTAAACAAAGTAATTTTTTTTTTAATGTATTTATCATAATGTTTATTAAAATAGGATATTTTGTTCAACTCTTGCTAAAGTTGCCAGTTATTTTATCATATCATCTAAAAATTTAAATTGTTAAAATAAAATTTATTTTATTTATATATTAACTCAAAACTACTTTCTCATTGATTTATTTAAGAGTACGTGTTATTTTGAGCGTACTTTCTCTCTTAAAGACGCAAGTTAGTTTCTCGCCTATGAATTATCTTTTAAATTTAGTTAAAAAACAAGAATGTCATCAATCAACTTCAAAATGTCACTAGTTTCACGCGTATGTGCCATCTTTTAAATTTAGTTATAAAACAGGAATGTCATTAATCAATTTCGTAATGTCACCAGGGGTTCAACTTAAACTTAATTGGCTCATTGAAATTTGGTGACTTGCCTATTGAATATTTTTTAAAATATTAATAAAAATTAAAAAGATACTCTATCTATAATTCAACCAAAAGAAAAGTACAAAACGAAACTTAAAGGGTGCATATCTTAGTCACATCTTGAAGCCCATAGAGAAAGGTTATAAGTATAAGTATTTTATACACTATATAAGTATACCACTCTTCAATGTACATCTATAATAACCAAATCATAATACGATTCTAATTATTTTATATTTCAAATTTTAACACATTGCACTTGTGAAAAAACGTGTTTAAAATTGATAAAAGTAAATAATTTTAATTGAGTTAAAGGAGATCAACCCGCTCTTTACGTAGAGTTTGATGTATAACGTGTATCTTTTTATTTTATTATATATTTATATATATCTATATATATAATGTGTATCTTGGTTGATTAAATCGGTTCAAGTATTTGGTGTTAGTGCATCAATCGTAGTGCGTATAAATTAAGAGGAAATTTCATTATTAGTTTTCAATATTAATTATTCGTTCAAAATGATTTTTTTATGCTCTAAGTGTTATATTATGAGTCCCATATTAAAGAATTATGTTGTAATTTTTATCAAAATTTAACCAAAAATAACGAGAATGATCATTGTGATAACTTTTGTCAAATATTAGAAATACATTGTGATTTTTGTAATACTGTAGGCTAATTTAAAAATTCGAATAAACAATAAACAATAGTAATGAAATGTGTCCCAAAAACTAACTTCAAATACCACTTGATTCAGATAAGCTGCAAAAATTGAGTATAAAACTAATTTTCTTTTTTAGATAACGTGAAACTTAACTTGGGGAATTCGAACATCAGATTATTTAGCAGAACTAGACTATTAAATAGTAAATTTTGATATAACGATACACCCTCACACATGTACCAAACTAATTAAAGATAAAACTCAAAATAATAAAAAATATCAAAATATACGATATTACAAAAATAATTTTACTCCACTAACCTGTCCAGCGAACAACTTATCGAAAAGCTACCTGTTTTACAATAAGGAAAGAAGAAAAGGAGTAAAAATAATTATAAAAAAAAAAGAAAGTCATTTTTGTGCTCAATCGTGCAAATATCCCAAAGGCTTCGTTCTCTCTCTCCTCCTTTGCTAAAGCTTCTTCCTCATCTGCAGCCTCCAACTTGTCTCCGCCGCCTCCAGGTAAGCGTCCCTCTCTCTCTTTCTTCTCTTTCTATTTAGGGCCTTTGAATCAATCTATACGAGCATATAATCATCGTGTACTCCTTTTATTTAATTAATACCAGAAATTGATGGTATATTCAAACAGTTATACACAAACTAAGTTCAAAGTTTTCTTTTTTTCCTTTTTTTATGTATATGTTTTTTTTGAGTTGTAAATGATTGTAATATTTGTTAATTTGATTTTGTAGAGGGTGAAATGGCCCATAGGCTTTTGAGAGACGCCGAAGCCGATGGATGGGAACGGTCAGATTTTCCGATTATATGCGAATCGTGCCTCGGAGACAGTCCTTACGTTCGAATGGTATAAAATCTTTAAGCTTTTTTTCTGTATTTTTTTTCTTTTTCTTTTGAACATTAGGGTTAGGGTTTAGTTTCGCAATTTTTTAGTATTTTGAGTGTTTAAATTGTTAAATTGGATGCTTTTTGCTGCGCTTGATGGATCTAACAGTTGAGTTTAGGTATTCTGAGATTCAAAGTAGTAGTTGCCTATATGTGATTTTGTTGTGTTACTTACATACAGGATGTAATGTTGTTTAATACCATTACGTACGGAATGAAAATTTGACATAGATGTTTGTATAGTATTTGACAAGTTCTTGTATTGATAGTTGTGTAAAGGACAGTCCGGTTGCACAAAGATCCCGCTATGTACGGGTCCGAGTAAGTGTCCGACCCGCTCTGGGTCTATTGTTGCAGTCTTTCCTTGCACTTCTGCAAGAAGTTGTTTATACACTCGAACCAGTAATCTCAGGTTACATGGTGACAACTTTGTCTTTTTGAACGTTAACGTGGTGACAACTTTATGTTGTATATATCACTAAATTACGCTTGGAAGAACAAGAAATTGTGGGCTTTAGAATTAATCATGATCCCCAGCAACCCAATCCCCTTTGAAGAAGGAGGAACTTTATAGCAAAGTGTGTCAATTTGAGTGTGCTAAGACTTCATGTAAGATCATAGCATTTTCAAACTGATGGCATCGTGTTATCTTGGTCATATACATGTTCTCTCCATGGATTGCGTGACCTTTCCAATGTTCACATTTAACTAGTAAATAATTCATTGTCCAGATTTGAATATGTGCATATTTGTTCTGGAAATCTTGTTGTGTAACACTTCAATATATGTAGAGAACACAATTTAGTAGGTGGTAACTGCAATTCTTTGACCTAGTTGAGTGCAGAAATTAAAGTTTAGGGATTTATCATTTAATATGGGCTTCTACTATCATGTGTTTGCTTGTATGTGAGTCATACGGTATTACGGAATTTTGTCTGGTTCACATCAAGTAATATACTACAGACAATTGGAATGAGTTCATGACTTGTTGACTAAAACTTGAGTTTTGTTAACAACACAGAGGATAGTTTTGGGGAAAAAAAAAAGGCTAGAAAGAAAATGTGATTTTCCATTGGCTTCTTGTTACATTTGGGATATTATGCAATTGGTTTCTTGATAAGACATAGAAATCAAATTAGTTTCCCTCACTGTTGCATATGTTGGTTCAGTTCCATTTTGAATCAGTTTCTTCTAAGGTTTCCGTGAGTGTTGGGCTTATTGTTTTTTCTTGCTGACAGTTGCCGCGATCCTAATCCAGCATTGTTTCGTCTGAGTATATCTGCCTTGCTGATATTGTTCATGTGGTGTTATTCTAGTCTGTATTCTTGCTATCTCTAAAGCTTCCCTCAGTTTGCTTGCTATAGAAACATTGAATATGTGTCTACAGTTTTATTAGCTTGAAACTTCTTGCGTTGCAAGCTTTCTAGTGGAAGATTATGGCTTTGTTTGTAATACTAAAAAAGGTCTCGCTGACCATTTGGATTATTGCTGTGCAGACAAAAGCAGATTATGATAAGGAGTGCAAAATCTGCACAAGACCTTTTACAGTTTTCAGGTGGAGACCTGGTCGTGATGCAAGATATAAAAAGAGCGAAATCTGCCAAACTTGCAGTAAATTGAAAAATGTTTGTCAAGTTTGTCTTCTAGATCTTGAGTATGGGTTGCCAGTTCAGGTCAGAGATACTGCTCTCAGCATCACTACTAATGATGCAATTCCAAAGAGTGACGTAAACCGGGAATATTTTGCTGAGGAGCATGATCGCAAGGTATGAATTTCAATTTGGAATCACATAGTTAGGTGGTGGTTAATAAGAGGCTACAAAAGCGCTCTTATTTTTCTTGCCCCTAAAAAAAAAGCCCTCTTTTTCTTCTATTGAATTTTACCTAATACCAGTGTATTAAAAGGCAACGCCTAGGCACTGTGGCACACCCTCAGCGCCTAAGGTGCGCCTTGTTGCGCCTCGCCTCAGCATAGTGGCAATGAGTGTTTTGTAGTATTACTTCTACTATAGGAGATATACGTTCTGCCTTTTGACTTATTGTAAAAATTGTAATTTTGTTACGTTTTATAACCAGTTATCATAAAATTATAATTTTGCATGCTTATCTAGTCGATGAGACTGCATAATAAAAGTTAGGTGTTATTACTTCTCCAAAAACATAAAAAATAGGTGTTATAGTTATTTATAATTGTGCAAAAAATAAGTGCTTTTTGAATCATCATAAAATTATAACTTTGCAAAAACTGAGTGCCATGATTTTTGACTTATCAATTCTGGGTCTCGTCTTTTGGTTAGAGGGGGTGGGGGTTAAGTCGGAAGCAACATGTGGATCAAACAATTGAAAATGAAGACATGGCCGACATGATGGAGTGGCAAGTGCTTACCTTCCTGCTAGCAATGTTCTTGTGATGTCTTATGTTTTATGTAACTTGGAATTGGTCCTGTTACAGGTTCCACTATAGATTTTACAAAATAGGACAGTAAATAATGAAAATATAATAATTGTTCTAGAATTATGGGAGTTTGACAAAAGTGTCAAATTGGTATAGATTTAATTGAACGTTGTTGTACTACAGAGGGATTTTGTGTCACCAGGGATAAATGCATTAAAATGTTCAAATTGATATATATTTGTTATTACTTGCTTTCAAAATTGATAATTTGGTAATTTAACTTCTGATGCAGGCAAGAGCTGGTATAGATTATGAATCTTCATATGGGAAAGTACGGGCAAATGATACCATTTTAAAGCTGCAGAGAACAACACCGTATTACAAGAGGAACAGAGCCCATGTTTGCAGCTTTTATGTTCGTGGTCAATGTACGAGAGGTCTCGAGTGCCCATACAGGCATGAGATGCCTGTTACAGGGGAGTTGTCGCAGCAGAATATCAAAGACCGTTATTATGGGTATGTGTTGGTTATATTTTTTTGTTTGTAATTTTGGTGCATGCATTCTCATCTGCAAAAGATTAAGGAAAAAGTAACGAATTGATGCGCATACATGTTTATAAATACTTGGTATTTTTGGGATTTGAGTATGATGTCCACTTCCTCAAACCAGAACATTTCATCTATTGATCGCTATATATCTTCTCCTGATGAGACCTTGAGTTGGTTTATATTATGAGTATCTTTTATTATATATAGGCTGGTGTGGGGATTGGATTTTCTGTCTCATAAGCTTGAGCCATTTCGGTTGATGGTGTTTGATATTTCGTGATGATGTTAAATGTTATGGCAGCTATGACAACCTATTTTTGCTTGCTTTATAAATATACAACCAACATATTCATGATGTTAAATGTTTATTGGGTTAAAACATATACAACTTTCACCAGTACAGAAGGAGGTCAGAATGCGCTACTGTTTCTCTAACCCGCGTTGCAAATTATATATATGAGAGAAAAAGCTGAAGGAAAAGAAACTGTATCGTGGTAAATGAGATGAGATAATTGCTTTATTACTGAAAAAGGTATCACTTTGTCGTTCCTCAAATATAAAACACAAACTTTTTTTTGAGTTAGAAAATGGAGAACTTGAAGTTGAAAAACGCTGAAGAAAAAATATTATTCTAGTTCACTATGTTTATATCTCACTTTGAATCTGACATACTTTTGAAGCAATCGCTTTGAGTGCCCGTCTTCTGAACCTGATTGTTGTTCCTTTTATCTATCCTTAATGTGCGTTATCATCCTGTAGGTCTACTCTCCATATCTGTTTAGTTAGCGTGCTGTGCACATTTTATGGTATTCTGTCTTTGGTTATTACATTTTGCATCCGTGTTATGTTTCCTACTTGCAGAGTTAATGATCCAGTGGCAACGAAGCTACTCGGCAAGGCAGGAGAAATGCCTAGTCTGGAGCCCCCTGAAGATGAAAGCATTAAAACACTCTATCTGGGTGGGGTTGATGTCGGTAAAATTACTGAGCAGGATCTAAGAGATCAATTCTATGCACATGGAGAAATTGAGTCCGTAAAGATGGTGCCTACACGTGCTTGTGCTTTTGTAACTTACACGACAAGAGAAGGTGCAGAGAGAGCAGCTGAAGAACTTGCAAACAAGCTGGTTATAAATGGCCAAAGGCTGAAGCTGCTCTGGGGTAGACCTCAAGCGCCAAAACTGGAGTCTGAAGCCTCAGATGAAGCAAGACATCAGGCTGCTGTGGCTCATGGTGGAATGTTGCCGAGAGCAGTTATATCACAGCAGCAGAACCAGCCTCCTCAGCCACCTGGGACCCAAGATCAACCCCCGCCGGTGCCTTACTTCAACATTCCCCCTCTACCTCAGCAGGACAGGGCATATTATCCCTCGATGGATCCTCAGAGAATGGGTGCCTTAGTTCGATCACAAGATGGTGCTTCTGGGTCTGGTGAAAACAGAAGTGGTCCCGAGAAGCAGCAGCAACTGCAGCATTATCCTTACCCACCTATGCCACCACATCAAGCTCAATTTTACCCAGGATACTATCCACCATACGGGTATATGCCGCCGCCACCTCCGCCTCCACCTTATCAGCAATATCCACCTCATCATCAGTCAACAATGCCTCCACCACCCCCTGGTGGTGACCAGTCTGTGTATCAGCAAAAGGCACCATCAGGAACAGTACAACAATCATAAGCCGGGCCTTCATTATATGTTCATCGTAGAAGGATTTCTTGATAAATGGTTTATGAAATTATGAGTGCCAGATTTTATGTTGTCTTGTTCCAGTTATCTTGATTAAACTGTTGATTTTAAAGCAAGAAATGCATCCCCGTCCTTTTTATGGTATTTCCCTCTCGAAAGGACCTGGATTTAATCCAGATCGCGAACCAATCTAATGCCAGCAACATTATGCTCCTCCCCCTTGTTGTACAGTCTGAATGTTATATGAAGAACATAAGCCGGACTCTAGGTAAAGCCTCAAGCTCGATGAGTGAGAGCTATCCTTTACAGGGTAGAAGAGTTGAAACCTCACTCACCAATTTCGGCTGTTGGGCATGTACTCTGAACTTCTTAACTAAAAGATAAGGGATAGAGGATAGTTTGTTTAATGAAACTTCCTTTATGTGTAGGGTTTGGAGAATGATCGAATTTACTTTGTAGTTACCCGAATCTTTTCTGGATATTCCAGTCAAAACGGACACATGATTTCAGTGTTGTACAATATACAAACAATATTAAGAGATGAGAAATCGACAAAGTTGATCTCTTCACAGACACGAAATTTAAGGATAGACATGAGTACAATTTTTAATATACAATTGTCTTTTCATCATCCATAAAGAAAAATCCTTGTAAATACACCAGGGTTGTAAACAACATCGCAATAAAACAAACATGATCATTTCTCTCTTGTAACAGGGTAACCAATACCATGCCTCCTGGTAGGGAAGATGACAAACAAGAAGCTGCAAATAAGCCCAATTCCAATTGGAACTATATCCAAAACCTCCTGAGTTTCATGCCCTGGAGTTGGATAAAAACATCTAACCACATTCTTATCCTTCAATGCCACTGCAACAAACACAAGCACAGATAAAACTGCATGAACAACATCAATGAAACTCAACCTGTACTTGCTCAGGTCATTAGGGATCCCAGCAGCTGAAGCAGCAGGGCAAGCCAATACATACAGCCCTTTCAACGTCGCGAATCCGTAGTAAACTTGTCCATCTGATGCCTTGATACTATCTGTAAAGCTAGCAAGAAAGCAGGAAATGGCCAGGATGGAGAGCAGAATGAATGTGATGGGGCGCATCGCTGCATCACAGGAACCGTTGTTGGTGATGACTGGTGTTAGGAGCTGGAAGGCCAAAAGGGTGCCTGTGGGGAGGAGATTAGCCAGGTTTGCTGTCCATTGTAGTGTTTGTGAAATTGCTTTCTGGGAGAGAGTAGCAGGTGGTCTAGGAGGCTTTGGGGCATCAGGGGTATTAATATTATCATTGGAAATGGTTGTGATAGTATTGTTGTCATCATCAGTGGTGGATTCTTGATTGGAAGATATTGGTCTTTGCCTAAGATCAGCCATGGATGAATGCTATGAGGTTTGAAGCTTTTATAAGAAATACTTTTGATGACCTTGTTGGGGTGGCTATAGTATTGTTGAAAACTTTAGTGTAAAGCTTGTTACTTGTGGGATTAGTTAAAGATCTTGCAGGTGGCATTTGGAGTAGAAAAGCTGATCAAAGGAGAAAATTGTAAAATGAAAAATCTGTGGGGCCACTAGTCACAAGATATTTTAGCATAGTAGTAAATTATTCGGGACATAAATGAGTTTAAATTAGTGAATAAGCTAATTTTCTTAACCTTAGTCCCTATAATTCTTGTGTTGGTCCAACTTAGACCATATATCCTCCTAACAAAATTGATCTTGTAGAGTTGGCATTAGAAGTAAAAAAGTTAGCCAAAGGAGATAACTTAGTGGCGGATTGTTTGAGATATCGATAGGTTTGAATCAATTAAAAAATTAATTTTTTTTTTAGTCACCCTATAAACTTTGTACCTGTGTAACTTAGACTAATCTCCTCTTATTATGGTCATACATCTTAAAATTTGCTATTTGTAATATGAGCCAAAAATAAGTTTCCCGTCATTAAAAAGAAATAATGGGCATTGCTGACTCGATAGGTATAGATTGTATGCCCTCGAGTTTTCTTGTTGGATTCAATTATAACTTGTATCTTCTTCCATCTTCATGAGCAGGCATATATGTATTTTCATGTCGATTATGTCCTTGTTCTTGTACATATAACTATGCGTGTTAGAGTTCACAACTTAAAAGACGATCTTTAACGCCAAGATTTATGTCATTTCTAACGTGAATCTCACTGTAAGTCATGTATTTTGCCTTCTGTATTTTCCTTTTTCCTCTTTTCACTATCCTTGATCTATTTTTTGTCAGGAACAAGGATGCACGCACACATACAAAACAAAGGAAACATACAATATTTTTCTCAACAAATTGGTATTAGAACTTTAAGTTTTAACAAATTTTCAGTTGATCCGAGGGAGTCCCGGTTGATGATAAACCAACCTAAGACTAATGTATGAGGGGAAGATTGTTGAGTTTTTTCACCGTAATTAGTTTATTAATGTGAGAGGACGTCTCACCTTATGAGCTAATTTTTGAGTTTGGATTGAAATAGCTTAAGGTCACTTATCACTTTTCTTCGTACAATGAACTTGACAAGTTTGTCTTGTTGTCATCGTCCTTATTTTGGCGTAAATTTCTTTTAAGTTAGAAAGTCCCTAATTACCAAAAAATTTTATGTTTAATTTATAAATTTTTTATTTTTCAAAATCGAATAATACTATGTTTTTCTTCCTATTCATATTGGGCTTATTTACTTTGTTCGTTGGCCAATACCTGCCTTGGCCTCTAAAGATGATCCAAAAGCTTTAAAACCAAAGTGATTCACGCTAATAAATGGAAGCACATGCCATGCTGTTATTTGTTTGAGGCTTCACGCAGCTAACATATTTTTGTGACATCTTTATAATATTATTTTTGTGGGGCCCATCATGAGGTGCTATTATTATTCAAAGTGTCAGGGCGGTCCCTTTTTTTTTCTTTTTATTTATAATTTAGAAAAACGTGACTCACTGTTTTCATATATTTAGTAACAATGAGATATTTTCTGTTGTGTAGTATAAACTATAAGGTATCATTAACTAATTATAGAGTTACCAAATTTAAAATACAATTTCGATAAAACAAAAAAAACTTTTCATCTTTTCTCCTTCACTATGAGTTAGGGCATAGTAAATGACCAAAACTTTTCCTATAAATAAACAGCTTTTTGAAATACCAAACTTTATTCTACCCCCAAAAAAAGTACCTGTTAAGGTAGAAAAATGACGTGTCGCAAGTGGCCTTCACGTACCACCTTGATGCCTGCAAAACAAAGAGAGCTTAGCGGGTCTTGCCCGCATTAGCACTCCGATGCTTAAGTTAGTTTGGTGCTTTGGTAGAGAAAGTTGTATGTATACAAGTATTGATGTGAGTATCAGATGTACCCCCCTTTCCTTGCTCAATCTTCTGCCTTTTATAGGCACCTTGGCTTCTGGTTTAAAAGACAAATCACATGGTTGCTGAGTCACAAAGGAGATGTTATCATTGCAGCTGAGTCAAAAGATTAAAGGTGCAGTAGTGGATCATCATTACAAACATGTGTGGATTATTAAAAGGCCAGTGGATAATTATTTAGATGGCTTAGTGAGAGATTAGCTGAGGATTCTCTGAGTTTATAGAACAAAGCATTCCAGTGCAAAAAAGGTAACTCAGACAGTCCTACCTCACTTAGCTCCAGAAAGAGTCCTTTTGCGCACGATGATCAAAGTCCGAAAACTTAAACTTGTCTCTAAGAACCTGTTCGAGGTCAACAGGACCTCGGAAAATAAGCGTACGAGGTCCGTAGACCTCGGAATACTGTGTCCGAGGTCCTTGGACCTCGGACTGTTGATGTCCGAGGTCCAAGACCTCGAACTCTTCTTGTCCGAGGTCCTTGGACCTCGGACAGCATGTGTCCGAGGTCCTGGACCTTGGACTGTAGATGTCCGAGGTCCTTGGACCTCGGACTGAGCTGTCCGAGGTCCTTGGCCCTCGGACTGTAGATGTCTGAGGTCCTTGGCCCGCGGACAGCATGTGTCCGAGGTCCTGGACCTCGGACAAGTTGTGTCCGAGGTCCTGGACCTCGGACTGTAGATGTCCGAGGTCCTTGGACCTCGAACTGAGCTGTCCGAGGTCCTTGGACCTCGGACTGTAGATGTCCGAGGTCCTTGGACCTCGGACAGCATGTGTCCGAGGTCCTGGACCTCGGACTCTTCTTGTCCGAGGTCCTTGGACCTCGGACATTGTGTGGCCGAGGGCTTGGACCTCGGATAGCTTGTGTGCGTGGTCCTGGACCTCGGACTGTAGATGTTCGAGGTCATTGGACCTCGGACGTTGCCACGTCCCTCTTGTCCGAGGTCTCGCGGACCCCGGACGAAGATACTTCTTTTTGACTGAGGGGTTGATTTGTAATTTTGTAAAAATTTAGGGATTTTATACATATCATGATGCCCCCTCAGTTCTTGGAGCTATTAAATAGGTTCGAGAACTGATTGTGATGCCATGGCTATGTCGAATCTAGTCGACAAATCATTCTAAAATCACCTTGTCATATGTGCAATTTGCCACCTACTACCATTAATGTTGTCTTGCCACTTGTCAAGATTTGGTGCAATGACTTTTAAATGAATGGTGAGGATTTGAAACTCTTGGTTTCCCTCCCATTTTCAAATTTGAAACTCTTGGTTTCCCTCCCACTCACTCCTATAAATACCCCTTTCCAACATTCAAACACTTCACCTTATTTTCAAACACTCTTCTCTCTCATTCTCTCCTCTCCCTCTCTCCAAGGCTCATATACCTTAAGCTAGTTTTATTATTCTCGGTACTACACCTCGACGCCAACACCTCGTCAACACCAACCACCTCGGCGCCGCCGCCATCACCTCGTCGACGGGAACCACCTCGGCGCCGCCGCCAACACCTCGGCGCCACCACCCAGTCGACACCAACCATCTTGACGCCACCACCCCGTCGACGCCAACCACCGCGGCGCCGCCTCCAACACCTCGGCACCACTACTCAGCCGACGCTAACCACCTCGGCGCCGCCACCTCGTCGACGCCAACCACCGCGGCGCCGCCTCCAACACCTCGGCACCACCACCTCGTCGACGCCAACCACCTCGGCGCCGCCGCCAACACCTCTATCTTTCCGGTACCCTTTCCTCTACCATTTGACCTCTTTTTACATTCATCATTCATATATATATAATTTTATGGCGTCTTCCTCTTCGATTTCTTCTTCGAAAATTATGGGGGTTACTGTTGCTCTTCCCGCTGCGACTCAAGGCCTCGGCCTTCAGGGGGTTACTCACACTGACCCTTTAGTCTCAGCTATTCCCCCATCTTTTTCACCTCCACCCCTTGGGATTCCTGTTCCCGCTCGACCACTTAGGTCTTTTAGGACTGATAGGGTCGAGCCTTCGGAGTCTAGTCCTTCTAACCCTACTGAGTCCAAAACTTCTCAAACTATCCCTCAATGTGATCCGAATCCTTTTCTTCCTTACATTACTCTAGAGATGATTCCTGAAATACCCGAGCCGTCTTCTCCTCCTTCTAGGGCCGTAACACCTGATTTTGACCCTGACGCCCAAACTGATTTTTCTGCCTTGCATTACAATTGT
This sequence comes from Ehretia macrophylla, assembly GCA_037974665.1. Classification (NCBI taxonomy): domain Eukaryota; kingdom Viridiplantae; phylum Streptophyta; class Magnoliopsida; order Boraginales; family Ehretiaceae; genus Ehretia; species Ehretia macrophylla. The sequence continues at coordinate 36,510,119 of CM075776.1, forward strand.
ACCTTTGGCGAAGCCGAATTGCACGAGCTTTGCAACGAAGGTGTCTTTCCTCACGATTACGAAATCAGGATTCCTCGCCATAAGGATGTGGCATGTCGACCCGGGGTAGGGGAAGTAGCCTTACCCTATCTCGCTCTTCAGTTTCTTCGTCTTCCTCTCCCGGCCTTTATTGTTCGCATCTTTAATTTCTTTGACATTGCTCCTTGTCAACTTGCTCCTAACGGCTGGAGGGAGGTAGTAGGTTATTATGTTTGGGTCAAGTCGCTTGGTCTTACTCCTAGCCTTAACCTCTTCCGACACTTTCATCAATTGATTCATGACTCCAAGAATTTTGGTGTCTACTCTTTCTCCGCTAGGCCCAGTCATCGTTTATTTTTAAATTGGCCTTCTAGCAACCGAGGATGGCATAACAAGTTTGTATTCGTCACTCATCCTTTCAAATGCCCAGTCAGAAGACTTTTCAGGCATTTACCACGCACTGAGCTTGATGCTTATCGCGAGTCTCCTCTCCTGACCCCAGCCGAGAGGCTTATGACTTCTTTCATTCTTCGTCGAGCTCGGCCTGTGTGCGGCATCCCCTATTTAACACGTGAAGCTATTCTAGCTTCTGGCATTTATGGTCAGTTGAGGTATGTTAATGCCGAGGTGGGACTTTCGGCTGCTGCTCACTCTCCATTACATGGATGCCCTGTTGCTGCGGTTCCATCTTCTCCAGTTACTGGGTTCCAGGCTGATGTTCTGATCCATGAAGGTAATTAAAATTTTCGTACATGTATTTTTAAGCTTCTCTTTTTGCATAGCTGACTCTTTATTTTGCCGTTGCAGGTGCCGCTATCCCAGAGGCTCAGCAGCAAATGCCTCTTGGCGCTTCCGGGGCTCGATCCACCAGGGCTGGTAGACTCGATCCGGTTAAAGCGGTTGCTCTGGAATCCCGAGCTGAGGCACAAAGAGCCCGCGCTGCTGAACGAGCTGAAAAGAAGAAGGTTAAAGGTGGTCCCAGCAAAAAACTAAAGAAGGTTGCTCGGCCACGAAGGAAAGTAATTCAGTCAGATAGTTCATCCGAGTATACTCCGATTGAGCCCTTTGTCCTACGGGATTTCTCTTTGCCTACTCCTGAAAGCAATGCTCGAAGATTTGAGGCCTTTAAAGAGGTGGCTGACGTTCATAAAGATCCCACTTATGGAGAGGTGCTTGGTGTCATGCCCGAGGGCAGTAGTTTGGTTAAGGACGCACCTCTTTCTATTGCCAGATCTTCTGACCCGCTTCGTCCGAAATCTCGACCTGCTTTTGAGGGCTCGACCCAGCCTCGTCCAAGGTCTCCCCTTGTTCCTGAGGATCCTGATACTGTGGTGAGTTCCCTGGATGATCTTCCGAGGGATCAGTTACACTTCATTGCTCAAGAGGCTTTCGAAAAGGCCCGCCACAAGGTACCCCCTTTTTTTTTTTTTTTTTTTTTTTTTTTTCTGAGTTGCGCTTTTCCGACCTTGCTTTGATTGTCACAGATGTCCGTGGGTCTCAGTGTGGCCTACCGCTTTGTGGGACAATATGAGCGGCGACTTGCTGGGGCTGAGGCTGCTTTTAAGGAATTTGAGGAGCGTTCTAGGAGCTCGGAGGCCGCAATCCAGGCCGAGCTTATTGCCACTCGCGAGACAACTAGAATAGCTCGAGAAGAGGCTGCTTCAGCAACTTCTGAGTGTCGTCAACTTCGGACTGACTGGATGGCCTCCCTGCGGGCTCAAGAGGAGGCCAAGGCTGAGTGTGAGAGGCTTCAGTCTGAGTATAAGAGACTTCAGTCTGAGTTAGAGGTATCAGAGACAGCTCGTGGTTCCGTGGAAATTCAATTCAGAGATCTGCAAGCTTCTCTAGAGGATATAAAGGAACAGGCAGTAGAGGATTTCCGTTATGGGCAGGGATACAAAGATGATTTGAAGAGTCTTTATGCTCAATCTGTTGCTGACACCACGGATGACGTCACTGCTGCGCTTCAGAAGAAGCTTGATCGTTATGCCAAAAGGCATGGTTTAATTCTTAGGGAGAATGTACTTTTTGATGACTCTTCGAGCTCTGAGGATGAGTGATAGGCATTGTATGTAAAGTTTTTTTTTTTTTTTTTTTTTTTTTGCCTTTTGTAATGAAGACTTTCGTCTTTAATGAAAAGAGTTTCTCTTTTTGTTGATTTATTGTTTCCTTTTTTCGTATTTGGTTTTGTTAGGTCATGCCTTTTCAAAACTCTTTATCTGATTGAAGGATAATTTGATGTCTTTGGGAGGGGTCGTGCCCCCAGCCTTGGACCTCGAGGATCGTGCTCCTTGGTCTAAATCTTGGGAGTCGTGCCCCATTGCCTTGACCCTCGGCTTCCCTCTATTGGGACTTAATTTTCCTCTTCTACAATTACTAACGGAAACTTTGGACGAAAAGAAGAAATAATCATAAATAGTACCCAAATATTCAAGGAAAATGATTACATGCAATATTTTCTTAGGTGCTCCACATGCCACGCATTTCTTAGCTCCTTGCCATCGAGGTCTTTGAGCCTGTAAGTTCCGGGTTTGACCTCTTTAATTATCGTGTATGGGCCTTCCCAGTTTGGTCCGAGTTTTCCCTGATTTGAATCAGGTTTGAAGATTGCTCTTCTGAGGACTAGATCCCCCTCTTTAAGTTCTCTGTTCCTTACTTTCTTTTTGAAATTCCTAGCCATAGCCCTCTTGCCTTCGAGCATCTTTATTCTAGCTTTCTCTCTGAATTCTTCCACCAAATCCAAGTCTTCTCGTAGGGCCTGGTTATTAACTTCTTCTTCATACTCAGCGACTCTTTGGCTTGTCGAGCCAATTTCTACAGGCAGGACAGCATCTACCCCGAATGTTAGGCTGAAAGGGGTTTCGCCTGTCGACTCGTTTGGCGTTGTTCTGTGTCCCCATAGTACTTCTGGCAAAACTTCGGCCCAGAGGCCTTTGGCGGCTGCCAGCTTCTTTTTCAGACCCTGCAAAATAGATCTGTTAGCGTTCTCTACTTGACCATTAGTTTGCGGATGTGCTACAGAAGCAAATCTAAGGGAAACGCCTAACTCCGAGCATTGTTTCCTAAAATAGTGGCAATCGAACTGGGTTCCGTGATCTGTAACTATCACCCTTGGAATTCCAAATCTGCATACAACATGTTTCCACACAAAATTCCAAGCATTCCTATCTGTAGTCTTGGCGACGGGCTCGGCTTCCACCCATTTGGTAAAGTAATCCACCATCACAAAACATTTGACCCTCTGACCTGTGCTCATTGGGAAAGGTCCTAATATATCCAGACCCCACTGAGCGAATGGGCAGGGGCTTACCATCACAGTCAACTCCACTGCAGGTTGTCGTGGAATTCTTGAGAATCTCTGGCATGTATCGCATTTTTGCACCAAGCGCCGAGCGTCCTCATTCAAGGTTGGCCAGAAATACCCATATCTCAATATCTTTCGAGCCAAAGCTCTGTGGCCTATGTGATTACCGCAAATCCCCTCGTGCATTTCTCTGAGTATATAATCGCCCTCACCTTTGTCTACACACTTCAGCATGGGCCAAGTAAATGCTTTTCGATACAGTTGCTTTCCGAGCATTACATATTTTGGAGCTCGGTTTTTTACCTTTCTTGCCTCTTCACTATTTTCCGGTAAGATCTCCTTTTCAAGAAAATCGACCATAGGCAACATCCATGACTCACTGTGTTCCACCTGGGCTACCTCCTTGCGCTCCCGGACTATGCTTGGCTCAAAAACCTCCTCCACCTCTATCGTTATTGGCCCCGTTACTCCTACTGCAAGCTTTGAGAGAACATCTGCTTTCTCGTTCTCCGTCCGGGGTATATGGCTGATTGTGAATTGATTCAATCCTGCCACTATACTTTTTACTTTGGCTAAGTAAGCCGCCATGGTTTCATCTTTGGCTTCGTACTCGCCTTCTATTTGGCTTGCCACCAATTGTGAGTCTGTGTGAGCTTCTATTGCATCAGCCCCCATCGCCTGAGCTGTTTTAATACCTGCAATAAGGGCTTCATATTCAGCCTCATTATTTGAGGCTGAGAAGCGGAACTTCAAAGCGAACTGCAATTCGCCGCCATCTGGATCTCGAAGTATGACTCCAGCTCCGCTGCCGCTTTTTCCTGAGGCTCCATCTACCCAAATCTTCCACGGCATTGGATTAGCCGCAGACGGTTCTCCTGTGAATTCCACAATGAAATCTGCCACAACTTGAGCTTTTATCGCAGTCCTTGGTCTGAATGTGATGTCAAATTGGCTCAACTCCACAGACCACTTTAAGAGCCTTCCTGATGCCTCTGGTTTTTGCAGCATCTGTTTAAACGGCATGTCTGTCATAACACATATGGGATGTGCCTCAAAATAATGTCTAGGCTTTCTTGAGGCCACCAGTAGAGCTAATGTTATTCGCTCTACAGGAGGATACCTTAGCTCAGCTCCTTTAAGTATTTGGCTGATATAGTAAACTGGCCTCTGCTGTTTTCCATCCTGTCGTACTAGTGCTGCCGCCACAGCTACTGGGGATATTGCCAGATATACGTACAAAGTCTCACTGGGTTTTGGTCTAGACATCAAAGGTGCCGAGCTTAGATACTCCTTCAACTTTTCAAAAGCTTCTTGATATTCCACCGTCCACTGAAAATTCTTTGGTTTACGCAGAATTTTGAACAGAGGAGCACACCTGTCTGCTGACCTAGCCATGAATCTACTTAAGGCTGCTATCTTTCCCATCAATTTCTGAACATCCTTAACACTTCTGGGTGGCTCGAGGTCCAAAATGGCTTGCACCTTTTCTGGATTTGCTTCGATGCCTCTTCGAGTAACCATGAATCCCAAAAATTTTCCTGCCTGAACCCCAAAAGCACATTTCTCAGGATTCAGTTTGATACCGACTTTCCTCATTATCGAGAATGCCTCGGACAGATCCTCGATGTGAGTCTCTGCCTTCTTACTTTTCACCAACATGTCATCAACATACACCTCCATATTACGCCCTAACTGCTCCTTGAAAACCTTGTCCATCATGCGCTGGTAACAAGCTCCTGCGTTCTTCAAACCGAATGGCATTACCATGTAGCAAAACACCCCTCAGTCTGTTATGAACGCAGTCTTTTCCTCATCTCCCGGTGCCATCTTAATCTGGTTGTACCCTTTGAAGGCATCCATGAATGACAGCATCTCGAAACCTGAGGTAGCATCCACCATTTGATCTATCCTAGGCAATGGGTAGCAGTCTTTCGGGCAGCTCCTGTTCAAATCTGTAAAGTCTATACACATCCTCCAAGCCCCGGATGCCTTTGGAACCATCACCACGTTTGCCAACCAGGTAGGGTACTCCACTTCTCGTATATGCCCAGCCCTCAACAATTTACTTACTTCTTCTCTGACTGCTTGATTTTTTTCTGCATGGAAGACCCGCCTTTTCTGCTTTACCGGCCTGAATGCTGGATCTACGTTTAGCCGATGCACGGCTATTTGTGGGTCTATTCCTGTCATATCATGTACAGACCAAGCAAATACATCTTTATTACAAGATAGGAAATGAGTTATACCTTCCGCCAGGTTTTGAGGAAGCTCTGTTCCGAGCTGAACCTCCTTTCCAGTTGTTAGCTCCACTCTCTGCAATTCTTCCGCGGGTTCTGCTTTCTTCAGCTCGTGTCCCTTTTTAACCTTCTTCTCCGGGATTTCAATTAATTCCCCCTCCTCTTTTTGCAGCCTCAGACAAGCTGCGTAGCACTCCTGGGCTCTTCTTTGGTCACCTCTAACCGTCACTATCCCAGCCTCAGACGGGAACTTCATGGCCAGGTGATAGGTGGATACCACTGCTCTGAATTTTCCCAATGCTATTCTCCCCAATATCCCATTGTATGGTGATTCACAATCTATCACAATGAAATCAAGCATCTCACTACGGCTTTGTTCATTTCGCCCGAGGATCATTTTTAGTGTTATCATACCCTCGGGCCTTACCTCTCTGCCATTGAAACCTGATAAGGTCCCCTTCATCATCCTCAAGTGTTCTCTTTTCAGCCCCATCTTCTCATATGTGCTTAGGAAAAGGACCTCTGCCGAGCTTCCTGTATCAATCATGATCTTGCGCACCACGATCCCAGCGATGTCCGCTGCAATCACCAGTGGGTCATCATGGGGTAATACTAGACCATTCAAATCTTCATCCCCAAAGGTGATACCTTCTTCCACCCTTGGTCTCTTCATCGGGGGATCTCCACGACCTGCTCTGCGGTAACCCTTTCTGGCCTGAAGGTTTTCCCCTCCCGAGGCCATACCTCCTGTTATCATATCAACCTCCACCTGAGCACGTGCTGCTTGAGGGTGTCTCGGGCTTCTCTCCCTCTGTCTTCCCTCTTGGTTGTCCCTCCTGACGTAGGCCTGCAGGTGTCCACGCCTGATTAGGGCTTCAATCTCATCTTTCAAATTCCTGCAGGCCTCGGTATCGTGCCCAAAATCTTTGTGATACCTGCAATATTGCCCTTTGCCCTTACGGCGCTCCTTTTCCGTTTTCATCTTTGGCGGATCTGGAAGGTTCATCCGCGTTCGGATTTCAGCCAATATCTGAGATCTGGGTTTCATCAAAGGAGTATAGTTGTTGAAGCCCCGCCATCTAGGTGGCTCTCTTCTTTCCCTTCCTCTCTGCTCTTGTCGGCCCTCTTCAGCCTTTCTTTCTTTCTGGGTTATATGAGCTTGACTGCTCTGCCCTTTTCTCCTAGGGTCTTCCTCCTTTTCTGCCATTGCCACCTCTTCTACTTTGATATACTTCTCTGCCCTGGTCATTAATTCTGTCATATTTTGTGGAGTCTTTTTAGCTAGAGAAGCTTGGAGCAACTTGTTTGTTACCCCTTTTGTGAACGCCTGTATTGCAAATTTCTGATCAAATTGCATACACTGCAGGGTAGCCTCATTAAAACAGGTTGCATACTGTCGGAGGGTTTTTCCCCTTCTTTGCTTCAGACCGAGCAACGAGGTGGTATGGCGGGTTGGCTTAATAGCTGAAGAAAATCTTCCTACAAACAATTCTGCCAGTTGTGAGTAAGAACCGATCGATCCTTCTTTCAGTTCATCGTACCATACTCTAGCCGCCTCTACTAATGTTCCAGCAAAAGCCTTACATACCTAGGCTTCTGGCAACTCCGTGAACTCCATGTTGTGCCTGAAAACTGTCAAGTGATCTTTGGGGTCCCCATGCCCATCATAGGTGGGTAAATATGGCAATTTGTATCGTGCGGGCTTTGGAACTTCGTTGATAGTACGATTGAATGGGTTTGGGCCTCTGAAAGCTCCTGCTACTGAAACAGTACAAGTAGTACCTTCTTTTTGGCCACTTCGAGATGGGCCTCGTTCTGCTGTACCTGAGCCCTGTGAAGATCCGGTGGAGTTTATTGCCTCTCTGTGTTGCCCCCTAGTATGAATCTGTTGCACTGATTCTCTTGGGTTGGCTGCGCTATTGGTTGGTTTGGTTTTTTGGTGTGTGGGACTTTGCTGCGATGCTTGACGTGGTTGGTTTTCTGAGAAGTGCTGTGCTGGCTGAGGTGTCGGGTTATTAATAGCTTTTTTCAACTCCTCCAGGGTTTGTAGGATATAACCAAGATCTACTGGCTGGTTAGTCTGTGGAGCTTGTGTTGTGGCAGTGGGATACTGCCACCCTGGGTACCAAGTAGGTCCCTGCGAATAGTTTTGCGGGTATGCAGGCAGGTAGGTTGGGTATAGATTTGTGTATGGATTGGTGTATGGTGGATGGTTTTCTGTAGGTATTTCCCCCCTTGGAGGTGGTAGATCAGTCTGTCCGAGGTTAGAGGGCTCACCAGGACAGAACTGCACATTTGGCTGCTCTACAGCCTCTTCTTCATGTATACTTGCAACATTATGACTACGGGTAGTCACCATGGTGTGATCTTGTGAAATCTCAGTGGGGGATTTAGAATCGGCCCCACGGTGGGCGCCAACCTGTTAAGGTAGAAAAATGACGAGTCACAAGTGGCCTTCACGCACTACCTTGATACCTGCAAAACAAAGAGAGCTTAGCGGGTCTTGCCCGCATTAGCACTCCGATGCTTAAGTTAGCTTGGTGCTTTGGTAGAGAAAGTTGTATGTATACAAGTATTGATGTGAGTATCAGATGTACCCCCCTTTCCTTGCTCAATCTTCTGCCTTTTATAGGCACCTTGGCTTCTGGTTTAAAAGACAAATCACATGGTTGCTGAGTCACAAAGGAGATGTTATCATTGCAGCTGAGTCAAAAGATTAAAGGTGCAGTAGTGGATCATCATTACAAACATGTGTGGATTATTAAAAGGCCAGTGGATAATTATTTAGATGGCTTAGTGAGAGATTAGCTGAGGATTCTCTGAGTTTATAGAGCAAAGCATTCCAGTACAAAAAATGTAACTCAGACAGTCCTACCTCACTTAGCTCCAGAAAGAGTCCTTTTGCGCACGATGATCAAAGTCCGAAAACTTAAACTTGTCTCTAAGAACCTGTTCGAGGTCAACAGGACCTCGGAAAATAAGCGTCCGAGGTCCGTAGACCTCGGAATACTGTGTCCGAGGTCCTTGGACCTCGAACTGTTGATGTCCGAGGTCCAAGACCTCGGACTCTTCTTGTCCGAGGTCCTTGGACCTCGGACAGCATGTGTCCGAGGTCCTGGACCTCGGACAAGTTGTGTCCGAGGTCCTGGACCTCGGACTGTAGATGTCCGAGGTCCTTGGACCTCGGACAGCATGTGTCCGAGGTCCTGGACCTCGGCCAACTTGTGTCCGAGGTCCTGGACCTCGAACTGTAGATGTCCGAGGTCCTGGACCTCGGACTGTAGATGTCCGAGGTCCTGGACCTCGCACGGTAGATGTCCAAGGTCCTTGGCCCCCGGACCGCATGTGCCCGAGGTCCTGGACCTCGGCCTCTTCTTGTCCGAGGTCCTTGGACCTCGGACATTGTGTGTCCGAGGTCTTGGACCTCGGACAGCTTGTGTCCGAGGTCCTGGACCTCGGACTATAGATGTTCGAGGTCATTGGACCTCGGACGTTGCCACGTCCCTCTTGTCCGAGGTCTCGCGGACCCCGGACGAAGATACTTCTTTTTGACTGAGGGGTTAATTTGTAATTTTGTAAAAATTTAGGGATTTTATACATATCAGTACCAATCTTTTCAAATGCTAGCCTATTATACAAATAATAGCCATTTAGTTATGCATCACAATCTCGACTTTTTTTTTTTTTAACTTCACCCTCACTTTATTAAAACCTAACTTTAAAAGCGTTATGACAATATATAAATAAAATATAAAAAATATTTGTGATTCGTTCTTTCCAATTCATCCACTCCAACACTGGTTATGAACGGACACATCACTAATCACTATCATTCCCACTCACATTTACAAAGGTTTTATAGAGGCAATGATTCTTTAACTTTATACATAGTGATGCTTAAGCTCCACTAACTTATATAAAGAGACAAAGGCATGAAACTGGAATTATCCTCTACACTTATCACATACCACTGACTTTTTTTTAGTTTACTATTTCAGTTTTTTGTCTTCCGACTTCAAGGTAATCTCAAATTTTAAGTGAATTGTGTTTATAAAAAGACAAATATGTATGTAAAATATTGATGAGCTAATTATAATCTAAATCAACTATTAGGAATCTATTTTATTTTTCAGATTTCACATTCATTACTTATATCATTAGAGAACGATAAATAAGGTAAAATATCTCCTTAAATGATCATTATTTAACCGGTTTGAAAATTTTACTTTATTTCTACTTTTTCCGACGTTACCTCCTTGTTAAGCAAAAAAGATTTATATTTATAGATTTTTAGTCCTACCATCAAATGGATAATTATCCAATCATATATTAGCTCATGTAATTATATTCGAACATTACTTTTCTAATTATTAATTTTCAGTGTTTAGATTTCTAGTCAATTTTTCATTCTACATTGGACTATTTCATTCTAATTCATAAAGCCTCACTAATACGTTACAGCAAAACTCGATCACTTAGTATTTGTAGTACAATTTTTGAGTCTTAACTGGCCAATTCTATTTTTCGCATTTAAAAATTAATAAAAGGGTAAATTTTATAAATAGTCATTCACATTTACACTTTTTTTTTTTAATTTTGTTCTTATTATTTCAAAAAATGACAAGCTTAATACGACTTATACAAAAACTTTAGAGACTAATGTAAAAAAAAAAAAGAGAAAATATTAAGTACTAGATTGAAATTTTTTGCGAATTTTGGAAATTAAGCACTTTATTTTTAAAATAATAAAAATTAAATTGTTAAAAAATGTAAACATTGAGCCAAGCAATAAAAAAAAAAAATCAAACATTAAAAATTATCTATGAAATTTATCTTAATAAAAATATTGATTAACACGTAACTAATTTTTTTTTAATTAATATAAAAAAATATTCCTACACAACTGGCCAACGAAATCGACCCTTTTGGGTCAGCCACTCTGCCGGCCAAAAGAGTTCCAACAAAAATATATATAAATATATATATATATATACCCCACCACCCAGCATCACCTACACGCCTCTTCATATATCACTCCAAATCCAAAAGGCTCAGCCACTCTTTCTCTCTCACACACAACACACACTCTCAAATCCCACTCTTTTTCCGACTTGCCGCCGACGACCAGCTTAACAAGGTTTGGAAATCCGACCCTCGTTAGGAATGTTTAATAGCAACTTTGTTTTTCTGTTTTTTGCCATTGGTATGTCAGATTCAATGCAATGAACAGTTTTTTTTCTTTTCTTTTTTCTTTAACGATGGAGGATTAAACGTATGTGAAAAACGTGGCATGAAAGATGTGTTTTCTTTATTTCTTTGATGATGGTGACAAATTGAACTACTTGATACATATTGGGTCAGAGATATGACGATAAATTTAATGCAGTTGTAATGATGGAGTCAAAAATACATACAAATTTGATGCAGTAGTAATGATGGTGTCAAAAATACCTTCCAAGGTTGATTCTGGACACGTAAAAAAGAAAAAAAAAAAAAAAAAAAGAGGCGAGAGAGAGAGAGCGCAATGATGGAGCTTAGGGAAGAAGATTGAGATGCTGAGATAGAGAGAAGAGAGAATAATGGGTTTGGGATTTTGTTCTTCCAGTTTGCAAACAGTTTATAAACGACTGTTTTAACCTTACCCGTAACGGAAGGGGTCCGTGTCTCAATTAATTAGAAGTACGGGGTCTAAGTCTGTTTTTCCAAAAGTTTAAGGGGGTGTCAACCAAAAATACCCATTCTTGATAGCATTTACAGCATAAGTTAGTTTATAGTCTTGAGTTCTCGACTAATATTCCACCATGTGATCTTACACTCCAAGGTCTTGATTTTCTGGTTGTAGTAGTAGTGGTAATAGCAGTTGTTATTCTACATAGTACATCGCATGCACAACCTTACAGCTCTATATATCATCTATGCTTTTGATATATAAATGATTTTTTAGTGCTCTCATGCTTGCCTTCTCTGTGCCATGGTGTGATATTGATGATCTGTTAATCATGTGATATGCGATATGTGCATAGTTTGTGTTAAAGATAAACAAGGAATTTTTTGCTTGTGTGTTATGCTGTCTATTGGTTCATTTTTCCGATTGAAATTCTTTGTATGCCGACTTTAGGGTGGCCCCAATGGACGGAAAAGCTTCAATCTTTGAAGATGATGGTTTCCCTGCAGAGAGGCTGTTCAAACAGGGCTACTCTTATACCTATGATGATGTCATCTTTCTCCCTCACTATATTGATTTCTCTACTGACTCGGTCCAGTTGGCCACCAAGCTCAGCCGTAATGTCAACCTTTCCATTCCCTGTGTAGCCTCTCCCATGGACACTGTCACTGAGTCATCTATGGCTGCTGCCATGGCCGCCCTTGGTGGCATTGGGATTGTTCACTCTAACAACTCCGCTTCTCAGCAAGCCTCCATCATCCGTACTGTTAAGTCCCACAAAATCCCTTTCTCTGCAGATTTGATATTTAAATCTCCCTCTGATTCGATCAGCTCGACTGATGAATTTGCCACTTCACCGTGCATATTTGTGACCAAGTCAGGAACCCAAAAATCAAAGTTGTTGGGTGTTGTATCAAAGTCTGATTGGGAGGCTTTGAGCAATAAGGAAACTAGAGTTTCTGATTACATGACAAAATCGCTGGTTACATTACCCTCAAGCTATAGTTTTGAGGACGTTGCTGGATATTTAGCCTCAAAAAATTTGGAATTTGTGCCTTTGGTGCATGAGGAAGAAGGTGAGATAGTGAATGTGGAAGAAGGTGAGATAGTGAATGTGGTGTCAAGTGCTGACCTAGAGAGGATTCGAGGGTTTCCGAAACTGGGATTGCCGTCCTTAGGGCCTGATGGGAGGTTCCTTGTGGGGGCAGCTATAGGTACACGAGAATCAGATAAAGAGAGGCTGGAGCATTTGGTGAAAGCTGGAATTAATGCTGTTGTGCTGGATAGTTCACAAGGAAATTCCATATATCAGATTGAGATGATTAAGTACATCAAGAAAACTTACCCCGAATTAGATTTGATTGGTGGGAATGTGGTAACCATGTCCCAGGCACAAAATTTGATTAAGGCCGGTGCTGATGGCTTGAGAGTTGGGATGGGATCTGGGTCTATTTGTACAACTCAGGAGGTTTGTGCTGTGGGCCGTGGGCAGGTAATCGATGTGATTACTTAATAATATATCTCGGTTTAAAATATTGATTTCGAACATTTTTTTTGTTTCAACTGTTATCTGCTTCATTATTGTCTTCTAAATTGTTTGACTGGGAATTCCAGATTAGTTGCCTTGATTGAAGCTGGACATTCTTTTGCCAAACATACATTACAAATGTATATGTTTGATTAACAGGAGATTTTCGCTTTTATTAGCCAGAAGTTTTGATTGCCCTCATCTCTTTGTATTGCCAGTTCTTTTACTGATGTTTCATTTTCTGCAAAGTGTCCCTTTTTTTGTTATGTAAACTTTTCCTGGGACAGACTTAGAATTAGAGAGAAAATATTCTCTGTTATCCTGCACATATCAATTTATGTCTTCCTTTGTGTATATCTTGAGGCTGTGATGTAAAAGACATGCCACTAGTTAGTAAAGCTTAGAAATTTCTTAGCCACGATTGATGTGTGTACTTGTGTATGTAAAAGACATAGTACTGGTTAGGAAAATTCATAAATTTCTTAGTCAACTCCACATCATAAGATATATGATCAGCTAAAAGAACTAAGTGAAATGGACTCTTTGAGATAAAGGAATAGATCCCAACATCTTGCTATGGATATCTGGATAGTTAATTCCTCCAAAAAAAAAAAAAGAATAAAAACGTCTTGCTGTACAAGTACCTTAATTTTTTTAGTAACACATTGCTGCACTAGGACTAGGTGTATAGTGAGATACTGATAATAACTCAAGAGGCTATAAAGAATTTTCATTTTCCTTGTCTGTGCTTGCTCTTTGTTAAATAATATTCAACAGTTACCACTGTACAATTGTGAACATTTGTTATTAGTATAAATAAAATTGTTCAAGGCAACACAAGAATCTGTGATTGGGACAAATACTAGCTTTTCTCTTTTTAAATCCCTTTGTAATATGTGCAAAGTTTACAGATATCTGTTTATAAATAGAAGATGTTGTTTAATACAAAACTGAGTCAGATATTTCTTTTGGTTTCTATGAGCAAGTCACATTATAAGCATACATACATGTAAATCAACAGATGAGAATTGATAACATGTTTATAGGAATATGTTAACTATTTGATATCCGATTACGATTAATTAACTATGAATGGTCGTTCGCTCTTATCTTAGTCTCACCCTTTCTACATTAGTTATGTAGTTGCTAATATCTTTTCCACTTGCCTTGCAGGCGACTGCAGTCTACAAGGTGTCATCTATTGCCGAGCAAAGTGGTATTCCTATCATTGCTGATGGTGGCATTTCTAATTCTGGGCATATCGTCAAGGCTCTGACCCTTGGGGCATCAACTGTAATGATGGGAAGTTTCCTGGCTGGAAGCAATGAAGCTCCTGGCAATTATGTATATCAGGTGCACTAACTTTCTGTACTTCTATATTCAAAGTAATATTCTGCCAAAAACGATTTGAGTGCCATATGTTCAACCCTTTTCACTACTTAATGTTTTCTTCATGTTCTACACCAGTGAACTTCCTAACTTGACTTACTTCCCGGTTCTGGGTACATGCATTATGTTTCTAAAATTTACACATATCTGGTAGTGTCCACACTTTGCTGACCATCCCTCTTTCTCTGATGTCTTTATTTATTGTAATGACAGGGTGGTCTTCGAGTTAAAAAATATCGAGGTATGGGTTCCCTTGAAGCAATGACTAAAGGGAGTGATCAAAGATACTTAGGTGATACAGCTAAATTGAAGATTGCTCAGGGGGTAGTTGGAGCAGTTGCAGATAAGGGTTCTGTTTTGAAGTTCATTCCATATACGATGCAAGCAGTGAAGCAGGGTTTCCAGGATCTTGGTGCTTCCTCCCTGCAATCTGCTCATGATCTGATAAGATCTGGCACTCTGAGGCTGGAGGTTTATTTTCTGCTTTGCCTTGCATGTTATTATTTTGACATCAATATTTTGGTTTCTTTGTTCTTCCTTTACCATTGCATTGAAATTTTGATAATCACTTGAGAAGTCTTTTCCACTTATCTATGCTTTATTCAGTTGTCCTCCAAAAGGCTGCCTTTTTCCAAAACTTTTCTCTTTGTGAGGCTTAAGATAAAGCTAAACTAGTTGAGTGGTTTTATTCCAGAACTATACGAGCCTTATTGATTCTCACATCGCTCAATTTTCAATTGTTTAGGTTCGGACTGGAGCAGCACAAGTTGAAGGAGGAGTTCATGGTCTGGTTGCTTATGAAAAGAAATCCTTCTAAAATCTCTGCCCTACCTTATTCAACAGTTTGCTACTCGAATATTATTCACGAGCCACAACAGATTTAGATAACGTGGGAAGTGGATGTTGGAATTAGATTCAGACCTCCTCGAAGTAAGAATCCTTCTCCCAGCTCCGCGCAATGTGATCTGTTAGGTGTAATATTAAGAATATGCAAATTTCAGGTTCTGCATTTGGTATTTGAATATTTGATTTGGAGAACCCTTCCATCCATATGCTTTATTTACTCTCTTTTGTACCAATGTGCAATAAACCTTAAGTTGGGGAAGGTACACTATGCTATCAAGGAGTTTTACTATTCTTAGTTTGCTACTCTGGTCGGGACAAAGGGTCGCGATCCTGCTGACATGTTTTCTTAGCTTCAAATGCAAATGAACTACCTAGCTCAAGTTCTCCACCAATGGAGATAACATTTTCTTTTTTCGGATGGGGTGTTGGGTTTTTTTTTTTTTTTTTTTGTTGGGGGGTGGGGTAAGTAGAACCTTATTATTTTGATCAATTAATAACCTCGAGTAAATAATAAAATCTCTCAGTTCTAACTTGGGTCAGTGTATTGAATTAATAACCTAGCTAAATTCATAAAACAATAGTTTGTTTATAAAATAAAAATTAATAAATGAGATTATATACATAGAAGTAAAAGCACATAAAACTCGTAAAATTAGCTAACGTTTAGAAAATCTTTACTTGATGACTTTTATTTTGCTCTTTTTCAAAATGGGCATTTAAAGTTTGTCTTTTTTCATGCCCAAACCGAAATCATATGCTACGCAACTTTTTGTGATGCATATTCCTATTTCGTTTTATTCATATACTGATAAATAAATAACTCCTTTAAAATTATATTTTTTTCTTAAGTTTTACTATACATGTATGCCTCTGTTCATATATTATTTCACAGCAAATATTTCTGTCCATAATTATAATAATTTATTAGTTTTACATTTTTCCCCGTTTAAGAGTAACTAACTTTTTTGTGTAAATAATATACAATTTTTGTTTTTTTCTGTCAAAACATTTGTGTCATTGTTACCGACCAAAAAAAAAAAAAAAGAAAAAAGAAAAAAGAAAAAATTGTGTCATTCTCGTAGTTCTACTTCAAAATTCATCGAAGATATGAGGATGAGAATTGAGATGGCTCCCTTTGGTTACCTATGAAAAATATTTTGCAGCTTTTACAAATGTAAACACTTTCTATGAAAAATGTTTTTATACTTTCTAAGAAAAATGTTTTTCAAATGGTAGCGATTTTCATGCTAGAGATTAGAACAAGTTGCTAATAACATTTACAAAAGGAGTAATATTTCATGTTATTCTTCCTATGTAATAAGAATTCATATGACAAATGTCAAACTCTTTATACATATTTATATATATAAGAGTGGTTCAAGATAATCAAGAATACGGAGTATAAAATAAACTAAAACCATATAGACTTTGAAACTTCGATCATCTCTAATATATTTTACTTCGCATATTTAGAAAAAGTTTCTTTATAAAATTATAATTAAATGGTCTTCTGCAAGACTATTGAATCTAAAATTCGAAAGACTTCACTTTTAAACCACTTGTGCAAAACAATTGATAACAAAGAGTATAAAGGATTTTTCAAAAAACTTAGGGAAATTCATAAGTAACTTCGCAGATTAAAGTCCTAAGAAGTCCCACTAGGGAAGTGACGCTGGTGTCGCAAGGGTAGTGATGCTGGTGACGCAGCAGGCGAAGGTGCCGGTGAAGCAGTTGCGGGAGCTGGCAATGCTAGAACAGTTGAAGTTACTTAGGCTTTTTAATCAAAGAAGAAAGCCAACTTCAAAAAATAAAGTCCAACATCTTAACTATCTGTTCATGCCAAAATTTGGAGCTCGCCAATTGAATTGCCATGCTCTTTGCTTGTAGTGAACTGTAATCCGTTTGCTTACTTTTTTATTATTATTTATTATTTGTCAAGCTCTCAACAAAGCAACACCAAAAGATCAAAAAAAAAATAATTATAAAATAAAGCTCCAGAAAGTAAAGAGGTTCATCTTGCAAGCTTTCTTTCTTTTTTTTTTTTTTAATAGGTGCAACTTTTTTTTTTTTTTTTAAACTGTTGGTGTTTCATTGGTCATTTAGATTATAGTGACCAATTTAAGTTAAATGATTAATTTAATCTTGTATATATATATATATATATATATATATATATATATATATTTACGTGCGGCGTGTCAATTACGTGACTTTAACGGTGTAAATTTAACATAAATAAGTTAATGGATTAATAGTATCTCTTATGTAAAACGTTTAGGACTAAAGTGTTCGATTTAAAATTTTTAGGACCAAAATATTAAACAAGCAAACGTTCGGGACTAATTGAGTCATTTTTCCTTATTTATATCATGGAAAGTTTTTTTTTTTTTCATACTCTAGCATCAAGTAGAGGTAATGAAATAATAACTAATTTTATTTATAGTCATTAATATAACATATAATAACTTAAATTATATTAATATTATCATTTTTTACGACATAATCCGTGATAATTAAAAATCAAAGATAAAAAAGTGGTTATTATGTAATGAGTTTAGTTAAAATATGAAGAGTTATTAGAGAGAAATTAAATAAATAGTCTAAAATAGAGAATATTGTTGGAGTAAAATTGAAATATAGAGTTTATAAATGTAGAGAGTCACCAATTTGTTGTGCTTTAGAGCTATAAGCCTTCAATCTTAGTCTTATGAAAGCAACTTAAGTTTAAGAATAAGTGCTTTACCTTCCCGCTATTCCTCAGTCAGAAAGATGAGTCCAAAGGCCAGGAAAATGTACTTGTCATCGTTTACTTTAGATTTCAAGAATCTTTATTTCGTAGCGAGTAGACGAAAGGCGCAATGAAAGAACTGAACACCCATTAAGTGAACAAAGCTACCATGGGTTATTCTATAAGAGAAAGAGATATGCTCAAAAGTCAGTTGTTAGATTGGATAAGACAAATATAGGCGAAAAAAGAGTCCGAAAGAGGAGTACTTGCTCCCACATTTTTCTCTTTTCTTTTTATAAGGGGAAGGAAGGGAATGAACCTTTAAAAAAAAGCAGGAAGCATCCCGTGAATGACCTAATTTCTTTAACCCTCTATTATGGAGAAAAAATAAAAAATATGTTGAAATTGCCCTCGATAGGTCAGTAACTTCAGCTAGATGCTAGTAGAGCCTATTACCGAGAACAAAGTACCCTCTGGTAGGGTTCCAGTCCCTTACCAGGAAGACAATTTTGCAGATTAGGACCAGACAAGCAGAAGCAAAAATAACAGGTGCAAATATTATGTCAACCCTCTTTCTCTGCTGTCTTTGGCCAAAATAATAAATCATCAATTTGCTTAATTTTAAATTAGATGGTGAAAGATTTTATGACAAATGAAGAACCATAATAAAGGCATTTTTTTTTTTTATTGCGAATTTGATGGTAGTGAATGATAACATGAATAGAAATTTAGTTATGGTTTACATCTCACAAAATGTGGGGATCTCCTACCTTTATGAGTTATAAGAATTTATAACATTGAATTTTGGTGCAACTATATATGTAATAGTGAAAATTTTGTTCTAACTTGAAACAATTCAATATGATAATGATGTTGTTCTAATTTTCATTCTCGATACCACATGAATAAGCATATAACGTGTAATGTATAAAATTTGAAAGAGTAAACGTAATTACTCGTTTGGCTTTATATAGTTTGTATGCAGTCAGTCTTACACTATTTTTATTTTTTATATTATACAAAAGAGGTATAAGGCTGTGAAATATTACAAACGAGATTTGAACCCGCATCGAACTCACAAACCTATCGCATAAACAAGTGTCATGCCGCTAGACCAAAGGGCCTTTGGCAATCTTACACTATTACTATTCTATATCCACTGGCGGAGGCACAGTACGACGAGTGGGGGCTGTAGCCTCCACTGACCTATAAAAATTGTTAAAATTTTTATGTATTTTTTTTTTAAAAATTAGATATTTATGTATTTTTAGTTAAAAAAAATTAATTAGCCTCCACTGAAAAATAAAAGTACTCGTATAGTTCAAAAATTATAGATTTTAGCCCTCATTGACTCATAAAAATGTTTAAATTTCTATGTATTTTTTTTAAAAAAATTAGATATCTTTGTATTTTTAGTTAAAAAAAATTATTTAGCCCCCACTGAAAAATAAAAGTACTCATATAGTTCAAAAATTATAAATTTTAGCCCTCACTGGCCCATAAAAACATTAAAATTTATATGTATTTTTTGAAAAAAAAATTAAATATCTATGTATTTTTAATTAAAAAAATTAATTAGCCCCACTGAAAAAAAAAAAAACTCGTATAATTAAAAAATTATGAAACCTCCACTGATAATAATTTCTGACTCCGCCCCTGTCTATATCGTGTTTGTGATATAAGATGATCATTCAAAAGTAATTCTAGATTGAAAAGAAAAATATAAAATATAACTGTTAGGAAAAAAGTCTCACTCAAAAATAAAACTAGTGAGAACATAATAAAAAAATAGTTGTTATTGTTAAAATACTTTTAAAATTGATTATGTTTACTTATAAAAGAATCTGTCAATATATTGTTGACCATATATATATATATATAATAATAACTAATAATTAAAGATGTGAGAAAAGAACCTTGAGAATTCAATATATGTTGAGTAGATATCTCTTGATATTAATCACTTATATATATAATAACTAATAATTAAAGATGTGAGAAAAGAACCTTGGTAATTCAATATATGTTGACTAGATATCTCTTGACGTTAATCACTAACAATTTTCAAAAAAGTAGAAGATGGCTTTCTCACTCTTAACTAAAGCAATCTTTGACTAAGTACTGTTTAACCATGTGAGTATTTATTAGCAATGCTTCAAAATGTATCATAACCTTCTTGTATTCTCCAAAGTTAGAAGTTAGCCTTCAGTACTAATTACACATCTCGTTAAGTCAACAATATTGTAATAAAATAATAAATTTTCCCTTTTTCTTTAAGAAACATATTTAGTATATAAATACCCTATTGCGAATTTTGCCACCGTACAAAACTTTCTACATACATTACACATTATGTTTACTAACTCGAACAGTTATCAATAAATATTGTTGGGACGGAAACACACGTAAAGACATCAAAGCAGCCGGAAAACTCAAAATAATATTTCCAATTCCGAGCCAAAACCCAACAAGTACTGATCATGGCTACATTTCCAAAAATGACTCTCAGAACAAGATCAACAAACTGCATCTCAACCTCATTTTTGATCAATGAAAAAAGTACGCTTGAACCCCCAAGGCCTCAGCCATTGCCTTCCTCACTCTCACAACGTGCATTATCTCAAATCTTAACAAGCACAGCCAATCTAGCCAACATACTTCCAACAGGGACACTCTTGGTTTTTCAGCTTCTGATACCATTGTTCACCAACCATGGCAAATGTGACCATGCCACACACCTCATGACATTTCTGCTACTCATCTTTCTAGCCATGTCATGCTTTTTTGCCAACTTCACAGACAGCTTCAAATCATCTGATGGCCAAGTTTACTATGGCTTTGCAACATATAATGGAATGTGGCTGTTTGATAACCAAGCTGCAGCAACATCATCATCGTCATCAAGTGGTGGTGGCTTGCCTGATCTTAGCAAATACAAAATTGTATGCATTGATTGGGTTCATGCAATCTTATCAGTTTTTGTGTTCATTGCATTTGCTATGAGGGATAAGAATGTACTTGGTTGCTTTTTCCCAATGCCTCCTCATGAAATTCAAGAAGTTTTGGACTTAGTCCCTATGGGAATTGGTGTGATTTGCAGCTTGTTGTTTGTGATCTTTCCAACTAGAAGACATGGAATAGGATATCCTGTTACGGCAGGCAATTGAATAGTTAACGTTATGAAACGATCCAAGTCTGTAAATTGGATCACCAAATAAAGTTTACTTAAAAGCCTAAATAAATGTATGTTTGAAACTTTTGTTTAACTATAATCTATATATTACCAATGACTCAAGTTAAAGATTTGAGTGTCCTTTTCATTATCTTCTAATTAAGGATTAAGCTACTTTTAGACTTTTTATCCAAATAAAGTTGCTTCTTTAAATTTATGTCAAAAAGTGCATTTCCTGAAATGGCCAAAATGGAAGTAATATGACTTAGTTAAAATTGGCACACATTTTTTTATGACGAGGAATTCATCGTTGATAGGGCTATACTGGATACAACGTAAGACTATAAACCTAACTTTTAGTGTAGCAATATGCCCCATTGTCCAGGTTAGTCAAGGGAAAAAAAAATATATTTGTGATGAGAAGGTATTAGCTTAAATTTGAAATCTTTAATTACAACAAGTCACTATCTGATTACTCCACTAAACTCTGACCGTCATAATTGGCACTTATTTTCTTTCACCAAGTCACTTATCTTTTTGTCATCAAAGGTAAACTTAAAAAAATAAAAGAAAGGCACTTATTTTAATTTATTTCATCAAGTCGACTTTAAAAAGTGACTGGCAATAAATTATGTTATATGAGTTGCACACCCTTGACCCTTGGCTTATAAGAGCATTGGAGCAATTATGAAAAATACGTGGAGTGATACGTATTAATTAAAGCGTTCATATATCGCTCTTCAATTTGCCAAAGTGAGATCAATAAGGAAATATTGGACTACGAAGTGCTTGTTTTGTATTTTTTTACATCACTTAAATGTTATACACGAGATTGAATTTTGAAATTTTTCATATTTAAAATAAGAATTATACCACTAAATCAAATGTCTGGTAATCTTATTTTGTGTTTTCCAAATTCTTGTGTGCCATGTTTTTAACTAAAAGGATTACAACCCAAGTGGGGGAGAAAAACATCGTTACGCATAGGAAAAAGAAAAATAAAAATAAACATAAAAGCAATCAAATAAGACCATATAGTGACTAAATTTTAACATCTAATAGGGGTTGATTGCTAGACACGTGATTTTTATTTGAGAACTCAAATTCTAAACTTGATCTCACTGTTACTTATATTTGTAAATTAAAAAAATAAATTATTTATTTTTTGATTGAAATGAGATTTAAACTATTTTATATCACTTAAAATGTTATACAATAATTAATCACAAAATTTTTTACATTTAAAGAGAGAAGTATGACCAAATATAATTTATTTCGAGATGTATGTAAACACGTAGTCAAACTTTAAGAAAGAAATAAAAACATGGGCCCGGCCCAATAGTCCCAGAGCACCCTTTACAAATAGGGCGAAGAGAAGGATACGTAAAAAGGAAAAGAAAAGACAAGAAAAACAAAATAGAGAAAAAGGAAAAAAAAAAAAAAACAAAAAACAAAAAACAAGTCTTGTTAAATATTCTCCGCAAATTCCCGCCTTTGAAACCGATTAAATCTTCGCTTATTCGTAGGTGTTTCTACGCACGTGAGCTCGTAAATTGAAGTGCAACGTTTAAAAACCGAAGGTACAATTCTTTTAACTCGTCGTACAACTCAATTCGCTCGCTTTAGTACTCTTCTTATGTATAGATAGGTCGAAATGTTTAGGCTTTTCTCTCTTATTTGTTTTTTGGGTTGACAATTTCCGTAATTAATTATTAAATTTAGTGCTTAATTCGATAATGTTTTCAGTTTTTTGACCTTGAATTTTATATGTTTTGCTGGAATAGGGTTTTAATTGATGAATTTTTTAGAGTTTTATTCTTGTTTCGGTACTGCGCATTAGGGTTATATATGAGGTTGAATTTTGCTCTTTTTTTGAAAAAAAAAAAAATTGAACCTTATGAAAATTTGATTGATTTTATTTGAAAAAATATTTGTTTTTGGGTGGAAAACGTGAAAAGTTTGTATAAACGAATCGAAAAGTAAGGAAACTGCTTTGTGACTTGAGCAATTTTTACTAAAAATATTGTTTCTTTCAGAGGGAGAAAATATAAAAATTCGACCTTTATATTAAGGAACGAAAGAAAAAAGAAAAAAAAGTCCCTTTTCTTGGGAGGGGGTGGGTGGGAGGAAGTAGGGGTGTATGTGATTCACTTTGCGAAGGTTTTTGAAAAGTGATTAACTGCTTTATTTTAATAGGTTCGGAGGCGTAATTTCATTGGCACTGTTATAGTTATAGAATGATAATTTTGGATAAGAGTAGAGAGACAATGTCTATATCCGATAAGAGGGGAAACGCGTATCCATTGTAAAGTTAATTTAATTTTAAATGGGAACCGGCTTGTTGATGGATAAAACTTGGAATCAAAATTGATGGCTTGTGCAAGATAAGCTTGTACTTGCTTGCAAGAGATTAGCTCCTTCCTTATATTGTGTACTGGCAAATTATAATAAAAGATAGCTGAATTGTTGCACCTTGTGATGCAGTTCTCTTTCTGGTCACGTTCCTGAGCCTAGCCAGCAATAGCTGTTGCCTGAGCAAGTTTGACTCAGACGGTATATAATCCATTTATTAGGTCACCCATAATGAAGCGACGGCGTGGAAGGAAAGGCAAGTCAAAGAAGCCACGGTTGATGAGCAATAATGATGTAGCTTCAAATGTTGTTAGTTCAACTGTGGAAGAAAATTCTGGCGTTGATGAGTTTGAGAATGATGAAGTTGACTCTGGAGCAGAAGCTGAGACACCATCTTCAACAGGAACCGATCAGCCAGAAAAACTTGCAAGTGTTAGTTCTGGGGGACCTGTAGATAGTACAGCTCCGAAGGCAGTTTATAGCCGTGTCAAAGTTAAAATCAAGAGTTCAAAAACGTTAGACTCTCAGCCTACTTCTTCAGATGCACATACACAAAGTGACACAGATAAGAGTAGCCTGCAAGTAGGCTTAGAGAAACAGGGAGTTAGTGAGAAAATGGAAGACAGTGCCAACTCTTTGTCTGAAAATAACCTCAGCAATTCTGACAATCCGTTAAAAAAGTTTGGAGGCATAAGAATAAAATCATCTAAGGGGCTTAGTTCAGCCACTATTAGCCCATGTACTAATACTGATCTAGTGAAAGGAGAGAGTAAGCATGAGAAAGATCTTGCTGATAAGAATTCTCGATACAACAAGCAAGAACTTGATGTTGCTTTGGAGGTATTCTAAATGAAATATATTCTCTTGTCTATTTGACATGTTGTTAAAGAATAAACTGCAAAACTTTTATGCATGGCCTTTGCATTTATACTTACTGCCATTGTGTTTTCGGTATCTCTAGGTTATTAAAAAGGTTATGAAAATAAAAGAAGCTGAACCTTTCAATGTTCCAGTCAACCCTATTGCTCTTGGAATACCTGTGAGTATAATTTACTTTATTATTATCTACATGAGGGTTGAATGTATTAGGCTCATTATTTTAGAAAGTCTGAGTAATATTCCTCCTGGATGGTGAAGTCTTGATATTCATTGTGACTTCAGAAGTTGCTACTATTGATTTTAGGGAGGTAAAGAATATACAACTTTTATGAATACTCTAATTATTGTGACGGCCAATAAAAACTGCTCTTCATATATGCTTCAGTCTCACTAGATTCTGTGCTTCATTAGCTTTTATTTACCAAGATGTGAAGTTGAATATCATTGATTACATCTGTTCTTTTTTCACAATTCTGATGCTTCAGAGTATTGCACTCCACTGCCTGGATCATGAAGTTGGGATGTCTTAGATTCATAATTTTTGCATGCTAAGTGTGAATAAACTGGAACTGTAGGTCATAAAAATGGCCGGATTTCAATTTATATCTTATCTGGGTCTTGAACAGGATTATTTTGATGTCATCGACACACCTATGGATTTTGGCACTATATGCAGCAATCTCGAAAAGGGCGTAAAGTACATGAACTCGGAAGATGTTTTAAAAGATGTACAGTATATATGGGGTAATTGCTACAAGTACAACAACAAAGGTGATTATATCATGGAGCTCATGAAGCGGGTAAAGAAGAACTTCACTAAGTTGTGGATAGCTGCCGGGCTATACTGCGATCTACCACAGGGTATTGATTATGAGATTTCATATTTATGTTCTTGTTCATTTAGTTTTCCTCACTCTGCTTCTTGGTTCTGTATTCTTCTGATTGAGTAAGAACTTGTGATGGAAATGTCTTTTACGATCTTGAGCAAAGTCTCAAGAGTGTACTTTTGTTCATCGACAAGGACATTTGCTCCTCCTGAATGAGTTTCTTGCTTCACAATGTGTGCGTCCATGTGCATTAAAGCTTCCTTTTCCTACAAACATGTAATTTTTATGAGTTTGAGACAAGAGGCAATTTAAATAATTGAAATGACCATTGATAAGCTTTGCTTCTGAATGACCTTGCTAAGTGTAATACCAGAGGAACAACTGGAAAAAAATTCACCAGTCAAAGAAGCACAATTCTCTCTCTGCCCAGAGGGCCGAAGACTTTCCTTTTCCTTTTTCTTTCTTTTGCCTTATTTATCTAAGTAACTTTGCCATCAATAGTTCGAACATTAAGTGCCATTTACTGTACTACTTTCTTTCCTAGTTTATATCTGTTTCCTATTGCTCTTTGTGAAAATTGGTGATCAGTGTCTGCACCCTTGATTTATGTTCACCATCTAAGTTTCTTCTAGTTGTATGCTGTTTCATCTGGTCGCTGGTATAGATTCACACTGGTGCTTCCAATCTGTTTTGGTTTTGTACTTTTGTTATATGAGCATTAAGTTATGAGATTCTTAAAATACGATTCTTCCTTCATTAGCTTTCCATCTGTGTTGGTTTGGCTCAAGATATAGAAGGTCTGCGTTGTTCATTCAGAAATATTATCTGTGCATGGAAGTTGATAAGCTAGTTCTAAAGATTGTAGATTCAGTCATAAACTAAAGCTATGGACAGTTGTAATCACTAACTAGTTATAACAGAAGTTAGTAATGGTGTACAACTGGCATAATATATCTAGTCAGTTAGCTATCATGTGCATATATGATGTGTAGTCTAAGCTGAATATTATAGCTTAACAGATCTCTATAAATAGAGGTCACTGTGTACATTTTTCATTTTTATAATGAGAAAATATCTTACTCTCTCTCTCTAAAGTTTCTGTTATGGTATCATAGAGCCTAGAAGATTCTGCCGCCATTGAAGCTCCAATAAAAGCTTCAATTTTTTTTCGAAAACAAGCATTACTCAAGCTGTTTTCTCCATTTTCTGTGGTGCGACACTATTATTGAAGCAATCTCCAGCTTCGCAAGGTCAGAAACCACTCTTCTCACTTCTATCAAACCCTAATTTCAACCCTAGGGTTTCGATTTTGCAATTCTCCCATTCTACACAACTCTTATGGCTTCAAGCTCACCTTCTCCACCCTCCACATCTTCCGCAGCTGCCATGGCCTCCTCAACTGCTGCCATGGCTTCTCCTACTGATGCAAGCTACGCTACATTACCTGCTGGCCTCAAAAATCTCACACATAATCTGAATAATCTCATTCAGATTAAGCTGGATAATACCAATTATGTACTGTGGAAAACCCAGGTACAAACAGCTCTTGAAGGCCATGAATTGTTTGACTATGTGAATGGAACAATCATCAGTCCAAGCAAGGTCATCACAAATGGAGAAGGTGCTTCAGTTCTCAATCCTTCTTACTCTACCTGGTATATCATCAATCAGAATCTGAAATCATGCCTTTTTGCGTCAATTTCACCTTCTGTATTGCCTCAAATAGTCCATTTACCTACTGCTACTGCTATCTGGACTGCTCTGTCTACTAGATTCAGCTCCTTAAGTAGAACTCATATTCATCAACTTAAACTTCAACTGTTCAATCTTAGCAAAGGTCAAAACACCATGCAATTTTACTTAGACCAGTTGAAATCACTTACTGATAGCTTAGCAGCAGCAGGAGAGGTCCTTAGTGAGGATGATTTGGTTCTATATGCTCTAAAAGGACTTCCTATAGAGTATGAGTCCTTTAGGCAGTCCATTAGGACCAGGTCCACATCTATTTCTCTTCAAGAATTGAGCAGTTTGCTCATTTCTGAAGAACTGCATCAGAAACTTCTCAAACCAGTGACTTACCTTCCCTCCCTTCCTACTGATCTGCATGCTGCACTATATACAAAATATAATCAGTCACAGAACAATAATTTCAAAGGTAAGGGCAAAAACAACAACAGAGGAGGTGGCAGAGGTCAACAGAATCAAGCTAGAGGGGTTCTAGGCCCTGTGCCCCCTCAGTTTTCTCCTGGTTCATCTCAGTATTCTCCTCTGCACTATACTGCTCAGCCTCAATCTCCTAAAATACACTGTCAGATTTGTGGGAAGCCTAACCACACTGCACTAGAGTGTTGGTATAGGCTTGACACTATCAAATATGCTAATCCTAACCCACAGACACCAAAGCAAGCTTTCACAGCTCAAGTGACATCACATTATCCTCCAACTGCACAGCCATACTGGTACTTGGATTCTGGAGCTAACACCCATGTTACTAATGACCTCTCTCAGCTTCAAATCTCCTATCCCTATTCTGGCCCTGAGACTGTTTCAGTTGGAAATGGTCAAGTTCTTCCTATTCACAGCACAGGACATGGTAACATTACTACTCCTCAATCCTCTTTTTCTTTATCTAAAGTCCTATATATTCCTCAAATTTCATCTAATCTACTATCTGTTCACCAACTTACTAAGGATAATAATTGTTTTATTGTCTTTACTGATAAGGAGGTGACAGTTTTGGACAACACTACTCACCAAGTGAGGTTCAAGGCCCCCTGTAAATAGGGGCTCTATGCTCTTCCTGCTCTCAATTCTCTTTCCAGTCCACACTTTTCTCAAGTTTTCAACTGCAGCACTCCTCCAAGGGACCCAACTGCAGAGCTCTTGTGGCACTACAAGTTAGGCCACCCTTCTGCTTTACCTTCTAGAGTTCTTTCTAGTCAAATAAATGTTAAACTGCCTCAGCAGCTTATCAATTGTTCTGCATGTGCAGTTTCTAAATCTCATAGGTTACCTTTTCAATTGTCTCAATCTATAACTCATTCACCTTTTGAAATCATACACTCGGATGTATGGGGCCCTGCCCCCTTTCCCTCTTGTCAAGGATATAGATATTATCTTCTGTTCATAGATGATTTTTCAAGATTTTGTTGGTTGTATCCTCTTAAATTGAAGTCAGATGTTTTTGATGCCTTTAATAGTTTCAACACTTTGATTCAAACACAATTTAAAACCAAAATTCAGTTCTTTAGAACTGATAATGGTACAGAATATGTAAACAACAAATTCAAACTTTTGCTTCAGTCCCTAGGCATTATTCATCAAACAACCTGCCCATACACCCTGAACAAAATGGGAAAGTTGAAAGAAAACATCTTCATTTAGTTGAAACTACACTAGCTCTTCTTAATCAAGCATCCATACCACATAAATTTTGGATGGAGGCATTGGCAACTGCTAATTATCTCATTAATAGAATGCCTACTCCAGTTCTTTCTAATAAGACTCCCTATGAAATTTTCTATTCTAAGCATCCAGACTATACAATCCTCAAAGTTTTTGGGTGTCTTTGCTATCCTTGGCTGAGACCATATACCTCTCATAAATTGGAAAATAGGTCAGCCCCTTGTGCTTTTCTAGGTTATTGCCCCTATACAAAAGGATACAAGTGTGTAGATATATCCACTAGCAAGGTTTATGTCTCACGACAGGTTAGGTTTGTGGAGAATGTATTTCCTTTTTCCACACCAACATTGTCTTCTCCCCCTCTTTCTGAGTTTATTCCTGTATCCTTTTCTCAAGAAGACCTATCTCTTGCTATTCCCTATCCCCCAACTTTCAGTACTTTTGCCTCTTCTCTACCTAATTCCACTGATTCTACACCTGAACTGCCTTCCTCTTCTTCTACAACTCCTACATCTAATTCCACCAGTCCTCAATCTGTTCCTATACCTGCTACTTCACCTGATCTACAAAACACTTCATTCATCTCTCCTGAATCTCCAAATGCTTCTTCTTCTCCATTCCCTCACTCTAGTTCCTCTAATCCATCTTCTTCTTCTTCTGCTTCTAATTCTTCTGATCCACTTACCAATTTAGCACCTTCCTCTCTTCATCATATGCTCACTAGGTCTAAAACAGGGTGTTTGCCACCTCCCATATACCAGTTGCATACACTAATCACTACACCTGCAGTCACTGAACCATCATCCTATAAAGAAGCTTCTAAGTATAGTTGTTGGGTTAAAGCTATGACAGAAGAGTTTGAGGCTTTTCAACAACAACAGACATGGAAGTTGGTCCCTCAACCTCCGAATAGAAATCCTATAGGATGCAAGTGGGTATATAAGATTAAGAGGCATGTTGATGGGACAGTTGCAAGGTTCAAAGCCAGGCTTGTAGCCAAAGGCTATTTGCAAGCTGAAGGACTGGATTACACTGAAACATTCAGTCCAGTGGTTAAACCACAGACGATCAGGGTTGTTCTTTGCATGGCTCTTAACTATCATTGGCCTCTAAAGCAATTGGATGTCTCCAATGCATTTCTACATGGTAATCTTGCAAAAACTATTTACATGACTCAGCCACAAGGTTTTCAAGATCCAGTCCATCCTAATTTTGTGTGCAGACTCAAGAAATCTTTATATGGCTTGAAGCAAGCCCCTAGAGCTTGGTTTCAAATGCTCACCACCTTTCTTATCAATCAGGGATTCTATGCTAGTTCTGCAGATTCATCCTTGTATATACACAAGTCCTCTACTGATTTCACTTTGCTCCTAATCTATGTGGATGATCTTATTCTTACTGGTAGTTCTTCCACCTACATTACTGCTCTAATATCTGCCATGAGTACACAGTTTGCCATGAAAGACTTGGGTTTGTTGCACTATTTTTTGGGGATAGAGGTGTAGTCTACTCCTAAGGGTATGCTCTTACACCAGTCTAAATATGCTCAAGATTTACTCAAAAAGGATGGTCTATCAACCTGTAACCCTGTAGTCACTCCTACACAATCTAAGACCACTTCTCCTTCAGCTCCATATTCTAATCCTACAAATTTCAGAAGTTTAGTGGGAGCTTTACAGTATCTTACCATTACAAGGCCTGATGTTCAATATGCTGTCAACACATTATGTCAACATATGCATCATCCAACTATTGCAGACTATGCAGCTTTAAAGAGAACACTTAGATATATTCAGGGCACTCTCTCACATGGCTTACTATTTCAGTCAGGACCTCTGAAATTATATGCATTTTGTGACTCTGATTGGGCTTCAGATCCCATGGATAGGAAGTCTACATCTGGGTATTCAGTGTTCTTCGGGCCTAATCTTATCTCTTGGTCATCAAAGAAACAAGCAACAGTCTCAAGATCATCTACAGAATCAGAATATAGGGCCTTAGCTTATGCAGCCACTGAACTGAAATGGCTTTCTTATCTTCTCAAGGATCTCCATATTCCAGTGCAGCCTCCTATATTACACTGTGATAGTGTTTCTGCCATGGCTCTAGCATCAAACCCAGTGTTTCATGCTCGTACCAAGCATATAGAAATCGACTATCATTTTATTCGAGAACAAGTTGTGCCTAAAACTCTGCAGTTATCCTATATACCTACTTCAGAACAAGTGGCAGACATTTTTACAAAGCCACTCTCCAAGGCTAAGTTCATCTACCTTAGAGGCAAGCTTCCCTTGGTGTCCCAAGTTCAGCTTGAGGGGGGCTGATAAGCTAGTTCTAAAGACTATAGATTCAGTCACAAACTAAAGCTATGGACAGCTGTAATCACTAACTAATTATAACAGAAGTTAGTAATGGTGTACAGCTGACATAAAATATCTAGTCAGTTAGCTATCATGTGCATATATGATGTGTAGTCTAAGCTGAATATTATAGCTTAACAAATCTCTATAAATAGAGGTCACTGTGTACATTTTTTATTTTTATAATGAGAAAATATCTTACCCTCTCTCTCTAAAGTTTCTGTTAGAAGTGCTCAAGGATTGCCATAACAGGCTTTCTGTCCACTTCTATGCTTTTTATATCTTTTCCCCCAAAGATCGAGTGGTTATTTTGACAATGTTATTTTCTGTATAGGTGTTGACAGCAATCAAATGAAGGATGTCACAGTTTCTGGTAATGGAGTGATGCCTGATAATGATGGTCCAGCCAGCCAGATGACAAAAAAGCGGCATGGGTATGTTTTACAGTTCTTTTATTTGTTTGTATTATGTAACTAAAAAATCTCTCTTTGTGGTGATTATTCTATAGTATCTCAGAAATTGCTGAATGGTAAATAAAATAAGGCTTGGCAAGAATTTCATCTTGAGAGAGTGAGAGAGAGGTTGAGGTTGAATACAGGTATTCTGGCCAAGCACCACATTTGTGGGAGCCTTGTACCACTCTGGCTATATATTTAGTAAGATGATTTCACCGTTTTTCTCTTTTGTACATGTTTCTGTCTGTGCGGAAATGGTACATTATATCTTTCTACATGCCAGTCTCTAATTTAAATGAAAATAATGTGGTACAATTATCTCTATCTTTGATATTTAGTCTGCTGATGCACTAGTCATCGAATGCTTGTAATGCATGTTTACTAGTAAAAAAGTATAAGGTTATACATTATATCTGCAGATGTTTGGTCTGCTCATGCACGAGTTTATAGTTGCTTGTTATGCATGTTTGCTAGTAAAAAAGCATAAGGTTACATGTTATATCCGTCTTATCTGCGGATGTTCAGTCTGCTCATGCACAAGTTATAGAATGCTGGTTATCCATGTTTGCTGGTAAAAAAAAGAATAAGATTACACATTATATCTTTTTCTTTTTTCTTTTTCTGGTCCAGTCTTGTAATGCACCTCCAATAAATCTGCAAGCCATTTTTCTTTGCGTTTGTTAATTAAATTCTTGTAGGTTACCCAAAGATTTTAAATACTAAAAATCTCCTAATTTGTTACTGATGGAACAGATTTAATTCCCCGGAGTCTCTACTACTTCATCTGACATATTGTATAAACTCCCTTCTTCTTGTTAAATCAGAACATTTTTGTATTTTCTGCAAAAGTTTGAATACGAAAATCTAAAACTTTTCCGTTTTGCTTTCAACCCAATATTCCCAGACTGAAAAAGCATAAGGATGGCTGCCTTTGTGCTATATGTGTTATGATGCGCCGTAGGCAGGAGCGAGAGGAGATTGCTCGGTTGATGGAAGAACAAACTGAAGTTAGTGATGATTATCTGGATGAAGAAACCAAGCCACAGGTATATTTGCAAGCATATGCTGCTCTTATGTTCTTGGCTGCTATTTTTCAAATCTAATTTAGTAGGGTTTTCAAGGTCCGACACCTGGTTTATGTTAATATCTTTCATCTGTCATCTAATGTTAATCTGACCTCTCTTTTTAAAGGACTCCCTTCATCCCTATCTTTGCTATCTTTGTGGCCCTTTTTAGCAGCAAAACAAATTTAAGATCCAATTTAACAGTCTAACATGTCCAAAAGTTGGTTTCTGTAATTTCTTTTTCTGAAATTTATTTGAACTTATCGTGTACTTCTTGTACAGACTATAAATTCCTAACTTTTGATAACGTTGTGCAAGTCTTTATTAGATAGCACATGAAGTAGAAGGGGCACTGAGAGGGGAACGAGGGGCTTAACTAGTTGCGACATCTTTTTATTTATAAAAATTCCACTTTAATGGAAAATTAAAAACATCTGCTTCATCTCGGTTACACATCTTCCTCTCATGATTTACGATTGACTCATTCTGTCCTTTCAAGAGTGATTTACAAGTTTCCTGTGGAATATTTAGAGGAATTATGAGTAGATTAGAGATCACATGCAAGTTTTTGTGGTATGTTTCTTTGCCATAAGAAGTCAATGGACTATATCGACTTCTGATGGCTGAGAAACTAGAACTAGTAGACCAGCAATTCTTGAAGAACTGGACACCCAACCAGTCTCTATACTTATTTTCTTTCGCATCTTTTCCATTTGTTTCTGAAGGGAATCTCACCTTTCCAAAGTCCTGGAGGAGGGTACAATTCGTCAAATATGGACTATTCACCCGAAATTGACACAAATTCTAACCCGGGAGAAAAGAGAAGGGAGATCAAATGGGAAGATGCTGGAAACCAACATACCCCTCTACTGGAGAAGCGCCAGGAGAATGATGGTGCAATGTTGAGCCGAAGAAGAGGGGAGGATGAGACTTCTGAGCATTCACAACTTGGTCATAGACCAGGAGAGGAGCGTAGAGATGAACTGGATGAAATGGCAGCAATTAAGCTACAGAAGCCAAAGGTAACTGAGTTTCTTCGTATCTTTAAGTTCAATATTCTGATAATTATACAAGGATATTAAGGGAATTATACTATTATCAATTTTTTGATCTCCTGGAAGTAATTAATCTCTTTCTTGGCTGCTTCATATCACTGAGCATGTTTTGGTGGGAGGGTTTAGTGCAGTGCTGCATTACTACATCTTTTATACCAGAAATCAAGAACTTTAGTTACCAGACCCGGGGTAAACGCCCCATACAATGAGCTAACCGGGGTAGCATGCTATTACATTCATGGGCATCCCTCTAAATTTGTAACCGGTGTGAGATCTGGTGAATAACTGAAGGTT
Source organism: Ehretia macrophylla (assembly GCA_037974665.1). NCBI lineage: Eukaryota > Viridiplantae > Streptophyta > Magnoliopsida > Boraginales > Ehretiaceae > Ehretia > Ehretia macrophylla. The sequence goes on from CM075776.1 coordinate 36,543,697, forward strand.
CAAAAATGAATATAGACTGGTGATAACAGTGTTCAGGGTCAGTCAATAAGAAGCTTTGGATCCTCATTGATCAAAAAATTGCACCAGCTAAATTACTACTAGCACATACGCATGCAGACGTGAAGAAACAAACGCTCTCTGTTTGAAGTAGTCTAAATGAACACTTATTTTGTTGTCTCGTCATGCATAAAGCGTAAACTACCCTTTGAAGAGTGATTGTGTCAGGTTCAATTAGTATGAAACTTTCCAAGCAAAAACAGCACTTTAGGATCTTATCTAAATTAGCCGTCCATGGAATTAGGTGTAGTTTCCCTTCATTTTCTTGGACATGACGACTTCTAGGAAATCCAAACTTCTGGGTTGGAGTTTCCTGCAACTTGTAAGGAGGGGGAACGACGCCACCACTCTGCTTCTCCAGGTGGTTTACAGACCACCCGAACGCCCCTCGGGGAGCCTTGAAAATTTTCAAATTGAACAAACGGACATATTTCACCAACGCTAGTGTCAATACTGCCATGGCTTACTAGAGAGAAGATTGGTTTTTTGTGAATCGTGCTTTATAGCTTTTTGCATTTATTGTTTGTAGGTGGTGTTAGACAAGCGACAGAAAGCTAAAATGTACGAGAATCTGCGATATTTGGAAAATCCAATGCTTTTGGGATTATGTGGAACTCTCTTTGGCGATGGTCAGAAATCTGTTTGGAATGGACCACATTCACTGGTTCGGCAGCAGAATTCTGCCCGGAGGAGTTCAATTCATGCAGCTATTTCATCACTTATGAAATAGTTGCTCGCTGTAACATAGGCCTAGATTGAAGAAAAATGAGGAAATGATTTTCATCTCTTTCTTATATTCTAATATGACATTGATGTGGAATGATCTTTTTTTTCTTCATTTCCTTTTTCTGGACGTTTTTCTCTTTTGTTGTTAAGCAATTAATATAATAAAATTATGCAATAAGCCTATCTAATTTTTCTTTTTAAAGGATGCAAAACTCACCCTAAACAGGGCTGGCCACATGAGATTCACCTGAACGCCATAAACCCAATGGTATAGTAGCTTTCAAAGTATGCTCTAGGTGTAACGGGAAACTTATGTTTGAATTTGAGACTTTTGGTTACGACGAGTCACTATCGACCACTCTATCCAACCTTTGAAGGCAAGACTGTCAAATATTCCCAGGACTCTTGGATGAGGGAATCCTAAGAGAGCCACAGACTCCAACTGTAAAACTAACAAAACTCTTACCCTTTATAATTGCCAAAGTTTCCATCAGGCCAACAGCAGGAAACTAATAAACTGCTGCAGGTAAAATGACAAGTATTAAAAAACATTGTGGTTATTATCATAGAGAATGAGCTTTGTATAATACATCAAAACGTAGAAAATACACTAACAGCATATCATCACAATTTCTCATGTGTGCTCAAATTGAAGCTGTGTTTGCCTCCAAACAATGTCCATGATGAAATTCCCTTATTTGCTACCAAAAAAGCTGAGCATCAAGCTACTACTGGGGTATATTGCAACTCATACGAGCGAGATGCTAAAAGAATGCATTCAATAATGAAAAAAATTTAAATACCCTGCAGTAAGTGTAGAAAGTGTCTTTTGCTCAGTTCGTGTGCTAAGGCAGATCGTACTTCACGTGTCCAAGGTAGAGGCCACAGGCAGGAGCCATAGGACTTGCAGCAGTCACCGTCTTTGCCTTAAGAATGCGTTCAACTGAAGTGTGCATTGAACAAAAGACCGATGAGTTGTTTCGAAAAAATTAGTCTATTAGGAGACATAATATGAGGTTTTAAAAGCAAAATTACCATCAGAAACTGTTAAATCTCCAGTACCAACTGATTTCAGGGCACCAACTAGCAATCTGACCTGTCCGAAATTAATAGAAATGGATCAACACGTATTATCGCTATTTGTGATCTATTCGTGCAATTTACATAATATTCAGAAAGATTAAAAGTCCAATATTAATTGCTAAATACAAATATAGCGGTAATTATGCCAAGTGCTACTATCTACTAAAACCATATACGTAAACTGCTGCATTTACTAAAACAAATTTTAAAGTCTATGTCTTCCAGTAACCATCCGAATGTAGGACCAGAAACAATAGGATGTCGACAAGGATATTCTCAAGTTAAAAACTCAAGTTCCTCGGCAGGCTAAAATAAAAGATACAATATGCAGTAAGATACGATTGTCCTTCATGTCCTGACATATACTATCGCAATATTCAAACTAATTCCACTGTACGCATGACATGGAGAAACTGAAACAACTGCACAGATGAGGGCTCCTTACATCCATCAAATGTGAAATCACCTCTGATACGAGCCCAACAACTCTCTGATTTCTAACCAGACACACTTCACAAACTGAGCAGTTAGGCAAGTGCATGTAAACTTCTTATTAAATGTGTTCATAAATTTCCACTGGGCTTAGGGAACAAATTATTACGGAAGGTCAATACGCTTGGTTCAGACAATCCAATATACCAAAATATATTTAAATTTAACACTGTTCCCATCTCTGACCTTGTCTGACTGAACAAACCAAAAAAAAAAACACAACCATAATTTACATACAGGATCCTGAGGAGAAAGAAACTTGAAACTAACCTGGTGGTATAGGAAAGAGCGTGCTCGTGCAGTCACCACAAGACACCGATGTATTCTTCTCATGCCAAATCCTAGACTAGCCTGAGCATCTAAATTGTCTATCTTCAGTTGATCAGAAGTCGCAGAAATACAAGAAAGATCAGCTTCAGATTTTGATAAAAAATCAACAGAATCTTCCGCTACATGATTGCTTTGGTTTCTCTCAAAGATTGATGGAAAATACGGGGTTGAGGCAACCTCAGTAACACTCAGTTCATCCAAGGTTCTGATAGGTGACTTTGCCTGCCAACCATAAGAAAATCACGACTGTTAATAAATAAAGGAGAGGCTTTCAGCATCAGGGTTGCAATAACTACATAAGTAAATGCAGAATATTCAAAAATAAGAGCAGAACAACAAATTTGAAAATATCCATCCTAACAAAAGTTCTGAGGCCTCAAAAAACTTTTATTATGGATGTGGTCTATATTTATCCTTTATTACTTCTATGGTGCTCCATGAAATCTAAGATTCAAAATGGTCTTGTTTCAAGTCATGATTCACTATAATATGACATAAGCTGAACACAAATAGCAAAGTAGCTTATAAAACATTACGGGGCCAAACCAGGAACCAGGAGTGACCCCAATAAAACTCCTGGCTTCACCTATCTTTCCTTGTTCCTAAAATTCGTGAACAATAAGAGATCGGGAAGCATAAAGAAGCAGGGACCAACAGCCTGGTCAACTACTGGCATATAGTTCCGTATGGTTAGGAAAAATTTTAGATTCTGCAGAGTCAGCGGTGCTGGTGCTAGCATCTGGGTACTTAACTTTTTAAAATTGCCCAACTAACTACTAACATGACTGTTCTAAAGTTATTTACTAAGATCTCCGTCCAACTGCTTCTGCTTACACATTTTGAATCTTTCCATAGACTATATAGGTGCAGGCCAAATGATTGAATAAGCCAGCCCGAGAATGCACTCCCCAGAATCAGAATGCAGAATATAAGGAAGACGATAGGACATTCATACAACCGATTCAGGATAGACAAACCTGACAGGCAGCAGCCCTGAAGGAGCTGAAATCATGACGTCCAACAAGAACTTTGCATGCTTTCTGGACAATAATTGGATTAAAATGAAGTTTAGTCATTAAGTCAATCAGCAAACAGAATCTATAACTAGAAAACTTGATCTTGCAAAAGCCAATTAGCAGACCTGCATAGCAAGAAAATCTAGTTCCTCAGGCACATGCCAAGCCCGGTCCTTCTCAAAGGTTGACAAAGGCTCCGGCCCAGATAATATGCGATAAAAGTATCTGAAGGAAAATTGTTAAATAACAATCAGAAAATATCATGCCCCAAAAGTACTTTTCTAAATGATACACGAGCACCACTGGTTGCTTGAAACTGTAAACAAAACTAAGAGTGGCTTAGATGTAAGCGAAGGGAAGAGGAAGAGGGTCAATGATATGAAAAATATAGAACTTTGTTCAAAGCAAAACGCATCAAGTTGTAAATCTGTTAGCACCAAGAAGCCAATAAATTTCAAGACCAGTAGTTCCAATTTTACCGGAGATCATTATAAGTAACAAATTGTGAAGTTCCCTTCTCCTTTTAACCATTTTACAAGATGGAGAGAATTACAAGAACATCTCAGCTTCCAAAAGTAAAGTTCGATTTGTTGATACCTACGTGCGTTCTTGAGCTTTAAACCTAGCATGAAAATCTGCTGGAACAGACTGCACATCAATTACTGATATATCACCCTCATTCTTCTGCCATGCAAGAGAATGAGAAATTTGTTAACATGAATATGTAGGGCACGGAATAGACTAGAACTCATACAACCTCAAACCACACCATTAACTTTCAACATACACCTAGAAACAGTTGCAGCCCCTGAATTGCCAACCAATTTCAATTTCATTATTAAATAAGTTGTTCTACAGTTCCACTATTAGCTAAAATTATATGCTATGTTTAATGTCTAACACCATTACAAGACAAACCATTCTACTTAAATATTACTATTGTAATCAAACCAAAATAAGCCATATCCCACTAGGTGGGGTCACAATAATATTCCAACTCATTCAGATTTTAGTTGAAAAATACCCTTCCATCCAGAACCTTTCCAACATATCAAATAAGGCCTAAGTGGCATTTCAACCTCCACAAACAGATATTCGTGAAACTATGATCCCCAAATTTTATAGAAAATGCGCTGATTTAGAAGGCAAGATAGACATAAGACGCTGCAAATAGCAGGTATTGCACCATTTTTTAAGGAAAATATACTTGGTTTTGATCAACTCGAGATGCAAGAGAGAGAAGAGGGGAAAGCTTGCTGCATATCCTTAATTTTCAACTCCTTCCAGCCTAATCAGGTTACATCTTAACAAAAATAATTGCATATAAGCAATATTTCTAAAGGTTTGGAATGATAGAGAATAACAAACCTGGAGAAAATGGTTTACAGCTCGTTTAACAACTGCAGGTTCATGTGGTGGTAACTGCATGTAAAATACAGAAGCAAAGAGTTTCATAATCTTCAAGTTGAGATGCAAAAAATCAGTGGAAGGAAATTATACTGCTATGCATTGAAGTCACCCTATAAGGTTGTTAAGGGCCTCTTTTATTGCAAAATGTGAAAGCACATATACAGCAAAAGAAGAGGAAGATTCTATATGTACAGAAGACTTACCACTTCGCCAGGTTTCCTTTTACTTATCCTTTCAACATCAACATGGCAAACATTTGATAAAGCGTGAACTCCTGCGTCCTTTACACCGAAAAGAAAGTCAGAAACAAGACAACCCCATAAGTTTGTTAAGACGCTCTGAAGTCATTGAACTATAAGACCTTGTCAAATAAGTAGTATCATGCAAGACGCAAATTCCCTCTCAAGATATACCATTACTCTGTTCCTTTCTAATTATTTTCACTGTTTCTTTCAGGAAACAGCAGTTCTCTTATGACCGAGTGGTGAATATGAAATAAAGGGATGATAAGAACAAATCCAAAATAGATTCATAACCCACAAAGCTGACAAACGCATATCCAGTGACAACATTTGTAACATCCCCTCACTATCTTATTGCTAGATGGTAAGATTTCCCATGTGAACAAAGGGGATATGGAATAAGTCAGTTATCCCACATTGGAAGATTAAGAGACCAACGAGCTATTAATATACATGTGCAGGCTCAAGACTCAATGGTTTAAGCTTTTGAGTCAAGATTGAGTATTATACATGTGTATTAAAGCTCATCTATTTTGGAGATTCCCTCGGCGTGCCATTATACTAGAAAGCACCTATTACTATCATTACTTATTTGGAGGGAGCAAGAGTGTAGATTAATTTTGTTTATCTCACAAACCACACTCACGGTTAAAATGTTTCAGTAGGAATGCGCACGTCAAGGTTAAACTAAATATTTTGTACAAGAATTCTTATAGTTTCATTTCCTATAAATTCATTTTTTAACTTTTTTCGCGATAAGTCCATTTTCCATAAATATCTTATATCCTATGAAACAGAAACAAACAAAGCGCTTTTCCATTCTCCAAAAATATTAAATCAACTATACGCGTGTGTGCCTGTTATATCAACTATATACGCGCATGAAAACACACATATAACATAATAAGCACATAATGCATTCAAATTTCGCAAATTAGAGACTTACCGTTCGACTCGAGCAATATATCGATACTGGCTGTCCAATAAATTTATGAAACGCCTCCTGCAATGCAATCCAAATCATTCAAAACCACCACAAAAACTAGTAACGAATCACTAAATAATAAGTACTTAATTCAAAGTTCATTTTTTAAAATGCTTCTTAATTAAGATCTCAAATGTAATCATTTTCTTGCAACTAAAAAAATAAAAACAAAACAAAATAATGCGAGAAATGATAAAATGACCTCGAGTACACCAATGACGGTTCTAAAATTAGGTTGTTGTTGAGCGCCAGCGAAGCGAGTCCCAATGTACTCGATCGCCACCAAGTATCTTTGCATTCTAGGGTTTCGATTCATATTTTCTTCGATTAATTCTCTTTTTTCTGCTTCGATTTCTTCGTTGTCGTCGCCGTGCTCGTCCCGGTCTTCCTCGTTGACTCTGGGGATCTTTTGCGGCCGTTGATCGAGCTGGTGTTTTGGTGTTTCGCAGATCAACGGCTGTGATTCACCGTCGGTCATCTTTTACTAGGGTTTTTCTGAGTTCTGCAAGTTGGAGATGAGGGTTTTAGAGGGGTTTAGTTAGCGACGTGCTAGGATAGAATTATTTCCTAGGCTCCGTTTGTTTGCTTGCAGCCGGAAAATATTTTTTTGAAAAATAAAATATTTTTTAAAATTTAGATATGATAATGAAATTTTTTTTTAATATTAAGATTAAATAGTAAAAATTTAACAGAAATATTAATTATTAATTTTTTTAATAATATTATTAATTAATTAATTAAAATCATTAATTTGTTAATAAATTTTAAAATAATTAATTAATATAAATAAATAAATAATTTTATAAATTAATAATAATTATTCTATTAATTATTAGTAGTTTATAAGATTAGATAACTAATTATTTAAAGTTTAATAAATAAATTAATCATTTAGTTAATTAGTTATTATTATATTTTATTACTAACTTAATTAATTAAATAGTCATTAAATTAAAATTAATTAATTTTTAATATTAAATAAATACTTTTTATTATCTAATTAATTAGTTTTTACTATTTAATTAATGAATAATTATTATTAAGTTAATCAATTTTCAAATTAATTATTATTAATTTATCTAATTTAATTCATTTATAAAATTAGATAAATAATTAATTAATAGTTATTAAATAGATAAAATCTTAAATTAATCATATAATTTAAATTAATATTTAATATAATTATATTAGTTATTAATTTGTTCCTCATTTAATTAAAATTAATTTATTTTTTATTAATAATTAATTTTTATTATTTATTTAACTAATTATTATTTTTAAAATAATTAATTTTTATTTAATAATAATTAATTAACAAGTTGACGAGAGTGGTATAAAAATAGGGGGGGTAAAGGGTGGGGTCAGGTTGGGGTGGATAAAGGTGGGTAGAATGAGTGAAAAGTATTTTCTTCTCCCAAAGTATTTGAAAATATTTTTCACTCATTTCAACTAAATATTTTTATTTGATCGCAAAATATTTTCCGTTTGATCAATCTTTCAATATTACCAAATATTGGAAAATCAGGAAAACATATTTTAGGAAATTATTTTAAGGCAAACAAATGGAGCCCTAGTTGGTGGTATGTTTTGCCGCATAATTCAATAGTAGAGTTCCGCTAATAGACCACCCATCATCTTTTTTTTTTGGTCAAACCACCCATCATCACACACACAAAAACCTTGGAATAATATTTTGGAAATTTATTTTCAACTTGCTCAATTTTCATAGCTAAATGAGTAAGATCTAAATCATTAATTATAAAGGATAAAATAATTTTTTGTCTTAAAATACAATAAAATCATGTTATATAAATTTTTACCATCGTCATTTTACAAATAATTCATACTTTTCTTGTAATAATATGTGATAATGGATATTACAATATATATATTTTTTATTTTTTTCTGAAATTTATTCTAATTTATCGTTTCATGAATGTAATATTACAAGAGATTTGTTATTTTTTTAGTTTATTTTAGTTAAATAACTTCATCTATATAATATTTTTTTTTTTTTTTCTTAAACTTATCTTAGAGCCTGTTATCTTACTTAGGAAGATCAGTGATGAAAATGTCCGTTTCACTTTATGATATTAATCCATCTTTTTCTTCCTCAAATGCCACAATTTATTCAGTTTTTGAGGTTTCTTTCTCTTTCTTTGTAAGAATAGGTGACAGTGTCTGGTCTAAATAGTAGACACATGTAATAAATAAAAGAATACTAAATATTTGAGCCATAAAATTTCTCAATTCTGACATAAGATACTTGTTAGATCAAATAAGTACATACAATATAATATAGAATGATATCGCCGTATCCAGATTAATAACAATCCAAGTCATTTCATGAATAAAAAGTGACCAATTAACCAATCAAAAAAATTACTTGTTGCAAATAACATTACTAGAAAAATATTATTTGTATTTAAGGGAAGCAAAGTCATATTTCATATTAATCACTCTTGATGACTCAATATTTGTTCCAACAATACTAACGATAGTAAAGAAAGATGACTAACTGTTTGACAACCAATCGAAGAATAAAGAACAAAATTGACTAACTAATTTGCATACATTTGTCTTTCAATAAATATGACAGACTTATTATCGAGATTGACTATAATCTTCAATTAATGATTTAAAAGGGCTTCAATCAATTATTTGCGGTTTTGTTAAAACTTTTTAATTGCTTTAACAGTATGGTAATTGATTCCTCAATTTAAGTCCAATCCCTATAATTTTGCTTGAAGGCCAACATAATTCCTCTACTTATTTATTACTTTCCTTTTGGGGTTTAAATTATTTTATTTTCTTGTTTTCCAAGTCTTTCAAATATTTTTACAACTCAATTATAAACTTTCCTTTTTTTTTTTTCTCTCATGAAAAATAGCTTAATATTACTTGGTTTCAAGAAATAGTCTGATTACAACTTCAAAATTCGAATCATGATTTCAACATTTATTATAAAAAAACGAAGTAATCCTAAGCAACACAAGGCCAATCATTGGCCACGAGGAGCTACCCTAATTACAAAGTAATTCTAAGCACATTTTTCTTGAAGATCATAGCAATTCATTCGGCTACCTCATTACGAGTTCAACTTATATTTTTTTGAATGAGTAAAAATTAATTTTTAATTGTCAAAAGGCAATTAGTTTTTTTGTTTTTTTAACTTTCAACTTCATGAGATTCGAACCCCCATTTTTTAACTAACAAGACCCATAAGTAACTCAATACTAGGTTACTCACCACTAGGCAGCCAGTTCCCAATATCTGGTCCATTAACATTTTAAAGTTTCATATCACCATGAACATGCCTAGCTAGTTTGAGTACTTTGTGTGCTATATTGGTTTTCACTTTCCATATTAAAACGTAAGGTTATTATTCGAGTTATGAAACGTTTACTTATTTTGTGTGTAAAAATATCTTATTTTATCAAAATTACGCGTTACATTTTATACACAGTATCATAATAATCTTATAATTCTTGTAATTTATAAGAATGTGACTCATTGTTTCCTACATAATAACGGAAAACTTTTGTTTTTTTTTATATTTTATACTAAATAAGCAGTTTGTAATTTATTAAAAATAAAAATGTGCATAAGCAGGTTAAACAACTATTTACAACAAAGAGAAAAAACAAAGAAGTTAGCCTAAGAAAATCAAGTTCTAATAAGCACAAGACTAGCTAACGAATTAAAATATTATAATTGCCGGTTAATCATTTTCGCACCGATCAATCGGTTAACTAAGCTGGTATTAGAAAGACAACAAACAAATTTCAAAGAAGTAAACAATTACAAGGTTGGTGATTGGTGAAGGTTTGCTCCTCGGATCTTGATTGCTTGATTTGCTTGAGGTGAAATGATGACTTTTGTGCCGTCCCTAGTTGAAGCCTCGAAGATTTGTATGGCTTAACCAAAGGTTATAAGATGTAGGTGCAACTTCACGAACTAGTATATTTACCGCTACTCGTCTTATTATTATAATTATAGGCTTATTACGCTGAAGGAACCTTCAATTACTATTTACTATTTTTATTGTTTATAAAGTAATGAACCATAAAGAAAGAGAAAGAAGAAAAAAAAAGATACCATCAGCTTAAAAATGGCAGTGTCATTAATGAAAAATATTGCAGAATCTTTTTGACATCAGCAATATCAATTATGACACGGGATTTCCTTTCAAATCAATCTTGTATAGAAAGTGATTTAATTTAAGCTTGTGATTTCTAAGATTTTTTCCATAAAAATCACACTAATATATCCCACAAAGTCATATTAATTATATAAATGTTTATATATTCGCTCTCTTGAAACAAAGTGAGTTAATCGTTTTTCTTGCAACTGTGTTGGATTCAAAGAAGAGTAATAGGTACTTTCTTCAATTATTATGCTTCTTTTTTTATATGGAAAAATCTTTTGTTTCTTCATTGCTTTTGCTTCCTTTATTGTCAATGTTATCGTCATTGTTATTGTTCTCTTGAACTAATTCTTTTTTTATGTGTTTTTTCAATATCAAACTGAAGTTACTTATAGAACTTCTTTTATGATTTGAGATATCAATATATATATGGTTGTTTGATTCACCAACATGAAAAGAAAATAAGGTTTTTTTTTTTTTTTTTTTTTTTTTGGTGTCCGAACAAACATGCTTTGTTTAATTTCTTTGGGTTGTTTTTACTATTTTAAACAAGTGCGGGTAACACGTTTTTACCATTCGAGATATTATAGAATCGATATGGGACGAGCGAAACTGAAGATGGAATATATTGTCAAGGAGAAGTCACGTCACTTAACTTTCAAGAAAAGAAAAGAGGGTTTGATTAAGAAGATCAATGAGTTTACAACACTATGTGATGTGCGTGCGTGCATGATCATATATGGCCCTGAAGATTGCTCAACACTGCCGCCATTGATATGGCCTCAAAACCTCGACGAGGTGAAAAACATCATCAACATCTACAAAAGCAAGAACAAGGATTGTGAAAATAGAGCCGTTGGATTGGCTGATTTTCTCAAAGACAGAAGCAAGAAGATTGAAGAAGAGGTGTCCAAGTTGCAAGAAGCGAATTATTTCACATCAGCAGAGTTTTTGGAGGACATTGCAGAGAATCATCTGAGAGAATTTGTGTGTGAGTTGAATGGCAAGATTGATGTTGTTTGCTCCAAGATTGAGATGATGAAGATGAATGCAAATGGTGGATATATGGTTCATGCACCAGAAACCAACTTGTTTCATTTAACGGCAGTACCAGATAGTGCGGGACTCAACACGTCTGCATACTCGACTGACTGTGGGATTGGAGTCTTACCCTTAATGAATGGGAGATTGTTGCAGCCTTATGCTAACAACAACAACAACACGCACAACACACACAACACACCTTGTTTGGTGCAAAGGGGGATTGAATTGGAGCTCACGGAACATCAACATCAACAACAACAACAATCCATTTTTGGATTCAATCTCAACCCTCTTGAGATTCAAGTACCATCACCTATTCACTACCCTATTCTTGAGCAAGATCATCATCAGATTCAGCACAGTTTAAGCAATCCAAATTCAATGATGATGATGATGATGCTGAAGAATCATGATCACAATGATTATCCGAGCATGCAATTTGGTGGTGTTCAATGTGCATCATCATCATATGCACATCAAGCAGTGCACTATGATTCATCATCGTCGTCCCAGGATGTTAACAATCTGCTGTACGATGATTCTGCTTACTTGACCAGGTACTTGTCTGCAATGCAGCAAACTATGCCGCCGCCACAACCACCACCACCACCACCACCACCACCATACATGCAGTGTGCAACCATGATGCCCAACATGGTGATGCCTAGTGTTTCAACTCCGGTGAATAATTTACAGGACAAAGATAATGGTGGTGACAATATTGATCATTCTACAGCCAAGTATTGATTGTTTGTTGACATGGATTTTATAGTTTCATGATGAGTCTTTTTTAGACTAGATAGTTTATGGTAAAAACATTTGTTTTTCTACTTTAATTGCTAGAAGTGTTTTAAGTTTATACTTGGATGTTATTTCTATGGTTTCTCATTTTATGGGTGACATAATGACTGTTTTGATTTGTTTAATGAGACCCCTTTTTGTCTTAATTATGCTCTTTGAATTCTGTTTTTCAGGGGAATTTTTTTTTGAATGATTTAGTTCGGATAACGTATTGTCTAGGTTAATCAGACGAAAAATATATCGAGATTGGTCATTAAACATAAGTCTCTTGATTAATTCGAAACCCCCTTTTTGTCTCAATTATGCTCATTCAATTCTGTTCTTCCATTTTTATAGTAGAATTTTTTTTTTTTAAATAGTTTGGAAAAAGTATTATCTAGGTTAATCAGACAAAAAAACTATGAAGACTGGCCATTAAACATAAGTCTCTTAATTAATTCGGAGACATGAGCATGTCTTTCCCCATTCCGAACCCTCCACCACTAGACACTAACTTGCTAGTGTTTTGTTTGTGATAATTTAATAAAAAGAGTAATATTTTATGTTACTTTTTTACTCTTTTTTATATACAATAAGAATTCATATATGAATGTCAAATCCCACATATTTTTATGTATATATTAAATATATCTACTTTATAAAGAATGCTGAGGGAGTTAAAAGAATACATATAACAATGATCGAATAAAAATTCTCGTATTTGGTATATTGAGGACACGAAGAACGAGATGAGGCAAAATTGAGTAAACCTTGAAACTTCGTTACTTTCAATATATTCTACGCATAACGATCTTAAACAAAGTTAACGATCCTAAACTAATATTATAGTCGTAATAAAATAATCTAAACAATTTAAAACCATTGAATCTCTGAAAATTCACGCCACTGCAAATGAATTCACTTCTGCGCTACTTGTGCAAAAAATTTATAACCATTTATACCCAAGTTGGTCTTTATAGATAATACTGGCAGATGAAAGGGAAAAATATGCAAGCAAAGAAAACAGAAAAATAATCACTGCACATTTGCTCATTCATTCTTTTTTTTTTTCTTTCTCCTGGATGTCAAGGGAACCAATAACCCACCCACTAAATTATTCGGCAAAACCCGACCACAAGCTCATTCATTCTTGCTTTCAGTGGAGAAAAGCATGGTACTATTCAAATGCAAAGACAAGATATACTGAAGCACAAAGGATCTCGTTGAAATTGAAAAACCGAAACAAGGATTCAGCCATTGTAACTGGCTTTTACTTCCTGAAAAGAGAAGGCTAATCTAGGCTGAAAACTGCAGACAGACCAAATGAAAAATCACGGAAAACGAAGCACTCCTTTTTTTTTTTTTGGCTAAATAAAACTAAGCACTGCTATAACCCAAACTAAATAGAAGGATAAAAGAAAAAATAAAAAGAAGAAAGAAAAATTTAAGCCCCTTAGACACTACCGCGCTATCCTAGTCCCTTGAAATGCCTCTTGATGGCAGTCTTGGACTCAAACACTACCCTTCAGTGGTGCTTGACAACTGAGCGAGAGATTTTTGGTGAGGTTGATGAGAGATGCAGCGAGATCAGAATGATCGGTCTTCACAGTTGCTTCTTCAACAATACTTTCTCCTGTTATAAAAGGCTTCTGCACAACAAGTAAAAGAAAGGCATTTATGTTAGAAACAGTCTCCGGAAAAGACGAGCCGTACAAAAACATCTGGAGATTGCCTACAAACTGATGAATTTCAGGACAAACTGTTGAATTTTTTGTGGGTAATGAAATCACGATTAGAAACAAAAGTTCTTACTTTAAAGACCGTACTTGAACTAACAAAAAATAAATTCCCTTGTCACAACCTTGGCAACCTAAAATGCTATAATGAGGCTAATCAAACTTTTAATGACAGCCTTAACAAAAAAGCCAAAGGAGCCTTTACGAAAAAGCCAAGGATAATCTACAAATTCTGTAATTTAAGTCGGATTATTTGCAGAAACATGTCCTTTGTTCAAGAGCGGAGCTATGTAGTAGTCTCCTCCATTGGCCCCAAATTTTTTTAGTGTGCATTTACCCTAAAACTTTTTAAATGTTTTAGTACAAAAAAGCAAATCAGCACCCACTAAGATAAATATTAGCGTTATAGCCCCACTGAAGCAACTTGCTAGATCCGCCCCTACCTATGTTGTCCAGAACCAAAGACATCGATATATATACTTCGCTTATCAGAAAACCATATGCAAAGTAAAATATCTTTTTTTCTGCATGAAAAGTGCACTCACAGTTGCATCATCACTTTTGACGACATCAGTTTGAGACGCAATTCTACTGCTCCTTTTGGCTTTAAGAGATTTTTCCCTCTCCTCATAGAAGTTGAAGTCATCCAATAATGAAGTCTTCTTGGTGTAGCTTTTGAAAATTCTCAACATTTCTAAACCTTGCTTCAGTCCTATCTGAATAAAGCAGCAGTAATGTCAATAGTTAATTCAACTTCAAAAAAGGATACACGATTCATGGCAGAACATTGAATGTGATTTAAACTATAAATTACATTTACATTTTGAATTGATAAAAATAAAAATATATCCAAGAGCCAAAACATCTTCCAGTCAAAATATTTAGATACTTCAATGACGACTTAAAAATGCGTCTGACCACAAAACATTAGGAAAAGCAAAAGAAATACCTCTTGAGTATCCCTGCTATAAGTTACAGGTCTGTTTTCATTGTTTTCAAGAATAATGTGCCGCAACTGGGTATTAGGGACATCTTTAATTATGTGCCACTTCACCGGGAAGAACCCACTCCACTTATCAAGCTGCCAAAAGTCCATATTCTTGTTAAAATCAACGTGCCCTACCATCTCAGCTACACCTAGAAACTGTCCACTTCCATTCACCTAACATGCAAGGAGGCATGAAACTTAGAAGACCACATCAACAACTTGTAATATAAAAATCAAAAGATTTTTTTGTTGGCAATCACATAAAACTAGTAGCCTCTAACAACTAATTAAATTTGAGCCACCAATAAAGCAGCAACCTTTTTCAGTGGCACTAACCGAGAGTGAAAGGATAAACAAACTTACAGAAAAAAAGAGGAAGACTGGACATTTTGTGCCAGTTTCACTAGCTTTTGCCTCTGCATCCTGATATGCAGCATTCAATTTCTTATTGCCATTCAGAGTACTTGACCAAACATCATACTTGATGCATTTGTGAATATCATCTTCACTGTATGACTTGATGACATAAAATTTTGCATTGTCATACTCAGATGGAAAATCTTCTAAGTTGCATTTCTTCTTTTGAACAGTCGACCCTTGCTGCTCAGCCTCAGCTGCTGGTTTTGGTGAACTGCTCCTGCTGTTGCCCCGAGGACCGCGAGTTAGCTCAGCAGAGGCTTCAAACTCTCCATTCCTACTGAAGTTTCCTCTCAACTTATATTTATAATTGCCATTCCACGCCCTACCATTTGGTTGGTAGTTCACTGGTGCGTAATGCATGAAAACACCATTGTTCTGGTTAGCAAATGATGAATACTTTCCAACAGGATGAAAACCCTTCATGAGGCCCATGGACTGGTATCCCGAGCCTAACTGAAACAGCAAACAAGTATAAAAGGTCAATAAATTTTACTTGAAAAATCTGTTAGATAGATTAAACTATTGAGGGCCTAAAGATCAGAGGATTTTGAAGCAAAATTTGAGAAAATTTATTTAACTGCAATAGAAGACAAACTTTGAGTTTATAAAAGAGGTTGGTTACTACTCCCTTTTGGTACACCGGATTTCACAAAGAAGTGAATATTACAACAAAAATGCTCTTTCACTTGCCAAGTTAGATCAATATGCTCTTTTACAGAATGTTAAACAGAATAACACTAGGATACCTTGTTAAATGGTTTGAGGGGCTGAGTCTGGAGTATGGATTTTGATAAATTGGACGAGGCATCAAAATGCCGTGCCTTTGAATTCAAAGGTAATGTTGAACTTCTGCTTGAAAGATTCCCATTTGACTTTGAAGAGTTAAAACCATTCGACTTCAGTGAACCATTTTGGCCCACTGATGATTTCATGTTTCCGGGTTTAGCAGCATTCCCATTTATGGCATCTCCAGTATAGGTTGAATCCCATGAGTAACACGGCACGGCATCAGACCCATAAGATACAGGTTGCTGAAGATATCCCGATGATACATAAGATTGTTTACCATCAACACCCACATATCCTGCAGTATAAGTATTATAGCCCGGCATATAGTAAAGAAGTGAACCATTATCTGATTGGAGACCCTGAAAAATGAAGAGCGCGTTACACTTGCAGAGAAACCATCAGATCAAAAGCAACTCCATGATAAAACTAAAAAAGCAAGTCAAGAGAACGACCTACTTTAAGAAAAGTATAAAAAGAAAGACCTAAGGTTAAAGACATACATTGTAAGAACCTCCTCCAGCACTAAAATAAGCTTGTTCGTCCAACGGAGAAAATGTCCCATTATATCCTGCAAAAACAGCAAAGCAAATTAGAGATGATTGGCATTGAGATCCATGCCAGACAAAGAACTCATGTTATATAGTTAACAAAGAACTGGTGTTATAAACATAAGCAAAAAGATGTTCGTTGAGAACTTCTATTTAAGATTCCACAGAATGGGATGAAGAAAAGTATTTTCTTTTCGTTGGAGAAGTAAGCTGGAGAAAAGTTAATTAATGCGATGGATGGAACAATTGGGAGAGGAAAAAAGGAGGAAAGGATAGAAGCTTAGTTTATTTTTTGGTAAAGGGAGGAGAGCATAAAACGGAAAGAGGGATGATTGTTCTCCGCTTTATATTTCTAATCTATCCATCTTGGGGGACTAGACTCACAAGGGCAGAGAATTTGCAAACAAGATCAGAAAATTTGACAGTAGAAATGGATAAAATGGAAAGATTATCATTCTCTTCCATCCCTAGACCTAAGGTCAAACATGATTATAGACGAAGTGCAAGAGCTAATTCATTCAAACTTAGTTTACAACAACATAATTACTTCAGAATCAGGTATCATACTAGATGTCTATCTCAGAATAGATCAAGAAAAACAGGTTCAATGTCAGAACCAATTCAATATCTAACCTGGGTAGTAATAATTGTAACAGCTAGTTGGTGGATAGTAAACGCCTTGCTCTGCAACTGGTGCTTGGTCTATCTCACCTTTGATACCAGCGGTAGCATTCCCCGCAGAAGTTATTGATTCAGATGGTTTTCCATCTTTCCTGGAAGCCTGAAGAGCAAGATTTTCATTCAAAACAAAAAGGAACAAAGAAACATGCACAATACAAAAGATGGAAAACCATATTTATTGATTGAGAGAAGAGAACATAACCCACCATATTTTGCTCTGCCAGTTTCGCTGATGGATCAGACTTCAACCCTTGAGCAATTGGCTCAGCTGGAAAACAAGGTTAAGAAACAATCTCAAAGAAGTCTCCATAAAGGTCACTGTAACACATGAAAGTCTACAAAAACGAGGCACATATGCATGAGGTATTCATTAGAAGAAAATACCACTTTCTGTGTCAGAATCAACACACAAGGTAATTAATTTCAATTAATTTATTGAAATAGATTTGCAGAGTCCAGGAAACAATTTCACAAATGCCATTAAATGCATTAGAAATCATAAAGTCTTAACATAGGACACATCAGACATCCTTTTCCTAAGCAATCCTCTCAACGTCTTTTCTGAAGGAAGTGAGAAAAGGGCTTAGGGATCGGAAAGTAACCGTGAAACCTTAGAAGTGCATTCGGTATTTGCCAGCATATAATTCCACGCGATATGTCTTCCTTGATAAATTTCTTGAGATGAAGTTTTTAATAATTTTATAAATATTACAAAAATCATGGGGAAAACAAGAGGAAAAGGCCAAAATGTTACAAAATCACACAAACAACGTATCAGTTCATACTTATTAACGTCCAAAACCCCAACAACAACAGATAAGAGCTTACATTTCTCTATTTTCTTCTCTCCAGCCATTGTCGTTCTTCAAATTGCAACTTGAGACCTACAATCAAACCAACCAAGAAAGACGAGATATAAGACTAAAACAGAGACATCGGAAAATTTTCATAATTTCTGAGTATATAAATCTCCGGAATTATGTCCTCATTGAAGGTCTATTTCTAGAACTGGAAAGATCAGATGGTGGTATAATTAATGACAGAAAATATTTTCCCAACATCAAATAGTTGTCGTTGTCAATCATATTAGAAGAATGTAATCAAAATTTTTAAAAATAGAAAGAAAAGTGCCTATAGCACACCCATTCAAAAGTGGGAATCAAATTCTTTTTCAACAGATAGAAAGATGAAGATTCTTCCTAACATGCACACCAACCATCAACGATGACAAGTCAAAAGTTTGAGGCCAAGAAATTAAAGGAAAATTCAGAAATTACTTAAAAATTATCAGGGCCATAAAGGAGCAGAAAATATCAAAACAATATATTTTCTTTTTCGTCCGTTTTTTGTGAGAATGCAGGGTATAATAAATCCCAAAAAAAATGGGATATTTCGAGTAAAAATCGGTTATTTCCTTTTCAACAAAAAGCTAACAAAATAAAGCCTTTGAAAATTCTCGGGAAAAAAACTGTTGACTATTCTAGATCCTACGTTTACCCACAAAAATAGGTAGGGAAAATAAAAGAGAGAGACTTTTTTGTCATACATACATCCACCAAACCAATGCATATCAACCAGTCATTGGTTCAAATTTTTCCACAAAATTAAATGAAAAATCAAAAGAAGTCACCAACTTTTCTTAAGTCAAAATAGAGAATAATAATAAAGCAAGATCATAACACTATAGAATCTTTAATTCCTTAGCTTCAACATGTAAAAGCTTATACATTAAGCTACACACACATACACAATTTTTATACATGCACACACACGACCATACACATACACGATTACATACATACGAACACCATCAACAAGTAACAGAAAAACTCATGTGTATGCACAAAAACCAAGCATCTTTATCAACCCCAAACAGAATAAAATCAAATAGCAAACTCATGTATAATTATGCACAGGAACACATGTATATACACATACAATGCATACATCTATACACATGTATATATAATATACACCAATACTTACATACCCACCCAGCCACCCACCCCCCACCTCACCGTAATCCCACTCCAAAAATATGTATTTACACAATAAGTAATCATTTACGCTAAACCCGAAAATAAAAAATTAATAAGCAAACCCCTCTGTGCATACGTACATATTTATATATATAGACACACACACGGGAAGCAAACATATTTGCAAAACCCAAAAAAAAAACAAACTAATAATAAACCCTTCTATTCACAAAAGGCAAGCAATTTTGAAAGACCCAAATATAAAATATGAAAAATAAACCCCTCTATGTATATGTATAAACATATATATATATATATATATATACACACACACACACACAAAAAGAATAACTCATAACAACCAAAAGAAAAAATTAACAATAAACCCTTATACATATATAATATACAAATTACCAGCTGTGTGAACACATCAGAAAGGTCGGATCTCTAACACCTTTTTTGTTTTGCAATTAAAACAAATGAAAAAGGCGAGAAAAAATCATTGAAATTAGCTAGAAAAAAAAAAGAAAAAAATTGAAAAAGCAAAACTAACCTATAGAAAGCAGTGAAGAAAAAACAGCTAAAAAAACAGCCAGTACCGATCCGGTAGCTGTTTTTTGAGTGGCTTTGGAAAACCGCTTTTGAGAGGAAGAAAAGCGGTTTTCCAATGGAGGAAGAAAAAGGAGAAAAAGAGAGAGAGAGAGAAAAAGAGAGAGAAGAGAGTATAAGTGGAGGCGTGAGAGGGGGAAAAGTGGGGGTACTGTTACTACTAACCCTTGATCTAGATCTAATGGTTGGGATCGGGATCTTGATTTGGTTTGGATTGATATGGACCGTTGGATAGGAATGTGTGTGTTTTTTAAAATTTGTGGGTAGTGTTTTTTATGCTTTTATATAGTGGAGTCAACTTTGAGGTGGGAAGTGTGTGAGAGTTTTATATATACCGTGGTGGAATAGCACTACTAGTTGAGATCTACAAATCCAAGTGGGAGTGGGATTTTTTTTTTTTTTCCTTCTTTGATGACCGATATTTTTTTTGTCGATATAATCAAAAGTTGAATAAAATAATTAAGTAATAATTTATATATTTTGTGATTTTGAGTTTATATTATAATTTTAATTTGTGTTATATCAAAAAAAAAAAAAGGTATTGTTCGCTTATATTTAGCGTGAAATTTCAGAATAAATGATTTTATTTATTGAAGTTACGGTTTAAATTAATCAACTCTTAGTTGAGATCTTCATATCCAAGTGGAGTGAGATTTTTATTTTCTTTTATGACCAGGACTTTTTTGTAGATACAGTCAAGAGTTGAGATAAATAATTGAATAATAATCTACATAATTAGTGGTTTTGAAGTACGGTTTTAGTCTATGTTAAACCAAAAAAGAAATAAGTGTTGTTGGCTTATATCATTAGTGTTAAATTTCATAATATATGATTCTAGGTAATCAAACAGTCACGATTTAGAAATAATTATTTTAAAATTGATTAATCTAATATAAATAAAAATAAAAATAAAAAGTATTTTGCGTTAAAAAATAATATTTCAATTATAGATACAATGGTCAAAGGCTTTCAAGATTATATTTGCCTAAAAAGATCTTGCTCTTTATGACACTTGACTTATCAAACTTTGAGGCTTACAACAATATGCTTGAATGGTCATTCTTTATTTTGAGCTAATATAATTGATACTTGACTTCTTTTTTTTTTTTGGTCAAAATAATTGAGACTTGATTTGATAGTTTATTTTATAATATTATAATTTCATGCACAAATTCAACAACCACAAAAAATAATGTCCATAAATTATGTTAAATTTCGTGTGCAATTTGGATTATACTTTTCCTATTTAACATCTATCGTTCTTATCTAATCTCCAAAAGCAAGAAGATCATCTCCGTTTGAAAATGCTTGCAAATACATTCACAAAGCCGAACGTGGAAAGGTGTAAACTATTGGAACTTATTCTCTCAAGTACTTTACACTATATAAACTAAAAACTTTTTAGCACAAAGTAGGCAATAACAAGGAAAATCATGCAAAACTCAAGCTAAAACTTGTTAACCAAACAACAAATAATAACATAAATAGGTAACGAAAATGTGCAATTGTTTTACTAGGGATAGATGTAAAAATTTTGGCCATTAATTTTCACTCAGTAGTTATAATTTAACCAAAATACAAGGAAACACAAATATAAGTCATTTTATTATGGGTACACATAAATTTATATTACGAAATTTGACCATAATCATTCACTTAATGGTTATAATTTTCACTAAAACACGAGGAACTAAATTTATAAATTGAAACCATTTCTATGTCATTCCACCAAACTACAAATGGGAGATTACAATTTATTTTTCTTTTTTTTTTGTCAAAATTGAAAAGTAGATTTGAAGGGCACCAATTTCTTTTTTTTTTTTTTTTGTGGTCAAAGTTGAAAGCTATATTTGAAGGACACCAATAATTCATTGGAAACCATTTATTGTTTGCACCAAACTACTGTGCCAATTCAAAATTTGTCACAGAGTTCAAACGTACAGATATCAATTTCTTAACCCCACTAGGATTTCAAAAAGTGGGTTAAATTTCGTAGTTTACTTGTTAATGCAGGTTTGAAGACTCATCTACCACTATGATTCACCAAAGGCTCTATTACAAAAGTCTACACGGCGTTTTTTAAGGTTTAATTTTTTATATATATAAGTTTAGTTAAGGATTTTAATTTCCTAATAATGCAATAATATTATAATAAAAAATTATTGATTATTGAGTATGAAAAATTAAATATTTGTATCATCACTTCATTACTGTTGATTTCTATTACGTTATTAAGAGATCCAAAATCTTAGCTAAAAGTGAGCCGAGTCCCATCTGAAGCCATATTCTTAGGCTCCGTTTGTTTTCCATAAAATATTTTCCTGAAAACTATTTTATCAATTTTTCGATGTTTGATATCATCGAAAAATTGGTTAACTGAAAAATATTTTCTAGTAAAAATGGTGGCTACTTTTTTCCAATTTTCCGGTATTTGGTAATCCCGAAAAATTGGTCAACTATAAAATATTTTATAGTCAAATATTACGGTTAGTACAAAGTTTGGAAAAATATTTTCATATCATTTGGGAGAATAAAATATTTTTCAGAACTCAACCCCATACCCCACCCAACTTCCACCCTTACGATTAACATGCTTATTATATGTATATTTTTTTTTTATAAAATCTCATGTCAATTTTTTTTTTTTTTTCTGTACATTCAAACACTATAAAATATTTTACAATATTTTATTTTTCAGGAAAATATTTTTCTCCAACAAGTTATTTTACTACAAACAAACGGAACTCAAGAAAATATTTTATTTTCCAATAAAATATTTTTCAGAAGAAAATTTAAAATATTTTTCACAAGTTATTTTACAGCAAACAAACGGAGCCTTAGTTGAATCGTTAATTTCCTACGACAATTTGGTCCAAATTGGGCCTAAATAAAAGGTTTTTATTTAAAGCCTACGTTGAAGATGAGTCGCAGTTGGAGAATTTTGTTCAAAAAGGGCCAAGTTTCCAAACTGGAGTTGTTCATCGTAGGCCCAATAAAGTCATGCTTAGAATTTTTAATCCTTAATAAGGGCAGCTTATAAGTAGCAACCCCAAATCATTAGAAAACACACACACACACACACAAAAGGAAAAGGTCTCTTTGTAAAATACAAAATCAAATAAAAGTGACAAGTGTAAGATTTGGATTTCAAGTCATATGATTTTTAGCGTGAGCTAAACAATAAAACCGTCAAATATTTCAAAAAAGTCTAGTAATTTTCTCCTCATACGTAGTGTATTGTTCTCTTTGACTTTGCGGTATCTAAATCCTTTAAATTTCCAAAGTTATACATACTTAGATAGCGTTATGTCACAGAGCTAAAGTAATCACGGGCGTTACAGTTAGCATGCTTGAAGGTTTTCAGAAAAATATTTTCCTAATGATTGAAATTATTGGTTGATAATCTATCATCAAAATTGTTTCCCTATCTTAACAGACTACATCTTTCATGGTAGCTTACTTAGGCCCAAATACTCCATGGGCTTAGTTCTTGGGCTTTCCTTGATTATGGCTTGAGGCTGTAAAGAACGTCCACTCCATGCCATATTCTCAAATATACACCATCAAAATGTTGATCATTAGAAGTTCTTATAATTTAAAAAAGTAATGTTAAATGTTACTTGATATGAGACATTACATCTTTCTTATTTCTTTGTTATAAATTTCACACTATTTACCTATATTTTTCAAATAAATAAATTTGGTTTACACATGAAACTTACCACAGCAAAGATTATATAAGATACCAATTATTAAGAAGTAAATTTGATTGATACACAAGATAAATGGTGTAACATTTGTCATAATATAGAATGAATGGTGCGTAATGACACATAAAACGTGTAATATAATATTACTCTTTGTAAGTACAATGTGAAACAATTGATACAGTTGGATTCCTCAATTCAACAATTAGTAAATCCCCAGATAAAACAACATGAAAGTAATGTGAAATACCAAAAAGAAATTAAAATTTACCCCTTGAAACGAAAAGAAAAGGGGATACATGTACACACTATATTACAAGGAGCTTCCAAGATCTAGTTGGGTTTACAAGACATCTACCTCAAGGACACCCCATATGATTAGTTCCATCTATCAATCCTCACTATCTCTAATTAGCACCAAATTTCCCATTCTCTACACCACAAAAAAAAAAAAAAAAAAAAAAAAACTAAAGACCAATTAATTGTGCTATAAAACAATATAAAACTATGTTAAGCCACCATAAAGAAGATTAAAAAAAAAAAAAAAAAACACTTTCTATAAATATAAAGTTTTTATATCAAAAGATCTTGTCCAAGTTTAGGACAACGTTTCTCATTCTCAAACTTCTTGTCCTTTGCATGATAAACCACCGATGGTGAGGGCTGAAATTCAGACAACATTTGCACCACCTCTCTCATTGTTGGTCTTTCAACACTGTTTTCTTGGATGCAAAGCATGGCTACGAAGAATAAGTGCATGGCTTCCTCATGTGGCACATTGGTTAGTCTTGGATCAATTATACGATCCACCTCTTCCCTTCGACAATATGTGACATGTTTGGTCCATTGTACAATATCCACACCTTCTCCAAACTCACCCACTGGACGACGCCCGGTGATGAGTTCTAGAAGAACAACTCCAAAACTATAGACATCGCTCTTTTCGTCTACCCTTAGAGTGTATGCATATTCTGCAACGATAAATTATAAATGCAAAATTAATATAACAACAATAGCCTCCTATAAATGAAGTAAAAAAAGAAAGTTGCACAAATTATTAGATGATATAAAGTTTAACATGGAAAATGATAGAAGAGTTGTAAGCACATCTTTGAATAGACTCGAAATTGATTAGATCACGAGATATGCATAAATCTAAACATGAAAAATGACATGAGCACGAATGGTTTTGAAATATTTTATCTATGAGAGTTAAGTAAAATTTAACAGAGTCTAAGTAGTGTTCGAACAAATATAGTGAAAATTAAATGATTTTATAAACTAAAAATATCAAAAAATAACAAGAGATTCTAAAAAAATTTATGGGCTAGTAATGACATCAGTTGACAGTCTCTTATCACTTAATATATGTAAATCCATGGGCATAAGAGTAGCTTTTATTTTATAACCATTGTCTAAAATTTTAAATATAGATCAAATTTCAAAACATTTAATCCTACCTCTATCTTTTCGTTCAACTCATCTCTCACTCTCTCTCACCCTACCCCATCTAATCTCCCCTTTCTCTTCAATTCTAGAAGTTTTAAAAAAAGAAATCTTGCAAGTATATCTCCAAACAATTCTGTAAAGATTCTAGACACATGACATCATTTTAGCAAGATCCTAAATTGAAGTGAATTATTTGACGATTTTGTCGCCAAGATAAAAAGCAGAAAATGTGGCCAAGAGGAAGAGGAGTCAGAAGACATGATGATGGTGGCTTCCACGTCTAAAGCTTTTTCAAGATAAGCAGAGAGACATATCTTTACACGTAAGATGGAAAAGTCATTAGTTGCAGTGTAATAAAGAAATTTGGTGGGGACGACTGCACTTGTAAGTGAGAGAAAGTAAATAATTGTATATATAAATTTTAATTTTTTTAATTATTTTTAGGAATTATATTTTTTATTGAATTAGAATATGTCTTAGGTTGGATATTTTTAAATTTTAATTTAATACTTAACTGTTAAGTCAAACAGTGAAATATCAGTATACTCATTATAAGGATTTAATATCTTATAATAATGTTTATTTAATTTATGTATTATGGATGAGTTGATAAATGAATATTTCTCGTATTAAAAAAAAAAAAAAAAAAGTGGGTGGGGTACATGTTCGTATCCTTTTAAACATACGCGTAAAAAATTGATGGTGATGCATGCCTCGGTCTAGCTTTCACGACACTCGACGCCTTCTCCTCCTGTTAGTTTAATTTTTGACCCCACTTTTACTTACAAAATTGGCTGGCTGGCACGGAATTAAGCGGCAGTCTGGTCTCGTAATCGCCGTTTTGATACGGTGCGATTACCCATAACATTCTAACACACTTGCTTTTACTGCCCCCTCTTTTTCCCTCTCTCACCATATATAGAATTAGAAAGAGTAGGATTTTTTTGTAATATTATAATGATGTAAATAAAATTTAATAATTATATATATTTTTATATTATAATTTTGCCATTTGGACTGCAATCTCCTAAGCTAAGGTTGCAATATCCATTTTACACTTTGTTTTTCTTAATAGTAACAGAGAACTCTTTTAAAAAAAAAAAAAAATTATACACACATTATTGGTGTCAGACTCCGAAATATATAATTTCATTCGAAATAAACATAAGGTTTATAAATGATATAATAGTTATAATTGAGGTAAAAGACAAAAATTATTTACTAAAATTGCATGTTAGACATATAATTCAATAATAATATAATAATTTATGTAATTTATAAGAATATGACAAAAAAGTTCGCATATCTGTAATAAATTTTGTCAATAAGTTAATTAGGTAGAAAGATCACTCTGACGTCATGCTGATGCTATGAAGCGTCATATTGATTAACAAATTTTTTTTTTAAATAATCACTGGAGCCATTAGTGATGTGGAATAATTAATTAAACTAAGATGATAAAACCGTCAATAATTTCAACAATTTTATACATAATTTGCAACCCAATGCAAACTATTAGCAAACTCACTTCATGTTCCGGTCTCGACCCACACAAAAAAAAAAAAAAAAAAAAAAAACTTCATGTTCCGGTTAAGTACACGCTATTACATTATTTGCAAGATCTAACGATTGTAATTCTAAAATATATTTTATTATTATCATTAGTTTTGTGTTTAATATAATAAACGTTATAAATAAATTTATTTTCTACGATTAACTATAATGGTAGTTAAAGGTGCATAGCATGAGTAGAGTACGTATAACATACCTGGTGCAATGTAGCCATACGAGCCTGCAATTGCAGACATGCACTCGGAAGCACCACCATCCACCAAGAATTTCGCCAGCCCAAAGTCTGCAACATGAGCTTCAAAGCTGGAATTCAACAATATGTTGTTCGATTTCACGTCACGATGAATGATCAATGGCGAACAATCATGGTGCAGATAACATAAACCTTTTGCAGCTTCCATTGCTATTCTGTACCTCAAATGCCACCCCAGAAATCCACCTTTTTTCCCATGTAACGCCTCTCCGAGGCTCCCATTTCGCATGTATTCGTAGACAAGGAGGTTGGTATCCTTGTTCGAGCAGAAAGCCAGCAATCTTACTATGTTTCTGTGTCGAATGTTGCCTAGTGTTCGAATCTCGGCCCTGAAGCCATGATCATGGCTGTTGTTGCTGAATCCCAGTAGTTTTTTAACTGCAATTTCGACACCATTCGGCATTTTTCCATGGTAGACAATGCCAGCGCCTCCTCTTCCGATCACATTGCCATCCTTTACGCATTCCAGGACATCAGATACTGTGAAATCGACCTTTTGGAAGGCGGTCATTTTCCAGGTATCTGAGCCCCTTCTCTTGAATGATTTGGCCTTAATTATAGCAGCAGCTGCAAAAACTAATGAGCACATTAACAATCCAAGCGCGAAAATCAGCTTGAATTCACCATGAGACTTTCCAGGTGGATTTGTAAACTCAGAGACATTGCAAGGATTGTTTAACAATGGTCCACAGAGTTGAGGATTGCCCGCGAAAGAAGAGGCATTGAAAAAGGCAAATTGGCCTGATTCAGGTAGCTTACCAGAGAGATCATTGAAAGAAAAATCAGCAGTTGTGAGACTCTTCATCGAGCTGAATGATTTAGGTATGGTTTCATTTAAATGGTTTCTTGATAAGTTCAAGTAACTCAGGATTCGAATTTCTGAGATTTTGGGTGGAATTGAACCAGAGAGATTGTTGTGGCTCAAGTCTAAGTAGGTGAGATGCACACAGTTACTAATTTCAGGTGGGATTTCACCTGAAAATGAATTTGCACTGAGATCAATCTTGATTGCTTGGTGGAGTTCACCTATTGAAGGTGGAATTGGACCTGAAAAATTGTTTCCACTAAGCATAAGTGTTTGCAGGGAAGAGAAATTCGATAGAGAAAATGGCAATGAACCTGAAAGTTGATTGTTTGATAAATTGAGCTGGCCTAATGTAGCTGGCTTAGACGAAGAGTTTCTGTTTTCTGACAAATTTCCTGACAGATAGTTGTTCTGGAGCTCAACTAAATTCAGGCCCGGCAAGTAAAGAAAGCCGTCTGGAATGCTACCGTTCAAGTAGTTCTGCCCGAGCCTTACCCGGATGAGGCTCGAACATGTCCCCAAGTCTTCAGGGATTGCCCCGAAGAGAAAATTCTTGAGGAGAATCAGAATCCTAAGCTGATTTGAGGCGCATAAGTCTCTTGGAATCGTACCAGTGAGCTTGTTCGAAGACAAATCGAGCTCTTGAAGCTTCCTGTTTCGGCCTAGATTCTGCGGGATAATGCCGGTGAAGTTGTTCCTCCACAGGCCAAGAACTTCCAAATCAGGATACTCAGCAACATAGTCTGGTATCGACCCGTGCAATCTGTTCATAAACAGGTTCAGCAGCCTGAGCTGTTGTAGATTGATGAGCTCATATGGGATTTCACCAGTGAGTGCATTGGCTGAAAGATCAAGATTCACCAAGCTCGTTAAGTTCCCAAGTTGCCTTGGAATTGCACCTGACAACAAATTGATATGCAGAAACAGAGTGTTGAGTGACTTCAAGTTGCCTAACTCTGCTGGAATTTCACCATCCAATTCACAATTTGCGATATCCATATGCACCAGTTTCTCCAACTTTCCAAACTCTTTTGGAATCCCACCTTCAAAAACGTTGTAATACCCCAAGTAGATCTCTCTCAACTCTGTCAGATTTCCGAGCTCTTTAGGAATCTTTCCATGGAGGTCATTTCCTGCTAGAGATAAGTATTCCAATCCAATCATGCTTCCATAGCTTCCCGGGATTTCGCCATAGAAAAAGTTTCCACTCAAGTCTAAGTGTCTGAGCTTCTTCAAGCTCAGAACCCCAACAGGAAGCGAAGCTGTGAAGTTGTTGTTATAAGCATCAAACACTTCCAGATTGGATATGGTGGAATAGTTCCAATCTAGATTGCCACTGAAGAAGTTGTTTGATATGTTGAGATATCGAAGGGAGCTCATGTTCTCAATCTTGATTTCACCAGTGAAGTTGTTGCCATCAATGGAGAGCTCCATGAGCTGATCCAGGCTCGAAATCGCAGGCGAAACAGAGCCGTAGAGATTCATGTTGGATAAGTTCAGAGACACTACTCGGCCGTGGAAGCATTTAACTCCATTCCAGGAACAAACTGAGCTCAGATCAGAAGAATTCCATGCACTAATGGCTGGGTTGTTGTACTCAAAGCCTTGTTTAACTGAGACCAAACCTTGAAAATCAGTTTCAATGGAGGAAAAAGATACAGAAGTACCCACAAGAGAGAAGAAGACTAGTGTTACAACAATGAAGGGCACCATATTCGCTCCCTTATTGCCGTGGAGGAAATATCGGACTATTCGGGGGAGCATGAATATTTTCATGGAAAGTGAGTTTGGAAGGACTTGCAGAAGAAACAAAGGAATTTAAGAGGTTGGGAGATGAAAGATTTTTCTAAAAAAGGAAAGAAAAGTTGATGAAGATGGAATCTGAGAAACTTCAAGTGTGGAGTGATTTAAAGAATCAAACATGGTTAAAGAAAAGAAGAAGAGTCTTCAAATTCAAGGAAGAAGCTAAGCCCCCCCTTTTTCTTTCTTCTCTTCTTTTGCTTTATCTTTTTCTCTCTTTCACCGAAGCAGCTGAGAAGAAGAAAGTTTCGCTAAAACTGGATTTGTATTTTGTAGTGAGCCATAGCTATATGTCATCAAGTTCTAAAGCAAAGCCAAGAAAGAAAAAGATAAACTAGAGCATGCGTCAGGGTTCTCGTCATTGTACCGTGGAATCTATATCCTCGGGTAAGTGCGAAGTCGATTACGGGCTAGTTCTGTCGTCAAGAGTGAAGTTATTTAATACTGAGTTGAGGCTTATTTTTAAAATGTGTGTATTTTTGAAAAAAAAATTAGGCAAAAAAATTAATTTAGTCCCCTATAAGAAAAAGTTATATGTACATTAATATTAATTGTGTACTTTTAATTTTATTAAATAAAAATTCTGAATCAGCTTTCAACTCGGGCGAATCTAATATGAAAAAAAGACAAAGAAAGCCAAGAAAGAAAAAGATATGGAAACAAAGGTTTGTAGTGGACTGAAAAACAGCCGTTGGCTAACAGAAATTTTAAAGTTTTAAGTTTATATTAGAGGAAAAGTAAAGTTGATAACTTGATTCTCTTGCCTCTATCTTTATTCATATGACAAAAATACCCTTTCTTTAGCTTTATCAAAGGGATGCTCATGCTCCTACTTTGAGTAAGAGATGATGGAATTGCACTTTTTAGTCAATAGGAATAGTTGGGTGGACTCCTCATTTATGTATATTTCTCAACAGGGGACAACTATGTATGATATTGATATTTCATGGCTGTATAATTAAAACAAAAGGAAAAAAAAGTGGTATAGTAATCAATGCAAGTCACTATTTGCAAAGCTATTTTGTGTCATTGACCAGTGTTTGATAATGACTCGAAGTAGATACAGATTAGCCATTGATCAGTTCAGATTTCAGAATGTGAATATGTAGTAGGAAACTTTTAAAATACGCCAGTCATTTGAAATGTTTATGAGAGAGTAATGTACGCTTCACATAAGTATGAAATATATGTGCTAGATAGTCGGACAATACCGACATGTATTTTTTATATGAATTTATCTTATGTATTGTTTGTTGGAATTTTTCCCGTTCTTTCATTATGTGTGTGTATTGTATGAGGGCTTAGATTCTGAAATCACTGGTGATTAATTGTTTAAGTATTTCATTATAATTGTATGAACAATTATGAAGATCTATCTTATAACTTTATGATGTTATAATATTATAAGAGAATTTAAATTTTGTGAATGAAAGTTAATTGTATTTTGGAAAATGAGAAAACCAAAAATTCGAGGTAGTGCAAAAAGATTCATTACGCATCACGAGAAATCATAGTAAGAGCACAAGTACAGCTAGCACAGTATTATGATCTCTCAAGGCTTGACTTAAACAACAACTCATGCATGCAAAGATGACATAAAATAAGTTACTTCCACCATGAAAATGCCTAATTTTCGTCTCATATTTGCATGGCACATGTCCAACACTAAACAAGACTATAAAAATCAGCTAAAACCAGATTTGAAGACACTAAATTTCGTACTTTGATGTGTTGTCTGAAGCATAATATAGGAGATAGATTATACGACATCTTGTTGGGAATAATATATCTAAAAAATTTGTTTGGTAGGACTAAAAACACATAGTTTAACATTATATTTTTTCAATAGGAGTTAAATTAATTTTTTAATTTAAAAATAAAAATACTTTCGAATAATACAACTCTAATTCACTCTTTAATAGTTTTACTCTCAGAATTAGTGAAAATTACAACACCCGCTAACCCGTGAATACATTCGACTATAATTGTGAATATTTTTACCTCGCTGTTAAAGTTGAGAGACATGTGCCTGCAACAACTGTGGATGTAAGTGTTCAAAAGATGATGATTATTAATATATCATTACTATGTTTTTGAAGAATGATCAAAATATAATTATGTAGTATAGATAGGTTGCATAGAAGAAGCAAAACCACAGAAGCTTTTTCTTTTCTTTTCTTTTCTTTTCTTTTCTTTTCTTTCTGCTGCTTTATTCCTTTCTCCTTCCCTGGCCTACATGGTCTGGGACCAACTCTCTATGTAATGTGTGTGACTGTGTGTGTTATTTGAGCTTTATTTGGAAGATGGAATAGTCCTAAAGAGAGGGCTGAAAAGTAAAAGCAGATGTGTTGTTTGCTTTTGATCTTCCACTTCAAAAGTGAGAAAAGAAAAATCCATGAAACACCAACTATTCTTCACATGGAAAAGAGTGCTCTTGTAATATATTAACTAGAAAATGTACATATCTGTTGATCAGAAACCCCCCTCTCAAAAGAGAAATTTTTTTGACTCCTCATGCATGGGAAATAGTGCTCTTGTAGTATTTATAATATGAACTCCCAAATCCCTCTCTCTCTCTGAGTTGTATTCAATTTGACAATCAAATGATTTGGCCATGACTTTAATTTTTGTAATTTTGAAAAAAAATAAAAAAGAATATATATATATATATATATATTGGAAGGATCGTACACATAGATATATTAAAAAGACAACAATATTTAAACGTGGTTCGACATAGTTTACATTCACGGAACATTATTATTGATTACTCATAGAAACTCCTATAATAATAGCTCTTATATACCTACCTAGAGGCGTATATACTCTAACTCTAATATAATCTAATATGGTACACCCACCTTGTGGTGTGTAACAACTAAAATCAACCTAGATAGTCCTATTTATAATAGACTAATTAATGCTAGTCTTGTTATGATTAGGATTCCTATCTTTCATAATATTTCAATTTTTATTAAACTTCTAGTTGTTTTTAGTATCTGACTCTACTTGAGATTCGAGTCATATCTAACAAATATCTCCATTGGCGAGAAATACCAAGCTTCGAATCTTTGATCAACACTTCTGAATTTAGTAACCCAACTACACATGGGGAATTCGGTGGATTTTGACTTCCATTTCAAATTTTGGACACCCAAAAACTTTGTGAACACCTTTGGTCACCTTGGATTCACATCATCCCTTAAGCTCAAAGTATTCGATTAAACACTCTTCTTATCTAATCAAAACTCAAGCTCACCAAGTCCTCTATGGACTGCAAATATTGAATCAAATCATCTCTCAAGATCTTACGGCTTTCATCATCCAAGCTCCTCAAAGTACACAGCTCATTAGCCTTATCGAAATCAAAGTTCTTGGGCTTTATTTTGTAGACATGTTTGACAAGATCTTGATAAGAACCTTTGAGAGAAAAATCTTTATTC
Source organism: Ehretia macrophylla (assembly GCA_037974665.1). NCBI lineage: Eukaryota > Viridiplantae > Streptophyta > Magnoliopsida > Boraginales > Ehretiaceae > Ehretia > Ehretia macrophylla. The sequence goes on from CM075776.1 coordinate 36,576,788, forward strand.
AGCAATACACAATTCATAAAACTTAAAATATGACCGTCCATAAGGCCATTTTTTTTCCTTTTCTCTTTTTTCCCTTTTTTTATATATATTATTAATATTTGGTTGTGTGCTCTCTCAACTTGCAACTCTTTCTTTGCCAAACATCTTTGTCATTTTCTTCAATAGTGGTGTTCATTGATTTTCTTCTAGAAAACCACAGTTGTCTGTCTTCTTCGGCGCTCTTGAGGATGTCATCTCCTTCATGGCGCAACAGCGATGACGCGCAGCCATCCCTTATCCGCTGGCCATGTTTTTACCTTATAAACTTGGAGTTGCTATAGAAACTCCATTACTCCGGCGTGACATCAATCTGTTAAACGCGTCGCGACAACAATCTTTAACAACGAGTACTACACTATGTCTCGATGTAAGCTTCTTGATTGCTTCAACGTCTTCTTCTTTGTAGTCTGCTACTTCAGCAGCGGAATGCACTTCTCTTAGCGACGATAATAACCAAAATATCTATATGTAGTCCGAGGCTCTGATACCACTTTGTTGGAAGGATCGTGCATATAAATATGTTGGAAACACAATAGTATTTAAACGTGGTTCGACATAACCTACATCCACGAAATATTATTCTTTATTACTTATAAAAACTACTACAATAATGACTCTTATACACCTAGAGGCGTATATACTCTAACTCTAATATAATATAATATGGTACACCCACCTTGTGGTGTGTCACAACTAAACTCAACCTAGATAGTCCTATTTATAATAGACTAATGCTAGTCTTGTTCTGATTAGGATTTTTATCTTTTATAGTATTTCAACTTTTATCAAACTTCTAGTTGTCTTTAGGTAGCGATTGGTATACTGGAATGGATTTGGACAGGAATGGAATGAGCCAAGGAATTGAATAAAATTGGGAATGGAATGAACTTGAGAATGCGAATAACATGTTTGGTATGTTCTAGGAATGAAGAGTAGTAATGGGAATACCTTATATAATATGACAAGATTGCCCTTTTATTATTATAGTATTAAAAATATGACAATATTACTTTTTATTATTATTATTATTATTATTTCAACCACTATTATTATTTTGTTATTTTAATTTTATTGATTATTATTATTATTATTACTGTTATTTTATTTTATTTTAGTTTTTGATTTTTATTATTATTATTATTATTATTATTTCAATCACTATTATTATTTTGTTATTTTAATTTTATTGATTATTATTATTATTATTAATTATTATTATTATTATTATAATTAAAAATAAAAATAATAAATAATAATTTTTTTAATATAATAATAATTATTATTTTATAATAATAATTTATATTATATTTATTTATTATTTTTTTATATTTTTATAATAATAATTAGTATTTTATAATAATTATTATTATTATATTTTTTAATTATTATTATTGTTATTTTTATTATTATTTTTGTTATTATTATTATTATTATTATTTCAATCACTATTATTATTATTAATTTTAATTTTATTTTATTTTTATTTTTATTTTATATTTATTTTTTAATAATAATAATAATTATTATTATAAAAATATTTTTTTTATAATAATAATAATTGTTATTAGAAATAAAAATAAAAATAATAATTTTTTAATAATAGTAATAATAATTATTTTTTAATAATAATTTATATTATATTTATTTATTTTTATAATAATTATTATTTTTTATAATAATAATTATTATATTTTTATAATAATAATAATTATTATTGTTATTATTATTATTATTATTATTATTGAATATGAGGGTATGATAGTCAAGTTCATTCACAAATACATGGGAATGGCCCATTCCCATGGGTTTGCTCTGGAATGGCTATTCTCATATACGTGGGAATGTGATTACCTTGGGAATGAGATTCCCAAGTTCATTCCTTTGTACCAAGTATGGGAATAAAAAATAATTGGGAATGTCATTCCATTCCAAACTTCATTCCAGTATACCAATCGGTACCTTAGTATCTAACTATGTTTGGGATTCGAGCCATGTCCAACATATACATATATATATACATATATATATATATATATATATATATATATATATATATACATATATATTGTAATTTTAAGTTTTAAGATCTATTTCTCTGATGTAAATAAAATGATTTGACGGTCAAGTTAAATAATTCAACAAACTGTCAAATAATTCAACAGTTAAATTAAAAATCGAGTCCCTATCTATTTTTGTGTAGGTAACGATTGAGTCATTAGTCATGATTTTTTGTTTTTCGTAGTTTTGAAGGATATTTTTTGTAATTTGAAATTTTAAGATCATTTGAGATTCAAGTTAAATAGTTCGATAGTCAAACCGGAGATCGACCAATCTCTTTGTGTTTTTGTGCGTGTGTGTTTGAAGATCATATCAACAATCAAGTCATTCAGTCATGGATCTCCTTTTTTATTTTGAAGAATATCTTTTTTTTGTTGTTGTTGTAAATTTAGGTTTTAAGATCAACATCTCAGATATAAAAAATGTAATATGACGATCAAATTAAATAGTTTGACAGCCAAACCGAAAATCAATTAGTCTCTTTTTTTTTTTCTCTCTTTGTGTATGTAAAGGATGATGTAGGTTTTATTGTAGTCTAATAAACCAGCGGATGGCTCCACTGGTTTAAAACTCTCATGGCAAGGGCAGTCTGTGCTTTTTTGAGGTGTCTCTATCTGTGTATTTGATGGGCAGGTTTTACCTTTTTGAAGGGTCATTTTCTTGCTGGCCCGGCTCTGTAATGAGCTGATACCTCTTTTGCATTTACATACTGCCATAAATCGTGGTCACTAAGAGCTTTGCATTTTTTTTAATTTTTTTTATTTTTATAATGGAGGTTAAAAACGTGATTTGAATTCAGAATCTCTAATTAAAATATGTTACTACTCGACTGTTTCACCCAACTCTTGGGTTATGAGCTTTGCTTTTGCAGTGTTCTGTTCTATTTGCAGATTATTTGGCAAATATTAACTTAAGCAACCCATTTGGAAGTCATATTCTCAAATGTGCTTTCGAAGAGATGTTTAATTACTGAAATAGAGACAAGAAGGGTGATAAATTCGATAGATAATTATTGAATTTTGTTTTCGGCTTAGGCCACCCCCCACCCCCCAACAAAAAAAAGCTTTGCTTCGTATAAATTGTCAGTGTAATTTTACTTTACCTTTCTAAAGTATGTTAAACCGAAAGGGGTTTGTCTAATAACGAAGCACTTGGGACTGCATGAGGATTGCTCACATTTCGAATTCAATTAAGCTGGTCAAGAAGTTAATTTTCTTGTAACTATATATATTTTTCGTAGACTAATCTGTATCATGTTTTCCTCCATACAAGTTATGTGTATTGAAATTTACACTTTTAATATGAATTCAAAATGATTTCTTATAGAATGATTGTGATTGTTGCTTTTAATGTTTTGAACTACCAAACCTACTTCTAGTACTACTGCTAATCCAGAATCCATTAAAGAAAAATAGGACCACACTTGTGCACTCTCTGATCAAGAGCTTTTGTCTCCTGATTTTTCAATGGTTGTACAATTTTGACACATGATTTGAGCCATTGAATTCTTTTCTAAATGCAATATGAGATCATGCAACTACTGTGTCTGTAGTTGTTGCAACATTAGCAGTCATTTCAATTTGATGCATTGAGGTGATAAGCCTGCAATCTTTCTTTTTTCATAGGATTCTCTCATAAGATATAAAGTTAAGAGATATTTCGCGAATGTCAACTGTCCATATCAATTATTATAACTGCATTAACAATTAATTATCATCGTTTTTTTTTTTTTTTTTAATAAAATAAAAATTAAAGTATAACAGATCACTACCCGAACATTAAATCTGACTGGTTATATGAGTAATTCATTTGGTGTGGATGCATGACACATGCTTGGACCAGTAACTGATGAAAAGTGCCAAATCAATTATTACAGGTATCATTGGCTTTGATCAGAAACCATGACTTGGGCAGCACAACTTGGGTGTTCTGCTCAAAGATATGCATTCCAGAGACTTATTAGTGTTTTCTTTTCAAAGGGCAAAATGATATGCTTGTCCTTTCATCTGATGGTACGATTCTCAACTAGTCTTCTTTTCCTTGTACTATCTATAGCTAGCTATGGCAGATATCGTTAGAATACAAACGGTATGTATCATAAATCGTTGTAAGCTTTTATACGAGTAATGATTATCTTATAACATTATAATATTAATTTTTAGGGACATAGTTTAACAATAGTGAGATAAAATTATTCCTGTGAGGTCACGAGTTTGACACTCTCCTCTATTTTGGTGTTCCGCTCTTGATTAATTTGGTACATATGTGAGGGGTGCACTGTTACATCCGAGGGTTTATTAATTGATAGTCGAACTTCGTCAAAAAATTCAATAATTAAACTCTACTAGTTGAATTCCTATTTACTTTTAACTGTATTAATAATTTACAATCTCTAAATTTTATTCATAAAATCAGCAGATTCACTCCCCTGTTGTATACCATATAAAGAAAAAATGCCACATATATACATGTGTATATATCTTGGCATATCCCATGTACTTATCTGTGCAAGTGGCCCTGTGATGAGCTGGTTCAAGATTAGTTTGGAGAAAACCATATGCTTCATATCCTTTATTGTTTCTGTTTTCATGCTTTAGTCTTATTTTAGTGCTTATACTTCATAGAATATATTCTATATAAGGTTTATTTATCATAATATTAAGCGCTTAATTGTTTTGCCCAAGCACTGTTTACCATTGAAGGAAAGTCTGAGCGCAACGATGTTAAAATTGTCGTTTGTGAATTGAAAGTTATAAATTTGAGTCGTGAAAATAATCTCTTTCAAAATGTAAGGTAAAACTGTATATAATAAACCACAAAGTAATTCCTATCTTTCTCTAGACTCATATATAGCAAGAACTTCATCATGAACCGAGCTACCATCATAGTTTACAAATATGATTAGGGTTTGAAAGTTCTACAATTAAAGGAAACTTTGGTCACCTACCCATGACCAATTAAAGTAGTCCTTCAATATGCTTTAACGTTCCAAGAAGAAAAAGGATTTAGCCAAAAGAACAAAAGGAGATTCAAAAAATAAAGAAAGAAAGGCAAGAAAGATAAAGTGAATTATTATTTGAGAGAATCAGGATTTAAATCATACCAAAAGCCACAGATACTCTCTACTTGATCATGACTCTGATTAAAAAACTAATTTAATTATCATTTAATACAATGGCATCAATATTGTAATTAATGGAACATAATTATCTTTGACTTCAAGGCGGGTAAAGAATAAAACGAGAAAAGCATGAGCACAATTGAAACCTTAGCATTCACATATAAGCTCTTGAAATAAGCTTTTAGATTTAATATAGTATTAGAGTTCAATTTACTTAAATGGTCATAAATTCAACTCTTACCGTCACCCAAATATGTTAATATGTGCAATATTTAATTCAACTGACATGTGAGGACCGTATTGAATACAAAAAATAAATATAATAAGACCGTTTAAACTTTTAAGTGAAGTAATCATTTATTACACCGACACCCTCTACTAATTAATGATCACTTAGTATAATGGCATCAACCTTGTAATTAAGGGGACATAATTATATTTGACTTGAAGGCCTCTAAATGATAAAAGGAGATAGGACCAATTCAATTAAAAGCTTAGGCTTTTACACATAACATCTCCAGGACCCCTTTGAGATGTCATGGGAAGCTTTTTTGAAAGGTGGCTGATTTAAATGGAAAAGAGGACACAACAAGCATCTCTTTTGTGCCCTTGGTGTAACAAGCAAATGAAAAAGAAGAAAGAAATGGAAAAAGAGAAAAAGAGATGCTCTTAATTTGTGTTAACACTTTTCTATATACGCTTCATTGTTATGCTTTTGCTTAGGACCAATTTGTGGTGCCTTTGTTTATCCTTTCTTATGTTAGAATTTCAGAGAATAGTGAGTCATGCATGATTCGTGAGTAGGGTCTCCTTTATGTTATACCAATTTAATTATGGATTTGAATCATCTCGTGACCATTATTTCGTAAACTTTTAATTTTCATTGGACTAATTATGCACAAATTTCCCACTTTTTAGATACAATATACTATGTTGAGTATATCTACTTGTTGCGCTATGTTATTTATCAAAGTCTTCTACTCTTTAATTCAAAAATATGGAAACAAAGTTGCTAATTGGATAATAAAACTTGTATGACTAGCAACATATCCCAAGATGGGATCTCCAATATACCGTCTTATCTGTCTAAAATCCTTATTTTTGCTTTTGAACAATCCAAAATTGGATAGCCGAAACTGTAACTTTTTCTCTTTTAATTAATAAAATTCCTTTTAACCCAAAAAAAAAAAAGTATGCTGAATATTGAATACACAGGAGTCATGATCATTCTAGAGCAAAAGAAACATCCTTATATTTTTTGAAACAAATGAAAGGACAAATCTCAAATTAAATTTGATACATATTTCATATTTTATCTATTATCATTATCCTTCATTTCTCTTTCTTAAATGTGCTATATTTGCTTGATAACTTGAAAATTGATATGATATGATATAAGAAATTAATTTTGTTTTCATTTTCCTTTTTCACCTTTAATTTTTCTTTTGTTCCTAGTAATGTTTTTAAAAAAAAATTCATAATAAATTTACAAGTACATGAAAGCACAATTCCCTAGTATGATGGCAGTGACAAGTAGTTTTCTCAACGAAACACACAAAAATAAAGGTCCAAACTTCACGTTGCTGAGGCCTGTCTAGCCTTTTTAACTATTTCTTTCTTCTTTCATTGTTATATCATCTCTATGGTCAATATCACAGTGTTGTATATCATTTTGGAAGTTACTTTCATGTTTTATAGCATACTTCCAAAGCAAATCTACAAGTGTGTGATGTATTTCTCTCTTCATGGGGTCCAGAAATCCTCATAAATATACGAGGGATTTGGACTCTTTTTGTAACATTATAATATTATAAGATAGAATTACGTTATTATTTTATCTAAAAGTTTAAATTATTAGAGAAGAGTTCTTCTATTTATTTATTGTATTTAACACGTCTCCGCACATGCAGACAGGTTATTTTTTAGTCACATTAAATTACCTCATCATCTAAAAGCTTAAATTATTAGAGATGAATTATTATATTTATTTATTGTCTGCAATATATCCCCGTACATGCAAGCAGGATTCATTTTTTTTAGCTATACACGTGGACAATTTTAATGTTTCTAAATAAGTGACAGTAAAACTTGAACCCAAGAACATTTGGTAACTGGCCGGACTGTAATACCATATTAAATTACTGTCTCGTTTGAAAGTTTAAGTTGTTAGAGATGTATTATCATATTTATTTATATATTGTCTTCAACAAGTAGATTCAATAGTGATGATTTTTTTTTTTTATCATAACTATATGGACAATTCATCACTAATGAATCTCTCTCATAATATTTATAACATTATGAGAAGATTCAAATCTCAAAAACTTTGTTTTTACTATCTAATCTTCAAATCTTGGTTTTGCCTCTACCATATGTATCTTTTTCTCCAAAATTCAAATGTATGTAAAGTTATGAGATGAGTTTACGATTACATTAAATGCTTTTTTTAAAATAAAAAAAAAAAAACCTTCTACCTCCATGCATGAGATTCGAACCCTTAATGCTTTTATTTTTTTTAAAAATAAAAAATTCCTTCTAAGCCTATGAGATTTGAACCCTAATCTCCCAACTATTAGAGAGAGTAATTCATTATTAGATTACTCCTAAATCTTATATTTAAATCTTATATTTATATTGAATGATTTATGTAAATAGAATGAGAAGCATCCTAACCATATAAAAAATAGGCAGAAGAATCTGATTCTCATAACATGAAGAACAGGTCAGAGAGTCACTTTCATTATGCTAAAATAGCTAGTGTCCTAGTTAATAAATTATATTGGATAACCTTATCTAAATTACAACATATAAAGTTGCAAAATTCTTATGGGTTAACTAGTTTAGTACTAGAATGTTTGAAGTGTCGTTGAAAGATTTATTCATATTTCGGAGTCGAATTATTCAGTTATTTAATTTTTTTGAGGTTAATATTAATAGACCGTGTGTTTGACTAACTTGAATCATGTTTCCTTCAAATGAAACTATGTGTCTTAAAATTTGAATACTTAGTATAAGTTTAAATAACTTTCCAAGAGGAGTTTCCGTCATACGTTATTTAAATAATATTTGTTTATCAAGTGGAAGGAAGATTTAGTATTAATTAATGTCAAGTCAATTGAACTTCCATGACTGCAACGAACAAATCTAGTCTGCTGTCGTATGCTGTCATGTTGATCATGGTGGTGATGAGGTTTAAAACCAATATTTTGAACTACTTTATAAACAAATCTTTGATGATAAGACGAAGAATCATGTGGCCAAAGAAAATATTTAAAAGTTTGTCGTTATATAATCATCCCAAAATCTTATAAAGTTAGCATTAACCTCCAAATCTGTGAAGTCTTTGTCTCCATTATGTGACCTCTTTCATGTCTAATTAACTGATAATTTTAAATATAACACGTATTGTTAAGACGAAAATATACACATATTTTCAAAAGTCTTATTATTTGTTAGATATATATTACTTTCTCGATAGTGGACCTTATCCCTTATCGTGTCATTAGACCATACTGCTTACGAACTCTCAAATTTGAGATTTGTTGCTTTTAAAGAATTGTCGTTTACCTTCATTTGTTCTTCAAAGATTTGTTGTTTTTTATTTTTGTCTATTTAATCTGCCTCTCAAAAGATAAAAAGAGGATGTGCTACTTTTGGTCTCCAAATAATATTCGTGCTTTAGCTGCCATTTATACAGTAAAAAGATTTATTCCAAAATCAAGTTAAACTTTAGCTTTTAATTGCTTTTCCCAAAGTCAGATTTTTTAAATTTAAATTGTTTTTTCCCAACTAATTATTGGCAATACTATGAATTTATTCTATTATTATGTTCATAATATATAGAACTTCTTTTTCTAAGTTAACAAGAACTCCATTAATTCCAAAAAATACGTTCAAAAGTCTTTCAAGCTCAAAAAAGAGGATAGTTCGTTTAGACCAGAATAATTTCATCTACACTCCGCAAATAAAAAAAAAATGGCTCTATTCAAAAAATTACTTCTAAATTTTATCCTATATACATTTTTGAGTTTAATAACAAAGTGGACCCTATTGACCAAGTTGATTTTCACACTTCTCAAGCTCTAGTTTAATTTTCACCGATTTTTGAAAGCTATTAATCATTGCTTCTCTCATGCTTTTTTTCCGAATGAATATGAGAAATGGATGCACAAAAGAAACTAAAGTTCAACGGTTACAACCTACATTGTTGATTGATTACAGTCGTGTTCCCTTCCCACCATATGAAGATTATTCTATAAACCAAATTATTCTAAAAAAGTTATATATAATTAATTAGTCAAAGTGAAATCGAGAATAAAGAAAAAAGTCCAATCCCATAATAGGTTCTCATATTTCTATTTATGGAGTCCCAAGAGAGAATAACCCATCAATCACTTGTTTATGACAATAATGTTTTGCTCGGACAGCATACATGTCTGAAATTGTATTAAAAAATCATGTGGTAGTTGCCATAGTTTGACTATCATGGTACTATTAATTATTGTTTTGTGAGCAATTTGGTGGAAGTCATTACGTAAGAGAAGATAATTGATACTTCATCATTCATGAGATAGTGCTTAGAGAATTTCCAAAAGTAGAGAAGAGGAAAGGGGAAAAAGAGTATTTAGCAATATCAAAATGAAGGTAGTTTAAGGATTTAGATCAGAAGTGGAACGTTTGAGGTGTAAGTACACGAATTGTTCACTTTTCAAATTTTAAGTCAAAAGGATAATTTTTTTATATTTTATTTTTTGAACTAATTTTAGTAGGCATTGTGCCTAACTAAATCTAGAGTACGCTTCTTTTAAATGAAATTATGTATCCTGAAATTTAAATCGTCGTGTGAGTTTTAAGACTTTCAAAAAGTATTCTCATCACTAAAATGAAAAAAAGGAAAAAGAAAAAAAGGGGAAAAAGATAATGAAGGAACCTATTCTCCAAGGTCCACGCCTATGTATGTAGTTGAAAAAATGAATGTCCCATTTGACATTATAGATTGACCTTGGTTTTGTGGGGTTTCATTAACAAGGCATTGGTGGAAATCCAAGTCATATCCAAATGGGATTGTCCACACCTTGTCTTTTTGAGCATGATTGCCACTCATTGCCTCAAATACTACTTAAACCTAAAAGATCTTCATCCTCAAAAGCAAAACCATAGATTCACCATTCTCCTGAATTATTACATTCTAAAATTTCCAAGTTGGGAGAGACATCTCCACCCTAGCTTCACATGAAAAATGCAAAGAAAAGCTAGAGGTACTCATTATTCAAAGTGATGTCTATTTTACAAGTTTTGTAGGTGGGGTTGGGGAGGGGGTTTCTCCAATTAAGTACTCTATTGTATTTTGTAGATTTGGAGAAGATGACCTATGTATATATGTAGTCAATGTCATGTCGTATCAAAAAAAAGTATAGAAACGTCGTAGATAACAGTTCTATTTGTATAGTAAGCAATCTTGAAAATATTTTGTCGTGAGGAGTTGCTTCCTCCTTTGAAATGTACATGTTTTTTGAAGGAATAAAACGATTATTTGCCTACCAAAAAAAATGTCATGTTTGGCATTTATATTAAGATATGTTTTTATGCTGGGGAGAATTTGTCCCTCTTTTTCTCACTCACATATACCCCTATCTTAGTAGGCATATAATCTTTATTAAGTCAAACATGATAACTAAAACATTAATCGAAACCTGATCCGGACCGGTTCCCTCCCCACCCCTCACCCTCACCCTCACCCTCTCTAAGTTTAATTAAATCGAGACTATGCTTTTGATTTCCAAAGGAAAACGATAAGGTATAAACAACTTGAAAGTGTAATAAACTTTGTATATTATTCGATAAAAATAAAATAAAATTGTATATTATTAACTCATGAAATATTTTATTAGATCTTTTCTTTTTTCTTGTGTTAGGCCACATAGGAGGCATAGGTGCAACCTAGTAATTAATTCATCGTCCAACTGTTGGGTTATTTTATGTTAGTTGTGGAAGGGATTATGATCAATTTAAAAGTTTCATTTTATGAGCTAACTTTTGAAATTAAGAAGATCCAAGAATTAAGATTACTTATCAGTAGTGAGATAGCTTAAAATATCAAGAAGTCTCTTATTGATTCGGGAGGGACTTGGTTAATGATAAGCTAACTCAAGGCCCAATATATTATCCTATATCGCTTGTGAAAGTAATTAGTGGATAGTATATAAGTGTGAAGAAAACCTCGTATCATAAACTCAATTTTTGAGATTGAGAATACCCAAAACCATCTATCATCATCATGTTATGGCATTCTATGACTCTCCTGATGACATAGAATATCATGTGTTCCGAAACTTTGATAAGAAATTTCCAATTGTTTTCAGCATTACTATTATTTTGGTGGCCTAACATAGTTTTAGCCTTGCTGAAGTGGGTCTTAACCCTAGGCTTACCCGCTCAGTGTGACCCATTTGTATATGAGGTTGGGCTTTTGAAGTCCGTAGTAAGCGAGCCAAGTCCATGGACCAATTCACATAAAAGCCCACAGAAATCGCCGCATGAAGTAATTCATCAGATTTGTTGTTTAAATTAAATTTGCAATGCCCAAACCTATAATCAATTAACAATTGCGAGGAGCGAGGTAATTGTTACGCTCTAGACCCACAATCAAGTTCACAAGTGAGACTTATGTCGAAAGTATAAGAAGTAATGATTCTAAGTCTATTACTTCTTTGTCCAAAATAGTTAATCCATGCTAATAATCGAGCTTTACACACTAATATACATGTTCAAGTGGCTCACCTACAACTAACTTGGAATAAGCGTTGGGTATGATAATAATTATACTAATACAAAAGAAGTTAAATATGGTTCAACAACAGGCATAGTAATGTGTAGTTTATTCAAGAGAAATCAATCGATTAATTCCCATTATTCTTACATAGGTGTCTCTCCAGACTTTTTAAAATATTTCATAAATTTTTTATATTTTTGGAGATGGAGACTATATTATACATTTGATTTACTTGAGATTATACTATACATTTGATTTACTTCATTTACTATGCCTCTGACTCTGTCATTCTAAGAATATTTTAACACCCAACTAACAATTATCATGTCTACTTTGGTGAATTCAAATGAAATTAGAACTAAGAATAGGATTCAAACATGATACAACATGGAATTAAGTAACAAATTTAAAAGCTTAGGACATGAGAAGAAGATAAAAATATTTACTATTTGTAAATATTGAATTGGAGAAGATGTGGTAGGGTGTTATCCAATTAAGTACTCTATTGTATTTTGTAGATTTGGAGAAGATGACACGCCGTAAATAACAGTTTTATTTGTATAATTTGATCAAATATTAAATAGATTAACTACTAAGTTTGAACAAATATGAGTTTCTAGACTTTTGAATTTATCTAAGGCAAATGTCATGTAAAAAGAGCTTATCATGTTAAGAGTTTTTTAATTTTTAATTAATCAATTAATTTACATTGATAAATAAAGACTTAAAATAAGAAAATATAATTGCAAAAATAGCTTTTTTTTTTGTGTCAAGAAAGAGTCAAAACCGTGACTTAGAGATGTCCATAAAGTGTCTAACATATTAAAAAAATCTGTAAAGAGTGTTAAGAAATAAAAATAAATGAATTTTCAAGATAACACATGTCTATTTCATGTCTAAGAAGCATCAATATTTGTTATTATACTATCACAGTGAATTATTTTCCATAAAAAAAACACAGAAAGGCCTTACGAAGGGCCCAGAGACACTTAAAATAAGCTCTCGGCCCAAATTCATTAGAAGTCGAACCGAAGCATGGGGCTACTAAGTCCAGTACTCTGAAGCCTAGCATACTAACCAGAAGGACGATCTAAGTGCCATGACATGTATACAACTCGAGTAATATTTTATATTACGTCTTTATTCTTTTACTTCTATTTTGTAAGGCAAGAATTTATATTTTGAATATCAAACATTTTCTGTATATATTGTCAAATATTTATTATGTAGGAAATAGTATTTGAAGAGTAATATATAACAATACTCGTAAAGTTTTAAAGACTTTTTCATCTACTAGGAATTTGTGGCAATGTCAATTGTTAACCAAAAAAAGCATTATAGATTTGTAGTTTTTATAAAATTGCATTTTTGTTTGTTCTCATGCTCTAGATAGTTTTCATGTCATATGATATTTCATACTCTAAATATTTTTTTGTAAGGAATGGACGCTTGATTTGGAGGGTGCATGTTTCCTGTTTTGTGTAGGACATCATAGTTCTTCGATCTTTGCAGTGTTGAGATATGTGTCATCGTAAGTTTAAGCAACCGAGGCATGGATTCTTCTCGCAAAAAAAAAAAAAAAAGGATGAGAAGGTGTCTTGCAACTGTCTCGAGTTAAAACTTTATGTTTATAAATAATATTAGTACAGTAAAAATTATTTAAATTAATAATCGATAAATTAATAATCTCTTTTAATTAATAAAAATATCCGGTCCCGACTTGGGACCAGTGTAAAAAGTTGGTAAATTCGATAAAATTATAAGATAATACATTTAAAAAAATTTCTTTGTATTTTACCGACCCAAATATTTCATAAATTAATAATTAGCTAAAGTGTATACAATAAATTGACTATGAGATTTTCTTAAAATATGAATCAAGAGCAACTTATTTTTTGTTGAACTTCAAATCTAGTTGAATATCATATTTAATTATTTAAAGAGAAAAAATTAAAATAATCTTACAAGGGTTAAGATACAAGATTAGATAAACTAGTTATCATCTTAATCCTATAAGAACTTAGATACTAGATTAGAGAAACTTTATTCTAATCCTACTAAATTAAATTTTATCTTCTATTTTTATTACTTATATTTTCAAATTGGACCAAAAAAATACAAGTCTTTTTTCAAAAAAAAATATCATAATCATAATATGCTTACTATAAAGCCAAAAAAATTAAAAATATATCTATAAATTAATAGTTATTAATTTATCGATAAATTAATATCTCGCTAAGTTAATAAAATTTAGTGGTCCAACACTATTAATTTAAAGAAGTTTTACTATATTTTATGCTTAAAAATAATTAATTAAACCTCAAATTTAATATCAACACCTACACTCACTTACAATATCCCCAAAGGCATAAACGGATTTATCTGGGGGCTAGCGGGATTGCAACCTCCCACTAACCTAAGAGCAAATTTTATTAACAAGTGAATTGAAGTTGTATATTTTGAAAATATGTGTATATTTAAGTTATTTTTAGGCTAAAAATTTAATTTAACCCCGATTAAAAAAAATTATCTATATAAAAATATATAATTATATATTTTAACCACCACAAAATAAAAATACTGGATGCGCTCATCTACCCCTGCTCAAAGGATACATACATTATAACAACACTACACCATTGTATATAATATTTGCCCTTTTACCATGAGATCTTATGAGTTTATCTTTAAAAACCTATAACCAAGATTTCAAGTGACCTGTCCCAAATATATGGTCCAGCAATAGTGAGAGTGAAATCGTTCTTACAAGATCGCGAGTTTAACACTCTCTACTGTTATAGAGTTCCGTTTTTTTATTAACCTAATGCATGTATAGTGACATACCGTTGTACCCAGGAATATATCAATTGATAGTTAGATTCCGTCAAATAATTCAATGATCGAATTCTACTCATCCAAAAAAATATTCCAAGTGACCTTTAGTTGGATTTCAAGGGTTGATATGTCGTAGGAAGTGTGATTAATGCATGAATGCACTTAGCCAAAGGAATGTTTGATCTATGTCGGAGAGTGTCCAGAAAATAAGAGCAAATCCGGGTTAGGGCGAGTAGGAGCTACAATTCCAGTGTAGCCTTCACTACTTTACAAAATAATTTAATTTATGGTTATTTCTAACTTGAAAAATTAACTAATTTCTCCTAAATAAAAATTTATTTATATGATTACCAAGTTGTATGTCATAACTCTATAGGAAAAAATATATATATAATTCGTTCCCAGTAGAAAAATGTTGCATGCTAGTTATATTATTCATGCAGGGAAAATTCTTTAAAATGGGAGATGTTTTCCTCTAATAAGTGTAGACTTTACCCTAGCACGTGAGACCACGCATTAGAGTAAAAACGTAGAACTCACCGACGTTTTTTAACCTCTCCCCTCACGCAAAGGTACCTTCTCCTGCTTCTTACCAGCAATTAGCTCAAATATTCCTCCTAGACTGGCAATTCCCGCTCTCCTTCTTCAACCTCAAGCCTAAAAATTGCACCGATCTTTAAATGAAATGAAACTGATTATTACTGTATTGGAAAAGCGCAATGTGTTTTTTTTTTTTCTTGTCTTATGTCGGGTCGATGTATAAATATATTGGATAGAAAATATCAACCAATCTCCGAGGATACGAAGTCATTATGTATAACCAAAAAGAATTCAAGATAGAGAGTACAAGTTTAAACAAAAGGGAAATAACTTATCTTAATTGTCTGAGTAATTTAAAAATTCAATCCACCACATGGTCGGGAAGAAATTTATATGCTGAAAAGTATGACCAAGATCAAAAGATTAAAAAAAAAAAATGAGAGAGTTATGAATAACGGAGGAAAAATCCAACATTGTGCCGAAAGCAGCAACTCAAATCATCACACGCATCTCATGCTAATAAAAGACCAACAATCTTAAGATGTCTCTATTTCATTGAAATCGACGAACCAAAAATCAAATCAAATTAATGAACACAGTTGAATCATGTCGACTCTAAGACCTAAACAAATTCATGAAGAATTTTTAAAACCTCTCTTACGTTGAATGTCCGTGATACAAACCGTGAATCCCACTTCAACATTTAAAATCACATACTAAAATGAAGATATGGGACTCATGTACGTTTGTAAAACAATCCACAAATTTATGAAACTTGGTTAAAGTAAAAATTCATGTCTCTGAAGTACACGTGAAAGTGTGGACCACAAATTCATTTGGCCCATGAAGTAGACTGATATATTTGACTGCTGCATGAACATATGTCTCGTGCTGGTTATTCACGCTACCCACATGCCCCCGCCATGATGGTGCTGCCATGGCCAATGCTATGCAAGCTTTAATTGAAAATTATGCTATCATCTTGCCTTCTCATTGTATATGATTGCATATTAATTGGCACTGTTTGAGTTACAAATTGGCTCTCAATCGTACCGAACAGTGGCCTTCTACTTGTAAAAGAATAATTCAGTATATAAAATTTTACTAAAGGGTTCGGAGACAAAAAGAAAAAATAAAAAGAAAAAATCTCTGGTCTTCTAATGCATGACTGGAAAAATTTAGCACCAAAGATCCATCACAAGCCATTTTTTTTTTTTAATTGTTCCATGATATAGGCCTATATTTCTTGGTTTTAATAGAATTCATTACAAGCATTATTTCTGATATGTTAGGAAAAAGAGTGCATATGCATGTGTTTATATTTTAAAATCGACCTTTGGTATAAAGAAAAAGACATATATGATAAATTTTTTCATACTTGTTTCAAGTTCGAGTACCATTCGTAAGAAAAAAAAAAAAAAAAAAAGAAGAAAAGAGTCTTATGAGGGATCATAAATAGTTAAATACTCGATCTGATGTAAAATAAAAATAATAATAACAACAACAACAATTATTATTATTATTATCATTATTAAATTGGTATTATTATTATTATTTTTGTTTTTATTTTTATCATTTTCATTTTACTTTATTATTATTAATATTAGTATTTTTATTATTATTATTATTATTTTAATCACTATTATTATTATTTTTTTTTTATTATTATTTTATTTATTTATTTATTTATTATCATTTTTAATAATAATATTATTATTATTATTATTATTATTATCATAATAATATTATTATATTTTTAAATTATTATTATTATTATTATTTAATCACTATTATTCTTTTATTTTTGTTATTATTATTATTATTATATTTTTTTTTTATTAATTATTATTATATTTTTTTATTGTTATTATTATTATTATTATTATTATTGTAAAATCAATTATTTATAAAAGTTATGTTATATAAGGGTATGATAGTCAAGTTTATTCTCAAATACATGAGAATGAATTATTACCATGTATTCTCATGTGTGTAGTCTGAAATGACTATTCTCATGTATGTAGGAATGAGCTTCTCAAATTCATTTACTCATACCAAACATAAGAATTAAAATAGAATTAAGAATGTCATTCTATTTCCAACTCATTCTTACATACCAATCACTATCTAAGCGATTCATAGGTTTGAGGTAAGAAGAACATATCAGGAATGACCAACCTAATGAGGTGATGATTGACCACCCGACCTCCCTCAGGACTTAGAATACATCCTCCCATCCTCTAATCAGAAGAATATATCTTACTCTCTACAAATCGCAAGATAAATATTTGGGTCTATACCGTAATTCACGGGAGATTTGTCAGAGAATATTTCTCTAGAACTAGGATAATTATATTAAGACTTTAGGATGTCAACACCATAAAATCCGAGGGGTTATTTTCCAAAATAGTATAAATATTATCTCCATCCATAGTGAAAGGTAACTAATCTCTCTTTATTTACCCCCGACTTAAATATTCCAACTCGAGTGATTTAGATTTCTAACTTGGGTGTCGAAATTGTCCTACAGAGATAACCCGTCATTTGTTCATTTATTTGTAGGATTAGCTTGGATCAGACAAAACAAATTAGCTCATATATTACCAAGGAGGATATAATTAAGTTTTTTACCTTAACAAAGTCTTTTATTTGTTTGGTATAACGGTAATCAAAATCATGATTCGAATTTAGATCCCCTAATGTAGCATGACCTGATCTTGTGTGTAGTAAAAGTAAATATTAAAAGCGATGTCTTAATTAAGACTATATACTCTAGGAAACTTCCCTACTTGGTAAACATGCCAAAAAAAGACAAAAAAGCTAACTTCAGTTCGCGAGAAGCTTCATGACGATGAGTTAATGTAAAAAGAAAGCAAAAGAAGCATCACTAACAAAAATTAAAGAAGATTATGAAGATTCAATTCTCTCATTTTTTGAGACATTTGCTTTATTGTTCTTTCATTTCATGGGTCCCTTTCTTTTTGAAGAAGAAATTGTCTTGCACAGAAAGATTTATTCTTTTTCTTGAGATATGACCCCAATATGTAAAAAGCAATATTGAAATGGTCATGTTTTGTGAAGAATGATAACAAAAGAACAAAAACAATAGAAAGAATTGTGGTAAAGGTGGAGCACCTTATAGTACTGCATGGCTTATCTGATAAAAATTGTGGAGTCTATTGCTTTCCCTTTTGTGCTTTATTGGATTTTAATGAATATTATATACACAATTTAGACTTTTGGGGATAGTGTTTTTAAGATCTTCATTAAAGGTGCATATCATACAAAACAAATTTCTATCATCTTGTTACATTTTTGTAGTTGAAGACAATAAATATATAATTTTTTATTTAATAACTTAAATTTTTAAAGGAGACAAACAATTTAATTAATATATTTTGAATTTAAATTTCACTGCTATTCATTTAAAAATAATATATCGTGAAAGGTATAATTACTTATAGGTAAAGGGTGTATTAAAAATAATAAATAAAATCTTTAGATGAGATGGTCAATAAATACAAAATTAAAGTTCAGTTAACAAAGGTTTGGATTCAAATCCCGTTGTTATTTAGTTCAAAAAGATGTGTCCACGTGGCAAGGCATATTCCCCTTATGCACTTGAAGCAATGTATTGAACACATTAAATATAATTTTTAGATGAAGTATCAATTAATATGTAGTTCTTCTTCATCATATCTTTCCTAATATATTCTTAAACTACACAGATTAAAGGAAATACAAGTGCAATGATGTTTTTGCAATAGGCTAAGATATGATGCCAGATATTTCAAAGACATTGTGATTGTCTTGTTGAAGAAAAATTTCACTCAATGAATTAAAAAGAAAGAAAGTACACTCCTCCACCCTCTCAAATATATTGTCTATTTAATCATTTATATTGTAATTATTGCTGTCGTTTCTTTCCAATATTTTGAAGGCTTAGGCTCTATGTTTAGACATGGACTTGTTCAAACAATTCAGCTAGTCTATAAGCTTTTTGTGCTTCTGAGAAAAGTTGTGGGGTTACTGTGGACTATTTTTTGGGAAATTTTAAGGATAAATATTCTTTTCTTGTGGTAGGTAGAATAGTCGAATGATGATTCATTATAAGTAAAGGTTTTGAATTTGAATTTATGTCTTTTCATCATAAATATTTATTAGTGTTATCAAGGGTCGGTGGAGTGCTCGGATAATAGACTTGTTATGGTCAAAGGTTTAAATTCGAAATTATGTCATCTCGTTACTAATTATATTGTCGGGTTCTTAACTAACTTTTGGTGACTAAAGTTTATGAATTTAAATTTATATTTTCTCATTATAAATATTACATATCCTTTAACTATATTGGTCATGAGGTTGAACGATTTGATTTTATAATCTTAACGTAAATCTAATATAATTTTATTCCTCGTCATTAAAAAAAAAAAAAAAAAAAGTGTAGCTACAGTCTGCATCACCTCCTTTTTAGCCCCCCTCTTTTTTGTCACAGACCCCTTTTTCTTTCTTCAATTGAATCATGGCTACTCTGGATTTGCATAGCTGTAAGATATCCAACATTTATTCTCTCTTTTGAGTTCCTCTAGTTGTTGTGCATTTTCTAGTGTGATTTGATTCCACCACCTGCTCAATCATGGTCCAGCTGCTAAGTGGTGGTGTTATTCACATATATAACTATTGCATTCAGCAGCTTTTGTTTTGATTTTGATTTTTATTTAATTTTATTTGGCAGCTTTCTTTATCTTATGTCCATTTAGTGGGAGATAATGTGATAGGTTGCCAACTTTTCCAATGATGAAATCCATCCGCTATTGTTTTTCTTGTTATGGTCTTGTAATTAGTTGCTTCTACATGATTAGAAGCCTTATTCAATGCACTTAGTATCAATTTGCATTGTTGTAATATCTAAAAAGATTAATTTAATCGTCAAAAATTTGGAGGTCGAACTGTAATTTAATCAATTTTTGGAGTGTCAATTAGAACAATTTATGGTTGGCTTGATTGGACTAAAAAAAATGAAATATTCAGGGCCCGTTTGGAAAAATCCTAATTGGTAATATATCTATGATTCTTATTTCTTATTTAATTTGTTTCATAAAGAGATCCTATTTGTTAAATGATCTCAAACTACCAATATATACTTGCTGGAAGATGTAAAATGAATTAGAACTGAAAACATAAAAAATAGAGAAAGTAATTACAAAAAGAAATGGTAAAGGAGCATTTTCCCAATATGTGAAAATCAAAATTGGACAAATCTTTACGCAGAGTAGACCATAAACCTAACAAGATAAAAAAAAAACATGTTCAGGAACAAAGAAAACATCATTGTGATTTGCATTGAATCTGATGAAAGGATACATCAATTGGATTTTTTTATTTTTTATTTTGGTGAAAAATCAATTGGAAGTTAATTCAAGAGGTCTTGTGACTTTTTTCGGACCACATTGTACTCTATCGTACAAAGTCTTATCCTATTAGGTGATATCACTATTGTTGTTATATATAGAGAATATTAATTTTATTCTATACTTCTTTTCACCAAATATTGTGAAGTTGAGTTGTAAAATCGATTTTTCTTCAAATTTTACATATGGTCGAAATTTCGTACACTAGACATGAGACCGGAAAAGAAAATAAAAAGAAATTACATTACCATGGTAAATGATATACATGCTAGTATTTAAATAAGAAGCTGCCATACTAGTGGTGTCACAAAAGTGAATGCATTAAGAAGCACCAACAGACCACACTTTGTTTTGGCTTTCCAGACAGGAGAGGCCCATAATTTTTTATTTCTTTATTTACTTGTCCAGACAAAGGTATAGTATAGACTAAGTTAGGCATCATCAAGATCATGAACATAGAAAACGTAGAAAAATGTGTACTATGTGAGATTATCATATAAATTTGTCTTTACATTTTCTACTCACTATAAAGCTACCTATGTTGCAGAGCTGCATTCTCTTATAATACCAAATTAAAACAAAACAAACCCTTAATTCATTAAACGGATCAGTTATATGGATATGAAGATCTCGTCCGAGTGTTTTCGCATTCTCTAATAAGTATAGAGTAGTTTAGTGTCTTTTTCTTCCATGACAGGAAACTAGGGAAAGGGAAGACTAACATGATTGGCACTCCTGCATCTCAGGATAAAAAGCAAATCCCACTCACTTCCTACTGAGACAAGGGTGGATTTATATGTTACACTCCTATCTAGAAAAAAATTCTAAATTCGTCCCTCACTTCAGTACACAAATAGCTGCACTAAGAGCCTCACAAATTGTTATTGTTTAATTGTTTTGTAGATCGTTCTACAACGCGTTTTGATCCCCCGTCTCTGGGCAGTGATCTGCCATTTTTGTGTCCGTTGTTCCTTCTGTGATCATCCATATCCAGCCCTCCCTTTTTTTGGCTCTCTTGAAGGAGACTTGAATGCTACCATCACACTATGTTTGGTTACTGCCTGGTAAGTATTCGTATTAGTCTGTAAGCTTCTTGTCATTACCCAGTGGTCTGAAGAAATTTTGAACTTCTATATCTCAAATGATTTGAAGCGAAGCAAATTGCTTCTGCTCCAAGAACGGAGGACTGTGTTGGTTGTAAGAGACGTGAATCTGCCTGTCTGCTAAATGAGCACAGGTTGGTAAATAAGCGCAATCTTTTATAATGTCTTATCATTTTCTGCCTGCAGGGTTGACGATGATCTGTTGATGATCAAAGACATTAGTCATTCCAAACAACTCACACGGTCTGACCTGACTTTGACCGCTTTCTGATCGCTCATCAATACTTGATATCCAAAAGGCTCCATTCGCCGGACCAAGCCCTTCAACCAAAGCATATAACAATTAGCCATATCCACACGCGAAAGATTGAGCAGAATGAGTGAGCTGAGTTCTGAAAGATCAAAGGCATGGAACATCTACACCAGTAGAGAGCCTAGTCCATCTCAGACAGAAGTTAACCAAGATGGTCCATGGAAGAATCTTGGGACATCCATGAATGCCATTTCTTTTGGCTTTGTTGCAACAGCAATCTTGATATCAATGTTTCTCATCATGGCCATCTTTGAGCATCTGTTTAAGCCAAGTGAATCTTACTCTTCATCTCAAGATGGCACTAGCAGGCGTTCAAATTCAAGACAAATGCAAAAAATTGGAGATCCGGAAACTGTAAGTCTTTGTCTCATTGCTCCTTCTTATAACTAGTGTTGTCATTCTCCTATTTCCTTCATATTAAATTACTCATTTTTTAGCCTAGCACGTGAACAATTTTAATGTTTTGAATTGGTATCACTACTGCTTCAATTTAGATTAACACACGAGGAAGAGTGTAAAAGAATATAATTCTCAATATATCATAAATTGTAAGACCACTGTAAAAGATCTTAGGCTACTTCACGTAATACCAATTGATTTTAGTAACATCATGTTTCTTTAACACAACCGATACCCACGAAAATGCGATAAAGGAAAGAAGAAAATAACAGAATAGTTCGAAGAATGGATATTAAAGATATGCAATGAGAATATGGGATTGGTTCCCAAATAATGTTATTACGTTATTAGAAAGATCAATGGTAGTGAAGCGATAATATGGTTATTTAACTCCATACTTAATATTCTAGATCATTTTATTATTATAATTGTATCATCTAGACGAAATAGTGGGATAAAGTAAATTGCCCAATGTTTCTAAATTAGTCCAACTTCGTACTTTTTCGGCATAAACTGTTCGTTTCACTACCATTAATCTCTTTAATAACGTTATTATGTTATCAAATGATCCGAACCCTAACAATATGTAAGTAAACAAATCTTGTCTCATGTGTCTAATTTCATTGATTCTGATGAATACATTCTATTGACAGGTTCCAGTGTCATATGCTTCTGATTTCTCTGTTGTAATGCCAGGAGAGCATTATCCAACCTTCATTGCACAACCTGCTCCTTTACCTTGTCCAAGAGAAGGGGCGTATTGGCCCTCCCATCAACACAATTTTGCCTTCCCTTAGAATGATGGTAGAGACTCTTCTTTCCGCTAGAAAACTGAACTACGTGAAGATTTACTTTGCTCCGACCCCCTATCTTTTCTTCTCTTTTGTTTTGGGCCAATGAGTTCGGACGATAGATCAATAGTCGACTTGAGTTGGGTAGCAGTGGAGTTTCTAGCATGTCAAGAACAGGAATTGAACTTCTCTAATAGAAGGGATGATGGGCTTAGCATTAGGCGGGCACCTAAAGACTTGGCGGATGATAGTCCACCTCACCCAAGAGCGTTTTTGTTGACTTGGCGGATGATGGCCCACCTCACTGAAAAGCGCTTTTGTTGGTTCAAAGTAATGCTCTTATTATTTAATTATGACTGACATTTTTTGATTGAAGTGCTCATGCAGCTTCTAAGGGATGTGCAACACCATTATTGTATCTATTTTTATGGAATGATGTAGAAGCCAGCAGTTTTATATCACTACAATGATCTAGTACTTGTCCTCTTATGCCAGTGGTTGTCTCCACCGACTCTTAACCTGTTCCTTGTAATTAGAAGCCAAAAGTTTGGTCTCATGAGGTACTAAGCATGTGGTAAAGTGATGATCAAACCTCAATTTGACTATTTAAGTGAATTGGATGATGTTGTGTAGACTCATAATGCATTCCTAAAAGGTAAGTTTGATGTATGAAATTTTTATCATCTGTAAATTTTGAAAAAAATTTAAACACTCTGATACCATCGTACCCAATAATATTTTGCAAATTATGACAGAACCATGTTGTGAGGTTATACTTATGCTTACCCTAATTTGAAAATTAATAAAAAAATTATATTAGACCCCTTGTATATGTGCACCCCTGACTAGCGATTCCCAGCTCAAGGGTGCATTTATGGCCAGCAGTGACGGTGGGGTGACTTGGGGTGAGGTAGGGGATGGGTGGAGTTTTCCTGAAAAATATTTTTTTTCTCCTTAAACATTTCCACTCTTTTGACCTAGAATTTTCATTTGACGGGAAAATATTAACCGATTGATCAATTTTTCGATGTTATCAAATACTGACAAATTAAAAAAATATTTTACGACAAGCAAACGAAACCCGAGTATTTATCACATTAAGTGAGGTCGACTAAGTCATCCTACATAGTTATGGATCATTATTTTTCGGTGATTCCCACCTCTATCTTGGTTTTGGATTTTCTGCAGAATACCCTTTCTGGGATAGAATTAGATAACCACTAGGGTGAAAACAAAGACCAAGTTCTTAGCCTTGTTGGAAAACTACAATTAGATTCACGAGAGGTGAGCTATAAAGGGCCTTGCAGATTCAGGTGACATAAGAATAACAGCAGATGATCCGTATGGAAAATTCTTAAAAAGTGTGTCATGCACGTGGGCCCCACAGACACACATTAGAGCCAAACAGGTCAGACTGATCGTCACTAGCCTGACCCATAAACAAATGACCACATTACTATTCATATCGATAATGCCACCCCGGCGCACATTCTAAACCACCCTATTCAAAAATTCATCTGAAATTTTCAAGAGTATAGCATATATATGAAGTCAAAACTCGAAGATCTATCTACACAAATACCTGGTCACTGCAAGTTTCAGACGCGTGCAGGCAAAAGAGAGGCAAAAATTCATACATGCGCCATCAGTATACTTGCCCGGTACAAAGCCCTTCCGTTGTTTAGCGCTCACTTGACCTGCTTCCGGGTATCTCGACTTACCTGCAACAGAGTGATCTTTATGACATGGCTATTACATACTGTCAGTAAATGCAACTGAATTGTTGCCAAGATCGCAGGGTCATGTCATCAAATTAGCTTGTCCTTTTGAAATCTTTGAATTGCCCAGAATTGTTAATGAGGAGAAACACACTGACAGGGACGCATTACACGTAATAACCGAAGAATATACTACAAACACTGAATCTACAATAAAAGAACAAGCTTACTGAGATTCAAGGATTAGAATACAAATATTACAAGGCACAAGCATCATTACAAGTACACAACCATTTTCATTTTCCCTCCCTTTTAGTTCTTCACCTAAATTTACACGTGGAGTGGCGTCTTCAAAATTGGTTATGCAGTAGGCAAGCATGCATTCCCTAGCTTCCTTGAGAAGCTTTCCGCTGTTGTGACCTCTTCACCTTGGTAGCTCGCAGATAATTTGGAAGGAAAAAATCCATGCTGCTACTATTCCAAAACTTCTTCATCGGGTTGTATCACAGTCAATAAAGAATATTTAACCCTCAGCGAGATCTTACCATTCTCAACCATGAGTCTTGCACCTGAAACCACCCAATAACCAGGATTTTCTTGTGGTCCTCTTGTCATCTCTGTTGTGTCTACAAATTTCAAGAGTTTAGGTGCTTGGACAGGAACTGGTGGACCTCCAGGATAAACAGCAGAATTTATATTTACATCAGCTGGTTGTGGAGGTGGCTTCTGGACTGCAGTGAAATGATGGCTAATTAAGGTCGATATAAGTCCAGATTTGCGGGCCAACCCCGGGGAGCCATCCCATTCAGGATATTTCACCACAGTAGCTCCTACAACAGTCGAGAACTTGAGTCGTAGGAAGAGAACTTTTTTGAACCCATAATCCCCAACTTGTAATTGTGCTCCAGTAACAATGGAAAGATCTAGGTCAGAATCAACTGGAGCAGTGCAAACATGGGAGAAGTTTTTCCATTGAACTTTCTCATAATATTTACGATCATGGTATTCTTTGCGGAAATTACCATCAGGATCATCCTCAAGTTGAAAAATTTTTGGAAGAGAAGAAAGGTGCTGCAAGTGTATAGCCAACCGATTGCTTCTTCTACCTTCAAGATACAGCCGAAGACCAGTTACAGGCCTCTTGCCTACATCAACCTGAAATCATTGATATAATATAATTAAAATCTAGCTAGATTTGATAGAATGTGCGAGTTGCGAGCACTTAGATAGTAACAGTGCCATCACAGAGTTTGCTCTACAATAAGCAACACAGCAAATGCACCCCAACTAGTTCAACTTGTGCTAAAATCTATGCCTTCACTTATTGTCACATAAACTTCCCTGCAATTGCACCCAAGTATACTAAAACTGGTTTGTGTTTGGATCAGAGAAACCAATTAATTAATCAATGCCAGTCAGTAGGGATCAGCAAAATGCCCAAGATTGATAAACCGTCCAAACTGGCCCAACCCAAACAGAACGCAAAATTTTGGTCAAGAGATAGGGCCAGTTGGTGTCAGTCCGGTGTTGGTGCTGACAGCAGCATTGGCGTGGTTGTGGTGCAGGAAGAAAGGCATATGGCTGCAATGTTTTTACTGGTAGTACCTGAATGAGGCAGTGATGCATACCCATATACATAGATAAATATATAAAACAGGAGGGGAAATCATGGCAGTGGCCATGTTTAGGTCTTGGAGGTGGGAGGAAAGATGATGGTAGTGTGTCACTGCTAACGGTTTTCATAATGGAGCTGACATGACATGGTTGTCATGAAGAGAGAAAGAGGTTGAGAGAAAACAGAGAGCAAACAGATCGGATGACTAATTTTTAAGATTAGGCTAAAATGAGAGGCGAAAAAGCATAGGTCAATGCTGTTACAGGTCCCACAAAGTCAAACCAGTCCACTTAGTTGGACATGGACAGAGCAGTACTCTAGGCAGAGGCGTGTTCTATGGCAGTCTCTTGACACCTGCAATCTAATTACTTGACATCACAGTATGCTCCAGCTGCCATACTCCACATATGAATATACATACCTTTCCTTTTTCTATAACTGAGTGACCACTACCAAGAGTTTACTTGGACTTTTCTTGTTCTTCTTGTTGAGGACATTCCTATGATTGAGGTTGACCAACTATTTTGCCATCTTCTCATCCCTCATGCCTTTATTGCAACCTCTTGCTTAAATCCATTCACGGTGCAAAATCCAAGTGTGTCATTTATTCATTTTAATTTCAACATGTAGTAAAACATCCTAGCCAGAAAACTTGCAAGTTTACATACTTCATTAGTCTAAGAACTAGCTTCTAATTCATCCCTTGGTTTAGTAGCAAGATGATCAAACTTGAGAGACAAGTTCAGATTTGAACTCATAGTGAGCTTCACTTAAGCTACAGGAGAGCCTTTTTAGAAATAAATGTACAAATTTGGCCTTGAATTGGCGATGTCAAAGAAAGGACAAATAAAAGAATAAAAGCATTACCGGAGTGGTATTCACATAAAGCCTGGGACCCATTAAACTGAATTGTAAGGATGCAGTGCTCTGTTGCCTCCTTTGTGGACCAAGGGGAAGGTCACTGAACACAGGTGCCCACTGTCTTGGCAGCTGAAATTCCAAGAACTGATGAAGCTCTTCAATTGGTGGTTTGTCTGCAAACCAGAAGCCAAAGATGAAAAGTGCCCAGTTACCAGATTAGCACAGAATAATTTGTTGTCATATACCAATATCAAGCTCAAGTCCGGTGAAAATCTATCTCCTAAGACCTAAACCACCATCCTAAATGCCCCTTCCAGCAAAGTAACCTAAAAGGAAGACTTTCATCTCGGTATATATTTTATTATGTCTTTTACATCTAACACCAACCTTGTAGACAGGGTAGCATTTACCAAAGCTGCAATCATAAGAATATTCAAAATCACTGATCCAATAGAAGACAGTCCTTCCTTTTTAAATTCATTAGAAACAAATAGAATGTACAACATGAATAAACTAAGTAATGAGGGAGAAGAGTATTTGAAAAAATCAGACAGAATATGGGACAATAAACAGGAACAACATAAGGAGATCAGCCAATCATACTCACACCGTAAGTACAAATTGATGGCATGGCTCAAAAATCCACTTCCAGAGACACCATTTAAGAGCGAGGTTATTGGAATGAAGGACATTGAGATCACATCAGGCTCTAACAGTACTGTTTGTAACCACTGATGATGGGCTAACTTTCGGTTATCACTTCCACCTCTCCTCTTGCATATGCTGACAACGTCCTGTAGAAAAAATGTCCAATTGACAGGATGAAGTAAGATTCCATGCTCTCCTAAAAACCGCAATTAAGAACATAAACAGCTATTCTCGGTAAAACATACTTCCTTATGTGAATAAGAACTTGAAGTGCCAGTATCTGCAAACCTCAGTCGTGGCTCCCTGATTTCAACCTGAAAAAAGATGATTCGATGAGACATTTAGACGACTGGTCCACAAAAAGCCTTCATTATCAAAAAGTTGCACACCGCTTGCAAGTTATAAAAGTACAGCCTTCTCAGTACTAGCTCAAAATAGTAGAAAAGGAACGTGATATCAACTATGAAGCAAGATTCCCCCTACCTATGGTCAAAAGTCCTTTCCTAATTATAGTAAACCATGTCATCATTAAAACTTCACCCCAAAACTCACATTGCTTCAGAGACCAAAGGAAGGGAGGAGGGGATGGAGGTGGGCGGAGTAAGAAAGCAATACAGAACTATGCTTCCAAACTGAAAAAGCCATCCAGGCTTTTTCTTCTTATATGACATTTTTTCAAGATTTTGTAGTTAAAGATTGTAAATTTAAGACAAAAGTAAAGTGAACAACCCTTCTTTTCCTTTTAAGATTACTATAAGGCAGAAACCCCCTTCTCATGCTTGATCAGTTTCAATCTTCAAGAGCCTAAAGTATTATAAGGCCAGGATCCAACTCTCCATGTAATTCATAGTTCTTTACTTAAAGCTTCCTTGATCAGAGACAAAGTGGATCACGAGTCATCCATCATTCAAATGCATGAACTTCTAACCAAATATTCTCACAGGGTAACAAACAGGTAATTTCAAATTTTATAATATTTCATAATTTCATTCATAATCATGATGTCCTTTTTATAGGAAAAATGGAACTCATTGCCCAAAAGATAGGGTAAAGAATGAGAAGCAAAGAGACAGAAAAAGAAAGCACTGAATATTAAGATGACTGTTCATGTTGCACCAGTAAGACAAAGCCTTTACAGTTACTTCCGAGTACTAATAAGATAGGAGCACTTTGTACTTTCATTTGTCCAATTTGACTTTAAAGTGGACTATATTTTTCAAGTTTCAATTCAGCCCCAATCAATGCACTTGATGAAGTGGTGCACATTTTGATATGGAGTGCAAGTTGACATGATGATCAATATAATGAGGGGCATATCAGGAAAACATAAATACAAATTATTATGTTATCTGGAAAACACAGATACAAATTATTATGTTTTCTTAATTTGTGTGAAAGGAAAACATCCCTATCCATATCGGACTGAGGGAGTAATTCATTTGAAGCCTTCCAGTTGGATAATTCCAGGAGGAAAGCCATCTTTGCATTGAGAACTACTAAGAAACTTTATCGCATTCGACATATAATTGCTTTTGCACGCATTGGAGCTGAGGCGGCCACCAACTGCATTATAGTGTCTGTGAGATAACTACATCTACAGCATCTTGATCTAGACTAAGCTCCGCATGATTATTCCCCAAGTACTCCAGCCAACAAAAAAGACTTAGAATTATAATTTTTGCATATGAAGTTTATATCTAATTCCCAAGTATCCATGTCCTCCACTTTCTTCAGTGGGATCTTCAATAAAAACATTCCAAGACTAATAATTTAATTATTTAAGTATGATTCCCTAAAGTTCTTAAATTCACTCATATTAGTATGAATACTAAGAGATAGAAATCATAGAATCTATAGAGAATAGTATTACCATTAACTCAAACTAATAGCCTGTTCAGAAGCTATAAGTTAATCCCAAACTGCACAAGTGATAACAAGAAGTAAATTCATTCAAACCTTCTCATTCTGGTAAATTTGTTCAGAATCTGTCCCATATTGTCCATTTGCATCTGAAAACCTCTTATCTGCCATTGCTTTCAATCGTTTTTGCACTTCAGCAGGCTGAAGTGATGAAGAATGCTGCTGTTTCACATATATCACATCCTTCCCACCCATCTTGACACCAACTATAACATGAGTTCCATATTTTTCAATGAACCTGATAAGTAAATGCAGTACCATAAGGATAAAAACCTATAGAAAATGTTAAAATGTTGAATCTGGCAAAATTGATACCAATCCATTGTTGAAAAGTATAGTGATTGATAAGCATGCAACTAATGCAAAGAATTACTAGAAGGTAATTACATGTCCTAGAAAACCACCATGGTCATGTTAGGTAACAAGATGGACAAAGTTGGCGGCATTTAGACAGTGGATTCATGCAATACAATTTCGATCAATTTGGAAAAATTACTCCTCTATACATTTTGGAGAAACCCATTTTATCTCTTGACATTTGACAATAGCAAGCAAAAACACAAATAAAATCCAAAGGCGTACTTGTGGGTACAGGACATCAGAAACTGCGGGACAAAGGCGGCATCAATGTTTAATAAGTAAGTGTAGCCAAAGGAGGCTAGAACTTGAAATGGATAGTTATTTTGTTAACTGAAGGAGGAAACCTCATAAGGCATCACGTCCTGTGATCAAAGTTAAATTACGTTGTCTGAAGCTTTTGGCACAATTATAATTGCTTAACTCAGCCCCAAGCAACGCCCAAGTGTAAATCTTACTAGTCAGTAAAAATCTGGGTCCTTGGAGAAATTGTAAAACCCCAGCAATAGTTCAGGACAGCCCGTACCTAATAATTGTCAGGTCTCTAATTCCAGTCACTTGAAAGTGGTTGCAATTATCAGGCTTTGGATATTCAGTAAAACAGCTATAGCTCTCCCAGCAAAGAAAATGAAGGACAAGAAATAGGATTCAGTCCCTCTCAATCACCCCCACCCTCCATCCCCCACCCCAAAAAAAGAAAAAAAGAAAAAAAAGAAGAATGGAATGTAAGCATTGGTAAGAACGACATGTTTTTAGCCAGTGTGTTAATGTGGTCAGCTTAAATGTGCATGCGATAAGGGTCACCAGTTTGTCGACACAAAAGCAAAAAAAAAGAATTATGTTTAGTACTTTTGGCTTACTCAGCTGGCAATTCCCCCCACCCCACCCCTGGGGTTGTGGGAATATCTGGAACATGTGGTTCAAAAGTCTTCATATATTTCCACTGGCCAAATTCTCAATCTCCAGAATTAGCATGAAATACAGAAGAATGGTGGTGTGTAAATCACAAACAGAAAGCACAGAGAATTCTCAAGCTATACCTAGCCAATGCAGCAGGATCCCATGATGATGGAACTTCTTTCTTCACATGATCACAAAGCATCATCTGAGATTTTTCAAGAGCTACTGTGTATAGCGAGATAAATACTCCATCAAAAGCAAGAGTTTTGGTGTAGGCTGCATCTTTCTGCCAAGAACCCGAAAATTCAAACATAGTATTGAAGTGCCCCGAAGGAATTTTACCAGCCAGCGAGAGCTCCTGATTGAATTGCTCTGACATCTGGGCAATGACATCATGTCCAAAAGAATTTCCAAGATTATAAACGTGCAATTCCATTAATTTCCCTTTTCAAAATCTAGCAATAAATACAAGTGGATGTATTATGCACACACGAGATAAGATAAAGAGAATCACCTTATTTACAGCACAGATTTTGTATTCACAGAAGTTAATTTTTATAGTAGTCTGTTCTCCAAAATCACAAAGAATTTATAAAAACAAAACAGGACCAGTACTTACAATTGGCATTAAAAGTTAAAAACACAGAGGGATAATAGCTCAGCACACATACTATAACTAATGTAAAACAAGTAGCTCTACTTATTAATAGCCAAACAATAACTTTTACCTATTAATAGCCAATCAAACAGTTATCAAACAGACAAATAACAATCAATGCACATCCACACACATTAATTATCAGTTAAAGTAGTTAATAATAACTCTAAACCGAAATCATTATACATAGACCCGAAAAGTACCAACACAATTATACCTGCTGGAAAGACAATACATCAGAGTGAAACCGCGTACGTTCTCCTTTATCACATTTGATCGATTTGGGCACGTTGTGGATCGAAATTCCCCCCGGAAGTACAATCTCTCTACCCTGGTCCCCATCTACCTCAATCAAACGCGGATTATTCCCGTCTCCTTTACAGTATTTAAGCCTCAGGTCTAAAGATATGTCGTATCCTCGGCCAATTGACTGAATCGCGACTTTCGCTGCTTCAGAAGCCCCGAGTCTTAGCGCCATTGCCCCAAAAAATCAATCTTTTTCAATTAAACCAGCTCAAAACCCTACATATATAGCTCAACTTCCACATATTTCTCCCAAATCGCGAAAACTATCACTACTTTCCCTACAATTTTCCGAATTTTGCAGAAATTTCGGTTTTTTACATCGATTTTCAGCTATTTTTTCGCTACGAAAAAGGCCTTATGATGCATGCTTTGCAACTATCAATCCCAAAAATACTCAAAGAAATAAAAAAAATTGATGAACTTGAGCTTGAATTTTCACTAAAGAATGTAAAATAAAAAAAACTGCAATTATACGAAAATGCAAACTCAACTTAAAACAAGCTCAAATCTGCTTCACTATTTACTATGTAATAAAATCTTCATCGAGCTATTCGATGAACTTAAAAAGTCAAAAGTCAAAGGTCAAAGTATAATTGCAAAACCCTAGAAATTCACCAAAACCGAAAATTTATTAATATATAAAAATGGGGAAAAAATAGCAAAAAAATTAGGAAAACATCGACATAAAATCTTTCACTAGAAGTTCGAAACCTGCGAAGCTTTTTCGGAAATGGGAGTAAACAAAAAAAAAAAACCCTAGATTTTGACTACTTTTAAGGTTTGAGCTCAGATCTAAATAATTTATATATATATATATATATTTTTTGTTCTGAGTTTTATAGGAGAAAAAAATATAATTTTTTTTTTTTTTGGTGTTGTTTTTGTTTGGTGTTAAAGAAGGTAATGAGTGGAATAGTACAGTGTATGAGGTGAAGTTTTTGACTGGTTTTTTGTAATAATTTATTTTGTTATTTGTGTTGTGAATTTTTATTTTTGTGTTTTTTATAAAATTTGATGGGACTGGAGTGGAAAGATGGGCCTGGCTGGGAAGTCGACGACGACTTTGGTGTTGTTGTATTTAACGGAAGTGTGATTAAAGAGGATAGGTATCGAGAGGTATTTAGATTATTTTATAATATTATAAAATATAAAAAAAAATTGATAATTGTAGTTAAACAAACAGCCGATAGTTTTAAGATCTCTGATAATATTGTGAAATAATTATAATATCTTAAGAGGATATAAATTATAAAAATGTTCAGGTTGTTGTATTTTAGAAATTTTGGTTCACATTTCACTGTTAAGTCAACGAAAAGACATCAATGTATCTCATCCGATATTAATGAATACATGGTGACTAATTTGATTTATGTCTCGTGGGTTGGTTGAGTATAAATATTTTCTTAAATTAGCAAAAAAATAAACAAATAATGAAAATGCTATAGGAATATATATAAGTTTAAATTGTGAGAAATTATATTCGTGAATTTAAAAGAATAATTAATGTGCATATATTTGATGATTTTTATAAGGAAAAAAAGCAGCAGTAGTCCCCATTGTTTACTCAAAAATCAATTTAATCCTCATTGTTTTAAAATGCTCAAAAAGGTCCCCAATGTTTGTAAACATGCTTATTGTGGTCCCTACCGTTAAAAATCTAACAGAAAATTTATAAAATGACTAAACTACCCTTACTTAAAAATAAAATACCCAAAATATCTCTATCTTCTTCTTCCTCTTTCAACTCCTCAACCCACCACCACAAGCACCACCAAGCACCACCACCACCTACCACCACGCACCACCCCCCCCCCCGGCGAACACCACCCACCCCCCCCGGCGAACACCACCCACCCCCCCACCCCGGCGAACACCACCCACCCCCCCCACTGTCGCGAACCCCACCCCCCCCCTGCGAGAAACAACACCACCACCACCCACCACCCCCGCGCCCCCCCCCCCCCCCCCCGCGAACACCACCCCCTCCCCGCGCGAACACCACCCACCCCCCCCCCTGCGCGAACCCCACCCCCCCCTCCCCTGCGCGAACAGCGCCCCCCCCCCCCCCTTCCCTTCCGCGCGAACAGTGTGTGTGTGTTAATGTGTGTTTGTGGGTGTGTTAATGTGTGTGTATTAGTGTGTGTTTTTTGGTATTTTTGTGAGTGTGTGTGTTTGTGGGTGTGTTAGTGTGTGTTTTTTGGTGAGTGCGTGTGTTTGTAGGTGTGTTAGTGTGTGTTTTTTGGTATTTTTGTATGAAATTTTGTGTTTTTTGTGATTTTTCAAATTTACCCTTGAAATACTATTCACATCAGTTAAAACTAACAAAAATTTTAACGGTAGGGACCACAATGAGCATGTTTACAAACATTGGGGACCTTTTTGAGCATTTTGAAACAATAGGGACTAAATTGACTTTTGAGTAAACAATGGGGACTACTGCTGCTTTTTACCCATTTTTATAATAAGTGACAATGGAGTATGTGATGTTACAGTAATAAATTTATATTTTTAAAAAAACTAAACTTAAAACGAAGGATTAAATCCCTTACAAATGGATGTACAATTCTTTTCTTTTTCTTGTATTGCACAATGATACTCATAAATTGTGAAAAGATATCAACGTGCATTTGCCATAATTACTCCACTGTTCTACATTTTGAAAGAAAGAAAAAATGTACAGTGCTATCATTGTAACTTTTTTTTGTTCAGATTGCTCGAGTTACTTCTCTTTTTATTGACCAAAAGAAAAAAGAAAAAAAACTTCTCTTTTTAGATCATTGACTAGTAAGGAGAGGATCCACGTGTGGATGGAATTAACTCAAAGCGAAGGCCCAATTGATATCAAGGTGATCTTCCATGATCACGGCAATACTATGTTATTAGTCTTTGTGTTGCTAATGGGATGAACTTTTTCAGATATTTTTCATGCCATTCAGGGTGGATTTACACTAAATTTATGGGGTTTACAACTCCCGTTAACTCTATAAATTTCTTTATATACCTTGATAATTTTGTTTAAAATCTTATTTAACTCCTACAACTTCACTAATTTTAATATTATTTAGTCCCTTTAATAATATATCATAGATCCGTATATATGGACACACGTTTTTACAACAACAGTCCAGTCATTTTAAGACTTGTTGACAACATCCAATGTCTCCTACAGGGTGCAAAACAATTGTATTTTTTCTAAGTAGGGTGATGCCATGACAACCAAAAGTTACTCAATTGGATATGGCGTTGATACATGATATCAAATACCCAGCTATTCAAAGGTTGGTTGACAACATCTAATATTTTTTGCGAGGGTGGAAGAAAGTCGTATTTTTCCTAAGTGAAGTGATGACATTACAAGTAAAAGTTACTTAATTGAATATGACATTGATACATGAATACTATGAGATAATATACATCCTCACATTTAAGCTTTTGGTTGTATTTAATCATTCGTTCCATTTCTAGTTGATCCATCAATTTGATTCCCAATGATGAAAAAAAAAAAAAAAAAATCAACGACCAATTTGTGCATTCAATACTTCAAAAAAAACATATTTTTTGAACATATAAAGATGTTATACTTTAAGGTTACATCTGGTATGATGGAAAGGACTTAGATAATTAATAGAAAAATATAGACTTAATCTAGAATCGTCATTTCTTAGTTGTATAAAATAATGAAAAATGAGAGTTTTGGGGATAATATAATGACTAAATGAATGGTCATTATTGCAATTTTAGCTAAAACAGTACAAAAATAGAATGAGAGAGCAAAATGACCATTCTATACCTGCATCCCAACCAACAATAAGCAAATGAAGACGTATGGTTCACGGAATTTATAAGATTCTTGGGAATGTAAAGTTTGAAATATAATATTCTCATGTTCGGTTCGTGGAATAAAAAAATATTCTCATATTATTTGTTACTTATTTTATCCTAAAAAATTCATGCTCGAGTACATTTTATCATACCAAACACAACCTAAATGGTTGTTGGTATGTCAACTATGAAAACTAAAAGAAGTTCTTTATTAAGATATACTTTCTCAAAAACTTCTAGCAAAGGATTTTGGATATTGGGACAAATGAAAAAAAAGTCGCAATACAGTTATTTTTTTATGAGCATGTCGTGCTAATGTGTAATACAATTTGATGAATTAACACGATTGTACAAGTAACAATTACGAAATTCCCTTTGTTTCAGATTCAACTAACATGCCCCTACTCAGCGTACTCTTCGAATTTTTGTTTTTCTTTATATAAAAGTAAAATTTTAAGTAGTTATGATAAAAGGAATTATTTTAATCTCTTCTTTTGTACTTGTTGACTAATTAGAATATTTTTTTCCAACAAAAAAAAATTACAATATAATTTTGTTATTGTAATTAACGTAAAATAATTGACTAATACAAATAACACATCGCTCAGTTTATCTTTAATGTTAATAGGTATCTCTTCTATCTTCAGTCTTCGGGTTACATTTCTCCTATATCCACTACATTTCATTGCTAGTTTCTCTTAACTAATATAATGGTAATTAGCTGTGTGGTAATAGTTGTCAAATCATAAATCGTATCGTAAATTAAAATATTATTTTTTTAAATCGTGAATCGTAATGATTTGTTCACATTTTAAAAATAAATTTATGAATCTATATTTGCATGAATATTAAAGTAGATTGATAGAAAGGTTATCACAACAATATTATTACTTAAAAAAAAATATCAACAACAATAACAAATACAGTTTCTCTTCACCACCTTCATTTTCACCGAGGATTCTAGCTAGCAGCGCTAGAAGAGGCCTTTGTGTCTACACTTTGGCTTTTTTTACTGGGGTTGGTTAAGCTTTATTATAGTTTAGACAATTTTTTTTAAACACATAAAAAAATGAACGAGAAAACAATATAACTTGATTTATATGTAACATTGAAATCAATTATATCGAATTGCTAAATCGTATGTTGAATCTAAGATTCACTATATTCGGTGCGATTTATGTATATTTTCATTCACATCCTAATTTGTATTACTTTATGATGCGGAACATGATTTAAATGAATTGATGAAAAAGATTGACAAAATAAAACTCAAGAAGAAGAACAAATAAACCTTCATATTTTTTCTTATGTTATGAATAGTATTGTTTTGTTATGAACAGTATCCTTTAGTTTGTTTTATCCCACATAGGAAGTTTAGCAAATTTTAAGGCCTAAGAGCTCCTATAAATAGATAGCTCCCCAAGCTCATTAAACACACTTCAATCAATACAAAGCTAGTATTGTATACTTCCTCTCTAGCATTCTAGAGTTGTAATATTTAAAGTTTTCCTTGTATCAAGGACGTTTTGCTAGAACGAATCTAGTGTTTCTCTTCCGTTCTGCATCAGTTGGCACCAGAGCCAAGTTCGAGAGTCCTAGTTTAGAGGGTTGTAGTTGTAATTAAGTCGTATGCTCTGCACTTGCCACTAATAGTGGACCCTGTGCATCAGAAAGCTTGATTGGTCGATTGAGTCGTATGCTCTGCACTTGCCACGTATAGTGGATCCTGTGCATCAGAAAACTCGATCGATTAAATTACAAACCTATAAGCCGGAGAATATGGCGTCCAAGAACAACAATGGTAGTGGAGATAGTGGCAACGTCGACATCAACATTGCTGGTAGTAGCCATAGCAGAGGCGAAGGCGGCCATCCTATTGACGGTGATCGAGGGATGGAGGCCCTTTGGGCGGCGATACAAGCTCAAGAAGAAAAGATGACCCGTGAACTCCGAGAGATTCGCGACATCCTTTCCAACTTAAGCCTAAACGCCAACAGGGCTCGTGACGATGGTGGGATCAACCGTGCCAGAGAAGATGCTCGTGGCCAACCTATCAATCAACGCGACCTTGCAATTCGTCATAGGCAACCAGCCTATGAAGATGAATCTGATGAAGAGCTCCTAAACTACCGAGGAATCAACCAAGGACAACCACGAGCTAGAAATCAACCACAACATCCTCATCAATGTGGTTTTGCTCGACATCGCAGACCACCAACATATGAGGATGAATCTGACAGTGACGAAGAAATAAATCAAAGGCATCAACATGCACCCAGGAGAGGACAAGGCTTTGACGAATATCGTCCTAAAGCCGACATTCCCAACTTCAATGGCGATCATAATATTGAAGCATTTCTTGATTGGTGCTATGAAGTTGAAATTTTTTTTGACATGATGGATGTACCAGAGGACAAACAAGTAAAACTAGTCGCCTACAAATTAAAGGGCGGTGCAGCTGCTTGGAGGGACACCTTGCAAAACAATAGAAGGCGACAAGGAAAGGCACCCGTTCGGACTTGGAGAAAGATGAAACAACAACTGAAAGGAAGATTCCTTCCTCCAGATTATGAACAATACTTGTTCCAACAATACCAAAACTGCAGCCAGGGTCATCGATCAATGAGAGAATACACTGATGAATTTATGCGCCTTACTGCTAGGTGCAATATATCAGAGTCGGAGGAACAACAAACATTACGATACCTCAACGGCTTGAAATTTGCAATCCAGGATAGGATGACATTAGCTCCAATATGGACCGTTGATGAAGGTTACAACATGGCATTAAAGGTAGAAATGCTTTTGGCTCGTCCTTCCACTCGACAAACTCCTTTTGCACCAGTCCGTTCTAATCCTGACAGAGGCAAACAAGTTGCAGAAGAAGCAACTTATCCTTCTACTCACAATACTGGCACTAGCAATCAAGGGGTGGCCAAATCAATTAGACAGACGTCGAATACCACCCAACCCAATAATCCATATGCTAGGCCAACAATTGGAAAATGTTTCAAATGTGGAGAACCTGGTCATCGTTCCAATGAATGCCGAGCTCGCAAGTCTATCAATCTAGCAGACTATGATAATGAGTGTGATGAAGAAGTTGAGTACAATAATGATGATGACTTGGAGGATGCTGAAATTGCAGACGAAGATGGAGAACAAGTGACGTGTGTCATTCAACGATTATTGTACACCCCGAAACAAGAAGACTCATCCCAGCGCAAACGCATCTTTTATTCAAAATGCAGTATTCAAGAAAAGGTATGCAACCTTATTATTGACAACGGGAGCTGGGAGAATATTGTTTCAAGAGATTTGGTGAATCACTTGAAGCTGCCCACAGAACCTCATCCAACACCATACGAGATTGGGTGTGTCAAGAAAGGACATTCAATAAAGGTCACAGAGGTGTACAAAGTTTCTATTTCTATTGGAAAATCTTACCAGGATGAAATCATGTGTGACGTAATTGACATGGATGCCTGTCATATTCTACTTGGGCGACCGTGGCAATATGACGTTGATGCAACTCATCGAGGAAGAACAAATGTCTAGTTTTTCTGGTGGAATGGAAAGAAAATAGCAATCCTCCCAACCAACAAAGATAGACCCAAAACTTCTAAAGTGGAGGGGAAGTCTTTCCTTATTATGGCAGATTCTACAAATGAATTCTTCAAAGAATCAAATGAGACCGGAGAAACTTTTGCTCTTGTAGTCAAAGGAGAGGAATCGCATGAAGAAGAAGTCCCAGAGGAGGTACAACATATATTGAAAGAATTTAAAGAAATTATTCCGGATGAATTACCTGATGGACTTCCACCAATGAGGGACATCCAGCATCACATTGACTTAGTCCCTGGAGCAAGTTTGCCAAATCTACCTCACTACCGAATGAGCCCAAAAGAGAATGAAATACTAAAAGAGAAGGTAGAAGAATTAATGCGCAAAGGGCATATTAGAGAAAGTATGAGTCCATGTGCAGTACCAACTTTGTTGACACCCAAGAAGGATGGAAGCTGGAGAATGTGTGTGGATAGCCGAGCCATCAACAAAATCACAGTCAGGTATCGTTTCCCTATACCTCGACTGGAGGATATGTTGGATCAATTACAAGGGTCAACAATCTTCTCGAAGATTAACTTGCGTAGCGGCTATCACCAAATCTGTATAAGGCCGGAAGATGAATGGAAAACTGCTTTCAAAACACGGGAAGGCTTATACGAATGGTTAGTCATGCCATTTGGACTATCCAACGCACCAAGTACATTCATGCGCTTTATGAATCAAGTCCTCAAGCCATTTATCGGAAGGTTTGTCGTGGTTTATTTCGACGATATTTTGATCTATAGCCACAACAAAGAAGAGCATGCGGTCCACCTACGTCAGATTATAAAGTCCTTCAAGACAACAAGCTATTTGTCAACTTAAAAAAATGCAGCTTTATGAAAAATCGCTTAGTTTTCTTGGGCTTCATTGTAAGTATTGAAGGAATCCATGTTGATGATGAGAAAGTTCGAGCAATCAGAGACTGGCCGACTCCAAAGACGGTTACTGAAGTCAGAAGCTTTCATGGCTTAGCCACATTTTACAGGAGGTTCATCAAGAATTTTAGCAGTATCGTTGCTCCTATCACTGATTGCTTAAAAAAAGGGAAATTCCAGTGGAATGAGGCTGCTGACAAAAGTTTTGCACAAATCAAAGAAAAGTTGACAACTGCACCTGTCTTGGTGTTGCCGAATTTCGATAAAGTTTTTGAAGTGGAATGTGATGCAAGTGGAATTGGCATTGGGGCAGTATTATCTCAAGAAGGCAGACCTGTTGCATTCTACAGTGAAAAGCTTAGCGAGGCACGTCAAAAATGGTCAACCTATGAGCAGGAGTTATATGCTGTGCTTCAAGCTTTACGACATTGGGAGTATTACTTAATTCCACGTGAATTTGTAATATATTATGATCATGAAGCCTTGAAGCATTTCAAGAGTCAAAACATTTGAACAAGATGCATGCAAGGTGGGCTTCGTATATAGAGCAATTTCCTTATGTTATTAAACATAAATCAGAAGCTTTCAACCGTGTTACCGATGCCTTGAGTAGAAGGCCAACTTTGCTAGTTACTTTAAGTGGCGAAGTTGTAGGGTTTGAATGTCTGAAGGATCTCTACCCAGAGGATGAAGATTTTAATGAAGTTTGACATAAACATTTGTCAAAGCAACCAACTGGAGACTTCCACGTCCATGATGATTACCTATTCAAAGGTAACAGACTTTGCATCCCGATGACATCCTTAAGGGAGAAAATCATTAGAGACTTGTATGGAGGAGGACTCGGTGGACATCTTGGACGAGATAAGACTATTGCAAGTG
The DNA here is from genome assembly GCA_037974665.1 of Ehretia macrophylla. Classification (NCBI taxonomy): domain Eukaryota; kingdom Viridiplantae; phylum Streptophyta; class Magnoliopsida; order Boraginales; family Ehretiaceae; genus Ehretia; species Ehretia macrophylla. The sequence continues at coordinate 36,618,338 of CM075776.1, forward strand.
TGGAGGAAAGGTATTTCTGGCCACCAATCAAAAGAGATGTGGGCAAGTTCGTGAGGCAATGTCCAATTTGTCAAACTGCAAAGGGCCAGACACAAAACATGGGACTCTATATGCCGTTGCCTATACCAGAAAATATTTGGGAAGATTTGTCTATGGATTTCGTCTTGGGATTGCCAAGAACCCAAAGAGGAGTAGACTCTGTATTTGTGGTCGTGGATAGATTTTCAAAGATGACGCATTTCATCCCTTGCAGGAAGACTTCAGATGCAGTGCACATTGCAAGACTATTCTTCCAAGAGATTGTGCGACTCCATGGAGTCCCAAAATCCATCACTTCTGATAGAGATTCTAAATTTCTATCTCACTTCTGGCTCACATTATGGAAGCGTTTCAATGCAAGTTTAAAGTTCAGTAGCACAGCTCATCATCAAACTGATGGTCAACCCGAGGTAACCAACAGAACCTTGGGAAATTTGATTCGTTGTATTTGCCAAGATAAGCTGAGACAATGGGATTTTGCACTTGCACAAGCTGAGTTTGCCTATAATAGTGCAATCCACAGCTCAACTGGACTATCCCCATTTTTCATTGTTTACAAGAAAGTACCAAAGCATGCTCTAGATTTGGTTAAACTGCCGAAATTCTCTGATAAGAGCATTGCATCAAATAACATGGCGGAACAAGTGCAGTCTATTCAAGAAGAGGTGAAACAGAAATTGGAAGCCTCAAATGCCAAATACAAGGCTGCAGCTGATAAGCGTAAAAGGGTGAAGGTATTTAAAAAAGGGGATATGGTCATGGTCTACTTGAGGAAAGAAAGAATTCCAGTGGGTACCTACAACAAGCTGAATCCGAAGAAGTATAGTCCCTACCAAATTTTAAAGAAGATCAATGACAATGTTTATGTGGTTGATCTTCCGGATAATTGGGGAATTTCATCAACCTTCAATGTTGCTGATTTATATGATTACTATCCACAGGAAGGTTCTTTATATCCGGAAATTAACTCGAGGGCGAGTTTTTCTCAAGTGGAGGAGATTGATGCGGAACATGATTCAAAGGAGTTGATGAAAAAAATTGACAAAATAAAACCCAAGAAGAAGAATAAATAAACTTTCATATTTTTTCTTATGTTATGAATAGTATTGTTTTGTTATGAATAGTATCATTTAGTTTGTTTTATCCACATAGGAAGTTTAGCAAATTTTAAGGCCTAAGAGCTCCTATAAATAAATAGCTCCCCAAGCTCATTAAACACACTTCAATCAATACAAAGCTAGTATTGTATACTTCCTCTCTAACATTCTAGAGTTATAATATTTAAAGTTTTTCTTGTATTAAGGACATTTTGCTAGAACGATTCTAGTGTTTCGCTTCCGTTCTGCGTCACTTTACTTGTGAATCAAATTAAATCATAAGATAAGAATCGTGAATTGTTGATTATGATAACTATAGATACGTTGGTAAACGCGCGCCCTCTGTAATGCATTGTAGTTCATTCCTCATGGGTGATGTGGAATATTCAACATGTGATGAGAAGTTGAATTAGTTAGCTTGCGTATTTACAATTAGTCTATGGTCCAAGTCCCATTCGTTAAGGCATGTTGGGCTGTAAAGTGAACTGAATTACTTGAAATTTGCTTGAGTTTGGCTAGTTAAAAGATTTTTTTTTTTTGGGAAAATAACTTTGATCTCAAAAGCCTAATATACAGTTTTGTGAGGTGGTATGGAATTTATTATGTGAATATCGAATGTTTAGTCTTGTCAGATCAAATAGTGCCTCTCTTTGATAATCAATTTATAAAATTATCAAACCAAGCTTTGAAGCAATTTTAACATTTATTAATTTGAAATACTATATTTGATTCAACTAGATAGCTCATTATCTCAACAAATGTATAAAATTTTATCAAATTAGTTGAACACAACTTATGCCAAGTACAATTAAAGTTTAAACATTGATTCTCAAACTCGAACAATAATCTTATCAAAAAAGTTTGGAGGTTGACTCTATCTTGTAATGAGTTTATCGCCTTCAATATATACTTAAGATTAGACATGCATTCTTGATAAATGACTACGATTAGGTATATTACCGAATTTATATTGGGATACAAATCTAACTTATCTTTTCCTTCCAAATAATTTTTCAGTTATCCAAAAAACAAAAGTAAATAATTAAATGATTTTTTTCCCCTTTTTCTCCCCCCCAACTTTGGTTATGCTTACTTTGATTTAGATTACATTAAAGAACCTCATGCTTATCATTTGCATGAAATATACAATATATGATTATAGATTAGTGATTCTTACAAAACTATATTAATTATCTCATATTTGAACAATATTTTCAACCGATTGTAAGCACAAAAAAAAAAAAAAAAAGCTCCCTATTCAATTTCAAAATTGCAAATAGTGAACTTTTCCGATAAAATCAGAAAAAATTAATCTAAACCTAACCCTCATTTATAACGAATATTAAAAAAATTGGTGGTAAAACTTTGTTGGTACATCGAAACATAATTTCTCTCTTCAAAACATAAAAACACACACTCTCTATTCCAGCCTCGTTCAGTTACTGATCAGTGCTTATAGCGTCCAACTCAAACTTTTTCATTCATTTCAATTTATTCTTTCAGGTATGCACAGATCTCTCCACCTCTTAATTTCTCTTTCTACAACACACACACATATCTATATCGCTATCCGATTGTATAATTATCGAAATCTCGTGTAAGTGTTTAGGAATCTGATGTCTCTCCAATTTTTGTTATGTTGGATTGCGTTTTGTTAATTGTTGATAATATGAGATCTATGATTTTTCAAGTTTTGATCTGTTTTTGCTATCTGTAATTTGAATTCAATTTGCGATAAGATCCGATTAATTTCGCGAGTTTGTTAGGGTTTTGCAATTCTGTGTAGTCTACTATGTGAATTTTGTTCAATCATTGCCTACATTGTTCAGATCTCAATATATTCGTATATGTATGTATGTAATTAATTATGTATGTGTGTGTGTTTGTGTTTGTGTCTCTGTGTGTGTTGTATGTGTGTTTGTGCGTGTGTCTGTATGTAAGCGTGTATCGTGAGTGCTTGTGCCAGCGTGCGTGGGTGTATGTATGTGGAAATATGCGTGCGTGTCCGTGAATGTATGAATATATGTATGTTATTGTGTGGATAAATAAAAAAGGAGATAGAAAACGAGATGAAGAAAAGGAAAAGAAGAAAGAGAAAATAGTGACTTGCTTGTGATTTTTCGTAGTGTCTTACCGTGCTTTGATATGCCAGATTACGAGTAGCATTTGGATAAGCGAGCTGTAGGTTTTTGCAGAGGATCAAGATGGTAATTATTGTTGTTCACTGTTCGCCATTTTGCTTTTAGTGATTGAAAGAAGTGTTGTGTTGATTCTCCTTGTACTGACATTGTTAACTCGAATTTGTGAAACAGGTTGTTCTAGCGGCTTCAATTATAAGTAAATCTGGCAAAGGTAGGCTCCTTAGTCAATTCAATTTGGTACTGTTAATTTTCATTTTGTTCAAATTTATTGGATTTTCATCGATTTGCCGGTTCATTTGATATGGAGCTAGTTTTATTGGATTTTAGTGGATCTAGCATTTTTTTTCTTGATTATTGTAATCTGTATGTGACAACTCATGGAAAGTAGAGTCAGAAACTTTTTGTTTTGTCTTCAATATTATAGATTGGTGTTGCATGCCATGTCAAAATGGGTTGATAAAAGCAATTGGACAATGTCAATTAAACATACTCAGATTGGGATAGTAGGATTCTAAGGAAGAACACCAACCTTTTTAAAGAATCTTAATAAGAAAAAGTGAGAAAAGAAACACTTTGGTTTTAATAAATTTTTTCACTTCTCAAAAAAAAAAAAAAAAAAAAAAAAACACTTTGGTTGAGTTGTTGTTATTGTATATGCTGTTTTATAATTTCTATGTGTCCGTAGCAATTAGTGTAATCCACGAACAAGGGTTGGATGGCACTGTCTGTTGGATTGTATTAGGGGTGCTTGTGCTTTTGTTTGATTAGTTTTCCATGCATCTTGTTATTACAGTTTAATTTTCAAGCTCTTTTTCTTTATAGTCCATATTCTGGATTTTAGGGTAATTTTTGGTTAATTTGCCTGTAAATAATCTGGCGTCCTTGTATGTTATCACTGCTTTCAGTGTCGTCCTCTTTTGTTGGTTATGTATGCATAGTTACCGATGCATTTGTTTGGAAAAATGACTTTTGATAATGGCTTTTTGACCCTTTTCCTTTTCTCTAAGATGAGGAAATTATGTCTTGTCACTTATTGCTGCTCTTGTTTAAAGTTATGATTGATTTATCACCTTGGTTTGTGGGAAAGTCTAGGTTGCTAAATTAATGTTGGCGTTTCATGTCTTGTTCAGCACTTGTCTCAAGGCAGTTTGTGGATATGTCTCGCATTAGAATCGAGGGATATCTTGCAGCTTTTCCTAAACTGGTCGGAACAGGAAAACAACATACTTATGTTGAGACTGAAAATGTGCGTTATGTTTATCAACCAATTGAGTCCCTGTATTTGCTGCTCGTGACAACCAAACAGAGCAACATCCTTGAAGATTTGGAGACATTAAGGCTGCTGTCGAAGCTTGTATCCTTTCTATGTTTGTAACTTGCTGTTATCATTCTGTTCGGGGTTCTTTTGATATCTGTACACATTTTAACTTGGAGCACTTACCTTGAGGTTGTTTGTCGCCTAATTCCGCTGCTTGCTTTTTGTGAAAATGTGAAATTAGATAGTCTGTTCTTCCATGTAAACTGTTTTCATGCTCATTTGCAGTTTCTTCTTGTGTGGTTTTTTATTTTGCTTTGTACCCATAACTTCCTAGACAAATTGTTTTTTTGATTATGAGAAGGTTACTGGGGCTCTTTAACTATTATTAGGTGCCTGAATATTCTTATTCCCTAGATGAAGAGGGCATCTGCAAGACAGCTTTTGAGCTTATTTTTGCATTTGATGAAGTCATCTCACTTGGGCACAAGGAAAATGTTACTGTTGCACAAGTCAAACAATACTGTGAAATGGAAAGCCATGAGGAGAAATTGCACAAGTTGGTTCTGCAGAGCAAGATTAATGAAACCAAGGATGTCATGAAGCGCAAAGCTAGTGAGATTGACAAAAGCAAAGTAATTGCTCAGATCTTAAGTTGCTTTTTCTAGTTTCCTTCTCATCATTTCATGCTACGTCTGTTAACACAAATTTTGTACTATGTTTGCAGATTGAAAAGAATAGAGGTGAAAAAGGAGGGTATATGTCTTTACAGTCGATGGGATCAGGGAGAATGGATACTGGGTTTGGAAGCGATTCAAGCATTTCGAGTAGCACTGGTGGTTTTGGAAGTGGTTCAGGATTTGGATTGACCACCGATTTGGATTCCTTCTCCACCAAGACCAAAGGTTAGTGTCTTTTCACATTCTTATGACTGATGCTTCATTTATCCCTACTCTTCAACCTGTCAATTGTCTTTGATAAGGTTTTGGGACATGTATATTGTTGAATTTGTTCTGGCAATTGACAGTTTGTTTTGGTTTTCTTATATTATCATTGCCTTTGTATTTCTTCTCTAAAGGGTTTAGTGCCTATTTCACTATTTTCTATTATCATTTAAGTTTTGGAGTGTTTCCTACTGTGAAAATTGGTTGAAATTGAAAAAGCACATCTTTATTACAAAGATAAAGCTGCTTTCTTTTTTGAAATTACAAGGTCAGTTCTGTTGTGGTACTCCTTGCTCTCTATATTTTTATCAATTCTTAATATATATGAATTTTTTAATCAGGTTTTGATGGCTTAGAAATGTGCACTAATGCAGAAATAGTTATTTCATTGTTTCTTGCTACCTTTTGAACTTTATTTGGAACTACTGCAATGCTGTCAGTCTGTAAAATCTTTTGGTACATAAAAACTCGGCTTCATTGAAAGTAAAATAGACTTCAGATTTAGATAAAGGCGAGAAATTTGACCTATTGAGTGAGCCTAACTTTTCTATACCTTTCAGAGAAAGGATGTAAGCATGGTATTGGACCTTGCATGTTAAATTGGTGTCTAATGTTGCTAGACAAGTGACAACTTAAAGCCGGGTTTCTCCATAATGTGCATGTCATGACATGATCTTTGGTTTTAGAAGTAACTGCTAAGTTGATATTTTTACACCTCATAGTTTGATATATAGATCATAGAAAGATGCTGTAAGGAATGGTATGGCTGGTGCTGCTTCTGATATCTGTTATCAAAGCACTCATGCATGGAATTTGTACTTATCTGAGTGTAATATTTATTGAGCCATGCTTTATTGACATCATCATTATTCATGTTATGTATCTCAAAATTATTTTTTCATACTTCAAAATTTATTATTTTCCTTTGATGCTCTTTTTAACAAGTTTGACTTTTGTAGCCTTTTTCTGGAAGCTCTCCCCATGAAGGGGAAAATGTCTTAAGTTATTAAACTTGGGTTTCGGAGACATGTTCTTGATTTTTCTTGTATGTTCAGGTCGTCCAACTGCACCTGCTACAGCTCCATCAAAGGGTCTCGGCATGAAGCTAGGCAAAACACAAAAGACTAACCAATTCTTGGAATCTTTGAAAGCTGAAGGTGAAGTCATTGTCGAGGATGTAAGACCAACTGTAGGTCAGTCAAGAGCTGCTGCTCCACCACCAACTGATCCTCTTACATTGACTGTTGAGGAAAAGCTGAATGTAACATTGAAACGGGATGGTGGTGTCGGCAATTTCGATGTTCAGGGTACACTGTCTCTCCAAATTCTTAACCAAGATGATGGATTCATCCAAGTTCAGGTTCTCTCTCTTTCTCCCTGTCCTTTTTTGTTGTGTTTTTTTCTGCCAGTTCAAAATTTGAGATTTTACTTCAAAATGACGCTATGTGGTTGTAGCCCAATAGCCAGTGACTTGAGCTTAACTTCCCACTGAAACTCGGAAAGAAGGGTCTCTGTTGATCAAACTTTTTGTTCCTTGCAAGAAAGTTTATGGCTAAAACTAGAATGGATATTATGCTGACTTTTTGTGCAGGATTTATGTTACTTTGTTATTCCTTTAATCATTCTGTAAATAACCTTGTCTTGATATATTCTTTTTTGTTTTTTCATTGAAACAAACAAGATTGGGGTCAATACATTCAAGTGGGATGAGCTCTGAAACTATAATAAGGCAGCATTTTCATTTTTCATTTCAACGTCCTTCGAAATGGTTATTTTTTATTTTTTGGGCTAGGCATCGAAATGCTTATTTTTCTTATTGAGGTTTCTTGTCTTTCTATGCATCTGTTCTTAATGGATTTTATTTCTTTTTGGGCTTAAACATAAAAAGCTTGTAGTCAACCTAATTGATGGCTTGCTTAAATGATATAATATACCTACACAGTTAGACCTTTAATGCGAAATATCTTTTTGCTTATACTACTATTTATCTGATAATATTAGATGATTACTTTTGCATATGAACTGATGTTGAGAAGTTGTTTACATATATTTGCAGCATTGTCTTAATTATTTATACATTTTTTATTAGTGAAATTTTAATATTTATTTTCTGAATATTATATCTGTAACGCCCTTATAGGCAGTTCATTAATGTCATGTAGCTGAAGACCAACCATTCATGTGGAAGTTATCTTTCGAAGCTTGAAATTGTAACTTTGAGCTTCAGCTTTTGTATCACTGATATGGAAAGTTTATCCGAGTGTTGACAGCCTATCATTTAGTTGAAGTGTGTGGATGTCGTTAGTAGATAACTTCGAGTGTTCTTTATTTAGAATCTCTGAGTTGATCTAATTTTCAGATTGAAACTTGCAGTAATCCAGAAATGGTGTGTCTATATTTTCAGATTGAAACTGGCGGTAATCCAGGAATTCTCTTCAAGACACACCCAAATATCAACAAGGAATTGTTTTCTAATGAAAATATTTTAGGCCTCAAAGATCCGAATAGGCCTTTCCCCAGTAATCAAGCTGGCGATGGTGTTGGTCTCTTGAAGTGGAGAATGCAGACTTTAGATGAGACACTTGTGCCATTGACAAGTGAGCTTGTAATTTTAGGCTTTTTCTGTGTGCTTATGAGCGCATTTCATTGTGCTTTCTCGTTGATTCATTTTATTCTTGTATCAGTTAACTGCTGGCCTTCTGTTTCTGGAACTGAAACCTTTGTCAACATTGAGTATGAGGCTTCATCAATGTTTGATCTCCAAAATGTTGTGATTGCTGTACCTCTTCCGGCTCTTAGCGAGGCCCCAAGTGTTGTCCAGATTGATGGGGACTGGAGGTAACACTTAACTTTTCTCTAAGTTTACACTTTTATAAGTGTATATAATACAATGGTCATTCCATGTCTCATAACTTCGATGCGTTTTTAATTTCAAGAGAAAAGGAAGTTCATAGCTTTCATTTTTATTTTCTCTATGCATTTCTTTAGGCTGGGTTTTTCTTTTGCATCCCCGGGGGGAGGGAGGGAGGGGGGGGGGGGGGGGGGGGGGGGGGTTTTGTTTTCGTGGGAGAGGAGCATAACAAAGCATCTTTGCATTTTTTATATTTGTTTCTTGTTGGCTCATTTTTCCTTTGGACATTTAATTAGAAGTGATTTTATCTGCAGGTATGATTCCAGAAACTCTGTTTTAGAGTGGTCTATAGTTCTCATTGATAACTCCAACCGCAGGTTAGTTTATACTGAAAGTATTATCTTTCTGCTTTAGCTGCAATTATTCTTTATTTTTTCTCATTTGGATATTGAAACTTGCAGTGGATCTTTAGAATTTGTCGTTCCTCCAGCAGATTCATCTGTCTTTTTCCCAATTTCTGTTCACTTCACTGCCGCAAGAACTTTCAGTGACTTAAAGGTTTGCCTGTGTGCTTCAAGTTTACTGAAATACACTTATACATCGAAGTCAACTTAGATTTGTGCTTGTCGTTGCTCTGTACCTATGATGTCTCTGCAAATAGATTTGCATGGGGACAACAACCTCTAGGCTCGTAAACTGTGTAATGTGTATGTTATGCTTTCCTCTCTCTAAACCTTTTTGTTACTTAGCTGTAAGTTAGTATACATCTAGGTCATTGCTCATTACTTCTCTTTGCACTGTTTTCTGGGATAAAAATGATTACATGGCAGAATTGTGAAAACGGTTATGTGTTCCTCTTTATCGTTCCTTTTTCCTTGGAATGTCACTGTTTAATTATGAATCCGTGGCTCGTATTTTGACTTCTTAGGAATCTCTCCGATGGTGTTCAGACACTACTGTAACTTGTTTTTTTGAGGGCTCATGTTATGTATGTGTTCCTGCTCTGTGAAGAACCCGTTGCTATCCTGGTGAATCTATCAGATAGCTGTAAATTACCCAGCTATTTTCTCAGTGTTTTGAACTTCTAAAAGGTGCATTCATCGTGATTAGCAAGGAAATGGTCTATGTGAATGGGATCTTTTGTAAGAGAATATCGCCTGATATTCCTAATCTATGGACTTCGTGCACTAAACTACCCTTATTATAAATCTAGGAACTATTCTCCAGCTGCCAATTTTGCTGTTTGATTATTTGAGAATATCTTCTTTATCGTTCCCCTCTTGCATTTGCTCCCCTCATCTTTCCATACAGTTGAAAATTACTGTTTATTTTTGCAGGTTCTCAACATTTTGCCTCTGAAAGGTGGATCTCCTCCCAAGTTTTCGCAGCGAACACTGCTCTCTACTGAGAATTACCAAGTGGTGTGATTACTCATGAACTTTGTCTTTAGCATTTATATCGAAAGCTCTCGCTTTTTTGTTTTGAAATTCAGCATATTACGTGTAATGTTCTGTCTTTTGTTTCCTTCTCAAATGGTGATATTCAAAAAAGTTTGAACCTTAACTAACATACTTCTCTATGAATAGTTCAAGAATGGAGAATGGTTTGTTTCAGTACAACATTTGAAAATTTTAGTCAGACACTCCTACGTTCCTTTTCTTTCTTCATTCGTGGCGATGGCCTATTTATCTGTTAAAACACGTTTAATTATCCCGTTTAACACGTGTACTTACTGTTGTGTCTCTGGCTGCTGACAATCTCTCTTTGAATTCTGACTTGCTTGATCTTGGTATCTGATGATGTTTCCGCACGCACACGGACACTCGTGTTAGACACTCCTATCTGGTTGAGATCCGGGTCATCTAACACTGTCGAATGGTAGACTTTTCTCAATAAGTTGATGTGTCCGTCTGATTTTGTTGAACATGGATGCAATAGCTTGTTTTTCTTGAGGGTTTACGCTTAAGCTTTATAAGAATGACAAATTTCAGAATAATCTAACATCAGATGGATATGATATGAATTCAATTCAAGTGGGACAATTCACTTGAATATACAGACAACACCTGCAGTTTTTTCACCAAGCACGCCACTTCAGAGTTCAAGAACCACAGTTAATATTCACTCCTTACGAGTCAAAATAAGGCATCATTGACTTGAGAATCAGATGCATCATAATTACTGAGTCCTATCACCATTGGAGTTTACAATCTTTATTTTTTTTATTTTTTATTTTGGTTTCATGATCGGAATTTTTTTGGAAAGGTTTTTTTTTAAATTTTTTTTTTTCCCACTTTAAGAGTGTCAACTTTTGAAATAGGGACTTTGTTCAGAGAAGGTATGTTATAGGTTAATCTGACACAAGGTTGATCAAGATTAGTTTCAAAGAAATTAGTTTTTAAACTAATTTGAATTTGAGAAGTGAATAAATTTTTTTTTCACGTCTTAAGCGCTTTATCACTAAATTAACATGTTGGGGTTGATTTTACAATTCTTTGTCATTTTACTTCATATGAACTCCTCTCCCAAACTACTTGATATTCCATCAAGTCAATGATTATATGAGATTTAAGAATAGTTTAATGGTGAATTATTTTCTTTGATCTTTGAAAAATTAGGGTTCGAATTTTACTAAAGTGAAAAATAAAAAAGAAAAAAAATACGTGAATTTCACATCATTAAAGGTTTACTGTTTTGTTTTCACGAGCCACTAGCCATTTGGACTGATGTAATAATTTTCTCCTCCAAACTGATCAATAACTACCCTAAAAGGTACATACAAGTTTTCAAATGCACTACATCCCATCCTGGCTTTCTAGTTTCTAACTTCACCCACCATCACTGACCTGTCTTCTTCACACGTGCTATTATTGCTACCTTAGCCATCATGCTTCCATCTTGGGCTCCGTTTTTTGCCCAAAAAAAAAAAAAAATTATAGAAAATATTTTTCTAAAAAATAAAATATTTGTAGACCAAATATGACCACGTCCTCATACTGTCTTTTAGATCTCAAAAGGGCAAAAATCATTTTAGTCCCTGAGGTTTACTTTAAAGACCAAATTAGTCTTTGAGGTATGCAAAAAGTCCAATTTAATTCCTGACATTAGTGAACTATGGTTAGAATTAACCATTTAAAGGGTAGTAATGTCATTTTACACTTAAAAAAAAAGATAAAATAATTCACCCATCAAATGGACAGAAAAATGCCACGTGTACAATCCCATTTTACCGAAAAAGTGACTGCTGATTTTTTTTTTTTTTGTTTTTTTTATTGGTCCTTATTCCAACAACCCTCCACCCCTTCTTCTTCTTCTTCTTCTCTCTCTCTCTCTCTCTCTCTTCGACACACACACACAGGCAATAAAATGGATGATCAATTCCAAGAAGCCTTGCGTTGTGATGTCTGCAAATGCATAAAGCTGATTAATTCATGCATTTGCTTCATGGGTTTTTGTTCTGGAAGATTAATTCATGCATAAAGCTCTTTTCAAAAGGGTCCATTTATGTTGCCTCACAAAGATAATCAATTGATTAATTTATTGCAATCAAGATTGTTTTTCACTTTAGCTTTTGTATATATGTGTGTGCCCTAGTCCGAATATGATTTATTCAGTGTAAAAAAATTGATTAAGTTCTAAGCAATTGATGATTCATTCTAATCAAGTTTGCTTTTGTGAATTTTGGGTGTATTAGTGTTGATGGCGGCGGCGGCGGCAGTGGCTGTGGTGATGGTGGTTAGATTTCTTTTTCTTTTTTTTGTGAATTTTGAGTGTATTGCATTATTGGATTGTTAAAAATCCAATCTTTTGAGCTCTAGTTCATGTTAAATGATATGGGTATCTCTCTGTTAGATGAAATTTAACTAAAATTCAATCTTTTTGTTGTGTGTGGTGTGTAGTGGTGTTGATGGCGGTGGTAGCAGTGGCGGTGGTGATGGTGGTTAGATTTATTTATTTTTTTTTGTGAATTTTGGGTATATTGCATTGTTGGATTGTTAAAAATCCAATCTTTTGAGCTCTAATTCGTGTTACATGTTCTTGGTATCTTTATATTTGATGAAATTTAATTAAAATTTATATGTAGTGGTGTTGATGGCGGCATCAGCAGTGGCGGTGGTGAAGGTAGTTAGATTTTTTTTTTTTTTCAACACATCAGCAACAATGGGTGAATCATTTCATTTTTTTTTTTTAAAGTGCAAAATGACATTACTACCATTTAAATGGTTAATTTTAACAGTAGTCCATTAACACCAGGGACTGAATTAGACTTTTTATATATCTTAAGGACTAATTTGGTCTTTAAAGTAAACATCGGGGACTAAAATGATTTTTGCCCGATCTCAAAATGCTAATTTGACTGGTTGCATTAGTCAAATTTGAATATAATAAATGACAACACAACGTGGCCTACTAAATATTCTTTGGAGAGTGAGACATTTGAATCATGCCTACATAAATTGCATTCCTTGCATTCACATTACTATTGTCATTTCCTAATCATTAACTGTAATATTTCACTACTAGTTTTTTTAAATAACGTGAGAATTTAATTAGTAGAATTTTACTTATCAAATTATTTGGTAAATCTTGACTATCAACTGATAAAATTTTAGAGTGCAGCATGTGTCCCCACACATGTACCAAATTTGTCAAGAATGAAACTCTAAAATAGTAAAAAGTATTAATTCTACTACCTCACATAAACGATTTTATTCCAGTACAGCTAAACCATTCCCCTATGGGCATATTTCACTACTTTATATACATATACTTAGCACCTATTACTAGGCTCCTACATACATCTTTGTCTGAAATAGTATCACAAAAAATGACTCCACATTTTACTGAACTTGGATCCCTTTTTATAACATTACGAAAAAAAATCTAATAATAGTAAACTATTCAAATCATTTATCATATCATAATTGGATCAAAAGACCATATTGTAACTTCTTTAACAAATTGCAAGTGCATTATCAGATCATAACTACATCATAATATAAGAATAGTAATATATTGTAAGAATCTAGGTTATCAAATGACCTTAGATTCAAGTCTCTCCGCTATCTATAAAAAAAAAAACTGCCAATGTATAAGGCTAAAAAATGAATCCCCTTGCACGTGCGGGGATGTGTTAAAGATATAATAAAACCCTCTTTGACAATTTAAACTTTTAGATAAAATGATAATTTGATAGACAAAATAATTATTCTTGCATCATCAATTTATCACTATTAAATCTCGTTATGTTTCTTTAGCAGTTAAAAAATGACTATCAAACTATTTGATAAGGTATTGTACTTAGAAGTTTGTACCAAACTCCAAATCTATCTTAAGTAGGACACCTTTATTGAGTCTAATTCTTTTCTTACATTACATTCAACATAATTTGTCCTTGTACTTGTGTCCCACCCTAAGACCAAATATATAAATATATCTCACCTCCACTTGTAGCTCTACTAGAAAAGCTTCAAGATACAACACCACCTCAAATCTTTTCTAGAACCCTTTTTAATTCAAGAAAACTAGCAAAAAACAACACAAGAAAAATGCATGGTTATGCTAAGATCAAACTAGTTGATACCAGCAGATCAAAATCTGTTGATTTTTCAGATCTAAACTCTTTTCCTCACACCCAAAAAACCAATGAAAACATCACCCAAAACCATGTTTCTGAAACTGAAAAAACCAAACAGATTGAAAATTTTGATGCTAAGAACATAAATGGTGATAATTTTTCTTCAGAGATGGATGCAGAAGATGGCAATGAGAAGCAGAATTTTGGCATGAAGTTGAGCAGAAACTATACAGTTTCTTCAACAGCATCTCACAGGTTTGGGTTGGATGGGGAAGGCAGCAAAACAGCTATACAATCTGCAGTGAAGAGAGCCTTCTCTGTGAGAAGATCTTCTTCAGTTTCTGAGAGGTATTGTAGAATCCATGACCAGTGTGGTACACAAGATTCACTATTGAGTGGTGATGTTGAAGATGCAGACAGTGATGCAATGCAGACAAGATCTGTGAAGAAGAAGAAAAACAGCGGTGGCAGAATCTTGAAAGCTTGCAAGCGCATTTTTGGACTGTAGTTATGAATAAATAAGTTATTACTATCCTCTTGTAATATCGTAACGTTATGAACTGTTTAAACAATATTTCATTATAACTCTATCAATAATTCACGACATTATGGTCATGTTGATCCCCACTGAATTGAGTGTTTGTGATCTTATATTTTTACTATGATGTACACTGCAAGAATCTATTGAAGTTAGTGCTTCACACTTGATGCTCAATTTCACAAGGGTCAAATTCATTCTAGACCATGTCACAATTTACTACCTCTATATTCTTCTAAGCTCTCCCCCCAAACACCAATTTTACCTCCATTTTGTTCTGCTTTCCAAGTGCAGTCAAGATTTAAGAGCAATCATTTAAGCATTTCCATGTAGAGTAAACTATAACTGGTACCTATTCAGAATTTGTAAGCTGAGTGATTCATAAGCAAGTGTTCTAGATTTAAGTAATAATTCGAACTAATTATTTTGGACAAGTGGAATTGAGATTCAAGACAATTACTTTTTAAACTTATGACACTAGTCTCACTTATAGAAATTTGAATTTTGGGCTTGTGGTATGACAAAATAGTCTCACTTTTAGTCATTGTTTGGTCTTGATGACTATGCCTCAACCTTGGGTGATCGTAATTTTCTAAATTGATGAGAGACATGATAAATAAATGATTTATAAGTGAGTGTTGTGAATTTTAAGATAAAACCGTATTCTTTTAACAATTATGATTCAAGATAGCTTATTCTAAAACCTTAGACTCTAGTCTCCTTTGCCGACCTAAAATCTCGGACTTGGGTTGTGATATATAAAATTGCTAATAAATGATCCTTTAATTTAAATTTTTTTTTTTGGTCCAATATCCAAAGAGTTCCAAAATAGTTGTTTGAAAGAAAACTAAGTCTATCAATATTATAATAGTTTGATAACGATATTTTATAGATTTAAATTCTCTCATATTAAATAATATTATCATATTTTACACCATCTTTCATGTGGGGAGTCTAAGAAGACAAGAAATCCAATATTCTTGTGGTCCTGGAAAAGGACCTATTATTGACCTTATATGTTATTCTGTAAAATATTTTACATCAAACTTTTAACAATTAATTATGCACTTATATAAAGATTAATCCAACTCAATCACAATTTTTTAAATTGAAACCCTACTAATTACGACAATATCATGTGCTAATTCCATGTTATCTAGTCACTAAAACTCACACCCGAACAAGCTTGTCTTCTGCAAGACTAGAAATTCCTTAGATATGCGCCTATTGCCTAAAGGTATCTTCAATAGTAAAAACTATTCATAAAAACTTACTATTTTCGGTAATTTTTAGAGATCGGGTCTTTATTTTAACTCAAATCTCTAATGAGGCCCATCATTTTTTAGAGATTTACACCAAAATAAAGATCCAATCACTTTTTGTGTCTCTATATTTGATGTAAAAACAGTAAATTAAGTGTTTATTTTAGTATAAATCTCTAAAAAGTGGTGGGTCATGTGAGTTAAAATAAAGATCCGAATCTCTAAAACTTACCAAAAATGATAAGCTTTTGTGAATAATGTACTATTTTTTTTGCTATTGGAGATACCCTAAATGTATAAGATGTCCCTCTCCTAGAAAGACTACATTACTAATGAGAAATAATCTAGATCTAGTCAATAAATATTACATCCGTTTATTTATACGTTTCTTTTTTTATATATAATAGTTGTATCTATACCGAAATATTCGTTTAGATTTTGCGTAAAATTACTGAAATATAGGTCCTACAGTGAAAATACTGACATAATTATCTGATAGTTTAACTACGTCGATAAGGCACGTGCCTACCGCTTTGGCTGGAATATTTTTTGCAAAGTAAACTCTATGAGTAAATTTCACACATAGTCCTTATTATTTACATATTTTTTTAATATAGTTCTTAATATTTTAAAAAATTTATAGTGATTCTTAATATTTATAAAAGTTATTCAAAATAGTCTCTATTATTCAAACTTAGTGAATTTGGTCCTTATTATTTATCAAAAAATTAAATTTAGTCCATACTGTTTTAATTTAGTCCCTACACGTGATTTCTATTTGAGGACTAAATTAAATTTTATAGAAAATAATATGGACTAAATTGACTAGTTTTGAACAATAGAGATTATTTTAAATCACTTTATAAATATCAGAGACTAATATAATTTTTTTAAAATATTAAGGACTAATTTAAAAAAAAAGTGTAAACAATAGGTACTAAGTGTGAAATTTACCCTAAACTCTATACTATAAACTTGCTTGCCAATTCTCTCTCATTTATGGAAAATTCTTAGATAAAATTAGACCACGGCTGTCTAAACCAGTAATATCTTGCCA
Organism: Ehretia macrophylla; assembly: GCA_037974665.1. NCBI lineage: Eukaryota > Viridiplantae > Streptophyta > Magnoliopsida > Boraginales > Ehretiaceae > Ehretia > Ehretia macrophylla. The sequence continues at coordinate 36,635,100 of CM075776.1, forward strand.
TTTCATTAATACTTAGTGTGGGATAATTACAACCCCACTCTTACAATTTTATAAAGTTATAAAACGAGCTATTTTGTTTAGCATTTTTCGATGACCAGAAAGTCGCCCAAAAATATTCTGGCAGAATCTAAATCTTTACATTTTACCTCAATTTTCATGGATTTTTAAATCAAAATTCTACTCTTCTTGTTCTAAGCATGTATCCAACACCAAAAATGCAATATTTAACATCTTAATCAAACTCATTTGATAAGTCACCATTTATACATTCAACGAAGCCCATGACAAAAAAAAAAAGCATTTTTTTTTTTTTGATCATAAGGAGGCAAAGCCGATTATGTTAAGAACAACTTCTAGGTCAATTATCTTAACATAACTGGCTTTGCCTCCCTGGAATTATAAAAAAAAGAAAAAGCAAAAACAAAAATTATAAATTGACCCACATAAGATGCCAAAATAATATTTTTTTAGCAATAATATTTCCGTTTAGTATCTTTTACCATTGAAAGAACCATTACCAATAGGCTGTGACACTTCTAATCGTTTATAGATGTTCAAATATGTCGTCAATATCTTAAAGTCAAATGTGGAAAAAAACTTGATATTCATTTCCCCTTAATTCACTCAGAATAGATGAAGAATCTTTTGAAATATCCAGCATTATAAACCATATGTATTATGAAATTTGAATCTTTTCCTTACGAGGATAGAGAGTTTAGAATTCTCATATTTGTACTAAAAAACATACATGAAAAAATTATAATATATTTTTCGATAATTTAATACTATTACGGTTTGACTTATTTTTACATGATTTTAGGACGAGAAAGAAATGGCATGTGCAACTATAAATAGCAAATGATCCTTCTCTTATTCCAAGATCCAAAATCATTTATAAAAACCAATAGGCCCAACACTTTCCATCCTCTCATGGACACCAAACTCCATTTCTTTCCTTCATGATTTTGTTTTCTTTTCCTAAAACCATCATTTTTCATCATCTTTTGTTAGCCTTTTTTACCCAAAAAAAAAAAACTCTATTGTTGCTTTTCACTTTTCAAAATGTCAAAAGAAGGTGTCATTGTGGGTGAACCTAATAATGCCCCTGGATCACCCAATGATAAGGTCAAGTTCTTGTGCAGCCATGGTGGCAGGATCCTTCCAAGCCCTTCCAATGGCCACCTTAAATATGTTGGTGGTGAAACTCGCCTCATCTCTGTGCCTAGGGACATCAATCTCCGAGGTACATATCATAGTTATCTGCACAAATGAACATAATCAGATATTTTTTGTGCATGTTTGATTATTGTCATTTCTGTGTTTCTATAAGGGTAATTAGCATCAATCATCCCTTATTTTAACCGCTTTTGATAACTTTGTCCCTGATTTTCGAAATGTAACATTTTCGTCTTTTTATCTTTCAATTTGTGACAACATTAGTCCTATAAGTGATTTTTATAAAAAAAGAAAAAGAAAAAAAGATTACAAAAATTAAATATGAGGATGCACGTGGATATCTGTCTATTTTTTGACTAATCACTTAAAGGATTTAGTATGCTACAAAATTAAAAGATAAGAGATGAAAATGTTACATTTTGAGGATTGAAGATGAAATTATTGATGTGCTGAATTGTTCCTGGGTTGAAACATATGAATCGGTACTCTGGAATCTTATGACAACGTTCTTATGATTAGTAAAGAAATTCCATCCTGATGACATTCTTTATTGTTAAAAGAATTCGGTTCTATCTTGAAACCAATCGGTAATATAAAACGATAGGTTCATAAGAGGCCTTGGCTCATTTTCTTGTATTGGGTGCTTTATTATTATAGGCTTGGAAAATTGATGCTTTTAGAGGTTTTTACACTTTGATAATGTCTTCCAGATTTATATAAACTTTGACAAGGTTGTATTTTGCTATGAATACATTCGATCCAAGACGTCCGTGCAAAAATTCCAGAAATTTTTACGTCGGAATGTATGTCTCGACTCTTGAACAATGTTTTCTTACGCGAATTACTCAGAATATGTCATTGTTTATCTTTACGGAGCTCGAGTTGAATACATGTATAATATTCCATTACAGAACTTATGGAGAAGCTCACTTGTCAAGTTGATGATGAAGTTGTCCTCAAATATCAGCTAGTACTCGAGGACCTTGATTCCCTAGTCTCCGTGAAGTCAGATGATGATCTACGACACATGCTTGAGGAATATGATCGGTATGAACGTACGGGAGCGCCAAAGCTTCGTGTTTTTCTGTTTCCTGCAAAATCTGTAGTAGTAGACAGTGGATCCATGGAGGTTCAAGCACTTGAGCAGAAATATATCGATGCCATCAATGGCATCGTTCGTGCTCCAACGACTGGCACGAGAAGACACCCACCTCTCAACTTAAGCCTCGGGTCGCTTGGACTATACTCTACTAGTGCTTGCTCTTCGCCAAGATCGCCCGAGAGCTGCACCACTGATGGTATGAACCAGGAAACTGGGTGGCCAAACAATTACCAGAACGGGAGAACAGATATGCACAAAGTCCAGAGCTCACCCAGCATATGCACCCTCGATGGCCAATGCGCGGGCAGCCCCAAAACATGTTTCCACCCTTACCATCAGAATTGTCAGCAACCGTATCGTAGCTACCAACCTCAAAGAAGTGGCGCACCTGAAAGGCTGATGTCGGTTAGGTCTGTTGGCCGAGCTGAGGGTGTGAACTACCAAGTGGATCCTTTCACACAGTACTGTTACCCTTCCCCTCTGCACAGCCGAGGAAGTTGAGGCCACTACGATAACCATGGTACTTGCACATATAGGGTGATTAGCCTTCTGATGAGTCCTGTTCCGCAGAGTCCCCGCCATGGCCATACTGGCACACATGCACGGTGTAGCAGAATAGTAGCCGACTTATCAACAAACACATGAAGCAAATATCCTTCTATCTTGCTATACAGGTATAATAGTAATAGGTTGTGAGTTGCACGACTACCTTTGTTAATCGATGCGGATGAAACTTTCATGAAGTTTGTGTAATGCAACAGATACAGCATGTATATGACTGAAGACACTAGATCTTAAAACTTTCATGAAGTTTGAATTCGCGTGAAAAACTATAAAGATAACGAAAAAGTTGGGAGTAATAAATGTAAATATCCTCAAATATTATTGTTCCATTTGTTGTTAACTACAAATGTGATATTTCTCAAAAACAAGCAGGTGTGAAGCAGAAATTCTCAAGGCAAACTGCCATACTCACTCTGCATCTTTAACAGAAAACAATTAAAATCGCACGGGTCAACAATCTTATGTATTCTTCTACTCTCACAGTGCCTCCTATTTTAAACTCTATTTCCTAGACTTCAGATACTAAGATCTGCCCCAGCGAATAACCAATTTTGGACAAAATCATTTCCTTATACACATTTCAAACAAAAAGCGAGTGCCAAGGAGAAATAAGCTCACAATTTTGATCCTTCCGTGCAAGCTCACTTGCTGTCAGTAAAGTCAGCATCAATGACATCTCCATCAGGTCCTCCTTTCCCTGATTCAGAAGATCCAGCAGCCTCACTTCCAGGTGCTGGGCCAGCGCCTGGTGATGATGCACCAGGCTGATTGTAGAGTGACTGGCCAAGCTGCATCACTTCCTGGTTAAGCGCAGCCATGGCATCCTTTATGGCTTGGGTTGAACCCCCCGAGATTGCTTCTTTCAGCTCTGAAAGTTTTCCCTCAACTTTCTCTTTAACAGGTCCTGGGACTTTGTCTCCCAGCTCCTTCAGCTGCTTCTCTGTCTGGTAAACAACAGAATCAGCCTGGTTCTTTGTGTCAATGGCATCTCTCCTCTCCTTGTCTTCCTTTGCAAACTTCTCAGCTTCTTGAACCATTCTCTCCACCTGTTGTTTTTATTCAGAAGAAAAAGATATTCAGCATTAATAAAGAAAGCTCTTTCTCTCTTTCTCTTTTTGGTTAACGAAAGCTCTTTTCACTTCTGTGTTATTCATGAAGCAATTGAAGGCAATCATCCAGTTTAAATTAAGTTAATGCATATTATTGAGGAACATACCTCATCACCGGGCAATGTGCTGGCACCGGTAATGGTGATATCTTGCTTCTTCCCGGTACCTTTATCAATGGCAGTGACGGATAGGATACCATTTGCATCAATGTCGAACTTGACCTCTATTTGAGGAACACCACGTGGTGCAGGTGGAATTCCATCAAGACGGAAGCTGCCAAGAGACTTGTTGTCCCTAACAAACTCTCTCTCACCTTGGAGTACATTAATTTCCACACTTGTCTGACCATCAGCAGCCGTGGAGAACACCTCAGATTTCGATGTGGGCAATGTTGTATTTCTTGGAATTATCTTTGTCATCACACCACCCAGAGTTTCCAACCCCAAGGACAGTGGACTCACGTCAAGAAGAACAATATCACTGACATCTCCGGCCAAAACACCAGCCTAAACAATTACAGTTACACAAAAGAACAAAGGAGTTAAATAATATATGCTTGAAAAAGCATACCCAACTCAAGATTGAAAATCAAACAAAAATATAACTCCCCTAAGAATCCGTGTTTTAAGGCAGAGTGTAAGAGCTAAACACAATTGAGCACACAAGCAAAAGAAGACTTGCCTGAACAGCCGCTCCAAGAGCAACAACTTCATCTGGATTAACTGTAACGTTTGGGTCCTTTCCGGTCAGTTTCTTGACAAGCTCCTGAACAGCTGGACTACGTGTCGAACCACCATCAAGAATCACCTCATCTAGGTAACTGAAAGAGAGTTTTGCATCCCTCAAGGAATTCTGAAGTGGTGTTTTTAGCCTGAGGATGTGGAAAAGCAGTTAATAAAGCTAGATCCTTTAAGAAAATACAAGGTCGCATTGATATGGAATTGAGCAAGTTCCTCATTTAATTACCTGTCGAGCAAATCAGAGCACAATTCTTCAAACTTAGCACGTGTGAGAGTGGTTTCAATGTGTTTAGGGCCATCTGCAGTGGCTGTGATGAAGGGCAAGCTGGAAAAATAAAGGACAACTAATCAGTAAATATCTGCATGCCAAGACCAACTATGAGTAAAGTGAAATCACAGTATGAACCTCTGGAAGAAACATATTTACCTAATATTTGTCTGTGTCAAAGACGAAAGTTCCATCTTAGCTTTCTCTGCTGTCTCAGTTAGACGCTGAAGAGCTTGTTTGTCCTTCAAAAGATCTATACCCTCATCCTTCTTGAAATTTGAAGCAAGCCAATCAACAATTCTCTGCATAAATCAAGCAAGATGAATTAAATTATCACAGATCCTCAAGTTTGTAATCTACATATGTTTTACCTTCTTGAAAGGAAGCTCAACTGAAATTGAACACAAACCTTATCGAAGTCATCGCCACCAAGATGTGTATCTCCAGAGGTAGACAGCACCTCAAAAACACCATCACCAACCTCAAGAACTATGGAAAAAAGAATGGGACAGAGTTTAGTGTTGCTCAAAAGATCAACCAGAGAACCATTTTTAAAATGAGAGATGACCATATTTCACATTCCACAATCGGAAAAGTCTTAGTTACAGAATTCCAATGTTTACTTCCTATCTCAGATTAGAGGAATGATATCATAACCTGTCTAGCATAGGTATAACATGTAGATGCGGATACAGAGGGTTCTAAACTGAAAATCAACCACGACCCTGACATACTTGACTAACAGATAAATGCAGGATACCCTTTGCCAGCCTGATCAGCTTGTTGGACACATGACTGAATAAGAAAATTATGAGAAGTCAAAGTGCTGGCATGCCTCACCACTCTTCAGTATGCACAATTGATAAAGTCTAAATTCTTGAAGTATTTCACTAAACAAACAATGACAACAGTCAACTCAGATACTGCTTATTCCGGCAAGTAGTACCAAAAATAATATGATTTGGAAAAGTACACAATTCAAGAGTTTGGGAACATATTATTACCTGAAACATCAAATGTACCACCTCCAAGATCAAATACTAAGATGGTTTCATTATTCTTTTTCTCAAAACCATAAGCCAAAGAGGCAGCAGTAGGTTCATTTATAATACGAAGAACCTCCAATCCAGCAATACGACCAGCATCCTTTGTTGCTGTTCTTTGGGAATCATTGAAGTATGCAGGTACAGTGACAACAGCTTTAGTAACCTTGTCATTCAAAAACTTTGATGCATCATCCACAAGCTTTCTCAAAACCTAAATCAAATCAACAAGGACATAAATCATTAATAACAAGCCAACAGAAAAAGAAATCCAAAAAAGCAATTATTCAGGACAGAAAATAGTTAGTTGGTCAATAACCATCATGTCAACTAACTATGAAATCCAAATAAATTTTTTACACATAAGGAGATACTAGTAAACATCACATTCAGTGAACTCGTATCTAAATTATCTTGATGAACACATTAAGTCATGTGATTCGACTTTTCATCAAATCTCCTCCCTATTTGAAATTCATAGGATAGACTTCAAATTACTAATGCTAACCTAGCTCAAAGCCTATATAACCACAAAATCTATAAGTTTCTTCTTTAATGGAGCTCGGACTTTGGAACTGGAACTGGAAAATTTACACTCATTCAAATTTGACATGACTTTTTCCCAAACTCAATCTAAGCTTCCAAAAGCTATTCTTAAAACACAATACATTCCACACATTTGCACAGATACTGAAGCCCCTAAAATTGAAGTCCAGGACAACGCCAAATCGAGAAAGGCGCATTTGCCCCTCCCCCGCCTATCTGGAGGAGCACACCCAAAGTCAAATATAACACTGCACTTCTTCCTCAAAATTCGAAATTCCGTAAAACTAAACTAGGCCAAGATCAATACTTCATTTACATTTTACACACACTGCATTTTAAAATCCATTTCTCTCTTTCTCATTTTCCAAAACAAACTCTCTGCTTCAAGGCGCATCTTATCCAATAAACCTCAATAATAATACACAACCATTTACATTTTACCCAACAGCACGAAGCCAATCAAATTATAATAAGCCAATCTAATAAACATAAATCTTCACATAATCCGAGTAGAAACTGCATTTCGCTGAGTCAAAGAATATGACGAATTCATTATACCTGAGCCGAAATCTCTTCAGCCGCGAACTGCTTGCCGATAGCAGGACACTCAAGCTTGACATTCCCATTCTCGTCCCTGATGACGTGGTACGAAACCTGCTTGGACTCCTCGTCCACCTCAAACATCTTCCTCCCTATAAACCTCTTCACCGAGAAGAACGTGTTTTCGGGGTTAACGACAGCCTGTCTCTTTGCAATCTGCCCTACTAACCTATCCCCATTCTTAGTATACGCCACCACAGACGGCGTCGTCCTCTGCCCTTCCGCATTCGTCACTATGGTCGGCTTCCCTCCCTCCATTGCCGCCACGGCTGAATTCGTCGTTCCCAAGTCAATTCCCACCACCTTTTCCGCCACCACCCGAACCGGCCCGCAGTTCCTTCTGCTGCATTTCTTAAGCTTCAGACCAAACGCCGTCGTATTAGTTGTAGTATTTGTTACTCTTTGCCCCAAAAAAACTGTTCTATTAGAGAATTTTTTGCTACTATTTGCTCTTGACGATTGTGTAGTGTTACTAAACGGCGCGTGAATTGTAGCTGCCGATGCTGAAGCCGCCATTTTTTTTGTTGTTGAGAATTTCACTTAATTAACCCCTAAAAGTTGTAAATATGTGTGTGAGATTTTTTGTGTATGTATAGATTTGAAGGGAAGGGAAAGATGGAAAACCCTAACCCTAGATTTTGGGGAGGAAATGGAAATGGAAATGGAGATTGAGGTCAGTGTGTGTTGTGTGTGTATGATTGGTGGAGAAGATAAGAAGGGTGAAGGGTAGGTGAGGACAGGCGGAAGATTCTAGAAAGATTTGTTAAGCTAAGGGAGCGCCAATGTTGGCCGTTGGATTAATATTTTAAGATGGCACTTTGTTGAATTTCCTTTTTTCGTTTTCTTTCTTTTTAAATCTTTTTCTTAGGAGTAGGATCATATTAGATTAACAATAATGCTAAAAATTTTGTACATGTTTTAGAGCAGCCGAATGTTAGACAATATTTATGACTGAAAGAAATAAACCTTAAAATTTTAGTTATAGCAAGTGGTTAGGGGCGTGTTCAAACAGTAGTGAGTTGAAATTTTTTTTGTAAAATTGTAAGTCCAACACTCTTCACTATTTTAGAATTCCGTTTTAGAGAAATCAGATTTGGGGCTTAGTGTATGTATGGAGGCATACCGCTGCATTCAAATATTTACTAATTAATAGTCAAACTTTACTAAATAATCTGATAATCAAATTCTATCAGTTAAGTTTTTACGTCATTAAAAAAAACCGTTATTCAACTACTTTAGTGGCTATTACATTTGAGAGCTTTGGGTTCCTCAACATTACAAAATTGTAAGTATTCAATGTTTTACTTTGCAACTTGTTTTCTTTCACGTTTTAAATAAGTAATTTAATTAACATTTTTTCAATTAGACACGTAATACATCAAAAGTCTAAAAATAGATTATTGTCAACCACAAAAGGTTATTTTATAAAAAAATGATAAATTATTTGTGGTAGTAATCCAACGAAGAATTTAAATTTGAAGAATTGAACAAGGGGTGGAGATTTTTGTGAGAAATTGGGGCTCCGTTTGTTTGTCGTAAAATATTTTATCGAAAAATATTTTTTAGATTTTATGATGTTTGATAATACTGAAAAATTGATCAACTGTAAAATATTTTTTAATCAACAATTACGGCTGTTTTTTCTTAATTTTACGTTATTTGGTAACACCGAAAAATTAATTAACGGTAATTTATTTTCTGAAAAATATTTTTATTTCATTTAAGAGAATAAAATATTTTACGAAACTTCACAGTACATCTAAATACCAGAAAATATTTTTCAGTATTCTATTTTTTAAAAAAATATTTTTTCCCAATAAATTATTTTACAGCAAACAAACGAAACCCTGTAAAATATTTTATTTTTAAAAAAAATATTTTTCACAAACAAATTATTTTACAACAAACAAACGAAGCCTGGGTGTATAAAATTTTACCAATGGGAAATGCTTTCTACTTGGGTTATACATAACTGAAACAACAATTCTCTTTAGGCGATTGTCATGAAACTATTTTTGTCCTATTTATCATGAGTGGATAGAACAAAACAATCGAGCATTCAAAAATAAAGTGCAAATTGAGGATCAAATCTTTAAAATAATCAAGTTTGACGTCAAATTCAAGATGTATATAGGGAAAAAATATAAGAACATAAAAAAAAAAAGCGCCATTTGCGAAACTTGGAATTTAGATTCATGCTTCCTTCACTAGAGGTGTAATGCACCTTATTTTGTAAAATGTAAATAATTTTGTCCAATAAAACTCCCTTACTTACTCAGCAAAAAATAAAATTAGACCAGTGCATCGATATTGTTGGGCAAAATCTTCATTCTCAACCTCAGGTGCATTTCATCTGAAAATTACTACATTTAGACACAAGTTGAATTATTACATTGGCAAACATTTAAAAACGTTAGCTTAATTATTCGGCTAACATATGGGGAGAGGCCCACACAGCCGGACGAGCTAACATTTTTAAGAATTTTCCTTACTACATCATCAACTCGAAGATCATCATTACAAAATCAAAACCAACATCAAAACTATTGATTGCTGCTTGATTGAACCAACACCAAAACCATTGAATTGCAGCTAAACTCATCAAGAACATCAGTAAAAAGGTGATCTAAAAGCATAATCTTCTTCATCTTTCTGATAACATGAGGCTTAACAAAGCCACCACAAAAGTTTATTTTAGTCTTCAGTGTTACAAAGGCTTTTGGGTGCTGCAGATTCTTGTCAACTGCCATTTCACATTAGTTGCTAAATTACAAGGCGTGTTCGTGTAAAAGAACTTCACCCTTTTGTAGAATGTTGCTTCTGGGGCAGTGCTCTCCAACCAATATCTCGCCTGTAGAAACCTCCTGGCCAGTTAATTTGTTCAACGGCTTGGTAAGCTCTATCTCGCGCCTCTTCAAGATCCTTTCCTTTGGCAGTGACGCCAAGAACTCGTCCCCCTGTGGCAATGAAATTTCCATCCGAGTTTAGAGCCGTTCCAGCATGGAATATCTTTACAAATGGAGCAACATGTTCAGCTTCTTCAAGATTATGAATCACTGTTCCCTTCTCATAACTTCCAGGGTAGCCCTTACTTGCCATTACCACAACCATGGCAGATCCAGGGGACCAATCTAACGATACACGACCTAGATCCCCTCTGCTCGCTGCAAGCAATACTTGTGCCAGATCAGATTCCAGTCTTGCCATCAATACCTGAAAATCGTATAAAGCATCAAGCTCATGTAAAGTCAAACCGAGTAACATAAAATCGCAAATGCTAATATAATGTCAAGGAGCAATAATTACTATGGCTGGCAACAAACATAATGATAGTTTTTCATAGTTACAAAATTCTGCCTCAGGGCGATAAAGAAAGAATACGATCAATAAAAGTGACATTATGATAATCATATAACTGAACTGAGCACTTCCTGATCTTGTTTACCAGCCAGCCTGCAGCACCTGAGCAAATAGCTTCAACCATGGTAAACTCCACCCTTTTGCATTACTGAAACAAGTCTACCTCTTGACAGTTTATCACTAACTACAAATCAATTAAAATCTGGTAAACATCAGGCTTGAACTTTAGGCTGAATAGTAGTAACTATTAGTGCTACTAGAGCTTTATCCGAATATGACAGGAATATATACGTGAATTCCGAAACTGCATTAGTATAGAAGTTATCTAGTTATTTCTAAACTATCATGGTGGTAGAATATAAACCTAAATGTGAATCCTACTAACCCACCTGGCACTCTGGATCTCCAAATCGCACATTGTACTCTATTAGCTTTGGTAATCCAGTCTTTTTCTCAATCATGAGCCCGGCATACAGAACCCCAACAAACTTGCAGCCTTCTTCCGCCATTCCTTTTACAGTAGGGAGAATAATAGATTGCATGACAACAGACTGGAGTTCTTTAGTCAATATAGGTGCCGGAGAGTATGCACCCATTCCACCAGTATTGGGTCCTGTATCACCATCGCCAACTCTTTTGTGATCCTGTGCAGATTCTAGAGGTATGGCATTCTCCCCATCAACCAGCGCAAAGAAAGATGCTTCTTCTCCTTCCAGATATTCCTCTATAATGACACGGCAACCAGCAGATCCAAAGTCACCTGTAACAAGCATTGAGTCAACGGCTTCAAAGGCCTCCTCTAAGGTCATAGCAACAATGACACCTTTTCCGGCTGCCAATCCGTCTGTTTTAATAACAATGGGGGCTCCTTGCTCTTTAATATACTGTTTTGCAGCAGATGGATCTGTAAATGTTTGATACTGCACCAATCAATCAACTTACTAGTTAGAAAACGTCAACCATGAAAACAGGCAGACACAAATGAATAAAGGAAAAGAGAAAGTTCTAAAAAAATTATTTTAACTCAATAGCAAGACCCTTCTTTTGAGTAATTAAGAAGATAAATATAGAAAGAAACAAGACTAATTCACTTGGAAGCCGGGTAAAACATAGAAAAGAACAAGCTCGCTATCTTGTAATTGAAATTAAAATGACAAGACAAACCTTAGCGGTGGGAATTCCATATTTATCACACAAGCTCTTCATAAAATTCTTAGAACCTTCCAAAGCAGCCGCCTCTGAAGAAGGGCCAAAAGTAGGAATTCCTGCCTTAACAAGATCATTCGCAAGACCTGCAACAAGAGGAGCCTCCGGTCCCACGACAACCAATCCAACTCCCCACTCCCAACAAAAGGATATGACAGCTAAACTATCAAAGATATCAAGGTCCGAAATACAAGTTGCATCGCCCGAATCAGAGATTCCAGCATTACCAGGGGCACAGAAGACAGCATCACAAGAAGGAGATCTCTTTAACGAATGACAAAGAGCGTGCTCCCTTCCACCTCCTCCTATTACTAGCACAACCACCCTATCATCTCCTACAACATTTAAAATTTCAAAAAATTAACTGGTGGCAAAAGAATTAGTCAAAATACAAGGAAAAAAAAAATTAGGCAACCATATACCTATACATTCTCTATTACTAAGGTGAATTCCAATCTAATATTGACACCAGTCCCAACACAACTAAAATCATTTTATTCAAGAAGCAAAGTTCAGTATATTGTTTGCAAGAGCATCTAAATTATTTGGAAATATACCGAGCTCTGGAGAATCGACAGTGCAGTAATCAGTTATCGTTTTTTTTTTTTTTTTGGTTTTTTGCCAAGGTGAACCAGATGGTATTCAACTAACCCCCACAGGACACAAAAAGGAGTACGAAGCATCTTTACATAACAGGTGATTAAGTCAACCCAAAATGCAACAAACCACTGTACAGGAAGGCGACAAGCCTGGTCCCGAGTGACCCAATCAGCCGGTTGATTTACACAACTAAGAACACAAGAAAATGAAAAACCAACATTAGTCAAAGCCATAGTTTTTATGTCAGCTATAATCTGCTGGACTTGCCAACTAGTAGACAAAACAGGCTGGGAAATGGCCTGAGTGAGAGCTCTATTGTCAGTCTCCAAGGCGACCCAGGAAAGGCCACAGGACTACAGGTAGGAGCATGCGTCCCGAAGAGACAGAATCGTCGACAGGTAAAAATAATTTCAATTCATTGTATTTTTCATTAGATACACCAAGTGCAACAATTCAGATACATGGTCCAAACTCCACAGGAAAAGTCTCTAACCATAGCTGCAAAGTGTCACAATCACAGTAGCACGCAATTCAATGAAGATAATTCCGTATAGTTTTACTTTGATAAGAAAATATTACACTAAAAAAAGCATCCAAGGAAATCAATTATGTACTAACTAATCCCTTCCACAGAAAATAAAATTAAAAAAGGAAAAATCAAACAGTCATGAATTACAGAATCAAACTCCAAAGAGAGATAGAAATAGTAATTTTATTCTACACACCTCATTTTCTTAGTAACCAATATTCATTTATTTAAAATCTTAAATACGCGCCTCACGTGCAAGCGTAATTCTATTTGATTTTTGTATGTTAATATAATTCATTTTAAATAATTGGCAACGAAACTCAAAACATAACCTTTTGTCTGCAGTGAGACTTGAACACAAACTTTTGTCAACTAACTCTTTTGTTAACCTACCTCTAGTACCATTTAAATTAACCAACTCATCTAACAGCTCAAAGATCTTCAACATATACAGCATTGTACTAATAAAGCATGAAAAATTATTATAAAAGAAAAAAAAACACACACACACACACACACAAAAAAAAAAACCAAAAAAACACATTTTTCTTAAATAATGCTTACCTGCAGTGACACCATTTACTGAAATAACACTGTTGAAGACTGTGGCAAACGGCCGGCGGTAACTCTTCGAACGTCGGCGACTATTCCGGTGAATTTGAATATTCAGATAATCAAAATTAATGGGTCCCATTTGGAAACAACGGTGGTGATTGCCTGTGAAGATTTTCGGCGAACGGTGGTGATGGCTGCTCATGTACTTCATAGTAGCTCCCAAGCTATACGAAACACAAGCCATTCTGCTTCTTCTCTTTTTCTTTTTTCCTGTAAAAATCAGCTGAGAAAAAAAAATTTAGAAAGTGTGTGTGTGTGTGATTTCTTTTTTTTTTTGTTTTTGTTTTGGTGTGTGTGTGTGAAGAAGGGAAGCAAAAAGGGTTTTGGGTTTTATGCAGAAGCAAAAGTTTATAACATAGAATTATAACTTTACGAAACTTATAATAAAATAATTTAACGAAGATCGAAAATTATTTTGTTTTCGGGCAACGTCAAATTTGGTTTGTTTTACGGTTTAAAAGGATTGAAAACGGGAGGAGAAAATGGCAAGAAATAATTTGTGTAGACCATTGTCTTAGTGGACTCGAAATATTAATGAGATGCTTTCCTCTTTTAGTTGATTAATTTTGCCATTTTCCAAAAGTTGATCTAGTAAAGATCGGCAAATGACGGAAATAACTAAAAATCGTATTATTAAATTATATACATATATACTTAAATAAATCACCAAAATATCAAAATTGTAGTATGTTTCGATTTAAAAAAAAAAGAAAAGAAAAATCAAATGTTTGAATGTCAAGAAAAATCTTCTACTAGAATGTCGAAGGGATCGGCTGTTAGTCTACTACACACGTGCAATGTGTAGCTAATAGGAGTTTTGAGAGAATTTAAAGCCCTTAATAATATAATAATATTATTAAATAAATAAACGGTAATAAAATAATAATACAATTATTCATATTCAGTGGCTTAAATCATTTCATTATAACTGTATGATCATCTAATCACCGTTAATTTTTCCACTAACATTATTATGTTATTAAGTAATCGAGACGGAGCGAGGGGGCAGAGGGGAGATTGGAAAGGATGAGATTATCACTTACCGAGACAAGTTTCGATGATCTACGCTGTGATAACCTCTAGATGCATGGTGATTTTCATTCATCATCTTTTGTCCAGTTTTATATGCAGAGTTTGCTTTGTAGTGGTGCATGGATAATAGAGCAATGAGGTCAAAAACCGCGGGTTCTCACTCTCCGATTTGCACCAGGTTTGCAGATCAACAGTTTGGCGCACATAGGATTTAAAAGAGCTGGAAAAGAGTTGATTGCTACTTAAGTTTAGCTTCCATAAGATTAACACTTTTTCTTCAAAAAAACGTAATGACATTAAGGCTCCGTTTGTTTGCCATAAAATAATTTATTTGTGAAAATTACTTTTCTCTGAAAATATTTTTTTTTAAAATAAAATATTTTTTTGGACTTTATTTGTTTGCCGTAAAATAACTTGATGAAAAAATATATTTTTCTGAAAATTATTTTTTACTGTTTGAATATACAGAAAAAAATATTTTCGACATTAGATTTTATAAAAAAAATATATATACATAATATATATGTTAACCGTGAGGGTGGAGGGTAAAGGGTGAAGGGTGGAGGGTAAAGGGTGAAGGGGTGGGGGTAAGGGGTAGGAGGGGTAGGAGTGGGTAAGTTCCAAAAAAGTGTTTTTTTCTCTCAAATAACATGAAAATATTTTCTCAAACTTTATACTAGTTGTAATATTTGATTAGAAAATATATTTTTTCATTTGACCAATTTTCCGGTGTTACCAAACACCAAAAAATTAAACAAAAATAGCCACCATTTTTTACTGTAAAATATTTTTCAATTGATTAATTTTTCAGTGTTACAAAACATCAAAAAATAAGAAAATATTTTACAGCAAACAAACGGAGCCTAAGTAAAACCACATTAAATTTACCTTAAAATTATAAAATTTGTGATATTATAACATGTTCTAACACATGTTCTAAATTAGTCAAATATTAAATAATATTTATAATAAGATGATAAAAGTTCAAACTTCAAGGTTAAAAGGCTGATCTAATGGCCGAACCCAATCCTTGGAAGAAAAAGATTAACACTTATATTCATCTAATTAATCTATACTTCATACTAAAAAATAGAATATCTAATTAACTATCTCTTTTATTTTGTTGGGGTGGGGTGGTAATATTATAATTGCTCATCACGTGGACTTATAATTGATATATTCAAACCATAACGAGCCTTTTTCCATTACGTAGATCAACTATATAATCTACAATATAATCTATTAACGTTACTCATCTCTATCAAAAATCATCTCCTTTGTTAATCTATGGAACACTCCAACAATATCTCAAATTCATATGAAAAAATCTAACATATTTTACGCTAACTATTGACTACTTAATACAATCCTCCTCTCTCCGGACTTAGAATTGGTAATATGCTAGGGATACAACCCCGACGCAGGCAAGTTCATAATTGATATATCAAACGATCACAAGTCTAAATTACATAATTACCCTAAATTTTATCTCACTCCACTTTAAACTAAAGGAGAAAAAGGGTTAGGGAGAAATAGGGAACAAGACGAGAATCGTAAAAACAAAATATGTAGTTTTATACTGACGTATAAACATTCTCATCCCCTATAAATGCTAAGAGCTCCATATAAATATGCAAGCAGCTCATAATAGTAATCTTGAACATATAGTGAAGGACAAACGAAACTATCATATGAATACCTAAAACTGAAAAGAAAAAAAAACAACTTCAATTCACATTAACTCATCTTCTCTGATCTCTCCCAGATCCTCTTGGGAACTTGGGAATCGAACTGTACAACTCCTCGTAGATAATTACTACTCGCGATACACGTCCATCAGCAGCGAGAAGATTTCGTCATGAAGTTACAGCAGCAGTGGCAAGCAGAGGAAAGATATACCTGACACCTCTAGGAATGGAAGGCCATAAACAAGTTCTGCCTTCGAGCATGCTCTGGAATGAGCCGCTGGAGTATTTCAGAAGGGATACCCGCCAGCTCTGGTAAGAAAATAGGAACTTCCCGGGTCAGATTGACAGAATGCTTAAATTGCAGAAACTTTCATTGGTCATCTAACAATTCTTTGTGAGAATGTATAATCCATTTAGCATTAACCTTCGTGTACAAGTCATTTAGCACGAACCTTCGTTGTACAAGTCATTTAGCATTAACAGTTATGACCACATGATGTGAGATTTATTGTACTATCAAAGTCGGCTAAAGATGTCAGTGGTTGAGGTCACGGCCTAATTCTCAACATTATTTCATTAGTTCATGATAATATTGCCCAAGTCATTTATTACCTCGCTGTGACAAGACATTTACAAAAGAACTGGTAAAGCCGAGTCTAATTACCTTGGGGTTTGAAATTAAAGAGTGGAGGAAGTGGGCGGCCATTTGGAAGGCGGGAATTTGGATCCCTCAATTCATCGAAGAAAGGGTGAACACAAGCTTCCAACTGCAATATCACCGTTGAGAAGTTGATAAATTATACTTTCAGCGTCAAGATTCAGTAGATTCAATGTTAAAGTCAAACTTACAGCAGTGCATCTCAAATTTGGCGAATACTGGAAAAACCGACAAACCAAGTCCACTGCTTCCGGAGGCAAACGTTTCTGGAAGACCTGTCATGACAGTAATGAACATCATAATTTTACACACATATAATACACTTATGCACCCACAACCAAAATAAGTACAACATCCAAAATTTCCAAAAGGTTAGCATTAACATAAAACAGAAGGAAGAAAGGAGGTTGACGGTAGAGAAACAAAATATCCCACTTTCGAGCTACCAATATAACCCTATGGCTCAACATTCCATGACTTCTTCATAAGGAAAACAGAGACATTGCTGCTTAAAGTTTGAACTTCGTTTATTATGTACCACTTAAGCTGTTCAGATATCCTAGTTTGCAGTTATAAGTCTGCAAAAATCTTCATACGACTCCCGCAAACAAGCAATACTAGACCGCAACTGAACACAGTGCAAGTAGGTACTGAATAAGAGGCACCAACAAGCAATAAAAGACAAAAAGCAACAATCTTCAGGATTCTTGACATGTTCATTGCTCATGTCGTTACTTCTCTAATGAGATAACATCAAGTGGACAACAAAAGCACATAGGCAACAGTAAACGCTAACTTCTTGTACAATGAACTTCAGCTCTATTCAGCAAAGGACTGTTCTGCATTAGAATATTACTTGGCCTTCTAAATTATTATAGTTATTCCATAACCCTATGTATTCGAGAACAAAACAGGGAGGGTAAACAAGAACATTTTACATAAATGGGCACATATTTGGACATACCTTGTGCCATGGATGCGGCTTTATCTGGGGAAACTTGAACTCTGTATAGTTTGGATTCATACATTTTATCTCCTCTCTTGTAGGTGTCCCCAGAACCTGCAAAGCAATATGAAATAAAAATCACTGGATAATGTAGTCAAAGTATGTTTATGTATGAAAAATAATGAATCATACTGAGATATAACTGTCGCCGATACCCTATCCACATAAACTGACATTCAATTTCCGCACAATCATGTCAATATAAAATAATTGTCCTTTGTAACCCCTCCCCCTTTTTTTCCTCTTTTCTAATTCTGTTATGTTGTTAACCTCCCAATAGCAGGGTGAAAGAAATAAAATGACCCCATGGAAAGATGGGTATGAGTGGAATTTCCGTCTCTTTCCATTCAAGAATCTTCACGACATAAGAAGCCTTAGCATCACCTCTCATTCATAAAAACAATTACAGATTAAAGACACGCAGAAGACAACAGTTAAATGCATTTAGCTTTTGACTCTACTGTTGCCAAACTTTAAGGCAACATTTCCACGTGGGATACATGCTAAGCAGAAAAGCTTTACAAAGGACACGGTAGCACCATTTGACACAGTCATTTGACTGAAACCACAGCAGGAAAAGAGAAAAAACACTTATAGTTAAAAGATGACTTTCATATAGTATGAGGAGATCTTTATAACGATTTACTCTCCATCAAAGAACAATTTCAACAAACCACACACAAGGATAGGAGCAAGTAGATGTTGATTACCTTTATAACCTCAACTAATTGGTCGACCCCACTTTCTCCAGGAAATAAGGGCTGTAGAAGAAGATGAGTGAAACATTACTTTAAGAAATCAGAGGATATAAATAGGGCACATTTTAGAGATAACACCACATTCTTAAACTACCTGTCCAAGAAGTAACTCAGCCATAACGCAACCTGTTGACCATATATCAATAGCAGTTGTATATTCAGTGGCACCAAATATGAGTTCAGGAGCACGATAATATCTTGAACAAATGTATGATACATTGGGTTCTCCTTTCACCTGATAGAATAATCAAACAACCAAATTCAAGCAGAAATACATACAGCAGCTAATTCTGGTAATCTAACGAACACATGGTAAGTATCAGTGATTGATACATAAGCGCAGTTAAGAAAACCTACCAAAACTTTTGCACTCCCAAAATCACAAATTTTCAGCTGATGAGTGTGTGGATTCACCTGAAGGTGATCAAAATCAGCCTCATAGGTAAGGATCAGCGATTGATTTACAAGATAACACTTACAATTATCATACTTTCTTCCCTCCTACGTACACAATATAGCACCTATGAAATATTACATTATAAAATGTAGAAATTGTCAACCCCACCCCCTTCCCCCCGTTTAGTTCTGTTTTCTTAGCAATTTTGCACCAGTTCCTACATTGTTTTGATTTTCACCATTCTCAATCTTATGATCTCACAGCATATAATACTCTCTTTAAGTGTTTAATCATGTTAAATATTATCTCAGAGATAGGCTTGTTGCTGAGTGCTGACTTCAACAACAAATATTTAATACCATACTGAAGCGATAGTGGAAGAAAACATATTAAACAACTCTTTTCAAAGTTCATGGAAAATGTCGATATCAATATTTAAAAGAAAAAATTATATCTTAAAGAAGTTCTTTGTTGAAAAGCATTCGCCCATTATTTAGCATCCTTTATATGCATATTACAAAATGAGATCCCTAAATCTTTTTCTACAGTATAATAAACCACAATACCGGTTCTAGATTGATAGACTTCAAGATGTAAATATGCATATATTAATTTAATTTATAGTTTTCCTTAGCAATTAGAGCTATAGCATGATGCACACAAAATGAATATCAGATATTGCGTCCTTCATCATGCTGAAAAGTACAATCTTACATGATTTCACGAAATAGTAGACAAACCTCAGTTACTATTCCTGAATCCTGATTATTTCTTTCACATAAATAAGATACCAGAAAAGTGATGTAACATCTTTATAGTATAGTGCATTACTACATTTTGACCACTAAATGATTCCACTATCCAAAAATTGCAAGGTTATGATTACTAGAATCACAATCCGAATTGCAAAATGTGCAAATCAATTCATAAAATAGATACACACTTACCAGTAAATTCTGAGGTTTGATGTCACGGTGACAGATGCCAATAGAATTGTGGATATATGCAAGTGCGCGGCATATCTGGTCCATTATAGAGAAGAAATTCATGACAAAAATGAGATGAAGCATATAACTAATAAGGTATAATACGTTAAACTTTCAGAAAAATTGTCAATTGAAGAAAAAGGCAACACCTTCAAAAAGAATTGACAATTGAGGAAATTGGCAACACTAATTATAAAGTTCCAATAAAACATGTGTGGTTGAAAAAATTGCTTTCAGAACCACAGGTATTAGCAATTGCAAAAGGATGGATTTTAAAAGTTCCTCGTATTTTACTTCTATACATTTTGATCTGAATATAACATTCCAAAGGAGCTGATAGCCAATTGAGACAGAAAATCCAACATAAAAAGAATCTGATTAGACAGCAACCAACTAGATCCTCTGGCCTCGATAAACTATGGACTACCTTAGGTGCTCACATTGGAAAATTGAATCAAGATTATATCATGAAAAGATTGCTCAAACCACTACATGCCTGATAGGTATAGAGTTTAACATATATCAAAGGCATCCGCTGGTTCATCCTGCTATACTGCCTTGCAATGCGATGAACAGTTTCTGGAACATATTCAAGGACTAGGTTGAGGTATACTTCTTCTTTGTCAGTTGTTGAGAAGAAAGAATGCTTGAGGGCCACAACATTAGGATGATCTAACATCTGCATAATCTGCAACTCCCTGTTCTTGTATCGCTTATCTTGAAGAACCTTCTTGATGGCAACAATTTCTCCAGTCTCTCTGCATTTTGCCTGTGGCAACAACTATACATTAACAGAGAAAGAGGGAAAAAGTACACAAACTCCCATGTATTTCATATATAAATATCTTAATTAAAAGAGTTTAGCAGTGCTTACTTGGCAAACAACACCAAAAGAACCAGTTCCTACCACATGTTCTGCTATGTAACTGACAGCCTGTTGACTCATTAAAAACATATAATGGCATAAGAGATTCACATTACAAGATTGATCATGCTCACAACATGAAATTGTGCTCTCAAAAGTACACTCCACCAACCTGCTTGGACTGACCGTTTCGACCGCCAATAGTTGTTCTTACAACATGTCCTGTTTCAGCACCTATACCATCAATTACGTCTGGTTCACTATCCTGCATACAGCAAAATCCAAACCGAAAGGGTTAAAAAATAAAATAACAGATGCAAGTCTTCACAGGACGTGAATCATTAACAAATGATCAAGATATTACAATAAGAGCTTGACAAATCCAGCTTGGAGAAGGAAGTGGTCAACCAAACAACTAAGACAACCAAATATAACAATGATATAGAAACTAGTGAAACTACTCGGAAGCAAGCCTCAGCTCACCCTATCTTCGTCATGTTCCACTCTGTCCCTCAATTTCATCTCATGCATCTCCCTTCCGAGCCAGTCAATTGAACTTGATGATCCTTTAAAGCCATTAGCAGATCTGGAACTGCCTGCTCCTCCATGTCCAATGCCAGTAGATGCCATAAAAATGTCTGATGATTACCAGAGATGCTACTATTTGCTCCTTTCAATGTAAGTTTTTGTGATGCGGTGTTCCATCCCACCCAAGCACGTATCTACCTAATACAACAATAAAATATCATAACATCGAAACTCAAAGGCTATGTTTCTTGAGAAAAATCAGTTAGATGAGAGAGAAAAATGAAAAGGAAAATATTAGTATGGCATGCAATTATAATTTCCCAGGAGAATGAATGTCAATAAATGAAAGAAGGAGCTAACACAAGTATAGAGGATGCGACATTCTCAACCAGAGACTAAAGAGTAAATCGAATAATTCAAAAGCGTCTGAAGATGTAGGGTTCTTGATATCCCAGCATTACTCATTACCTATATACAACACATACACGCCACAGACCACACCTTCAACCAATCTTTTGCCTTCAAAATCCTAAACCTAATCAGTATCTGCTCCAAAGAATCAGAACTTGCAAAAGTCTTACCCAATGCCCCAAAAAGTCAGCCATGACTCTTCCTGCATTTATACTGTGATACAATGATGTGATTTCATTAAACCCACGATTGCAATAAACTATTGAGCCTCCTGGAAAACACGATCAAGAAAAGCCTTTGCTTTATAACTAGAACATTCCCCTCTTTGACCAGAAAAAAGGAGGTCCCCATCTTGAGAACATTGACCATGCTTACTCACATGCATCTCCTTTCAGTTCTGTTTAAGCAAAACAGATCATGATGGAAACAGGAGCGGCCCCACAAACTACAAATACATATATGCATTGTCCTCGAAAAACTTCCTCCAAACTTGAGTAACAAATTATGCAGTCTCTCCGCTTAAATTTAAAGTCCATAAACATTTTTCCTATTTTTATGGTGAACAGTAGTAATTCATTTTCACACGCTCAACCCATGAAAATCAGACGAAGTATCTAAGTGAGTGTGAGACACCACGTTACCAGCTTTCATGTTGTGCAGCTATTAACTATTGCTTCCCATTAATTATATGACAGGGCCTACGACTTAAATCATCTAAGTTTGAAGTTGTTAAAATATCACATTAAGGCTAACTACATGTCCTACCATTGCTGTGATTGGCAAGCAATATTTGGTTATACCCTCTCATTGTTAAGAATACTTTCTCCAAGAAACTTGAGAAACGTTAAGAATTGATTCACGAGACAATACCTAAGCAAGAAAAATGGACACACATAAGCTCCATAAGCCACTTTTAGATGAAATTTGTGATTAAATGTTTCATTGGAACACTATCTACTTCCAAGAAAAATTTGAAATCATCTTGCTACTTTAGTTTGAATGAATCATATAATTCCATATCATTTTCGATGCGTATAAAATTTTTGCCAAAGCTCTAAAATAAATCAACAAAAAACAAAAAGAAAACCTATAACATGGTAAATTTAAACACTTAATGCTCTCATCGAAAAGAATACTACAATTAAAACAGTGAAATCAAACAATCATAAAAAATAGTATCATCATAATTGACAACGAAATTAAACAAAAGAAAAAAAAAATCTAACTTCAAAAACATTAATAATAATAATAATAGACATGATTCTAATAAACACAAAAATAACACATCAATCAGATAAAAAAAATTACTTCCGTAATTTTACCGCAAAATTCAAAATGATCAGATCTAATTCAAGAAATATTCAAATTTATCTACACATCAAACCTATTACAAGCAAGAATTCAAATAAATCACTTGACATCCTTCAAAAAATCAGCGCCGATTGCAAATTAAAAAACAAAATAATTCCAAAAAAAAAAAAAGTTCAAGAATCAACTGACCTCGGTGAATTTCTCAGTTGATTCGAAGCAGCTTTCGCGCATTTCCAGCAGACCTCAAGCCAATTTTGAAAAAAAAAAACAATCATATATGTTTGTAGATTATATGTATGTATATGTGTATATGTGTATATATATATATATATATATATATTAAAAGGAAGTGAGAAGCGTGAACTGTAGATTTTGATTACTCTCTTCGCTTTATTTTTTCTAGTGTGTGTGTGTGTGTGAGAGAGAGAGAGAGAGAGAGAGAGAGAGAGAGTGTGTATTGCGGTTTTCAATGATCCACTGACTGACAGTCTTCTCTGACAAGTGAATGACGACAAAAGTTCCCTCTTCTCCACACCTCTCCTCTTTCTTACATATCTTTTTCATTAGTATTATTAGTTAAATATGTTGGCGGTGCTTGGTGCACCCAACCAATCAGGCTTTTGCCAAGTAGGAGCTTTAAAATAATATTTTATCACGTTTCTGATCAGGAATTTCATGCTTCAAATGAAACTAGTACCATAGATTAATTTAAAATAATTGACTTAGATTTTAAATTTATCATTTTTATATATACTCATAGTTTCTCTCTTGTTAATGTAGTCGTGATACTCGATAGTGCACTTATATTACAATATTCGTGTAATAACGATTATAGTAGCTCCTAGCTATTTATGTATGGGAGTGCACATATTTTCATTATACAGTTAGGAGCTCATAGCTTCTCTCGCAGTAGTAAACTTGCGACGTGCTTGCACTAGTCGACTATAAAGCCCATGTCTTGCTGCATCCAATGGTAAAAAGAGACAAAACGTGATAATCTTAGCAATAGGGCTTTACTTTTCTCGTAATTCTTTCCATATTTGAGAGTGAATCTCTTTATCACTAAGCGAGTACTGGACTTCTCCTATTAAATCTTTTAAAAAACTCGATTTTAATTTGCAAATTTTAGAGATGGTGATCGAAATTATTAATTAGACCCACAATGTACATTTACGAGGTTTTAGAGATGATCATTACCCTGATATATTCTAAAATCTCTTGTAACTCTTTTAGAGTGACATAGCATTGATGACGTTTCACTTAGAATGGTTGTTTAGTTAGACATAGCATAGGTGAAGTTTCACTTAGAATAATTGTTTAGTTACCGACTTTACCTCCCCGTACACATAAAAAAATAAAAAAAAAATTTAAAAAAAGTTGGACTATGGGATTGTATTCATTTATCCTTTTTTAAGTAGATGATGACTATTTTGACATATTAAATAGGTAAATGGTGAATTTTTCCAGCAATGCTTATGATTTTAGGAAAACTTTTTGGGCACCTAGTCTTAGATTTCTTCATATTTGGTTAAGGATAATGACTCTTACTTTATTAAATCTTAGGTACAATTTGATTGGGATTTTGAGGTTCATGTCTCAATCAAGAAGAAAAAAAGAAAATAATAAATAATTAACATGAATTGTCAATCATAAGAAAAGATTTATACCTTGTAATCAACTAAATTTATTATCTCAAGACTTAGTCATATTCTCTATAAATCGATACGAAATTTACAAAGTGCCAATGATTAATTTAATCAATCTTAAAAATATTCTCGATTCATCAACTTCCATAAGTTGAAGCTTTAATTTATCAAAAATTTCATATTTTTTTTCTAGATCTAACACAATATATAACTATTTTAACTTCTATGATAAACTTTTTGTTGCCCTTTAAATTATCGACTCCTTTGATGCCTATCCACTCCCTTGTTTGCCAAGTTAAAAGTTTTCATAATTGTAAAGATAAATATCACCAATTTAACTGGACTATAACAATTTAGCATGACAATTTAGAGTTTAAACCATGTTAGATATTACGTTATTTTAAGCACATTTTTTTCTCCAAATGGAAATACAAATATAAAATATGTGTCCGTTCGTCTGAATTTTAATTAGTAATGAATTCAACTACTTAATATATAATAAACCAAATCATATAATTGATTAGTACACATCATGGATGATTGATGTAACGTACATATGCTTAAATTCTAAATCACTCAAAAAACCTAATTGTTGTTAGAAGAAACATGTTACCAATTTCAGTTCCAAAGTTGAAACCACTAGGGTTTATATTGGCCTGAAAGATCAAATCTTATCATATATTGCTTAATTTCAATTTTATGTATATATTTAATTTGTGGCTAGCTTTAGGATTGCTTATAGACCTACCTATTTCTTTCTTTGATAATACCCCTCTCACTCTTTCTTTGTTTCTTTAGGATGCTGAAAAACTCTCTTTAGAAAGGTCGGAGACATATAATTCTACCTAAAAAAATATTATTTAAGTTACTTAATAACAAAATTTATCGAGACTAACCCCAAAAATATTAACATTTTGTACATTTCACTATTTCTTATTGTTATTTTGCTTTTTTTTTTTGGAATAAGACAATATAATATAATCAACGAGACTTAAACTTATAACCTCTTGTATAACAGCGAGCAATTACTGTTATTTTTGTTTTCATTATAAATAATGTTCACTCCTTAAAAATGAGCTATGATTGGTGAAAAGCAATGTTAGTTGTATCCACTCAATATCATTATTATATACTTATAAAATTTAATAATTATAAATTATTAATATAATTATAATAAAATAAAATAAAAAATTAAAATTATTAAATTCTACAGAATTGACACGGTAACGTGATCCGGCATTGATAAGATCACAGCGCCTAACCACGGACAGTCTTTTGCAACCTTTTGGCCGCTTTTTCCAAATTATAAGATCAGCAAGCCACGTGGTCCCACCTAAAATGCTTTCATGTTTGAAGTAGTAGAGCATGCTTGACAATAGAGGAAAAAACAAATGAAAAGTAGAGCATGAAGTTCAACGCTCATTTGACACGTGTCGGTTTTATATTCAATAGGACCACGATTCATGGTTAGATTTATCTTATCAATGGAGGTCAAATAGCTATATCATACTACAAGATCTTGGACCAGCACGATTTTTGACTTCTTGTCGCATTTTTCTCAAAAAAGCAAAAAGCCAATGCCCCCATTTCACCCAGAAGGGGTTAAGTCCATCCATAGAGTTTTTGGGTAGTAAAACGGACGATTTTTTTTTTTTTTTCCGATAACCTAACACGGTATAACACAATTAATGAAATTCAAACTAATAACCTTTTGAATATATAACGAATTACATATCAATAAACCAAAACTCTAGTGGCTAAAATGAGTGATTTATTTACATTTCGTGTTCGAACAAGTTAAGCCATGCATGAATTATCATAAACACCGAGATACAAACAATAAGCCGCACATAATGTCAAATCTGTCTATGTGTAAAAGAACCAAATGATCGTACTTTCTCACCAACAAGTGATCTTGACATTTCAATACGTCTAATTATGGGGTGAGGTGGGTTTTTGGCGACTGAGATCTATCCCCACACCCTATCCCCGTCACCCAAAAGTCACCTACCAAGGATTGAGCTTTTGGCGAGATCTATACCCCCCCTTTGTCCCGTCACCCAAAACCTTTCTGCGGATTAGGATCAACAAGTTCAATATAAGTAATAATTTCTATAGTACCAACTACTAACTACCAAATCAAGAAATCCCCAGGTCCATACTACAAAAAGCGAGCACCAAACACAGGTAAAGAAGGAAATGGGCAAGTGATGGAAAGGGCCGATGTGGTTAGGACAGTAGCATGTAGATGCTACGTCAATGTTAAGATACCATAAAAATGTGCGAGCCACATTCAGATAACTTAGTGCAATAGTGGTGATATGATAAACGCAGTTTGACGATCTCTATACTCATCACTTTACCACTATTGATCTCCCTCAAAACATTATAATGTTACGAGAGGGCATCCAAACCTTCTCCACCACCCGAAAACAGGAAAGCTTAATTTAAAGAACACATTACATGTAGTAAACAAGCAGCAGCACTTTAACTTAAATGCTCATTACATTTCATTCACATAATCCAACCATAGCACACCAGGAGAGAGACTAAAATCAGTGTCTGCCAACTCCAGTTCCAGTTCCTCTAGGAAATGCTCAGATTTGCTCCAAAGCACTAGAAACTCACTCTAGCAGGCAGCAACTCCAAGCTTTCTCTGGTTATGGTTATGCCTAGCATCGACCGGGGGCCATGAACATATCTATTTTTACCAATGCCACACGGCAGACTGCTCAAACGAGATGCGAGGACCAAAACAGTGGCAGCATATACCATTCTGGATTTCTATTTACAGTTCAAACAAACAAAAAGCATCAACCTAAGAAGCTAATATGTTGATACTCTGCCGAGTCAATGGCGCAAGATGAGGATATCCATAGCTCCGCTGATGAGCAAAATCCCATACCAACGGTCACCCAGATGAAAATTGTGGTGTTATGTGTGATTATACTGGCTATATCTCTTCATCTTTGCTCCTATTCTTGACCATCTTTGACTAAGTACGATTAGATATTCTTCACGCCCATGTAAAGTACAGCTTCCAGGAAAGCTGAAGCCGTCCAAGGTCTTTCCAATGTACCTTGCTGTCTTCTGAAACCTCACACTCAGTATCGATCTTCTGTCTATCGGACTGAGACCTCCAGCCGCTAGCAGATGTATGCTCCAATATTTTAATTCACCAACCATTTTCACTGCAGAATTAGATGAAAACTATTGATAATCATGAGAATGTAACCATTTCATCTTTCATTTCACAGTAATTACAGTTCTATGTACTCTCCATCCCATTTCTGCTTCAGAAATTAAGAAAAAACAAATATTTTGAATTACTATTCATGCCGTAGGTCAAATAAAAAACTCATCATTGATGTTCTCTTTTGGCAAAACAAAACGAGTCTAGAGTCTATAATACAATAGGATCCCATGAAAAAAATAAGCATTTCAGCGCACACATGATAAATCACTATCGATTCCCAGAGTTTCTCTCAATTATCTGCGAGGCAAAAGCTCATATAAAAATCAAATTAATTCTATTCATCTAGAAATTAGAAAAAAAGATTTACATCATCATAATGTCTCGTGCAACCAAAACTTCTATTAATCTCTTCTTTATTATAATAAGATAGTTGGCTTCACCAGTATGTCATTATAAAACAGACCAAGAGCATGCTTTCAAGCATTCTATTATGAATCCACGCTATTCTCGCATAAATCTAGAATTTCTTTCAGTTCGGCAACTACTCTCACTACATTTACCAAACACGGTTCACTATTACTAGAAACCTGAGAAAGCCACACAAAAAGTGTTAACAGTGCAGCAGTTTCTTCCCTTCTCCAACCCAACCCCTCACCCCTGAGGGTATGGGGGAGCATCCCTGTATCTTGGGTTTTTCTTCACAAAATTCTAAAACCTTACGCCACTGTCTCCATCTAAACTTAGCATTCAACCCCCACATATGAATTGACACTCAACCATCACAACACCAAGAACTCCGTCGTTTCTTTAACTTATGAAGAAAATAAACAAAAGTGTGACCGTGATTTTTTATTTAAATTCCTGGAAAAAGAAACATATTAATGAAGAGAACCATAATGACCCATTTGTTTCATTTTTGTGTCTAAGTCATCTAAAGAGAAAATACACCAGCCATCAGTTTAAAAAATAAGAGAGAGATCAGGATCCACAAAAGAGAACAATGCTTACCATATATAACAAGACTAAGAGCCAGAACTTGACTTTTGGACCCACATTTGTTTCTGCATGTAAACCATAATTGGCATTAAGAAAAAGCAAAAGAATTCCAGAGGGAAACAGGAAATCACAGGCAACGTTAGACTGATTTTAGGGCAGCATACCTCATGAGAACCATAGGCAGAAGATCCTTTTTTTAAGGGCTTCCCTTCTGCAATTGAGGAGCCTTCTGCATCCTTCATGTTGTGCGTTGATCCTCGGCGACCCCCGTGCTTGTAGGAACCTACTTACCACAGAATTTTTGGTTATACAAATCAGAATCAACATTGCACATGGTCAGTATATTCACACAATAATGTAACTTATTGTCCTATGGCAAAACAAACCATTGTCTACATAAGACTGACTGCTGCGTCCAATCCCAGTGGATTTGAACTCGCTACCGCGTCCACTTGGCGTATCACCTTTCATATCCCCAGAAACACCTAAAAGACAAAGCATCAAATCTCTGACTAAGACTTCATAGAAGTAAATGAAAATAACCAGCCACATTATATTCTCATATATGCTCAAATTGTGCAAATTTATGAGGAGTACAACACAGAGATTCTGGTATTTTACATCTATAGTAACTATACCTTCCACGTGATCAAAAAGTTGGTTAGGTTGAGAAGAGGATGATGACAAAGATTCAGCACTAGCATGTGAACCATCTGAGCGCCGAAGAGGAGTCCAAACACCACGATCAGGTCTATCCCTATTCCTTGTGCGCTTTTCATGTTTCCCAATGTGATGCACATCATTCCCAACCACTTTATCCTCAGAAGGTCCATTTGTATCCTTTGAAAATGTTTGGGCACTTGGTGATCGAGGAGGTTTTTTGTCCTTGTCGATTACGAGTTGTGTTTCAGATTGAACTGCAGATGCTGATTGATTTTGTCGACTATCTTTGTTGAGAAGTATACTTCTAATAATCCTTCCACTAGCCTCCCGCCGCTGGCTTTGTCTAGGAACACTTGAACTAGGTGACTGTTTCACAGATGCCACACTCTGCTGCAGGGACAGACCATCAGAAACCTACACAATACACGAACATAGATATCATTTCATTTGTTGAATTAGAATGTTGAAAACCTTGCAAGTGAAATTGTGATGTCCATTTCCTTCGATCCTCAAACACAAATACCCATAAGGAAATGTGGAGGGATAAAATATCCTAAGAAGAATGTAATCAGTAGCATAAAACTCTTCCTAGTACTATCTCGGAAGAAAATACAAGAGGTAGCTTCATTGTCGGATATTATTACAAGATACTAGATCCTATGTTCTAATCAAATCCAGATCAGAGAAGCAGACACCTACTTTCAGAACCGTGACTGCCATAGCCTATAGCTCGTGTAATATATGTATGGGGTCCAGGAAGATCACACATACACATACTTCAATCCTGAGCTTGCAATAGCCTATAACTAAATTGCATATGTAAAACCATGCAGTGTACAGTAGATCTACCCCAACTCCTCCAGTGAGAAAAATCAGGAAGGCTACATGGGCTGTATGCATGACTAGCAAACTTTCATCAACTCTTGATATCATTCATTTCTTATCATGCACCTGCATGTGCACTCTGAGAAAGTTTTTTGTGCATGATTACTTATAATTTCTCTGGCGATTATTTCGGTGTTGCTTAGCTAGTTAGCTGGTCAACATCTATTCTCATCTAAAGCACTTATAAGTCAACAGGACCTGTCTGTTAAAAGGGCTTCCAAGAACATTTTGTGCTTTTCTAATGCACCCACCACTATTTTTCTCTTTCTTCTTAGATTCAATCCTTATAAGCACTTTCACATTCAGCTAGATTAACCAAATACATTCCCACAAATATCTGCTATTTTTGAAAGAGCTTATCACACACAAGTACATAGGTTTCAAAACAGCTTATAAGCAGATATCTTTTGATATGTGCAATCTGAACATAATTACTTGTTCCAAACATACATACGCAGAGCAACTCTCGCCCATAACTCTATGTATTAGCATTAAGTTGATAAAAAGAAGTTCAAAATTACTTGTTCTTTGCAACATCCTCCATATTATTCTGAAAAATCATGTTTCTGTTAATGGGTTGCACCCCCTTTGGGCACATCAATAAAAATTCTCTTTTTCCTCTCAGAAAGAAAAAAATTAATACCAAAGTATTCTCATTTCCCTTTCATAAGATATCACATCATCCCAAACCAATCTGAAAACCATACCGTTACTTCCTCCTAATTCCAAACCAGAAGCTTTTCAGAAACAGAAGTCATTAGTCAATCCAAATGAGGGTTGAATGAACAAATACTCCTTAGAGCTGATAAGACATCAAATGGCCTCTGTACTACTTAAACATCCCATAAAGTACAAGTAAAGACATAACATAGAAGAACGCCTAAGAAGCACAATGTAAGATCTAGACATGGAGAAACACCTAAGTAGAAATATTAGACAGAACCATTCCGCATTCTGCTAAAGGCCTCTTAATTCATTTTAATCTGTGCTCAGACAGAAAGTAACAATTATACAGAATTACAAGGAAAAGATAAGAAGAAGATTCAAATTCAATTCTTAAATTTGAACACATATTATTTAAAAAGACCAGATCAGAAGATCTATAAAATTCAAAGGAATTCCCAAACCTAAGATGCTAGTAGAGCTGATCCGTAAAACAATAAAATTAATATTGATTCAAAAATCTGAATTTCCATGAAAAATTCCTACCAATGCCTTCCCCCAAAAGAAATCACTTTCCACAGATTATGACACCCATTATCAATACATTGAATGCCCCCTGCCAAACACACCCCAACCCCCCCCCCCCCCCCCCCCACCCCCACCCCCCCACACCAACAAACCGGAAAAAATAAAATATTAAGGGCCCATTTGTCCCATTCTCTTCCTATATTACCAGTTAAGGTGAATACTTGTGACCACAAGGTAAAAGAAAAGTGAATGCTACATTCTCTCTATAGACTAGTACTGGAATTAAGTTGACACATGCACAGACCTTTCCCCACACCGTTAATAAACTTCAATAAAAAGCTGACATAATACACCCCGTTAAACTTCAGCCAAGATGCAGCTTGAAGAAGACAGCATAAGGTCAAACTTTATTTGCGACAGTGGAGGTCCTATTTTATTATAAAGGAGATCCGAATATTCTTAATGATGCAAGAAACAAAAAAAAACTCACATTAGGAATTTCCTTCTCCTTTCCCTTCAGAAGCAGGATCTTTTTCTTTCCCATCTCAGTGGATCCAGAGCCTCCTGAGACCAATCCAATGGCATAATATAGTTACTTACAGAACATGTACATCAGCTAAACTAGCAAGAAGCATAGTGACTTGAAAAGAAGGCAGGTGTAAAAATGAAACTAATACTTCTACAGGAAAACTAAACGCGCAATGAGAGTCAAGACCAACGACAGTAAGTTTATTAAAATAAAAAATAAAATTAAAAAAACCCAAGGGGCCTGTTGGGGTTGCAGTGAGAGGGGGTCATACATTTAAACAAAAGAAGGGCCAGAATGAATATCAACTGCATAAACCGAAGAGAACTAACCAGTTTGCAGCTGCTTACCCTCCAAGCACATAGAAGTAATGCAACCATAAGGGCAAAAATGATCAATTTCTATGCTAAATGCTAAATCCACATATATTTCATCATTACCTAAAATTTTGCAGGTCAACCGTAAAAGATAATGCATCCCAAAATTCTCCATACAAGATAGATAGCACGTAAACCAAACTCTACTTTCCCCAATCCAAGGAATCACACTCACATTCCACATGGAAAAAGTTCAAACATGCTAAATCATTATTGAAGGAACAAGATTTCAACAAGGGATATACCTTTTTCGTCCGCCAGTGAATCAGCACTGGACACAGCAGCTAAGGTAACAGACTTGTCTGAGAGTTGCTGATCTTCTCGTCTGAAGACCACAACATAAGTTGATTTGTCTTTGCCACTCATGCCCTTTGTACTATCCCTTAAGACATACTGTCAACCAGAGAGAAGAATGAGATTTAATTTTCTAAGACTAAAAGAACAGAGACAATCAAAAAATAATTAATATGGACCTTGCATAATGGAATTATCTTAGTTCTAACTCCACAAACAAAATGGGAGAGAGAGGAGATTGAGGAGGGAGCCAAAACAATGCTCCACACTGAAAAGAGACCTCAATAAATTGATATTGGGACCAACAAAGTGAAAAATTCAAAAGAACCAAATTAAATATAACCTTAACCAGAGAACTATAAATGTACAGTATAACTAATGATTTACAGTAAACAGATAAAATACAAATCAACTTTAAAATTATACTCCACAAGAGTAGAACTCCCACTTACATAAGACACAATAATAAAAACGAAATAGTAAGGCAAATCCCACTATGTCTATTCATGTAAGCATAGATGTAATATTAATACAAAAAGCACGCTAATCTTTCAGCATTTACTGATTGAAATGTCAACGGAACACTATAAATGGAAGAAAGCGGAAGCAATTTTCCACATTGTGCCACGCAATAAAACAGCAGATATGAACAAAATATAGATCAAATTACCCCATCACTAACTCTTCCGTTTTCTTCTCTTTTTCCTTTTTTAAGAATATCCATTTATTTAAAAGAAGAATACCGTGTTAAATTGCAGGCAATTAGAAATGAATGACTACATATATTGAAAACACATATCCACACAACAAAACTGTACACATAAGACCACAAAGCAGTGAAGCTGAAGGGAGAATAGAGGCTGTCTGTTCATCTTAAGTCAACCAGAACAAAAGATTAATAATCATTTCTGCCAGACACGAATTGCAACAGCTTGCGTCATTTAACAAGAGGTCCATTTACCATGGTCGACGTCCTCCTCTTTTCTGAGCCTCGCTTTGAGGAACCTGAGCTTGGACTTCCAGTTGATACTCCACTGATCCTTCTTGTTGCTTTTCCATTAGGAACAGACCTCTGCTAGACATTGAAAATAGGTAACAAAATGACGAAAGCACCAAAATTTACTAAAAGAGCTCGAAATGGAACAAATCTATACTAAATGAAAAGAGACAGACCAAGATTTACTCCATGAGAACTACTATGAGATTTTTTTTTTTTTTAACCAGTGAAAAAATTTATTAAATTGCATCAAGGGGGTGCCACCCAAAAGTATATACATCAACTACTAAAGTGTCTAAACATACACGCTATATATATTAACTACGTAAAGAATCTAAACAATCTTGGATCCTATCAACATCAACTTTACAAGAACCATTAGTCCAAAAACAAAGATCATGTAAACAATTGCTTTTCACGACCAAAAGGGGCAATTCCTTCCCTTCAAAAGCTCCACGGTCCCGTTCCTTTTGAAAACTCCAAACAATGACAAGAGGGACCGTACGAATGACTTTCTTTTTGTGCTTGGAAGATTAAACCCCACTCCATGTTCTAATCTCCCCAAGAACAGACTTGGAGGCAACCCAATGTACTATGAGAAATTATTGCACTTGATATTCAGTCTCATAAGCATAACCATAAATAATGGATAGGTACCTTATAAAATTTACCCAAAAGAAAGAAAAATCTAAAAAAACAAAGGTGTATACTAAGAAGCATGGAGCTTCTTGGGAGTCCACTCATCAGTGATCACCGCATCAAACATACACGAAAATGCACTGGATATGCATAAACTCCCCTAAGTTTCTCCTACTTCAGGGATGATGAGGCAATCTAAGGGCACATTGGAAACATGGTACAACCATGATTGGGACACATAAAGAAAAAAAACACTAGGAAAAGTTTAGAACACAATTTTTTTTTTATATTAGGAAGCTATTGGGATGCATTAAACTCAAATATTCTAAACAAGTTCTAGACTCGAGCAAAATTTTCAAGAAGTGTGTAGATAACTTAGTTGGACTCCCCACATGACAATCACTTACTGATTAATTCTACAGCTTCTAAAATTTAACAATAAAACCAATTGGAAATATCCTTCTCAATTTAAATGCTCAATACAATTACTTTTTTCCTAACTTCGAGTATATTGGGGACAATTTTATTTTGATCTCATCACTCTTTACAGTGCTTAGATGTCAATTTCCAGGCCAATTTCCATACCAAGCTACCTAATACAGATAAGTGTTTGCCAGAACCTAAATAAGGAAATGAGACCAAAAATAAAACTAAAAGCCAGTACCCCCATATTACTTTAGTTTAGCCAACAATATTATCCTAAATGTTCTATTTACCCTCACTACAAGAATCTTGCAACATTGATTTTCCCATCTTGCAACATTGGTTTTCCAGTTACTTATGTAAAGATAGACAGCACAGACTATCAAGATTTTCAAACATGATAATCCAACCATTTCTAGCACTAGATACGAGTAGCAGGGCACCATTAGCAACTCCAATTGAAATAAAATCATTAAAAACATAATTAGTAGAAAATTGACTCCTTGCTTCTGCAACTGCCATATGCTGATCTAAAACATATCTTTTTCCAATATATATAGGTATTATTTCTGTAATACTTGTATACTCGGCTCTCCACCAAAGAGGGAATGATAATATCATCAATAAAACTAACTGTGGGCTCAGTTCACACCCCAGACAAAACTATAGGGATAAACGGTCAGCCAGACATGCTCAAATATTGGTGGTTTAGGATAAAATAACGTTTCAAAATAAATGCATTTGCAGCACAGTGATATGATTCCTACCCGAGCTCCAGTTTTCGCAGCTCTTCTCTGACGAACATAATCCATTAGAGGAGTTACTATAGGAGCATCCTTGGCAGCACCTTAAAAACAAAATTACATAAATATATTAATTGCAAAAACACATAGATCGATCTCGTTTTACCTGCACGCACTCGCACTTTATTTTTATCTAATCAAATTTCAGCTAGCTGCATAAAAGAGAAGGTTTCGCATTAGAATTCTGACTAACCAGCTCGCTCTGCTTCCTTCCTCTCCAACTGAATTTCTGCACTAGGAAGATTCTCAACGGGCTTTGACAAAAATTCAAGGAACTCCAAATACTCGGGATCTACAAAGTTTCCAATAAATCAAGTGGGATCGCTATAAAGAAGCTGATATCGTGAGCTTGCATACTAACTACAGATTTATACCAATTTAATACCTTTAAGTATGGTCCCTTCACGCCCATCCTTTTTAGACCACTGCTTAGGGACCCTCTGTGAAGGAGCATATTCAACAATGACTTTGAATTGTGTACCTGGTAGATAGAGAGACCATGAAATTCCCAATCAGATAGCAAATTCAATTAAATTCTTCACACTACTCATTTTCATGTCTCCCTTTTCTAAAGGGGGTAATGGTATAGAAACTAAATCAATTCTACACGTAATATCCAACAACACTGATATTTTCTGGGCTTCTGATGTCAAAAAGACCAAATTCCAGGTGCAACTTAAATAAGTCTCACAAGAAGTAGCTAAATATCATCATAAAAGTTTAGCAAAAGGATCAAGGTTCTCAAACAATTTTTCTTGAATATGTGCTCGAGTATTACCCTTTTCATTCACAAAAACATGTCCATTAAAAAATTCTGCAAACTCAACGACATCCACTGGCCTGTTAAAGTTGATATAGGCCCTTGAGAATAACTGGTGCTTCTGGCTGCAAAGCAGATCAACAGAATAAGATATAACTCGAACCTAGGTAAAGAACCCATATAGTAATTACAGTGAATCAAAAAGCAACCAACAGTAGTTTACACTGAATTCCCTTGATCAGAACACAAAGGAAAAAAAGCTCTTGAAATTTTTAAGCTTTATAGTAAGAGCACTACATGACATGGAAAAAGAATACAAATAGCATGAAAGGTGTACCATAAGTAATCATAAAACTAAGAAACTCCAGTCCCACGGAAATCCATGTAACTACACTGAATTTTGGATCATGAACTCATAAAAATGACATCATTCTTTTCAGATATCATTAAGTTCCGGAAAAGAATCACGAATAAAGCACTTGCTGAGAATGACACGGACAATATTTTCAACATCCATTTCAGCAAAATTACAGCGAAAACAAATAAACAAAACATAAAGATGAGTGACGACAGGGAAATAAATGATGACATTGGATAAATTCACAGTAGTTCCGATAAAATTTATACATCTTTAAAAGGTAAAAAGGCAAATATAGAATTGATAGGAGCTACTGATAGAAACAATTGCAAGCTCATTCAGCACCATCTTCCGTAATGGCGGACCAGGAATCTGAAAACCCCACAACTGGCAGCGCTTTCTTCACAATTTTTACCACATTTCAGTAAAGAGCACTGATCTTGCTTCAAGAATTATTATTGCATTGATTATTCAAAATAATGAATGCAAAGTAGGCTTATACTTTCTTCCACATGACAAAAGGTCTTTAATCTGGAGTGCACATAAAGACCTTTAAACCCCATCTATAATAAGCCAAATCCCTAGTCCTCGACAGAATTCCCTTTCTGAGATCTAGGATGCCTCTGAGGATGAAGTAAATATTCTCTTACGATCACCACAGCAGAGCCAACAAGTCCAAAAATTCCAAAATGGAGAGAAATAATAGGAAAAAATCCAGGAATGTAATGGATATTTGTTACAGATCGAAGATTCAATCCACAGCCACCCATCTAATCATCAGTAACAGAAACAGCAATACATTAAAGAATTGAAGCAAACTTATTACTATGTCAAAAACAAGAAATCATAAAGCGCAATGCAAGTGGCAGTTAGGCTACACTAAAAACGGACAACGACAATCAACAATGTGTCATGTCTTCAATTAGAGGCTGAAATGGAAAAAGAAAAAGTCCCAATAACGTGTTATCGCTGGCAAATAACGACAAGAGCAAGAGAAAACTATATATCCGCTCCAAAAGGGAGTTTACTTCAACGCCATCCACGTTTCATTCACCACCCATTTCCCAAACACAACTCATCATACATGCCATTTTGCACCAGTTCTTACATTATCTAATTCTACCACCTGTAAGAAACCTCATTGAACTCACTCTAAACCTCACTCACATCCTCATACTTCAAGTGGAACTAACTACCCAAAGGCTCTAAACATTCTTAAAAGGGCGAGGACACTAAGAACAAGCCAAGTCCAAGGCCGGCCAAGAACACAAGCTCAATCCACAAAAAAGATACCTAACGCTATGGACCGACATAATAAACCCTTTGCCTCACTCCCAAACACTTCAAAAAAGTATCCAATGCTCGGTCCATCTGAGTTCCACTAATATCGATAAAATAAACACACATATAAACACATAAAGGTCCAACATTTAACTACAACTTCAAGCAAAATTAAAGCACAAAGCAATTAACCATACCGATTATCGAAATGCATATTAAAAATTAAATTATTACCGATAACGCATATGTGAATGTGCCTATGTATTCACATCAAAATGCCTATTAGATATTAAAAATTAAAAATCAAAAAATAGTAGCAATAGCGTGGACATATATACACATATACATATACAAATACATATTTTAATAACCCTAACCTGCTCTTGCCGGGACGAAAGCAGAGCCAGCTATAGCGACCGGCGAAGCGAGAATCAACTTGTTCCATAAGCATAGACTGCGTAATCGTCGGCGGCAAGTGGCGGAGCACCACCTTTGTTCGATCTAACGGCCCCTTCATGCGGTATCCCGTATCTTTCTATGCGTTCCACAAAAACCCTAAGCGAATTTTTTTTTTTCCCCCACACTCGCGAAAATTATTTGCAAAAATTAACCTTCAAAAGGCCAACGATATCACATCTTCGCTTGGATGAAATTTTATTGCCCTAATTTTTTTCAATTCGATCCGATATGGCCATGCATGAGAAGAGAAAATATGTAAACAAAAGGCTAGAGAGAGAGTGTGGAAAGACACAGAATTTTAGAGAGACAAAGAGAGAGGAGCAGAGAGAGTGACAAAAGAGAAATTTGGGTATGTGTCTGTGTATTTATACACAGTTGTGTGTGCGCGCTGTGTGCGTTGTCAAGCCGCGGCTCTATGCACCAGTTCTTACCGATCAATCGATGATTGGCTCCGCCGAATACCAAATAATTCAGTGGGATCCATTAATTAATTTCCTTGTTTTTCAAAAAAATATATAAGTTGCAGCTCTCTTTTCTCTATTTTCCGTGGGAAAAAATCTTTTCAAGCTTCTATACCATAAAATCAATTTTTGACAAAATAAAAACGCATATATATATATATATATATATATGATAGAATCGTAATTGTGGAATTTGATCCTAATCGTAATACATGTATTTGTTTTTGGCTCTGTTTGACCTAATTTTTTAACATTTAAAAGTGTTTTTTGTGAGTTTAAACGTTGAGGCTAACATGTTTAGTCCATTTCTAAAAGTACTTGGTTTGCTGAAACTGAAAAATAAGAATTAGAGCTTTTCAAAATATAATTTTGTGAAAATACTTTTACATAATGTGTGATGTTGTTTTCTTTTTCTTTCTCATATATATCATTTCATATTTTTTTAAATCCAACATTACCTTTCAATTTCCTAAAAACTCAACATTACCTAACATAGGTTAAACAGAACGGTTTTTATTTAACAGCACTTCTAACCAAAACTTTACAACTCAAAAGCTAAAATTTCACAACTAACCCAAACAAAACTTTCGTATATATTATTTATTAGAGTGATGAATAATAATAATAATAATAATAATAATTTTACGTTATTAAGGAATTATTCCGTTGTGTGTTTATATATATTTCCTGGAAATGTAATTATCTAGTAATTGGTAAGTTAACTAACTTTTGTAACTCGCTTTTCTATGACATTACAATAATGTGATTTTAAAGACAATGAAAACTATTGATGTTATAATATTTAGCGTTGTATACTAGGATTTATAATTATAATTCGTATCAGTGATTATTTTTTATTTCTGAACCAGATTGCAAGGGTTTTATTTAATGATGAAGTATTATATTTCAATGATTCAACAATTATCTTTTATTTCTGAACCAAATTGCAAAAGAATTTGAGATGGCATTGATTAAGACTTTTTAGTTATGATTATGAAGATTGATTATGATATCGGAAACCATCAAGTAAAATTTAGACAGAAATTGAATATGCAACTGAAATAACTTAATTACTAAAGATCGAATAAGATAGTTTTTCAGATTACTAATATAGCCTAGAAGAAAATGTAGCTATGATTATGTTTTTATCAGATTATCCTTGTTGTATGAATATATTTATATTCTTAAAGGGAAGGGTTGCAAGTGTAATTTGTCAATATATAGGTATAGACCGTTCAGATATCATTTGGTATGACGTTGAGAATACTCCAACAACAATGTTCACAAGTGTTTGACAGCCCAAATTGCGTTTACAATTGGGCACCTATAAGTCCAGCTAATTGATCTACCTCTAAGCTAACAAGAAAATACTTTTCCATAAGCAATATCTCGTAACAAAAAGCAACTTGTCGTACAAATTTCTTTATTCCCCGACGTTGTCTTCTTTCTCCTTATTATGGGAATGAAGCCATAAGCCAACGACTACACGGCTCTATACTAAGTCATGAGTAATAACAAAATTAAGTCGCTATCTATAGGTGAAGGGACGAAAACCCGACAAAGGCCTATACTATAGTAAAAAAGAAAGTACAGACAAAAAGCTGACATAAATGTTATGAATAATTTTTTTTTATCATTCGGTTCAAATCTTAAATATAAAAATTTACTCATTTTTCATAAAGAAAACACCATTTGTTATGCGAGATTTGAAAATTACTTTCAATTCATTGGGGTAAATCCATAATAATCATTTGTTCTATAGC
This sequence comes from Ehretia macrophylla, assembly GCA_037974665.1. Lineage (NCBI taxonomy): Eukaryota > Viridiplantae > Streptophyta > Magnoliopsida > Boraginales > Ehretiaceae > Ehretia > Ehretia macrophylla. The sequence goes on from CM075776.1 coordinate 36,675,916, forward strand.
CCTGAGACTATTTACAATTAGCCAATTAAGAATTTATATCCAAGTCAACATTTCATACAGAGGTTATCAACAATTACGTGAATTGCTTAAACAATCCCAAGCAACTATTCTCACGGTGGGAAAACAGATAATGACTATTTATACTAGAACAAACAGTTATCTTGATTCAAACGAGTTGAAAGCGTAGACATTATTGGCAAAGAAGAAGCAAAAAAATGGAGTTTATCAGGACAAATGCTACTTAGAGTCTTGAGAAGGTTTAAACGAGTCTGTTGTATACAACTTTACCTTATATCTATCACATGCAACAAGATTATTCCCTAATCATGATTGCTTTTACAACTTGAAATCATGACTTCGAGAACACATGCAACAACTTTAATGATGTTTCAAGACTCCCCTTCAAACGATCTCTCATAATATAAGAAAAAAGAAACAGAAGAATCATTTTCAGCAGCCCATTCATGTGGATAGGTGAAAAGTTTGGAAGCAAGTAGCTATACCAAATTTTCAGCAAAGAGGTCAGCCAATTGAGCTCTCGTGAACAAATTTACTCTCAAGTATCTCAAAACCACTTAAAACAGACAATGATGAGTTGACTACTACACATAATATGAAACGGCAATTTTAGTTAGTCCTGGTAAATCCCTCAGCCGGCATATTTTTTTGAAACGCGGCCATTACCTTTCCAAGAAGGATACAAAAAATCTGTGATTTCATTATATGAATAGATATGCTACAATCTGGAAATGATAGTGTTGAGCTGACAATGTCAATTCTCTTAATCACCAAGCTCACTAACAGCCCCCGAACCGCGTTTCTCAACACGAACCACCAATTTGGATCTGCACATAGATTGAAGTCAGAAATATGTCAAGAGTTTAACTAAATTGTACATATTGACCGAAAAACAGAAAGGGCAAACCAGGATGAAGTTCTCATCCACCAGAAGTTGCAATAAAATATGGTAAGAATTTACATATCCGTGTGCTAGACACTGGCTAGCATGAACTCTGCCAACACAAAAGTAACAACACTGCAACACTGAGAACTGCAGCCTACTTAAAAATGAGAGCAAGAAGTTCTATATTCATAATTATTTGTTTATTTTGTTGTTGTGGGAGAAGGAGGGAGAGGGTTTTTGTGGTTGTTTTGGGAAAGAGGAGAGGGGGGGGGGGGAAGGAGGGGTTCGTGTTTTGGGGCTTGTGTGACCCTTCAATTATAACTGGGCATTATGTGAATACTTCAAATCTTTGGAATCAGAATCTATTGCACTCGAACCATATCCCAACAAGAGGAAGCAACAGAAAACCAGAGACATGTCATGGATTGAAAACATCATTGCCAATATAATAATCACTTGTAAAACACATCTAGAGAAAGGAACATGAGAACAATAAGAAGCCGTACCTCTATTACATTGGATGGGCATAAAACTAGACAAGATTTCAATCCCGGAGTCCAAGCTCAACCTCAAGTTCATCATCCTCTTCAAACAACTTTAGCAATCGAGCATACTGTTCTTCACGCTTCTTCTTTTGCCAGAACTTGAAGAGGAAAAATGATAAAAGTGCAACTGCTACAAGCAGAAGACATATGACGAGTATAGTGGAGCCCTTGTAGCCACCAGAAGAAGAATGAGCATGAGATTCTGTGCCATTTTTGGGACTTGATGAATCATCAGATGATCCTAAAAGGGAAAAAAGAATATAACCAAGTGGCACCCAATCGATAAAATGATGCTGCTAATACAAGACCTATAAATGAATGCAACTGCTAATAAGAGAAACATCATACTTTTTTAAAGCATTTACCAAGGTGAACATTTGCTAAATGATAAGATGATAACGAGAAGGCCTCATGTCAAAAACCACATTTTAATTCCCAGAGGGTTAGAATGATATCCCATAAAGTCCATCTGTAACTATATATGCTTCATATCAAATAGGAGTCACTACTTAAACAATGCATCAAGAAAGTTCTATGATTGATGCACAATGGCAACAATATATATCCATGACTTTATAATACAATTATGCAATCTCCTTCATCACATTAAATGGTGATAGAGATTCTTGGTTCATCAATGCCTGAGGTGCTTTGTGGGCTCAGAGAAGCCTGAGGAAGTAAAAGTCAAGGATTAGAAAATTTTCCATAATCTTGAACCATACATTGAAAAAGCTGCCAACCAACCATAGCTGGAAGTAGCAAGAAGAGCTAGATTTTCCCCATCTATACAACCAATTCTAGAAGTTCTTGGTTATGTTGGCGAGTAATCTTGCTCCAGAAGATTATACAGATCGTTGTTATTTAGATGTAGAATAATAGTAAAAGAAATTGATGGTCACAGAAAGAAGGATCTAATTTACATACACAAAATCCAGTAGATACCTAAGAAACATCATCCTGCACCACAGGAAATTAACATGAGATCCTAATCACTCTTATAAGTTCTATTTTCATTACTTTTTCCTTAATATCACACTTGAGAAACAACAAACAACAACATTACGCATTATCAAAATACTTCTACCAAATCTTACCCAATGCCTGCCTACACTCTCTAGCTTCCTTCTTCTAAGCTAGTCAAACAAGCATTGACAGAAAAAGAAATTATAATGCGGACGACTAGTCCTCAATGTTTTCACGGTTTTCCAAATTCATCTCCAATGTTCTGAAAGTTAGGCGCTTAGACCCCAATGTCACAAAGGTTTCATGACCATTTTTTGAAGGGTAAAATAAAATAATCTTTACTAATTTTTCTTTTCCTAGACCCCTCCCCCCACCCCAACCACCATTGTGTGATTCTGTGGGTCGTGTGTGTGATATCGTCTGTGTCTACTGAGTGTGTGTGCACGTGTGCGTGTGCGTGCGCGTGCGCGTGTGCGTCATGTGTGCCTTGTGTGTGTGTGTATGTACATGATGTGGAGTGTGTGTGTCTAGCAAAGGGGGAAGAAGAAGAGGGAACAAGAAAAAGATTAAAATTTTAATGGTTAAGAAGGGCATGTTTATAATTTTGCTTAATTAGTCAAGGGTTTAATAGTCATTTTGCATGAATAAAATCATTTTCTATCCAATGTTAGCATTCATTTGACGGGAGAAGGATCAATTGTGCCACTTGTTGGCAACATTCAGGATTACTTGTGAAACTTTTGTAACATTAAGGACTAAATTGAAAAACTGAGTAAATATTGGAGACTAAATGGTAAAATTTGCCCTTATAATGCCAATATATAGCCATATGCGATAACTTAAAACCATAGCGAAACAAAAGACTAACTAATAACAAAACCATAACTCCTAGATTGACTATCAGTTAGAGACAAACTGAAAAGCCTCAACTGAGACAAGACCAGACCACAAGACAACAAAGAAAAAACAACTACGATGAAATACTCAAAAGACACATAGTTTTATACTCTCTTCCAACACAAACTTATTAGCGGCGTCCACGATGAAGATTACATCAAGGAGAACCAGAAGTCTCTATCTCAAGGGGATACGCATTCAAATCAAAGAGTCTAGGAGAATTTGCATATGAAGATGGTTTCTCAAAACCCTTAAGGGACAACCCTTGAACGTGTTTTGCTAGCTTCTCACTCAATTCTTCCATGGCCGTTTTACCTTCAACAAGTTGCGACAAGTTGAGTTGGTCGACTGGCCTTTTAAGAAAGGCATAGCTCGATTTTTCCAACTCTTTTTGCAGCTTCTCACCCCGTCTTTTCTCAGCATCCACTTGCAGAACTAGATCATTGAACTGTTGATTAAGGGCAGAAACATCAGCCCTTGGTGGACTCGGACAATCATTCAAGGGAGAACCCCAATTACAAACTCGATTAGCTATAATGTCCACTGAAGGGTGGCCAAACGAAAAAGGCTTTCCAGCAGGTGAGAATACGATGATGGCAACATCTGCTCCAGTCAAAATTGCAAGCTCAGATGCCTTCTTGAAAAGACCTAAGCAGCGTTTGGAAAAGGTAACATGCCGTGCAGATCTTGAGGAAATCATCTTCATCGGGATCTTGCGTCGCCCCAAGGATCTCTTCCTTGCCATTGCAAAGATAGTGAAGAAAGCAAAAGACTCGTTTTCTATCAATGGGTTTGATGAATTTCACTTAGAGAAAAGGAGATTTATAGGCTGAGACGGCTTTGTTACTTTCTAATTGTAAACGTCCCCTTTTGGTAGGTTCTTATTACCTCAGTCTGTTTGAAGATTATGAGAATCTAAATATCATATTACAAAAAATTATGGTAATTAAATTTTCCACGTCAGCACAATCAAGTCTCATTGTAACCGTTTGAAATCGGTATATCGAGTCCCCACAGATCAATAATGTCAATGTGACTTAACAAACAACACCGGATAAAATTTAAGTAAAATCAAACAACATATGGACTTCTACATCTTTGAAAAGAGAAAAAAAAAAAAAAAAAAACAAGAGCAAGAGTCAAACTTTAGCCTAATTATTTGATTGGGATAATTGTTCAAATGTTTAGAAGTTTTCTAAACCATAAGCAAGCAATAATTCCTACCAAAAGAAAAGAGACATCAACAGATCACAAGAAGAACATTTGGTAGGTCCAAATTCCCTCATTATCTTTGAGGATTATGAGAATCTAATACCACATTATAGAGATATAATTCTATTTCTTTTTTATGAGTCAGCTGACTAAGCCTCGTGTGACCATTTGGAGTTAGTATGTCATGTCCATGGATCAATGCAAATTACAATAGAGACATTTTTTCTTCTTTTTAAAGGAGGAAAAGACAACACAATCTATTCAAGTGCAATGATGGCAAAATAATTTTTAGCTAAGTCATAGCAACTTCACAAGAACAATACAGAACTATAGCCAAAGACAGATAAAAAGCTTAAGCACATATGAAATCCTACACAATCAAGCAATCATTCCAGCCTTAGTTGCTTCACCAATTCTTGCTCCTAAGAGAATATCAATGTAACAATTCCTAGAAAGTAGGATAATACCTCCCACAATAGTGATTTGTCAAAAGAAACAAGAGCAAATGGACAAAAATTTCTGCACATGTAAGCTTAATCTTTGAAAGAAAGGCAAAGCAGATGGCTGGCTCTATAGTTAATCATTTATTAGGGTCATTTTAAATATCAAGAAGTTGCAAGACAAAGTCAAGTAATATTCCTACAGGAAAAGAATTGAGAGAAGAAAAAAGCTAGGATAGGCAACAGGGGTGAATTTGAAAATCATGAACTTAGATGAATTTAAATCATATTATCCATAAACAACTCAAAGTTTACCATTTGTGAAAGACATAAGGAAGTCGAAGAAGAAATTTAACCAAAAATGCAAAAGGCAATTGCACCTGAACATAATAACATGGGTCTAAAAAGTTAATATAAGCAACGAGAAACAAAAGGATAGAAAAGGTTACGGAGATAAACTGCCCTTGAAAATAAATTTTTCAAACAAACATATATCAGGTCAAAGTTGATTACCATCAACAGTTCAGAAGCTTAAAGGAGCAAAACCTACAAGTGTCCGTCCAATTAATATATGAACATATCTAACATTTCACCCATTTTCTCATTAAACAACAATGTTATATTTGATTAATAATCGACGAACTAAGTGTAGTCCATCCACTACAAAATTCAAACCCAAGCACTCGAGCCCTCCTATCCAAAACGAGACATTTCTTAACTCAACCTTCTGATTTACCTCGGCCAATGAAAACCAAGTGCTTGCCTACTAAGTGGAGTCAGCTAGATGGATAATGCTATTAAGTTCCAATTTACCTCAATCAACCTAACAATAAACAGTTCCTCTGCTATATATGGACTTTACCTCCCAATTCTCTTTACTATCTTCCTCTTTATCGTATCCGGATTGCGCGAAACAAACAATGGGTGGTAGGCAATGAAAGAATTAAAACAATTCACGGTCGACGAATATAATTGTATGGATTAATTATTCATCAAGAAAAGCTAACAGAACTATAACTTTCCTCAAATATAATAATCAATATTAAAACAATTAACTAATGTAACTTTCTTCAGAAAATCAAATTATATAAAAAAAAAACTAATTTCGACCTTAAATTAAATACACACACACACACACATATATATATGTACATATATATATATATATTATGTATGCGTGGATATATATACACGAATTTCATAAAATTGATGGAATATAAAGCATTCATAAATATGCTAAAATAAATCGAGCAATTAAGGAATCTGCTAAAATAACATACGATAATTTCATTTCTTGTGATAATTTCTCACTTATCTCTTATTATTATTATTATTGTTATTAAACACATAAATTACATCAATACGCACAAATACATATATAAGTATATATATTAACAACACGATCAAAATTGAAAAAAGAAATATGTGATGAGAGAAATTGAGAAACGAACCTGAAGTAAATAGAAGAGAAAATGACGAGAAAAACAACACAAGGAAACGAAACGATCTCTGAGATGAGATCTCTCTCATCGCTCTCCAATTAATTTAGTCTCTGAATTTTTTTCCCTCTTTAAAAGCTTTTTCTTTTAGTTGTTTTTTTTTAGTTTTTCACTATGGAAATATCGACCACTTTGTTTTTTAGTTTTTTTTTCTGGCCCCTTTCTCAAACAATTTTGGAAACGTACAAAGCCGCCGGTTCTAAATTCAAATTTTGTCTATTGACTAAAAAAAAGAAAAAAGAAAAAAGAAAAGAAATCAAAATTTCTTTTCTCTTTGCTTTGATAAGATTTTGTCTGTTTTTTTGTCGGTAGAGAGTTTCTTTTAAATAATAAAACGATTATTGAAATTTAAACCATCATACGTAAATTGCATATAGTGTAGTCATTAGAAGTATAGTTTAACAATAATGGAGGCAAAATTACTTGTGCGAGATCTAGCAATTGCACTCTACCAGCTAAATTTTTAAATCATCCAAAAAGAATTACATATAGTGCGTCTTATAGATAAATAAAATAATAATTAGATTAATAGGGTAGCTTATTTGGAAAAAGGAAAGATTGGAAGGTACAAATGAAATATTGGGGCTTAAAATACCATTTCATAAATAATTAAGGAACTATTTGTATAATTTATCACCATCAAATATACAAACAATTATATTTTGGTACTTGAGGAGTATTATTTTAAATGAGATAAAATGATTTTCTTTTTCTCTTTTATTTCCATATCATTGTAGTGCCTTAGAACTTAGAAGTCCAATATTTTCCAATATTAGCTCTGCTAATTTTTCATTTTCGTTTTTCCTTCTTTGAATTAAAATTTCGGTAACCTTAAAGGAGAATATCATAAAAAAAATAAGTAGAGAGGGTTAAATTATGTTTGGATTGAAAACTTTTATAAAGAAGAGTATCATAAAAGATTATGAGTATCTTTTGTTTGGATTAAAAAGAAAATCGAAGGGAATGATAAATTTTATATGTATAATGACTTTTATACCTTTTTTATTTTATATTAAATTTTTATAATTTGATGAGAAAAAAAGGGACAAAAATGTCATTATAACAAATAATATTTTCCTTTCCCCCCATTTCTCCCCAAATTGAAAAGACCATATTCTAAGAGTATGGGGGAGTGAACCTCATCCCCTTTATACCCCTTCCTCCCATTTCTTCCCAAACCAAACTAGGTAAAGACTCAACCCCTCCCCTTACTAACTCTCCCCTTCCCCCCATTTCCCCCAATCCAAACACACTGTAAGTATTCACTATGTAAAATCCGACATCTATAACCTAAAATATCCAATATTTATAATCTATTATTAGGAAAGAAAATTTTATCATTGTACTACACGAATTGTACCATGCGCAGCATTACCACGATAAGTTTAAAAATAAATTTTATTAATGTGTATCAGAGTGCAATCCGAAAAATTTAGTTAAATAAAAAGTATGTACAATCTTGTATGCTATAAACGAAATACAAAATTTTAAGTCTAAAATATAAAAACTTGTTCTTCATCGATGATATTGGCATTTTCAAATAGACCAAATGATGGCAAGTGGAATAATTCTTATAATCTACCAGAAACACAATACTAGCTTTTAAATCTACTGAAGAACACAAGGCACCAAGCCACCAGCATGGTCTTTGGATGCGTTTAGACACTTTCTTTAGCTGCTCCCAAAGACATCTCCTCTTGTTCTTCCCCGTGACTTCCTGAGTGCCCGAACGGAAGTTTAGTTGGTCAACTATAGAGATGGAGCCTTGCCACATACTTTGAAATGGAACGGAATTCTAATGAATAAAATAAATCTTTTCTTTCGCCATGTTGAAGCTAGCAAGGCTACTCCATTCACTCAATGGGACATTCATCGCAAGCATTTATAATTCAGGAGGGCCTCACACTCAAAAGCCTGGTCGTCTATCATCTGATTAACACGCTCCTACTGAGTTTACTCCAATATGTCAACATTCCTCCATTCGTAAAGCTCCGTGTTGGAACAATCGTTGATTACAAGTTGAGGAATCCCTTGAACTCGGAAAAGCCACAATGCCTTCACCTTGGATGGGGGATCCAAGCCGCTCACTAGCATCTTTCCAAAGGCATACTCGCGAGCATGACCTGCCCGTTGAAGGAATCCACTTACGTTGCTCACCGCTACAAATGAGATGTTATTCTCGTTATTATACTTGTAATCACATAACCGAAAGGGGTATCCCTGAGGATCATACATGTCCAAGAAACCTGCAACAGTCGACTACGTTATGAAGACTCAAGAATGGGTCGACAACCAGCACCGTATATGTTGAGTAAGTATGAATAAACACTCTTAAGCATTTAGAACACTTTCGCTATCCAACATATATTGATGGAGTCCAAAATAATTATTAAAAAAGTCTCAATGCTAATATCTTGAATTGGTTTCTTTGTCAACGACGTTGATAATCAGCCATGTCAACTTGCATAGTCCCAGATCAACGATGAGTTTTTCCGTGTCATAAAATGAAACAGTAGAGCTGCTAGCCCCTGCCTCCCCCAAAAGAAGAATAAATGTGAAAATAAAGCAAGAACCTAACAGCAGTAAATCTAAACAGAAAAAGAAGAAAGAGAAATCATAACATAAACTTCACCATTTTGCACAGTTAGTAATACAGTAAGTGAAAGTCCAGTAGCTGCACCGTCCATACAAGGGAAAAAATATAATGCAAGAATCCATCACTCAAACAGAACAATAGATACCCTCCAGTTTTAACACGTTTCTTGAAGCATGATGGGCAAGGTAAAAGGACGTCCAGATATATTCTTGTTTAGAACATCTGTAAGATATGACTTATGCCATTATACTGACAAGAGCAGAAAATAAGATTAAAAGAGAGAAATTACCTTCCATCATGGCCTCGCGGAAATTAGATGTGGAATTGAATAAAGCCTCTTTCAGTCATCCAGTATCATCTTACTTGGAGGCAATAAATCAAGTAGGTTTTTGGTTTAGACATGGGAATATGTACCTCTTCCTCTGCAGACTCTGCTTTGGACTTTCGTGACACTCTGACACTCCCTTATTGATCCCTTTTTTGCTTCATCCCATCTCCTATATAGCAGCTTCTTTTAGCTGGGATGGCCTTTTCACAGATTATCCAGGTTGAATACATTCAGTTTGCTGCACCTTGCCCGATATCTTGCCAAGATTAGGTTGAATAATTATGGTCCAAAAAGTATCTCGCAAAACAAGGAAACTCTGATGCGAAGCTCCTAGTCATAAGAAGAGCAAAATATCAAGTCACATGTCATGATAATATCAGCCAGTGTTGTGGCATAACCAGAAAATATTCTATTTTCCAAAAAAATATTTTCCTCTGAAAATATTTTCTACAAACAAGTTATTTTACGGCAAACAAACAGAGCCTAAGAGATGCATTTAACATGCCCGACTTTGACCCTAGCTCAACAAAGGCCAATGTACAAGAAGCCAGCTTACTCAGTCTAGCCCAACCCTGTTGGCTAATGACCTAGTTAGCTAGACCAAATCTTAAGGATTCATTCTTCTTTCTTACACCCAAATAATTAAATTACCAGGTAACACTTTTTGCCATAAATAGTGGTGCTTAAGGAGAGAAATGGTAACATCAAAAGCCAGAAAAATAAAAATAAAAATAAAGAAAATTCAGTAACCTACGGCAGGATGGCACACAGCAAGACCAATGGATGGTTTGAGCTAGTATACAATATTTGCATCCATCTCTAGAGTGTTGAAAATCAACCCACTGCTCGATATGGCCCTGAAAGTAAAAAGACATGAATGATTGTAGAACGACCTTAAGTCCCTTGTATATGATTCTCATTTTTTGACTTAAGTATGCAGTGATAGACTTTAGTTATGACCAGAGGTAATAGTTGGTGCATCTTGAGTTACCATTAGAAGAGGTATTCAAAATAAAACCATAAAGAGGATTGTCAGGTTTCAGGACCGTGATTGCAGAAATTCATTGAACAAGAATCACTGTAACCACAATGGACCAAGTGGACCAAAAGGTAGCGATGATCTGAATTGAAACCTCACCACCGAGCAATAGCATTGCTCTCAAAAACTGAGTCATCAGAATTTTAGAGTACAGGAGCCTAACATGAATGTGGCAAAAGACTTCTTGACATATATAAGAACCTTTTTCTTTACTTTTTTCCTGGGAGAGAGTGGAAAAAAAAATTGTAGAAAGTCGTCCAACCACCTTTTGTTCGATCAAAAAATTTGGTTAACTTGGGTTTGATTTGACACCATTTCAAAATTCTGGGCCTTTACAACTCAGTCACCACTGAGCTTTGCAGCAATGAGTGCCTTAAGTGCATTCTAGTTTGTTTTACTAGCATGAAAAACCTACAAAATATTTCAGAGAACAAATACATGATGCCATTAAGAACTTAGTGAGCATATGGACATGTTCATACTTTTTCTGCCAGAGGCAGAAGTCACAATTTGACATGGGCTGCACACATGGGAGGGGGCACCGGGCGATCAAAGGGGTCTAAATTGTTGGACAGGTCAACAAGAACTTTAAAACTTTACAAATGCAGTAGCATACAAATTATATAGGAGAGAGCAAAAATCAAGTTCATGGAAGTGCCATTTACAGTTCCTTTCCACAGTAAGTTTCAAAAGAAGTAAAATTGAAACATTTGGGAAACTTCATACACAACAACTAATCTGGAAACATAAAGAACAATACCTCAAATGGGTTTAGAATGACTATGACCATGAAAGGAAAAAACAATTAGTAATCTTTACCATGGAACATATACAGCTAACCCATATAACGATGATTCTGAGCTAGATAGATTATATAATTTGACTTATTCAACAATTGCAGATAAATACATGAGAACAACAGTTTATTAGTGCAAAAATTAAATGATGAAACATATTGTCGTGTTGTTATCAGATTCAGGCAAAGGAAAAATCATGTAAATTGTCCTTACATTCAATCCCTAACTAAATCCTAATAGATATTTGCCATTTTTTGCTAACAGGATTTTGTACTAGCAAAAGCTTGGTTTAGTACTCACTAAAGTTTAAAGCCAAGAGGTTTGATTTCTTAAAAGAAAAGCCTAGTGGATTTTGATGGAAAAAATCTTTGAAGTTATTCCAATTATTTCCTTTTATTTACTTCTAAATGTGGTTTCATAAAGTCCAGTTCATACAACCAGTAGTTTAAGAAATATAGTTAATGTTTGAATGTTGCAGATGTTGAAGCAAAAAACCAGCATCATCAGAGCCAAAACGTCATTAATTTTTGGTCGGTGACAAGCTTTCATCACCAACATCTTGCACCCCATGAATGGATTATGACGGGAAGAAGTTATATATAACAACATCATTTTAGAGACGTATTAAGAACAGGGTATCCAAAAATGAAATGGTAACGAATTACTACCACTGTTGAATCCAGTTTTCCTCTTCCCACTTACACCCTCAATCCCATAACTAAATACCCACCATAGCCAGTGCTTGAGTACAATAGTCAACCACCACTGTAACTGCCAGCAATATATTCTTCTGCCACTCAAAACCCATAACCAGAACCAAACACAGCCACAAAGATTGTAGTCCTTACCTTGGCGAGATCATGATTTCCTTTGTCACCTTTTCCCCCTTGTTATTTAATGAAAGCCAATTTTGATGTTTCAATCTTTCAATTTAATTACAGTCGATCTTTTGTGATAATTTTGACTAAAAATTTCACTATTTAACAAACATGCTTAATTTTACTAACTTCAGCTTGTGAAGCTCAATTATATCAAAGGATATACATGACCATTTCACACTTTTAATTTCTTTATGATACTATATCTGTGACGCCCGAGGTTCTACTGTACACTTTTTAACTGTTGCATCCACTACTTGCGCATTTCTTCTGTGCATTACTTGTTGCTTTCAATGATTACTATTTATCACATTTTTCAACTACGTATTTACTTCGAATTAGCATTTTTCTTAAATCATATTAATTGTTTTAGGAATGGGAAAAATGTGCATTTGAGCGATTAGGGTTGGGAGCATCCGTTTAAAAAATATTTTATTGAATCTAGTGAATAGTGTTACGTAGTCTAACTATATAATTTTAGCTAGCTAATATATATTGCCCTTTTGAACTTAATTTAAGCTAGCTTGACTCATATTATGACCAACATACTCATACTAAAATAACACAACTTATAATATATATGCTCAACACAACACCAAAGCTCATAAGTTGACTAAAATAATAATAATAATAAGAAGGGGGAATAGTGCAGCCCAAACCCGACAGCAGCAAGAAGGAAGGAGGAGAGAATTTTGCACTTTAAATATTCAATTCAAGCCCTTGCAAGCTAGGTACAAGTAGTTTAGAGTGTTCTCTAGTCTTCCCTAAGCTTCTACGCAATAGGTGAGGCATTTCATGGCTGTTTTTGCATTTCTAAAATGTTACACTTTTCTTGATTTTGTAAAATTGATATCAAATGATATTGCTATGCTCAAATATGCTAATATTTATGTATACAAGTAGTAGAGACCATATTTATGCTATTGTTTCGTAATTTAAATAGTTGAATTTGTTCGTTGATCGTATGACCTGAATAGTGATATTTTTCTAGTGGTTTGTGGAATTGTGTGATATGGCTTGATTCATTGCTTCTAGTAGGTGCCTTAGATGTTAATAAAGATAGTTTAATAGCCACGTGACGTTGAATTGCTCAAAAAATTGGCTAACACATGAAATAAGCGACTTTTAAAAAGGGGTTTCTGGGTTAATACAAATTCGGGTTAATTTGGCCATTACATTTAGTGTTCTTAGGCTATATAGGTGCTATATATGCTTTGCTAAACCTTGGTTGAGTCCCAGTTAAGGTACTTGTAGTACAAACTCACAAGGGAGAAATTGGGACTTTTGTGCTAAACGCGAGTAATTGGGTAACTTCAAGAGTCCTAAAGGTGCTTTATGGGTTAATTAGAAGTATGGAATAGCCCACTCACTTAACTAGATCAATAGCGTGTGTTTGGAAGAAAGATGGCTTACGTTGCAAAGGGGAAAAAGTAGAAAATCGATTGTTTTGCACTTCTATAACCTTGTAAATGTTTCTTAGGTGTTTAAATGCACTTTTAAGTTAATTGTGAGTTTTTGGTAATGTTTTGTAAAAAAATATGTAATTTATCCCTTTGTATTCATTTGGTTAATTTTGTGATATGCTTATATATTTCTTATATTGTTTATGTATTACTTGTTAAAAATTGAGTAAATATGCTTATATCTTATATAATGTTTATATTACTTGTATATTGTGTTGTGTGGATGGAGATATACTTAAGACTTGTAACTGGACTGCTAGAATGATTGCTTGGATGGTATGTTTAGCCAGAGTATATAAAGGTGGTTGTTGCTAAAGATAGAATTCTAATGGATATTGTATGCCAAATAAGTGAAGTTATAAGTTAGCTAACCTAGCTGAATAATTAATGAATGTTGTAGTTAAAGAGTAATTGAAGTAATGTTTGCTTATAGGTTCAAGGTGACTGGAAATGATGTGATTCAAACTTACATCTTGGAGCTCGGTAAAGGTGAGGGAGACTTCATCCTTATGTGCATAATAGTTTATTTACTTGTAGATAAATTATGTGCACTTATTGTCTATATATTGTGTGTGGGGGCAACCTACTTTATTGTCCCTCAATCATGTGTTTATTAATTTATTCTATTGCTATCATTTCGAGTGCATTGCATCGTGATTGCGCAACCATTTGGGCATGGTAGTGTCGTGGAAACTGGACAGCATCGGGCTTGCCGGTCTACCTCGACTACCATGGTTGCCCAGTCCCTCTCTCGCTTGGGATGCCGCCCAGGAAGAGTTGGGTCGTAGGATTTCGGAGTACATCCGGAGTACATCTATTTTGGAATTATAAGGGGATGTCGGCTTATCGATATTAGTGTCATTATTACATCGGGATTTCAGTTCGTGGCTCGTGGTTCGTGATTGAAGAGCAAGTGAACCATATCATTTTTATTGTGTGGTAACTTGTTATTTCGATTGTTCTTTAATTATTTTAAATGCCTATTGTGTTATATGCTACATTGCACGTCCCCGGTAGACCTTATCCCTCACTGGGCAATTGTGATTGCTCATACCTCGCTAAACATGTTTCAGGTGGCGTAGTTGAACGGGTTGCCTTGGTTGCTGCTATTGCTTGAGATTGGAGTGTTTGCCTCCTAAACTGTGGAAGACTTTGTTTGTATTATGTTTTGTTCTATTTTGTTCCTATGGGTTTGTATATAATTGGAGTTATTAAAGAATTGTAATAGCTAGGTTAATGTATGACTTGAATAGTAGTAAATTGTAATAGTTTATCTTTCTTTCCTTTATGCTGCTTGCTTGTGTGTTAATGAAAGTTAATAGTTGTTTGGCTTTACTTTATAAGAAAGTCTAATGGTTAATATAGAGTGGTATGATAAGTGGATTAAAAGAGATAAGGTTTCAAGGACTGTTAAATGCATGCTTGGGTGTGTTTTCTATGTCTTGCTTAAGGTTCGGTCGACCTTGAAGCTGGGATATAGTTAAAGCTGGAGTTGTTGGAGTTAGAGTTTAGTTGTATTGTGGCTTATATTATGTATACATGTTTCCAGAATGTCCACAGTATAGGGGAGAGTCTGTTCATTTTCCCTAAAATTTCGTGACCAAGGTGGAATTGGGTTGAGAATAGCATGGTTATTAGAGTTTCTAGTCTCGTGAGGGATCGGGACGTTACAGGTAATATCAGAGCTTAGTTAGCTCTCAGTCGGGACAAGGTCCTCGGCCTGTCGGGTAGTAACCCTTGCGTGTGTGCTTGTTAAGTATCTTGAAAATGTGTGCCTATATGTGCGATTATGTGTCTTGAATTGAATGTGTGCACCTATGTGATATAGTTATGTATTATGTGATAAACGTGTGCTAAGTGAAGTGAAGTTGCATCGAATTGACCTTGTGAATCGTTATCTGCTTCAATTATTGATTGTAATATATGTACTTGAGCATTTTGAATTAAGATTTGTTGTGAATTGAATTGGTTATGTTTTGATTCGCACTTGAATGACTTTGTCACTTACATTATTTTTATAAGTTCTTTTATAATCATGCTTGCATAATAGCTTAAAAAATGTTTATACATATGCAATATTTTGGCATTCATACATAGCCCGTCAAATGGTAAAAAAGACTTATTCCTCCCCCTGAAGAGAGGTGATTAGTGGCAGGCCTTACAAGTTATGTGGATTAGCAGAATGAGAGGCATTGGATTAGCCTTTATTTGGGAGTTGGTGTTTATAGATAGAGCTCGGTTATTGGCATTCTATTAAGATGTTTGTTTATGCTCAGCAGTCTTAAATGAGTGGCTTCTTTTGGGGTTTCTATGTGACGGTTCTCTGGAGCATTTTCTTGGTATTTTCTTATCGGGTCTTCTTTTGCTATTCTTTTGTCGACATTTCCCAAAAGACTTGGTATTGGGATTCTATTCAGCTTTGTTATACGGCATTGCCTACAGTGTTCATGCTTCGGTCCTTTATTGGTATTTTTCAGCACTTTTATGGCCTTCGTATTATTCAGCGGGATTCTTATTCAGATTTTTAAATGGTATATTCATTTGAGTCTCTAATTGGCCTCTTTATTTGAGAGTTCTCAGACGGGAATAATGGATTCTTCTTGAGTTCTTACTAGCATTTTTATTTAATATTCTTGCTCAACAGTTGTTAAAGAATATCAGAATTAGACTTCAGTTGATGCGGAGTTCTCTTGTAAAGAAAAATTGCGTGGACGCAATTCGTTTAAGGGAGAGAGGATGTGACGCCCGAGATTCTACCGTACACTTTTTAACTATTGCATCCACTACTTGCGTATTTATTCTGTGCATTACTTGTTGCTTTCAGTGATTACTATTCATCACGTTTTTCAACTGTGTATTTACTTCGAATTAACACTTTTCTTAAATCATATTAATTGTTTTAAGAATGGGAAAAATGTGCATTTGAGCGATTAGGGTTAGGAGCATCCGTTTAGAAAATGTTTTATTGAATCTAGTGAATAGTGTTACGTAGTCTAACTATATAATTTTAGCTAGCTAATATATATTGCACTTTTGAACTTAATTTAAGCTAGTTTGACTCATATTATGACCAACATACTCACACTAAAATAACACAACTTATAATATATATGCTCAACACAACACCAAAGCTCATAAGTTGATTCAAAAAAGAAAAAAATAGAAGGGGGAATAGTGTAGCCCAAACCCGACAGCTGCAACAAGGCAGGAGGAGAGAATTTTGCACTTCAAATCTTCAATTCAAGCCCTTGCAAGCTAGGTACAAGTAGTTTAGAGTGTTCTCTAGCCTTCCCCGAGCTTTTACACGCAATAGATGAGGCATTTCACAGTAGTTTTTGCATTTCTAAAATGTTACACTTTTCTTGACTTTGTAGAATTGCTATCAAATGATATTGCTATGCTCAAATATGCTAATATATGATGTATACAAGTAATAGAGACCATATTTATGCTATTGTTTCGTAATTTAAATAGTTGAATTTGTTCGTTGATCGTATGACCTGAATAGTGATATTTTTCTAGTGGTTTGTGGAATTGTGTGATATGGCTTGATTCATTGCTTCTAGTAGGTGCCTTAGATGTTAATAAAGATAGTTTAATAGCCACGTGACGTTGAATTGCTCAAAAAATTGGCTAACACATGAAATAGGTGACTTTTAAAAAGGGGTTTCGGGGTTAATGCAAATCCGGGTTAATTTGGCTATTACATCTAGTGTTCTTAGGCTATATAAGTACTATACATGCTTTGCTAAACTTGGGTTGAGTCTCGGTTAGGGTACTTGTAGTACAAACTCACAAGAGAGAAATTGGGACTTTTGCGCTAAAAGCAGGTAATTGGGTAACTTCGAGAGTCCTAAGGGTGCTTTATGGGTTAATTAGAAGTATGGAATAGCCCGCTCACTTAACAAGAACATTAACATGTGTTTGGAAGAAAGATGACTTACGTTACAAAGGGGGAAAAGTAGAAAATTGATTGTTTTGCACTTCTATGACCTTGTAAATGTTTCTTAGGTGTTTAAATGCACTTTTAAGTTAATTGTTAGCTTTTGGTAATGTTTTGTAAAAAAATATGCAATTTACCCCTTTGTGTTCATTTGGTTAATTTCGTGATATGCTTATATATTTCTTATATTGTTTATGTATTACTTGTTAAGGATTGAGTAAATATGCTTATATGTTATATAATGTTTATATTACTTGTATATTGTGTTGTGTGGGTGAAGATATACTTAAGACTTATAACTGGGCTGCTAGAATGATTGCTTGGATGGTATGTTTAGCTAGAGTATATAAAGGTGGTTGCTGCTAAAGATAGAATTCTAATAGATATTGTATGTCAAATAAGTGAAGTTATAAGTTAGCTAACCTAGTTGAAT
Organism: Ehretia macrophylla; assembly: GCA_037974665.1. NCBI lineage: Eukaryota > Viridiplantae > Streptophyta > Magnoliopsida > Boraginales > Ehretiaceae > Ehretia > Ehretia macrophylla. The sequence goes on from CM075776.1 coordinate 36,693,853, forward strand.
AATTAATGAATGCTGTAGTTAAAGAGTAATTGAAGTAATATTTGCTCATAGGTTCAAGATGACTAGAAATGATGTGATTCAAACTTACATCTTGGAGCTCTGTAGAGGTGAGGGAGACTTCATCCTTATGTGCATAATAGTTTATTTACTTGTACATAAATTATGTACACTTATTGTCTATATATTGTGCGTAAAGGCAATCTACTTTGTTGTCCGTCAATCATGTGTTCATTGATTTATTCCATTGTTATCATTTTGAGTGCATTGCATCGTGGTTGCGCAACCATTTGGGCAAGGTAGTGTCGTGGAAACTGGGCAGCATCGGGCTTGCCGGTCTACCTTGGCTACCATGGTTGCCCAATCTCTTTCTCGCTTGGGATACCGCCCAGGGAGAGTTAGGTCATATGATTTTGGGGTACATCCGGAGTACACCCATTTTGGAGTTATAAGGGGATGCCAGCTTATCAATATCAATGTCATTATTACATCGGGATTTTAGTTCGTGGCTCGTGGTTTGTGATTGAAGAGCAAGTGAACCGTATCCTTTTTATTATGTGGTAACTTGTTATTTCGATTGTTCCTTAGTTGTTTTAAATGCCTATTGAGTTATCTGTTGCATTGCACATCCCCGGTAGACCTTATCCCTCACTGGGCAATTATGATTGCTCATACCTCGCTAAACATGTTTCAGGTGGCGTAGTTGGAGGGATTGTCTTGGTTGCTGTGTGCTATTGCTTGAGATTGGAGTGTTTGCCTGCTAAACTGTGGAAGACTTTGTTCGTATTATGTTTTGTTCTATTTTGTGCCTATGGGTTTGTATATAATTGGAGTTGTTGAAGAATTGTAATAGATAGGTTAATGTATGGCTTGAATGGTAGTAGATTGTCATAGTTTATCTTTCTTTCCTTTATGCTGCTTGCTTGTGTGTCAATGGAAGTTAATAATTGTTTGGCTTTAGTTGATAAGAAAGTCTAATGGTTAATATAGAGTGGTATGATAAGCAGATTAAAAGAGATAAGGTTTCAAGGATTGTTAAATGCATGCTTGGGTGTGTTTTCTATGTCTTGCTTAAGACTCGGCCGACCTTGAAGCTAGGATATAGTTAGAGCTGAAGTTGTTAGAGTTAGAGTTTAGTTGTATTGTGGCTTATATTATGTTTACAGGTTTCCAAAATGTCCACGGTATAGGGGAGAGTCTGTCCATTTTCCCTAAAATTTCGTGACCAGGGTGGAATTGGGTTGAGAATAGCATGGTTATTAGAGCATCCGGTCTCGTGAGGGATTGGGGCGTTACAATATCACCTCTTGCTAAACACTACAATGGAATCAAGATTAGAAATTCAAACTTCACTCCAATTGTCCTTCGTCATAACAAACATTGTACACAAGAATTTAATTGCATTTCTAATCTTTTTTCTCCTATCCTAAACCATTCCAGCAAAACCAACACAACTTAAACAAAATGTCAAAAATTTGAGCACAACATTGTCTAACAATAATGAGATTATGGAGGAAAGTGTAGTTTATTATATGGTTTAATAGAAAACAAAGTTATGATACCCACATATAGATATGAGCCATAACTTCAAACCATTGGCAAAACAAAAGACGGACTGATAACATAACCATGTCTCCTAGACTGACTATCATCTAGAGACAGACTGAAAAACCCCCAACTGAGACAGGACAAGACCACAAGACAACAAAGAAATAACATAATACAATGAAACACTTAACAAAACACAGAATTTCAACTCTCCTCCAACACGAACTCATTTGCAGCATCCATAGCAAAAATTTTATCAAGGAGAACTAGTAGTCTCCATCCAAGGAAAATACGAAACATTCAAATCGAAGAGTCTCACAGAATTTGCAGATGAAGATGGTATCTCAGAACCCTTAAGGGACAATCCCCGAATGTACTTTGCTAGCTTCTCACTCAGTTCTTGCATGACCGCTTTACCTTCGAGAAGTTGCGACAAGTTGAGTTGGTCAAGAGGCCTTTTAAGAAAGGCATACCTCTGTTTTTCCAACTCTTCTTGCAGCTTCTCACCCCGTCTTTTCTCAGCATCCACTTGCTGAATTAGATCATTGTACTGTTGATTAAGGGCAGAAACATTAGACCCTATTGAATTTGGGTCGTCATTCAAGGGAGAAGTCCAGTTACGAAATCTATTAGCTATCATGTCCACCGAAGGGTGGCCAAATGAAAAAGGCTTCCCACCAGGTGAGAAGACGATGACAGCAACACTTGCCCCAGTCAAAATTGAAAGCTCTGAGGCCTTCTTGAAAAGACTTGAGCGACGTTTGGAGAAGGTAACATGGCGTGCAGATCTTGAGGGGATTATCTTCATTGGGATCTTGCGTCGCCCCAATGATTTCTTCCTTGCCATTGCAAAGATATCAAAGAAAACAAAATACTTGTTTTTTATCGATGGGTTTGATGAATTTCACTTAGAGAATAGGAGATTTATAGGGCAGGACGGCTTTGTACTTTCTATATGTAAACGTCCATTTTTGGCAGGTCCTTATTACCTCTCTCTGTTTCAAGATTACGAGAATCTAACTATCATATAACAAAAATTTATGGATATTAAATTTGCAGCGTCAGCATAATAAAGTCACATTGTGACCGTTTGATGCCAATACATGGATTCCCCACATACCAACAATGCAATGCAATTTAATAGACAATAAGTAAAATGTTAGCATATAGAAAATTTTCTCAAATCGGTGTTTAGTGTTGGGTGTAAGGTTACTTAGCTAATTCTTGGCCTTAAGCCAGTATTGTAATAAAAATGCTTCAAAAAGGAATAGTACATTCATCAAGGGTTAACATATGAACCAAAATTTTCTACATAAGTTAGGCCATTCGTTGAAAGAAAAAAAGCGCCAGAGCAGGAGTTGAACCTTAGCTTAGTTATTTTATTTGGTTGATTATTTAAATGTTTAAAAGTTTTCTGAGCCAAAATCGAGCATAAATTCTTGCAAAATGAAAAGAAACATGAAAAGAGCACAAGAAGGAGGAACATTTGGTAGGTCCATCTTGCTTCAATCTCTTTGAGGCTCACGAGAATCTAATACTCTAGATTCAATCTACAAGACATTAATTTTTCTGGGTCAGCATAATTAAGCCTCATGCAACCAATTGAAGTCAATGTGAAGTCCAAGGATCAATGAAAATTACAAGAGACATTTTTCCTCTTTTTGAAGGAGGAAAAGACAGAGCAACCTATTCAAGTCTGATGATGTAAAGTGATTGTTAGCTGAGTCATAGCAACTTCACAAGAATGATACAGAACTATAGCGAAAGACAAATAAGAAGCACATAAGAAATCCTGCACAGTGAAGCAATCAGTCAAGCCTCTAAGGTTGCTTTACCAATCTTGGCCCTAAGGCAATATCGACGTAAAAGTTCCTCGAAAGTAAGTTAAATACGTTCCTCAATAGTGAGTTGTCCAAAGAAACGATAGCATATGGACAAGATTTCTTGCACATGTAGCTTAATCTTAAAGACAGTCAAAGCAGAAAGCGGGTTCCACAGTTATTTATTATGGTCGATCTTAAGAAGTTTTGTGAACAATGATTCCTATGGAAGAGGAATAGAGAGAAGAATAAAGCATAGAAGGAATAATTGTAGGCAACAGGGATGAATTCAAATATCACAAAGTCAGATGAAACTAATTCATATTATCAAATAAACAGCTCAAAGTTTACCATTTGGAGAAGACATAGGGAGTCAAAGAAGAAATCTAACAGAAAATGCGAAAAGCACTTGTACCCAAAAATAATAATACAGGTTCAAATGTTCCCATAGGTTGATAAGATTATAAGAAACAGAAAGATTGAAAAAGTTACAGAGATAATCTGAACCCTTAAAATTTAATTTTTCAAGCAAACACACAAGTTAACGTATGATTATCATCAATAGTTCAGAAGCTTCAAGGAGCAGAACCTATGAATTTCAATCCAACAGAAAATATAAACATACCTAAGATTTCATCCATATTTTCATTAAACAACAACATTATATCTTTGATTAATGACCAAAAAATGATCTTAATTCCCCCTTATATGCTTTCTACATAAAGCATTCAGTGTCAATTTTACCCAACTGTTGATAATGATATATAATTGACTTGGCAAACAAAAACTTTATTGCTTACCATGAAGCACTTTGAAGAATATTTGATAAAGAATGCATGAGAGTATTCACCTTTAATCTTTGAAATGTGAAAATAAAACCAAGTCAAGCACTCTCAATTTCACTATTGGGAACACTCTTAGACAGTGCAGCATGCACCTAGAACTAATATGAAGCTTTACGAAGAAGTACTATTGTTTATAACTCTTTTATCCTACGGGAACTTTTACCGTCATCTGATTGTCTTTGCTTATATTTCTTTATGTTTTTGTAGACTAGGATGATTTCACTGATCCAATTAACATAGAACTAATGTAGAACTACAAGTCTCAATTCATAATTCCTTGCATCAGTGGAAGTCCAAGCACCAGTTTTAATGTACTTCATTATTAGAATTGGCATGCCAAAATTTGTGCCCCTGGAAAGTAGCGCTGCCCCTAATATGGACCATTTTTCCTAGTTGGGGGCCAAAATAAAACTTTCAACATAATCTAAAAGGGGTGCGAATTTTATATGGATCTTCTCCGGAAATATCCTACACATAGTGGAAAACCTTGAAGATTTATACAATCATTTCTATCCTTCCATTTGCATCTGCTACTATAATCAGAGTACTAAAGCCATGCAATGGACAAATAGTAAATGTTACACCAATTATTTTTTCTAGAAGCAATAAGATACAAGCTTCATAGATTGACAATTAATACAGATAAGACTGCACCTCTGAAAGTAATTTTACAGTGTAGATCAGAGTTGGCAAGTCATTAATCAATATGATCTTGTGTTGCCTTCAGCAAGATAATCTATGAACCTAGAGTAGAGGCAAGGCAACCATTTGCAAGCCGAGCTATAAGCCCCGAAACACAGGACAAGAGCCCATATATTGTGCACATTTACATTAAAGATAATAATAAAATAAAAAATAAAATAAAATAATTAAAAAACAATGATTGTTTCAAATGTGAAATTCATTTCTTGTCGAGAAACGTCGAAAGTTTGAGGAGCGAGGGAGGGATCTCTTCATCTCTGACCCCACCCAAAATGTTCTACATCACATAGTATGTAGTCAAGTATAATACATTTAATTTTTTTAACTTTTCTCCTTGCCTACCTATATAACTATTAACTAGATTCTTTTATTCTAGTGCTCGGCTCTCATTTGTCTATAGTATTCTTCTGCATACTTTCATTTTCGACATTGCTCAACCACAACCTCTTTGAATCAAACCTAAACATGATTGGGCGAGCACATCCGCTCTATGATCGACTGTTTGAACCATGTTAAGGCGAATAGATGACAAGTGGACTAGGCAATTTCACAACTCAAAAGGAAACGTACTTTACAAACGGACCCCACGTACTTCAACTTATAGCAATCTTATCAATATTCATAATTACGAAACACATTGTTGATTCTGTCTTTATCTTTTTTTTCCTTCACTTTCTTTTTTTTCCCCAAAAAACAAACTATCGACTAGCTTTAAAGATTGTGATTAAATTTTTTCCCCCTTTTTCAATCCAAATTGAACCTAACAATTCTATAAAAATTGCTATTCAAGTTCAAAACACTAAATTCACCTATACAACTTTGACCACTAAACTAAAACCCTATGGGAATTGGGATCAATAATCGCATGATTTCAACAGCTCAATTTAGTTCGGCCCATCGCTATCATATACAAATTCAACAGTTAAGCCGAAAAAAAAAATTGAAAATAAGCTTTATCACAAAAATAGAATTCATCTCAGAAAAAAAATAAATAAATAAAGTAAATAATTGAGAAAAATAAAAGCAATGTTTTAGAAGAAGGCTTACAAGTGGCATGATTAAACGCGAAAAGCTTTCACCTTCCATATAGAATCTGCGAAAAGAAGAGTCCATAATATATTTTAACGTCTATTTTCGTTTTCGTTTTCGTTTTCCTTCTTTTTTTTTTATGTTTTAAGAAATCTCGCATTTGAAGAGATTACATAGTAAAATATGAATAAAAATTTGAGAGCGAAAGTGATTTTGTTTGAAAATCTATATAAAGCACAAAATAATACATAAATGACTCGGTATAATTTGAAAAAAAAAAATAGTTATATTCCACTTTTTGTTTACTTAAGGATGCGTGAGTTATTTTACACACGAGAATTATCTCAAGATCTCTCGCATTTAAGCAAAAATTATATCATTAGATCAAATAACCGTTTAAACTTTGTGTTTAGACTTTGATACCCGAGTCCCATATATTTATTTTTATGATAAAATTTGTCAATTGGCTAAATTGTAACGTAACGTGTAAAATTTAGTTTTGCTATTGCAAATATAAGATTATATTTATATTAATTTAATCTCCTCCATGTCCTTGCCTTGCTAATAGACAACTCTAATTGTCTTTCATTACCATGCATATACATGTATATATGATATCAAAATTGATATATGTTTAGTTGTTAGATATATTTGAGCAATATGCATGAAAAGTTCTATTTTTTTTTCTCACCTGGGATAATTATGCAGTTAGTTCGTAATGTTATTATTGTTTTTTAAGTTAGTATTTTCATTATGCTTTTTTTTCTGTCTTTCCATTGTTCAAAAAACTGCAAATCACACCTCCAATGTTTACCAAATATTACCAACTTAATCCTTATTATAAAGACTCGATCAATATAACGAAAATGTGGTATCGTGCGTTGCACATGACCACGGTTTGAATGACAAATTAGAAACATACAATAATGGTCAATGTTAGTTCCCAATATTTTCGAAACTTAAGCTGATTCTCAAAAATTTTCCTTTTGTCCTTTTTTCTTCTTTTTTTTTGTCCTTTTTTTCTTTTTCCACTTTCTCCTCCTTCCCCTTCCCTTCTTCACCATCACACACAATCACATACAATGTATATATAATAATAATGGAGATAGAGATCCACACACCTACATACATTTATGCTTTGTGCATAGTGTGTGTGAGATTGATGGAGGTGAACAAAGGGGCACATAGGAAAATTGTTAAATTATCCAAGGGTAATGAAGTCATTTTATATAATTTTTATTAATATTGTCAGGTTTATAACGACATGAATTGTTTTAGCTACATTTTATAAACATTGCGGCTGATTTGCACTTTTTTTAATAATATTTTTTAACTTAAAAAACAATGACAATATTATGGACTATCCGCATAATTAACCAAGTAAAATTGCTATATACCTCCTCTTACTCTTAAATGTTGTTAGTAGTTAACATAACGATAAATAATTAAGCAATAGGTCTCCAAATTACCTTACATACTGAAAAATAAAAGTTTCAAGTACTACTTGGCCACTTTTCATGCAAATAAAAGGCGTTATGATTAATCGTTAAGTTTATATTCGTCTCTGTTTCCTTTTCTTCTTTTTTGTCAAAAAGTTATCATGAGTCATTTGAAATTAAAATGAGAATGTACAAAAGAATAAAATAATTGAAACATACTCAATAAGAAAATATGATACGGGAAAAAATATGATATGGAAAAAAATTATCCCATTTTTCCTTTCTAGGTTATGACATTACAAATACTAAAAAATATAATGGGGAAATGAATTAGAGAAAAAATGGTGAGGATTACAATAAGAAGCATTATGTGTGACATTTTTTTTTTATGACGAGAAACTCATCTTAATTACAACCACAATGAATTCACCATAAGGCTATAAATCCCATTATATAACAAGGTGTCCTAATACATGCTCCAAGTCTATAAAAAGTCAAACAATTATTTGTGTCGGGAGGGCATATGTTCGAACTTTGAACCTTTAATTAGTGGCAGAGCCAAAAACTTCATATTGGGAGGCCAAGATTCAATTAAAAAAAAAAAGAAAAATGAAATGGAGAAATTTGAATTAAAAAAAAAGGGGGAATTAGAAATAGGGGGATCATAGCATTTTTTGTTCTTAAAAATATTATATAGATTAAAAAAGAAACATGGAGGCTTGGGGGCCATTGGCCCTTATCTTTGATCACAATAAACCACTATGTGATCATTTGACTCTACCTTTGGGGGCATTATGTGCAACTATTAGATGAGGGAAAACATGTTTTCCTAAATAGAGTAATTTATATATGTGTGACTTACAATATGAGATATTCATGTACAAGAAAAATCAATGGCAAATTTCACCGTTAGTCCCCAATATTTATTCAAAATTGTATTTTAGTCCACAATATTACAAAAGTAATACAAATAGTTGTCAATGTTATCAAAACGTGGCACAATAGGTCATTCTGTCAATTGGGGTGTTAAAATTGGGTGAAACTTTGTACTATTAATAAGAATATTATACCCTTGACAAATTAAGCAAAATTCAAAAAACGTCATTCTTAACCATGATATATATATATATATATATATATATATATATATATATATATATATATATATAATTTAATGGAGACTTACAAGTCAATATTACATCACTTAGGATGTTCTATATGCGAAAATAGCTAGGGGGGATAGGTGGTTGGTGGGTGAGGTGTAGTAGGTAGAGGTGGGGTATGGTGGAATGGGGGTTGAGGTAGGGTAGGCGGTGGTTGATTGAGAGCAGATGGTGTAAGGGTGGTGTGGGTTGAGGAAGAAATAAGGGGTGAGGATTACGGGTGGCGTAGGGTGGGTTGGGGAAAAAAAGAGTGCGTGGGGTTTACTGGTGGGGAATGGGTTGGGGAACAAGGGGGGTGTTTTATTGTGGGGGGAACAAAAGAAAAAGAAAAAGAAAAAGAGTGAAGAAAAAAAAAATAGTAAAAGATATTCTTACCCTTGAATTTAATACCCATTTAACATATAGAACTAACTTTGATATTTTTTATAAATATTATGGATCAAACATGTAATTTTAAAAATATTTAAAACTAAATTAAAATATAATAAACATCGAGAGTAAATAGTAAAATTTGATCTAAAATCAATCTAAAACAATTGTATAGAATATTTATCCCTTCATTGGAAGTTGAAGAATTATTAGAAAAAAACCACAACAATATTTTAATTGTTTTTTCTACAAGTCAAAAAAAATCACTTACAAAAAAAAAAAAAATCTCGACCATTAGTAATTCTTTTTTCTTTTCAAACATAAGACGCTGAACAATATTTGAAAATACATTGACACGAGTTGAAACCGGAAATAAAAAATAATTTCAAATTTCAAATGCCCGAGACAAAAGCGAAAATCTTGAAGATAGTGAAGAATAAAACAAACATTCCAACTGATCACAGTATAAAAGAGAAAGGGTACTTTCGTCATCTCAACATCAGTCACAGCCTGTACACCAGGGGCATTTTTGTCACATAAAAAATACATCCTCCATCGTCGTCATCGTCATAAACGATCATTGATCATTCCCCATTTCACACACTTCACACACTCCACTAGAAGTGTGCCCTCTTCAGTAAAAAGAAGAGTGGTTTTAGAGTATAAAGTTATTTAGACTAATTAACAAACCGATTCAACAGGCGAGGAAATGGCGAGGAGGCCCGACGAGGAATACGATTACTTGTTCAAAGTAGTACTCATCGGCGATTCAGGTGTCGGCAAATCTAACTTGCTCTCCCGATTTACTCGCAACGAATTCTGCTTGGAATCCAAATCCACCATCGGCGTTGAATTCGCCACCCGTACTCTCCAGGTCCACTTTCCTATACATAAATATACGCACAATACACACACACACACACACACACATATATATACATATATTGTATAGTATTTGTTTATTTATTTATGCTTACGAAGAATTCTACAAAAATTTCTCTCTGCATTTGCATTTGTGCTTACTTGTATATACACGTATATGTAATTATTTTTGCAGTGCTTAGATCTGATGTCGTATACATATTTACTCTGATTGATATATATATATATATATATATATACATATATATGTGTGCGTGTGTGTAATATGTATGTATATATAAATATTTATGTACTTATTTTATCTATTTATGCATATGAATAAAACTACGAAATTTTCTCTCTCTTCACTTGTCCCTGTTGCGCCTATATGTATATACTCATTTATGTGTGTATATGTAACTCTGAAGTTCAAATGGTCTTCTGTTCGTTTCAAATGGTGCGTCTTATTCGTTGGCTTTGTTTGATGTGTGTAGTTTTCTTTGCTTAAATTTCTAAGATTTTGTTAGTGTGTGTTTGATCTCATTGCAAATAATTTATTTTACTATTTTTTCAGTAGCTTAGATCTGATTTTGTGTAGATTCATGGACATATTTTGTGAAGTTACTTAACACCGATTTGTTTTTGCAATTGATCTGATTATAAGTTGTTACTGTTTTATATATGAACATCACCTAACATTAAATGTCAATTGCTATTTGATGTGCGTAATCACTGTCTTATGCAATGGAATTCGTATAAACGTGCGTAGAGCTAGAGGTGTGTTATATAAGTGTTTAACTGTGTACAATAAAGGGTTTAAACTCTTAATGTAAACATAGCAAATAGGATTTCAAGCGTGAAGTAGGAACTTCATTTCCTAAAAAGTTGCTAAAATTTAGTGGAGAATTACAGGGCGTGCATAGATGCCACTTAAATGAAATGAAGACTCAACTGTAAAATATGTATTGGGTGTGAGACTATCTGCTGAAGTTGACGTAAAAGGTTCTTTCCAGGAAGCACATATATTTATCTGGTTCCACTTTCCTTACCTAGTCAAAGTTTCCAACAGAACGGGGGAATCTCATCTTTTGTTTGCCCCTCAGGGTTAGCCTGCCTGGCCCTTGTTTATCAGCGAGCGTGAAGAAGTGGGAGAGGAGGTTTGGGTAATGTGAGATGGTAGAGTCCTTTTCATAGGACACCTGGAATTAGTTGTTAAACTATTATATTGTGGGGAAAGAATCTGAGCTGAGTTATTTTGTTTGACATTGTAGCCAAGGAGGAGGGCGAAGAATATTTTTTGTGCCCTTATCGCTACACACTTTAAGTGACATGAAGAAAGTAAACATTGATGAGAATAATTTTCTTCTTTGATTATTTCTTTCCTTCAGCTGGTTTAAGTTTTTGGAAATGTAAATGTGGGTCTTGGGAGAATAATATCCGCCGGGTGTTCCTGCCCCGCCTTCATCCCCTTCTGTAATTATAGACTTTATCCTCCTGTGTCCTCCTTGTGGTAAATCATTGCCCCAAATGTTCTGTTAAAGCTGACCTCGAATGATGAGTGTAGGTCGTGTGTCTGTTGGTACTCAGCGACCCTTTTATGTTTTTGTAGTGTTCCTAGTTAAGCATTTGCAGTATTATCAAGAACCTCGTAATTTGATTCTTGGGGCTTGAGTTTCCTCACATCCTCTATGGACAATAATGGTAAAAGGTTCTTCTTTTTTTGTATTTCTATCACAGGAAATTCTTTGGGAGCATAAATACTATACCTCATCAATATACTTAGCAAAAAGATGTTGAAAATTATCTTCATGCCGGTTAACGAGGACCTTGGTTCTTTCGGAGAAGCTAGAGTCACAGGTTTAGGGTCTGCCAGCTTGAGGAATAGAACTTTTCTTTACATGCAATTGCATATCTATGATCTGATTTAGTGATTGTAGATCCGAATTTGCTATATATTTAATTTGTGTATTTTCTTGGATTAAATTATTGGTAGTTGTACTTCTGCATGGCTTCTTGCTAGTCCCCCTTTATTATGAAATACGTTTAGAGGCCACTTTTTACAATGTATTTACATTTAGTTCCTCTCTTGATGTTCCCGTGTAGGTGGAAGGAAGGACCATAAAAGCTCAAATATGGGACACAGCCGGGCAGGAGAGGTACAGAGCAATAACAAGTGCCTACTATAGAGGAGCTTTGGGTGCTCTTCTGGTGTATGATGTAACCAAACCTACGACCTTTGAGAATGTTAGCCGGTGGTTGAAGGAGCTGAGGGACCACGCTGACTCCAATATCGTGATCATGCTCATTGGAAATAAGACTGATATGAAACACCTCCGAGCAGTTGCCACTGAGGATGCACAAAGTTTTGCCGAGAAAGAGGGCCTCTCGTTCATCGAAACATCTGCTTTAGAGGCTACAAATGTTGAAAAGTCTTTCCAGACAATTCTCGGAGAGATATATCGAACAATTAGTAAGAAGTCGCTGAGTTCGGAGGAGCCTACTCCTGCTAGCATCAAAGAAGGGAAGACGCTCGTGGTTGGGGCGGAGGAGACCAACACGAAGAAGGCTTGCTGTTCTACATCCTGATGCGTGTCCATTGCATGTCGCGCCTTTCGATTTTGTTTCATGTATAATCTATATGGTTTAAATTTTTGTAACATTTGTTCATTGTAACTCTTTATTGATTGCTATCCGGTTTTCCAGGCTGGTGGTGTTAAATGTAATTGGACAAAGATTCTTCCTCTGTCTACTCCAATTTCGTTGGCTATTGGGTGCATGAACTCCCACTGTGTGGGGTTTGGCAAAAGACAGATGCATTTTAAGGTCTATTGTGTGGACTCTTGTCTTGCATTTTGTAAGAGGTTATTTTTACGATTCAAACTTGTGATCTTCAAGTTATATATCGTTGATTTTATCATTGTGTCAAGACTTCCTTTTAGCAACTCCGCAACCCCTTCAGTAACTCAGCAACAAATTGTACCATATTGCTGTAGTATAAACGCCAGAAATCACTCTTTTGATTATTAGTTTTGTTGTATCGTTCTCATTAGTTAGTTTCTAAATTTCTGAAAATAATAAATAAAAATTACGATCACATGTAGTATTGCAGATTTATAAAAAAATTAATAGATCATACACAATAGGTGTGAAGAAGTTTGAGTTTTCATCTTAAAATCAATTGGTGTCAAGTGGAGTAGTTTAAGATCTTATTAAGTAGTCTAAGAGTTTATAATTTTTCTATGTGGATAAGTGTATATTCTAATACTCCCCCTCACGCATGACCTGATTTGAAAGGAGTTACATGTGGAATATCGAACACGCGCGTGAATCTTATTTTGAGATGGTCACACTTTCAATCTTCCATATGTGTTATCTACCACATGTGTGTTCAATCTTCCAAGTGTGACCATATCAAAATAAGGTCCACGCGTGTGTTCAATCTTCCACGTGTAACCTCTCTCAAATGAGGTCACACGTAAGGGGAAGTGTTAGAATATACATTTGTCCCACATAGAAAAATCATAAACTCTTAGACCACTTAATAAGATCATGAGTTACTCCACTTGGCACCAATTGATTAATATACACTTGTCCCACATAAAAAAATCATAAACTCTTAGACCACTTAATAAGATCCTGAGCTACTCCACTTGGCACCAATTGGTTTTAAGATGGAAACTTGGGCTTCTTCACATGGTATCAGAGCCAGCAGGTCATCATCAATGAACAGACGACGATTTTGTGGTGTGTTGGGGATTCTGAGTGCTTGTAGGGTTGCACTCATCCCCCGGGGGGGATTCGAGCGTAGTGGTCTCTCCTCCCAGCTTAATAAGATCCTGAGCTACTCCACTTGGCACCAATTGGTTTTAAGATGGAAACTCGGGCTTCTTCACATGGTATCAGAGCCAGCCGGTCATCATCAATGAACAAACGACGATTTTGTGGTGTGTTGGGGATTCCGAGTGCTTGTAGGGTTGCACTCATCCCCTGGGGGGGATTCGAGCGTGGTGGTCTCTCCTCCCAGCTTTGAGGGTGGTCTTTAGGGACAGGACCGGCCCTCCTTTCAAGCAACCAGGTGGGCTTGCCTTTTTGTGGGACATCATGCATTGTTGGGCTGCACCTAACGCAACATTCCCTCGTTTTGGGGGCAACAGGTTTCCTTGATTTTAAGATGGAACTTCAGGCTTCTTCACATGATATCAGAGCTAGGCCCATGGTCTAGTCTCATTCATATTCCACTTGCGACCCATCTCAAATCAGGCCCACTTGTCTTCAATCTTTCGCTTGTGCATAGTCCACCCACTTTCATTCGTCCATGTGTGACCCATCTCAAAAAATTCAGTTCATATGTATTCAATCTTCTACGTGTAAGCCCTCTCAAATCAGGTCATACATGAGGGGGAGTGTTAGAATATACACTTGTCCTACATAGAAAAATCATAAACTCTTAGACCACTTAATAAGATCCTGAACTACTTCACTTGACACCAATTGATTTTAAGATAGAAACTCAGGCTTCTTCACAATAGGTAAAGATCCTCTCTGTTACTAATTTTCTCATTTTTAAGATGATGTGTATTAGGGAGCGGTACTTATTAAATGTAAGAATGAGGGAACTCAATGTTGTTTATCTTAGGATAATTTCATTCTTTTTTCTGGTTTAATGAATTACAGTTAGTGGGTTTACGCAACTTTTTGCGCACTGTTATACTATCATAATTAACTTCTTCTGTTTGTATTCAAGAGATAAAAATGGTATTTGCATAAGCCATTAGTAAGCAAAATAGCTATTCCAAGCGTACTTTTGGATATCAATTGATTTTGATATTTGAAGCATCATATGAAAGCAATATAAGCATTTGTAATTAGTTCGCGTCTCCCGTAAAACCAAAAAAAATATATATATTGCAAATTAACTATTCTCTCTTATTCATAATACAAATTAAACAGCTTTTAGTAGAACATGTTGGGTTGGTGCATCTTTCATGATAGACATCACATCAACGCCAATACACTCACTATTTAAATATTTATCGCTTTTGTATACCCAATGAAAAACATAGAACTCAATTTGAATAACAAGACTAAACAATATATAAATTAGAATAATATATATATATATATATATATATATATATATATATTTTTTTTTTTTTTTTTTTTTTTTTTTCAACACAATTCAATTTTTACCACGCATCTACTGTAAAGAAACGACAAAAGATAAACAAACTTCTACAAGTCTACCTCCTTCAAAACCCAAAAAAAAAAAGACAAAAAAGTAATTGGATTCTGATAAGCGATAGTGTTTTAGTTTAAAATTCAAATACATTTGTTGTAATCTATATCTGTAGATTCTATTTATCTTTATGAGTTTTGCTGTATTTTATATAAGGTTGTATATCTGATTATGAATGACAAGGAAAAACAATTTCCCTTTCATGGTATCAGTAGACTCCAGGTTCGTTGTCAGCCAACATACTACCCCACCTCATTATTATTCTATTCTCTCATCATTCATCACTAATTTTCTCACAGCTTCTGCAAAATCCTTTTTCCTTTATTCCTCTCTCTTGCGTTGCTTGTCACGATTCATGGCTACAGTAGCTTCTGCTTCTGCTTCTCCTGCCTTTGCTCTTCCCACTTACAATGTCAAGGTATATGTCACCGTCTCTCTTGACCACTCAAATTATCTCACATGGAAAACCCAACTCACCAATTTCCTTCGGTTCAATGGCCTACTCGGCTACATTGATGGCTCCATTGCTCGTCCCAAACTATCTTCCGACTCCACTACATCATCCGCTGCTTCACTCTCTCTTGATGACTGGCTTAAAGTTGACAGCTTTGTCACCGCTTGCATCACTGCTACACTCTCTGACTCTCTTGTTCACCAAGCTCTCAGCTATGATTCTGCCAAGGCTATCTGGGATGCACTTCATGAGTCTTTCTCTCAACAATCTCTTGCTAGAAAATCTCTCATTCGTTCCCAACTCCGTGCCATCAAGAAAGACAGTATGTCCATAGCCGACTATATGTATCAAATAAAACTTCTAGCGACCTCTTTAGAAGCCATTGGTGACTCTGTTCCAGATACAGACTTGGTTCTCATTGCTCTAGGAGCTTTTCCACTCCATTATTGTCCGTTCATTACCACCGTCGAGAATCTGTCTCCACCACCTACCTTTGATCAGCTTCGTGCGAAGCTCTTAACATATGAACAGCGGCTGATTCTTGATGGTGATGAGACGTCGTTGCCAGATACTCCTTCTGTTTTTGTTTCCCAATTGCAGCCTCCTCCTCTTCAGAATCACCCTTTATTCACTCATGTTCCATCCAAGTCTGCACCGTCTCCCAACTCAAAGTCGTCTTCCTCCAAGTCCTCCACCACCGGTTACAAAGGTAAATGTCAAATTTGCCGTCGTCAGGTCACTCTACCAGTCGTTGTCGCTATCGCTATTCTCCTCCTCAAAACAATTCTAATCAGCCTCACTTTGCTGGCCTTCACTATCAGAATTCGAACCTCCCTCCTTTTTTGCCGACACCATCAACAACTTCGTGGCTTCCTGATTCTGGCGCAACGACACATATGACCAATGACTCTGCCATCTTGCACAATCTTCAGCCTTACTCTGGGGCAGATCAAATTGTTGTAGGCGATGGTAAGTCTCTTGCTATTGTTCACACATGTTTTGTTTCTATTCCCACCTCTTCTCATCCTCTCATTTTATCTAGTGTTCTTCATATACCGCACATAACTCGTAATCTTCTGTCAATTTCTCAATTCACACGTGATAATAATGTTTCTTGTGAATTTTTTCTGTCCATGTGTGTTGTTAAGGATCTTCAAACGGGGACACCAATACTCAACGGCCCAGTTAACGGGGACACCAATACTCAACGGCCCAGTTAAGTCTGGCTTATATACTCTGTCTGAGCAGTCACCTATCTCATCCAAGTCGCACATGGTCTTCTCCAGTAGTCGTGTTCCTGTCTCAGTCTGGCACAGTCGTTTGGGCCATCCCTCTAAGCCTGTGCTGTCTTCTCTTCATTCTCAAGCTTTTGTTCAATTTCGTGATTTTTTGTCCCTAAATAAATTGTGTAATGCCTATATGCTAGGCAAAAGCCACAGGCTCCCCTTTTCCCCTTCTTCTCGTTCTAGTACTTCGCCTTTAGAGTTAGTACATTGTGATGTATGGGGCCCAGCTCCGGTTTATTCTTGTTCAGGATCTAGGTATTTCATTTTGTTTATTGACGATTTTAATCGTTTTACGTGGTTTTATCCCATGCGAAATAAAAGTGACGATGCTTCCTGTTTTGTGCAATTTCAAAATTTGACAAAAAATATGTTTCATACTAGAATTCGTTCCTTTCAATGTGATGGTGCACCTGAACTCACCCAAGGCACTTTAAAATCTCATTTTCAAAAACATGGAATATAATATCACATTTCTTGTCCCCATACGCCCGAACAAAATGGCTTGGCCGAAAGAAAAAGTCAACACATTACTAAAATGGGTGCCACCCTCCTATTCTATGCATCTATGCCGAAGAAGTTTTGGGTTGAAGCTTTTAATACTTCTGTTTTCCTAATTAACCGTTTACCCACTCTAATTCTCAAAAATCTGTCACCATTTTCTGTCTTATTTTGGCATCCTCCGGATTATTCACATCTTCGGGTGTTTGGGTGTTTATGCTATCCATTTCTCGGTGTGTATAAAATAGATAAGCTTAGTCCCAAATCATCACCTTGTGTTTTTTTGGGTTATAGTCTTACTCACCATGGTTATAGGTGTTATCACATTGCTACGGATTGGGTTTATCTGTCACGTCATGTCCAATTCGATGAAAATCACTTTCTGTATGCTTTACTTAACTCCAATTCTCATCCATCTTCAGTGTTTCCACTGTCCCTCAGAAAATCTTCTGGCACTGTTTTGCTCAATGAAAATCATCATTCTCTTCCTACATGTTCTCCTTCGTCACCATCTGCTCCACGTATTTTGTCTACTCCACAAGTTATGTTACCTTCTTACACAAATGCCTCCCAGCTGCGCCTGACACATGACATGCCACAAAGCTCTTCCACTAGTATTCCTATGGACCCTACCTCATCTAGTTGTTCCCTACCTTCTTCTGTTGTCCCACTCACAGACTCCTCACAACTTTCCTCTTTTCCTTTTTCCACATCTCCTGCGACTTTTACTGACATCCCACCTCCCCATGTAAACACCACTTCAATATCACAAGCTGAGCCCGCCTCTTCATCCTCCTCAACTCATCCTATGCTCACGTGTACACGCGATAACACAAGAACAACGAAATCCTTTACTGATTATATCACCTACACAGCCACTATTTCCCGTCACCCCACACCTTCCAGTGCTGACACTTAACCCACAACGTATAGACAAGCATGCAAGTTTCCACAGTGGCGCCTTGCTATGGATACAGAATATAATGCACTTCTTTGCAATGGCACTTGGTCCTTGGTTCCCAAACCTGTTCGTGCAAATGTGGTCGGATGTAAATGGGTGTTTCGTATCAAAAGGAAGCCCGATGGCTCTGTTGATAGGTACAAAGCTCGGCTCGTGGCAAAAGGTTATAGTCAGGAGGAAGGTCTGGATTTTCATGAGACTTTTAGTGCAGTAGTGAAGCCAATAACAATACGAGTGGTTCTTTCTATTGCTTTGTCTCAACAATGGCATATCAAACAATTGGATGTCAATAATGCGTTTTTACATGGCATTTTACAGGAAGAAGTCTATATGTCGCAGCCCCATGGATTCATTCATTCTTCTTATCCAAAATATGTCTGTCGATTGCATAAGGCTCTCTATGGTTTGAAACAGGCGCCGCGTGCGTGGTTTTCCAGACTCAGCACCTATCTTATTTTACTTGGTTCTTGGCTTCAGTATCTGACACTTCTCTTTTCTATCGAGTTACTAGTGCTGAGTTCACAATTTTGCTGGTGTATGTGGACGATATTATTCTCACTGGTAGTGATTCCTCGGTATTAGAGACTCTTACTTTGACTCTTAATCAGCAATTTTCTCTAAAATATTTGGGGCGCCTTTCTTATTTTCTTGGTATTGAAGTGGCTTACACTCGCAGAGGTCTTCTCATTCATCAGCAAAAATATATTCAGGATATTCTAACCCGCACAACTATGGCTTCAGCTAAGGGTGTCTCGTCCCCTATTGCTCCGCACCAGCAGCTCTCTCAACATATAGGGGATCCATTTATAGATCCCACTCTTTACCGAAGTACAGTTGGGGTTCTTCAGTATCTTACCATTACCAGACCTGAGATTACATTTGCTATCAATAAGGTGTGTCAGTTCATGCATAATCTGACTGATGTTCACTGGTCTGTAGTTAAATGCATCTTGCGCTATTTGAAAGAAACGCCACATCATGGTCTTCATATTCAGTCTTCTTCTGATCTATCTTTACATGCCTATTCGGACTCTGATTGGGTTGGATGTCCGGATGATTGTCGGAGTACACAAGACTACTGCATATTTTTGGGTCCCAATCTGATTTCTTGGGCTGCCAAGAAACAATCCACTACGTCTCGCTCTAGCACAGAAGCTGAGTACCGAGCTATTGCGTTTTCCACTGCTGAGTTGTGCTGGTTAAAATCCCTTATTTCCAAACTAAGTCTGGTCTCTACCACCACACCGACTTTGTGGTATGACAACATTGGTGCTACATATCTTACTGCCAATCCCGTTCACCATGCGCGCACCAAACACATTGAAATAGATGTTCACTTTGTTCAGAAAAAAGTCAGTTCTAAGGAGCTTCAAGTTAAGTTCATCTTTACAATGGATCAACTCGCCGATGTTATGACCAAGGGTCTCTCCATCTCTCGGTTTCATCATTTACGTTCCAAGCTCACTGTTCACAACCCAGTTTCGCTTGAGGGGGCGTGATAAGCAATAGTATTTTAGTTTAAAATTCAAATACATTTGTTGTAATCTATATCTGTAGATTCTATTTTATCTTTATGAGTTTTGCTGTATTTTATATAAGGTTGTATATCTGATTATGAATGACAAGGAAAAACAATTTCCCTTTCAGATTCCGTTAGTTAGGTTTGGACTAGTCCATAGACTCGAGTTTATTGGACTCTGGAGCTGGCTCGCGCGGGAAGATTGTTCCAGAGAAAATGATTATTGATTACTGCACATGCATATACCAACGGGATGCTTAAGAAAATACCGCCGATAATGGCGGCAAAAGCAAGCACATCAAGCTCGGACTTGGTTGTAGGAATCAGCTTTATGGCCATAAGGAACACGATAAATATGGTGGGGATGAAGTTCACCAAAAATGCCATCTGTGTAGTTTCTTTCTAACGTTGCTTATCTACTGAATGATATTCTGCTTTGAATTAATGCTTACTGATGATATCAAGGACTTCATATATATATATATAGAGAGAGAGAGAGAGGGAGGGGGGAGGGGGGGTGGGGGGTGGGTATTGTTTTCCTATCAGAAGACAGAAGAGGGATCCTTTTCCAACTTGTATTAAGAAAGATTGTGGGTTGATTTTGTTTGATATTTAATTAAGAGTTCATATGTATTTTTAATAAATGAATTGTTGAGATTCTTCCCTAATAACACTATCACATAAGCAATGTTATTAGGGAATCCAATTCCTGGTGATAGGAGCACTAATTATAATATTTGCAGAGTTAGTATAATTTTTATTTTTTTCCTACTTATTCTATGCAAGTATTTTATTAATTGCTAACCATTGTTGTCATTGATGAATTATGTAATGTGTGTATATTGTGTTAAGTCCACCTTGTAAGTACTTTAAATGGTTAACTTGTGTGTAGACTTGTATATTTTGACAAATTTTTTTATGAATAAACTTGTTAGAATAAACTATAAATATATGGTTAAATCCTTTCTCGTATTTTAGCTGTAACTGACTATTCCCATTAATACTAATTAGTGATGAATAGAGCAAAGAAAAGAAGACTTTTGTCAAAAATCGGGTGATGATTATAACTTGTTTTATTATGACTCGAATAGGTATGTAATTCTGCTGTAACCTATAATGTACCACATCGCCGGGAGATAGTGTTATGAGTGATTTACAAATGGACGTTATGAATATAATAAATAATTTGAATTAATCATTTTGGTCCATTTGATTTGAGGTTAAAATAGTTACTTTTTATGCCTATAATATTAGTCTTGCTTACGAGCCTACGGTTATGGACTCGTAATTATTTTTTATGCCATCAAAACTAATCTCGCTTATAGATTTAGGATTGTGACAATGTATGGTTTTGTTGTGTTTGTGTATCTGCATGTGGGGAAGAATGGGGAGTAAAGTTGCTGAATGCTGAGTTGGATTTAGGGGAACAATATTGATGACTGAACTCACATAAGAATATAGCCCTTCACATCAAATTCTAACATTATGAGAATTAAAATTACTAGAAAAAAATTGAAATTAAAATTACTATAAAAAATTAGGATAAATTACTCCAGAAGTGTTTCATGTTCATTAAAACTTTTTCTTTCTCAAGAATTCAAACTTTCAATTAGATTTCTCAAAAACACTCAATACTATTGATGTTTATCTAAGGCTATCCTCAATGGAGTCTGTATATGGGTCTCTATAAATCATTTATAGAGACCCATATAGAGATCAAATAGTATTTTAGAGACCCACTTAGAGACTAAGGCAAAAAAATTATTTTAGAGACTCATTTAAAAACCAAGATAAAAAAAAATCTACAATGACAGTCTCTATAAAATTGAATCCCTATATCGTGTTAATTTTAATTTTACATAATAATTTGATTATGTGTAATTTTTTATCGTGTGTTACTTTTTTTTAATTAATTGTTATTTAGATTATCTCAATTGTTTTCCCAAATATTTCAAGCAAAAATATATATAATTTGCGTCAAACATAACGTTTAAAAAATTAGAATTACGTTTAATTACATAATTGCATTTTCAAAAAAATGCATTAAAAATCTCTAATTAAAAAAAAACCCTACGTAAAAAAAATATTAATTAAAAATCCTCATTAATTTACCCATTAAATTAAAATTTTCTCGTGTGTTGCGTTTATATTTGTTTTTTTGTTCTTCATTTTATTTAATTTGTAAATTAATTATTTTTATTAATTTAATCACAAATCTAAAATTAATTAATTTTACCTAAACTAAAAAAACGTAAAATAAAAAAATTACAGAAACTAAAAAAGTTTACCAAAGCAAAAAAACTAAATTAAAAAATTAAAATAAAAAAATAAAATACAAAACCATAATTTTAAAAAAAAAAAAACTCTAATTAAAAACAAAAAAACAAAAAAACGCAAAACAGCAAAAACAAAAACAACAAATGTTGAGTTTTGTAAAAAACTAAATAAAAATCTCTAAAAATAATTTAACATACGTAAAAAAAATATTAATTAAAAATCCTCGTGTGTTGCGTTTATATTTGTTTTTGTTCTTCATTTTATTCAATTTGTAAATTAATTAATTTCATTAATTTAATCATAGATCTTTTATCTAAATAATATCCATTGGATTGAATTTTCTATACTCAATCTCATCCGTCCGTTTGTTATCTCAATATCAAATATCTTATCTATTGTGACATCCATTGGATTGGATTACCTTTCTTCAATCTCATCCGTCCATTTGTTATCTCAATCACAAATCTTTTATCTAAATATTTCAAGCAAAAAAATAAATAAATTGCGATGATCATAATGTTAAAAAAATTAAGATTACGTTTAACCTAAACTAAAAAAACATAAAAAAATAACCTAAACTAAAATAACATTAAAAAATAAAAAATAAAATCCTAATTAAATATATTAAAAAACTTAATTTAAAAAATAACTTAAATTAAAAAAACATTAAAAAATAAAAAATAAAATCCTAATTAAATATATTAAAAAACTTAATTAAAAAAATAACTTAAATTAAAATAACATTAAAAAATAAATACAAAACTCAAATTAAAAATATTAAAAAATCATCACCTACCCACCTACATACATTTCCTTCTTTTTCTTTTTTCCCTGCGCCTCCCTTGTCCTTTTCTTTCTCTGCACACACACAAACACATACAAATACACATACACACACAAATCTACGCACCGCCCCCCTCCTCTTTCTTCTTCTTCCCCTTTTTTCCCTGCAACATCAGCGCCCCCCCTCCCCTCGGCCTTCTTCTTCCCCTTTTTTCCCTACAACGCATCAACGCGCCCCCCCTCCCTCTCATCTCCTCCGTTGCATCCCACCCCACCCCTCCCCCCACCATCTTCTCCACTGCCACCCAACCACTGGCAAAACCACCAACACAAACTTTATTTATTTTTGTTTTTATTTTTCAGATCTGTGTTTACATTTTTTTTTTTGTTATTTGTTGAAAAAAATAATTGTATTGTAATTTTTTTTATGTTTGTTAAATTTTTTTGTTGCTGTTTCAGCTCATTTTTTTGTGCTTTTTTTTTTATAAAAAATCTGACGATGTCAGAAAAATCTGACATCGTCAGATCTGATCTTGTTGTTTTAGAGACTCGTTTTTGTCTTTTTGTATAGTCTTTATTTTCTTCAACAAATTTGTTGAAAAAAAATAGAGACTAGGTACTATTTTGGAGACTCAAAACTTGAGTGATGTCATAATTTTGTCAAAAACTAGCAAATAGTGTTTTAGAGACCCCCATTGGTGATGAATTTTGATCAATAAAGTATCTAAAATAACAATTATTACTGTTTAGAAACTTTTTAGAGATTCTATTGAGGATGCCCTAAGAGGCTGGTCCTTCACGTCAAATTCTAACATTATGAGAAAAGGGTAAATTTCATACTTAGTCCTTATTCTTTGCACTTTTTTTTTCAAGTTGGTCCTTAATATTTTACAAAAATCATATTAGTTTTTAATATTTACAAAGTGATTCAAAATGGTCTCTATTATTTAAAACTAACCAATTTAGTTTATATTATTTTTTATAAAATTTAATTTAGCCCTATATCCCTTAGGTCGACTAATTAGTAACGATGTTAGTTCTTTTTTGTGTTTTCATCAAAAAAATAATCCTTCGATCATATGAACTTCACGTTAAGTCTGAGGAGCAAAAAGAGACCTAATTCCAAATCCCCTTCTATTTCAATTTTTCTTTTTCTTTGTTAATTTTTTTCTTTTTACTTCTTCTTCTTCAGACAAACCTTAGGCTATAATTCGAGCTCAAAGCAAAAAGAGAATTAAATATTTGGTAAGCAAAATAACTATTCTAAACGTATTTTTGAATATCAATTAATTGGTTTTGATTTTGAAGCATCATCATACTAAAGCAATATAAGCATTTGTAATTAGCTCGTGCCTCCCTTAAAAAAAAGAAATAAATAAATAATTATATTGCAAATTAACTATTCTTTCTTGTTCAGGATACAAAATAAATATCAAATGCATAAATAAATTAAAAAAAAAAAATCTTTTAGTAGAATTTGTTGAGTTCCTGAATCTTTCACCATAGACATCATATCAATGCCCATAAACTCACTATTTAAATATTTGGTGCTTTAATATACCTAATGAAAAACATAGAACACAATTTGAATAACAAGACTAAAAAAATATATAAGTTAAAATAAGGAAAAATTACACAAATAGTCCCTACTGTTACTCATTTGTCTCAGTTTAGTCCTTATTATTTTATTTATCTCAATGTAGTCCCTATAGTTTACAAAAAAATCTCAATTTCGTCCTTGCCGTCAAATACGGGGTTAAATCTAACAGTTTCGGGGGGGGGCATTTTTAGAATTATAACAATAAAAGTTCAATTTGATCCCTATTGTTTTAAAAAAGTTTTAAATAAATCCTCAATATTTTGAAATAGTTTAAAGTAAGTCCTCATTGATTTAAAATAGTTTCAAATAAATCCTCAATGTTTTGAAAAAGTTTCATTTAAGTCCTTATGTTTTAAAAAAGTTTTCTATATCTCCTCAATGTTTCAACATAATTTCAAATAAGTTATCAATGTTATAAAAAGTTTCAAATAAGTCCTCAAGGTTTTAAAAATATTTAAAATAAATCCTCAATATTTTGAAAAGGTTTCTATTAAGTCCTCATTGTTCAATAAAGTTTGAAATAAATCTTTAGAGTCCCCCATCTCTTAAACACACACGGTTTGGGTGGTTAACAAGGAGAAAATAGACTTGTCTTGATGGATGTAGCCCAAAAAAATTAGTCGAGTTAGCTTTTGACTAATCAATGATAGATAACGAAGATAGTGTCTGCGAAACCAAATTCAAATTTGTCAAAACCAAAATTAAGGAAGTCGCAATATGTAAACAAAGAGACAGAATAAGGACACAATATATATTACCAACTACAGACCTTTAGTATTTTTCATTTGAATACCTGTTATGAAAACAATCATAAACACCTCAACACTCATCTAAAATGATGTTTCTTCATCCTTAATCCAAAAAAAGTATAAAAATAATATTATCAAAGTCATCAGTCATAAAAACCTGTCATAATCCCATAATCTGTCATAAAAATTAAAAAAAAGTCATTAAATATGGTTAAAGTCATTACATTGAGGATTTATTTTGAAATTCTATTAAAACATTGAGGACATATATGAAACTTTTTTAAAACATTAAGGACTTGAATGAAACTTTTTATTTAAAACTATTTTAAATCATTGAGGACTTACTTGAAACTGTTTTAAAATATTGAGGATTTATTTAAAACTTTTTTAAAATAATAGGGATCAAATTGAACTTTTATTGTTATATTTTAAAAATGCCCCCAAAACCGTGGTCATGTGCACTGCACATGACCAACTTTTTGTTAGATTTAAACGCTTATTTGACGGCAGGGACGAAATTGGGATTTTTTTACAAATAATAGGGACTAAATTGAGACAAATGAAATAATAAGGACTAAACTAAAACAAATGAGTAACAATAGGGACTGACGAGGGGTTCCCGAGCTGATCCAAGTGAGCCGACCATTCCGAGCTGAGACGGGTTAATCCGCGCTCCGTTGACAGCGCGTCCAGCTCAATGTCCAACCTAGATGGCTGACCCGACCCCGTTAACCCCGACCTCAGTTCTAGCTGTTCCGATGGGACATAAAGTACTGATGGGACATAAAGCTGCATCGCATTAAATGCTGTCAGACCTGAACTTAGTATAAATAGAGCTCCACCCTCTTCATTTAGGGGGATCTCGCTATTAAATGCTCTCAGCTACTTTACCAGCTCGGACATACTAATCATTCGCACGCTTGAGGGGAAAATCCGGGTCATCACCCCGCCTTTTCCTTACTTTCCTTGTGCAGGACCGATATCCGACCAAGAAAGTACAGCTCGGAGGCGGACCTGAGAAGTCCAGCTCGGCTAAAGCAGCTCCCGAATTCGACTGTGAGACTTTCAACCTCGACAGTTTGGCGCCGTCTGTGGGAAACGCCGAGTCCTTTTATAACTCTCTTCGCCACTCATTGAGAAACCATCATTGTACAAACTAGAAGTCACAACATGCCGGTAGAGGATTCGCCCATCCTGGAAGGGGACCTCAAAACCGCACAGGCGCCCAGCCAAAACCTAACCCAAATCGACGTTGGAGCGAGCCAACGTATACACTTAGCCACTCAAACCAACCCCACAGTGGAAGGAGATCCCAACTCCATCCTGTCACCGGAGGTAAGGATGATGTTGAGGATGTTCGAAGAACTTAAGGAGCAGGTAGCCCGGCTGGCTGAGGGCCCCCTGGCACCGCAAGAGGCTGTGCCGCGGCCATCGCGCCCCCAGTTCCACATCCCAGAGTCTAGGCAAAAACGGACACAGGAAGAGGAGGGCTTCTTAGAGCCAATACCAAGATCCAACGCGGCGAGAGGTAAAAGGGCGGCTCAAGCCGACCCCGAGCAGGCAAAGACCGCGACTGCCATAGCTAAGGTCATCAACCAACTCGGTGTAAGCCCACTCTCTCCCGAGGTACTGGCCACGCCCTTACCCACCGGTAACTGAATGCCCAACCTGGCCGTCTACAATGGAGACGGAGACCCAGCCAGCCACCTGCTCAATTTTGATCACCACATGACTCTGCACGACATGCCAGCTCTCATGAAGGCAAAGACATTCCCGACCACCCTGGTTGGCAATGCCCTGGACTGGTTCCAAAAACTTCGTCCTGGATCAATTGCAAGTTTTCACCAGCTGGCGGAGGCTTTCCTATCCCGCTTCGCAGGAAGCCGCCATGCCACCCGCCATACTTCTACATTGCTGTTGGTGAAGCAACATAGAGGGGAAACTTTGAGGGCTTACACGGCTAGATTCAATGAAGAGTCCCTCCGAATTCCCAACTTGGAGGACTCCATGGCTCTGATGGCATACCGGAGTGGGCTCAGGTCGGGCCCCCTCACATCTTCCTTGGCAATCGACCCAGTGGATACTGTGTCCGAGCTAATGGTGCGAGCAGAAGGGTACATACACTCGGAGGAAATCCATCAGGCGAAAAAGGACGATGACAAAGAGAAGGAGGCTGGGAAGAGAGGAGAGGCCTTCCAACCCCAACCTGGGGCCAAAGCCCCCAACGACCGAGGCAAGCAGCCTCAGCAACCGAGGTCGAACCCCCGGTTCACTATGTTCACACCCCTTAACACCTCAAGGGAGCAGATCCTAATGGAGATCCAGCACCAGAACCACTTGCCTCCTGCTCCGAGAATGAAAGGCCGACCCGAGAAGCGCAATAGGACCAAATATTGCCGCTACCACATGGACTACGGCCATACCACTGAGGAATGTAAAGACTTGAAACAAGAGATCGAGGCACTGATAGCCCGAGGCCACCTACGGAGGTATATAGATCCGCAGCCGACCCGGAATCCAGACCAAAGGGATAGGGAGAGGAGTTCGCCCAGGCGCCATTCTGGGGGCGGACGCCTGGCCGTGATTGAAACCATTGCGGGAGGATTGGCGTCAGGAGGCAAGACCTCAGCAGGCAGAAAAGGTTATGTTCGTGCGGGGAGGGAATATGGACCAGTGAGGGGACCGACTCCGGAGATGCAAGAGCTCACCTTTTCTTCAGAAGACTTGGAGGGGGTGATATTGCCTCACGACGACCCCCTGGTGATCAGCGCTGAAATAGCCAACTTCACCGTTAAAAGACTGATAGGGTTGGACAGGAGTCGCCTCAGGCCATTGAGGGGTACTCTAGCAGGTTTTACAGGGCAGTCCCACCGAGCTGAGGGAGTCATCAACCTCCCACTGAAGCTGGAGGATAGGGGTAAGTGGGCATCGATGCAGGCCAACTTCATTGTAATGGATTGTAATTCAACTTACAACGGGATCTTGGGCCGGGTGGCCCTTAATCACTTCAGGGCCATCCCCTCAACATACCACCAGGCCTTGAAGTTCCTGACCCCTGCCGGGGTAGCCACCATTCGCGGAGCCCAGCTCTCAGTGCGGGAATGTTATGAAAACTCACTCCGGCCCAAATATCAAATCGGTTGGGGACCAGATCTGCTCGAAAAAAAGAGAGATGCTAAGAGAGGAAGCCCGGCTGAGGACCTTCAGGAGGTGGAACTCTCCGACGAAACTAAGAGAGCCAAGATCGGGAGTGAACTATCTGCCAATCTTAAGAAAGGTATAAGCCAATTTCTTTTAAAGAATGAGTATGTATTTGCCTGGTCTGCCTCTGACATGACAGGAATTGACCCGAATGTGATTGAGCATCACCTGAATGCCGACCCGAATCACTATCCGGTGAAACAAAAGCGCCAGCACTTTCATTATGATAAGCAACAAATCATAGCAGAAGAGGTGGATAAGTTGGTGGACGCCGGCCACATAAAGGAAATATGGTACCCAACCTGGCTATCCAATGTGGTGCTGGTGACTAAGTCCTCGGGTGGATGGAGACTGTGTATTGATTTCACCGACCTCAACAAAGTTTGTCCCAAGGACTGCTTCCCCCTACCACGGATTGACCAAATGGTGGACGCCACATCCGGATTCGAGCTGCTATCCTTCATGGATGCCTTCAAAGGTTATAATCAAATCAAGATGGCTCCCGAGGACAAGGAGAAGACCGCGTTCACCACCGATAAAGGACTCTACCACTATGAGGTCATGCCCTTTGGCCTCAAGAATGCTGGAGCCACATACACTCGGATGGTGAACAAGGTCTTCAAAAATCAGATTGGCCGAAATATGAAAATCTATGTAGACGAGATGTTGGTCAAGAGCAGGAGGGCAGAAGACCATGTAGCCGACCTGGCTGAGGCATTCATCGTAATGGAGCACTTTGGGATAAAACTGAACCCGAAAAAGTGCGCATTCGGCGTCAAGGCAGGCAAGTTCCTAGGCTTTATGGTCACAACCCGCGGAATAGAAGCCAACCCGGAGAAAGTCCAGGCGATACTAGACCTGGCGCCCCCGACCTGCGTGAAGGACGTCCAAGTGTTAGCAAGCAAAGTCGCAGCACTAAGCAGGTTCATGTCTAGGTCGGCTGACAAGTGCGCTCCCCTATTCAAAATATTGAGGAACCCTAAGAACTTTGAATGGACTAAGGAATGCCAAAACGTCTTTCAAGAGCTGAAAAGGTATCTAGCCTCGCCACCCCTGTTATCCCGACTTGAGGTGGGGGAGGAGCTAGTAATATACTTAGCATGCTCGGGAACAGCGGTGGCGGCGGCCCTAGTCCGAGAAGAAGGAAAGAAACAGAAGCCGGTCTATTATGTTAGTAAAACCTTGCAGGGAGCCGATGAGAGATACTCCTCCTTGGAGAAACTCGCCCTCGCGCTCATCACGGCGGCTAGAAAGTTGAAGCCATACTTTGATGCTCATCCAGTTAAGGTCATGACTGATGCTCTGCTCAAGTCCATCATACACAAGCCAGAGGCGTCAGGCAGGCTACTGAAATGGGCAGTTGAGCTGAGTCAATTCGACATCACCTACCAGCCCAGGACAGCCATCAAAGCCCAAGCCATTGCGGACTTTGTTGTAGAATGCACTGGCCGACCAGAGCATGACCCGGAGGACGTGTGGAAGGTCCATGTGGATGGGGCCTCAGGGAAATCCGGAAGTGGAGCTGGGGTGGTCATCCTCGACCCAAACCGGCATGAGCACCAGTACTCCCTCAAGTTCACCTTCCCGGCGTCCAACAATGAAGCAGAGTACGAAGCAGTGATTGCAGGGCTAAAAATTGCAGCTCAGCTCGGGGCACAGACAATCGACCTAAGCACCGACTCTCAGTTGGTCTCTAGTTAGATATCGGGGGAGTTCGAAGCCAAGGACAGTGCTATGATAGCCTACCTCAACAGAGTCAAGGATTTGACCTCGGCACTCAGAAGGTTCACAATACAGCAGATTCCCAGGGAAGAGAATATGAAGGCTGACGCCCTATCTAGGCTGGCCTTGGGCGAAAGCCGACCTGCCCTTGTCCACGTGGAAGAAGTATCTGAACCTAGTATCCAGTTGGGAGTACAGGCGGTAGCCGAGCTCAATTTAAGTCCAGATTGGACCAAACCAATCATGGACTACTTGGAAGAGGGTATGACCCCAGAGGATGAAAAAGCTGCTCGAAAATTCATGAAGCAGGCCTCAAGGTTTGTCATAATCGCCGGACAACTCTACAAAAGAGCCTACACCTAGCCTCTTTTGAAATGTGTTGGACCCGAAGAAGGAAACTATGTACTCCGGGAGATTCATGAAGGGGTGTGTGGAAACCACTTGGGGGGTAAAACTTTAGCTCAGAAGGCATTAAGGCAAGGCTATTTCTGGCCAACCTTAGAACAAGATGCCAAAGAGTATGTAAAAAAGTGCGACACCTGCCAGAGGTTCGCCAACGTGCAACGAAAGCCTGCTGTGGACCTCACAGTGATGATAAGCCCTTGGCCATTCTATCAGTGGGGTCTAGACATCATCGGCCCCTTGCCGACCAGTGTCGGCCAAAAGAAGCACGCATTCGTGGCCGTAAACTACTTCACTAAATGGCACGAGGCTGAAGGTGTTGCTAGAATAACATAAAAGGCAGCTTGGGATTTCGTATGGAAAAACATCATTTGCCGATTTGGGGTGCCAAAGGTCATCATCACTGACCACGACAAACAATTCGACAGTGCATACTTTCGAGGCAAATGTGCTGAGATTGGGATCGACCTCAGATTCTCGTCCGTTGCTCACCCTCAAAGTAATGGCCAAGTTGAAAGGACTAACCAAATCATTTTGCAGGGTCTGAAAACCAAGCTGGAGGAAGCAGATGGCCAATGGGCATCAATTCTTCCAGAAGTGATGTGGGCTTAGCGGACCAACACCAGCTCGGCGACGGGAGAATCGCCCTTCGAACTGACCTTCGGCACTCAAGCAGTGCTGCCAGTGGAGATCCGGTCTCCGACCAGTAGAACCCTCCACCATGACCCAGAAACCAACGGAGCACGGATGCTTGAAGAGCTCGACCTTGCTGAAGAGCTCCGAGTTAAAGCTCAAATCAGAATGCTGGCCAGCAAAGCTGCAATGAAAAGAGCCTTCTCCAAACAGGTCAAGCCTAAGCCTATTAAGATCGGCGACCTCGTACTCAGGAAGGCCATCTTTTTGCCGCGCTCCGTTAACAAGCTCTCTCCGACTTGGGAGGGACCCTACGAAGTCACGAAAGAAGTCCGACCTGGGACCTTCTACCTTCGCGACAAAAACAGAAAATTGTTGAAAAACGCATGGCACGCAGAGCATCTAAAGCGGTATTTTGTCTAAAAACGGCCCCGAGCCAGAATATTTTGTTAGCGGCCCCGAGCCGAAATATTCTGTAAAGGCCCCCGACCAAAACATTACTTGGACAAGTTCAATGCAATGCAATTTTGTAAACTAGCGCGAATGCCCGACTGGGGCCCAAGCGCAACAACTACAAAAATAACTCCCACTCGGATTAACGCAGTGGCCCCGCGTAATCACGAAGTAAACCAACTCGGACTAAGTTCCAGCTCGGGTAAAATCAATGACAATTTGATTAAATTTGCCAGTTCGGATTGTGTTCCAACTCGGCGTATTTCGGGTTTAGGGCGGTATATTCATCAACATTAAAGTTGACCCATTTTGTAACGGACTGACGAGTTCGATTTGGTAACGATTATAAAGTTACCCGATTATTCCGCTTCGGATTAAGATGGTAGAACGTTTACCACTTCCAGCTCGGTTCATTAAAACTTAAGTTTGATTGGTCCATTAAGATTGGTCCGACCCAACTTACTTGAGTAAAAATTTGCGACAATAAAAATACGTGTCCGCACTCAATTAAAACACAAATGAAGGAAAAACAAGTTTTCATCAAAATCGAAAGATAATTACAAAAGCCCAACTCGGGCAAGATTACAATAACCCTACTAAGGGAAAAATTGCAGAATCTATTTTTGCGCGGCAGCAGAGGTGGTGGCCTCAGCTTCATCCCCAACCTGGTCCAGGCCCTTCTGGACAAACTCAGTAACCTCCTTGGCCTGGGATATCAGGTCGGACGGAAGCTCGGGGATCTCCTAGAATTCTGGCGACGGAACCTCCAAGATCTCGATGTAGTCGTTCTTGGAAGTTGGAAAGAAAGTCTTCCCTCTCTCCCGAGCCACAACTTGACCTCGGAAGTAGAACTCCATTTCCGCGTACTTCGCCATGGCTCCGCCTTCCGTGGCCAACCAATCCACAGCCGCGTCGCTAGACTTGAAGGCCTCCACTGCCTTTTCTCCATGGACGCCGACCCGCTCCACCAGTTCCTTGAACTTAGCCTCGGCCTCTCGTTTCTCTAGCTTGTAGCGGTCGACGTCCTTGGCCACGGCTTCGCGACGGTCCTTCTCCATGTCCAACTCCTTCTTCAGGCAGTCGACCTCCGCCGAATCAGCTTTCTGCCTCAGAGCGGCCTCCTCCTTCACGGTTTCAAGCTCGGCTCGGGCATCAACATATCGCTGCTCGAGCTCGACGCAATGAGTCTAGGCCTTGATAAAGAGGCTGGGGGCAGAGACGATGTGGGACTCGGCCTGTTCAGTAGAAAATAAAACAATCAGTCGAGCTAAAAATACAACCTTAACAGAAGATGGTTAATGACTTACAGTAACAATGGCCGTCCTCAAGTCTAGGGAAAGCTGCTCCGCGGGGACCGTCGCCAGCTTGGGGTCGCGATCCACTTTGGACGCCTCAATGAAGTTTTTGTCGGGAGGGCTCACCTCCGTGGCCTTGTCCTTCCCAGAGTGTTCGGGCCGAGGTCGCTTTCTACTCTCGGGTCGGGAGAAAGAGCGCTCCGGGATTGCTAGGCCAGATCCCGATTTCTTCGACAGAGAGGACCCCGAAGCCCCTTTTGAAGAGACCTCGGGACCGACCTCTCGTCCTTGGCCGCTGGGGCGCTGCTTTTGACCTTGGCCAGTACCGCTCAGTCCTGACCGAGCTGATGCGTCACCACTGACCTCACTCTTCCTCCGTACCTGGGCGTATGCGAGCTTCCTCATGTCTGCCATATCTGCAAAAAGTAGAGCAAAGGGGTAAAAATGAGTCGAAGGCCCAACTAAAAAAGCTAAGCTAATAAACGGGACGGGAGGTCGGACGCCAATCCTGCAAACTGACCCTCTTCTGAGCTAGACCCGTCATCTCCCTCCGGGTCGGGAATCAGGTGGGGATGATCCCTCGAGAGGTCGGGCTCCCGACCAAACAACTTGGAATCCCAGATTCGCTCTTATTTCAGCACGTTGCCAATGTCTATCAGCATCCCGGGTGCGGGCTTGAGCGCTGCAACTTCTCTAAGCTCCTCATTCGAGAGTTTAGGGTCATCGTTGGCGGTCTTCCTCAGGCTCGGGAGCCAGTCCAGCCTGCATCCAGGATTCACAGACGGCTCCACCCAATAATAGTCGTTATGCCAGCCCTTGTTAGAGGAGTGCCATTTGGTGAATATGGAGTGGCCGACCCGAGCTGCGAAGTGGAACCAACCTGGCTGCTTCGGGTTGGCTTTACACACGAAGAAATGCCTGAACCGGCGTAAGGTTGGCTCCACTCCCTTCTCCAAGCAGAACACGTAGAAGGCCACCATTATGGCCCAGCCATTTGGTGACATCTGACCCGGGCTGAGCTCGAAATAGTTCAGAATTCCAATGATGAAGCCAGGGAGGGGGAGTTGGATGATGTCAAAGGCCAGATCGTATATGGTATAATGGTTGGCTGGGGGGTAACACGCCGATTCTTGCCGACTTGGAACATTCAACTTGTGGTGCCGGTCAACCGACCAGTTCCTCAGCCTTGCGTTCGCCATCTGCACTGTAGAATGACACTCACGCTTGTAACAGGCAAACAGCTGCTCGATCCTCTTCCCTCGAATTGAAGAAGCGCTGGTTGAAACCGAGCTCCGAGGTCGAATAGCACTGACTGGGACAGCCTCGATCGGCTCGGTGGCAGAGACCCCGGCTAAGAACTCTTGTGGTATCTCGATGCCCTCCAGTCGATTCAGCGGCTCCCCATCCTCCCCGTCATCGAATTCTCCCAGATCGGCCAAAGGATCCTCCTCTGTTTCCTCTCGCACCAATCTGACCCCAATAACTTGGCAGTCGTCGTCGCTCTCCTCGCGATTAGGTTTCCAAGCTGGCCCTGAGGACGAGCTGGTGCTCTCTCCGCCACGGACCCTGTTCGAGGTAGATGCCGAGCTCGGTGGACTTTCATCTCCACCATAGGACCTTACTTCCATAGCCTGAGAATCTTCTGATTCCGACCTCCCCATCCTGTCTACAGCAAATATAAATGTACAGGAATGACTAAAGGGAGTCGGGACGTACCTAATGCTCTTAACTGCGGAGTATGCTGGGTCCGAGCCGAGTTATCCCGAGAAGATTCTTTCCGAGCTAGTTGCGTCCGACCACTCTAGTGTCCAACCTGAATTCCTTGGGAAATTGAAAGCGAAGTATGGAGTGAATCTCGGAGAATATGGCCCTATTTATAGGCATCACTAAAAGTCACCTCGGGAAGCCCAAACGTAGCGTCTCGCCAGAACCGCCAGGTGACGTGGCAGCCATCCGTTGGGCATGCACCGCTGACGTGGCCATCCCTACTCTATCGGGGTCGGGCACCTACAGCTCGGGATTAACTTCTGTCTAGATCTTACCCTCGATCTTGACTTGGGGGGGGGGGAATTGACGAGGGGTTCCCGAGTTGATCCAAGTGAGCCGATCATTCCGAGCTGAGATGGGCTAATCCGCGCTCCGCTGACAGCGCGTTCAGCTCAATGTCCAACCTAAATGACTGACTCGACCCCGTTAACCCCGACCTCAGTTCCAGCTGTTCCGATGGAACATAAAGTACTGATGGGACATAAAGCTGCATCGCATTAAATGCTGTCAGACCTGAACTTAGTATAAATGGAGCTCCACCCTCTTCATTTAAAGGGGATCTCGCTATTAAATGCTCTCAGGTACTTTGCCAGCTCGGACATACTAATCATTCGCACGCTTGAGGGAAAAATCCGGGTCATCACCCCGCATTTTCCTTACTTTCCTTGGGCAGGTCCGATAGCCGACCAAGAAAGTACAGCTCGGAGGCGGACCTGAGAAGTCCAACTCGGCTAAAGCAGCTCCCGAATTCGACTGTGAGACTTTCAACCTCGACAGGGACTATTTGTGAAATTTTCCCTTAGAATAATTGGTATAAATGTTTTCAACACAATTCAATTTTTACCACGAATCAACTGTAAATAAACAAACTTTTACGACTTGGCCTCCCCCAAAACCCAAAAAAAAAAGTGGTCGAATTCCGTTAATTAGATTTGGATTAGACGATGGACTCGAGTTTGGAGTACTCGGGAGGATTGTTCCAGTGACATTTGATTGCTGCACGTGTATATACCAACGAGTAGATTGTGAAAATAAGACCGAATATGGCGGGAATGGCAAGCAAAACTAAGTAGCCTGTGGCTGTAGGCATCTTCTGCATGGCCATCATGACCACGAATGTTATGGCGGGAAAGTCCGCAACAATTGCCAGAAAATACAATAATATTAAGTGTTCAACTTCGTCATCCTTAAGTCCGCAGCAACCCATATCTGTGTAGTCTCTCTCTCTCTTGCCTTGCAAAATCCGCAAAACGTTTGCTTATTTACTGAAGATATTGCTTTGAATTAATGCTTATTGATGTCAAGCACTTAATATATATTTATATATATATAGAGAGATAGGAGTCTTATATATTATTTTTCTATCAAAAGATGGATAAGAGGGTTTTAATAATCCTTTTTCAACTTGGAAAAGAGTGTTAATCGACTTTGAATCATCTTCTCGGATTCTTTTATTTTTCAAATAACATGTATTATAAGTCATTAGTCTAGAATATTATTTATTTATTTATTTTCTTTAAATGAAGCCTAAATGAGTGGCAAAAAGTAAGGAATGATGTTAACTCGTTTTGATAGGCTAAGGATTACCGATTACTGAACCCTTGTTTGGCCTAGTTTCGGCCCCTTTGGGCTTTTTCATAGTAAGATTTTTAATGATGCATATTTTTAAAAAATAAATATTTAAGGAGAGTGTTTTTTTTGCTAAATAAGATCTAACAATATACGCGGATATTCATTGTTTGGCCCACAAGTTAGTTTTTGAGTCCAAAAACGAAACAAAAGCCCTCTAGAGATTACTTGAGAAGCAAGTTGTATTTTTTTATAAATAAAGCTTTATACGTTATAATATAACTCAGTACTCAAGAACAATAATAAAATATAGCTTCTCTCTTCTCTCTATATACAAAAATATAGAACTCTCTACGATGTAATATAACTTAATACTCAAGAACAACAATAAAATATACTTTATCTCTTCTCCCTATATCTCTCTTATCTCTTTTATTAGTTTTTTTAGTTTAACAACACTAGTCACCCAAGTTGCATACAAACATATATATGCAAATATGTATAGTTAATATCCCAATATTGTTATATGTTTTTCTTGATTTATTTAAATAAAGCACTGACTATTATTACCAATTAAAGAGTGAATGTATGGTCATAGATTTGTCATGATGCTCGACTAATCAAAGCCAATATTGATGATCAAATATATGCTTCCGGAGACTAAGGTGTACTTTTTCGACCAAAAAAAAATTGTAGAACTTTTAGAGAGCTTTGTTAGAAGAGTACTATTGAACAAAAATCGTTAACAGCTTAACTTATTCGCTTGTATTAGATAACGTTGAACTTATGTTCGCAAAAATCTTTTTTAAAAACTTCAATTTAAAACTTATCATTTTTTTAATTTTTTTCAACTTTAATTTTTACTTAAAAGTACTTTTAAAAATAGGTCTAACAAGCTATGTAAATATTCTTGAGTTTTGAATAAAAATCCCAACTTGCCATTGGCAAAAAAAAAAAAAAAAAAAGACTAAACAAGTTAGTGCAACTTTTGAACTCACAATAAACGTTTTTGTCTATCTAAAAATTAGACCAAACAGTGCCTAAAAGTAAATTCAAAAAATAAGCATTTAAACATTATAGTAGCCGCCTCATTAGTACTCACAACTTAATAAATTTTGCATGTGGGATTCAGTTGTCTCCCGCATCTTTTCTCTTTAAATTCTCTCGTAACTTTATAACATTATGAGAGTATTTAAATCCCTCAACGACCCCCTCCTCCAGCATCTTTTCTCTTTATACCCTTTGTTGTTTCTTTCTGTCAGCGAGAAAATGCCAGAAGATTGTCATGCTAATAAAGGACAAACTTAACGATTAACCAAGACGTGCACATAATTTTTAGTTAGTAGTTGTCTCACTATTTCTTCACCATATCTTCACAACTGAAAAAAGCGATACATTATGCATGGTTAACCACAGCACTTGGCCTTCTGCTCAATCGGTTGTCCCTTAATCTGAACAGTTGATGCCTTCTTGTTTGCAGTTGGTTGACTACCCATTCTGCAGAATGAAATCAGTATGTAAGAGAATAAACAAATCCAACGAATTACGAGGCAGATCAAAATACGG
This sequence comes from Ehretia macrophylla, assembly GCA_037974665.1. NCBI lineage: Eukaryota > Viridiplantae > Streptophyta > Magnoliopsida > Boraginales > Ehretiaceae > Ehretia > Ehretia macrophylla. The sequence continues at coordinate 36,731,597 of CM075776.1, forward strand.
TGCCGAAAAACCCAAATCGATATGAGTGGAAGATGCCTTTCAAACTTGTTCTTCTTAGTCAATCAAGGGAACAACCAGAACGTTAGGCCCCAAAACGTTACGGAGCCCTTCCGAATGACCTACTTGAATATAGTCTACTACACTAGCCAAGGAATGTAGTAGACTATATTCTCCCGTGGAGGTGAGTGGAGAAAGAATCTAAAAATAGAAAGGAAGGCTTCACAAATGCAGGGAAAAGTTAAGCAATCGACAACGATATGCATCAAGAAAATAGAACATATGAACACAACAATTAGTTTTCTGTATGATCTGTAATTCAGCTTCATGTAGGTTGTCCTGTTCGGATGGAACCCTGTCCTTGTAGGTTGTCAAATTTCATGTCATAGACGACATCAAACACCATTGATTTCTAGTTCCAGATTATAAGTACTGAATTGTCCTCCTCTCACAATTGTCTCAGAAAATTCTCTTACCATCACCATGGGTCGTGGATGTATTAGAAATAATATATTGGACCTATCATTCCATTGACGAAAAAATGCAGGCATCTAGCAAGCATGGGTTCAAAAATTTTACAAGTCTACTTTTGCTTTGGCAATATGCCTCAACTCCCAGTTTTTTCAGATACACGACATTCATATCATACAACATCTTTTTCAGCGTAATCTGGCTAGAGCGGGAGTAAAGTCAGACAACTCTTGCTTGGAAAGAAACACTAAAAGCTTTTGAGGAGTTAGAGCTGTTAATATCTCATCAAATAATAAAAAACAAGCACAATATGTTATAAAGATCATATAGATGCCACGTCATGTAAATAATAAGTTATTCAGTTCTCTTACTTTTTCTTGATTTCGCCAGCCATTGTTAGGAAAGCCTGCTCTACGTTGATGGAATCTTTTGCACTGGTCTCGAGGAAAGGGATCCCAAGCTCATCTGCGAATGCCTAGAATTCAAGTGTCCAATATACAGGAATCAACTTAGTCAACATTGCAGCAGAGGGAAACATGCAGACAGAAAGAATACGAGGGAAAACTTGAGAAACTGGACATGAGAATGTGAGTTGAGATATATGTGAATAGTTCAAGACATTTATAGAACCAGAAATACCTTTGCTGTCTGAGTGTCCACAACCTTGTTCTCAACTAAATCACATTTGTTTCCAACTAGAAGCTTGCAAACACTATCATTTGCATATCTATCAATCTCATTCAGCCACTGCTTGACATTGTTGAAGCTCTCCATCTCGGTTACATCGTATACAATCTATTGCAATTTCCACTAGTGTAAGATACATTCCAAGAATAAAGGAAAGGAAGACCTCAAACTCATTCAGAAATAAAATTGAAAAGAGAATATTTCACCCCAAGAATTTCTTATATTGCTCAAAATTCAGTGCATTGCAGGTAGAGGATCAGAGATAAAGACTAGTAACTCATATTCCATAAAGCACATACATGAACTTCAACAGGAATTTAAAGATATCAATACCAATAACAGTTGTAGCTATCATCATTGATATATACCTGAAGGTTACATAACAAATATCCAGTAAAATCACTGCATCTCATAAATTGCAAGAGTAGCAACAAAGGGATTAATTACCATGACATTTAATATCACAAACTCCAGGTAAGGCTGTGTACACCTACCTTCCTCATACCATGCTATTTGCAAGAGCCTTGTGCACTGGGTACGAGGCATTTAAATCGTAATTGATGGTAAGACATGTGCATTAGGTAAAAGAAAGCAAATGACAGTTAGTAAGCATATGCCTGCAGTTTAAGCTCTGAAAAACAAAATGAGGAAAGAAAAAAAAAGAGACAGAGAACTGCATTAGCATTATGACTATTCTTTCACATCACAATCTGTTCTTTCATGAAGCATCACAATAAGTCAGGCAACCGTCCTCTATGACTTGCAACAATTTTCATACCAAGAGTTAGCTGATTGCAAAAAGATGGCCCTCTCCCATCTACTCTCACGCAATAATGCTATTATAACTTTGCACTTAAAAGTCATACATCTGCGCTATATATTTAAGTTCAAATAAGTCAAGCGGTATGGTCCTTACTATGATCCCATGTGCTCCTCGATAGTAACTGCTCGTTATAGTCCGAAATCGCTCCTGGCCAGCAGTATCCCACTGCAGACATAAAAGAAACATACCATAGAAAGCTAGATTAAACCAAAACTGAGATTCTCCAATACGTATTAGCAAAAACATAATCCGGGATTTTATCTTTTCCTTTAGTTTTTCCTTATGATTGGGGTAACTAATGTTATGCTTATACATGTCTTTCTCAATATTGCATCTAATCATGATTTCAATAATGATAAAAGTAATCCAACTGGCAAAAGATATGCAACTAGACAAGGAATAATAGCAGGCCACCAAAACTTAGCAAACTCAGCTACAATTCAGAAATAAATGATCAATTTCGAATCGATAATGCTGTATAATAGCAAAATTTCAAAAGCAAATATGAGAAGAGTAAACACGTGTCTATCTCTCCTATTTCATCCTACTTGTCCTTCTCTCATCCCACGAGACCTTTCACATATAATGGCGTCGCATGATCTATATAACCGACCCCACCTAGTGGGACAAGACTTAATTTGGTTTGGTTTCACATAACCGCAAACAAATTGAAACGCATGGTCATTTAAATTCGAGGGCATGAGTAATTTACTTTTTTCTTTTTAAAATTCGAGCACATATAAAAAAAAATCAAATAGTATACAACTGTACTAATTCTATTCTTCATAACATCTTCTACAAGAAATTCGAGAAAGCCAACTTCTCTTACAATTTGCAGCTTGATCGTCTTTCCTTCGAGCTCCACGGTCCTAATTTTCTGAAAACAATAATACAAAAACACCTTCATATTACTACACTATACAAAAATGTATACACATTTATATATACGCATTAAAAAAGAATTCATACATTAACACATTACACGCACACGCACGCGCACACGCACACACACTCATATACATATATAATTTGGTGGAGAGAGAGAGAGTTACAAAATCAACTCCGATGGTGCTAATATAACTGTCCACATAGGAATCATCCTGAAACCATCAAGCAGTTAACGTCATTTCCATACAATATTCACAAAATAAACCAAAAAAAAAAAACACTGAACTGACAAAGAAAATTAAACAAATTAATAGGGCAAAATATTCTATTTTACGTGAAAGTTGCACGTTAGACTCTACGATAACTTAATAAACTAACGTAATAAGTAAACACATCCTTATAAATCATTTTGGGATAACGTTTCTACAATTTTAACGTGCTTACGACAAAATATAAATCAACGAATGTAAAAATATGTAAGAAATAAAAAAAAAGTGAATGAAGTGAACATACGGCGAATCTGAGAAGAAGACAAGATTTGCCGACAGATGAGTCGCCAATTAGCAAAAGCTTGAACAGGTAATCACTGCAACCAAACACACCACATTTCGAACACAATAAATTTTTTTTTTAAAAAAAACTAATTTGAGAAAAAAATTACGAAGAGAATAAAAAAATCTTACTATTCGTGGCTCATTTTGCTTCTTTTTTTTTTCCTTTTTTTCTTCTGTTGCTAATAATGAAACACTCTTTTTTTTGTTTTTGTTTTTATGTAGTGAGTTTTTGGGAGAAAAGGGAAATTGCTGGGTTGTTTCTTAATAAGGGAAGTAAACGAGAAAGAGAATGAAAATGATATGCGACCACTCGAATTGATTTCTCAGGGCAAATTTCCCAATTAGTCCTCATTGTTGCCGCTCACTTTTAATTTAACCCCCAATATTACAAAACTAACAATCTCTAATATTACAAAAACTAGCGCAATCAGTCTTTACTGTTAAATAACGTTATAAAACGAAACCTTTGAAGGGTAAAGCAGTCTTTTAACCCATTATTTTTTTTTCATTTATTTTTATCTCCTAATTCTTTTTCCTTTTTTTTTTTTGGTCATCTTCAAAATCCCCACCCCCCTTGCACAGCATCCTCCCGTACCCTGTCAACCTCACCCCCACACAAACCCCCCAACTCCATCACTCGCATACCACCCTACCCCTCAAACAGAACCCTCCCCCCCACCCGACCCATCACTATCCCACCCACCACGCCTAAACCTTATGCCAAATCAAGCTTTGGTCGTGGCGTTAAGGCATCCATGGAGAATGGAGTGTTCACTTTGACTGTTCCCTAACAAGAGGTTAAGAAACCAGAAAGAAAAGTTATTGAGATTAAGGAAAAATAGTTCTTATTAATGTATGATTAATAGAGTGATTAATACTTGAAAAATAAAAGGGGTCTCGCCTCTCTAAGTGTATTTTGGGTAAGGTAATTGTGTTTTTTGGTCAAAAGCCTTTTGGAGTTGGCACAAGAACGATGATGATGAACTCGTTAAGTCTGATCAAGATGAAGAAAAAAAGAAAAAAAAAACTAAAAGGGGTAGAGGCTGTTCCGAGGGTAGGGTAGGGTGGGGTGGGGTGGGGTGGGGTGGGGTGGGGTGTTGGAGAAAGGAGATGAAGGAAAATAAGAAAAAGAAAAACAGTAAAGGGTACATTAGTTATTTTAACTACATAATCAAGGGCATAATGATCAATTTATTTAAAAAGTTATATTTTCAATCCATTTTTCACGGTTATCTAACGGAATGGACCATTTGCACCAATTTTTGGTAATATTAGAGATTAATTGTGCCAATTTTATAACATTAAATACCAAGTTAAAAATAAAAAATAACAATAAAAACTAATAGTGAAATTTATCCATTTCTCACCACGTATGATTTTTTTTAATTTATTTAACGTTAACACTCGATCTCGAAACGTGAGAATCATATCACGGCCAAATGTATAGTGACACCATGTACGGATGTAATATTCATTTAATATTATTATTTTATTTTAATAATTTGGTACTTAATAGTATTAAAACACTGTCCTTTTGCTCATCTGTCCACACCTAATCAGTAAGGTGCCCTCAGTAAATATTTAATGTTGAGGGGATTAATTAATTCTTAAAAATACTTCTAGTAGCATGTTTAGGGTTTTTTTTTTAATTTAAAAAAAAAACAATGTTTGGTGTAATTTAATGCTGAATAAAAAGAAATAAAATGTGACAATGTAAGAAATTTTTAGCATCCACATGGGTCTTGCAAGGACGAGAGAGGGTATTATTGTATTGGATAGCGTATTAATACTTAGACCATCTCCAACAGCTTTTCTATTTTTGTCTCTATATGTAGAAAATTTTGGTCATTTCTCTACATGTAGGGAATCTCTATTTCAGTTTAACTCCAACAGCTTCTTTACATTCTGATTTTAGAGAATCTCTATTTCAATATCACTCCAACAGCTTCTCTATTTTAGAGAATCTTTATTTTTGTTTCTACAAAGTCTCTCCTACGTATTATTTTAGAGAATAGTTTAGGGTATTTGTTCAGCATCTCCACATGTGGAGATACTGAAAATTGAATGTAAGGATTATCTATAAAGTAGAGAATCCCTAGAGAACCTGTTGGGGATGTTTATCTCTAACATATTCTCTACATGTAGGGTAAAATACATTTTACATAACCTGTTGGAGATGGCCTTACAGTTAGTCATGTTTACAACCTTGAAATCCGGGACATAAAACATGACAAATGTAATTTCTTTTTTTTTTTGGGTCGAATGCTATATGTTTTTTTTTGAAGTTTTTTTTATTTTTATTTTCATGTTCCTTGTAATATATACTTCCATTTAATCTTTTGGAAATTTCAATTAATCCAAAGAAAACAAGGAGATTAAAGAAGGTGGGATATGATATTGGGTTAATTGCGCTATTCGTCTTTAATAGATTTAATAAAGTTTTTAATGGTACATATTAAATTGATTAACTTTATAAACTCTTAAGGACTAAATTGACCGCGGTAATAACGTTTTTTCTTTTATGTTTTGCAATTCACCTCAAAATGTTACTTGTTAAATAAGATTAAAACTGAGAATCACTGATGGAAAAAAAAAGGTTAGAAATTAGAATAAATGATAAAAATCTCTTCCCAATTTTTAGCACCATTCCTGATATTATTATATCATAAATAGAATCCCAAGTTTGTTATTTGAAGGGTCCAGATGAAATATCACCTTAGTCTTCTTCTTTTTTTAAATATCACCTTTGTTTTTTTTTTCTTTGGTCAAAAAGTACCACCTTTGTCACACTCAATAATTGAGTGGATAATTAAATAGTGAGTTCAAACTATAATTTTAATTTTTATCGTAAAAAAAAAAAATATATATATATATATATATTATCTTTTAATTTTTTTTTTTATACATTTAAATGAATAAATTAATCTTTCATATAATAAATATATATATAAATTTTATATAAATATAAAAAATTAACATTAATCCAAACTAATTAAAGAGATTCTCACACTTTTGTTAGGTTGATAGTCTATGTTCCTTGATAATCTAGCCATCACCTTTTTGACTAAATGAATGTTATTGTTTGTCATATTAGACTTTTTCTTTTTCGTTTTCACTTTTTTTCCTTTTCCCTTTATAATATTGGCCTTCTTTTTCTTTCTCTACCTTTTTTTGGATGTCGAGAATATAAAATACGATGCTATTGATGTGACCCCTCCTTTTTCTTCCATTTTGGTGTCTTGTTTTTATCCAGAAGACGACCTTCTCGTATCTATGCTGTTGGCCTATCGTGATAATTAAATTTTGGGTAAATATCTAATTTGGTCTTTCATTTTTAAAATTTGTGTAATTTTTATTTTTATTTTTTAAAATATATATTTTTTAGTCTTAAATATTTACTATTTATCCTAATTTAATCTTTATTTTTCAAAGTGTATTATTTTAGTATATTATTTTTATCATTTGTTATAACTTTAGTCATTATCTTTTAAAATAGTGAAAGATTAATGTGAACCATAATAATAAAGATAAGAATTAAGTTAGAATAAATAGTAAACATATGAGACTAAAATGATACATTTTAAATGATAAAAATTAAATTGAGATAAATAGTAAAAATATAGGACTAAAAGAGTACATTTAAAAAAATAAAAACTAAAATAACACAAATACTAAAGATAATGGACCAAATTAGATATTTACCCTTAAATTTTCATTTGCTTCAAGAACACCATACGTGACTAGTTTCCAAATATTGCCTCTTCTTTAGGGTAACCAATATGGTGATTTGTTTGTTGACAAAAATTTGTCACTTTGCTTTTCTGACTAAATTATAGTATAACTCATTATTGATGCCGATCTTTTAATTTTTTTTAAAAAAATTAAAATTATTTCATAACATTATTAAACATATTAGGATTATTAATTGTTGGATTAATACTTATTTTGATCATCTATCTTTGATTCTTTATATTTAAAAGTGATATATTTTAATCCCTTATTTTTTGTTCGAGTGATATTATTAATTTTTTTTAATAATTTCGTTAAAAAATTGACAAAAAAACACAATATTTTTCTTATTTTTTGCAAATTACATGTGATTAATACGTGCATTTTTCATCAATTTTTGAGTGTACACCTCTTGTAATTGAAGACATGGAGGCCACAATCTAGCCTAGCATACAAGACAACATTCCTTAGGGGTCTCGCAATGCGTGATGGAGGGCACACCTAACCTTAAATATCCCAAATGCCAGAAGGAGACATAAGTTCAATCATAAGTTGGGTGAAACTTCCCAATCCATTTATCGTGATGAATCCAAACGTAGCAAACTTTATTCTTCTAAATCATTGTTTCTTAAGTACTCATGTAACTGCATGCCTTCTTTAGCGTGATCTTCAACAAACAGTTCACGTCTAATAATATAGTTGTAAATTTAAATAATTTGATTTCTACCGGTTCTTATATTATATAATCTTATTCTTTTTTTAAGTAAAGATGTTATATATTACACTCAAATTTTAATAATTTAGAGATGTTTCAAATAATTTGGGAATCTTGGACGATCATCTAAATGGGAGCCTTAATAATTAAATTTTTTCTTAATAAAAAAACTATAAATTTTATACTAAAATAATCACTACAAATGAAAAAAGACACCAAAAAAAAAATAAGAACACTAGTTTAAGATAGACCTTTATCTTAGAAAAAAATAAATAATTTCTTTAAATTGGGACTCCTGAGTTAAGCGAGCCTTAGGCACAGGCCCAAGCCGCCCTTAGTTTGGGCCGGCCCTAAAATAGTCTAGTGGTATATTTTTTGCTGTAAATGCCAGAGACTATGAGATTAATTTTTATAAATAACACCTTTTAATATGTATTATACGGATTAGGTCTCATTTGAATCCAAAATAAAAAATAAAAAACCTTTGCAAAAGAATAAATAGAGAAAGAAAAAGATCTCTAGACCTTTCTGCTTGCATTTTTGTTTTTTGACAAACTTACATGTATATGAAGACTGCTCCTTCCACTCCCTTTTCTCCTTACTTTCCAAAGATGCATAACCACACGGAACATATCAAAAAAAAATTCACATCTCTCTCTAATACGTAATTATTCATAATTCAATTCACGAAACTCTCAAGCAATTGAAAAAGATATATAGAGAGAATGCATTAAAATGGAAAAGCTCTCTTTTATCATCCCAGATCATTATATAGGGTAGGAAATGAAATCGAACAATGAAACTTTTGCTCCAAAAAAATGCCTCAATTCTCTCAAACACTTTAAAAAATGACATCACAGATAGATCATCAACATAACAAGAATGAAGATAAAATGTCCTAAGGGCAAAAGGGTTTGTTCAAATCGTCCCTATGACTTGGGACCCTGAAATGCCTTATCCTCCCCTCTTGCTTCTTCATGTAACCTTCACACAAAAATGCCTTGGAAAATCTATCTTCCACAACCCTATTCACATCATGCACAAAAACATCAGTCACACCATCCTCCTTGTTCCTAGCCATCATTCCGGCTGTATATATCGCGCACATTCTACCAGGTGCCTCTTCGTAGTACCCTGTCGGGGCATCAACCATGATCAAATCCCATTGTATCTCATAAACTTCACTAGGCAAGCCTTTCAGGGCAAGTGGGCACGATGACTGTCTAGGATCCAAAATTGATGTGCATTGAGAGCCTTTACTTGCCTCCATTAATTCATCAGCTTGATTCACTTTGCTATCATATGTGACATGATATGATTCCAACATTGGAAATCTCTTTTTGATTTGATCAATCCAGGCCTCATCTTCTTCGAGAAAAATCGTTCGTCCTCCATAGTTGAGTGCACTCCACATTAGGCTGTCATGGCCTAGGCCAAACACTAAGAAGTTACATGGAGACTTCTTTTCTAATATCTTGGCTGATACAGATATTTCTTTAAGCGTTTGCTGGGGAGTAATGGTTGAGGTTGTGTAGTGAATGAGTGCTTGGGCTAGGGAAGCCGGAATTTTGTTGCATGTTGGTGAGCATTTTTCTGTTTTTACATCTTCCCTCGGGGGTTTAGTTATAACATATTGTGATACTATAGGAGACGAACTTTGTATGGATGACGAGAAACTTGATCTAAACACAAACAAGACGCAAAACGTCGCAACTATACCAATGAGGAGAAACTTAATGTTGATGGGGTATTTTGTTTTTGGCCTGATCATGTTTGATGAACTATTCAAGAATTTTGCTTTGCTTTGTTGAAGTAGAGAAAAATTGCAGGGTTATTGAAGTTATTATGTGTTGGTTTGAATGGGGTGTTTTTGGCTCTCAGTGTTATAAAAATAGAGAAGGTTTTGGACTAAGATATGAAGCTGTGATGCTTAGAGCTGAAGTGAATAATATGTTGTCATGGTGAGTAGATAAAGACAAGGAAACTAGAAAGATTTTGGATGAAGCAAAACCAAATACTTGCTGGTGGACCTGAAAGTTTGGTGAAGATTTTGCACAAAGTATATGGGACTTTCTAATGATAGAGTTAATTATTTTTGTGCTGATTGGCTTGTCAAATTTGATTTTTAATTGTTCGTTGAGTGTTATATAATAGATTCTCTATCATATCTATTGTTCGTCCTTTTAGAGAAAGACAGATGTAAAACATATGGCTATTCTGTAACTTGGCTCTTCCTCCCGTGAAAAAAAAATGTATACTCTTTTTATTGAGCTTAATGATAAAAATATTTAATAAACCATGTATTGTGATAACAATAAATAAGCGATTGATGCAAGTTAGATAACCTTGTAATTAAAACTTTCAAGTGTATTTGTTTTGAATTATTTGGGTAGGTTGTAAAAACAATCTTTATTTGGTTCATATGTCATAATACCATGTCTAATCATCATTGAAAGTTAATTATTTTAGTGTTCAAAAAATATTCTTCATAATATAAATCAAAACTAGGGGGAAACTAACGCATTAATCAAACTAAGATATGACTCAAACATCACCACCGGCCGAAGAAGTGAGCCGACTAAACAAGGCCGAAACCAAAGGGGTTAGCCCAAATAAGACAGACCCAAAAGTGCAGAGAAAATCAGGCCCATTCCCCAGAATTAGAAATCAAGATCTGTGTTACTTTGCGGACTGTGTTCTTCCTATTCGGGCCTTGTTTATTACTGAATGGATCAAATAAACTTGTTCTAGGGCTGTCCTCTGGTTTTGTTATTTGGGCTTCAGCCGACGATGTTTCGTGTTTGTTTGCTGTGTGGTTTGATCTGGGTTATGGCCCATTTTTCCTGTCCAGTCACTTTTGGCCTTGGACAATTTGTATTGTTTGTTTTGTTAATGAAGTGTTCTTTCGACAAAATAAAAAATAAAAAATCAGAGTTTAAAAGTCTGCTTATATCAAATTGTTTGGAAGTACATATGGTATGAAATTTATTTGATTTATAAACAAATTCTATGAGAATTTATATTTACAAATAAATTTCTTTATTTGTAACTGTAAAACAGTATTAAGTCAATTTTAGGATTTCTAAATATATTTATTGTATGTATTCATTTTCTATCCCTATATCTTGAAGCTTTACTTTTAAAACTTTGACAGGAATATGAATTTCATAAATAGCACTAATCAATTTTAAGATTAAAATTAATTAATTAGTATTGATGAATTGATAATACGAATAAATAATTTATGATTTAGATGGCTAAATATGTTAAGATTACCTAAAAGTAAGGATGAATGAATAAACAATTTATGATTTACGCTGCTAATTTGAAGGCAAAAATGAAGCTTGAATTAAATATGAAAAATAAATTTGCCATGAAAAAATTCGCAAGAAGAATAAGAAGCACTAACTACATAGGACTGAAAGCAAACGAATAATAGTAGTAAAAAAGGAAAGAAAACTTATAAGGCAGTTTAGTTTTAAAAGACGATCAACTAGTTTGATAGCTTGAATTTGTAAATTTTACTTTTTGAGTAAGGATTTGGGTAAAATTTGAGCAAATTCAAAATTTACAAATTTTGAATTTTTAATTTTTAATAGGGCGATCTCAAACATAAAAAAATAGATTTGCAAATGAATTTCACAAATCAATTTGTTCCAAACAGTATGTAAACGCTACTGTTAAGGTTGAACTTATGCTAGGTGGCAATTGTTGTGCTAAGCCTTCTTATCCTTGCCAAACAGTTATGAATTCGAGTTAGATTACCTGTAAAACAAAGAACCTAGGACGGTACCTGGGGTCCTCCTCCAATACACTGAAATGCTTATAGAAAGCTGAATTTGCAATATATTAAGTGCAATTATAGAGTAGAAATTAGATATCCCTTTAAATGTTGAAGTGGCCCTTAGGGATTAATGGACGTGAAGGTTGTCCCCCTTCTCACAAATATGAGCTCTTAGGGTGTGTTTGGATTGAGGGGGAGGAGGTTTAGTAAAGGAGAAGAAGGGAAAGTATCATAAAGGAAATAAATGGAGAGGGTCAAATCATGTTTGGATTGAAAAATTTTACAAAGGAGAGTATTATAAAGGGATTATGAATATCTTTTGTTTGGATTAGAAATAAAATGGAAGGGAGGGATAAATTTTATGTATAATGACTTTTATACCCTTTTTTTTATTTTATATTAAATTTTCATAATTTGATAAGGAAAAAAAAAAGGGCAACAATGTCATTATAACAAATAGTATTTTTCCTCCCCCCATTTCCCTCCAAATTAGAAGGACTATATTCTTGGGGTATGGAGGGGTGAACCTCATCCCCTCTATACCCTTTCCCTCCATTTCCTCACAAACCAAATAAGATAAAGACTCAACCCCTCCCCTTACTAACCATCCCCTTCCCCCCATTTCTCCCCAATCCAAACACACTGTTAGGCCTGCGTTTGTTGAGTGAATCTCGATTCGGTTATGATTGAGTTGGAAATGCTCAATAATTTTCTTATGCGTTTTACCCAGTCTTCTGTTGGGTTACGACCCAACTATTTTTTTGAGTCCAATTTTAGCCCAAATATGGAATTTAGAGTCTGGGCCTTTTTGTCTTGGACATGACATTCATGTATGGCTCATCAGTTACATTGAAGTTAATGACCCAAAAAAAAAAAAGTTACAATGAAGTTAGACCACGCATTCTCTCAAGTGATGCGCTTAATTAAATCTACAAGCGCACAAAATTACAAGATGATACAAGTATAGGAAAAAACCAAACTAGACATCACAATCACAATCTACATTTAATCGATTACCTGCTAGTATGTACTCTAGATCATAAAAAAATGTGAAATATACACTTTTGTTAACTTTTTGTTTTTGTCAAGTAAATCTACACATTTGATTGGTTACTTGATATAATGTACTTGTCATGTTCCGAAACAAAACCAGGAATTGCAAATTAGTGCATAAATCAAATCGTTTGAGTTTTGAAAAAAATTGCACAAAAAAATTATATTTTTTCCTAAAATTTTAAATTTGTTCCTATTATTAAAAAATAATCAATTTAGTCCTTATTATTTTTTTAAAAATATCAAATTCGTCTTTATTGTTTAATATTATCCAAGTTAGTCTCTATTATTTATTAAAAAAATTCAATTTAATATTTATTATTTAAAAAAAAAAAATTTAACCAATTTAAACAGAGACTAAATTATTATTTTTTTAAAAAAATATTAAAGACTAAATTCACTGATTTTAACAAATTTCTTTTTGAGTTTTTATGCGAGTATAGTTTCATCTTGCACCATGCCTCTCCTACTCTTTCATGTTTCCTTTCACAAAACAACTTTTGGGACAAAATGATTTTGGAAATGTGCAGGATATGATCAGACGAAGTTGCCTCAAATCTGATCACATTAAAACTTCTTTCTGTGTTTGCCATTCTTCATGTTTGAACTTTTTGAAAAATGGATTAAAGTTGTGGGTCTCACTTAACACGTAATTTTAGGATCCTTACTTATTGAGTGTGTGGAGTCACGAACTTTTTTAAACCTTTTCCTAAAAGAAAAAAAATCACTTCCCCCGTTTCTTTATGCTTTTTTGTTTTTTTATTTTTTTTATTTTTCTTCTTCGTCTTCTTTCCAGTTTCTTACTCTTTTTTCCTTTCCTCAATATAATATGGGTTCTGCCACACGTTATCTATTTCCCTCTTCCTCCTCTCTGTCTCTACTCCTTGCGCATCTACGCAGCAACCACAAAACATTTTGCAAATCATCATCATATGTCACCCATCACCACCTTAAACAAACACTTTGTCCCTGGAAAATTCAGTGTATGCACAGGTGTCTGCACAGGCCTGTGCATACACTAGGCTCCGTGTGGCTCCTCCCACCGCCGCCGCCGCCGCCGCCGAATTTCCCTAAGATTTCGACGTCCGCTCTCTCCGCCTCGCTGAGGATGAAGGCAACAAGGCCCTCGATGTCGGCCCCAACGGCCGCCCTCTCTTCACATCTACTCCTACTCTCTCTCACCTCACCAACAAGGATACTTGCATGTATATGAAATTCAGGTACAAATTACATTGATCGATGCATACATATATATATGTATCGAATTTTTAATTTAATGAATATACATATATACTTGTATATATACAGGTATAGTGAAATTAAGGGCACTTGATCCTACGTATATTTTAAATATCTGTTGTATGTTTCCAATGCACATGTCTATATATGCTCGTGGACACGCGCACGCACACTCACTATATCTATTTTCGCACATATGTATATATGTATATATATGTGTGTGTGTGTGTGTGTGTGTGTGTGTGTGTGTGTGTGTGTGTGTGTGTGTGTGTGTACTCTCGCAAAAATTATGCACATAGTTAAAGCGTATTAAACAATTGGAGAAATCATGATATATATGTTTAGAAGATATTTATGTATGTATATGTTAGTGTAATGTATGCGTATAGCTTATATTCAGGCACAGATATATTGTGTACATCATTGGTGTATGTATTGAATTGAAAATTTGGGTTGTAGTATGGAGGAGCTCAATATGATGCTGCCGGAGGGATTGCCGATGGGGATGGTGAAGGAGTTTGAGGAGTCAATGCGAAGTGCATTGCTGATTCGGCAGAGCTTTTTGGATCTTCGAGATAATTTCAGGCAGATTGTCGATCCGCCTATGTATTCGGATGGAAAAGGTGTGGCGTATCTACTCCTGTAGCTGAATTTGTTTTCCTTTTCTTCATTTTCCTACTTGAATGGATATTACTTTGATATTTATCTTTATGTTTGTCGATATTGTGTACTTTGTGAAGTTATTTGTAATGGAGATGATATGAATTTAATCAAAAGCGTTAGCGGTAATGCTTTGGCAACACAGGCAAGGAAAAAAATTAGGAGTTATCCTTTGTTATTGCTTATCCAAAATGACATTTTCTCTCCCGCTTTTACATTTTCTCTTTCCTAGGTTACCTTTATCAAAGAGCAGGGGTTTTGTGGTCTATAACCTGTCCTTTGTATCCCCAACCTCACTTTAAAACAATTCGGTTTGCCATATCACTTTTCTTTCTGGAACTGCATCTGTGTGCAATTATTTTCATCTCCCAACATTCCTTGTTTTATACCATCTTTTGTTTGAGAAATCCCAATTCTTTTGTTATGGTAAATGATGTCAAAAGATTGAGGCTTTTTTAAGATAGTCGAGAGAGCTTAGCTCTGCATTTCTTTGTCAGTATGTTGCTAAAAAAGTTCCCTCAGCAGTTGACATCTTAAGATATGCTAGAGCGATTTTGCAGTTTCTTTCTCAACAGCAATTGTGTGGTGTTAATCTGGTATGTCACACTATTACAGCTATTCGTCTGTATGTAGGGAAATCATTGCCATGAAATTGTGATATTTTGAGAAATCTCTCACACTGATCCAGTATGTATAAGCTGGCTTTTATATCGGCTCAATTGTAGATGGAGATATTTATGTTAGATTTCCAATTTTCAGGTCCCAAAGTTCGAAAACAAGTTGTGTTGGATGGTCCTGTAAATTGTGGGAAGAGCATAGCACTTGCAATGCTTGTTTACTGGGCCCGTACTGAAGGTTGGCTGGTTTTATATTCTCCCAAGGGACGAGAAACGATAATGGACTCATGGAGGATTTTTCTATAAGAATCCTCAAACAGGTCTTTGGGATCCCCCTGTGCAGGCTGCAACCATTCTTCAGGCAACACTTCCAACCTTGCCTCAGATGTGGATAACCTAACATTTGATATGATCTTATATCTCTGTGCTTACTTTCCAATCTCCTAACCATATGAAATCAGATGAGAAGGGTATCAAGACTCCTACTAGTTGCTTAAAATTGCCGTACTAAAGTTTCATTATTTAGCCTCACTTGAAAGCCGATAGTTCCACAAGTCCAAAGCCTTTTTTTGCATTTCTACTTATGATCACCAAGAGTATTCCAGTGGCTTTTACTTTCACGATTGTAAATCTTTTCCCAGAAAAACTTTAGTTAGTAACTTATGATAGTTCAGGCATCAAATTCATTTGAGTGAGTGATTCGGTACACAAATATTCTATTGTTTCTTCGATGTAAAATTGATGGATGACTTAGCTGGAAGGTCAAGAAAGGCTTCCGCCTACCATTATCCTATGACAGTCCTGACTCGATAGGAAGGGTGTCTGAAGACATTGCTCTAAGACCTGACTTAAGTCACAATAAGCTGTTATCTAGCTTCGTCTGCCTGACCCATAACTTTATTAGAAAGGAAAATGGAAAGGGAAGAATACAAAGTTCTAGACATAAATAAAGTAAGATGATGACAAGTTTCTCTTGTATGTTGCTTCTGTTTTATATAATACTACTTATCAAAAGAAATGAAAAAAGATGATTATTTGGCTGAAGCTTTTATGCATAACATCTCTTTTACTTAATTATGCTATTGGTGAAGAGCATCATGAGTTTTCTTGAAGGAGTAGAGAGAAGTTGATGATGGTAGGAGAGCTTTGGAGAGGTGAAGGACGATAGTTAGAATGAAAGTTGCAGATCAATGGTTAGTTAAGGAGGTTGGATGAGCAATTATCTATAAACATACTAGACATTTCGATTGGGAGGAGTGAGTTAATAGGGAAGGAAATAGTTCAAAATAGTTGAGGTTGTTTGTACAGGGATTTGGGAAGGGATGAAGTTGCTGCAATCGATTGTTCTTTGTTTTGTCTTAGTTGAGTTGCCATGCACTCTGGAAACTCTAGTCCATAGAACACCCCTTTCTGTTTTTAGGTGCATTTCACAGGATTCCCACACTTTGGCACTGTATAACATAGTTATTCCTTTTTCCCTGTAATCTGAGGATCATTAGTGATAAAATTATTACTTACTAAAACAAAAGAAATAAAGGAAAGTTATGTGTCCAGTACGAATTTTGGAAATTCTACATCAGGATAGTTTGCATCTTTTTTGTTTTTTTTTTTTTTTAGAGAAATTAATAAATTTTATTAATATGCACCAAGGGGGTGCAACCCAATAACTATTTACATCAGCACTGTAAAGTATCTACGCAGTCTCGAATACTATCTACATCAACCTTACACGACCCTCTAGGTTTGCATCTGCTAACTTGTTTCCTTTAATATCATTTTGCAGATTGTTCATCTTATTTTTATGTGCTCTTTGATAGATTGTCAGCTTATCATTGTAGATGAATATATGCACTTCCTTTTGTTTTGTTTTCCTTTTCTTTTTATCAACATTTTTTATTACCAAAAAGAAAGTGTATGTACTTGTATATATGTATGATTTCTCATGCGTGACAGATTCTCTGTCCTTTGTTTCAGTCATTCAGAAGATTAATTCTTATTTAATGATGTCTGTCTTTGCCATGATCCTCCATCCAACACCTGATTAAAATATAATAAAGCTCTGATGGAGCTTGTTTAATTCAATACGTTTTCGTTCAATTGACAACACACTGGACAATGCTTTTTGTTTTTTTCTCGTCTTCTCCTTCAGGACTTCCTAAAGTATAATGAAACTCAGCTGCAAAGATTACCATGCCAAATATTTGATCCTATTCCTCTGGGAGAGGGCGCTGGTGTTGGATGGAGGAAAGACATTGATTCAATGCCAATGCCTGAAAATTCAACATTGTTTGATCTGGTTCAAATAGGAATCCGTCAAACGCATGCTGCTGTTGGAGTGGTGGTTCGTTTGAGAAAAGAGCTCTCACACGTAACAGATATTCCGGTCCTTATTGCAATCGATCAAGTAAGTTGAGTTTTCTTTGCACTTGATGTGTCAAATTTGTTCAATAGGACAAGCGGGATTTTATACAACTCTGAAACATCTGTTGGGCTCATATTTCATTTCTCTGCATATGCAGTATAACAGTTGGTTCACATTCAGTGAATATGAGGAGCCAGTTACTGTTCGCTCTTGCCGACCTATTCATGCCAGAGAACTTGCATCTGTAAGTTGTAACATTTCATTTGGATTAACTTTGGTGTTGTAAGTCTTGGTCTGGCATAACCACCGATGTTGAACAGAGATGAAAGAGAAAATGGAAAGCTATAAAGCAATAAAAACAATCTCTATTAATATTCATCTTAAGTATAGAAAGAGTATCATTGGGCTCAATCATTCTTTATAAGTATCTTTTATTGATGGTTATACCTATCTTGATTTTTGACTAACTACTATTTAGTATGCCTTTGAAAAAGCTCGTGTGAGGTTAAAACATGCCAAGTTGTCATCGGCAATTACTTTCCTCAAGTGTTTTCTTTGTCTCTATGTGTTTTAAATACACATTTGGTTCATTTACGTACACGTTCTTTAAGATTTCTTGGCTAATATTTGACAGCCATATTTATTAGTGGGTTAGATGTATTTCGTACATGTGAAATGTGCCCTTCAAAACCTCAGCAAATTAAGCTTTGCTGTGGAAAACTAAGATTCATTTGCTAGTTTGATCTGTGGTCACTAGCCTCGTGTGGAGGTACTTGTTATATACCATTTTGCAGGTGAATGCATTTAGGTCCATGATGGACAAGGACGTGATGATGGTCGGTGCTTTCTCCCATTCCACTGCAGTAGGGAAGTTGCGTAAAGACTTACCAGATGTTCCCACTGATGCTTGCATTAATCTTCCCCGCTACAGTTTGGATGAAGCTGCTACTGTTTGCCATTATTACCTAAGGTATGCTCAGTGAACTCATCAACAATATTTTGATTAGTGCTAGCGACTTTCCCTTCGACATTGCAATTGCTATCAGACATCCTTGGCCGAATGTTCCATATGCTTTTTTGTGCTCTTGTTTCTTTGAGCAATTGTGTATTTCTTTTCTTTTTCTCTGCTTTTGTGTCAGAGGCTGCAGGATATGATAACTCATTGAAAACAAATTGGCCCTAAATCTAACTTTTCTAGATGCTATTGTAATTGGGCTTTTCAGTATTTTACTTCTTGAACTTTGTGACGTACGACAGGCAAAGACTTGTACGGAGAGAAGCATTTACAGAGGAAAACTGGAAAAGGATATATTACCTTGCGAATGGGAATGGCGTGGAAATGAGGTGGTTGGCTCCATTCATGCGCTGACCCGGAAACAAGAGTTTGAAGACATTATTTCTTGTTTGTGGCTCAAAAATATATATAAAGTGTACAGTTTTCTCTGTTCTCCACCATTTTGATGGTTCAACACAAATAAGCAGGTAGGCACTTTCTGTTACTCATTAATATCTGATCTGTTCATCTCTTTCGGTGATTAGATTGATATTTTCTGGGATTATTCGTGCAAAGATGATGTTGATGTTGAAACAAGATTTACAATTCTCTTTTTTAACCATTTTATAGTTTTACTTTTTATGAGCTTCCCTCCAATAGAAGAAACAAAGGACATCTCCACAGCTAAAATGTGAAGACATCAATTATCTCTCCAGTTACATTGAAAGGGTTTGATTGAGTTGCATGAATGTTCCCATCTCGTGTAAAATGTAAAATAGACTAAACCAAGTTTGTAAATTATCTTGAATATATTTCATTAACTTTTATTTATTTATTTTTCCTTTAATTTTGATTCTACGATTATAAGCTGATGGAAACTATTTCAACTTTGAGTTGCAAGACTCTGAAAAGGAACAAATTATCACTACAAAAAAACTTTAAATATTGGAGAAAGAAACCATGATAAATCAAATATTGGAACATAAGAAAGGTCTTACAACGGCGGTGACATGTTTTCAACAAGTTTCTTGGAACACATATTTTCATTTCATAAAACAAGGATCTAGATGAGGTAGCTATAAAATTACAAACTAATTTTGCCATTTCATGGAAAATGCATTCCTGCATAGCTGCAAATTAATATGGTTTCAATATAGGAAATTTTTTAAAAATGGTTGTCATTTCAAAACAATCACTCTTTCTAACGATGCGCACTAGAAAAAGCATATTTATAATTAGATAATTATAATAGGAAATTTCTAATTATCTTTGGGACAGCAGAATTTAATTATTACAACCTATACTCGATTTTGACAACAGCTATGTTTAGAAAGATCACATCTTAAATATCCTCGATTACCCAAGGAAAAATAAAAGCAAAAAAGGAAAAGCATCTACTGAAAGAGCGAGGAGAACTAACTAAAGGGGATTCTATTAGGGAAATAGATTTGCTCGTAGTAACTATAAGCAAGATCTATTGGATCAAATAATGATCCAGATAATCAAATAATCTTAATAGTTCATAACTACTGGATCTTTCTCATAATGTATAATGTTACAATATGATCCTCACTCGTTTCAAACACCAGCAGAAGGATATTGTACTGATTTGCTCTCCACACTTCCATAATCACTTAAAGAGACCTGCAGTTATGTACTGTAAATGGTACCTCAGCCAATATCATAAGGTGATTATCCAGATGACGTTACATGTCAATAGAATCTACAAATCCTAAAACAGATCTTGAAATCTTTCGACATAATCATAATTAAGGTATTAGGACTTGTCCAAGGCTCTAAGAGTTCTATTTAAACCGGGAGTGATAATGTAATAGAGTTTGCTAATGTTAGAAATACTTTAGTGATCTGAGAGTTTTTTTTTCTTTTTTTTTTTTGTTAGATGCAAAGCCGTGGAAAAAAAAGACCCTAGATTAATTCGTCTCAAGATGTTTCACCCTAGCTATATCTATCCTTATCAATTAAGAGCTAGGGCGACAAAATATCACTAATTGTAAAATTGTTTAAAGTTTGGCTCAATAATTCAGTCGGCACAACAATTTGTCTCTCTACACGCGAATCAATATATGAACTTTCATCTAGAAAATGTTGTTAAGATAATTTTTAATCTTTTTTTTATTAATAAACCTGGAAATAGTTTTTTTATATTTTTATTTTGGGTCGGTAACCTAGAAATAGTTCATTACGTTAATATATGACTTTTGCCTATATGTTCATTTAACGAAATTCCCCTTTCTTTCCTTTGTGCTCTCTCTATGTGTTGCTTCGAACTCTTTATGACGTCCGACAAAAAAATAAAATAAAATAATTCTTTATGACGTAGATATATTCACATTAAATGTCTATCGATGAGATTAAAATATTTTTTGTTAGCCTTTTCTTATCCAAATTATATTTTTGGTATTGCTCACACACTTTAAAGTTGTCTATGCTTCGCTTCAAGTTATGTACAATCAAGAGCAACATCTATCAACAATGCGCAATTATATAATCAATTCGTTTGGCTTAGGTTGCATGTATAATTCGAAAAAATAAACAATATAGCAATAATTATCAAGGGGCTGATTTTGGAATATTCTAGTGGGGTGTTATTCTTTTAATTTGTGGGTGTTTAGAGTTCGAATCCTAAAAAGTGGTAGGCATGTGTAGGTAAGAATAGAAAATAGAAAAGAAAATAATCAAGAAACTCTTTAGAACTTACCCATAGTTAATCACCTTTATAATATTTTAATTATCTATTAATAGTTGTTTCATCATTGATAGAATATTGATACAAAGATTAGATTGAGGTTTTGAACGCAGCAACGATACTTTTGACAATATAAATAAATAAATATACAATCTAAAAGAAGTTTCATTAACTTATAGACTAGTCAAATGTACTTTTGATCACTTTGCATATATGGAACATCAAATTGGATTTAATCCTTCCAAGAAAAAACTATTAACAATACATAACAAATGATCATCTACGTAGGCAGTAAATAAAGGTCAAACTTTTCAAATGAGTGAGGCAAAAAATACCAACTTATAGTACATTGAAACTATGAATGCTAGTTGTGATTTGTCGAAAATAAACTTGGAGTAGCAATGCTACTAGTGTAAGCAACACAAGTATAAGCATCACGAGTATAACCGTTCATCTTGATATGTGGCACATCAATCTTTCGAGCGATTTTTCGATTTAGATCAATAAGATATAATCCACATGAAAACCAATCTATCAACACTTTATTTTTTTGAACACCCAAAATATTTATCTTGTAGCACCAATCACCTCGATGATGATAACTACTAGAATAATATCTCAATGGAATATCTTTTGCAACCCCGAAAAACTCAATATTGTACCTTCTAATCCAATTCCAATTTGCGTAATCCTCTAAGATCCATACATAAATATTTCCGTGACGAGCGCGAACGTGACCGAGACATAAATGCTCGTCATTGACAAACAGACGCATCATTCGATGATCGTGATAAGGAGCACTAGAAGTACAATTAATCCCAGGATGTGGCAAAGTAAAAAGATCTTCAGTGTCCATCTTGAACACCATCACTGCGTGCATGCAAGGATTAATACCATTTAACTTATTAGTGGAAGGAGCAGCTATCCAATGTAGAGCAAGGTTCACAATGGCTGGAGACATCTTATTTTCATCAGGCCGAAAATAGCAAGATGGAGGGCTACATGCAATTCTTTTTGTTTCCTCCGATGCATAATCAGTTAAGTAATATCTATAATCATCAAATCCACCATAGACATTTAGATATTTGTATTCACTTGCCGATGGATGGAAGAATAAACCACACAAACGATTCGAAATATCCCAAGGTAACAATCTTACTTCCTTGGTAATAATGTTGAGAGCAATAATTCCATCTAAGCTATTCGCACGATCAAGCCCAAAAAGAAGTAACCCTCCAAAGGAACCAACAAGCTTAACATTATGTTCCCTCAGTGTGTGTTCAGACGACTTGAAACGTACTTTTTTCAATTTTCTGAGATTTTTATCGAACCCATAAAAATGAAGGTTAGAGTGCCTCAGAGAAAAATGGAGATTACATTGCAGAAGAATAACAGTGGGAGCTCTTGTGTGTTGCAATGCTAGAAAAGAAGTTGAGAAAGTCAATGCCCGCCAGTGTTTACACACCCTTCGACATTGTAGAATAGAGTCTGCAGGAAGCCTACTCAAAATATCAATCAAGATGTCATCAGGAAAATCACCAAACCTCTTCTTATATCTTATGGAAGACAAAAGATGTGGAATGCATGTGAATCGTTGAAGCACCATTATGGTTGAAGCAACAAAAAGCCAGGCAGCTGCTGTAGATATATCAAACAGATTATCAACATAAGCCAATGATATGATGATAGCTAGGAGTAAAGAAAATAAAAAAAATCATAAACGCAACGCAATTGTTAAGAATCATGGGGTTTCGTTTTAAAACAATTGGTACTGGGTAGAGTAATTCAGAATCTTATAAGGTAGGTTTGATCCGTTAGTGATTTTTTGATATGGGAGAGAATATATATTTTAACACCCCCTTATGACATGTGACTTGACGAGATCAGACAAGTTAATAAGGAGACCGAAACGAAGAAACAAATGTGGATGAAGGTGACTGGACCAAAGATCCAACTCTGATATGATATTAAGAATCATGAAATCCATCCTAAAATTAATTAGTTCCAAGTAGAGTAACTCGGGATCTTATAAAGTGATTTTTTAGTTGATGATTTTCTGATATGGGAATGAATATATATTCTAAGTGCAATATTTTGAGCTGGTGATTTTTTAATATTGGATGAAAAATATATTCCACCAGCAATAAACTTTAACTGAATCAAATCTAAGCCAATAGAAGGTGCTGCATTAACAGGCCAGAAGAGGCATGTCTCGAGACACAATCTCTGCAAACAGATATATGAAATTGATCCATGAATTTTGACCACTATTGAAATATTAGTTTAACTAGGTGTTGGGGTAAATAGGGAGGGAGAAACTTTCTCAAGAATAATTTTTTAATTTTCATTTATAATCGATTTTGTCTCTTTCAGAACCATAAAAAAAAGTAAAATAAAAAAAAAAAAAGACCGTTATGGCTGACTACTACTAATTTGATTCTAGAAAGCAATAGAAAAATGAGTCGCAAAGGCCAGAAGTCCATAATCATTATAGTCAAAATAAGACCTTTGTTTCACCCAAAAAAAAAAAAAAACCTTTGAATTAAATAGGCAGAATTAACATAGCCCTTAAAAAGCAAAAGAAAATAAAACAAAAACCCAAAAAAGAAACACAATGAATGAACAGAAACGCAAAGATCGTGAATTGTTATCTATTCTTATTTTTTTCTGTATTTTAAAATTGTTTCAAAGTCATATAAGTTAAACTAATTAAATTTAAGTTTTTCTCGCTCTATCTCAAAATATCTATTATTCACTTAAAACTACTCGACTTCCATCTCCACTTTCGATAAGTGAGATCGGACTTTTTCCACTTGTTCAATAGCCTCGAACACAGTTCTTCAGAATTCCGAAGAGTATTCAAAATCCTCAAGATCATCCCCGCTAGGATTGGATGATAGTTTTTTATATTTATTTTTATCTTCATTTATACAAAACTTTGTTTGACCCGAAAAGAAAAAAGAAAAGAACAAAATCGCACTACTATCATTCTAATAAACATAATTCAATATTCCCAAACAAGAAAATCAATAAAAGAGTATAAATCATCATAAAAATAAGTGGATTAAACAAATTACATACAATTCACCGAAGGCAAGAAAGAAATTACTTACAAAATTCGATATAGGATGGAGACAAACAATCTAAGACAAAAATTCAGTTATATAAAGCTACTCGTGACAAGTGTTAGGATTTGTCCAAGGCTCCAAGAGTTCTATTTAAATTGGGAGTGATAATGTAATAGAGTTTGCTAATGTTAGAAATACTTAGTGATCCTATAGTTCTTTTTTGTTTTTTGTTAGAGGCAAAGCTGCAGAAGAAAAAAAGCACTCTAGATTAATCCGCCTCGGATGTTTCACCTTATCTATTTATCCTTATCAATTAAGAGGAGCGGGCAACGAAATGTCACTAACTGTAAAATTGTTTAAACTTTGGCTCACCAATTCAGTCGGCACAATGATTTGTCTCTTTGGACGCGAATCAATCTATGTATTTTCATCTACAAATAGTTGTTAAGATAATTTTTAATCTTTTTTTATTAATAAACCTAGAAGTAGTTTTTTTTTATTTTTTTATTTTGGGTTGGTAACCTATAAATAGTTTATTACGTTAATATATGACTTTTACCTATATGTTGATCTAACAAAATTCATTTTTCTTCCCTTCGTGCTTTCTCTGTATATTGCTTCGAACTTTTTATGACGTCAGGCAAAAAAAAAAAAAAAAAAAAACTCTTTACGATGTAAATATATTCACATTAAATGTCTATCGATGAGATTAAAATATTTTTTTGTTAGTCTTTTCTTATCCAAATTATATTTTTTGTATTGCATACACACTTTTAAAGTTGTCTATGCTTCGCTTCAAGTTATGTACAATCAAGAGCAACATATATCAACAATGCGTAATTATATAATCAATTCGTTTGGCTTAGCTTGCATGTATAATTCGAAAAAATAAAGCATGTTGTAATAATTATCGAGGGCTGATTCTGGGATATTCTAGTGGTGTATTATTTCTTTTAGTTTGTAGGTGTTTAAAATTCGAATCCTAGAAGATGGAGGGTAGATACGTGCGGAGGTTAAAAAATAGAAAAGAAAACTATCAAGAGACTCTTTAGAACTTGCCGATAGATCACTGTATTTTTGTGGATGATGAATTTTGTAGTTGACTTTAAAAATATGAATGATGTACCTTTCTAATATTTCATTTATTTATTAATAGTTAATCACCTCTATAATATTTCAATTATCTATTAATAGTTGTTACATCCTCTAAAGTTTCACGTTGCACTCTAACTCGCATAAAAATTTAAATTACCTACAATTTTTTTTTTTTCTGGGTATATATCAAGTCCCCATTGAACATTTCTTTATTTTACTTACTCTGTTAGTTTTTCCCAATTACTGTTTTAAAGAATTCCATTTTAGTGGGCATAATTGTTATTTGACACACTATGTCGAAATATAGAATAGGTAAATTGCACTATAAGCCATTGAACTTGCAGAAAGTTCCAAATAAACCCACTAAACTTTTTTTTTCCATATCAAATTTCCCATGGAAGATTTTTTTGGTTTCATATTATTTTCTCCATTACATTTTTAAATTATTTTTACAAATTTCTATTTTTAATTACCCAAAATCGTCATTTGTAACACCATTTTTAGCTAGAAAGATTCTTCAACTTATGAGCTTATTGTAGTATTGGAATATTTGTATAATGGTTTAAATGCATAATTTAATTATAAAGAATATGTTTGTGCATGTGTATTTTTTTTTTTTTTTTCTCTTAGTCGAATATCTAGGGAGACTTGTAAAAAAATCCAAAAAATTTAGGTTCCTTTAAAATAACACATGACAATTTTGATTTAGCAAAAAACACATGACAATTTTGCACCTCTAAAAATAAAAGTCTATGAGAACGAATGAGAAAAAACTAACATCATGGGTAAAATGAAACAAAATTCTTGTTCAACGGGTGATTTAAAACCAAAACAGAGGCTTAGTGGGGTGATTTAATCTGTTTTCTTTTATAGAAATAGTGCAACAAATGATAATTTTGCATAGGTAAAACTAAAATTTATTAAATTTAATTGAAAAAGTTAACAAATAATTCACAAAAGAGGAAAATGAAAGAAAAACAAACTTTGACTGTCATTAGGAAAAATTCTTCAAATACTACTGCCGACTTAACTCATTTGTTTTATAAAATTGTTAAATTCTATAATACAACAAATAATTCAAGAAAAAACTTTATAATTGTTAGGAAAACTTTTCTCGAATGATCGTACATGTTATTCACACTCATATTCTTTTCAGTTGATCTCAGATGCAATTCTAGTCATTCCTAAAACAATCTTTATTGGTACACAGAGATAACGAATCAATATTTTGTAAATTATAAGAATTTAATTAACTACTATAGGGATTTATTTAGTTATTGATGTGGCATAATACCTCAATCCGGACATCAGGAAAGTGTATCTCTAAGAAGACTTACTTAATATAATTGAGTGACTCCTTAACTTATAAGAGCTGCCCGTGAGTCCAGTAATTTAGGTCGGACATGCATGCCCCTGGTCGTGCTTACACTTCATGGACCCAAAGCTGAACACGCTTAATCTGCCTCACACATTAGTTGGGTACTCTAAGGTCCCCAGATGGAGGACCACCCAAGGAAGCTTCATAAAGAAGGTAAGTTCTATCTAGCAAGGAAATAATTTTTGGCTCGCAAGTCACGAATTGAAAAAATTATTTAAACTTAAGAAAGTCGGGAGGTCGTTCCATATAAATAATTTATTTATCAACAATAAAAATATAACTTATTCTATCATAAAATCCTATTTGTTTTCACAGACAAACTTTTTCCAATCAATATATTACTAAATTAACTGTCATAACTATCCCTATAATTAAACACACTCCATTCCTTTTTGTAAATTTTCAGTTCATGGATCACACGGAAAGCGGTTCATCTAGTTTTTACTCGTTTTCTGCTAATTCATCCAATTTTTACTTTAACAACTACTACTCTACACTGTAGGCTTGGTCAAAAGAAAATTAAAAAATACACTATAGGGACCTTTGAAAAGTTTTATACTAAACACCAAAGAAAAGGAAAAATAAAAAGTCAGACAAGAACATTAGAACATTCACCGTAAACGCCGCCACGGACCATATTGCCACGTAGGCATAGTCAACCGGTCCCACATTACAATAATCCAGCTGTGTCCAGCCTCTCCTTAAAAATCTTTTTTCATTATACACTTCATTATACACACATACACTATATATACACATATTTGTATGTATATACGTGTGTACGTATATAAAATAAAAATTTATTTTTTGTTCTTCATTTTGGTTTATTCGCTGGCGACAGCCTGTCACCAACAAAGCCTCCACACACACACACACTCTGTCTCTCTCTCTCTAGTCTGCTGTCTCCCTTTGGCCACTTCTCTCTCTCTCTCTTCACCCTCTCTGAGCACTTTCTCTCTCTAAAAATCTTTTCTCTCTCTGTGTTTCTGCAGATTTTTCTCTCTCATAGGGTGTTTGCAATCTGCTGCGGCGACAATTCGCAGACACCTCCGTTGGATCCACGCGCGTGAAGTCTTGTAAGCATTCTCTTGTTTTGTTTTTTTTTTTTTTTAATTTTTTTTCTCTTTTAGTTATTATTATTTTTGTTAAAGCTTGGGCTTTTTAGATCAATGCACTGTTTTTTTTTTTTTGCTAAATTTTGTGGGCTTTGAATAGAGGTTTTTTTTTTTCGTTGAAAATATTTTTTATATATATTTTTTTTGGTGAGTTAATTTGAATTTTTTGCGGTTTAACTTTTGATGTTAATTTATAGCCGTTGTACATTTTCTTGGTTTGCATGTACTGATATTTGTTTCTATATGTATTTTTGTTTCTACATGTGTGTTTGTCTCTCTATCTCTCTCTACATATAAATGTAAATGTTTGTGCTGATGTGGGTCATATATGAATCTAAATGTGTTTATATATCTCTATGTGTGTATGTATGTGTCTATCTATGTGTAAATGTTTGTGCTGAAGTGGTTGAAGATGTTTCTAGGGTCAGTAAAACTTGATGTTTTGTGAGTTTAAAAGTGATATCGAACGTGTTAGTCTAGATTTTAATCTGGAGAGTTTAATTTGGCTGTTTTAATTAACAGAACTGTTTATATGCCATGTAGTATGCGACTGTGTGATCAGTGGTTAATCTGTGTGTAGTTACAATCGTTTTGGCTAGGGTTAATGAACTTGATGTTGTACAGCTTGGAGGTGAAAATTTTCGTGTTTAGCTGTGTTATTGATATGAGCTTCATTGATTTGATGTTTACGAGAAGAGGAGAGACATTTTACGTGGTGGTGTTGATTGACTGCTAAGTTGTCATTGTTCTTGAAATGGTATAAGAAGTTTGAAAGGCATCTCTTGATTAGCTTGTGTACCTATGAAGAATGTTCATTGTGGTAGGTGAATGGCGAAACAATAATATGGTGGCTCAGAATGGTAACAGTCATTGATTATGCATAAGTTTTATATAAGGAATCTCTGAAACTTGTTAAGTTAGTTGCTAATAACTCTCTACACAGGTAGATGCATATAGGGCGTGGAGTCTTGTTGCTTGCCGACGTGCATGCATGCACTTACGTGTTTGCATTTTCTAACTATTGCATGGCTTGTTCAATAAATTCACTTTATTATTTGCCTAGGTTTGCTCCTGAATCGGCATTGCTTAATTAATATTCAACCGTCAGGTATTTATTGTCTGTCAGAAAGTGTTTTTGTAAGCCAAACATCTTCAGGAATCATTTGTTGGGTAAAGTGCATAGAGTTAGTTCCAGACCTGTGCTTGGAAGGTTTATGTGTTACTTCTTGGCAGTCGGAAGAACTTTTAGGTTTTAGAGACAATTTTCCTGGCATGGTATCTTTGTAGGTCACACAATTTGGTCTGGTGCACTAGTTTTGGAATTTCTGAATTGCTGTGAAATGCGCTACAGTTTGGGTGCTTACGATTGAGTATCCAGAATCTAAAATCACTTATCTCGTGAACTTTTGAAACGACATAACTTTATTGTTCCACGTTGCGTTAAACAAGTAGTACGTGGGTGTTTCACCTGCCCTAGGTGCGTGTTTATTAAAGATTCTCAATCTCTATACATGTCGGCGCCCACTATGTCTGACATGCAGTTAGTTGTTCGGATGTGCATGCTCTGCTTGCTAAATTATAATATTTGCCCCTAGAATGAATAGAAATGAGCAATCAACAACTCAAGTATCATGAATTGTCACGTCATCTTTGATGTGCTTATGTTCCAGCTTTATGTCATTAATTCTTTAGAAACTGGATGATCTTTGGGGCGGTTGTTAATGCATGATAGCTGTTTTATAATTAAACAATCCACAGAGCTTTTCCTTCAAAATTATCTCCTATACGGTGGTCTTGTTTGTTTTATTTTAAGTGTCAAGTCATTCTGGGGTCTCATTTCTGCCTAGAACCTTAAAAGCTGTTGCTGATGTGCTAGCAGCACTCCCATGGCAACATGTACTTCTATGTTTGGTATCTGCTTTTCTAGTTCTTTTCATTAAGTCACCTTGACCTAAGGAATGAGGCCCGTGTAAATTTGAAAGAGAGGATCTTCTTTCTGATTCTTTGACTCTTGCCACTGAAGGTTTTCCGGTGAGTTTGGCCGAGGAAAATCTTGATTGCTTTGGCATGATAATTTGATGTTTGTGAGACTTCATAACTGGATTTCTCTGAATTTCATAACTCTTTTTCCTGAAACATACATTTGTCTATATTTGGACAACATTTGTCTGCTGTGATGTGAAGATTGCAAGGTCTAAACTTCTTGGCATCGTTATGATTGTTTGTCGAGAGTTATTAAGATTTTTCTTTTCTTGCATTCATGTTGAGAAATTTTTTGAAGGCCCATTGTTCTCCTGTTCCCAAGTTTTATTTAATACTTGGATATAGGTCTTTCTATTTTTTCCCAAGATTGAACTACCTACTTACTGAAATCCTGTATCTACTTATCTCTTAGGTGGTTCGGCTGGGTAGTTCATCTTGGTGTTGTACTTGAAGGTTTATCAAAGGAACGGTTATCAAAGGATTTTCCAAAACTTATTCTCAAACTTTTGAAAGTCATGGCATTCAGGATGTCTTATCTATAGTGTATGAGGTGCCGACTTTCCACGTTGGAGGTGAAATATATCTCTCTATTATGCCCATATACAGTTAATGATTGGGAGCCTCAAATTTCTTTGTTGTGATATCTGCTGTGGGAGTTGCTAATTGGCATCCATCACCTTCGTATATGGTTGTTTTGGGGTTGACAACAGTGTACCAATATTGTTCTCAAGTTATCTCTCTACACTTGTCACTGAGTGCAGAGCATACATGTCCTAAAGCATTTTCTAGTATCCATGCGGGCAGAGAGCATGCGTGGAATCTGTGCTTTGGGTAATGCCCCAGACAAGATTTGTTGTTGATGCACTTGGCGTGGTGACAATTTGTTTTGTAGCACTGTTATGTCTTCTTGGCTTATTTTGCATACTGTATTCATTTTACTTTCGGAGTCGGATTCGCAGTCACGGCTTTATTC
Organism: Ehretia macrophylla; assembly: GCA_037974665.1. Taxonomy (NCBI): domain Eukaryota; kingdom Viridiplantae; phylum Streptophyta; class Magnoliopsida; order Boraginales; family Ehretiaceae; genus Ehretia; species Ehretia macrophylla. Next base: position 36,762,489 of record CM075776.1, read on the forward strand.
AACTTGGTTATTTTAGTGGTCCGTGGGTTATCCGAATTGCATTTATCTTGTTTGCTATCTGGTGGGGTTTCGGAGAGATTATCCGGTTGAATCTGTTGAGGTACAACGGAAGATTACTGAATGCCGTCAACTTGAAATGGCAGGAAAATGTTTGCAAGTGTTACATTGTTTCAAACTTGGGGTTTGCAGAGCCTTGCTTCTTCCTCACCCTCGCATTTCTCCTCCGTGCATCTTTGCAGAAGTCCGGGACATTGGATCAGAAATGGAATGGCAAAACAGCGGGTTATGTTCTTCTTTACTGCCTCCCAGTGTTTGTTTGTCAGCTCATGGTGATTTTAATTGGACCAAAGTTTAACGAGGAGAACTACGTGGATAAATTACCATCTTACTTCACTAGAACAACTTCTGCCTCAAAGACAAAAGACAATATTGCCCTCTGCACCTACCCTTTACTGAGTACTATCTTTCTTGGTCTTTTTGCTACAATTCTAACAACATATTTGTTCTGGCTTGGGAGGAGAATTCTACATTTGGTCATCAATAAGGCTTTGCAGAAGAGAGTATACACATTAATCTTCTCGGTTTCTGGTTTCTTTCCCTTGAGGGTTCTTTTACTTGGTTTATCTGTTCTTTCTAAGCCAGAACATTATCTGTTTGAGACTCTCGCATTTTTGGCTTTTCTTTCCCTTTTGTGTTGTGTAGGAGTTGGTATGTGCATGCTTGTGTACTTCCCTGTTGCTGATTCTTTAGCCTTGGGAGATCTACCGAGAGATGTAGAAGCTAGGAGGAGGTTTAGTGAGGAACATAATGAAACTATATCTCTAATTGCTAACCAGAGCCCACTTGGTGAGAGTATGGTAAGTAGTCCAGGAAGAAACTCAGCAGCTTCAACAAAGCGTGGATCAATCTCTTTTCGGGCAATGGGAAAAGATGAAACTTCTGGTGCATTTGTGGAACTGAGCCTCTTCTCTCCGAGGCAGCATTCAACCCCACCGGGCTCGCCAAGGCTTCATGGCTGGCCAATGCTCCCTCCTCCACAAGTTGTGGACCCTAATAGCTAATGGAGACAAGAAAGCAAGTTCAAAATACATTTTTGAGGTGAAGAAAACTGTTTGTAAAGGTCTTAGTTTAATAAGGAGTTTGCTATATTTTTGGTTTTGCTTTTGGAGATATAATGGTTTGCCTGCTTCCCACCTTGTTTTTTTTGGGTGGAATTCTTGATCCGTACTTTATACTCTTATTGCGATGACAATTTACAACTCTTTTGATGTTTAAGAGATCAAGAACGCTCTCCGGTTTTGCTTTAGGGATCACAAAATCTTTTGAGGCTGCTCGGGTTATTTGTGTACCCCCTTCTGTTTCTCGTGCGCTAACTATTTGTTTCTTCTTTTGTTTGCTTGTGTTGGCAGATATGGATCTATGTTAGTATTCAATTTTTAGGTTTCGTTTCGTGATATGTGTTGGTTATGGAGAAACTTGTGCTGGTTTATGTTCCCATATGGTTGGTTACTCTCGTCAAGTTGTATGAAGGTGGATTTTGTTTCTCAGGAGGTAGGGATTTAAGTTAGGGCTGGCCATTGTGCCAAAAGAAACGAAATACGTGCTTTCTTTCCGGTTAGTGATGGAGCGCTTGGGGCTTAGGTGGGAGGCTTGTTTGTGTATCTGGTCTAAAAGAAGCTAATTTAGAAGGTTAGTTTTTGTAGGTCCTGTATTTGGATCATATTTTGTGTGGTATGTACCGGGATTTGATCAAGAGAAAATGTGTATTTTGTGAAGGTGCCTATCTGTATTTAAAGAAAGGTAAGAGGAAAATAAGTTCTAGTATGGTAGGTAAATATATATATATGTATTTGCTAGAAAAACGAAAGTATATCATTAAGTTCAAATTCAAAAGTGATTACAAAGCTTCATCAACAAAACCAACAATAAAGAAACCTGGAGAATCAAACTTCCCCTAGCTGCCAACTACGACAAAGCATACAATCAATAGGTGATCTCCCAGAAGTTTTATCTATACAGTCTACTTTTAATAGAAGTAAAAATTGTGTCCCAAACCTACTCCTCAGATGAAAAGGTGTTGCCATGAATTTTATGATTTTTCTCCTTCCAAATTTTATACACAATTCCACAAAAAAAAAAGTCTACAAATGATAGTTTGAAGGTGAGACCCTCAACAAAATCGACACAACCAATCATCAATTGAGTCCCACGATGGAATGCAATTAGGTAGCATCACAAGATCAAGTTCTCTCCTCCATATTCTCTTGCTCAGTTCACATTGAAAGAATAAGTGATCACGGTCCTCCGCAAGAATACTACAAATACCACATGTGCTATTGTCCACCACACTCCAAGTGAGAAGTCTCACTTTTGTAGGAAGTCGATTAAGAAGAGCCATCTACATGACGAAACAATGCTTTGGTATTCTAACTTTACTCCAAATCAATTCATGCCATTTAACTTTGTCAAATTTCCTTCTAATAGCATCCCAGGCTGAAGCCATAGAAAAGGTTCTAAGACGATGGATCACTAACTGCGTGCGTATGTGCAGGCGTACCAAAATTACCACTATAATTGTATGACTATGTTTGCGAAGATTACAACTATAACTGCGTGCGTGTGAAGATTATCGTTATAACTGTATGCCTGTGTTTACAAAGATTACAACTATGATTGCGTGCCTCTCAGTGTGAAGATTACCACTATAACTACAATTGCCTAAAATTAGTTATGCTAGAGTAGTGTGCCATTTAAAACCTTATCCTTACCAAAACCAAATGAAAAATCTTTTAATACATCATTGGTCCTGTCCGGTCATGACTATGAAGTCACATGGGGCTTATGTCATATCGAAAGTTGAATAAGACCAATGATATATGAAAGAGTTTTTCATATCGAATAACCGTACTCGTTTTTGCCAAAGAGACAAGATTTAATCTTGATTGCCAAATTAGTTGCTTAGCTAAAAAAGAATGGCTTTACGACGATCTGTAATGCAAAACAAACTTTTTGTGCATCGTGATTAATGTGAAATGGAAGTGGGATTGCAATAACAATGGATTGCCAAATAAACCAATGCTTGACTTGGTGCTGGAGGTCAAAATTGATGTCCAGAATCTAGTAAATCAACCATGTGGTATTAATGTAAGAGTGCGAGGAAAGTATCCTTAAAAAGATACAAAACAAGAATGGAAGCATTATGACCTTTATGTAAGTCTTTGATTATTTACTCTCATCCGTAAGGGGAGTCCTAACAGCTCTCCCAAAAGCCTAAATCCCTTAAATTTAGAAGAATTATTAGGGTTAAATTACTCTAATAACTCCCCACGTCATTTTCCATATTTTAGAGGATGATAAATTCAAAATTCTCATCCCACAAAATTGGGAGATCATATTTGATCCCCTATCTCATCTCCTATATACTAAAGGTCATATCACCCTTAGAGAAAAAAATATAGATGAACTGTTGGAGTGAAACTGAAATACAGATCTCACAAAATAAGAAATCATTTAAAGATATGGGAGCTATTGGAGTGAGACTGAAATAGAAAATTTGTAAAAATAGGAAAAATACTTCAAATTCTCTAATATAGTGTTTGGAAGCACTTGTATTGTGGTATTCATTTGATTTATAAATGAATTCCATTAGAATTTGTATTTATAAATGAATTTCATGAGAATTTGTATTTATAAATGAATTTACTTATTTGGAACAGTAATTTGCAACACATGTGGAATTAGAATTAAAAATTATATTTTATTCAAATACCTTTCATTTATTATATTGGAATTAGTAAAATTTAGAAATGACAAACAAGAACTTTTGAACTATTTAACAAGTACTAGCATGGACTGTTGATGTCCTGACTTATTGATCAACTATTTTCTTCGTGTTTTATTGAAAGAAGAATGGTGAGGGAGAGGTTGAAATATATTTTATTTTTTTATCTTTGTATTTAAGTCAAAATTAAACTTAAGTGTAAAGAAAAATTTAAATGATAATTTTGTCCTAAAAAGAAATGAACTAACTTAAAAAACATGGATTTGTAAATTCCATCTCTTCATCAAATCTAAGATTTACAAATCCTGAATTTTTAATATTTTAAAATGGTGCTTCCAAACATAAAAAGTTGGATTTGCAAATAAATTCATTAAAATTTTGTGACATTTATTTGTTCCAAAGAGTTTGTAAATGTAAGAAAAAAATAAGGAAGCTATTAGAGTTGGTGTTAAGAGTTGGTGACCAAAGCCTAGTACACATCGACTGTAACTATAAGCCTATAACGACAATTGCCGCGAGTAAACTACTAATAATGAGGACACACAAAAAAAAAAAAAAAAAAAAAGCTTTTTTGGGATTTTTAAGATCTCTTTTATGGGGACTACACCTCTACAATTTACAAAGAGCTCACTTGGATTTTTAATTCAAAGTTCCTTAATGGGATGTTACAAGGAAAAACGAAAAGATGATCAATCGCTTTAGACGTGCATATTTATGTTATAAGTTGCTAGACTACAGACTGATCTTATAAAATAATCTAAAATTTCTTAATATATTTGATATTTTAAATTTGTAAAATTATTCAACTTGTACTATTTTTGTTACTAAATTCTTTTAACTTTTACTTTTATGAATTCAAATAAATTTTGCACTATAAATAACTTTCAAACACTCTATTTATTTTTTATTAATAAAGATTCTAGATATGATCCTAATATTAGATGATAGTGCATCTAACAATAAGAGTGTATTTTTCATAATAAACATGTGATCGTTTTCGTAAGTACCATAGAGCTTTTACCAAAAAAGAAAACTTAAATGTTTTTACATAAATAAAGAAATAAAAAGTTGCCTATTTAATCACTTGAACTAGAACTTATAAAAAGTTTCATAACAAACATGTGTCTTTGACTGACTTTATAAAAAGTTGCCTATTTACTTACTTGAACTAGAATTTTATTTTTGACTAAAAAAACTTTTTTTTTTCTTTTTTCTTTGGAGTGCAATACCAGAACTTTCAAAAAAATTATCCATTTTAATATTACTCTCGTCCAAATACGTTTAATTTCGTTTACTAAAAATTTCACTTTTCTCCTTTTTATGTCTGAACGAAAGAAAAAAATAAAAAGAAAACCTTCACCTTTATTATGTCCATATCAAAACTAATGCCGAAGCTACAAGACGCATGTGGAAGATTCGTTTAGCATTCATAAATTCTGTTCCACCACTGGTCACCAACCATGGCCACGTGTTTCAATTATAGCCGTCAAAATCTTAAAAAAAGAAGAAAGCTGAGAAAAATATTCCAACATACCTGATCATTTAGGAAAATTAAATTACAACAATGTATTGTTGAATGTATGATATAATATTTCTGGTGCTCAATAATGCATTACAAATGTTTACCATTATGCTATATTTACGAATTTTTGTGAATTAATTTTATGGAACCCAAGATGGAAAAATTTCAAATGGAAACACTCAATTTGAGTTTGCAAAATCTTTTCTCTCAATTATAATCTCGTTTATATTCATTTTATTAGTTTAAAATACCTAATTAATTGGGCATAAATGGACCATTTCATAGAGTCATATGCAAAAACACCTCTTTTTAAAAAAAATATTTTTTGTTTTCTCTCGATGGACCACATGAGTTTGCATTGAGGGGCATTTTTTTTTCTTTATCAGGGAGGGGCCAAGATTGAAAAATTCAAATTTGCTTAGGTGGCTTTGGCCCTTGCATTGTCCAAAGGCACTTTTATATTCTAATTTTGATTTAAAAGTAATTTTTTATTCCTTAAGATCTACTTTTTGAGTTAGACTACAAATACTAATAAAGTTACATTTTCTATAAAAATTTGGACTACCTACCTCATGACAAACATAAGTTTTCATAGCATGAATTTCTAGAGATACATTTATCAAATGCACACGAAAATTTGAGTCTATATCTGATCAACATACATTTTCAAAAACTACATCCAAAATACTCACTGTTTAAAAAAATTAAATAGATGACACTAGGGTTTTGGTTTAGTGATAATGTTACTCGTAGTATATGCGAGAGATTGTAAGTTTAAATTTTACTGATTATATTGTACAATTAGGTCTTTTTTAAATAAAAATAAATAAATAAATAGATCTATTTTAAAAAATGCAAAGTCTCCTTACATTTTCATTTTGCAACTCGTTCATAAACTCACAATTGAGATGAGAGAATCAAGAAGGCCAACGTCCAAAATAGTTGATCTTGGTTAAGCACAGGAGTGATAAGTGTTACCATTCTTATATAAGATGGTAGTACTTTTATGAGGTCCCTTTATTTTTTGTGAGCTTCCTCGGTCTCTTTATACAATTGTAAGAATGACCTACTTTTTAAAATTATGATTGTCATGTAATCTAATAATATAATAACGTTATTATTGAAATTAATGGTATAAAGTGATAATGTAATTATTTGATTATCAAATTTAAGAGTCTAAATTATTTCATTATAATTATATCATTATCAATCTCTATTAATCTTTTTAATAATATTACTAGGTTATTTTTTTAATTTTTTTTTGGTGACATGAGAACTCAATTGACATAGTCTAATCATTGATTTTTTCTAACGGAACTCGACCATAGTTTTTTTTGACAAAACCTGAATGCCAACTGTAATACGCTCTAATATATACAACAATTATGTCAATAATTTAATTTCAATTAATTATAATATAAAATTTTTTGAATGTCACATATTTTAAAACCCGCGCTCCAAAAATTGCTCGACTCTTATATTGTCTAGAGCTGCCCATTGGGGCAATATTACTATGTTATTAGGGCATCCTCAATGGAGTCTCTAAAGGGTCTCTAAATAGCAATAATTGCTATTTAGAGACTCTATTGATCAAAATCCATCACCAATGGGGGTCTCTAAAACACTATTTGATAGTTTTTGGCAAAATAATGACATCACTCAACCTTTGAGTCTCTAAAATAGCACCTAGTCTCCATTTTTTTCAACAAATTTGTTGAAAAAATTAGAGACTATACAAGAAGACAAAAATGAGTCTCTAAATTTGACAATTTGCCATGTGATGATCTGACGTTCTTGTCAGAACGTCAGAACTGAAAAAAAAAAAAAAAAAAAAATTGATCAGGACAATAAAACAAAAAAAAAAAAGGACATCAACTGACAATATAGCCGTTTGAGTGTTAAGCAAAAGCTGGAAAAAAAAAAATAAACGTTGAATTCAACCTATATATGCAACCCAGATCTGAAAAAATCAACAACAAATTCACAAATCTTCATCCACAACAAATTTGATTATATACCACAGAAAAAAAAGTAAATAAACAGAAAAAAAAAATTGGTTGATGGTGGGGAGGGGGGGGGGCGGGGCAGTGATTGGGACGCAATGGTGAGGTGGTGGGGGGCAGGTGGGGGTAGTGGCGCGATGGTGAGGGTGGTGGCGTGATGGTGGGAGGGGGGGGCAGTGGGGTGGGGGGTGGCGCCCGTTGGTGGGCGGGGGGGGGGTAGTGGGGTGGGGGTGGCGCGCGTTGGTGAGGGGAGGGGCGCAGTGGGGGTGGGGGGTGGCACGCGTTGGTGAGGTGGAGGGGCGCCGTGGAGGGTGGAGGGTGGTGCGTTATGGTGAGGAG